>JAMPIT010000566.1:15717500-17025000 GCA_026261815.1 Monarcha castaneiventris obscurior
GGTCACTGTTTGATGAGGGACTTGAATATCTCTCAGTCGCACAGCCAAGGGCTGTCACCACACCTCCATTCACCTGATGAGAGCACCATCAGCTGGCACCAATAAAACCCTTCCATTCTCAACAGTCTCAGACTCTGGAACTCTGAGATATTAAACAGCCAATTCCGGACCATTTAAAAAGAGCTGGGTGGCAGTAGTAGAGGGAAAGGAGAATTCTTCTGCAAGAAAAATTCAGCTATGACTTGACAGAATTCATTTCAGCTTGAATTTTTATAGCCCTCAGATCTGAATTGCTTTCCATCACTCTGCCAAAGGCAGGGTTTGTATGCCTGTCCCAGATACGAGGGGTCAGTACAGTGTGCCTTGCTCAACCAGTCTCATTAATACAACTGGATTTAAAAAAAAAATGAAAAAAGGAAGAAAGGAAGGAAAGAAAGAAAGAAAAAAAAAAAGAAAGAAAGAATTATTGGCAAGCAGAGTGGTACTAGCAATTTGCCTTCATCTTTTGCCCAGCATCTTGAGTCTGATAAAGACCAACATCTGAAAACAATCACTGAAGCATATTAGGGTTTTTTTCCAAGTTGTATCAAACTACAGTGTAATAATGAGACATTTATTCTGCAGTATTTCAGGGTTTAAACAATTTGCAATCTACTTCCAAGATGACTGAGATGGAAGCAGGAAGAACACAAGTTCTTTAAGTAACTTCCTCACTGTTCCCTAGTCATACACTGGGAACACTTGACACCCAATTGCATTCATCCTGCTGGAAGTAAATGCAAGTCATCACTTCGCATAAGGCTCTTGGTATGATTTCTGCCAGGGCTGATAACAATGTCCTATTGCTGATGAGCCTCTGTCAGTTTCATTTAGCAGTGAGAATGTCAAATTGTCAAGTGTTTTTAAGAGTGGAAGGTGAGAGACAACCAGTACCAATTTCACTTGGAGCCAGAGGGTTGAATCCCCCCCACATGTTTTCACTATACAGGGTAACTCAATGTGATGGGAGGCTGTAGCCACTGGAAAAACAGTGAAGACATTTTTTAAGATTACGCTCCTGGGAGTGTAAAAGGACAGTATCTTTGCTTATTCTTTAGAGAAACTCCAGGCTGTCTCTAACAACAGCATAAAAATTAAATTAAATCCAGACATTAGACCTGAATATTCCTAGTCCATCTGTAAGTACTCTGTTCTTCAGGGACTTCCTTCTGCCTGCCTATAGCACTCCTATTGCTTTAACTTCCTAACTGTTCCCAAACAGTGGTGCACAGTCATTATTCCATACAGAAGGAAATCTGTCCTGTAAAGAATCACAATAGGTAATCAGGTTGCTTACACTGTGCTCACACATTAAAGCACTGACAGTGCAATCCAGGTCCTAGTAGACAAATCCCTAGTTTGCACCACTGTCTCCAGCAAGGCTCCCTGGGCTGAATGAGCACAGGAAGCTGAATTTATCTCACCTGCATTCCACCAAGGTCCCCTGTACTTCATGCCAACAGACAAAGCAAGGTGCCTCTGAGGTTCCTGATCATTTAAATAGCCAGAAAAACACCTCAAACAAGGGGGTTGCCTAGCAGAAACACTAAGAAGAATTTAGGTTTGGAATTTAGGACTGCTGAGAGTAGTCTGTATCCTTTTGCATCTCTCAGGGAATCTTTTTCAGGCTGATACTGGTAGGGAAACCAGACTACTACAAGTCACCTACTTACTGTTGTGCAGCCAAGAGACATGTCACATTTCAGGACTATTAGCTTGGTGGTTTTCACTAAATATGAAGACCAAACACTTCAGAAAAATACCACCATAAAGACAGCTTTCGTCTTTATTAAAATTTGTCTTCTGGTTTAACCTCAAGTAATTAACTTTCCACATTGTCTGGTTTAATAGCTACCTCTTCTGCTCTCCACCATCAGCTGCTTTTTCCAAACCCTCTCTGCACGAGCACAGGCCTAATATAGCACACAAGACACTTCACCTGACACAGTCTCAGGACCACCCCTTTATTTCCCATGTGCTGGATACCTGTTTAGCTTCCCCACTGCTGCTTTTCTCATGTATGTTACGCCATGGCATTGTCCCATGGCAATTTCAGTTTCCAGCTGAGAACTAATCTTAGCAGGAGCTTTTCAATAAAGTTTTATTCACTGTTTTGCAGTCTGAAATAATTACTACTGTCTCCCAATTTCCAGGTGTTAATGACAATTTTGTGAGAGGAGAAGGAGTAAATCATAAAGAGGCTGTGTTTTCTCTTTCCTCAACATCTGTCTCAAGTGCTCTGCCTAAAGTGTTCTACTGAATTTAGGAAGGGTTATTTATTTATTTTAAATTGATTTTTTTCTTCTTGCTTTGCTCTCATGAGTAAAATAGAAAAGGAAACAGCTGCTTGAGATAAAATCATCCTGCACAACAGCCACCTTGTAATGAGACTATCCAAATTGTTAACAGTAAGGATAAAAGTCAACAAAGACCTTTAGAAAATACGCATTTCTTTTAGTCTTGGGCATATACTACCCTCTAATTAATGTAGGCAAGGCTTTTTTTCCCTCACTGCAAGGGTAAATTTTTCCAAAGGTGCTTAATGCAGCCATCAATGAAGCAACAGGTTTATGAGACAGTGATGAAGAGAAGTGAGTCATTTAGTTTGGTACAGCAAAGCTATACTTACCTTACTAAGGTTTTATCTAAAGGGTTTAAAGGTGCAGCATTTTCATATCATGTGGATCAGTCTTGGAGCAGACAAAGTTCAAAATACTGCTCTTATGATACTCAAGAAAGCATAGATTTATGCAGGCATTAAGGGATTCCCATCAGGATTATTTCCTTTATCATGTCCTTTCAAACATAATCCTGATTTTTTTTAACACTGGGGTTTCTTCTCTCCTCCACTTATAAGAAATCTGTACTTCTACAAATGAAGAACAAGTGGGACACAACCACAAAGACTGTGGGATAGTCTTAACTCCACTGTTAGAACATGCTCAGAAAGAACAAAAAAAGAAAAAAATCATTGATAGACCTTGGAAAGAAAAGCAGCACCTCTCCAGTTGCTCTCTAATCAGTCCCAGGTACAGATTTATTATGGGCTAAGAAGGAAAGCAGAATTGCTTTTTACTACTGCCTGCCAAATGCATAATTGTTGCTGTTTAGGAAAGAATGTTCTCCTTTTTTCCCAGCTTGTTGGAGTGGTAAATTACCCTTTCCTTAGTTTTGTGGAAAAACACATTCTCTCTGGAAAGTAAACCTGATGCTATACATACTTTGATTTTTATGCCCTTTCTATTAAACAAGTTTAGCTGAGTAATATGTGATCTCCTTTGGTACTACACATGTGTATAATCAAATCAAAGGCCTGACACAGTTCTCCACATAACATGCAGTATTTTAAATACTGTCTTATTCAGGCAGCTGGTGATGAATTTACAAAAGCTCTTACCTGCCATTCTGGAAAGGTTCACTCAAGCAACTCTGAAAAGGCAGAGAAAAAGAAGGAAAAAGAAGGTGCATAAATTATTGTAGCCCTGGGGCAGTGTGTGAGTTTTACAGGGCTATTTATTTTGCTTTTCAATAAAAATGTGTAATAGACCCACTGGACCTATTACTTGCCCACTGGACCCATTACCTCTATTGAACAAGGGTAGCATAGCTTAAAGAGAGGGGTGATTGGCAGCCAAGCTTGCTCCAGTCCAGCCAGGGCTGCACCAGGGCTGCAGCTTGCTACAGCTCCTGCTAGCCTGCTTCCCACCTTCCCCACAGTGAGAAAATGCAAAGACAGACAGAGAGGCTGCAGAAAGCCCTGGTGTCAGAGGAGCAGCAGCAAAGTACATTATGGCCATAAAGAAAAGCAGGTGTGAGGTTTTTGTTGTTTAGCCAAGCATCTTCTCAACCTGAAGCTGTTTAACAGGACAGGTCTGGCCGGGCAGAGCTGCAGCTGGGACAAGATGTCCTCAAGGAGGAAAGGATTAAGGGTAATCTGTCCTTCTTGAGGCCTTGATCTAGAAAGGTGCTGATCACCAAGACCCCAGACTGGCTGAGCACAAAGTACAGGCTTAGGTACTTAGAGGTAGGCACATACAAAATTGCTCTCCAGCTAAATCATTCCCTGTTTTCCAAATCTGATTACATTTTTGTCATGGTGTTCAACACTTTTGAAGGTTAAACACATTTTACACAAATATTCAGACCTCATGCAATTGCTAAATAATTAATCTTCATAAACACAAAATTTAAAAAAACCTGTTCAATACTGGTAATTATAAATTAAATATTTCATAGTAAAGTCTCACATTACTGATATCCTCTTTGTGTTGGTGTGAACTGGTACAGAGACAACACCATACTTTGCTTGTATTCTTACTAAGCCTGATATGTGTCAGGAATATGAAAGTACCTAGCAGTTTCCCAGGGAAAGTCCACAGAATTACAGCATTCTTAGAAGAAACAGAATAAAAGAAAACTTATGACATCACTAGAAAAATTTCTACAAGATTTATCCCAGTCAAAATAGCTCTCACACTCCATGAATTCAGAAAGTTCAGGTGTGTTTCTCCTGGGAGAAAGAGGGGAAATAAACTGTAATAACATAAATTCTTAGCACAAAATTAATAAATAGAAGGAAAAGTTGTTCGGTTTTGGGTTTTTTTCATTTTATTCAGTTAGTTTGTCTGGGTTTTTTTTAAACTTATTTATTTTTAAATTATGTCCAGCCCATCAAGTATACATTTTACTTAAACATAATACCAAAATCTACCAGAGCAGCCATAAAAGACAGTATTATGCAATTCAACACCCACACTTACAAAATTTTTTGTGTATGCAGGCTTCAAAAACTCTTTCAAGAAAAATAAGTATTCTTACTTGTGTTCTATAGTTGTGAAAACTGATGAGAAATGGTTTACGTGTCCAAGGAGTTACTGCCAGTCATAGGAACGGAAGTGTTGGAGAACTCTGTTCCTTCAGCACATGGAGATTGCAGTTCCATTGCTATTGCAAACAGCTTCAACAGATTTACTTCAGTTTGCAGTACTGAGGCCTTCCCAAAATCCCTCCAGACCCAGAATCCCTGGCTCACTTGGGTCTAGAACCCACCAAGAAACTCTTGCTAGTTTTGTATGAAGATGCTGCATATCTTCATCTGCAGGGTTGTGTCAAGGCATAATGGTGTCCTCGCATCTCAGCCACTCCCCCTGCTACCTGCACATTCCCCAGTCTGTGCTACATCAAATAAGAACCTTAAAGTGCCAGGTTTGAAGCCTTCCTAATCCCCATTACTGCTAACTTTGGCCCCAGTGTACCAAAGATCAGTTTGGAAGCAGTGAAGGTGCAACCTTGGCCAGTAGTACTTCTGTGAAGGGAGAGTACTCTCATACACATCTATTTGGCCCCTTCCCCAAAAGGAATTCTGCTCAATGCTTTTAAAACATAAAATCAATGGTCTTGAGTAGAAATGGTGTATGGAGTTGCTAGGCTTTCTTTTGTGGCAGCTGAGGCCACAGGAAACAGATGTTCTTCAATTCCTATCTGAGCACATGTTCATGTAGCACACTTTTTCTACTGTTTTAATTCAGCCTCTAATCCTTCTTTTTAAAGCATTTAATAGTAGTCGTAGTAATAATAATAATAGTAATAATAATAATAGTAATAATAATAGTAATAATAATAGGGTCATGTTATAGATCCTTCTCCTAGGGGCTTGCCTATAACATAGAGTTACTTGTTGTATAGAAACAAGCTAGAGGAAAAAAGAGTGGTGGTTGTTGCTCTTTGAATACTGGCATATATACGTGTTGGAACTGATGTCTTTATAATTTCTCACTGGAGAAAAGAAATCCAGATTAGAAATTTTCTAGTTTAGAATTTTCTAGATTGTTTTTGGAAAATCTGTGAACAATTACAACTAGAAATGTGAAATGCACTTAGATATTTGTTCTCTATTAGTTTTCTTTTTATTGCATAAAGCAATCAAAGGAGGGAGATTTCTATTTAAGTGCTAAGTAGGCTGCCAATGGTGATTTGTACTTTAATCTTTTTAATTTTTGTTTTCATCTCTATAAAAATTTATAAAATTGGATGTAACATGAGCATGAAGCAGAGGATAAACTGGAATGAAATTCAGACCCTGGGCTGGAGTCTAAAGCTGTAAAACAATCCTTCCTGGCCACTGTCTTGGCCCATAAATTGGGAATGAAGCCACTGAACTTTCTATCCCTTTTTAAGGGCAGTGAGAATCACTCACACGCAGCTGCCAAACCAAAGCATTTTTTAAAAAAAGCTGGCTCAGCCTGAACTAAATTGAACAGGTTTTGTTTCTTCTTGAAGAAATGAGGGAAAAAAAAGGAAAAAAAGTGTTTGGGTCAATTGGGAACAGAACACTTCATTTAGAGGCACTGCATATAAAAGCAAATGAAGCAAAGAGACAGGTCCCAGAAGGAGAGAGATGGTTCACTCCTTTCATCCAAGAGCCCAGTAGTTAAAGTGCCATATAAAACACAGGAGACCTGCATTCCACACCACTTGTGAGAATTTAATGTATAGCCTAACTCCCAGTCTATACCTACTTCTGCCATCTGTTAATCTCATTTTCTGAAATGAAGGGTATTTCATGGAACTGCACATGGGGGACATGGGGAAGAAGGGACTCAGTGAATCAGACCATCACACAACCACATAGACTGAAAAGGACCTCAAGAGCTCTTTGGGCCCACCTTCTCCTCAGAAGAGGTCTATTCAAATCGGGATGCGCAGGACTATGTCCAGTTTAATCTTGAACAACTCCAAGGACAGAGATCCCACAGACTCACTGGATAACCTCTTCCTGTGTTTGACCAAGCTCATGTTTAATCATAAAACAATGTCTTACATAAAGAATTTTTGGATTTTCATGTGTTTCAAACCATGTCAGTTGCCTCTTGTCCTATCCCAGCACACATCTGGAAAGAGTTTGGCTTAGTCTGCTCTCTTGCTGGGTTGCTGTAGACAGAAAATAGATCCCTCTAAAAACTTCCCTTCTCCAGGATTAGCAGACCCAGCTGCCCCAGCCTCTCCTCATATGGCATGGAGCTTGCTATGTGGACCGGGAAGCCCCAAACTGGGTACAATATTTCGTAAGTGCCAGATAGAGGGGAAGGGTGATTTCCTCCACCTTTGACTAGGTAAGAAAAGAGCCAACACAGCCCAGGATGACCCCAGCCTCCATTGCTACAAGGGCACATTTCTGGCCCATGCTCAATTCATCCTCCAGGACCTAGCAGATCCTTTTCTCTAAAGCTGACATCCTGTGTGGCAATTATTAAAAGTCCAGGTGTCAAAAAATGCTAGAGAAACAGCAACTATATGCGCAGTAATTCTATGGATATGTTGTAGTTCAAACTGGAAGTCAATCCCATAGTCTCACACAAAGAGGCTGAACATGACCCAGCAATGTGCACTCGCAGCCCAGAAAGCCAATTTTGACCTGGGTGGAATCAAAATCAGCATGGCCAACGAGGCAAGGGAGGTGATGCTGCCCCTCTACTCTCCCACCTGGAGTGCCGTGCCCAGCTCTGGGGTCCTCAGCACAAGACAGACATGGACCTGCTGGAGCCAGTCCAGAGGAGGGTCATCAAGATGATTAGTGGGATGGAGCACCTCTTCTATGAGGCAAGGCAGAGGTAGTTAGGATTCTTCAGCCTGGAAAAGAGAAGACTTCGGGGTGACCTAATTGTGGTCCTCCGGTACCTGAAGGGAGACTAAAAGAAAGACAGAGAGGGACATTTTACAAGAGTGTGTAGTGACAGAACCAGGGCGAAAGGATTCAAGCAGAAAGAGAGTAGGTTTAGACTAGATAGTAATAAAAAAAAATCTTTGCAAGGAGGGTGGTGACGTACTGAAAGACGTAGCCCACAGAAGGCGTGGATCCCCCATCCCTGGAAGTGTTCAAGGCCAGGCTGAATGGAGTCCTGAGCAACTGGGTGTAGTGAAAGGTGTCCCTGCCTATGGCACTACCTATGAACTAGGTGATCTTTAAGGAGTCTTCCAACCTGAACCATTCTATGATTCTATGATTTTTATTTTTTCATGGTGAAAAGCTTGGAATTCTTAAGTGGCCATCACCTTATTGTCCCCTAGTATGTGTTACTGATTAATATAATAATAGAATTACATCTGTAAAAACTGCCTTGCAAAGAGCAGAAAAGGTTTTTGGCTTGCTGAGCAGGCAGTGGTAGGATGGGAGTGGTGGAATACTTGGGATTAGTTAAGATTAACCAAACATTAATACCTCTAAAATTAAAGAGAAGAATGTTATAATCTTTAAGAACATATCATGAACTGGTGTTACAAGGGAGAAACAAGCCAAGGAAATTGTGTGGCACCTGACGGCATGCATTCACTGAGCTTCCCCCAAGGAGTGACTGACACCACTACAAATTGCTTCAACATTTCAGCTCAGTTACAAATGCAGCCATGCAAAGATGGCTGGAAACCTCTTTCGCTCTCACTTACCCATACATGCACATACATGTGCATTCCCCCACAGACACACACAGACATCTGATGTGTACTGTAAATTTCCATAATGTGCTTAAGGATATGAGGAATTATTTAAAAAGGCTATTATTTAAAAATTACTATCACTGCCTCTTTTATACTGTCCTACAGATTGCAGAGACTCATTGAAAGCTCACTTACCCTTTCATAGCTTGTCTTCTGATAAAACATAGAATTGTGGCTTTCAGACTTGCGCTATGGGTTTGTCCTCATTCAAAAACACTGAAAAATCATTGCGTGCTTTTGCTGGGGAGAAGGAAAAAAAATACTGCAGCAGTATCTCTCTGTTATATGATGTATTTTTATACAGGTCATATGAATGTAACAGATATTTTGCTCATAGCCTTGAAATCTTCCCTTTAAGCAGAATATGGATCATATAAAGAAACACAGTACATCATATAGGCATTGAAGAAATTTTTTTTTTCAAACTGAAATTCGTTAAAATCCTTTTACATTCAGCATAAAAGTCAAAGCATTAGAACAATGGAATTCTGAAAGACACCTTCAATTTCCTCAAATGTGAGAATTTTCACTTCAGCTGGATTTATGAATAATGTGCATATAAGCAATTTGTGTGTGTGTGTGTGTATGTATGGGTAAATATATGTAAATATATATTTATGCATATATATCATAATCTCACACTGAAATTATATTATTCTATTTTACACAAGTATTGAAATACCTCAAGAAACAGGATCCAAAGCATATGGTTTGGGTATTCATAACATTCAGAGAGCACTAAAAATATATCTGCCATTTGTGGACTCTCAGCGGCACCACTAACATCAACAAACCTACACTTCAGGTAGATTATCACTGCAGAGGTATAGTTTGGGAGGAAGGTGTGTGTGTGGATACTGTTTCACAAACTAGTTTGTGTGGACACAGACTTCCCCTCTAAGCCTGTGACCAGCAGATGATTTACATTGAGTTCAAGGTGATACTCTGCTGGGGCTGGGTTTCACACGGAGGACCTGATGAGGTCATGAGGCCTTGCCTTTTGGCTGTGATTAGGGGCTCGCCTCTGAGCCTGGGGTTTGCCTGTTGAAGCCTCCATACTGATTGTGCCATCAGCTGTAACTGGCTTTATGCAGAGGGCTGACAAATACAGGATCTGATGCTGTACCTCTGCTGGTCTCCAAGGGTTGTCTCTGTTACCTCATTTACCCAGAGAGCAGATCTGCTGGGAGACCACAGCCTGCGAGGGGCCAGTCAGTTTTGCCTCTGGGCATGTTAAGTGACATAGCACGTTTTAATTGCCCCTTAGGACGTCCCTGACCATACAGGGTCCAAAATGCTCCTGGTGGCAGGAAATGGTAGCACTGCAGGTAGCACTTGTAGGCTTCTTTGCCAAGGTCATCTCAACTTTTTGTGAAGTCCCCCAAAATGCTATATAGGCTTAAACATAACATAACTGGTCATGACTCCTATCTGACAGAGACAATGGGTTCAGGGTTTCAAATAAGAGCTTTCCATTCAAAACTAGCATGTTTTCTTTCCTCTCCTGTAAATAAACTTTTTATTACAGTTTTCATTTTTACCTCCAGATTGCTTGGGTCGTAGAATCATAGAATCATAGAATTACAAAGTCATATAATCATAGAATAGCATGGGTTGGAAGGGACCTTAAAGACCATCTAGTTCCAACTCTCCTGCCATGGGCAGGGACACCTTCCACTAGACCAAGTTCCTCCAAGCACCATCAAATGTGGCTGGGTGGGGTCTCACCAGAGCAGAGCAGAGGGGCAGAATCCCTTCCCTTGCCCTGTTGACCATGCTGCTTTTGATGCAGCCCAAGACACAATTGGCTTTCTGGGATGCAAATGTACATGGCTGGGTCATATCCAGTCTCTCATCCACCAGCAACCCCAAGTCCTCAGCAGGGTTGCTCTCAATCTGTCCATTCCCCAGCCTGTGTTGATACTGGAGGTTGCCCTGACCCAGGTGCCATGCCTTGTACTTGGCCTTGTTAATCCTCATGAGATACCCAGGGACCTACTTCTGGAGCTTGTTCAGGTCCCTCTGGATGACATCCCATCCTTCAGGTGTGGTAACAGCACCACTCAGCTCGGTGTCATCTACAAATTTGCTGAGGGTGCCCTTGATACCCTCTTCTATGAAATTGATGAAGATATTAAATAACACTGGTCCCAGTATGGGCTCCCGAGGGACACTGCTTGTCACTGATGTCCACTGAGATTCAGAGATATTGACCACTGCCCATTGGATGTGACCATCCAACCACCTTCTTACCCATCAAACAGTCCACTCGTCAAATCCATCTGTCTCCAACCTAGAAAGAAGGATGGTGTGGGGGATTGTGTCAAAGGCCTTACAGATGACCAGATAAATGACATATTAGCCCTTTCCTTGTCCACTGATGTAGTCACTTCATCACAGAAGGCCACTAGGTTGGTCAGATAGGACATGCCCTTGATGAAGCCATGCTGGCTGTCTCAAATCATCTCCCTGTTCTCCATGTGTCTTAGCATAGCTTCTGGGAGGATCTGTTCCATGATCATCCCAGGCACAGAGGTGAGGCTGTCAGGTCGGTAGTTCCCAAGGTCCTCCTTTCCACCCTTTCTAAATGGGTACAAATGTTTCCCTTTTATCAGTCACCTGGGATTTCACCGGACTTCCATGACTTTTCAAATATCGTGGAGAGTGGTTTGGCTTGTAGATCATACATATAGTACACAGGTTCTTGTCAGTCTCCTTTAAGTGTTGCTAAAGGTTTAATGCCTTACAATTCACCAACCTTGATGTTCATAAACCACTAGGAAATTATTCATGCCTAGGCTAACTTTTTACAGGTGTGCCGTGACTGATTGTAATATGTTGTGAAATACAGAATATTAGACTGTTGGAAGACCATCAATGGCATTTTTTGATTAAAGGAGAACTAATATTTGGTCTGTAAAATTTAATGGCTTCACAGCCCTTATTTCTTTTCACTGTTTAGACATTCACATTCACTCATACCATGTACACGTGCATTTAACTGACAACACTATCAGCAGAACTGACTCTCTGAGCATATGAGTTTGTATCTCCATGTATTCCGACAAGAATATAACTCTGCTCACATGTTTATACACAATACAAGAACTGGACCATGTCTCACTTTTGCTCAGTACAATGTCTGTTTCTCTTATCTAGAGATGGTAACTTGCTATATCTGGATTTCAGTTACTTCCAGGAAGGGCTAATTAAGAATCTGAATTTTAGCTTTGGACATGCAGATCAGATTTTGCCAACAAAATGAGAAATACAGAATCTGACCCTGTATTTTATGTAACAGGCTATCAATAAAATCCTTTTCATTCTACAAATGCGACAAAATTAAAGCTGAATTAATTTCACTTACTTTTAGAAGTGTTAAAATTGAGCATTGTCTAAGCTGGTCACTGAGGCTAGATATAATGTCACTGCAAGAAGCAATAAACCTGTAGAAGGCAATTGATTCTCAAAATGAGCATCTAAAATAGATGGAATGAATTGCCTCCAAAAGCATGGGTGCCTCTAACTGTAGTGACTATAAATGGAGTCTACATGACCATTTGAAATAGGACACCCCACTGTTGGATGGCTGAAATTAGGCTGAGACACATCCTACCCGTAAAAAAGCATTTCTTGCCAAGACAAATTCATTAATATCACAAGTATCTTTGAAGATGCTTAAGCCTCTCTGGTTCTGCTGAGATACATCTTAAGGAACTCCAACTCTGGGTTGCAGTAAGTAGGAAAGGTGGCTGGAAACACCTCAAAAATTAACCTGTTAATGTGTTTCTAAATGTCTTTGAGATGTATCTCTAACAGATATAAATAATTTAAAGAATTAAGATGTTTTCTCAACAACTTCAGAAACCCACAGTTAGAAGGCAGCATTGCCATTTAGCAACTGCTCCTTAATGGAAGTTTTAGTATTTTTGTATTGCCAAAGGGTGAAAAGAAATGCCAGCTGGAAAGCAACATGACAAATGAAGGTAAGGACATTGCAGTACACACTGCAAATACAGAGAGGTGACCTGCAGGCTTCAAGAATCCTGTCTCCAGAGTTAAAGAGACTCCGAAACACAAGGCTGTAAATGACTGATGACATTCAATATGGTCCTTTGATGCTGCTTGCAACCCTATGCACTGGACAAACAGTCTGGCCTAATTTCAAAGTCTCTGCCAATGCTAAATGACAAATGTTAAAAATCTGTACAAAAGCATCAAAGTCACAGGTACTACAAAGGGCAAAAGAAAAAAAAAAAGGCAACAAACCAACAACCAAAAAATCATAAGGAAAATAAAGAGCATTGCCAATAGCCTAGATGATAAATCCTGGACATCTAAAGAAAGTAAAGAGTTGAAAGTTATTTAGAAAGAGCAAAATAAAGGGTCATTATCCAGAAGTTGTATAAGCAACCATATAAATATATATATGTATATAATGTATAAAAATATGTATATATATGTATATACATGTATAAAAAGTTACGGAGGAAGGTATGTAGATAGATTGACAGATATAGAAACAGATAGAGAGATAGATAGATAGATAGATAGATAGATAGATAGATAGATAGATAGATAGATAGATTACAGACAGATAGATAGATGAACGTTGGAAGAACTTCCAAAAGATGTCTACTGAGCTGAACCTGAGCAGAAAAGTATGATTAACTGAAGGATATGAAATAGCTTGAAATGCTTTTGTCCTAAATAACTAATACTTTGTTTTATTACTTAGTTTAAGAGAGCAGGCACAAAACTGGCACAGTCACATCATGAGAATGAGCATTTGGCAAGCCATGGGCTAGTCCAAAAAAACAAGGGCCAGTAGGTCTGTCAGATAAGAACTGCATGCCTAATCACAGAGGGTGAGTCAAGTCCAAACAGATTTGTAGCTTGGACTTTCTAAGCAAAATAAAATATCATATTGATTAGAAAGGCACTTAGTATAGGGGCAAGAATATTCCAAAGTCCACCCCCCTTGGCTTGAACACAGCAACAACTTCTGCAGACTTAGCTTTGTGCACTGTGAGAAGTTCCAGTGACTCCAAAGGGAGTCAGTATGTCAGGTAAAGCACGTGTGCAAGACTTTACAGGATGTAAAAAGTTCATTAAAACTGCCTTAACTATCAAATAGCATATGTGGTCCTGACTGAGTGTGGCAAAATATGTAGATGTTCGTATTGCAGGAAATTACACCATTTATAGCAAGATAAATGCTATAGCATTTAATGCTTGCTATTACATAGCAAGATGTTTTTATGTAAATGCCTGCCCTAAAGAAGGTAGATTTATAAATTTTTGCCAACCCCATATCTTCCTGGAACTGCTCTAGCTATGCATGGATATCATACCACCATACTTCAGGGCCAGATACCTGTGCAACAATGTGTCTGGTATTTGTTTGGGTCAGTAATTTACCCCAAGAATTCGGGCTCTAGAAGATCTATTGAGAAAATTGGAATGCTAATTACAACTTTGGAAAAATACCGCTTAGATCTCTTGAAGGAATATATTGTCATTCATGAGCTCATTTTTTTGCTCACATTTTGGTAAAGGAAGACAAAATAATTGGCATGAAAAGTTCTGAGGCATTAGATAAAGGTCAGATGCCAAATTATATCAAATTATACATAAAGGTATTTCCTGTCATTTAATGTACCAGTAAGATATGCATATTTTACTATTTCTACCATATTCTGTACCAACATGAAAAAAAAAGAAACTGAACAAAGAAAATGCAAGAAACTTATCTTATTACCACGAGTATCCTTTTTTTACCATGTTCATTCCAATTCAATTCTCTTTAGCAAACTATAGGGACAATTGGCTAATTACAGGTAATTAAAGGTTTTTCTCTATCAGAAGAGGTGACATGTGATATCTGATTTTTAATTATGAATAAATCTTGGTCTATTCATACCTGTAGTCTCCTAATTAACTTCTAAAATATTTATGAAGGGTTTAAGAAAACAGCCCTGAATTTAATTTTATGTTTCTTAGCAGTGTTGTTAATAGAATAATGGATATTATATGGGGAAGTATAAGCTATTTTAATTAACCAGTTATTTGTGTATAAAACAATCCATGACTACTAAGGAAAAGAAAAATGTCTTAGAGAGCAGGATCTCAGCCGGTATAACTCAGTATTTAAGTTTAAAAGCTTATTTACTTGCAAACTTCACCATAAGTGGTTTTCATGTCTGAATAATATTCTTACAGTAACTGTTATAGCAAACTGGAACACGACTCATCTTTGAGTTAGATTTTTCATTATCATCCAGAGATTAGCAAAAATGTCTAATAAATCATTAGTGTGCCCAACAATCTATTATTCTTATGTCCATAGATACAATCCTGTGCAGAGGTACATGCTGCCGGAATGCCTATAAATATGTGCACATATGCTAGCAAATAACACACATATTATAGGTTCAAAAATTGGTAATCAAATGTCAATATATTGCAGCGGGTCAAATTACCAGCAAATATTTTACTAATTAACAGTAGAATACTATGCAATAAAAAAGAAAGGACTTATTTCCTGATCTGCAGCATGCCCATACTTTACACATATTTTTCAAATAGGAAAATGTAAGAACGGGTGTGATGGCAGCACACATTCATTATTTGTGCAGACACACCATTTTCAGCAAGCTAAGTAAAAGCATCCAGCAGCAGCAATGTGTGGGAAACTGTTTTACATACAAGAACTCATTTTCATATGGGTTCATTTTTACGGTAATTTTTTTGGAGACTAGGGGGAAAAAATGTCTGGATAAAGTTGATTTCAGCCAAGGTTACTGTGGAGGAAAATACATGCACAGACACCCAAGTACTACTGAATAATATTGTTTGGTTTTGATCAACCAAATATGCGTGCTTGAAAAAACATGCCATAAATATTATCAGGTGGGGAAAAAAATGATCACACAGGTTACAATTGCAGGTTTTTATTTTGTTCATAAAAACACTTTTCTGAAACTGCAGAATTTTTAGTCTGACAGTGTGTACTTGCACATACAAAGCAAATGAAAGTCTGAAAGATGAATTCTCCCATTCACAAACAATCTAAAGGGGAAGTATGGAAAAAAGATTATACCGTTTAATGTGTTTGTATATAGCATTATAAGGGCTATGTAAGACTGTATTCTGGTTTTATAGAAATATAGCATACCAGAAAATGCTATTATATTCTCACATGAATCCACCATCATAATAAAAAATGACTTCTTTGATTTCAGGGAAATACACCTTCTACTGATTATGGAACATAAATCCACTTTACACTGTTGAAATGCATCCAAAAGAGCTGAATCATAGCAATTTTCAGTGGAAATACCAATAAACAACATGGTTTTACATGCATATGTAAAAATTAAATACTCATTTAAGGCTAAAATGTGACTAAACCATTTTAAATGGCTTCTCCATTTCACAAACCGCAAGCACCTACACAAAATTAGTCAGCGTCTGATGACTTTAAAAAACACCGAAACAATAACCATAAAACTTTAACCTCATCCTTAACCTCATCCTGCCATACACTAACTCTAGCTATAGTTTTACATGTATTTAGTATCAGTAATTTTATCAATACTACTCTACCATTTCTCCCCTGTGCCCTGATCTTGCTTTATGACACTGTGTCTACTGTTGGATCTCATTCTAAACCCAGTTCACTATAATAGTATCAAACAATGAATAATGCAACTCTACACTTGTATAAAAAGTGCACTGATATTCTCCGTGCACATCTCCCACCTCTTGCACCATGGTTTAGGTGCAAATGACTGAAACATCAGTTTGCAAGCTTGGCTTTACACCATGTGGTTATTTCCATTGAACCTCTGGAAATTATTTGCAGCAGGTAACATCAAGCATTTGACTGGCAAATGTCAACAAGTCTGGGATCTGAGTTGATTAATTAATGAAGGAGGCATGAAGAAGTGGCAGCAGAGGGCAGATGGGGAACCATCTCCTTCCCACCTTCACAAAGAGCTGAAGCTCAGGTATGAAAGACGAATGAACAGTTAGCTTCTCTGTGGTATTGCAATACCTAGTGACACAAAGCTGCTGGCTCTGGCAGGGTCTGCACAAGCATGAGGGATCTGCACATTTTAACAAACATCAGTGCAGAGTCAGGACCAAATGCCAAAGCATGCAAACCCCTTTGCCAAAGCATGCAAACCCCTTTCACAACCCCCCAGTGTTGCTTTCTGGAGGTTTAGATGAGCAATTGCTAATGACATGTACAAGGGTTGCTGGGAGTGGGCTGTCTTCTTGCAAATCACCAAGGCAAGGGATTACAGGGAACATCTGATAGAGTACTTGAGTGCTTTAGGAAAATGTAGTGGGAAGTTCCAAGCACACTTGGTGATGCTATTTAAGGATACCACTACAAACAGCATAGAGCTTGATTAAAGACGAATGAGAACATGGCACCAGCTCAGGGTCATTTATTGTATGACAATGCTGTTGCAACACTCAAAGAAGATTTGTACTGCATGTGTGAGTAAATGCAACTTGAAGGCAAGATAGTATTTTACATGTAGGTTATTAATATACATACTACTATTAAGTTAATATAAAGTTTAATGTATAAAAAGGAATTTCCATATACATACACATGTACATCTGTATGTGTATATATATCTATGTGTGTCTCCATATGTGTGTACACGTACATAACAGCAAACAAAAAGATTTTCTACAGAGATATGAATTTTCAAACTAGAATGTGGCATTTGGCTGGATGTGCATATATAATCTTTGGTTGCTAGTAGCTGTAGTTAAATTAGAAGCATTTCTAAGGCTGTTACATTTTTTAGGGACCATTAGTTCTTCTGGAGCTCAATGCTATGTGAATAACAAATGCATCAGTCACACTGCGATGGATAAACCAAACCGCAAACATAAACTTTTAAAGCCTTGCTGTTTCTCTCTAAAGCAACTTTAATCTGTGCTTTGCCAATCCGTGTGCTTATTCCTGGCTGTTGAGTAATGTGTCGAGTTTGTTTCAAGGGTTTACGCTTGCAACCTAAAAATCAATTATATGAAAAACAATAAAAAATATTCTTATTGCATGCCATAAAAAAAAAAGAAACACGATACAAAAGGTTAAGCAGAGCAGCCGGCATCTGCACACTAATGACATGATTGTTATGATAGGTGTTTGCTTTACCCTGGAGTGGTAACATTGTAATTCATCCACTGCTGAATGAGTGGGGACAATTAATGCAGTCAATGTGTCCCACGTGTTCCCTGCAGCATTAACAAGGCAGCTCCAGGCCCCTCGGCATACACGGGGCTGGAAATTGAGCCGGCTCTCCCGTTGAATGTGATCCTGATTACCTCCGCGGGGGCCACCTGCTGCTTCGTGCCTGCTGGTTTTGTGCGCCGGCCGCCTCTGCCCGCGGGGCCCCCGGGGAGCGCGGCCGGGGCCGCGGGCAGCTGACACCGATCTGCCGAACCGGGCCGCCGACACCGATCTGCCGAACCGGGCCGCCGACACCGATCTGCCGAGCCGGGCAGCGGCGGCAGCGGCAGCCGTGCCCCCCGAGCCCCCGTGCTCGGCAGTGACACGCTGTGCCCCCCGTGCCCGGCACTGACACACTACGCCGGGCCACGCCGAGCCCCCACGGGCGGCCAGGCCAGGCCAGGCCAGGGCGCTGCCCCCGCCGCTGCTTCGAGAGCCGCGACAAGCAGCGCTGCTGGCCCTGGGGGTCCCATTGCCTGCGCTGGGGGCTGCGGTGCTGGAGCTGTCGGGATGCTGTAATGCTGTCGGGATGCTGTAATGCTGGCGGTCAAAATGCTCTGCGGCTGTGGGGCTGAAAATGGCTGGTGCCTGTGTGCAGTGGGAGACCAACTGGTTGAGTCCTGAAGTCTGTCTGTGTCCGGTGATAATGGAGATAAAGTTTTCCTCTGGTTGTTCCAGTGCTCTTAAAGTAAACCCATGAAACAACATGAAAACCAGCTTCTGTCTCTGGGACAGCAAGTGGTGTCCCTCACGCTCCCTGCTCAGGTACTGACAGGTGAGGACCATGCTTGCAGCAGCACCGTGGTGCTTTTCACCTTCTCAGCCTATCCCCGGGGCAAAAGTAGGAGGGTTCCTGCGCGGCCGTGATCAGTTCCACAGGTCTGTGCCGCTGCAGCTGTGGTCAGAGGGGCACGGTGCAGCAGCATCAGGGATCCCTGCCTGAAAATAGGAGGAGGAGTCAAAAGGCAAGAGAGGGGTGAAAGAGCTGAGTGGTGCCAGGTTAGCACTGCTGTGCTGCAGGGTGGCAAACACAGGTTTCATTATTCTGTAGCGTGAGCTTCTTGCACAGGAAGTTTGGAGGGGTTTAGCAATCTGCTTTCCTTTGCCCTCTGCTAAGTGAAGGGCATTTGCTTCATGAATATTCCATTACCCTGCTGTTCCCTGCAAGCCCTCAACCAACTTTTGAAAATAAACAAGTGTACACACTTCTAGGCAACAGCATCCAGCCCTTGCTTTCTTTTTTTCCCCTCTCCTCTAAATAGTAAAAAATGCCAGATGTTTTTTGCATGTAATTTGTAATCTCTTAGATAGATCTCTCACAAAATATGAAAGTGCGCTGCAGATAGATCCCAAGGAACTATCAGCTCTTTGTGCCAGGTTATTAAGCTGATTTAAATTATTTTAATAAACTCACGTCTTCCTTAATGCTTTCCAACAAGGGCCTCAAAACTCCTTTCAAAAGTATATTTTGATTCCTGGAGAATATGCCACCAATGAACATTATAAATCTGAACTCCTATGACTACCTGTGTTATTGCACAAGCCAGCTGGAACTTGGCCAGGATCATTTTCTCTATTTGTAGACCACACAGCCGAGCTAACATGTAAGAAATAGAGAAATTTCTATGTATTATTCATATTAATTATTTGTATTCAACTGAGGCTGGACTCTTTGTGATATGTATTTTAGCAGATGTGTCGTTTGTATAAATGTGCAAGAAGTGGGATTTCAGTTCTGGAGGGATATTTGCGTTTCCAGACCTTCTTGCTTTTCATTCAAGATGGGCACAAAAATCTACCTAAAATAACAGTAGGAAAAAATATAACCAATATTTTCATGTTTTTCCCCCCATTCTGCACATCTAAACCACTTTCAGATGTGGATTTTAATCTAATATTTAGCTGATTCATCCATTCTTATTATGAGTTGGGGTGTCTGAGTTTGCAATCTTAGATTTCTGTGTCTTGTCATCTCTTAAGATAATGGAGGTTATATTACTTGCCTCAGGGAGAGAACTGGAAGATGGGTCTGATCACGAAAGGCTCAGAAAATGGCATGTCTGTGTACTTGTAGGTAGATAGAAGAATAGTTGGTGGAAATTATCCAGAAGAAGTAATAAGGTAACATCATTCAAAATTTGGAGGGTAAAAGGAGCAAGGAAAGGAAGATGATCCCTCCACAAGTAATAAAAGGAAATTGGTAAGTAAAATACAAGCTTTCAAAAAATAAACCCTTTTTGTTTCGCTTTTGCTTACAATGGAATGATATTTTTATGGGGAAAAAAACCCCAGTATTTTACAGGAAACAAAACTGTACTCTGGGAATCATCACTCATTAAAAGTATTTCTCAACTGGTTCCACAAGGCAAGAAAACTCAAATGCCCTAACTCCCAGACCAGAGCCCACCCACCGAGTTATTTGCCTCCCCAGAGGAAACAGATAATTTTGATGCCATGAAAATAATATTAGTGCACAAAATTCAGATTCCTAAGGATATTAGCATCTTTTCAGTCCTGAATTAATGATCAAATTTAGTTCAGAATAGCAGCGAGCAATTTTTTTATTGTGTGATATCCAATTCAAAAGGAATTTATCAGCAT
Source organism: Monarcha castaneiventris obscurior (assembly GCA_026261815.1). NCBI lineage: Eukaryota > Metazoa > Chordata > Aves > Passeriformes > Monarchidae > Monarcha > Monarcha castaneiventris. The sequence continues at coordinate 15,737,893 of JAMPIT010000566.1, forward strand.
CCATCTGCTATTATGAAAAATACCAAAATTAGAGATGTTAGTAAAGAAACCTGAAAGCTGCAGCCATTGAACTTTGAGCTAGAAGCCATGCTTGGTAACTCCAGGCTGTAAATAATTCCCTTTCTCTGAGGACTGGATAAAAACTTAGAAATACAGTGCTGTGTGATCAATTGATTTTACTGGCAGTGGGTCGGGTCAGGCGGACCAGAAGAAAGGCTATGGCAGCACAGCCAGTGAATAAATTGCTAGTTCAACCCAGAGTGTAGCCAGTTTGTTCTGAAAAATGTATCATCATATATATGGCCAAGTGTGCTGCACCATGCTGGAGAGGCTTTGCTCAGGGCTCTATTCAGACTTCTCTGTCTAGAAAATAAAAATACGGTGTGAATAACATTCAGACCTTTATTTTGAATCAAACCAAATGGCATTCGAACTTTTCTCCAGGATGAGTCAGTTCATATTCATTTCAGCAGGAGCATAATTGAGTAGAAGTGCCCAGCCCCTAAAGCTGTGTGAAGTCACATTTAAGCTGTTATTGTAGGCCTAGCAGGTCCTAGGAAATGGGAATCTCAAAGTTTCCACAGGTTCCTTACTTCAGTTTTGAATGAATTTTGAATGTGTTCCACAGCTTTTTTGCTAAATCTACTCTAGATCCTGGCTCAACTTCTAATGGCCTTCATATCACTCTTCCCTGAGAAACTTAGCTTCCTTCAGTTTTCATGTGTATCGAAACCCCTACCTGAATCTTTTAGAGAGTATCAGTTTGTAATCAAAACACTTAAGATCAGGGATTGCTTTCATGCTTCTCAGCTTCATTTCTTGGAGTGCCAGTTTGTGGAGTAAAACCTTTGTTGTAATTCTGTGAACGTCAGCAATTGGATTCTTCCCCGTGTGGTTACACGAGACACCCGTACAGAGGTAACCTTTGCCAGTCAGGCATAGTCCTGCCTCCATAGTGCCCATTTGATTAATTATACATGGGTACCTAATGTACTCTCATAAATTATTATAGGCTCTTATAGCCCTGTGTTTTATGGTGATATGTCATGGCACAGGAGCAGACAATATATTGTCCCAGCAGATGCCATGGACTCTGAGATGGCATTACAAATTCTACCAGTAAAAAATAACAAATTAAGAGCTCTGAAAGTAGAATACTTGACAACGCCTCCCTTAATTGAAGAAAAAGTTGCTAATGAAAGCAAGTTGTTGCAGCAATCGGTGCATTGGTGAGCAAGAGACAGGGTTTGATTTAGGATCCCCTCTGGCTCTCTTGTTCCCCAAGCAATCAGGAGGAGCTTTGAGTGCTCAGTCCCTAGGGAAAGGCAAGCCTTACATCACTTACCAACCACGCCTCGTGTGATTAAGGGAAGAGGTAGAAGCCTTCAGAAGGATTTTTGTCCAGTCCTTTTCACTAGGAGAAGGCTGAATAATATCTTCAAACTGTGGGCTTAAAACATATCTAGAAAGGTGGGACAAAGAAGGGTGAATGGAATCAAATATTTGAAAAATGCAACAGCCATATTCTGCCCCAGGGACAAAATGCAATGAGAAGATTTAGGACCGCTTCAAATGGGTCTGCTTTTTGTCTCGAGATTAATATTAATCATTTAGGATGCTGCTCTCCAACATATGTTACAGCTATACCTAGAAGGGGCTGTAGGACAACACTCAGCAAAAGGTACTACTCAGTGTAAGAAGGGTTGCCACAACTGCATCCACAGACTCTGAAGTTTTCTTTCTCCACCAAAGTGCAAAAATGATGGCACTCACATTTAATTTTAAAAGTCTTAAATTATCTGAAATACACAGGATGATGGATATATGTATTTAAGATGTTCTCATACCTTAGAAGTCTTTTTCTTTTAAAGGATTTTTAACATTTTACATCAGAGGCACATTGATTTTCATCCAATTTTTCCAAAACACACTTAAGCTGTACAGCAGAACTTCAAGGCTGATGTGGCCTTAAGGTTAGGATCTGTAAAACAACAGTTGGCTCAAATAGTTTCCCACACATTCTAGTGGACAACTGCTTTTCCCTTTTTAAAAAAAAAATCTGCCTTTACTTCAAGGGATTTTTTTTTTAAATAAATCAATGTATTTGATTTATAGGAGAAATTTTACAGTTTTACAGAGGAAGATTAACTGTTTTCAGGGTAAAATGTAAGATTTCCTTTTTTTTTTTGTCCTGCCTACTTTTTCTCTACTACATTGTCAAGTCAGCTGTAGGAAAGAGTTCACCAGTCTAACTTAAAGATTTACTGCTGCAGATCTTGAGCCATAGCATAAATGACATTACACTCAGGAAGATATTTATGATGAAATCAGAAATGCCATACTTGAGAGGCTAGAAAAGTTTTCACACAGAAAAATTAAAAATCTCTTGTTTTTACATCTTAGTCTGTTTAGAGGTTTTGGGGATTCTTTTTTAATACACTGCTTCAGCTGAATGCAAGCTGTGTGCCTTGCTACCTAAAAGAGAGCAGTTTTCTTGGCAGTGTGTGAAGTGACTGTAATCTTTATTTTTAAGACACTCCATTGCTTTAAAACTTGGGTGGCAGATCCTACCTTAAAGTAGATATCAGTGGATATCTGATTTGTGAAATAGGACTTGAATACTCTTTGGGTTGGTTGTGAGTTATTATGCCATGGCAGAGGGTACTGTATCAGCCAGTGGTACTTTTTAGTAAGAGCAGTCATTAAAGTTCAGTCATTAGAAATTAGATGGTTACCAAGACAAGGTCATGTGATAAATGTGGAAATTAATAAAGCAGCAGCTAATTATGATATATGGGAAGTTAGGAAATATTATATCTGAAGATTTTTAGGCTGCTACCCAAGAAATAACTACTGATCATCTATTTCTACTTTTGAAAATAAAGAAACTGAGATCCAGGAAGAAGTGACTCACATAGATGCAGTGATGACAAATGCCATGACATTTCTTGGCTGTCTTCTGTGGATTAGTTAATGCAAGTAGTTGACCATCACTCACCAGGAAAAAAACTCTTGAATAAAAGGAATAATTTGATAAAAAATAATTGTACCAGTGGTACATATTACACCGTGCTTAATGCCATCTTAACCAGCAGTGCTTCATGTGCTGGATTAATTGATAGTGGAAGAAAAGCAGTTAGGTGAGTAGAACCATCCTTTTAAAGTCATCTGCTGAATTTCTGGCATGCGCAGGTGACCCTTCTCCATAGGCTGAACATATTTGTCCCAGGGCTCACTGCAACAGTGCCTTGGATGGAAAGGGTGCTACATACCAACCTGCTCTGAAGCAGCAGGGAGCTGCCAGTGCTGCCAGGCAGGGGATGGGTGCTGCCAGCGAGATCCCAGGCTGCCCAGCACATCCATCGTCCCCCATTAGCCAGGGAGAGCCGTTGCCATCCCCATCTAGCCCCTCCTGGATTATGGATGATGGCACCAGCTTGGCACCTTCCAGAGGAGTGTATATGAAGTGCTCATGTGGATACAGCTGTTTGAACAGCAGGGTCTGTCAGTGTGGGAACATCAGCACTGTGCAACCAAGGGAAGAGCGCTGGGGTACCACGAGGCTGCGGCAGAGGAAGGAGACAGTGGCAAGCAGGACTTATAACCTTGGTTATTGTGTCAGCCCTGTCCAAATGCAAACCAGGTGGATGGAGACTTAGACAAGGGAAGGATGCTCAGCCATCAGACCAGCATGTACACATGAAGACAAAATGCAAGGCCAGGCTACCTCTGGTGAATATTTGGCAAAGCTAAGGAAGAGATTAGAAATGGATAGTGACCAAGATCTAATTACATTTCAAGTCTTCTTCAGGATAAATCTATCAAGAGTTGACATTGAAAACAGAATTTCTCTTTGGTGTTTTTATTTTGTTGGTTTGTTAGGGGGGTTTTTATTTCCCAAAGGAGGAAATTAGCCTCAGATAGCTCCCACTGAAAATAGATCCTTCCATTGACTTCAAAAGAAATTGGGTTGGGCCCAAGCAGTCCAGAAATGAAAGAGTGCATGGGAAAAAAATCAATTTGCTGAAATAGCAAAGGCTAACAACAAGAGAAGGCTGCTTGGCTGTCTTCTGAAAGGTGGTGTATGAAGAATAGATTATCTCACTGTTTACAAATACACCGTGTTTTATAAGAACATAAAACACAAGCCTGAAGTGAGACTTCTGTGGTTCAGTCAGAGGTTTCCTTAGGCTGAACCATGATAACTGCAAGACACTTGGTCAGACAAAAGTGATTTACAGAAGTTCTGAAAATCTGGCCCACTGTATCTGCCGGGAAGTTGCTTTATGTGACTACAGTTCCCCTGCGGCCTGTTTTACCAGCACATACAGGCATCATGGCAGCTGAAAATTCGTTTACTAGTGTGTTTATGTTCAGAAACAGCTAGGCAGGCAATCCAACATCAGTAGCTTCATCCAACAGAGTGTTTGTTTCTGCTCATGATAACATTCTATTTTTTTTTCATATTTGCTCACTAAAAATGCAGATGATTTTTGCTAATTTATTGTCCTTCTATGAGTGGTATCTCCCTACAGCAGAAAGGACTCAGTTATCTTATCCTCATTGAAGCTGATATACCTCAAGGGACCCAAAATTCATGCAGCTGCTTCAGACCAGCAATGAGTAAAGGAACATCACCAGAGTGGGATTTACAGCCTCCTCTGACCATTGTTAAGTACCAGTTCAACAAATCTAAGTTACAGTCACTGGTAGGAGGCAGCTAGAAGGGTTGGAAGCTGGTTGGAAAAGGCTGAACATCCCTTTTGTTGTCATGATGCTGTAATGCTGCAGTACACAAGCATATGGGTGCAACAAAAAGAGATGTAGCAAGAAGCACTCTGGTCTGCAAGGAAATTCAGAACAAAAAAAATATTTGAAACTGCTGGAGAAATAAGACAACATTGTGCCAAAGTTTCTGCTGCGCCACTGCAGCTTTATAATATTTAACTTTTTGAAAAATTTTAGAATTCAATTACTTTATTTCTTAAATATGTTTCAGAGCCTTAACACATCTAATAACAGCAGATCAATAGGCTCATTGCCCTACAGTGTATCACAGCACCAGCAAATACCTATGTTATGAAACTAAGTGAATTTACTGGAGTGTAAACCCCCAGTGAGTTGTCTGTAATCAGCCAGCAGGCCTTCAGGGCAAGAGAATTAATGTATTTTAATATTTTAGGTTATCTTCCATATGGCATAATGCTATACCCCATCTGTATGTGTGAGTGTGCAAACAAATGTAGGAGGTTTTTTTCCAGAAATAATTTTCCCTTAGTGGAAGCTCACCTGCATTCTAATGTCTGTTACCATCTACTCGTTCAAACAAACAAAGCTTGGAAGAGTGTGAGTCTACAAATAGCATTAACGTCTGTAGAGCTGAATTATATTATTTCAGGTTTTTTTCTCTTTAGCTTGTTGGAATACCTGTTCTATTCTATTTTAAAGGACTCAACCATTTAAAAAACAAGGCATCCTTGAAAGAGACTTTTTTGTGGAACCTATCACTGAATCACAAAATAGCATGTTCAAGGCTTCACATAATCATTGTCATTCAAAAGTTTACCTCTTGTGGATGTACTGGCACGGCAGCCACTGGCCACAGGGTCTCCAGTTGACTTAATGTGCTCAGAAACACAGCTCTTAGTAAGAGCAGGTAAAGGGTGATGCCAAAAGAAAAAAGCACATGCACATTTGTATTTACATAGGCATTTATACTTGTTCCCATGGAGCAGTGCAGAGAACTTTCAATAACTCTTCAGAACAGTTGTGGGGAGGCAACAAAGGGGAGCAAGCATCCCTTGCTGAATCCTCATGTCTTGACTGATAGTCAGGATTTCACTTCCTTGGGTGCCCTGTTCTTAGCTTATGCAGACCTGGTGTGCAATAAGCTCAGCAGTGGAGGTGTCAGTGACAGCTCTGGCAGGGGACCACACAGCTTTCCCATACGTGGCTGCATCAGGCTGAGTGAATCTCTGTCAGAAACTCAATGGAAGCAATTTTGGCATCAGCATTAGATAATGTCCACTATTAAAAAATGTAGGTTGCTAATGATTTAAATTCAGGCTTACTTCACGAGTTGTACAAACTAGGACAACAACACCCTGCATTTATGCCTGCAGTAAAATATTTTTGAAAGACAGGCTTTTAAAGTTAAAGGAGAGGCTGTAACACTATCAGCACTACCATAGATTCAGCAAGAGAGACTGCAGCCTGATGATCACACATCGGCTGTCATGTGCCTTTGTAATAGAGGTATTATTTACTACTTCAAGGAAAAATAAACTGCACTATTTGTTTGATCTGTGTCTCAGAGAAGAAACAAACTGCAGAGACTTAAAGAGTGGCATTGTCAACTAGCACTGTTGGATAAATTATTTTATGAAAAAAGAAAGAAACTTTAAAAACAAGTTACATAATAGACCACCTTTTGTAGCATGTTTTCTTCTGAATCATGAAATTATTAATGCATTACTGATTGTAATAAATTCATTAAAACACTGGTGCTGAGAACAGGAGGGTGGAATTTACAGAAGGAAACTCCCTTTTCAGATGCCGGCTGTCCAGGTAAGTATATGAATTTTCTTGTTGACAATTGTGAAAAAAATGTATTTATAAATATTTCCTTCTTCCTTTTGTTTTTTGTTGTTGTTTGTTTGGGGTTTTTTTGGAGTTACTTTATTATTGGTTTGTTTGTTTGTACTTTTTTTGGCAGCCATGTGGGAAAATACATTTTGCAGGAGTATTGGCAATGGAAGAAATGAGTTTCACAGATACAGATGTACTGTCAGGAAAATAGAGACTGTGAAGGGCTTCCATGGAATCCTGTTAGCAGCACATGGCATGACAAGCATTTTTGTGCACTCTGGTGCAGCCATGCACCATGTTTCAGGGCATCCCATGGTGGTACAACCTGTACTGCCTCTGCTTCTGCTCTGTGTGAGGAGTTACCTTCAGCCCAGAGATGAAAGTCATCCACAGCCTCAGATTTTGCAGAGTTGGAGGCCGAAGAGTTTGGTGACAAAGTGGGAAGCAAGTAAAAGCCAGCATGTGGTTGCAGAACAGCAGGTATTCGGGTCAGAAGATAAGAGATTTTTTACAGAATTTTGGGGATGAAGTCAGAGGAGCTTAACATACCAAATGGTTGAGCCCTATCGTCTAATCACACACCTACACTATCCCTACTCATGTTGATTGAGGCCATATCCTCAGCATTCCCCAAAGCCTAGAACCAGTCTTTCACCCCGTTGCTACATATTTTTGCATAGACCTCCCTGAAGCAATTTTTCAAAGGTCTCATTTTGGGTTGTTGCCTAATGACATGGGTTATATATTCATGTTATTCATTCATATATGTCTGTTTCAATTCCCGATCCTTTCTTCTTAACCTATCCTCTGTTTTTAATGACCAAGTACAGTCATGCTAACTTCTTTCACAGCCAAAATAAGTTAACAAAAATGAGCTAAGAGAGGTGTGGATTATTTTTACTGCATTTTTTTCCTAACTAAACTAATGTCACTGGCTTCTTTCTGACATATCCCATCATTTATACTTCTCTAGTTTTTGTTGATTTTCTACATCAAAGAAAAAGTGAAATAGAGAAGAAAACACAATAAAAGTAGTGTAATGGCACAAAACTATAATTTGAATCTGTAGTGCATGGCAAGTTCATGCTAGAATCAAAATTATCAGTTACATTTGCAGTTTCCTCAAAGCAGCTCCCAATCCACTGCTGCATTTACATTTGATCAGTTTTTAAGTGTACAAACTATTAAAAAAGAGAGTTCCTCACAATAACTAATGGTGCAGATCACAGCTTTTTCATAAACTTTTTCACAGCTTGACACTGACAGTTTTAGCTGGGTTGATTTTTGTTTTGACTTGAAAACTTGCTGCTAATTTTGCCTATTTCTTGGACTAGAAATGTTGGTGTTGAGATCTTTTTCAGATAAACAAATTTAATTCTGGAAGTTGATGATCATCCTCTCCCTATGGATACAAAGCACTCTGAGACAGCTCTGTCTTAGAGCATGCACATTCACCTCAGTGTGAGAAATTTTCCTTTGAACATGCAATAATATCTACTTAAACAGCAATTCTAATACAACCTTTAATAAGAAATACATGTGCATATGCATATATCTATACAGACACACACGTATTTTTTTGTCTCTAACTGGACTGCCTTCAGAATTTCACTTCCATTGATACAGGGATCAGTGGGTAAAAGAATAATATCTATCTATTTATCTTTAAAGAAACTTTGAACATATCATAGGCTTGAAAATATACAATGTCAAATAATTGATGATGAATATGTATATTTGGGACTGAAAAACAAAGTGATTTGCATGTGTATTCTAAAGTAAAGTGAGGTTAAAATTAGAAAGTGATCCAAAAAATAAAACTGATCAATCTGCTAATAAATACTAAGGGTTTCCTCTGCAGTGTATATGTCCTAGGTTCCAATATAGATGTATTCTATTAGCACCAGCTGTGGGCCATTAGCTGTTATCTCCTGCTATAACCCACCCCTGATAACAGACAATGGGCCAGCAAGAAACCACTGCATGACTCATGGACTTATCTCATCCTATTGTGAGATGCTCCGCCCAGGAGGGAGGAGCCAAGCATTCCCACCTGGATATAACCTGGCCTTGGAACTGCCTAACTTAGCCCTGTCTACTGGGTTCCCAGAGGATAAAAGCTACCAGTGGACTTTCAGCTGGAGACCAGGCCTTCCATAGGATCACTGCTTCAACTGAACTACTTCATCTGGACTGCTACCACCACCCTAACAGGGTGCCAGGTTGTATCTGACTTTGTCTGTGTTTTTATTTTCTCTTTTTCCCTTGTATTATTTCACTTATTTTTAATTTTTTTTCCTATTAAATTTTAACCCTGACTTGGGATCTCCCTCTGGTTTGTTTTCAAACCAATACAGTATATTAATTAATATTCATTAATTTGTATTCACAACTTCTCTACAGGGTGCGTACTTTATTTTTAGAGAAATTGAGGCAAAGGAGAGAAGTTCACAAGATTTAACCCTGAAAAAAAAAAAGAAAGCAATACTCAATCACAGATTCTAGTTCAAGAGTTCCTGGCATGACCACCATAGTATCTAGGTCAGTGCAAATTAAATGGAGCAGTCCTGTCATAACACAAAAGAAGCAGGAGAACTGCTACCTGCACAGACGGCTGGCTCCATAGGAAAAATATACCTCTCTTTCCACTGCCACCTGATAGAGTATGAAACCAGGATGAAATTAATGTGGCTCTCTTTTTAGTCTAGTTTTTGCCTGCCTTCTACACAAATCACATATTATCTCCTTATTCTAATTGTAAAATGAAGGACAGCCACACTTGCTGTTACGGTTAAGGTTTTTGCTTCATGTTTCATTGGCACCAACACCTGAAGTGGCCTGAAGTAAGGTGGGCCTGGGTGGGATTTTCAAGAACATGAGGGCTATATTTTATAAAGTTATTTAGAAATCTGAAGATGTAAACAAGCATACAGTTCACTGAATGACACTTACCTTTCCAGTTCAGGTACTTACCAAGATCCTCTAAGACAACTAATTTTCATGTTTTAGGAGCTAAGTGCTAGAAATGGTTAAACACTTTAGGTGAAATGGTTTTCCATTTGCAGTCATTTTTTCTCAGATTCAAAGCATTTCACAGAGATGTGGCAAAGTGTATGACATTTCCTACAACTGAAAGTCAAACTAAATTGGATTGAACTTATCTCATTAAAGTAGACATTATTTCATACAAATAAAGGGAAACGTATAACTTTACTGTTTTCTTATATTTAATTTTGAAATTTTATTACATACTCAATAACATAAAAAGCTAGACAACAAACATAATTATGTTACAATATTAACAAACGACCTGAAAATTGAATATGTTGGTGCTTCCAAACTGAAATTTTAGTAATAGGAGAAATTTTGAATCTGTGTTTTGATTTTATATAAAAAATAAACTTCTGAGTTTCCTAAGCCAAGGGAATTTTTATTTTTTTAAGCAGTTCTAATAAGAGCTCTGAAAATCTGGCACTTAGAGCTGGCTTAACTCCATTGGCTTTCATGCTCTTTGTAATGTTCCTAGTGACTTCAAAGGAATCAATTAGCTTAATGCTAAGGATTTTTAAAAATCTCATTCTCTTTCTGTTCACAATCTCTATAATGGGGAAGTGATTAGAATATCTATACTACAGAGGTATCCTGAAGTTTTAATTAAGTTCTAGAAATTAATTCAGGATCCTGAGATGGAAGAAATGGAAAGAAATGACATCCTCATGTGCTCTGGAGCCTCTGGCTGCAGACTGTGAACCTGTAGCCACTTTTACTACTTGAAAATATGGAACTTTTAACTCCCAATAGTATGATCGGGAGCTAAATGTCTCTCTCTCTGAGTTGTAAAATGAGGAAAATCTTTGTGTATTTAGAAAGCTCTTTGCTCATGTTTTGTAGTGAGATGTCCTGTAGTCTTAGTCTTCAGTCTTTAACATTATTCCCACTAGGATTCTTTTTGTCAGCCACATGTAGATGTTCCTCTGACTGCTCAGTCTTCTTTCCATCTTATCAGAATTCCTCATTTCAATAACAACATAGGCATTTTTATGATAGGTTTTTTTTTTTTTTTCATCATGAGCATGGTCAAGACTGACATCTGTATAAGTCTGGGTATTGGTGTGCATTCTGATACGCTTATCTTTAGAAGAAAAATTATTTAAGTGTTTCCCTTTCTCACTATGAAATGTCAGCCTCTTTAAAATCTCTTGAGTGCAAAAGCCCTGTGTGATTGGAGATTGTGGGAGAATAGCTACTCCTCTTTCGCTAATCCTTCTGAGACACACTAGAGATGGCACACATCCTTCTGCTTTTGTGAGGACATGACCTCCATATAATCCCCATAAAGGTAGATCAAAACTGCTGCATCCATCTCTCTTGACAGGTTCCTTCAGAGGTGGGTATTTGGGAAACCCCACAATGAGGGGGGAGTTCTCTGGGCTGCTGCAGAGGTGAGGGAGAGTGATGATCCATAGACACGGTGCTCAGTCAGCAAGTTTTCAGTCAGAGTCAACATGTGACAGTTGTCACCCTGCTCCACAGGTAAATTAAATGAGGTGGGTTGTATCTACAAACTGAAAGCACATGATGCACAGAGAAACACCTGCACAGCCATCCTAGACAGGTTTGGAAAGTTTCTAGACAGCCTGGTCCACTACATGTAATACACAAGGCCAAGACAACTCATAGTTTCCTTTCCAGTGGATTTTAATACTCACTCTGCTTCCACCCTGAGCCTGACACTGAAACTATCCTTTCTGATTGAAGATATTTCTGTAACTGCCTTAACGTCAGAGCTCAGCTCTGGATTTTTTGCTTCTGGGCATATTTCCTTGCTTGATGGTGAAGTACCTATCACAAATAGTATCTCAGAAACCACTGCCCCTAAGACCATCCCTTGTCCCTACTTCACAAAATACCTCTAATCATAACCTTTTACTGCCAGATGGGGCCAGTGGGACTGATGCCTTAGGTTTTAACTTCTATATTTTTCAAATCCTGTACTGCCAAGTCCGTAACTCTGAAGTTAGAGGTGACCTGTTAACTACTGTTCTCTCATGCTGGTTAGACATAACAAACCCTCTCTAGGTTTGCTCTTCAAGGACACTTTGATTGTCCCAGGCCCCAGAATGTGTAAACTAAAAGCCTTTGAAGAGGAGGGGCAAACTTTGGGTAATTACATCAGTAACTGAAGTTATAACTGGAGAATTAACCCTGATATGCAAATAGACCAAACTTATAAAGGTGTGAAGAGCTCATGACCCAGTGTCCATCTTGGGTGGAGCCCCTCGTAGGCTTTGACTGCCCAGGGTGTACTTTTGAAGGCCCTTCAAATAAATACCTACCTTTATTTTCTTACTCTTGTCTAGCCTCTGTTTTCAGGTAGCCACTTCAAGGCATCAGGACTTAGCAGCAGGAGCATGGGCAGGACCCAGGGGCAGGATGTGATGGGCAAGGCTCACACATGGCTGCAGCAGTGCCACAAAACAGAGGAGTGTGGGCCACCTCATCAGGTGTTAATGGGCTATGAAGAGGTCATAACTTCTGGTTAAAACCCTCTCTTGCTTCTTTGGTTAATCTGCATCTCTAGTATTTTTCTGATCAAGCAGTTTAGAAAACCAGTCTGCTTTAAATGGATTGCATTGATCTATGTGGGAAGTGCAAGGCATAGTATCACAAAAATACAGTGAAGCTTTGAACTTTAAAATAAATGTTGGCTGCTTAGATTGTCCAAAGCCTAGCAGTTTTCTATCCATAAAATACAATGTGAGAATTAAAGGAGAAAAAAAAGTAGCAATTGGTTTAGTTGTATTCTGAATAAATGGCATCTAAAATATTTCAAATTAGAAGTGGAGAATTAGAGAAATGTCATCCAGAGGACTATTTTCATCTTGTTCTTCCAGAATATTTAGCCCCTGTGAAAACAAAACAGTATTTTTAAAAACAGAAGAATGGGTACCACGTTAGAAATGCAACAACAATTGTAAAATCTCAAGTTTCTTGTGCTTCTGAGCATAAAATGCCTAATGTGACTGGCATTCCCATATTATTGTTTTCATTTGCCCTAAACCGCTGTATCACAATTTCACACGCAAGTGGCTGCATTGAGGAAACAGATAAAAATAGTCCCTTCTCATAAGGCTTCTGCAGTGTTGGTTAGTTTATAGCCATAAACTGTTGAGGTTTATGATTCGCCAACGTGACAGTATGCAACAAATATCAGATCTCTCCATGGTTCATGAGTTTTTCTCACAAAATGAGACCTTCTCATGATTCAGGAACTCTGCCTATGCAATGTAAATAGATGCTAGGGTGAAGCAACAAGTTTCTTTGAGCTCCATTTCATTGCTGTGATATGAGACATGACTTCAGCACTGCAGAGTCTTTGCTCTGCAGGCATCTCTCTTTCTTTTCTGTGTGACACTTAGTTACTGTCTCCAGAATGGGGAAGGAAAAAATAAAATTTTCAGCCTAAACAAAAGCTAAACTATTAACCAAAAGCAACTATTCGGAATGTAAAGAGTGGATCTCCTGTTTATGCAATGTGACTGGGAAAACTTTAAAGTTTGTCCTGTGTGTTCCCTTCTTTCTTTCTCCAACAATCTCCCAACCAAACATTTATGGTTATTCAGTTGACAGCCAATAAATAGCAAAGTGTTTGAGGGAAATCTGTAGTTTTTTTGGAAAGAAACCTATAAAAGAAAGAGACGCAGGGAGAAAGAGGAGAGAGAGCGTAATCTGTACACCATCTGTTCCCTAGTGCAATTCATGCTGACACAGGGCTTTTTGACATTTTATACCTCAAATGCAAGCACATAGATCATTTCTACCTTGTACTTTTCCCGTCTCATTATCGGAATTTATTCCCTCGCTTTGTTGTTGGTGGAGTCCCTATTCTAATTGTTTCTTACATGTGCTGTAAATCTGTCCTCCAATCAGTAAAGCCCTGGAACATGAAACTGAGACCTAGCAATTTCCTTTGCTTACCAGTGCATCTGCTGGAGCGTAGTGTTGAAATAAAATGAAACATGTTTGCACTCTTTTTCTGTCATACTGTAATGCACCTTTCATTTCGCTCAAGGAATTTTTAATATTCAAGCCATACCCTGTGCATGAAGTCATTTCCCTTCGATATAATTGTAATGGTAATACGCATGGCCTAACTGGCAGTGGCACAGCTGGCTGCTTGCCACAGCTGAGCCTCTGACTCAAAGACTTTAATTCTGTCATGCCTCATCTGGTTTTATGTACTCTTTTGTAGTTAGTTCACAAATTTATTCTAGGGTATCCATTGAGATGGGCAGGCCATTGACTTTTCTCTAAAGATAGCACACTAAACTAATGAAGGGCACCAAATATGTGCATTGATAACCTGTGTGCATACTGAATAGAAATCAGATTATAAGTCAATGTGCTTGTGTGGTCAGGACTTATTGACAGATGCTTAGACCCTGATTGTGAAAAGATTTAGTGGCAGTGAATAAAGGTAAGCATAGGCAAAAGTCTTGCCTCATCGCTGCCTGCAGGATCTGCTGTCACAAGTAGCAAGAGGCACAGGGTCTGCATAAGCTGCATTAGCACACTGTTACCCCACAGGACCATTTAATGAATTAATAGCTGTGTTTTGTTTTGCAGGTTTTAATTAACTGAGTCTTTCTGCAAAACTGTGGTGTGGCTTCAGTCCCAATGAACTTTTAAAGTACCTCTTCAGGTTTGCTTTCACCTACAAGGTCAGAAAAAAGTTCTTCAGCCTAAACTATCATGTCCTGATGCTTTATACCTACCATACCTCTTTCCCTGCATCTATCACTGGGCCAAAAATGCATGCCCCCAAAGCAAGGTTCTGTGTTTATCTTTCTGATTTCATCCCTTTTGGCTTTCACTAAGGCTTTCCATCTTTATTCCTCTAACTCCCCTAAAGAAGTGATTGTTTCAAGAAGCCAGAATGTCTGACCCCTGCTTCCAATTACCCACTGGAAATATACTTCAAATGATGGTTACCATCTTCATCCATCCTCACCTTTCTGAGTCTGCTGTTTGTCTCCTCTCTATTTGTCCACAACTTAGGTTTGCTTTTGTCTATAAAGCTCAATGCACATCTACTGAGTTACAAGAACAATAAAGTGTTGTTTACCAGGTTTATGGATCACTCACTTTCAGTCTATCGTTCAAATGTGAGTCCCCTCTGAAAGTTAAAAGCTGTTGGTGTGAATCGATCAGGACTTCATTTTATGCTAGGTGAAATCAATGACCAAGTCTGTTTCTTACTGTGGAAGAAAGGTCTTACTAGCTGCACACACTGCAGATTTTATTCATTTGATGGTCAAGCCATAATGCTGAAAAAATGTTATTTGAACAAAAAGTTTCATTCAACCCGAGATGAAAATTCTTTTTTAGTCATGCATTAATAATGACTATTCTAAAATGATAAAGTGAAATTCAAAAGAAAATGCTGATTCAAAATGGAAAAAAAATATGAGTTTAGGGAAATTGAAAGAGTTTGGCCTTCTTTTAAAATCACTTTTTTTTTTTTTTTTTCTTACCTTTTGGGAAAAATATATTGTACCAGATCCTTTTATAGGATTGAGGAAGTAAAGAAAATACAGTAAAGCAAATGAGTTCTGTCAACCTCATATTTACTACCTCATATTTACTCTCAAATAGTGACTCAGTCAATCTAATGTATAGATCACCTCTGATCTGTATTTTGGGGTGCAGGCGTAAATAAGCAGATGTAAGGGAATATTGGAACCTTGGCAAGCGTTGCCCTGATAAGAAGCCAAATATAGACATAGTCTACATGTAAACTAATGTTCACAGGTGTATATCAAAGAGCATCTCAGCCGTTTCAAGAACATATTCTGCTGTTCTCTTTTGAAGACTGCTTTGGGAATAGCATCTACCCCAAGCAAGCAAAAAGATTTTCCAGTTTGAAATCTAGGAGCTGAATGTGGCAAACCTAAAAAGAAAAGACTGAGGGGAGACTTCATCGCAGTTCACAACTTTCTTGTGAGGGAAAGAGGAGGAGCAGGCACTGATCTCTTCTCTATGGTGAGCAGTGACAGGACCCAAGGGAATGGCCTGAAGCTGTGTCAGTGGAGGTTTAGATGGGATACTGGAAAAAAGTTCTTCACCCAGAGGGTGGTTGGGCGCTGGAACAGCTCCCCAGGGCAGTGGTCACAGCACCAGCCTGACAGAGTTCAAACCTGTGTGTGTTTGGGTACATGGTGTGGTTCTTGGGGCTGTTCTGTACAGGGCCAGGAGCTGGACTTGGTGATCCTTTTGGATTCCTTCCAACTCAGGATATACTATGACTCTGTGAAAACTCACAATTTAAGGGCTAAAATTTTCAAAAAGTAATGCCAATTTTCATTTGAAGTATTCCTTGGTTTATGTACCACTTGAAAAAGAAAATTTATTCACATGCTCCAACTATTAAGGATTTTACTATAAGCATTTAGTTTGCGAACTTTCGATTCTTCTCTCCACTGTGCCAATCTTTTCCCCTTCCTTCATCTCAAAGGAATCTAAGTTTGGAGTGTGTGCCAAGCAACCACTTTACTAATCTTCCTGATAATCCATGCAACTGACTGATACAATAATAAGGTACAGAAGTTAATTAAATTTGGTGAAAGCACAAAAAATTCATTTAATGCCACCCCCATCTCTGAAATACTATTCTGGCCCATGCTGTTCATACGTACCCGTGTCAAAGGTAGCCTAAGGAAAAAAAACCACTTGTGCCTCCAGTACATGCTTGTGTTTAGAATTTTCCAGCCCCTGTTACTCTGTTCACAATTTATTTTCTTCATATCAGCTTTAAATATGAAGTAGATTCCCAATGTTTACTTAAATTTTTCAGTTTTTAAAAATAGTATTGCAAGCATATGATTCTCATAAAGCATTTTGTGCAGGGAGAAAAGTAAGCCTAGAGGCAAATCCTGTAACTCTCCAGACTGTAAAGACAGAATGATGACAAATTGTATAAATATGTGCAAATTGTCCAAATGATGTCATGTATTCAGGCTTGCAAAAGGCAGGAAGAATACTTGAGTCTAAGGTCAGCACAGACTCTGTCTTGGAATAAAATTGAGCAATTAGATTCAATTTGCTTAAATTTATCACCAAGAAAAATGTTTTGTTTAATCTTAACCTTCGTCTTATTTTTCAAGCATTTTAGAACCTACTGTATTGCTACATCAGTGAAGGCCCCCAATAAATTCAGGAAAAGCCTGATAGCAGCATGCATTAAGCAGGCTGCCTGTTGGAAAGGACTGGTGAAGTAGGGCAGCACACTTGTGCCCTACCACATGAAACTTCTCTATACAATTTAAATAGCAAATTTCAGACCCCTGTAAAGGTGGGGGATTTTTTTCTTGAAACAAGCGGCACTTTAGATTACTTGGGAAAATTGCATATTGAAATTTTCTGGGGCTAGACGACAGGGGTATGTTCTCTGGGCTCCAACTGGTCTGTAAATGCTTACACTGAAGTATTTTTGATTTACATTACACAAGTCTTCATTTCTCTCTTCCTCTTTTTCTCCCTCTCTCCCTCTCCACCCCTCCCCTTTCAGTATCAAGGTCAACCTTGTCCAATTATTTGTCTGCAAACCATTTATTCTTTCAAGTTCTTGCATTAACATTACATAGGTTGGTGTCTCCTTGGGTCAAGCTGCTTTAACTTCCACTGCATTATTTTCTCACCTTCCAATGCTTTGCTTCCTCTCTGGTCTCACCCTCCACCCAGAGCCCTTCCAGGTTTGGCAAGAACAAATTACTGTAAAAAGGGAAAGAAAAATTGATTGTTTCTGCTTTCCTGACAAACTTCTTCTAGCCATAACCACTGAAACACAGGTCCAGCTGAATGTGCAGGTGTTTTTTAACTATGCATTGAGCTGCTTGTTGTCCCCTCACAAATACAACTGCTTGTAGTGGGGACAATTCATTATCTGTTGTTCAGGTTGCATACTTTGGTGGTGGGTGTCAATGTCTGTGTAGACCCTCTCAAACCTACTGATGTCTGAACACTTTGGAGCACCTCAGTAATATTCATCTGACAGA
This sequence comes from Monarcha castaneiventris obscurior, assembly GCA_026261815.1. Taxonomy (NCBI): domain Eukaryota; kingdom Metazoa; phylum Chordata; class Aves; order Passeriformes; family Monarchidae; genus Monarcha; species Monarcha castaneiventris. The sequence goes on from JAMPIT010000566.1 coordinate 15,755,535, forward strand.
TTGCTAAGCTGTAATTTTTGACAGTAGACCTCTATTCCCAATATCAGCTGGACTTTAGTTCCTATTATTAAAAGAAACAAACCTATATTTACTTATTTTTATAGGTTTAAGGATGACTGTATAAAGAGAGAAGGGTGACAAATTAAAAACCCGAAACATTAAAATACATCTGTTGTGGCTCTGCCTGTGTGATACACAGGGTTTGGTATATTAACAGTAGTGCCTGCTGCCTTTGAGAGGTCAAAGAGATTTGTTGTAAATATATAACATGCACTTGCCTCTATCTCAGGATCAGAGCGCCTGCACACTTCTGTGAGCCGTGACTCATACAAGGAGTCGATGTCAGTAAAGGGTTTGCTTTCTAGCCTGCCTGTTTAGGAAAGAAATTAAGAACAGATGGAACCTGTTACAAAAGAATTTCTGAAGTACGAGCTTTAAAAATGGTTGTGTTTTTTTTTATTTTTGGTTTTTGTTTAAGAAAAAGAGAAGCTCTTACGATGTTAGTGGGATGATACGTGGTGTACAGCTAATTTGGCATCATGCAATTTGATCTAACATCAAGTTAACACTGGAGCTGCTGAATGAGCTATTCTCCAAACATGTTTCAGCTGCCTATGTTAAAGCCCCTGTAACTGTTACTTTTAAGAGTGCATTAAAAAGGTTGTGAAAACTGCTCCTTGTAATGATTTCTACAACAGGATCTCTGCAAACTCACAGCTGGAGGCTATCAAACACACACCTCCCTAATAGACAACACTGTGTGTACAATTAACACATTAATTTATGGAGTAAACTGATCAGGGGAGACTAGAGCTTCAAAGCCAAACACTCACCATTAAGGAAGAAATGAAGTTACATGGCAGGAGCTGCCTTGCTCACTGCAGCCCTTCCTGACACAAAGCCCTTCCTGACACAAAATGCCTATGCTGCTGAGCTCAGAGGTGTTCCCTGGCTCCTGTGCCCAGGTGCATGCCTCTGCCAGACCCCAATTCCCAATGGGGATAGGAGCAAGGTATGCTCCTCCCCATCCTATTCTTTAGTCCTCCCCTTGGCATTAAAGAAAACCTTGGGACATAGACCAGACATGCATGCTGCAACAAGATACTCTACCTGACTGACTGGGGAGGAGATGGATAGCACATAATCTCCTGTCTGCATGATGTATCCAGCACAAAAATACCCAACCAGCCAAAGACAAACCATAAGACAAACCACCATGATAATTTCACATTAGGAATACTTGGCGTATGTCTGTCAGAGCAGAGCATGGTTTGCTTGCTGGGTTTATGCCCCATTCTTACATAGAAAAAGAGAGTTTGGTGCAGAATGAGGCACAAGGCATCCTGCTTTAAGCGTGGACCCACCAAAAGTCAGTCCCGTTTATAACGCCAGGACTCAGAACTAGACACGGAGGAAGCAACATGACCTGGCTAACCATCATCACTTCTCACTGTTGGAGACACAGGTCCGATTCCAGGTTCCGATGCGGAACTTGGAAACGCCTCTTAGAGTGGGATGTTTAGGCTTTTACTGCAGAAGTCAGTGTGGATTTAGGCTCCTTTTGTATTATAACCTGTTGATTACAGCATTAATGAGGAACTGGTTGGCTCATGCTGAAGTGTCAGCCAGAGGCATTCAGATTCATCCATACAGCCAGGTGTGATCTACACATTTTGTCAAAGGGTGTTTTGCAGGACACCACTCCACTTTGTCTTTCTCCTGTTCTCAGCCTTCCCAGCCCCACCTGATTTTCAGGACCTGCCTCCTTCTGATGCCCTCTCCAGGCATGCTCTGCACACCAGCAATTCCCCCTGCTGGTGGAGTCACAGAGTCCTCTGGGTTCTCCTTCTGGCTGTCTCCCATCAGGAGAGGAGTACTAAGATTTTCGAGCTCAGAATGAGTTGTTGGGGTTTTAGTTCTTTGTTTTAAAGTCCAATACCAGCTATCATTCTCTTTCCAGTGTCTACAGCTCCTCAGAGGACAAAGCAATTGGATAATTCCTCCATCTCAGAAGGATCCTGTGCCCACCGCACACACTCCCGTCTCTAGAGGTAAATGCAGTGACTGTGGGTAGCATACACAGTCTAAGGGCTAGCAGATCACCAATGAGGAAAAAATATGACCTGCCTGAAGGAAGAGAAGCTCAACATTGAGTAACCAGAAAAGCAATTCTTAACATTACTGTCCGTGAAGAGAGCAATGACTGAATGGTCTGGCTAACATTTGTTTGTGTGGTTCAGCATTAGATTAATTTTTGAGGTCAAAATAAGAGTGTTGCTGAGAGACATTCAGATACTTGGAGGTTAGGGGGTTGCTTTCTTATTTACTTCCATCACCACAGCCACAATAGACACAGGCCAGGTGCAGCCTCCATGAACTTTCCTTTGGTGGGTTTGGGTTTTTTGAGTAAAACCCGTAACTGCCAACTCTGACACTCCTGGCCATAGATTTTCACTTCTGTGAGTCATTTACCTCCCCTTACACATTTTGCTGCTGACTTCCTGTGGAGTCAAAAGGAATTTGGTCATTTGGTCACAGTTTCTGAGTCTACTGAGTTTCCAAGCAGTTGAAAATCCCAGACAAGTGCTTGTATAAACCTGCTTAACATGTCACATCCATGCTGAGTGCACTGAGCTTGCTGAGCACACAGAGATGTATTTCACAGTGACAGCACACGAAATCAGGTACATCCTGGGTATTCTTGAATTCTTTGTCCATCAAACTTTGTGTAAATCCTGAGTAGTTTGATGGACCTAGCGCACAAGTTTACCTGTTTTCTGTTTCACACAGCACCTATAGATTTACAAGGATATCTATCTACCAAAGAGAATATTGTTTTTCTAATCTCATTTAAGGATTTCAAATCTGAAATCAATTTAACCTTCTGTCCTACTTTGCTTCATGCCTAAAAGATCTTTTCCTGCAATAGCTAACATATTCACAGCTCCCCTTTGCTAAATAACTTAATAGTGGGTCTGTTAAATACTTCCCTTCATAATCCATCTTTCCTCCACTTTGACCAGTTTTCCTCTTTGTGCCCGTGCCCTAGAAATATACCTGCCAACCCTAGACTTCTGGTCCAACATGCTCATTTTGCAAAACTTCTACTGCTGCTAAAATGACAGGCACAGGATACCCTGCACTGTACCCTGTTCAGAGGATCAGTGAGGTCTTGCCTTTTCAAACAATAGCAGTAGGAGGATTCAAGCAGGGAGTGCCTGACTTTCCAGAAGGGAAAGGCAGCCTGCAAGAGCAAGATGCTACTGGCCTCTCCAAGTGGCATGGAGAGAGGGGGCAGGAGGCTCTGCAGGAGCAGGCAGCCATAAGAACCAGACTCAGCCTATCTGCCAAGTCTACCACTTTTAACATTTGAAATGTTGGCAGGTATGAAGCCAGAGCATGGTTTCAAGAGCACTCCTAACACCTTGGACTTCTCTCACACCTCCGATGTTCACTGACAGCTCTCATTAAATTAATCCCTACAAAGCAGTGGGGATTTGAACAATTTTGCCACTCTCTCAGAAGGTGTTACACGTCTACTTCACCACCATTAAGAAGCCTGGCCACCCAGTCTCTTATCCCAGAAAAACCAAGTATTTGGAAAAAAAATCCCGTCAACAGAATTCTAGCAAAATCAAGGTTGCCCAGGGAAGTCTAACCAACAGCTAACTCTCATGGACTCAGAATAAACAGAGATCTACAAGAAGCCATCATAAAATTAACATTTTAATGGAAACTGAGGGAGATGTTCTTATAAAATTCAAAACAGTTCCAGCCATGGGATGTATCATTTTCTGTAGAAGGAAAGTTTCCCATACAATGATTTAAAGCTTTGTAGTTGAATTTTGTTTTTTAAGTTTCTCACAAGTAGTGTTTGTATGTGCTGTCCTTGGACAGGGCCCTTAGGCTATCAGTGAACATGTTGCCTTGGTTAAACCATTTCTGACTCTGGACGGAAACAAAAATCTATTCACCACAATTTTCAAGCTAAAAATGTTTAGACTCTGCCTCAACTCCAAAAATTACTTCATTAAAGTGTTTTCTGCCAAGAGATCATGAGGTAAAATTAATGACATTAAATTATTTGCCTGTCCTCTCCTTTTGCCTCGGCAATGCCAAACTGTCCTTTCCTCTAATACACATAATCAGAAAAGCAGCTAGAAATAAACCTGTGAAAGTCCTGCAGTGATAAACTTATGAGACACAAGGGATTCTGGGGAGCATGACTTGTCTGCAGTGATGGCAGAAAGATGCTATATTCACCTTGCCAGCATCTTTTGCTGGAATAACTAACCCCTTTATTTTACACAGTAAGGCTCAGTCACAACTGAGAAGCCTTATTAGCCACCAGGAACTAATAAAAAATAGCCTGAAAGTGAAATATTCTCTGTCCAAGAACATGACCCCTTCAGACAAGTTGTCATGGAACATGGAACATGGACAACTCACCAAATAAACTTTTGTGCTGCTGACCCCTGGAAAGCCAGACATAATAGAGAACACATGCGATCACTCCTCATGGATACCAAAGACAATTTTCATAACTAATCAAAGAGCAAAAGCCTCTTTTTCAAGGATGTATTTTACTGTAGATTATGTCTTATTTAAAGATTTAGAAACTTTGCTTGGGGGCCTTTTTAGGTATTTTATTTAGGTGTGATGCTTAGCATAGGACCTCACCTTCAGATATCTTAGCCTTTAGCTGTTATCTGATCTATACCCAGAATTTGGATTCACCAGCTAAAGAGGGAAAAATAATTTAACCTCACGGATTTCACAGCTTAAAACAGAACTTTTCCGGTTGTCAGCTTCTCAGAAGTTTTCATTTCAACAAAAATCAAATCTTTCTTTCTCAGTAAAGGAGAAATATTGTCATTTAACGATATTTTTAATTCTTAGAAAAATCCGAGGACCTCAGGTTTAAAAAAACACAGGTTTGATGAAGTTAAACTGCTTAGACATGGTGAAGCTGTAACTGGATTTTGGGTGTAAAATTTTAGACATTTCATGCAGTCCAGGCAGAGGTAGTCAGCCCACCTATGTCAACCATAAACATGCTTTGCTTTATTAAAAGTCAGGTTGGAGAATTTTCATTAGATTTGTGCATTTTACTTTTGACCCAACATGAAGCAAGAGCAAAAGGCCTTCTCACTTGGGGCAAAACACATTAAAACAATCTCTGCCAAACCGCTGCAATTAGAAATAAAATATAACCCACAATTCCAAAATTTAAAATCTATGGATTACATGGCATAGAAATTAATATTAATAATTGCCAGTTTTTAACCTAAAGCTTCTTAAAGTGGGTATGATTCTAAATAAAAGTTGTTTGTTTCATTTTCATTTGAACCCGTAGATGCTGCATGGAGGAGTAATCACTGAAACATATGAACATATGTACATTAATCATGTTAATGTTGATTCTCATGTAGCTAGAAGAAAGATTGTCAAAAATTTGGTAATCTTTTATCTCTGGAACCAAGCAATGGTTCCAGAGATAAAAGATAATGGTTCCACCCTTCAGTGGTTTAAGAACTAAATTGCATCTGAAATGTAAAGGGGCAAAGGCATCTGTGTTGAAATAAGCAAATCCAAGGAGATCAACACACATTTATGTGGATGCTGTTTCAGATCAAAATCCTGGACCATTTTTAACTACTAACCACTCTGTCATTTACATCTATGTATCAGAAAATAACTGAGATCAAGTCCCTTTAATTATGTGTTTAATTTAAAATTCTGAACGTAATAAAATATCTGAAAAAAATGAGACAAAACCCTGTTCTTTATTCTATGTGGCTGATGGCTTTCTGCTGGTCAGTCTGAAACCACTGGCAGCAGTTTGAGGTGTAACTCCTGAACACCTGACTTATTTTTTCTTTTTTTTTTTTTAATTTTATTTGGAAATGTTCGCTATGATGGAAAACCATTTATTCTCTGCTTTCTTTGAAGTTCTACTGCAACATTTCAGCTATAGCTTATCAACCCCACAATTACTACAGTCGGGAGTGAAAAACCCATCAAAGTTTTTAGGTTGCTAAAGGGACAACTGGAGACAAAGATTGTTGTAATAGAATGGAATTGTGCTGGGGTTTTAGTAGTCACCTGATACACAGCAAGTTCCTTCTCTCAAACTGTCCTGGAGACACCTGTGCTTTCCTGCACTGGGGAATTTACAAAGGATTCAGGGCAGGAAAACTAGCTGAGGCAGGAAGCATTTCTCCTAACCAATTTACCATTGTATTAAAGTTGCTTTTTCCAACCCAATATCAAAAAGATTTTTATTTTTTTTTATTGCTGACACCCTCAGAACAATCAGAGCAATCACAATTACTTTGACAGGCATGCTGGAATTGGAGTAGGCAGAAAATGGCCTTAATGGGAATCTTTTACAAAGCAGCTGTTAGAGTGTGGTAACAAGACTCTGAATAAATGGCAGCTACATAACTTCCCCTAATCAGATTGGAGCAATCAGCTTGAAAAATTTTCCCATATGTTGAAGAGTGGAGCTTAGGCCTAGGGTTATGGCAGGGACACAGGCCATGGTAAGGTTACAAAGTCTGGCTACAATTAAACACTCACTGCAGAAATTGTGATGATGCTTCGGGGAGCTATTGCACTTTAGCCATTTGTAATTGCACGTTCGGAAATTACTCACTCCGAAATTACTCGGGGCCCAGTTACACGGTTTACAAACATATGTTCTCAGAGAGAAGGAAAAACATTATCCTTCCAATGGGCACCATTTATAGATTTTTTTTATGGTTATTAATGAAATGTAACTTTGTGAGATTGTTTACTAATAAGTTCGTGTGATTTTTAGGGAGTTCTATTTATCATTAATTAAATTATTAAGGCACATTTCAGCCTAGAAGGGTCAAATCTGCAATTCTAGCAGTCTTTTAATGCCCTGGTTTAATGCTTGTCCTGTCAGCACTCATTGAGTAACCCAGGCAGAGCATTTCTCCTCAGTAGAGGTATTTCTTAGTTATTTGCAGACTGCACCACACTTCTGTGGATCATGTTATCTAGAGCAGGATATGTGGGCTGGCACCTGATCTGTGTATCAGTGCTGCCACTTCAGATATATTTTAGAGCTGATAAAGTGTGAAAGTTATGTGGAAAATTAGCATGTCACAAGCTTTGTAATTATACAGCTTTTTATGAATTTAATGAAGAAAGACAAGGCCTTCAGGGTGTCTCTTTTTGCTGGTAGTTAATACAAGGAAATTTTCCATTATGTTCCAAAGCCTATCCTTCCTGCATTTCCCAAGTCTGGGAAAGAGACAGTGAGCCCAATGTGCTTTGCAGGTCTAAAGAACAAGACGTACTGGTGACTGACAGCACTAATGACCTGTCCCCTCTATTGAACGTGAAAGGAGAACCATAGGGCACCAAGTATGCTCATGGTACAAATGGGGCTGATCACCAAACCAACAGGAGGAGCTAAGAATCATTCTAGAAAATCCATGCCCTTTTCAAATGCACATGGCTCACACACAAGGGTTCAGAAAGATGGAGAGGTGCAGTGCTTGATATGCTGTTTGGAGACTTCACTCTGTACAGTAGGACCTCCAGTAGTCTCCCAACAATGTTTTGTACAAAGAATGAGGCATGATGATCTCTATCTCATGGGAGGCTCTAAAAGTGAGGCAATTTTTCCAGTGCTGTGGGCCACTGTTAAGATCTTCAGTGTTGTCTCATGACAGAAACTGAATGCAAAAACATACAAATTAACAGCTACATCATTTGCTTTAAACAGAGTAGATGCGATTCCCCATGCTTTTATTTATTATTTTAGCTTCCAACAGAGGTGCAAAGTTATGTAACTGGGGGAGAAATTTGGAAAACAATTTGCTCTCCTGTAGGTGGCTCAAGTCAATGGTCTTCCTCATCTCCATGCATAGTCAGGGAACAAAAGTTGGCTCTTTGAGAAGGTAGCTCAGACCTGCTGCTCTGAATGGACGTGATTTGGCATCAGAGCACGTTCAAGGCCAGGATAACACCTCTGAGTGTGTGCACTTTCCTGTGAGCCAAGGGGCTCCCTGTGAGTACCTGTTTCTCCCTTGCTCCATGTGTAAAATATGTTGTTCTCGCCCTTGCAAGTGTTCCAAGTGGCATAAAGTAATGTAGGATCCTGCTTTAGGATTTAGGATGTTTCAGACCCCCCTTTCTGTTTTGCAGCAAGCAGAGCAAAATCTTAAATTCTGTAAATATGAATTAGTTAGATTCTGATAACAATATCCTTGAATTCACTTACTGGGCCAAATATTTTCGTTTGGTTCTTTTTTCACAAGAATTTTTAAACGTAATTTTACAATCCTCTTATTAAAAAAAAATTGTTTTAGCTTGCTTGTGTTTTCTCACATGGGACTTTTATTTTGTCTCTTTCTCATTCTATGGGCCAAGATACAGTAGGTGGGCAGGATGCCATTAAAAGTACTTGTACTAATATAGTCCTGATACCAACTGCTACACTTTTTATTGGACTGTAGATACTAGCTTTGGATTTCAATATCATTTGGAAGTATATGTTGGGTAACAGGATTATTCACACTGCCTTCTGGAGAAACAGCACTACACTTCATCCTTTCTTAAATGCATAAAAAGCAAATGTGAAAAAGTTGGGTTTTTTTTATTTTATTTTGGGAAAAATTAAAGAGACTCCTGCAAAGATCATACTTTTAATTTAAAATATTCATCCAGAAAATGATTTGGTTTGTTTCCTTTTCAATTTTTCTTTCCTTTTACTACTGTGAAAAGGATATGAAGAAAAAGTAATTCAGATTTTGACAAAATATCTTAAATCTCTGTTTGGTGAGAAAATTCAAACAGTATATTTGTATCTTTCAACAGTGCTTATTTAATTTCCACCCCATTCTGATGCTAACACAAGAAAAGGGGTGACATAAATAGTGAATACTTCAGTGTAGACAGCTTTCTGGCTCAGAAGCCATTTCCAGGACATGTCAAGCACAAAGAGCAGTCGATGGCTTCTGGAGCCAGGCAGCTGTCTACACTAGGGCTCACTCTCCTGTTAATACCAGGCTAGTGGAATCAGTGCCTCTTCAGATTTTAATCAAACTACCTGAAATGTTGCTGAATACTGTGTGAGCTGGGGGACAGAAGGACTTAAATTGTTTTCAGCACTGTTCAGACGTGGCCACTGTTGACACCAGTCGTCAGCAGCCAGTACTTTTCCTAGGGTACATGAGGCCATAATGTCCTCACAGCTTGAAAATCATTCATTCTCACAACACCCACACATTCTTCTTCATGTGGTAGGTTTTCTTGAGAAAAAATAAAAAGAGATAGTCCAAATAAAACAATGCTTGCATTAAAAAAACATAGCTATTCACAGGGGTTGTAGAAATGTAGTCATTTGTAAATTGGTTATAAAGATTTGAAAACTTAAAGAGACAGACACAGTCTGTGGTTGTTAGATATGTGGATTTCTCTCTCCCTCTTAGAGAAAAGAAAACATTTATGTTCAGCTTTAAAATTGTTTTTGGAACTAAGCTGCAATTGTGTGTATTCATTGAAAGAGAGTGGAAAGGGAGTGGAATAGTAGTCTGTCACCCGAGAGCCCCAAATGTAAGTGAAAGACTCTTAGAAAGAAAGCACAGCTATCCGCCCTACTATCCATCACTGAGGTGTTAAGGTTAAAATCCCCCTTGGTACCATGTCTAGTATTTGTGTAATGTGAGGAAAGTGTAGAGCTAGACCATAACCTGATTCCCCGGTACTTACCCACACAAAGCTTTTCAACACCCTGGATGTGTGCCAGCAGTAGCAAACAGGGGCTGTTTCCAGCCGAACAAGGCATACTGAGTGACATAAGCAGAGCCCCACATGTGGGTATATGGGCTGCTCTTGCCTGGGGATCATTCCTCCTTCAGAACTGCTTTACCCTTTGGTTTTTGCCCAGCCACTGAGTTCTCTGACCAGATGCCAAGGACCTCCCAGCTCCTCCACCTACAATCTCCCAGGGTCCTTCATCTGACCCCTGTGGTCTGTATGGGCATTTGGCAGGTCCCACGGAGGGGAGGTGGAGCTGCCACCCATCTTGCTCACGGATCTCACACAGTGCCCAGTCACAGCAGGGGCAGTAACTCTGCAGATGGACTGGGCAGCCATGTCATTTGGGAGTCTTGAAGGCTGTGGAAGGCAAAAAGTGATCTTCAGTCAAGTCTGTGCATGCAAGGTAGTGTCTTCTGTTTGCACAGGCATGAAGACCGTGCAAGTTTAATGTGAAACACTCCAGTAATGGTTTGAATAGTTCACAGTAAATGTAATATGAGGGGGTTGTGGGTGGGGATGGTGGAGAGAGAAGGAAGTGAGAAAGGAAGTGAGAAAGGAAGAGAGAAAGAGAGAGAGAGAGAGAGAGAGAAAGAAAGAAAGAGAGAAAGAGAGGAAGGAAGGAAGGAAGGAAGGAAGGAAGGAAGGAAGGAAGGAAGGAAGGAAGGAAGGAAGGAAGGAAGGAAGGGAAAGAAAGAAAGAAAGAAAGAAAGAAAGAAAGAAAGAAAGAAAGAAAGAAAGAAAGAAAGAAAGAAGAAGAAAGAAAGAAGAAGAAAGAAAGAAAGAAAGAAAGAAAGAAAGAAAGAAAGAAAGAAAGAAAGAAAGAAAGAAAGAAAGAAAGAAAGAAAGAAAGAAAGAAAGAAAAAGAAAGAAAGAAAGAAAGAAAGAAAGAAAGAAAGAAAGAAAGAAAGAAAGAAAGAAAGAAAGAAAGAAAGAAAGAAAGAAAGAAATAAAGAAAGAAAGAAAGAAAGAAAGAAAGAAAGAAAGAAAGAAAGAAAGAAAGAAAGAAAGAAAGAAAGAAAGAAAGAAAGAAAGAAAGAAAGAAAGAAAGAAAGAAAGAAAGAAAGAAAGAAAGAAAGAAAGAAAAAGACTGAAAAATTTCTAGCTGAGTTAACTGTGAGGAAATTTACAGCTGGTCAAAATTCCACAGGTTTGCCTCCAATGCTGATGAATGTGTTAAAACTGGTGGGAGCCACAACCACAGTTTTCATTAAACCTATTGAAAAAGCTAAGCAAAATGGTGGTAAAAATAGCTACATTCATAGACATCTTGTCTACCCTGTGGTTCCCACCAGTGGGATTTTTTTTCTTATTTGCACACTTCCTCAAATCAAATCAGTAGTATAGCATGGACATGAGGTATTTTACAACCAAGTTAGAAGGGCCAACCACTTCTTAGAATGGTATGTTTCCGGAGTTTAGACAAGGCTTAAGGAATTGAACTAGCAATGAAAATGAATCCCTGGTTGATCATACCACTTCTGAAATGGTACCTAAGAGTTTTGTCTGGTCTGCTGTACTCCTTGCTTTTATTTCCAGCTTTTTCAATGGAACCTCTGACTGCAAGAGTTTCATCCTTTTTTGTGTATGTGATCCAACTTAGAGTAACTCAGTTTAGAGTTTCTCTAAAGTTAGAGTTAGAGTAAAACCTGCAGGAACATGGTTTACCATTATGATAGTGTCAGTTCCTACAGCCATCACATTTAAAAATCAGGAAGATTAAAAATGCATAGATATCTTAATTTTCATCCATAGGTTCTGCCACTCGGGGAAAATCTTGACAACTAAACTTACAGAAAGTTGCAGTGACTATAGGTCAGGAAGTTTGATGGTTAATGATCAAGAAACAAAATACCTTCCTCATCTTGCACATCTACCTAAATTTCTTCAAGGAAAATGAGCAGCTTTATTTGCCTGCTTATCACTTACACAAAGGCAAAATTCTATTCAGCTCTTCAGATTAAATTAATAACTTCATGGCCAGCACATAAAACATTTATTCCAATTGCTCCAATTTCTACAAAACAGAAGTTGAAACTTTCTCTTTTACAACAATAAGAAAGGATGTGGAGCACAAATTTTCCCACCAAGTTGTGCAGAGTCTTTAATAAGTTAGTGTATCTTGTCTGTTTATATAATGTTCTGAACTATATTTCCCCTGATATCCTCTTCAAATGTCAGGTTAGTTCTGTGCTGTGTAACTATAGGAAAGAAAGGACTAAAAAGCAAAATCAGTCCACAGAAGAAAGTTGTGTACCTCTACTTGCATGTGAAGTTCATCTGCTCCAAGCACTAGAAACACTGTCGTATCTCAGCTGCCCAAGACCTGTTTGGATCCCGCCACCAAAGTGAAGAGCCATTGCTCCTGTCACAAGGAGATGGTTTCTCACTGGGCTCGTACTCAGATACACCTCTTGTCTTGGTTTCTTTTTCTCATAAAAACAACTACCTGGATCAAGGTTGCTTTGGAAAATGAAGAATTTAATGAAGATGGAAGATCAAGTCTCACAGCAGAAACTCTCATCTTGACACTAAGAGTACAAAGGAGGGTTTTGTGGACAGTGTTAGGAGCTGCAGTAGTTTTTAGCACCCTGACAATATACATATATTCCTTGCAGGTGTCCTCCATTCATCCCTCTTTCATTCACTGGGCTCTTCCAAGTTTTGACAACTATCAGTCTCCAGATCTCTGGCCTGGGTTAGAGGAATAAGATCTTTACATCTTGCTCTGTCTCTGGAGAATCCTTGGTGGAGGTGAAGTGAGTGTGGCTCAGGCAGGATGAGAGTAGAAAGGTGCAGTGGCACAGGTGGTGGAAACCTGTGAGCTCCACCAACTCCAGTAAGGCAGCACGAATTAATACAAGCTGGCAATGAGTCCTCAACAGCACTCTGTCCTTCTGTGCTGTCCACCACATAGGCTGTCACCCTGCTCCTACCTCTTCCCAGAACAGAACTCATCTGCCAGTTGAATACATAGGGATTTTTTCCCCCTTTAAAATCCTGGTTTCTCTCCTCACTTCAGAGAAGTAATAGCATCAAAGGATTTACACAAGAGACACCAATGATAGGCTTTGGTTGAAGCTGCTGACTTCAGCAAAGGCACTGAAGGTCTTAGGGCTTAAGTTCTCTGTGCTAATATATTAATGATAATTCAATATTTACAGCGTGAAAGCTTGTGCTTTCTTTTTTCTTTTTTTTTTTTTTTTTAGGAAAACAACACATATTGTGCACCAAAGGCTAACATCAAAATTTTTCAAGGCTGCTTGCAGTTCTGTGTTATCAGTACAACTGTAAATTTGAGGGGGTTTTCTGCAATATTTTATCACTGGTAGGAGAAAGGGCCAAAAACTGCTTGCTTTATTACAGCCAATACCCTTCCTAAAGATAGAAGAACTATTCATTTTAGCCTGGGAAAAACCTTTGCTCCCCAGACGGGAAATCTTACAGATTAGTAAAACTCCAAGTGTTGCTAGTAGGCAAAACAGTTCCTTTGTAAAACTGTGTGCCTGCAAGTATGTTTGAGCTACCCAAGCACTCCAGAAAATGTGCATTGAGAAGCCTTGCAGTGGGAGTGCTGCCTGCCCTCCCCCGGAGGCAGTGGGACACAGAGGCACCAATACCCTTCCACTACATCATTCTCAGCTGCAGTGCAGCAACTGCAGAGGAAAAAATTTATTTCCTGTCCCCTTGGTTGACAGACTTTCAGGCACAGCTGCCAGCAGCAACTGAAGTGTTATGGTGATTTCAGATGTAACTCCACAGTCACAGTATCAGTTGGCACAAGCTCATACAGTCACCTATCACCACCACATAGTCCCCTTTTTGGGGTAATAATAAGCAAAGACTTGAGAAGTGGGGAAGGAGACTCCAGAAATGAGAAAGCTGGAGAAGCCCTTTGTTCCATTATCATTTATCTGAGCGACTTTGCCTAACCACAGACACTGCAATGAATTACCTAGGGGTATCAGGGGAGAGGCTGCCTGAGACTGTACATTTCTACAAAAGGGCAGTTGCAGTATTAGCTTGAGTGTCTCAGTGAAGTACCTTAAATTGGTGCAATAAATTCAGACCTTAGTGAGCATAGACAGATCTCCCTCACTTAATGTTTGTTGCTACTATTTAAAATATAGCAAATAAAACTTTGTCACCTTGAAGGGGATTGTGTGTATACCTACAAGAAGGATGGTAACATGCATAGGGACTGCAGTATTAGAGACTACAGGATCACCTTAAACTCAGGAGTACAATTAAGTGGGTACTTATCTTTACTTAGCTGTGTTGCCATCAGCAGCAAAGCAGAAGAGAGTGATTAGTTCCCTCTTTTTTCTTAATCTACATTTTAATTCAAGCTTGGGTTTTGGTTGATTTTTTTCTTTTTTCCTGACAGTGAGTTTTCTTCTCTTTTCTCTCAAAGCTTCCTTAAGACAATGGAAATGTCACAGATCACACTGGGCAGAATTCAAATTGAGGTCTCTGAGATGCTAAAAGCGACTTTTAAACTTTGATCATCAGCTTCTCCAACTTCTGTTATTCTTGATTTCATGGTGGGTGAAAGAAAAGCAGTCTGAGTAAAAAGAGCTTTGTGCAAAATATTTCACAAAATCCCATGAACAATTAAATGATGGATCTTCCTATGTTGACTCTCTTCTGGACCAGGCAATGACTGCTTTGCAAATGGATATTTCCAATATTTGGGAGGAAGAGTCTCCTTGTAAAAGCCTCATGTTAGAGTTCCATGTTTGGGAACTAATTACTAGTCATAGGTTAATAATTCATTTAAAAATCCTATTTGCTGAATATACCTATCCATTCATGGACTTTTTCTGTACAAACTGATTTTGTCAAATGTATCCATTATTTAAAAAAAGCATTCATTATTCTGCAGGTTCTTAAACAGCATGTAGATCACGCACTGTTCGTCTCTACCTAAGTCTCAATATATTTTGAGGTGTGAAATTGGGGTTACATGATATATATTCCTGTGTCCTGGCTAGATGGGAATTAGTTTATTTAAGCAAATGCTTGCAATTACCAGTTTCTTTCTCCTTCTGTAAATATTCTGTCATCCGTCTGTCTATATATTTGCTATATAACCCCCAAAAACAACTACAAGAAGTCATGAACTTACTTGAACCCTCCCCAACATAGAGGATTGCAATTTTTTTGTTTACTGTGGAACTGAACTAAGCATCATTACATTAAAGTTTTGAAAAGAAAGGGGATAGCATCTAGTTAATATAAGTCCAAGGGTGAACAGCAAATGCTGTCTGCACCTGATTATGAATTTCACTACAGAGAGGAAAAAGAAGTAGGAACCTTTTTTTTTATTTTTCACCTGCATTTTTTTGTGGTCTTGTCAAGATTTACTTCCAGCTCTGGAAAAATGAATTATAATCCCACTTTACCCTTGTACTATATGATATACAGCTTTAAAACATTGGCCCTGGTCTCTTACAAAAATATGAAGGAAATAATTTTCCAACATGACATTCTACAATATTCATATAACCACCCAAAATCCAAGTTTCTGAATAAGAATCTAAATGTGCATGTCCAAGGATTCCTTAGCATAGGGATCTTCAAACTGTGCATAATATTAAAATTTTAAAGAATCCTCCATTACTTACATATCGATTTTGCAAGAATGCACCAATGAGCTTTTCTGAAATTGAGATTAACTTCAAGACACTCACAGTGTGAGTAAGATGTTATCTGGGGAAATCTTACAGAAATGAAGATGACATGATAATGTCCTCTTTTCAGTAAATGAAATTACATCTCATTAGAAAAATACATGCTTTTGTGTTGAGCGGCTTTCTGATGTTATCTGTAAAATACACAAACATACTTTTTGCTCACTTAAAGAGAACAGATAATTCTTCTTCTTGGCTCATTTATGTACTATGAATCATATCTTATTTGCTATACAGAGTTACAGTTCAGGGAAGGGGCAGACAGCAAGACAAGAAGAGTAGGAAATGATCCAAATAATCATTAGTTAGTCCCTGTGTGGAAAAATCAGAAATGCAAAAAGAATCGGTTGCATAAGCTGAAAACCGTAGACCTCATCGTGCCAGAGAACTCCTGCTGTTTCATGGAAAGCTAGCAGACCCTGTGGATGTACAGCTATCAGCACTTATGATTGCACTCTTTGCAAGCAGGGAACCACCTACAATTCCACAGAAAACTGGTAATGGCAAGCTAGTACATGGATCACATAGTCCAGCTGTATTAGTCTCTTAAGTCATGCTTTTCTAGACGAAAAGATATCAGTACCTACTCCAACTGCTCCTAGCTCACCAGAGCCTAGGACACAGTAAAAGGGAGCCATCCTCACCTTCAGGGATGAGTTGTGAGCAATGCCAGTAGAAAAGGCTGTGGCTAAACATTCCTTGGCACCCTTTTCAGTATCTGCAATAGGCAAACTTAAAACGCTTGTACCTAAATTGTTCTTGTGCATCTGCCTGTTTCTGAAATTACTGTTGGATGCAACATTCCTGGGTTTGAGTACATGACTGAGTAGCATTACTGCATAGTGCTAAGTAGCAAGATTTAGAGGTTGGATACAGTTTACTGTGGAGAAAATGAAGAACATAGAGCCACAAGCCCAGAACTGCCAAACAGCTGAGAAAATTAAATCTGTGTCTGCAAGGAGATTCACTTGTGCTCTTACTGCCGTGGTGAAGGAGACTTTATAAACTGGATAACAAGAGAAATGGTTTTTTTCTGGCTAAAGACAGCAAATAGAATTCTAGGCTTGAGCTAGAATCTGGTAAAATCTTGCTCAACTGAAAAATTTTAAAGAGGAGACGCACATCATCAAAAAGAAAGATGTTAAAAAATGCAGGGAGCAGAAAGTTTACAGCTACTATAGGGCAGCACAAGCAGAGGAGTCTGATGTTCTCTCTGCTGAGGAAGAATGCACTGCAAACTAGAGCACGGTGGGTCTAAGGAGCCCTGAGCCCAAAGTTCTAAGAAGGCTGTATGGGTCAGGCCTCCTGATGATCCATCTCAAAAGGACACAGAACTAATTACTCTGCAATATGTGAAAAGAAAAATTGGGTTATTAAAGGGCTTTTGAGGTTTGGAGGCAGATGTTGAAGGATACGTGTATTCAGTAGTAAAACAATGTTAAAATTAACAGAATGTATTGATGATAATGACTTGTCACAAACATTGCAACAACATAAAGGCACTGCATGTTAAGCTTCATTGTGGTGGCTAAAGGTGAAATAAACACTAAGCTGGAAGGCGATGGTCGTCCAGGTATCTGAAAAAGCTTAGCTTCTTAAATCTAGCAAAGACTATAAATCTTATAAAATTCATGAACATTATGGAAATGATGTGAAAAATGTTCATAAGGTATGTCAATGAAAATCGAATTTTTCAAAAACAGTTTATTAGTACACCAGAAAACTTGTATTCCATCTTCAAGACAGAGTTCAATTCTGTGTAAAAATTCATCCTGATCCACAAATGACAGTAACTTTACTCAATATTTATACATAAATGCACATAACATATCAAGTACATATGTGTGTATACAAACATATTTAATTACTCTGTGTTATGTATGAAATATATGTTTTCTGTCAAAGTATTTTATATTTGGAATTAAGTATATAAAATAACTGGCATAAGTTCATGTATATAGGGAGTAATAGCAAGAATTTCTTCTAAGGGCTAATCAGTTTCAAATGAGAGGGAAGGAGAGAGACACATTTATGCCAAGAAGGCTTCAATGAGATATATTTCTGTCAGTTTGTTTCCCCTTTGCCTTCAAATCATTCTGTAATGAAAAGCTATCTTGACTTCAGTGGTGCTTTGACTCTGCTACTCACAGGTGATTTCGTGAACAAACTAGGGAAATATCAGTGGTGAAAAAGTTATTGGATGGGGAAGTTTATTGCAGGAGTAATTATAAACTGCCTACTGATCCATATTTTTATTAATTACTTCAATAACAGAATTGCAAATGCATTCATTGAGTCTTTAGATTAAGCCATCTGGAAAAGAACACAACACGTTGGAGGTCACAGTTAAGATTGATAAAGTGAAGAAGCGTTCAGGAAAAAAATCAATGCATGATTCAGTAAAGAAAACTTCAGATTTCTACCCTGTGTGGAAATAATCAAGTAGTAGGTGGAGAAATATCTGTGATTTTAGTGTATTACAAAAAGTCAAATTTTAGAAATAAAGTCTTAATAAATTTGTGTGAGTATTAAGAAAGCTCCTTACTACTTGAGTAATCAGATTCTAAAGCAGTCTTCCAGATGGAAGAATGAGGTAAAAAATAACCCTGTGTTACTCATTTAACCTGTTTCAGTTGACTCAATATTTAAATGGAGGTAGCAATATTAATTTAGCTCATCAGAATATCAAATAGTTTAATTACGTAAATCGTTTAACACAACTTGATCAAGAATATTTCTAAGTATTCTGACCGACAATATAATGCAATACACAGATGTCTGTATATCTATGTTGATGTTCCTAGAGCTCTGTGATGACCTGTCATAACTCTCAGTATGGTGGCACAGCTCACTCCTGATACGCTGTGTACATTCCTGGTCTTAGTGGATGTATTAAGTTTCTTCTAAAACACAGGTTCTGTCTTATTGCAGTTTTTACTTGCTGTACCTTTTTCCTTCTTTACAAAGAGTTAGAGACTGCAGTTTCTTTATTGTGTGCTATGTATTTTGTCTGAGGCACTGGGTCTGATTTTGACATCTCTTCCACCTCGGAGTCATCTCTCAACTGAACGATAAACAGGGCTTTAAATCTGAACGTTTGAATTAGCCACAGGGATTTTAAATAGACTTTTTGACCTACGACTGTAAAATTCTATGTATTGTTATACACCTCTCTGTGGGACCGTTTGATCACTTTATTATTTATAGATTAAAGAACATTGTTGCTAATTAATACTGTTCTAATTGTTGGCAGTGTATACGTGCTTGCTTTGATGTTTTTTTGATCCTGCATTTTGGGGATTTCACTTACTACTTTTTTTTGGATGATTTGGGATTTTGGAACCTGTGTTTTCAAGGCCTTGTTTCATTTTCTTATTACTGAGGTCTTCTCTATTCTAACTTCTTTGCTTCTCATCATGCAATTCCTTTTTGTTTTTAATGGAGTCTTATGAAATGGGGCAGCCCCAATTAATTCCTCAACACTACACAAGTAGATTCATTTTTCATTGTCTTCTGAAAAAATGTACTAGTACAAAGGTTAATATTTAGTTACCTGTATGACATTAGCCTTGTATTGTAGCTTGTTAAGAAGAATGCAGTGCAATATAGTGATTTCAGGCTAATGAAAAAGGGCAAGCCAGCAGTCTGCTAACATTTAAGTTCATTCCTCTGATGAAGTATTTCTCCTACAATCTCTTGGATGCACACTTTTCATAGCAAGTAAAGTGACATCATGGGAATTTCTCTCTCACAGTCTGCCAGATGAGCATTTGAGTACATAAGGTCAGACTGCATGGTTGAATCAGTTCCTACTCATCTTAAAGTCTGTGAATTATTCAATCAAAAATCCCAGGTTTTGAATGCCTTGAATAGAAATCTTTGAGTTTAGCATATTACTAAGATGTTAAGTTACTAAAATATATAGTTATTACACATATCTTTGCATGACTATTTACACCCATTGAATAATGTGTTTTATTAATTAAATACGACCAACGTTAACTAATTGTAATGTTGTTTGGTTTTTTCTTTCTTTTTTTTTCCTTAATGATCCGCAGAAATTTCAGCTTTTCAACAGAAAAAAAAGTCTTATGTCTGGTTTCCTGATAAAATTCTACACCTACCATCCCATACCAGAATTCATATTCACCACAAACACTCTTAATTTTTGCAGATAGAGAGAATGCGATACTACACTTTTAAAAGTAAAAAAATAATTGTACATAATGTCTCAAACAAGAATATTGTAAGGCATTAGGCAGACAACTACAGTTAAGTTATAATTAGTTCCATTGTGAGTTTCAGCTTCAAAGAAACCCAAAACTTCTAAGAAAAAATTCAGCTGACTCCACCAAGCTTTGCCTATATGCTATGGCCTAGATCCGCTAAAAGAATTAGGAGCCTAACAGCCACTGTAAACATCTAAGTCCAAAATGTAGATCTTCAAAGCCCCAGCTGAGCTGCTGCTTCACCCCAGGGGAAGATGGTTGTCTTCCCATGGCACCTAAGTTTCTGCTAATAATGTTCTCTAGATATGTTAGACCACATCTAGAAAGACAGGTAGGTGTGTCTAGCATGAAGTAGGAAAAAATGTATATGTCTCTACACCAGTCTGTAACCCCAAGGAGGTCCATTAAGCTGACATCTGACCTGCCAGGCACTGGTCACACTCTTTCCCTGAAAGTTTCTGCAGGAAACACAAAAATTCTGTCTCTGCAAGTGTCCTGATGTGACTCACTTTTGCTCTTTGTCTTGCCTCATGGTTATGCATAGTCAGCATCCAGAAACTTGCTTTTCTCTAGTTAAATTTTCTGAGGATATGTTTGCACTGCTAGCTAAGAGGTAGAAATAACGATTTTGTGCATAGCCCACACTGCTGTTAGCATGATGCCTGGCTCTGCTTTGGACCAATCCTAGTACCTTTCCACCAGGCCACACCTGAGTGTGGCTCTGGGGTCAGCCTGAACATGCTCTAACACCAATGCAGGCAGCACTGCACCAGGTCAAGGAGAGAGTGGAAAGCTGAGACAAAATGCTTACCGTGGCATCTTATGGGGCTGCCTGTGCAGCAGGCTGGATTTCACTGAAAACTTTTCCAAGTCCTATCTCATCTCATTTGGGGGATCTAACTAAGACCTGGGGATCCCATGAAAGACAAGAGTCACAGAGTGTTAGATGGAGGTCCATCCAGCTACAATAGATTTGCCATTTGACCAAATGAAAATTTTGTATTCTCTCACACGTGTCATCCCTTGAAACTCAGTGCAGTTTCTAGCAAGAGTAAAATTCAAGTCAGAGACAATCTGAAGAACTTTAGAGAGACTCTAACACAAGGCACACTGCATGTGGGTTTGACCTTTACTTCCTTTGTGCATATCTGCAGATCACAGAATCACAGAATATTCTGCGTGGGAATCGCCCCACAAGGATCATCGAGTCCAATTCTTAAGTGAATTGCCTATATGGGGATCAAATCTGTGACCCTGGCATTATTAACACCACGCTCCATCTGCAGAAGCAGTGAAAGTGGCGAAAGGTAGAGAAGTCAAGGGCAAAGGGTAAAGCCTTCCTCTCAGACAATAAAATGTGGAAACTCCCCAGAAAGACCCACAATCTCATTCCCCATTTTCATAGGCCTTCCTCATCCACATCCAGCCTTCATCATTCTAGCCATCTTTCTATATTTTCATGCTAGAAATCTGTTCTCAACTTTTTTTTCCAGGAATTTTTGTGGGGTGCATGTACTCAGACTTAAATTGCCAGAATAGTCGTTAAAGTATCCCTCCATTTGATTTAGTCCATGAGGAAAACACAAGAGCTTTTAGTTTCTGTGGGAAGTGGAAGTGTAGAACACAGTAAAGAGAAGAGTCCCATGACAATGAACAGTATTAATGATTAATGTTTTTGCCTGCAAAAAAATTGTCTCTAATTTCTACTCCTTTAAGTCTAGAAAGTCAGTTTGAATGAAATACTTTCATTTTATTTTTGGTGTAGGAAAAAATGGCTTGCTTATCTTTTAGTGGAGAATTGTAATAGTGGGTTGTGCTCTAACAGAAATTGAATTTAACTTTTTTTCCGTATTACGCATTAACTTACTGACACCAGCAGTTCCTCAAAAAAATGGCAAAAATTGGATCCTTTTCCCAGGTGCCAGAGTTAATAAATTGAGGGACTCTGGATGAACTCTAGTTCCATTGAAGTTTTTAGGAAAACTGTTAAAAAGGTTAATAAGAGCAAAGCCAGGCCAGTGTTGAAGGCACTTGCAGTTCTCCTATTACTTACAGAATATTTTCATTTCGTTGATTTTGTTTGTAAAAATGGAAAATTATTTTAATATTTTAAACTTTCAGGACTAAAGCTCCAGTTTCCAATACATTAAAAATTATACCCCACTGCTTCTGCTTCTCTTCTGCTTACATAAGACTCCTTCTCATATTTATAGTCTTGTTATAATTTGGAGAATTCTCAGAATGGCTTAAATTAAAATCTTTCACATTTTAATTTTTTTAAGCAAAGAGGAATGCATAGGCTTTTCTAGGCTAAACCTTGTAACTAATAAAACATCAAAGAAAGATGATGAAAGAGATACAAAGATAGTATATGTAAATGCTACCAAGTGATCGTAGGTTATAAGAGGAATTTAGTATAGCAAAGATTTGGAATTGCCAAATGAGATAAAAAAAAAATGAACCACTAAAATCTAACCTCTACATTCACTAAGGAGCTTTAACTATGTATTTTCCTCTAGAACTCTTGGAAGTTGCCTAAGTACACCTCTGCTTCGCTTTCCAAATTTAGGGCTGGTGTGCACTCCCTGCATAAGGTACACCAAAAGTGGGCCAGAACTCGCCTCTGTGGTGTGTTCCTTCCACTGTCACATCCCCAGAAAGCTGTCTCCAGTGGCACTGTATGGAGGTCATGTTCAGCCAGGGTAGCTGGGTACCAAGAGCTATTGGGTTCCTGGAGATTCTCCACCTGCCCCTGAGCTCACAGGGAAAATGGACAGAAATCTGCTGAGGGTAAACTGAGTAACTTCCAGCTCTGCTGTGTGACTGCGCTGATCCAAGCCCTCCACTGTTAGACAGTCATCAATCATTTTTCCACCTCACTTATGGCCAAATTCCATTCTCAGATGTGCATTCGCAAATCCTGTTGACGTCAGTGGTTAGCGGTTTAAAGGAGAGGAATTTAACTCTTCATACAGTTTTCTCCCCTTTCTGGAGATCCTTTTTTGCCTTTCCTGTGGCAATAATTTTCCCCTAGATTTATATTTAAATTTAAATGTCATAAAACATTAAAAAGGCTGACATTGCCACTGTCTTGTATCACCTCACTGAGCCAATAAAAAGCTTTCTAAAGCTGATGGTGATCCCTTTGCATTCCTGTTTTCATTGGTAAGATACCCTGATAAGAAACAGGGTACACTGGGAAACTTAGATTTACAGAAGCTTCACGGGTAAAACATCTCATGTCTTGGGACTTGCATAAAAAGGACCAACGAAAAGAGTCTGTATAAAAGAAACAAAAAAGATATGAACACTCAGCATTTCAGGGTGCCTTGTTATGAGCTTTCAAGTCATCCAAAAGGCCATGTCATTAGGGACTGGACTGTTTTTTAAAAATACAACCTAATTTTATGTATCTGTTATGGGCTAAGGACTAAATGAGCTTCCTGAGCATTCAGTTATTTGGTGTGTTTTTCAGGGCTAAGATAAGCCCTTGTGAGCCCATTTTAGACACAAATATATTGCAGTCCTGAGGGTCACAATTTTGTTTTGTTGGAGTGTTTCTGCTCAAACTAGGAATGAAAATGCTCTTTGTTTTCAAATGTGGGAAGTCTCCTGGCTAGCTTTTAAGTTTCCTCTCAACAGTGCAATTTATTGCTGATTTAACAATTTCAAATAAAGTTTGGAACTTACTCTGGGATGTGCAGCTGAAGTGGGAAGATGTTAATCTTCAGACCTCAGCTATTCCTACTAAATAACATTAGTGGCTGGTGAAATGTAGTCCTGCAGAATTGGTTCACCAGCACAAGTCAGTCTTTCCCTAGGATGTCCTCGCATATTCTCAGAGATCATAAAGTGTTTCATGGGGTATCATCAGTCTCTGGGAGGAAGAAAAGAAAGGGAAGAAAAGGAGAAGAAAAATCAGGATTTGGTCATTCACAGCTCCCTTCAAGAACCTGGATTTCTTCTTTTCCAGCACAACTTTCTATTAGCTGAATCTGATTTGGGGCCAACCACTGAATCCTTCCACTGCAGACTGCAGCTCAGCTGCACAGTAGTATCTTTACATCTGTGCCAGCTAGTGTTATTACTGAGTTTTATAACTTCTGCTATAAATAAAGCCTTGTCATCTAAGCATTCAATTTAAATACCTCTCAGTTTATTTTTGAACACTGGAAGTTAATAATAAATATCATCTTTGTTTTCTAATTTTTTTACTGAGTTGATTTAAATGCTCTTGACAGCTCCAATCCAATCCTCCCATCCAAGCTGACAAGCATGACATGCATCTCTGCATACAAGCTCTCAATTATGCATAATCCAATGTTTTCTAGGGTTTTAATTGAATCACTAGTCTCAAACTTGTTATTTTTAATTTACAACATTTGATTTCTGACACTGGCCCCTCTATGTCATAAATTATGCAGGCAAGAGCCTTAGTTGTGTGGGTGATTAAAAAAAACTAATTAGGCATGATTAAAAAAAAATAAAACAGAGACCTCTTAAATATGTGCATGTTACCATGTAAGAGAGGCTTATTTCACTGGAAATGCCTGGGTGATTTTTTTTTAAGAGATTATGTTCAGTTCAGTACAATTTGATTGATTTTGACAGAAATGAAAGAAAATGTAGGATTTTTTCTTCCTGCATATATACCAGAAATTGCATTACATGCCCGTTGATGTGAATTTCTCCCACAGCTCATTGAATGTAATTTTGTTAAGTGGGCAGGAAAATGAATATGAAGAAAACTGAATAGAATCCAACATTTTACTTGGCACCAGTAGCAAAGTGAGACATGGCAAATATAGATATAAATATATGTATATATATATGTGAGGTACAATTAGAGGTATTAACCTTTTATGCCTCAGCTAATAGCAGCAAAAATGAAAATGTGCAGAATGTTAAACACCACTAAAAGATACATAGCAGAGGAATGATGTGCCTGAAATTTGCACTATAGCAGCAAATTAAAGGAAAATAATTATTTTCTCTTAAATGAATTAAAGAAACTACGTGAACTTGCAGATGTTTATCATTATTCACTAACAGCTTAAATATGGCTATTTCAAATACACTGTGTCAAAAAGAACATAATCTCCACACTTTTTAGCATGTTCTTATTCCAGCAATCTGAGGAAAGATGAGGAAGAATCATTGCTTCCCTCCAGCTGTGCTCTGAGCCTCAAGTCTGTGCACAATGGACGTACACAGTACAGCTGCTTTATCACCCTAAAGCAGGTTGTGGTGATAATATGAATGAACTAAAGAGTTGTTTCATTAGAAACTTCCAGTTCAGGGAAGAATTTAAACTTATATTCAATGTTGAACCAGTGCATAGATCCAGAAATGCTGCTCTTCCACTCACATGTAGTCAGAAATGCTGCTCTTCCACTCACATGTAGTCATATGCTTAAGCAGTTTGCTGGATTAGGACCAAGGACTCAGATGGAGGTGCCTGAGGAAGAAGCTGGCAGATTTGTTAGTGCTGACACCCTTAACAACTTTAAAAATTCATGGTGCTGATTGAAAATCCAGGATGATCGGTTGATCCTCTTCAAAACTCACTGTGAATTCTGGTTCTGAGATGACGTTTCACCTGCATCCAGGCAGAAGATACTTCACAAGAACAAGGGTCTTTTCAACTACTGATGTCCCCAAAAATGTTATCACTGATAAGCTCTTCTCTTTTCCCCATGAGGAGGCCCCATCAGAAAAGAGACAAGGATGTTGGAAAAGTCTGAGGGGAGACCGAAATGGAGGGCTGAGTCCTCAATATTTTTCTACAGTGAGCAAAGCTATAAAAGCAAGAGAAAAAATCCACCCTTCCAGTTCAGCCATCCTGGGGTGCCGCTGTGGGACCAGAGGGGTCCTGAGAGAATGTGACAAGGAGTTGAGAAGCATCATAATTCTTGGCACATCATCTGCATGAATGTCCTCAGCTGCTTCCTGTTTCTTGGAATGGTTAGGGGAGACACTGTAATTCAAAGCTCATTGAATTTTATGAAAATTCAAGATATTCATTAATAAGCATAAAGAAAAACTTAAATGTTTGTCGTTATAATTAAATTGATACACAAACAACTTTTTTTTTTAGATCAAGAAATATGAGTGCTTGGACATGGAAGAAAAGAAGTGTCGACTCCCTTCAAAGTGATGCTCCTGTAAATCCTGAGAAAGATTTTGAATGTGCCCTGGCAATGGAATTGGAGATAAACTGAGAATAGGATGATATCATGCTCTAACATTTTATCTTCTCCTACCTTAAGGCCTGTCTGAACTGCCCAGAGATCTGTTTTCAAATTTGGAAAGTGCTTCATATTCCTAAGGAGAAATCATTGGGAAAATCTAAGGCTTATCTGCAATTTCAAATGTTGGAAGTATTGGAGGTAGAATACAAGTATTGAAGGTAGAATAGAGACACTATAACCATATTCACATGTTTTCATGTCAGTCTTCTAATAGAAATCTGGATTACATTCAGTTACTGCATATATTCTTAAAAGCTCTACTACAAATGCTCAATACTTTTGCAAATCCAAATTCTATTTAAAGAGGATCTACTAACATAAATAGATCTAACCAAAACATTTATTTTTTACAAACAAAATCTAAGGTTTCCCTCAAAAGAGAAATGGTATTTTGCCAAAGACGTAATTAGAGATGAAACTATGAATTTTCAGAAAGCTCTTCAACCATTGTGGTCAAAGTGGTTATAAATCTCCTAAGGTCTGTACTACAGCTGGCCTTTGTGTTAGTGCACAGGGATAAGTGGAATAGGCAAGGGAGAAACGGCTTCCTTCTCTTGGGTAACTTGCTCTCAAAGACTTAACAAAACAAAAACAAAACAGTAGAAGTGCTATAAAAATAATGGAGTTTGTAGAGAATTTGACAGTGGCCATAACTTATTTTACAATAGCCTTCAGCCAGAAAGCTTCTAAAATAAAACTTAAAACAAACCAAGACTTAAGACTGGATCAGCTAGAATGCATTTATATAATAGGCAAACCCACATCATTCAAAGTTCTTAAGAAATCTGTCGGGTCTTTTAAACTTTAAACTAGATAGGCTTTGTAATTGCAAAGAGTCTTTCTTAGTTAACTTCTTGTAACAATTAGAAACCTCTCACTAATTTCTCTGTGGTCACTTTCTAAACAAATGTTCTGTTTCCTACTTTGTCCTTCAGCATAAATAACTCTCTTGTCATTATCATTTGGATATACTTTAAGATAGCTGTCCCATTTTCTCATAGTCTTGCTTTTGCCAAATAGTCTGTTCCTCCTTCTTTGCCTGAAATAAATATTCAAATTACCTAACCTACATCATCTCTGTCCTCTTATATATGTCCTAATATAATTGCATATATAGACAAAAAACTGTCTGCACACACATTGGTGGTGAAGGGCTGGACATGAGCCAGCAGCACACACTTGGCAGCCCAGAAAGCCAAACATCCAAATCAGCATGGCCAGCAGGGCAGAGGAGGTGATTCTGCCTCTCTACTCTGCTCTCATGAGAACCCTCCTGGAGTGCTGCATCCAGTTCTGGCAACCTCAGCAAAGGAAAGACATGGACCTATTGGAGCAAGTCCAGAGGAGGATCACCAAGATGATTAGCAGGATGAAGCACCCCTCCTATGAGGAAAGGCTGATAAAATTGGAATTCTTTAGCCTAGAAAAGTGGAGGCTACTGGGTGACCTTATTGTGGCCCTCCAATACCTGAAGGGGACCTACAAGAAAGATGGAAAGATACTTTTTAGAAGGGAATGTAGAGAGGGGACAAAGGGGAATGGCTTCAAACGGAAAAAGAGTAGATTTAGGTTAGATATTAGGAAGAAATAATTCTTTACTGTGAGGATGGTGAGGTACTGGAACAGGTTGCCACACAGTGGTGATTACCCCATCACTGGAAGTTTTCAAAGCCACACTGGATGCTGTTTTGAGCCACCTGGTCTAGTGGAAGGTCTCCCTGCCCATGGCAGGGGGCTGAAACTAGCTGAACTTTAACGTCCCTTCCAACCCAAGCCCTTCTATGATTCTATGATAACTAAAGGCCTTTTTCTTTTCCCTTAACACCTCCTTTTTCTATTTCTACTCAATCTAGTCATATTTATTTAATCTCTTTTACCACAATTGATCTCAATTTAATTGAGATGTCTACAGTGTCATTTAATACATCTGAACTAGTTATCCTAAACCGATTTTTTATGACATGGTTCTTCTGACTTCTCCCACAATTTTATGTGAGTAAACGAGATGCATAACTGAAAAAAAAGTCTGTTTCTCTCTTACTGTAAAAAGAGTAGAGTGTGACTAACCCAGGAATAAACACACATTGTAGGCATATGTTTTTGGCTAGAAACATCCAACCCAATAGTATCCTGGCCTTTCAGTCACAGCCTTCTTCAGGAATAATGCTTTGGGCGTCTTAAGCTCTCCACTTACTTATTCTCAATGCCTCTTGGGGATAGCTATTCACCCAATTCTCTTTTCAGCTGTTTCTCACAGTTGTTCTAATTTGGGTCTTATTTCCTCAAAGCAAACCTACCTTTGAACATGAGGGTGCAATAACACTTTTCTTCAGTTAGCCTAGAATGGAAGCTAGGTATTCACTAAGATGCTAGTTTTCTCTTCCTGCTTAGAAAAAGGGAGAAGCATTTCTTAGAAGCCTCTAAATAGATGCTTGTTAGAAGTCGCTAGGTCACAGACCCATGTTGCTACTTCCTTGGCAGCATAAAAAAGAGGACGCATATGTAAGAGAATCCACATACAATGCATATGTCAATAGTACCTTGCATCCAGGTATGATTTCCAGGAGAAAGTACTTTTCTGAAATTCTGTGCTTTCTCGTACCCAGCTTCTGACAACTGACTAGTGAGAGATAGAGAAGTCAGTTCATATGATAAAGCTGTAGATACAGGTAAATAGGTGAACAACATCAACAGCCTTTCTCTCATCCTCTGTGTGGGTCACTCATGAGCTCAAAATCAGGCAAATCACTCATGGGACAATTTTATAGAAATGCCTGTGTTTCTGAGTGGGCGAAACAAGATTGTGAAGAAAGGCTATCCACATCCAAATCCAAATCCATCAGCTGGAGGCTTCTGAGTGAGACCAGTTTATTCTATCAAATTGAATAGTAAGTGCATGTACATTCCTATTGGTAGGATAGACACCCACTTCTGTGCCACATCTGCTCATCCGTTATTTTACCCACCTGTTTCATCATGTCTTCATCTCTTGGCCTACTATTATATTGCATACAGGATCTATCACTTCAGAAGTTTAGATTTCCTAGGGCCTCTAGTCAAACATTGATCTAAATAATGTGTTGTGGTTTAACTCCAGCCAGCAGCTAAGCCCCACCCAGCTGCTTGCTCCCCCCACAGTGAGATGGGGAGAGAATTGGAAAAGCTAGAAAACTCCTGAGTTGAGACAAAGACAGTTTAATAAGTACAGCAAAAGCTGTGCACACAAACAAAGCAAATGAAGGAATTCCCTCACTGCTTCCATGGGCAGGTGGGTGTTCAGCCATCTGCAGGAGAGCAGGGCCCCATCTCACACAGCAGTGACTTGGGAAGACAAACACCACCACTCCAAACATCCCCCCTTCCTCCAGTTTTACATCTCTTCCCCCAGTTTTACATGCCAAGCATGAGGCCACATTGTTGGGCAAATGCCCATGGCCAGACAGTGTTCAGCTGTCGTGGCTGTGTCCCCTCCCAGCTCCTTGTTCACCCCCAGCCTGCTCACTGCTGGGGTGAGACGCAGAAATGGACTTGACTCTGTGCAAGCACTGCTCAGCTCCCTGCGCTGTCTCCTTCCCGGGAAATGTATAAGGGCAGGTTGGACAGAATTCTGAGCAATCTGGTCTAGTGAAAGGTGTCCCTGCCAATGGCAGGGGGGTTGGAATTAGATAATCTTTAAGGTCTCTTCCAAACCAGGCCATTCTATGAATTGATGATTCTATGATACTATTACTGACTCTATGATTCTACTTACACTGTTTCAAGCACAAATGCAAAACACTACCCCACCAGCTACCATGAAGAAAATTAACTGTACCCTAGTCATAAACACCATAATGAGAAAGATGTTAATTCTACTGAAGAATCCTAACAAAAATGTGATCAGATTCAATTTCAACTGAGTGTCTGCAGTTAGCTCTTCTGCTTAATTTTTGTCCTTTAAAATTACATCATGGCATTCTGTGGTGGAGATAAGGAAGGACAGATTCAGTGTCCATCTAAAGAAAATTACTGAAAAAAATACAGAACTTACATCCACTTCAGGTCTGTGATCTTGCCTTTACTACGGTTGTGGCATACAAATCTCCTTACCTAATCTTCTTGTAAAAATTGTTTCCACTTCCATCATGCAAAGGATTTGTTTATCTCCTGAGCTCTGTATACAAACTTTATTCTCTGTATGAGAACATAGGAAAAGAATATCCTTTCAAGAAAAGAAAGGGAAAAAAGCTTGGCCAACACAAACAACAATAACTCCAACTGCAAAGGCTAATGAAGATTAACAAAAAGACCTTTCTCTGTGTTTCTTCAATGAGAATTTGAGTGCCTACATTGCTGTTACTTGAAGACACTGTAGGGCGAAGTCCCTTCTCTAATGAAGATACTTAAATGGAATGCAATCAATCCTAATAGACATTTCAATTCTGTCATGAGAAGGAAGACTGTAACAGTTAAATTCTCTGAATCACACAAGTTATTCTGGAATAAATCACCCACAGCTCCAGAACATGTTAGTTGTGTAAACCTGTCAGTCATGATCAGCAAATTGTTAAACATTATAATACAGAAGAGGATGGCTTTGATACTCAAGCCCTTGATATAGGTGCTGCAACATCAACACCAAAGATGTATGTTTCTGCAAGCATGTGAGATGAAATTTTATACCAAAAAGCCTCCACTATTATTCCTTGAAGACTTCTCAGCAAGGATTAGAATATACATATTTCATGCAAAAATCAGACATAAAACCCAAAATGGCTCTTATTTATGAGTAGGGAAATTCAAAACCTAGAGCTGCAACCTTTACTTAATGCCAAGGCCATGAAAATGCAATGATCTACAGAAATTCACACTTTCGTCTCTGGGGGCATTGTTACAGGCTCAAAAAAGTCAAATTGCTGTTACTTGAGCTTGCAAATAATTTATACCTATCATTTGTCTTATAGTCCTAGCATTTGCCTGCTGTACTGACCACCTACTCATGGATGTACGTTGTTGCAGTCTTGTTCTTGACACAGTAACCAGAAGAGAAGAATGTGTTATTTTAGAGTATTTGAAATGTCTGGGAGTAATCTACCAAGGAATAACTACAAGCTCATACATTGCAAAAAAGGTATTTTTCCAAAGTATTATATCATGAGTTATCAAGTAATTTTTTAAAAGGTAACAACTGACTGCACAAGCCACCAAGGAATCACTGTTCTGATTGTCACTTATTTAATTCCTCATAGGGGTTAAATATATATATAAATTTTTAAGAAAGAATTTGCCAACAGCAGTACTCCACATTGCATGTAAACATGAAAGTAAACATTTTATAAACGTTATCTTTGTTATTGCCATTTTCTATATTTTAATGCCTTAAATATTAATCTTTCACATACTGTTCAATCATAAATAACAGAACATTATTAGTCAGCAAGAACTGAAATATATTCACAACCTGGCCTTACCATTATGCCCCATACTGCAAAACATTTTTCTGATGCCTTATACATAGTTTCCCAGAGTTTGTGAGTAGGGAAGATTTAAATTAAATATTTTTATATCAAGCAGTGAAATATACACTTTTTGGTGCCAATTATTTTCCTTTTCATTGCAGAAAAATTGCTGCAAAATCCAAGCTGAAATCCAAATTGGAATTATCTCTGTCAAACAGAGATTGTGTGTAATCACTCCAGCATTTTCAATCCTTTGGCCAAGGGGACAAATGTGTCAGTATCTTTCTTCTTTAAATTTATTTAATAGACCTTCGACAGAAAAAAGGAAAAACTCATTAGATCATCTAGTTCATCCTGCCAATCTCTGTATCTATCATCTCATCTTGGGAAAGTACTGTAGACAGCCTCTGGGTGTTCTCTACACATAATATTGGCAGAATAGGGCCCAAAGTTTTTGTTTTCTTACTGCAATTCACCAAAATAAACAAACAAAAATCCCTCTGAGCTGAAACTAAACAAAAAGAGAACTACAACCAGCTGACCTAAAAAAGATCTGCAGGAGCTGTGTATTAACTGAGTTTTCCACCCTTTCACTATTCATTTCTAACACAAAAGCTGATCTTAGTGAATTTGCAATGATGTCAGTCAGGGAAGTACAGTCCTATTTTTGGAACCAAAAGGAAAGCAGCATTAAACTTTCATATAATAAAATAGCAGCATTATGTTTAGAGAGCATAAGAATCAAAATATTCTAATGTTTCCCTAGGTTCAGTTTAATTCATATCTGTGCCATCAGGAAAATAGTAACAAGATCATAGTGTTGTTGAATTGTTTTTTTCCCACTCCTTCCCTTTCCTTGGCAAATTGAGAAAAGAAAATTGCTTCAAATCAAGAACACTAGTATTTCTTCTTTGTTATTCAAATGGAGACTGGGACTGCTGAAAACAATTTATTTCCACATACATTTCAATCAAGCGATATCAAATTTTATGAAGAAAAAAAAAGAGAGCCAAACCACAGCAAATTTACATTTTTAAAACTTGA
This sequence comes from Monarcha castaneiventris obscurior, assembly GCA_026261815.1. Lineage (NCBI taxonomy): Eukaryota > Metazoa > Chordata > Aves > Passeriformes > Monarchidae > Monarcha > Monarcha castaneiventris. Next base: position 15,787,988 of record JAMPIT010000566.1, read on the forward strand.
GTATTTTTATTTGCCATACGGAATATTGATTTTAATGACTGTCTCAAGTTTTTAAGAGATCATAGGCCCACTTCTTTGTAGCTCCAGTGAACCATAACTGTGGCTTAGACTCCTCAAAATGTTTGGTCTCACAAGGCAAGAAATATACAGACTTTTTATTTGTAAAGAGGACTCCTATTAATGCCAACGGGGGTGAAATAAAGTTCTTGGACAGAAAAATTCTTTTATTTTTGAATATTAACTTAGTTTAAAAATGTCCATATTGTACAAAAACTCCAATCTTTTGCCAATAGTATCACAAAAATTATCCTTGTATATTCTGTGCAACACACACTCAGACACTTCAGCTGAACAAAACAAACTCATCAGTTACAAGTTTTTCCACAGGTAAGCTCTGGAACTGACAGCGTCTTGCACTGTGATAAAAACTCAGTATGAAATCCGAGAATTACTTTGGCATTTCATCAGAATCATGTGGCTTCTGGACCATCAAGAGGTAGGTTTCACACCTGAAGAGCACCTCCCTCAGCTCGTATAATTTTTTCTTACCACTGAATGAGAAACTCACTCCTTGCTGGCTGAAGCTAAAAAGGCAGTGAGGACCTGCATCCAAATTCCTGTGAATTTAACAGACAAATTCCCACTGGAACAAAGAGGCTGAGGAGGATCCAGCCCTGAGCAATTTACAGTATGCCTCCTGATTTGTATTTTAAGCCTGGTAGAGATGGAATGCAAAGTATTCATTGTACATGTATTAGATATGTTTAATATAATTCCAAGGCATATCTTTCATTAAGGTATTGGAAATATATGAAAGCAAAAGTAATGTTATAATATAAAGCATGTACCCATTTATTTTAGTATATTCATGTGCATTCACTGATAATACTTTCCTGAAGTTCCCAGACAGGCTTTAATAGAAAACAGTAATAAATGCCCTTTACTAGACACTCTCCACTGATCTCATACTCAAACAATTTCAAAACACCAAAATACAAATTTACACCTCCAGTTTAACTTTTGCTTAAGACAACCAGATGTTGGAGCTTCAGTTCAGATAGGTTTCTTTCCCACCAAATGTTTCTGAGTGGCAATAGCAAACAAAACTAAAGCAAGTCAGAATGTTTCTGTTTTCAGATGAGACATGTCTGATAAGAAAATGCTGAAGTTACTACCAAAGGGTTTTTTTGTAAACATTTTAACCAGTGTTGGTAAATGCCACTTTTGCTAAACTAAAATAAAATCTGTACAGAAAGGATGCAATCTTACTTCTATAAACAGGAACAATCAGTGACAAAGTTTGGTAAATGTCACTTCCAAATTATATTTAAAACTGATGTCTGAGGATGAAGTTTCATTGTCCATATCAATGAAAGTCTGGTGCTAATTGGGTTTCACTAAAAATTACACTTTTCGTTCTAACTTTGACACTTTTCTATTAAAAATACATATCGATTCAGGCAGGTAAACCCAAATCTTTGCAAATATACCCTGTTAGTACCCATTGTTCATTTTTCTGAAAAGAGAACATGCATAATTCTCTTCAAGAGGACATGCAAGGAAAGTCTCATCCTGAGAATTTCACAGAGTTTGCATGTACTTTACTCTCATAACTAAATATTGTGAAAGAGATACAGTATAGTTGCATGTCTTGAAATCAGACAAAGTGAAATCAATTAAGTGAAATTATTTTTGGCCACTCAATAAGTATGGCAAAAATTACAATGTTGCTTAACATCTTTATACATGGGCAATTTTATTCTATTGATTGATTACCTTCTAGAATGTCTTAGTCCCTTAATGGGGTTTTTTGTGTGGTTGATAGGGTTTGGGTCAGTACATCCACACAGTGGCAGATCTGTGCCTGAAGTTCTGAGTCATTGACAGAGCAGAGGGAAGGACCATGACTGCAAGAATAATCAACTTGCAGTTGACCCTGAAATTGCTCCAGGTGGATCCCTAAAAATCTATGGGACCTAATTCCAAGAATCCTCAAATATCTAGCTGATGTCATCATTAAACTGATCTCAATGCCTTTTGAATAGTCTTGAAAATCCAGAGAGGTCCTAGCTCACTGGAAGCTGGCAAACATTCTCCTAATTTTCAAAAAAAGCAAGAAGGAGGAGCCCAGAAACTACAGGCCTGTCAGTCTCACTTCCATGTCTGGGAAAGTTATGGAGAAGATTATTCTGGGACATATTGAAAAACACCTGAGAGGCAATGCAATCATTGATCCAGCATGGGTTCATGAGAGGAAAGTCCTGCTTATCAAACCTGATTTCCTTTTATGACAAGGTAACCCACCCTGTTGATCAAGGGAAGCCAGCTGATGTAATCTTTTTGGATTTCAGTAAAACTTTTGCTGCTGTCTCTCACAGTATCCTTCTGGACAGAATGTCCAGCACACAGCTGGATAAACCCCTCATGGGATGAGTGAGCAACTGGCTCATGAGTTGGGCACAAACAGTGAATGAGGTGACATCAGACCTGTCACTAGTGGGGTTCCACAAGATTTTGGTAGTGGAGTCTGCAGCAGAGGCTTCTGTGAGATGACACCAGAAGCTGCCCCCTATGTTGGACATTTTCATCCAGCTGCAAGATGGACTCACCACCCACTAAAGCTGAGTCCAGCAGCAACATAAGTCTCAGAGGATCGTATTTTCTTCTGTGCTATATATCTTACCACAGCTTTCATGGTAGCTCTCAATGCTTAATATCATGTAGGACTTGAACCCTTCTCAAATCATGGCTATTTTCAAATAAAATAGGAAGGAAAAGTGGAAAGAAGTATTGGAAGTCACTACCATCTATAAATCTCGTTTAAATAAAATGCTGTCTTTTATGCTGGCACAACTATGACTTTAAATTAAATGTGTTTTACTAGTGATAACCCTTAAAATTATAACAATACTTAAAGCATATCTAACTGGCATGGAAGCACTTAAGTAGCTAAAATATGGCATTCCTAAATATTAATATAATCAAAATCATAAATAAATAGATGTATATTAGAAACTGACAATGTTAGTCCTGAAGATAATTTTGGGGCAATTGAAAAGCTGCTCCAAAACAAAATCATTTTTATGTATGTGCAGTGTCGGCTGTTGCAGTATTCTCCACATGCAAGGCTTTCCTTTTCTTTCTGGTATTGCTGGGAAGCCACCCAAGGTAAGAGAGTTTATTCCCAAAGAAATTTTTAAAAAAGACTCTTTTTGTCTTGTAGTTCTGAAGAGGAAATAATGTAGTGCTGACCATATTAGCAAAAAAAAAAGAACCAAAAAAACCCAAAAAACAGAAAACAAAAGAAAACAAAACAACAACAAAAGAAAAGCTCCACCAGGATGGGGAAAAAAAAGATTAATCCTTGTGATATGTGATTTAAGTCCATGAAACACTGTGAAGGGCAGAGCACGGACTCTACTCAGACCATAGTGGCCATCTACCAGCAGATGACATGGTCCCTTACCTTAAGTAGAGTTTGTGGGCTTGAGACAGTCATGTCTTTAGGGTGGACTTTTTTCTCATCAATTTTAGCCATCCAGGCTAAGAGTAATTCTACTGTGAGTAGACATGACTACTCACAGTAGTAGTCCAGTCTCTCTTTATAACTGGAAGGGAAACTGGGCATTTCTAGAACACATCCCGTCAAAGAGAACTGGGATAAATCACCACCTACAGATGCCTTTTCTACCAGCCACCAGACTTCAGACAGCTGAGACAGATGTGTCCTTTCAGGCCAATATTCACATTCTCTTTCTACATGTCAGCCTCAGTCACGAGCATTGTCCAGTGCAGGACAAAGTGTTATCACCAGCTGCAGCCCAATTCACTGCCTACACAACAACAGTTGGTTACTGCACAGGAAGGTGACCTGTAGCAATACACGTTGACGTAACTAGAAATAGTAATGCAGTACTCTTTCCTGAGACAAAAAGAGTCATCCCCAAGCAACAATACTTCCTAGCTTATAAGTGGTTTAAGGACTATTGGAGCAGAGCATTTAAGAGTTGTGCATTTAAGCCATGTAATGAACTCCTGTAAATTTGTCCAGTAATCTTAGCTGTAGTTTCTTCATAATTTGTGCTAAGATGCCAAAGCAAGTGGGTGTGACACCAGCCTCATCAATTCTTTGGCTACAGACAGTAACTTTCATTAATCTAATATTTTACATAGCCTATTATGATCTATGAATCCTAATAAAAATTTTGAAACATCTTTGCATGTGGATATTAATCTATAAAAATAAAAGGTCAGCCCAGTATAAAACTAAATTCTCTGAAGTGTTTTAGAGATCAACACAAAGGAATTTTACTTCAACATGTCTACAGTCATATTAATCATTAATCATTTCATTTTACCTACTACGCATCTCCTTGGGACATGCAAAATTGAGGAGTGTTGGCCCCGTTTTGGTGACTTCAAACTTTGTAGCTACGTGCCATACTGCCATGGGCAAGTTTGTCTGCATTAGTCTCTAACTTCCACTGATCAGTGACGTGACAGGAGGTGTTAGTGCAGCCAAATCTGCTTTTCCAAGGAGAACATGCCTTAAACTTATTACTAAGTGTATATTTTGTCTAAATGCAGTTTTGTAAGCTAAATAGAAACAGAAATAGGCATTCATTGATTTTTGTAGAACAGATCTGGGGGAGGAGGGAGTTATGTGGGCCATAGTTTCTAGATGTTGATTTACCCTCTTTTTAAAAAGCATCTAAAATTGCTACAGGATGTCTTTTTATATATATTCCTATTAATATTTTAGTTAACTGTCTACACAATTAATTAAATTAATTAGGGGTTTTTTTTTTAATTTTTACCCCCATTTTTTACTTCTTTCCTCAAACTATCACATGTTCCAGGCCACACATGCCAGCATTGTCTGAAATCCAGGGACTACAACAAAATGTGCTCTTATGTAACATATCTCTGTATCACCCTGTCATTGCCAACTTCATGCTGACAACCACTGTTTAATTCAGCCCCAGCACACGTCTGAAGTGAAGCCCAATGCGATGTCTGATTCCTCAGCAATATTTCAGAGGGGCCAGTTTCTTGCTTTTAGCTGTGATTTAGGTAAGTAAATGTGAAGATACTTGTCATGGTTTAGCGTAGCTGGGAGTTGTAGTTAAGGAGGGCTCCATCAGCTCCATTTGTATTCTTTTAAGTTTTGCGCCTGCTTTGTTTTCTCCTAATTCTTATCTCACAGAAGGAGAATAAGTAAGTAATGGATAATTTGAACCAAACCACTCCAATACTGTAAGATTCAAATCATATACTGTACATTAGAAGCCTAGCTGCAGCCTTATCATATTATCCTTTACAATCTTGGCTCAAAATCCAGAGGGACTCTGGATTGCTTAATTAGTTAATTTCTGTTTTGATTGGAAAGACAAAAGTAAACCTTTTGGAAATTAATTCATCAATTCAAACTGCGTAACAGGCTTTATTGAAATGCAGTCTGCAATGTTCTTAAGTCAGCCTCACCACTGAATGTTGGGACTTATCTTAATTATGGTTGGTTGTAATACTGTACTTATATTAATAATGTTCTTATGTTAAAGAGATTTTTTTGACCTTTTGCAGTGCAGAAATCAATGAGAAGTTGATAAAGCCAAGTTCATTGCTGCCTAAAGTAAAGCAAGCCTGATTTGTTTACTTACCTAAGCCTTCATCTGTCAGACCCATTCTGAAATGATTTATAGACCTCTACCCAATGAAATCATTTAAAGTAGATTAGATTCAAGGAACAATCACCTCTAATATGACAAGCTGATGGAGGCTGACAGGTAACCAAGTTGCTCTGGATGGCAAACAAGTTCCTGAAATTCTGATTAAATTAAAATATTAATGGTACCACTGGGAAAATAAGATTGAATCATGTTAGGCGAATTCAGTATTAGAAACAAAATGCAAATAGAGAATCATTCTGTGTGAAGAAAGCCAGCTGAGGTACCAAGGGAAGTTACCTCCAGTAAACGAGAGAGCAGGAAGCGAATTCAAATGAAAAGCATTGTGTCAAGAGCTCACCTTCACCTTTCTGAGGTCTCTAAAACAACAAGGCCTAACAGGCTCTGGGGTTGGTCTGAACACTTTTGAGAGGTTACATATTTATTTGGACTTGCAGCCTACTACTAATGAACAACTCCTGCTTTCCTAAGGTTATAAGGTTATTCTTTGAAGCCCTGATCCATGATTTTTTTCCCCTTTTTTCATGTTTGTTTAGTTTCTGTTTTCAATCCTGTACATTAAGTGGCTCTGGCTGCACTATAATTGCTATATAACTAAATGTATTGACGCTGCCTGCTTTGGGATCTGTATTAATTTTGACATACAGGGTAATTAAATGTGCTATGTGTCTCACGTGCATTAAAGGAACAATAGATGCCTTATCTGCCAGGCACGCTGAAGTGTGCAATTACAACATGTTAAGAGCAGTTGTTTTTTGCTTCACAACACCTTTTTATTAAGGTTCTTTTAAATATCTTTAGATGTTATTTAATGGCTGTGAAGTAAAGACTATCCATCACAAGTAACACTGATGGGATTTATCTCGCCTCAATTTAGACAGGGTAGACATCTTCATCTGACCTAACTGCCTAACCCCCCCATTTCACTCAGCAGAGGGAAAGAGCTGCTTATAGATTGCCAGTCATCTGGTCTGGTTTTTATAGTTGCATTTGGATTTAATAAACTGCAACCTGAACACATCCCCCCCACACACTATTACATATCTTTACAGGAGGAAGAAGCTTGGTGGAGGCAGCAGGAAACACCTAGAGGAAACACTGCACGCACAGAGCCCCTCTAAATAGGAAAGTGACAATCTAGTTCCAGAGTACAGAGATCTCTTTTTTTTCCCTAGAAGGCACTATATGGTGGCAATGGTCAATCCAGTGAGATCCGCAGCCAGGGGAAGAATGTGAGTAACAGGAAAATAAACCAGCAGCTACAAAGCAGCAGCAAGGGAGAGCCTCCTAGATACCTTTATCTACTAGGAAGGTCTGCTTTCATGGATTAAAAAAATTGTTATGTGGTATGGAAGCAGTGGAAAGAAGGACAGGACATGCATAGAGAACTGACCATGGTGAAATAAAAATGAGAAACGTAGTTTTTACCATCCCGGGGAGGCGGGGGCATGGGGCACGGTTAAAGGTCAAGAAGAGACCTTTCTCCTGCCAGGAGAATGTCCTAGGCAATGATCAGCTCTCAAAAGTGTTTGATGATGAGTTTTGTGACTGCAAAAAAATGGAGGCGCTGGAGAGGTACTGATCTGATGACTTGGGCAGAAGAGACTGCTTTTGTTTTCTGACCTGAAAGCAGGAGGAGAAGAGGAATGTATTTACCTTTCAATGCCACTAACAATGACTATGTCAACACTCACATTACTAGATTAAAAACCTGTTTAATTCTAGCTGGACTGTTAGGATTACTGTACTGTGAATTTACCAGAGGCAATAATAAGTTGAAAACTAGCAGCAATCAAAAGAACCTGAAGCAGGTTGGCCAAGCCAAGAGACTGAGGGCAGATGGAGCCTGGGTGACAACCAGAACAAAATGCAGATCAAGAGGAAGAAAAAGTGTCCCATTTATCTTTAGCACATTTAAGTAATGGATAACCATTGACAACTAGCATAGTGGACCTTGGAGAATGCCGGCAAAGACCAGGCTCTTGAGGTGAATTTTCCACTCATGTATTCCAGTCTGAAAAATCAGCCCATAAATATGTGACTTTGAAATTATCTGCAGTTTCTCCCAGTTTGTGGGTGCTCTGGTAATGGAGAGGAAGTTTAACCTTAGCAATAAAGGAGTCTTTGTGTTCTCACCACATGTGCCAGATGAAAAATAATAGTGTATAACCTATACTAAGAGCATTGCTAGGTAAAATCCTACCTACTCAGAAGTTTAACTTATGCCATTAGGGAAGAGGATAGTAGAGCTCTCACAATGCGCATTTTATGTGTGTATCTTCCTCAGTGTCTGAAACGAACTCTCACACATCTGTGAATCATTATTTCCACAATTCAACTACTTCTATCTATACAATGTGGCTCTGAGACACAGGAAAATCTCCTGTAGCCAAGTGGGAAAAGTACCATGGGAAACTACTATTTTCTTACACTCACTCTCCAGCCCATAATGATCTTGTTATTTTGTAGACTGCGATAGGACGCTATGTCCAAGGTTTAAAAAGAATAGGCCCAAGCCTTCATTTCCTAATGATGTTAGAAATTACTTTTCTCTCAGATTTTCAGAATGTTTTAGCAAGCCATTGTTTCGTGAGTGCTTTGAAAATTATTCCATGTCCTTAGGTACCAAAACAGAGATCAAGTTCTTTGAAGTTTTCGTTTTTAAAACGTTTGACCTCTAGGTACATTTCACATTGTAGTAATGGAAGTGTGTCTGCAATGTATTATTTCTAGTCTTGTTATATCTCTGCCATTCAGGATATTAACTACTTAGTGATTAATTCCAGTCCTATCACTCTCTGACACGTTGTCATGCAGGACAACTCTAAAAGTCCGGGTTTTCTCGCGCTTCAAAACTAAGAGAGTGTAACATTTTGACAGTTAGTTTTGGTATCACTACACAATTAATCCATCATTACATGAAAAGGAGCAAAACATCTGTTATGTTAAATTCAAGGCAAACAGAAGTGCAAGCAGGAGCTAGAAAATTTGACAATTTCTCTAATAACAGCTCTATCAAGAGGATGGAATTAAGTTTCAGAGCAAAAATATCAATATCCTTCATCCATAAGTGCAATCAGAAAAGGGAAATACAAATTTGAGAGAACTAAAGTTGGGTGTTCAATTCAAATTTCTGTTCAAAGTTTTGTCTTTCTCCCTGAGTTTCCTTTTAAACCCTGAAAATTTTAATGAGACAGAAATATCACTGTCTTGAGCACTCCTTGTGAATGTGCCCACGAACAAATCCTTCCTTCTCCTTTCAAGAAGGTAATATGCTGACTGCACTGTAAAGCACTGACAATTGTCTCCTATATTTATATTCTTCTTATTCCTTCTCACTCTCTCTCTTTCTTTCTTGACATAGATCTATAAACTGTATATATCTGTACATGTAAACAGAGCAATGTGTATATATTTAAATGTGTATGCATCTATCTGTAAAAAGCATAGACATACCTTAATAACTACCTATCTTTCTACCTAACTGTAGTGGTAGAAGTTTGTTTGAACTAAGATGATAATATTCCACTGCTTTTATGCAACAGAAAACTGAAACTGTTATTTGTACTAAAAGCAGTATACTCCAAAAGACCTAGTGGTCATGGCTAAATATGTATCTTTGTTTTGCAGTAGATTTGATGGTCATCTTATATGTAGAATCTTTATGTGCAATCATAGAAAAATTAAGGTTGTATTATGCTTTTTTTCTGTCCATTATACAGCACAGATTGCTAGTATATGGTTTGTCACATGGTTCCTATCTTTTGTGCACTCACCCCATGCATAGACTGAAAGCATTGAAAACATGTGAGTAGCTGTTGTTGACACTGGGTAAATGTGGAATCCATAGATTAAATTTCAATATCAACTGTACAGGTCTGAATTTCTTGCGGCTTTGATTCTAATGCCCTGGTGATGTTTATGCTGTCAATATTAGCTTACATAACATTCAGGCTTTGGGTCTGTGTAAGATTAAACTGCTTTCCATTCTAGCTGAAAATTTTTTAGCTTTCTCCAAATCTCCAAATACTACTAGACTGTTTCATGGAAATCTAAAGAGGATTTTCATTTATAAAGAAGTTCTGCATTTTGGCTACTTTTGTCGAAAATTCGCCGTCTGTGCTGCATTCCAAACAAATAACAGTCAGGCGTTATTTCAAATGGCAGATTTTTTCTGTATAGTCTTGCCATTTTGTGATTTGCATTGTCATTTATTCCTGGAATATCTGTGTTTTTCATATAAAATCAAGAACAGTAGCCTCGAGCTTCTTTCCTCATGGACTTCTGCCCTTGAAACAGGTTCAGCTTCAAGAGTGTTTGTTGACCAATCAGGCAAGGCTGATGGGAATCACTATTGGAGCTCTCCAACTGCTTTCTGTGGAGAAGGCTCACTTAAATATGGAAGCTTCACAGCATTTCTTAAGACAGAAGGGCTGTGGATCCATCTGGGCTCCTCTCTTATGACAGTTTAGAATGGGAAACTTGCCATCTCTGTCTTCAAATGCTCCACCCTCAGTTTTGTGAACTACCCCAGGAATTAAGACTTGAATTCTTGTGAAAATAAAAACTCAGATTAGACCCAAGAGCTGGCATCTAAAGATGTAAAGTAAAAAATTTGAACAGAGGCATCAGGCATGAAGAAATGAGAGAGGCTTCATCAGCTGTAGCCTTTTGCTTTATTTTTACATTAAAATTAATGTTAAAATTGTGGGTGTACAAGCAAGAGGTGACACACTCACACACTGTGGCCAAATCATTGCCTGAAAGGAAAGGTCAAAGCTCCCCGTGAAAGGAGAGATATAGATGGGGAGACACGTTCTGGGGAATTGGTACTTCCCTGTTGTTCAAACGCAACAAGCACTCTGCAGGACTTTGAGATTTTGGATGATATTGCCAAGTTAATGGGAGCTGGAGACAGCACCTCAAGCAGTTTCTGTGCTGCCTCAGTACAGCTTGGGCACACTCTGACTGATGGCTGCCCTTCACCCCCTGTGCCATTCTCAAAAGTATAACACTTGGGTAACAGTGGGGCTTGCTTCTTGCAGAGTTTGAGGTTTAATTCAATTTAGTTCAATATTATTAAGGAATTTTGATTGCAAAATCTTTGACAGTTCAAAATTTTAAAAAATACAGTAATGGTCCAACTTTGAAAAGAATGATTCTCCTTAATTTAAAATTTACAAACAAGTGTACTATTAACATCTCTGAACATGTGTTTTTCTGCTTTTACATGTGTTAGTGGAGGAGATGGAGGTTCCTCAAAGAAGAAGAGGACTCTCTCATTAGAAAGTTTCTCAGTGCCTGCTGCACACAACTGTCCTAGAAAATCATGTGCTTAAGACAGAGCTGTGAATACATACAATACACTAGTATGAATACATATAATAAATTTGTATGAATGCTAGAGAACGTGTTGTCCTAGGTTACAATACAGGTGTATTCTATTCCCACCAGCTGTGGGCCATTAGCTGTTATCTCCTGCTATGACCCACCCCTGATAACAGACAATGGGCCAGCAAGAAACCACTGCATGACTCATGGACTTATCTCATCCTGTTGTGAGATGCTCCGCCCAGGAGGGAGGAGCCAAGCATTCCCAACTGGATATAACCTGGCCTTGGAACTGCCTAACTTAGCCCTGTCTACTGGGTTCCCAGAGGGCAAGAGCTATCACTGGACCTTCAGCTGGAGACCAGACCTTCCATAGGATCACTGCTTCAACTGAACTACTTTATCTGGACTGCTACCACCACCCTAACAGGGTGTCAGGTTGTATCTGACTTTGTGTTTTTCTTTTCTTTTTTTTTCCCTTGCATTTTTTCACTTATTTTTAATTTTTTCCTATTAAATTTTAACCCTGACTTGGGATCTCCCTCTGGTTTGTTTTGAAACCAACACATGTGTTTATACCCTGAGTTCTTAATTTTCTCTTAATTCTCTGTTGGGTGCTTTATGAGTGCTTTATCCCAAGCCTTAATTTTTTGGGGTGCTTTCATGAGTCATGCTGATAAGTCTATTTTACCTCAAAACCTCTGCTGCAACATTTGGTATTTTCAATTTTTTTGTTATATATAGCAATATACATTGCTATTTCATTGTAAGTATAATTTCTGTACAAACAGTTTAACAAGTGCATAATTCAGAGAAACTAACTAGAACTGCTAAGGTTAAGCTTCTGAATGCAAAAACTACAGTTGGATATTTCAATGAGAGTATCTCTAGCAAAATAAAATTAAATCCCTTTTTTGCATTAGTTAGCCAAACTGTAAGTTTAGCTATATTTATCTTTAAAGCAAGCCCTGGTCTGGCTGCCATATTAATACAGGTCTGTCTGGGAAAACAACTTCCTTAGAAAATGTGACTATGACCTTTAATTTGTAAACAATATTCTCCTTTATTCACAGTCTTTGACTTGTGGCAATGTCTAGAATGACTGATTCTTATCTAACTGCATTCACTTAATTGTTGTGATTTCAGATTTCAGCTTGATGATTTTGTTATGTTACAATTGCTAAGGAATATCACACCAGAGTAGTTAGATGTGGTATGAGTCAGATTCTGCTGCTGCTATCAATAATGATTGACTGATTAAAAAAGGCTTATTTCTGGAGTTATTGATTAATCTTCATAGAGATTCTTGTCTTCATTAATCCATTTCTTAAGATAAATAGACTTTATGTGTTCTTTCTTCTCTCTGTGGATCTGGGATACTTCCAGTCATGCAAGTATATCTTGATGATTTCTTTCAAATATTTATTGGCTTTTTATACAGTATTTGTTTCTAACTCTGTCACGAGGGAGCAACTGTTGCTGTCTTCCAGCTGGTATGATCTGTTCCCTGAGAAAGCTGGTTTTCTGATAGTATCGACACTGATTTTAATTGTGTGTCGTGTTGTCATTTGCTTGTTACTACTCTTTCTAATGATGTTACTACTCTTTCCATGTTTTCCAGACACATGCCCAAGAAAGTAGAACTGATCAGGCTGATATGCATGGCCAGATACTGCAATTCTGCAGGCAGCCTGGGGCTTTTTTCGGTACCCATCTCTCCACCACTCCCAGCTGGTGTTGAACAATAAGCTGTGAGCTCTAAAACTACCTCTTAGGTTAGTTCCTTCTCTGTTGCCCTTAATCATACAGTGTCAGTGTGGACCTAGGGATGCAGCATCGCTGCAGCGCCCACTGAAGGGACTCTTGCCTGGGCACAGAGCACTGTGCTTCAGGGGTGACCAGGCATGAAACATGGCAGCCCCAGGGAGTAGGCATCATTCTGTGCTGACAGCTGAGGCTGACAGCTCTCCCCCCATGGAAAGGGGGGCTGGCATGACTGGTTCAGAACAGCTGACTGAGGTCATTGACAGCGGCCCAGCTTCTGTGTCCAGTTGGTCTGCTGAGGATGGCAGCAGTGGAAGAGCTCTTTGCAGGCATCTTTCAGCCCTGTGTTGGTACCTGACACCCAGCCTGTGCCCACACTAGCACTGCCCCTCAGCACACTGCCCTCCTAGAGTGGAGTAGGCATAACTCCACAGAATAGCTGAGGTTGGAAGGGACCTTCCCCAAAGACAGTGGAATGATACCAGCCTCCATACACCAGTCCTGTCCTACAGCTGGTTAATTAAACCAATTGGTTAATTAAGTTGTACTGCATTGCCCTGCCATGAACCCAAACAGCCACCCACTACTGGTCCATCAGTCCCAGACTAACATCTGAATCTCATGCTTCACATCGTGTTGCTGCTGGTAGAGTATTTTCTGCTGTTTGAACTGTTGAATGTTGATAATTGTGATCTTGCCATGAATATAAAAGTTGGCCCAAGGACTATGAGTCACCCTTTAAATACACTGCCAAATACACTTTAAATACAGTCAAAGAAATACTCCCAGAGTTAGAAGAAACAGTCCATTCGTCTACTCCAGAATAAGATCAATGATATGTAAAACACACTTAATACTTTGCTGTTTCTCAGAAGTATCCAGTGGTGGAAGTTGCATTAGCCTGTGTCCTGGTGAACCACTAACTTTGACTAACCTCTTTCCCCATCTGTTCTCTGGTTACTCCAGAGGTCTTGGGGCAGAGTTTGTGCTTTCACACTCTCTGTGCACTCTGTATAAAAGGACTCCAGGTTCTTCTAGGTATACCACAACAGGCATTGCTCTGACCCTCCCTAGCTATCATTTTTTCTCAGTTGGGAATAAACCTCCGCCAGCAGCACTAGTTCAGTCAGCAGCTGTGGGATTCTCATGTAGGTGACAAACTTGGCAGCCCAGCCCCACTCCATGGCACCAGGGATATACACTCTGCTCTCCTTAACCCTGGTTCACAGGTTTTGGACTCTTTTTTTTCTTTTTTCCTTTTTAAATTACATTTTGCATTCAGGGAAACCAGATGTGATTTGAGTGTGTTCAGATAACAAAGCTGGGTACATCACAGTTATCTTCAAATTCTAGTCTACAGGTATTTTTGCACTTGCCTGGTGCTTATTGCAAGGACAAAGTGAAATAGTCTCTAGGCTTCTTTGCAATATAAACATCAAATTCTATTATCAGCAGTCTCAGCATGGTTTTACATTATAAAATATAGACTGTAGCTGCAATAATAACTGTAGAAATATAGAATGTATAAGCAATAAAATATAAACATAACTGAGGAAGCAGCTATTATATCCATCTCTGCAGAATTCAAATCAGTTTCCTACCAACTTTGTCCATTGTTTTCCATGACCCTGTACCTGATCTTCTGGCAATGGCTCCATTCATCATAATGAGTCCAAATGTCCTGGAAATACCTTCTTGCCCAGATGGGGAACATTTGTTAAGTAGCAGGTATATGAAATACATATATTTGTATATTTATGTGTATGCTGAAAGGTAAAATATTCATAACCCACTGAAGAAAGCTTAGGCCTTTCTTAAAATAGGGTAGCTTTAATGAAAATAACTGTGATATGAACTTTGCTTCCAGCTTCCTTTGGTAGATTAAAGGAAAAGCATAGACATAAATATATTAACATGTTATTAATGTTTATTGTTGAAATATGTATATATGAGATGTGCTCCTTCATACATTATGTAATGTCTAAATTACACAAATGTGGGGGAGTTTAATAAGTAGCCCACATGGTTTCATCTTTTTATGTAATTTTGCTACATTCTAAATTAAACAAGCAAAAGTCACCACTTTTATCCATTTTAAAAATTGCTTTACATGTGAAAGCAGGTGAATAGTAACACAATGAAAATATTGTAGGTAGCATTGCACTATGATCGTTGATTATTTTTCCTTAATAAAGCAGGGTGAGTAGAGAACTGAAGAAAAACTATGATGAAAAATGGTACAAATGGCCAGCAGAGAAGTAAATAGGCTGATTAACAGTAAATCTGTGATTAAAATATGCTGCCTGTAGAAGGTAAATTATTTTCTGTCAATATCTTTTTTTTTTAATTCATTTATCCCAAGCAGTACATTTATTGAGCCATAGTGGTGAGTGCTAGATTGATGACAGAGTTTAGTCAAGCTCTGGGCAAGAGCTGAGGGAGATATCTGGAATGTTGCAGACTAGAACTGAAAAAAACAAATGCTGTCTTGAAGCTGTAGTGGGTTGACTCTGGCCAGATGCCAGGCACCGGCCAAAGGTGCTCTCTCACTAACACCCATATGGGACAAGGGAGAGAAAAGATAACAAAGTTACATATATATGAGTTGAGATAAGGACCAGAAGAGATCACTCACCAAATGCCATCAAAGGCAAAACAGGCTCAACTTAGAGATACAAAGTGAATTTATTACTAACAAAATCAGAGCACCATAGTGAGAAGTAAAATAAACCCTTAAAAACACCTTCCCCCTACCATTCCCTCTTTCCCAGCTCTACCTCCTACCTCAGTGGTGCAAGGAGGCAGAGAATGGGGTTGTGGTCAGTTCATCATCCATGGCTTCTCCCACTGCTCAGGGAGGGGAGTCGTTCCCCTGCTGCACCGTGGGGTCCCTCCCATGGGAGATTGTTCTCCATGACCACCTCCAATGTGGCTCCATCTCAAGAGCAACAGCTCTCTGTGACCTGCTGCAGCATGAGTCCATCCCATGGTCAAACAGTCCTCCCAAAACTGCTGTGGCGTGGGTCTCTCCTTCCACGGGCTGCAGTCCTCCAAGGACAGGCTGCTCCAGCATGGGAGCAGGGCCCCTCTCGCTTCGGGTCTCCCACTGGATCACAGCCTCCAGGCATCCACCCACTTCAGTGTGGGCACCTGCTCCACAGGCTGTGGGTGGATCTCTGCATCCCCCGTGGATCCCCATGGGCTGCAGGGGCACAGCTGCTTCACCATGGTCTTTACCAGGGCCTGCAGAGGCATCTCAGTTACGGCACCCGGAGCACCTCCTCCCCTTCCTTCTGCATTAACCTGGGTGTCTCCATGCTGTTTTCCTCACATGGTCTCGCTCTGCTCTTCTCTGGCCACAATTATAACAACACAATAACTTTTGTTTTTCTTTCTTAAGATTATAAGATATCCTTAAGATTTGTTACCACCATTTCTAATTGGCCCATCTTGGCACATCCATCTTTAGAGCCACCAGGGAGTGGCTCTGCAGGACATGGAGGAAGCTTCTAGCAGCCTCTCACAGAAGCCACCCCTGTAGCCCTCCCCATGCCCATGCTGCCCCACTACCAAAAACTAGGCCATGCAAACCCAATACAGATGCTCATGCTGCATGGAGTGCAATAAAAATTTTCCTTGATGGCCACTTCAGAGTTTGGAGCACTCTGCAACAGCTCTTAGGAAGTTTTAAGCATGTAAACTAATATTATTATTTAATTATTGTTTTGGTAGACATCTTTAAAGTAGCTGCAGACCTGGCAAAACATATGCCTCTCACAACACTGGTAGGAATGGGAAAGGGGATATTAGTAATTTTAACACATATGAATATGTGTCCATTCTTTCTTGCTAAATTGATTTGTAGCTATGACCATTTAGTAACTCCACAGGAGAGCTGTTGCAAATAAAATTGACTCTGTTGCAACCAAGAATTTACATACCAACTGATGTGGGAACTCGAATCAGACAGTGTTTAGCCACTGGTTTCAGTGAAACCACAAAGGTGCTTTTGTACCTCCCCCTACGGCCCTAATTCTGGCTTGGGAAAGGGGAGCAGATACCCACAGGAAGCCAAAATGAGATTCAAGGTGTCTGATCTCCATGTTATAAAGACTCTTTTGCTAATCTGAAACCCACACTTTCTAAGAAAAAACTAGTTATTTTGGTATCAAAACTCTAGGAGCAAAACTCAGTCTTTGGATTGACATTGTAGTTCTCTTTTTGATTTCAGAGGTTATACAGCCTATGGAGATGGTAGAGAATATTCAGAATGCACTTCAGGCCAAAAAAGGATTTGGTTAAAACATAAGTTAAAATTTATTGCTTTTAAAATCTATCATGATTTCAGAAATGTGGCCTGTGCTGCGTGTTCCAAACTTGGCATAATCCCTAGGCTAATGCAAGAACCAGGATTTTTTTCCAAGTCATAATGTAGTTTCTTTCCAATTCTTGTCTGAGTTGCTGTCCTTAAACCACCTGACATGAATCAAGTGACAAACTCAAGGCAGTGTCTGAAAAAAAAGCAATGCTTTCTATAAAAAAAAATCCCTTCTGATTTTAGTGAAGTCACTCAAAGCCTTTAGACAAGATTTCTTCATTCTTTCTCTTTTTTTTTGAATATAATCAGCTAGTGGAGTTATGTCCTCTTGTGCTGGAGTGGTTCTGTGGAAGTTTGATGTCCTAGATCAAAGAAAACCATGAGTGTAGAATTAACTAATATTTTAAAAATGAATATCAGTAGAACTCTTTAATTATTGTAATAAGTTGTTTTACTTAGAATTTATTATAAAGTCTTAGACTAGTGATGTTTTCCTTTCTGTGTCACAGTCCCCCACATTTCTATTTATCTCAAGGCTCCAACACTTGTTGTTAAGCTCCTGCTAAGGCAATTGGATGATTGGAGGAGGTTGGTTGGGAATACTGTGAAATGTTTCAGCCATGCTTTTTCTCTACAGTGACATAATAAATTTTGTTCTGCTATTAAACTGCCTAAAGGTTCATCTTGAGGGTGGTGGGGTGGTGGCATTTGCATATGTGACAAAGCAGTGTCTGTCACACGAATATAGAAGGGAATCTGAAAAGCTTACAGGATGGGGAGTGAAGTGGTTTCAGTGGCTGCTGAGGGGTAGAGAAAAGTGTGGTGGGGAAGATCAAGGATGATACACAACTCTTACCTGTCCATGAGAATGGACAGGCAGCACCTTAGGTCTGTTTCATCTGATTAAAATTACCGTGTCACGAGGGATGGAGAAGTTAAAAATGGTGCCTCCATTCCCCTCAGGTTTGTGTGTTTCTTCACAACTCAGGTACTATCTCTCAGGGCAGCTGAGCTTTACGGAGTCTCATCCCAGTTTAGGATTTCTTCAGCAGCTTAGGACAGGGACCATGGCTCTGAAACTTAGAATGTGGGAAAGCAAACAAGCAGGATTAATGTAGGTTCCCTTTCAACTGAACCCAGAGCAAGCAGACATTACTGCAAGGAAGGGTTCCTGAACATGGAAGAATATAAGAGAAATTTTAATGATCTTCACTGAGCACAAGAGTTTACAAGGCCCACAAAAGAAGAATGGAAAGAGCAAGAAGTTGCCAGAACAGCTGCAAAGAGGGATTGCTCAAAGATGCCACTGAAAAAAAATACCTGCACAATAATTAATTAAGCTTCAAAATGTCCCTCTGAGGTAGGTAAGTATTATTAAACTAGAATATACAGAATTAATTAAGGTTTGAAGGGAAAAGAAAGGGAAGAGAAAAAAAAAAAGCTGAACAAATTAATGCTAGCCGAAGGGATAAGGAGAATAAAACTCCTACAGACAGAATCAAGGAAGAAACATATCGTAGGAAGAAAACATACTCATTAATAATGGAGCCATTATTGGAACTGATTGCCAATGCTTTCTTCATTATTGAAACTGATTGCCAATGGCTCCCTAAGGGAGGGCAAAGATGCCAGACTCTTTGCAGGGAGCAGGAGGAGGGAAGGACATTACCTCCTTGCTTAGCTTATCTTTTCCTTTATGCTGATACTGTGTCAGGCAATCAGCTCATTTTCAGACTTTCTTTGGGAAGCATTTTAAGGAAGGCTGTGGAGACGCAGGCTCAGAACACCTGGCCAATGTCTCTGGGACTCTCTCCCTTAGTGTCAAGACCCACCCCATAGCACAATATTAAATGCTTTCATGGAGTTTCATGGATGCTGACAATCTAGTTCTATTTACTATCCATGCCAAGAGATAAGAGAATTTCCACACCCACATCTCTTTGAATTTCAAAGATAAGCTATTTCATGAGGTCATGGAAGTACAAGCATCCCCCTTAAAAATGAAAATAAAAAACCCCTTAAACCCAAAAATCTTATGTTGGATTTTCTCGGTAAAAGAAGAGGAGACAGACCTAGTATATCAGCCACTGTCACATATTATCCTGAAAGAGAAAAAAACAAAAAAAAAGCCTTAGTAGGATAATTCTAAATAAATATACTGGATCTAGCTGTGATGAGTTATTTTTTCTTCATAGCAGCCTGTAGGTGCTGTATTTTAAATTTGTGTCTAGAGCAGTGTTGATAACATACTATTGAGGAGCAGTGCTTGCTTAGTACTAGAGTTTTCTTCCCAGAAGAAGGCTTGGGATGGGCAAGAGCTATGAAATCTGAGGTCTAAAGAAAATATTTCAAGAAATATGTAAGAGGTGTTTAGATTATTTTCAACTATGCAACTTATTGAAGATGGCTAATAGCCATGAAGAAAAAGCAGAGACATTTAAACACATTTTGTGCTTCAGTCTTCAGTAATACTGATAGGCACTGGGCTGCTCAATCCCCTGAGTCAGAGGTCCATAAGTCTGACAGTGATTTTCCATTTGTGAACACTGAAATTGTAAGGGGCCAGTTGTATCAGCTGGATGTTGAGGAGTCTATGGGCCCTAATGGGAATCATCCCAGTGTACTGAAGGAGCCAGCAGAGGTTATGGTAGAACCCTTCTTGATAACCTCCCAGAGGTCTTGGGGACCTGGGAAGGTCCCTGCTGGCTGGCAGCTTGTCAATGTTATTCCAGTTTACAGAAAGAGCATGAAGAATGACCCAGAGAATCACAGACCTGTTAGTCTAACCTCAGATCCTGGAAAAAATATAGGAAAGATCCTACTGGGTGCTATTGAAAGGCATTTAAAGAGCAATATAATCATCAGGCACAGGCAACAGGAGTTCACAATGGGAAAGTCCTGTTTAACTAATTTGATATCCTTCTATGATAGAATCACCCTCCTCATGGATGAAGGCAAGGTGTTGAATGTAGTTTTTCTGGATTCTGGTAAGGATTTTGATACTGTTCCTCACAGCACAGACAAGCTGTCCAGCTGTGGGATGAGAGGATTCACAGTGCACTGGGTGAAGACCCGGCTGAAGGGCAGAGCCTGAAATGTTGCAGTGAATGGGGTTACAGGTGACTGGTAGCTGGTTACCAGCTGATTCTGGCTTTGTCCAGTTTGGAGAAAAGGAGGCTGAGGGGAGACCTCAGTTTCTCTACAGCTTCCTGAGAATCAGAAGCGGAGAGTTATGTGCTGACCTTTGCTCCTAGGGTTGCAATAGCAGGACAGGTGGGAATGGTTCAAAACTGTACCAGGTTAGACTGGACATTAGGAAGCATTTCATTACTGAGACAGTGGTCAAATACTGGAACAGCTTCCCAGAGAAGTTATTGGTGCCCTAAGCCCATCAGTGTTTAAGAGGCATTTGGACAATGCCCATAATAACTTTTTGTCAGCCCTGAAATAGTCAGGCAGTTGGACTGGGTGTTTATTGTAGGTCCCTTCCAACAGGTATATTCTATTCTAGTCTAGTCTAGCCTAGTCTATTTTTTTTCCTTAAAAATTGTACTAAAGCTGAAATATTTTTATGAACAGGTTTGCAGCTCAGAGTTGTTTGACACACTTGTGCAAACAACTTGCAGCTCATTTTTTTGCAAGCAGTTTGCTGCAAATGCTCATTTAGGGAATTCATTATTCACAAATCATGTTTTGATGTTTGTAATCATTCACCTACTTACATACTCAGATGCCACAATGATAATTAGGAAGATATTGTTTCTTTTCCCCAACTGGATGACCTAACATGAATAGACAGAAGTGGTGCCTCAGCAAATCACTGGGGCTCATTATTCTCTCAGGGAGCATCTGGAGAAACAGAGAAAGATGAAGGTACTCTGAGTAAAGTAGATTGCAGGTTTGTTGGGTTTTCATGTTTGTCTGCATTCTCAAATAAATTAAAAAAAAATTTAAACTTGTAAAATTTCAAGAAATATATAAGAGGTGTTTAGATTATTTTCAACTATGCAATATGTTTTTCTATTACAGTCTAATTATAATCATGGAAAGTATCAGCCAGGGTTTGGCTGCATAAGTACAGCTTTCCAAAAGATCCAGGCAACTCTAACACTTCTTTTGACTGCCTGAAATCTTGCTACGGAACGAAAATGCATGACAATTATTCTTTATTTTTTCCTTTTAAAACGTTAATACCCTAGCAGGTAAGAAAAAATTCTGAAGAGAAATCTTGATTATTGATATCAGAACAGCTGTACTGGAGCTCTTATACCTTGAACTGTCAGATATTAACAAATCTGCAGAATCCTAAAAGAAAAATAATTGTGCTTTTGTAAAGGATACATATGATGAAGAGGACAGAGTAATAGCATATGCTTATGTTCAGTTTTTGGTCTAAGGGAATGAAAAGGTTGATTCCTTGTTTTAATAAATTAAATAGTTTTTGTTAACTAAAGGAAATGTGGATGTTTCTGCTTTCTCTTACCCAAAAGATCATTTAAACCCCAAGGAAGATAGAACTCAACCACAAAACAGACATGTTTCTTAAAGAGTCTAAAAAGCTGCTTTTAACATCTGTATTCTTCTTTGGATTTCTATTTTATTTTAGAAAATGCATCTATCAGTCGGTCCTCATTTATGCTCATTTTTCGCAGCATTAGTTAGGAATTGCAAATTGTAAATACCCTTCATAGAGTTTATTGTAAAACAGGGAACTTGAGACACAGACAAACAAAAAGACTTTATGCTCAAAGAATAAGCACCCCCATACAAGAAATCCACCTGGTGTAATTATGATCTTTATTTCAGGGAAGGAATTTCATAAGATATTCCTGGTTTACTGAGGTCTGATTTTGACAAAAGGAAAGGATGTTCTCTTTAAAAGTGAAGGGGTAGGCATGGATGTGTTGTCAGAGCCATAAGCCATGTCATAAAATCTGACTTTCTTCCATTCATTCCTCAGAAAACCCCCAGTTTCAGCATTTATAAAGTTATTGCTGGAAAATACTTTTTGCATTCGTATACTAAAGATTTCAAAGAAAAAGCAAACACTGGAAAATATGCTACAGAAGATGTTGGTTACTTTGGTCTAGCTGATGTTTCCAGGAAAGAATGCAAATTGTGGCTGTGTCTTAAAAACTGGATATTAGCAGCTTCTCTTTGAAAATTCCAGTTCCAAATCTTTGTACAATTCTGACAGTGTTTGCCTAACACCCTTTCAGTAATGGTGTGTCTTCGGTGCAGTACATAAGGGTCCTGTAGAGTGCTGCAGCTGATTCTTAAAAAGCCTTTTAAGAAAAAGAGCTTCATAATAACTGTAGAAATAATCATATTAGTGTAGAAATAGTTATGCAGCCAATTTTTAGACTTATTACATGCAGGAACATAAAATTACTTTTAGAAATTCTGTTAAGAAAAAGAAATCTTCAGTGACTTTTCAGTTCCTACAGTGACTCTTTGAGATTAATTAAGCTGAAAATAATTTTTTTAAGCTTTCTGGCTCATATAGAACAAATCTGTTTAGACATTTAAATCAGAGTTCAATTCTTATTAAACTCTGAAACTAAAATGGTGTAACAGGAAACAGTCTGGTTAAAACAGCTAATTGAAAGAGGTAAAAATAACTTTAAAAATATTTCTGAGGTTTTCCATCTCCTTGAAAAAGACAGTTGGAGTAGACTGTGTGTGCTCTTGACATTCTGTGTATTCAGAATACTTGAGACAAACCCAGGAAAGCAGTGAGCCAGAGGAAGCATAAGGAAGAACGTATCCCTGTCAGATCCAGACAAGCCTGAAGGAAGTACATGTTCCTCTTTCTGTGCAATCATTAAGAATAACTGAAGGAAACCCTCTTAATTACACAAGCAATGATTTCTGGGCCTCTCCACAGCAGCACTCCGTCTGTTTATTTTTCTGACTTAGACAGAAAAAGGTGAACAGTAGGAGGATTAACTGTTATCTCAGTGGTGCTTTTGCAATGTGATGATGGCACTGAAAAGCTTTCAGGAAAATTAAGTTGTGAATTTTAATAGAAATGTAATGTGTTTATTTTTCTTTGACATCTTTAACAGACCACAGTGATACTGAAATTTAAAATTCTTAGAGTGTTTGCTTATGCAGTGTGTCCAAAAGGACAGAGTACAGAAAAAAGGTTGGTAATAGGAACACTCTGAGATTTCATTTGATTTTAGTCTGTTATATGTATGTGAATGTCAATCTCAAGATAGCTCTGAACAGATCTGAGTGCCTGATTTAAACAGTCTCTTTTCTGGCTGTCCCAGAGGAAATGTATGTAGGTGTCTTTCCACTATAAGAGTCTTAGAAGAGCAGAAGCCAATGTGATCATGTTGGAAGAAGTCCCCATGTTGTCTTTTGCAATATTTCCACCCTGCTCCTCTTCGACAGACAAATAAAAATTATGCTAATTTTTTTGTCTATCACTTTAATCAACTTTCCTTTCGTTTGTAGTCTTGATTACATGTGGTAATTCCTATCTATTCTTCTAAAATGAGTTTTCTGAAGTATTTTGTGAACTGTGTGATGACATCTCACAGACACAGTTGTGTGCCACAGATTTGGAAACAAAACTAAACAATGTCCAGGTTTCTAAGTGAGCTTTATATAAAGTCTACCCTTACATAAAAGTATAGTCTGTAGAGAAAAGGAAAAAAAAGCCAAAAACTGTGCAAAAATTAGTGAGCAGTGTTATACTACACAAACTGTACTCAGTCATCAATTACATTATTTTTTGCCCAGCTATAACTGCTTTAGCTGTCTCTAATAAAATTGAAATTCTCCACAGAGATACTCAGAGACTGCTGTATGATCACAGTTACCATAATTTTATATGTGTAAATTTATTTGAGTGGGTTACATATTGTGTCCTTATTTTCCTTTCTTACCTCTCTAATATCAATATAAAGGTGTGTAAATTCAGTCAGATCCCTGGTCATCATGGGTGGAATGCAGTAAAATAAACACAAGTGAGACAACACAAAACAATGGCCCAGATGAAGTTATGGCAAAAAAAGATACACGGGACAGATCCATAACTTCTCAAGAAATATAATTTAGAAGGTAAATGGAAAATAATATCTCTTGAATTCTCCCATGCCAAGGACATATAAATATAGTCAACTCAAAATTAAGGCTACTGTAATGAGGAAGAAAAAATGAGTGGACTGAGGCTGAGCAGAAATGAAAAGACAAGAATGTCTGAGCAAAAGAGAGAAAATTCCCTTGCCTTGCAAATGGAAGCTGGGCCAGAGAGACCATGAGCAAGACATAAGTTTTCCCATATGTAGTCTTGTATTCTTTTGCTACTCCATTTCATTTAGCCTGCCAATAAATCAATGTATCCTGGATGAGTGAAATGGTCCAGGGTGTTGCTTTTAATTACTGCTCATCCACCTGCACCCACTTGTGTAACACCAGGAAAGATAACCAAAGCTCAGCTCTAAGAAGAGCACAGTGCTTGATGGGTAACTCCAGACACTAAAGGAAGGAGAGAGTTAGAGCCAGTCAACAGAAAACACTAAGGGGAGGGGGGAAGTATTTGTATTTCCACCCTTCTTTAGAGCTGCTCTTCTAAAACGGAAATTAAAGAAAAGCTTTCTCCACTAAAATCCCAACCCTGGGATCCTTTGCAAGAATAAGCACCTGCCATTATTCTCTGATAGCAGAGAGACAAGACCACTTTTCTCTCTTTTCTGAAGTAAGCTAGAAGCTGCTTTTGTGGGAGACAGCTTTAACTACCTTCTCAGCTAAGCAGTTTCAGGCATTCACAACTTCCATTCATTCATTCATGTTTTTACTCCTAAAATTCTAGGACAAAAGATTCTGGGGTGTTCCCCCCGAAGCTCATACCTATCTCCTCTTAGGAATGGGTGACTAGCAGTTGGGTCAAAATCATGTGGCAGATGGCTAGTAGAAATGCCTGAAATGTGTACCCCACTTCGAATTGTTTAACTGGAGACCCACCATCTCAAAACCTGGCTTGGTCTGTGACAGGTTTATCTTCTTTCAGAATCTAAACCACATCCAATTCACACCTCAAAGTCTCTGGTTATTTTAAGACTCTGCAGAGGGATCTGGAGAGGCTGGATTGATGAGGTGCAGCCAATGGCATGAGGTTCAATAAGGTGCAGTGCCAAGTCCTGTACTTGGCTAACAACCCCATGCATCACTGAAGACTGGGGGAAGAGTAGCTGGAAAGTAGCACAGCAGAAAAGGACATGGAGATGCTGGTCAACAGCTGGCTAAACAAGAGTCAGTGTGTGCCCAGGTGGTCAAGAAGGACAATGGCATCCTGGCCTGCATCAGCAGTAGTGTGGCCAGCAGGACCAGGGCAGTGACCATCCTGCTGTACTCATTGCTGGTGAGGCCACGCCTCAAGAGCTGTGTTGAGTTCTGGACTCCTCACTACAAGAAAGACATTGAGGTGCTGGAGCAAGTCCAGAGAAGGGCAACAAAGCTGAAGGGTCCAGAGGGGTGGCTGAGGGAGCTGAGGTTGTTAAGTTTGGAGAAAAGGAAGCTCGGTGATGACCTTATCTCTCTCTACAGCCACCTGAAAGGAGGCCGTAGCCAGATGGGGGTCGGCCTCTTCTCCCAGGCAACCAGCAACAGGACAAGAGGCAACAGCCTCAAGCTGCCATGGGGGAGGTTTAGGTTAAACAACAGGAAGAATTTCTTCACTAAAATGCTTGTTAAACTTTGGAATGGAATGCGCAGGGAGGTGGTGGAGTTGCCATCCGTAGAAGTGTTCAAGAAATTATTGAACTTGGCATTTAGTGCTATGGTTTACTTGGTCTGGTGTTATTTGGCCAAAGGTTGAACTCAATGATCTTAGAGTTCTTTTCCAACCTTAATGAATCAATTCTATTCCAAAACACCAGCCTGGTAAGGACTGTCCCTTCCAGAACATCTGGTGAGCAGATATATATATATGTAACGTAAAATATATTTATTATAATACTGCATGGAAGTGAGGAGTAGTCAGGACTTGTGAGCTGAGCAGGGATATCTCTGTTCACATGAAAGTCATTCGAACAAATAGCTGCTGCTGTTCTATTATTCACAAGCATTGAGTTAAACTGGTGTCTGGCCAATAGTGTGAAAATAGCTGTAGTCTTCAGTGTGCTGTCTCATATACAAAAAATGTACATATACCAAGTGAATTTATTTAAATGCATTGGTCTCCATTTTTAGTCATTGCTATCACTATTTCGTGACAGCCATTTGTCACAAATAATTTAGCAGATGTGTATGTGTTCTCTCAGCCCTAACTGTAAAGGACACATTAAGATCTTGGTAATAGCCTATGTGCCACAATTTTTGGGAACAAATCCATGCCTATGCCATATTATATTAAACAGTGTTCCATTAATAATGTTATATAATTAGTCACACCAACTCTTATAATAAGTTACTACAATTGTAACAGCAGAAATGGAGATAGAAAGGAGCCTTTCCTGACTTAAAAACATATTTTGGTTGCAGACAAAATGGTTAACTCCTAACTTGGACACCAGAATCATATATTTGTTCTTATAAGCTGTCACATCTGGGAACAGTAAGCAACGATGAACTGTTTCCTTAAAATGCTGCCCTAATTTAGAAAATTTGAAATTGGGAAAATGAAATTTTTAGAAAGAAGTGCTGCAAGAACTCTGTAAACTACCTATCCAGGGAAACTTTTAAAGATTTCAAAAATACTCATTTTCCACAAGTGGACAGAAAACAGAAACATTTTAAAGTCTGTACCCAAACAAATAAAGAAATGAAATGGAGAATTGGCAATAAAAGTTACCAAGATGCCCATTCAGAGAGATTCGAACTTACTTCTTGCATGTGGGAGGTAAAATCCCTTAAAAGTTATTGTGAGGAAGTGCTTAACTTTCTTGAGTTTCTGAAGGTGAGGAACATTTCCTGACAGAAGTTCACCTGAAATAGTTATACATTCATTCAAAAAATTGACCACACTGCTCAGCAATTCCTAAACAAAAAAAGGCCTTGTTCAAGCTGAGCCTGAATCCCTGAACACTGTAGAAAAGCGCTCTTTACTGCTGAGATGCAAAAAAGCATGTAAAATCTCTGTGACTTATCCTGATGAGGATAACAGCATTAACAAAGAACACACTATACTGAACACCATTGCCACCTCATTCTTCATAAAGTCCTAAAAAGATGTTAAAAAGTTACTAAGACTAGTAGGAAAAGGGAATCTGCAATTATTAATAAGGATATCTGGGTCTATTTTCACTAATATTTCTTAATCTCCTTCCAGTGTTTTGCTTGCAGGAGAGTAGTGTAAACAAATTAACCCTTCCATTCTACAGCAGCATTGATAGACCCAGACAAATGCAGATTTATATGGGAGAGTGACAGCACATAGAGGATAGCAATGTTCTCAAAGAGTTGGTGAGCCAAATGAAAGAGAATGAGAAATGGATGGCAGCAAATTCCAGACTTGTGTAATATGTTTGTGCCACAGTGCTCACCAGTTATCCTTTCATTTCAAATCCAACATTGGTGTCCTCTAAATTTTCCCTGAAAATGTTTAGGCATAATGTACTGGGATTTATTAATACATTTGTATTTCTGTTTAACTAAAAAATATTAATTCAGGAAACGTACAGAAAATTTTCAGAATTGTTATGTTTCCTGTACTTGCTACAATGGAAGAACAGTATCCAGGGGGAGAGGTTAATCCTGAGATATGGGTGTATATCACCTGTTCAGCTAAACCAATATATTATATAGAGCCAAAACTGAATAATTTTTCCTGTGAATCATTTTCCTTTTACTACTTAAAGATTGCTCATAGGCAATTTGGCAACTCTTATTTGGCTTCAGCAATATTTAACCATAGCAAGGCTACTCTGAAAGAGGAAATGGGGCAAAAATAGTGGGATATAAACCTCTATCCAATTTAGTTTTGGGACTACTAGTGTTTAAACAAAACTAGTTTGTGTTATTTGTTTCTTCTTCTCGGTCTTCTGGAAAAAGAAAAAAGTCTGAAGAAGCCTCAGTAATGTTAAATTGCACTAGAAGGAGTCTGAATTGCCAGATAAGATACTGCATCATGGTGGTCTCTTCTTTAGTAAATAAAATAATAGTATTCATGCAGACTCATTTTCTGAAATGCATGCACTGTGGCACTATGAAGAAAAGGGGAAGCCCAGCTGAGAACTAGAGGTTCATGATATCTCTGTACTCTCTCAGATGTTCTTTCTCTAATGCCTGCCCTAAGAAAGGATGTTCTTTTATTCCTATCTTCACCTGTAGATGCTCAATATTTAGTGACAATATAATGAACATCATACATTACTGACTAGCAGCCACATATGGTGCTGGAGAGCTCGGCTGAGGTTTGTCCCCTGAGGACTTTGAGTGACCACTCTGCTAGCGCTAACAAATGGTGGCATATTTTTGTGATTGGGATTTAAGTCCTTGTGGGGCTGATCTAAGAACAGCAAACTCATTTTTAACAAGGGACCTAAGTTACTTTTTAATTCAGTCCTCCAGAAAATAAAATACCTGAACATTAAATTTCACCAGATTTTAGTCTATCAGGTGGGTTCTCAATGACTGACTTGTGATCAAAATCTAATTAGTCTGTTTAGTGAGCCTAGCATGTTCCATTGTGTTTGCTAAATTATGAAATTATATCTCAGAAATTCTGCACTCCTGTAGTATGCCTTATGAACACAGTGATGCTGTAGTTTGGGTAACCGCTCTCGCTAGACTTTGCTTAATAGACCTTATATTTTATGTTTTGAATGAACAACTCATACAGGGTTGAGCCAAGGGCTTAATCACTCTTAATACAATAAAGCAGCACTTTAAAATATTATTAACCTCATCTGTCTAGATTTGGAACTAATAGACCATTGTGTGTGTATTGTCTTTATCCCTGCCAGTTATGTACATATTTATTAATCCACTCTTCCAGAGGAAAAATTTCTAAAGGAAAACCAACAGTAACCTTCAAGTGAGCGGGCACAGGTTAGAAGGGCACTAATTAAATGTCAGACTTGACAGATTAAAATTATGAAATTTAAAATCACCGTGGAGCTCTTTGTCATTGTCAAATTAGGAGTCAGTGTGATGAGGAGCATGGAAGTGAATGGTTTAATGGATTGAATGGGAATGTGGCTTAGCAGCAGCCTTTTCTTGAATTCAGATCAGCCTGTAGTTCAGATCAAAGGCTGCTAGTTCAATTTCACATTCAAAAAGAGTTGTAGCTTACCTGCATCAGTAATAGATGTGTGTATATATGTATGTAGGCTTAAAGATAAAAATGGAAAAAAAGCTGAAGACGAATATGTTTCATGAAAAAAAATTTTGGAGATGATTTATGTGTTTAGATTAGGATAGCATCATCATTGTTTCTATTATTTGGTTATGAGGTGTTTAATGAGATTTTAAAGTCAAAGTCTTCATGAACTGCTCATTATTTTCTTTAGAAAGGAAGTTTTCTTCTTAGAAAAATGAAAGATAGGAAATGCTTAGTGCTGGATAGGTTATGTTAAAGGAAAGAAGACTAAATTCAAGTGAGCAGGCCACATCCTGATAATACCTGTTCTAATATACATTGGGGGAAATGCTGCTGACTTCAACAACATTTACATCAGTACACATGAATTGTATTGAATAAAATGGGAAAGGAAATAAATAAAATGTCATGGATCAAAAGTCTGTTTAGATGTAAGTCTGCTTTATGGGGAAATGCACTTAAATGGTTGATAATGCTAGAAGTTTCATTTGCACACACATATATACACACAGATATACTATGCCTAAATATTTATATATGTAAAAGGGTATGCAATGTCTTTAAGACATCAGTCATAGAAAATCTAATGATCTGACTCCTGTAAATTAAATCAATAATGTATGAAATTAAAATCTTTCCCTTTCTTAGGTCATTGTTTCTATGTTCATAAAATTTGCAATACCCCTTGACTCCTTTCTTAAACAAATCAGAAAATTATTACATTGCCATTCTGAAAAAAACTTCCAATACAGGAACTCTTCATTCAAACACAGTTTTGAATTATATAGGAGATACTGCACAACAGCAGCTGAAATCAATATAATTGGTTTTTAAATAGGATTTGGTAGTTATTTAAACTAGTGGGAAGTCTTTTAAACCATTGTGAATCTTTCTATTGAATTCAAAAGATGTTGGATCAAAGCTGAGTTCTTTAATCAATATATCTAAATTTACATTACAAAAAGCATCAATAAAAATGTCAAGCCATTAATTGCATTCATAATGTTTGGTTTTTTTCTTGAGACAAGTGATATAGTATGACAAAATTATGCCAGGTAACTCTTGTCCCATGTTCCAGTTTCATCTACGCAGTGTTTAAGACATCTGACAGAACTGGCATCTTCAATTCAAATGCCGGTTTGTGGGAAGATGTCTTTATCATACTGCAAACCCCACAATCAAGGCATCTGCCTTCCACATCAATGTGCACATGCATTGAACGGGGAGACAAGACTGAATGTGAGTCTACAAAAGCATTTCTGTGGAACTGGGCCTGGTGCCTTCATGTGAGATGATTCAAATGCAATCCTAGCAGATCTCAGATAAATCACTGACATGATCACTGACACCCCAGGCAGACATAGCAGTTCTTCAGCCATCACTCAGGCAAAACTTCCTTATTTAGGAAGCTTTATCCAGGTTTCTAGTCTTTCCTGACCATGTTCAAAGAGATGAAAAGAGCTACATCACAAACTTTCAGTCCTCTTAACTAAAAGAGGACTGTGGAACAGTTACACAGCATAAAAAATTATTTCTGGTAAAAAAAAAGAGAGACATCTACTAGTGCCATCAACAACAAAATGAGATGCCCTACATATTTCACGTACTGGAGTGATATTACTCCAAAGAAAATGTTTTGGAAATTATAGCATAATACCTCACCAAGCATTAAAGACTAAAATTACTGTAGGAAAAAAAACTGCATGTATTATTTCTTCCCAAGCCTGCATTTATAGAATGTTTGGAGGAGGAAAAAGCATAGGGACTCAAGAGAACCTTTTCAAAGCAAGAGATAAACAACTTCTATAAAACCATATTCAAGTGATTTATCTCAGGAACAAGAAACTCCATGGGGGTTTTATGTAAGTATTCCAGTCTCTTTAACCATCCGAGTTAACAGTTAAGTTAATATGTTAACAGTTTTTGCTAGAGATATCAAAGATTGAATTTTTCTATAAAACATTAGTCACCATTGTCACTTTTTGGCATGGGAACAAGTGTGGCATGAATGAAAGAACAAAGAAGAAAGCATACAACTGAGAAGTCACTTACTCCTGTCATGGGTTCTGTTAACTGCTCAGTAAATTAGCAAGTACTTGTGTTTCTACATGAGCAAATAATCATTGTCAATATTGGCCATTAATTTTCCAGTCGCTGCTGAATATCTTCCCTTTAAACTTCAATGAGAATTTCTTGTCTTGTAAGAAATGGTTTCAAGTTTTGCAAAGAAAGCAGATACTTCCACATTTAAGTACATTTAAGTACATTTCAGTACATTTCTATCCACACAAAGTTCATAAAAATACCAGTCATTCTAAAGAGGTTATGATGCCAAATAAGTGACATTTATTAAAGGCCTTTTCCTCATTTTTCTCTTTTATGAGCACTTCCTAAATTATTTAAAAAATGCCAGTGATTCCTCTCGAGTTCAAAACTTTCATTTGCCAGAGTCATACATTATTTATCCATTCCAAAATATCACAGTGACATACATTTCCAGTACATTACCTTACCAAGGGGTGCAAGCCACTTAGAAGACAAAACCTTTAGTGCTGCTGTGTGTTGGCCTTATTTTAAAGGGGGCTGATTAATCCCTCCTTAAGAAAAACCCTCTGAATAGTACAGCTGCATGTGAGCAGCCCCAACAGCAGTCAATCTGAGCAGGAAGCTCAGAGAGAATGCAGGTGGGCTCATTCAGCACAGGAGATATCCAGGCAGTGACTTCTCATGTGGGAGAGCCCAGGGGGACAGCCCAGGGAATTGTCTCTTTTTCTGGTGCTCCCCCAGGAGGCACCAAGCTTTTAGACGGCCTTTTACTCAGACCCACAGCCAAGGAGGTGCAAGGATTCACTTGGGGTCTGTGTCAGCACAGGCCAGGTTGCTGGGCTGGTCTGTGCAGCTCCACCCAGGTAGATCAGCCCAAAACCACTCATCCTGTGTGCCATGTTCTGCAGCTGTTTCAAAAATATTGGCAATTCTCTGTAGCATTAAATCTCCTTTATTTTTCAGGATTTTGTCCTTACTCTCCATATTCCCACATTGGAATCCATTTTCTTTGTTAACAATCTTTGAGTTTAAGGGGTCAAAGGATGAACACTGGTCTTGGTTTCTGGGTTTGCTTGGCCACTTGTGCTGCATGGACCAACCTCCCTGTATGCCCTTCATCTGTAATACTAGTTGATGTGACCCTGTTTGGCCAGGGAACAAGCACAGACCTGTGAAATTACTCCAGGTGTCTGAAGACATGGTTATTACCCCAACCAATGTCTTTTAGGTCATTAGAAGGAGAAAAGGACTACTGAAATAAGCATCCAATGTGCAAAAATACACTTAATAAAGGTGGGGGGTTTTTAGAGAAAATAGGTTGCAAAAGTACATATGGTCATCATTTGTGACTTACACACAAGTTTCTTGTGGTGGATGGGTAATGCAGTAAGATATAGTTTAGTGACCAACACAGCTAACAGAGTCTGGATTCCTGCAGATTTGTGAAACAACTGATCTCATAGTTGGCTATAAAGGGCAAAGGCTCAGTGGAGCATTTCCTGCAGTTGGGATGTTCACTTGCTCAGAGTCTGGTGTCTAAGAACAAAGTTTTTCCCTCAGTGGAATCTCTGGAAAGGTCTTTCTTCTGTATATAGCTATTTTGTTCAAACTTTGATGATCTGAGAGATACTTTCAAACTAGTATCTCTCAGATCTTTACCCTCTCACCAGCTATCACTGAAATTGGCTAGAGCTTCCAAAGTTATTAAGGAGACACACATATAAAGAAAGAGGAGCACAGAGTAATTGCATAAACTGCCACATGACAGAGACCAAACACCATAATCATGGCCCAGAATGCATAGAAGGTTTTCTTCCCAGTGGATAGAGGGTAAGATTCAAGGAATACGTTTGTCATGCAAAATTACTTTTTCCAGATGTACTGATATGAGGCACAGAAGCAGCTGGGTTCCATGCCTTCAGCAGCCATGTCAACATAGCATAGCAGGGCACTTAGTCCTTTTGGCATGCAGCAAGTGCATGCTGCCAATTACATTTGGCAGCTGCCACTGGATTCAACCTTGATAAAGAATAACAGACAACCTGACTCAGGGAATTGCTGCTGGGACATAGTGACTTCTGCCTTTAGGTGATCTGAGCAAAGCAGGTAGACAGGTTTCTTTCGTGTTGGCTCACAAAGTGGGGGATGAAGTTGCACTTGTGCAACATGCAGGTCATGAGCTGTTCAAGTACAATTCTTGGTTCTGGGTAATATTACACAGCCAGAAGCGGGGTTGTGCTGGTATTGAGGCTGCTAGGTACACTGACATTCAAGCTGTGCAAACAGGTGTGCCAGTGGGAGCAGAACAGCAAATTTACTTTGCACTGCAATAGAGCACTGGAAACCTGCAGGGAGACTCTTTCTACCAGTGGCAGAGCTACCAGGGAGATTAGGAGGTATCTAATACCTGATCTAGTTTCTCTCAAGCTTGTGAAACTTTTTGAAGGAACACTGTAGGATCCTTTAAGCAATACTCTCACAGGTGGTAATAGTCCCACAAAAGTCAGTGGCAGTAATTACGTGAATGGGGGTCAATTATTTTAATTCAAAAGTTTAAAAAGTTGTGGTCTACTGGTGGCCACTCATTTCAGCCATCCTGAAGATGGTTAGCACTTCCAGCAAGTTGCTTGCTCTCCCTCACTCACTGTAGGCAAGCTCATTGGGACTAGCTTATAAATGCTTCAACCGTCTGTTGAAACAAACACAACCTGCAGCAAAATGTGGATTGTCACATGAATTCCTCCTTGGCAGAAGCCAGGAGCTGTTCTACAGAAAATCAGTGGCAAGAACTATACAAAGAGTAACATCCAGTATTGCTGGACCCAAAAGAGGATGCTTGCCCAAATGAAAACATAAGGCCAGAAGGAAGCACCTGGGTCACCAAGTGTCCCCTGAGATCTCACATAGTGCACTGTATAGTCTCTTGCATGTATGTATTGAGTTCCCCCTACTCCCAACAGAGACTTTTCCTGCAATTGAATGTTTCACAATAATGCGCGCAAGTGCTGAACAGATACTAAAAATGTTCATCTAAGAGTCTATATTAAAGTATGATGATGAAGAGGTCAAGTAAGATTTGTTATCATGATTTTTAAACTGTCATTCAGATGCTTTCTAATTTAGGACAAAAGTGATCGAATAGGAAAGCATCCATAAATTTAAAATAATTACTCTCACTATGTTGCAAAAATCTAGAAGCAGATTGTTGCAAACCCTTAAAGATCAAAGAGGTAGAGATAAAGCCACAAAAACAATCTGTTAATTTGTAATCATATATTCTTAAGGAGCCATTTATCATTGCAGAAAAATAGATGTTGCTCATTAAAACAGGCAAATTAATCAGACAGCATTAATTCCAGTACTGTAGCTGTTAATGCAGATTAATCTGTATAACCATACTTCTGGTTATGGGGTACAGTATTTTTCCCTTTTTTTAGAGGCCAAGTTGCTAGTTTCAATAAAGACTACATATTCAGCCACAAATAAGGTGAAACAGATACCACGCAAGTGTCAGTGAAGTCGGATAAAATTTCTTACATCAGAAAGGAAGTGGAGCTAGCTGAAATGTTTTCTAAAGTTTAAAAATACAAGATAGCATTTTCCAAGCTGTACCAAATAAACTCGAAGATTAGAACCTGATGAAGGTTCACTGGAATTCATGTCTGTCTCTTTTTTGCAGAAAGGAAAGTAAAATTGCAGAAATTAATAACTTACCAGCATTTACATCAGAAACTTGAATATTTTTTAAATGCCATACCATTGTGAATGATTCAATATTTTGAAAATCAAGAAAAAAAGAAAAATAAATAAATCAATAATATGAGATGTGTTTGTACACTCCATTTGCTGTGTCTGATATCATACGCCAAACAGGAGAACCATTTATTTTCAGCTATCATTCTCATAAATTAAGATATGATATTTCATCTGCAAAATGAATTGCAATTGCAGTCTGGATCCCAAGGCCCAAATGTGACAAAAAAGCAAGTAACCAGACTTACTAGCAGACTTACTACAGCCTAGTGAATCATGCTGTTTAAGTGGTGGTTGTAAGAACTCATATATTACTTTTATCCATCCATTCATCTGTTCTGTGTATAAATAAGGCATGTAGTCTCTTTAAATAGATCTTTTTAGTCAATTGCTTTACAGAGGCCCTAAAAGCAGTGATGAAAAAAAGGCATGTATGAAAACAAAACCATCTTTACTTATGTGGTCCCCTAACAACATTATAAAACACTGTAAAAATTCAGAAAGTGGTGTGAAATAATTTATTCTGACTTTTTTGAGAGTTATGTGATGTTTGGACACTATTTTCAGTGACAGAAAGCCAGGACATTTTGTTATAGTGAGTCTGGTCCCTGTAATTAATTACTGGGTTGTTTTATTACTCTCTTGATTTAACTGTACAACTTTAAGGAGGTAGAAGTTCTGTGGCTCCATTAATAAGATATAGAGACACAGATGATATGGGATGCATCTCATCTGAGTTCCATCAATCTAGAAATCTACAACTTAGATGAATACTACAAACTAGTCATCCAGGTTCCACTCTAATGAATGGAAAAAGCAGATCTTCTGAAGATGGTGATTGTCGCCTATCTCAGAGAGGGTGAATTGCTCCTGCCTCCAGCTGCCTCCTTCAGCTCTCATGTCCTAATGCAGCCATGAAAGTTACCTCCTTGGGAAGCCATAATGGGCTGGTACAAGGTGACTTACCTTGGGCACAAGCAGCAGATGAGTGAGAAAGGAATGAGGGAGCATGAGCCCCAACTAGGTGCTGCTCAGGGGAGCAAGCTGGTCACCACACAGCAGAGAAGCAGATTGGACACATGAAGAGGCATGTGTCCATGCTCCAGGTGTCCGCAGGGTGCTCCTGGGGTAGGTGTGAGCTTTACCTAAGTGAGGAGCTGATCTGAAAACAGTAGCTGTATAGCTTCAAACTACAGATACTTAAATTTAGGTGTCCATTCACAGGTCACTGTATGCGAGCTCACTTTATAGCACAAGGAGAACTCTAGGCCTAGGTTTAGTTGGTCGAACATAGGTAGGTAATTACTGTTGGCTGAACTCTCCTCGGCTGTCAAGACAGATGTAATAGATATAAGACAGGAATGTGTGATCCTTACCCACTTCTGGAGCAGCAGGTAGCAGTCAGCTGGGGTAAACCAGGACATCCCAGCTGCCTCTAGATGCTTGTTTGTGGACATCTGAACCAAAGGCTAAAGCTTCATTAGTTAAAATACACACTTAGGAACATTTCCCATGTAGACACCAATGTGTGAAGACACATCTTCATCTGAGCTCTGAATCTTGTTCTAAAAGCCCTGTGCAGACACCTCATACACCCTCAGGCACCTCAAATACCCTGAGACCCGAGGGGCAGGCAACAGAACAGAGCCTTCTGTGTCTGGTTGCAGAGATTTTATGCCAGGCATATTGGTGAGATGTGAGGCACACCTCTGGGAAAGGTTATCAACAGCAGAGGCTACACTGGCATAGCAGTTCTGCTTGAGAAACTTGTGTCGCCAGCACTTTGCAAAATGTAATTACATCATATCCATATGCTTTAGCAGAGAATCAGGGGACCACTACTGCGCTGTGAAGGACAGTCTTACATCTTTAATCGTTCCGAGATGTCGGCGTTAAGTGACCTGTCTTCTAATCAAGGATGCAATGATACTACATTTCACACATAAAACCTGAGTGCACAAATTCATTCAACTGGCTTTAATTTGAAATATAGACAATAGCAGTTGTACAATTTGTGACAGGCTGATCATTTTTATGATGTGTCTGTTGGTATGGCCAATACTTTATTGCTTCATCACCTACACTTAAATCTTCCTTGCCTTTGGATTCTGTGCATGTGCAATGTGTAATAAAGAAACTGAATTACCTCTCACCCCTGGAGAAGGTGATCCCTGCGAATCAGCACAGTGGCTATTGGCAGGCAGTACACATCATTTGCATTGTGGCTGCCTGCACCCTGCTTGACCTACATATGAATACTGCAATTCACCTAATCCCTATTGCTTGCCCAAACAACTCCAATATAAAAAAGTATGATAATTGCTGCTGCTACCTGTCACAGGCATAGCATCATACCATAGTACTCATGAGAGCTTGTGCAAAATGGTGATCAACTGGTAAGAAAATTAAAGAGTTAATAAAATCAGATTTTTCACTAGCTGAACATGTAAGAAATAAAGGAGAGATTTTCTTTTGGCAATAAATCAGCTCCCACCCTCCTTTTGTTTGTTATTACAGTCATGGTTCAAAGAGCTCTACAAAAACAAGGTCCCACTTTATTATAGGACAGTCAGGTTCAGAGCACAGCTTGCAATAAAGAAATTAGCAAACCAGAAGCTGCAATTCTGTAGAAACACTCAAAAACGAAGAGGATTTAAAGTGACAAGATCCAATTAAATTTAATTACCCAAGCTGTATTTTCATTTTAACTGACACTTTTTATTAAGGAGCCACATGCACTAAAGCTAGAAACCTGGGCCAAATTGCATCCCAGTAATACAGTTATCTTATGCAAAATTCTTAGTATCTAATTTTCTAAAATGAAATTAGAGACATGGGGTTTGTAAAAGGTTCTCTTTGTCTGATACTATAAGATGCTGTTTGCAATGTACCTACACTACTGTATACCTATGCTACAGTAACACCTGATGTACCTAATAAAACTTGTTATTGGGAAAGAATTTTTGCACGCCTTTATTATTTTTTAATATGGAATTATTCCTTTTAAGTCAGGGGTTTAACCATGTCAGTATAAATCAGGGATTAAGCAGCAAGGTTAACAAGTTCAGATCTAAAACTTTTGAAAACTGAAGCATAAAGTCTATGACTGACAAGAGAAAATTATTTATAAATCTTTTAATTTTAGGCTTAAACAGGCATATAAACCTGGACCAAATGATTATTTTGCTGTCATCCTTTTTGTCCCCATGGCAGAAAACAAACCACTGCAAGACACTTACTTCTTTCCATGCTTCTGATTTTAAAAAATACTTAGCAATAATTTTGGAAAAAAAAAATGAAAAGCAGCTGATGAATCATTAAATTAAAAAGAAAACAAGAGAAGGGACACATCTATTTGAGAAGGTCAAGCCAGTGGGAACAGTCTACCTTGAGGCCTTTAGCATGGGGCTTTAACAAACACATGAGATTGCACAGTGATGTTTCCCTCCCAAGGGCTGAGCAGGCTGTGCCAACCCTTTTGGTGGCTGTGAGTGGAAATATCACTGGTGTCAGCACCTCAGGGCTGACACCATGCCGCTGGCAGCCCTTGAAGAGGGCATTAACAGTCCCCCAGGAGCAGGGGGAAAAGTGGGAGCACAGTCTCCCCTTCCTTGGCTGGATCATCATTCCCCCACGAGCATGGCTGCTCAGCCCCACAGGAGACTGGCGCTGCTGTGCTCCCTCCAGACATCCCACACATCCCCTCAGGCTGGTGGGGACACACATGGATGGCTTGAGGATGCTCATGCCAGCAGCAACCAGGGGCTGAAGGGCTGTTCAAAGGGGCCCATCACAAGGATCAACACATGGGGAGAGGGAGAGGGAGAGGGAGAGGGAGAGGGAGAGGGAGAGGGAGAGGGAGAGGGAGAGGGAGAGGGAGAGGGAGAGGGAGAGGGAGAGGAGAGGAGAGGAGAGGAGAGGAGAGGAGAGGAGAGGAGAGGAGAGGAGAGGAGAGGAGAGGAGAGGAGCTGGAGTGACAGATTTCAGGGGAAAAGTGCTTCCCCACATGAGCTGTCTCCCTTACAGGTATGCACAGGGCATTACCTAGAGCATTACCACAAACTGCATTTGAGAAAGTGAAGCTGGCTTCCTTTCCTGTCAACTTCTGCTGCTAAAAATCTCAGGTTTCTAAGCGGAAGAGGGCTGTGGCTCTGTTTTGGTATGGGAGAAGGGAGAGGAAGAGCCTGGGATAAAGTCCCAGACTCTTTTATTTTCAAAGTGTGAAACTAAAGGATGCAATTACCTCATGGGAATTAATTCAGAGCCAAAAAATGATCTGTAAACTATTTTGAGAATGGAATGAGGTATAGCCACAGTTGCACGGTCCTCCAAGCAGAGTTTCAGTATTAGTCCCCTTTGTAATTTTTCAGCTTAATTTCCTGTGAAAACAGTAAAGAATGTGGGTATTAACACCTACCAGACCAAGGTGGTAGACCTGTTGGAGTGGGTCCAGGAGTGTCTCAAAGATGATCTGATGGCTGGAACACCTCTGCTGTGAAGACAGGCTGAGAGGGTTGGAGTTCTTCAGACTGGAGAAGAGAAGGCTCTGGGGAGACCTTATAGCAGTTTTCCAGTACCTAAAGGGGTCTTACATAAAAGCTGGAGAGGGACTTTTTACAAGAGCATGTATTGATACAAGGGAAATGGCTTCGAACTGAAAGAGGGTAACTTCAGATTAGATATAAGGGAAAAATTCTTTACCACCAGGGTGTTGAGGTATTGGAAAAGGTTGCCCAGAGTAGCTGTGGATGAAACACAGCTGAAAGTGTTCAAGGCCAGATTGGATGGGGCTTTGTGCAACCTGGTCTAGTGGAAGGCATGATTCTATGATGCTATTAATACCTTAGCACACTCTCCTACCCACATTAGGCTAGAAGAGTAGAGCTACCACAAGAATTGGATCATCTGTTTTAACAACTTTCTAATTAATAACATATTTGAAAAAATGCATAGCCACACACATCTTCCCCCAAAAAGTGAATAGCTTCCTTGAGGTAGTGTCATATGAGTATGTTATGGGGATTAGAATGAAAATGTTTCATACCACCACCTTCATCTTGCCCCTGTGCACAAATAGCCGGAAAGCCTAGTGGTGGATTGGCTCATTTTTGAGAAGAACTCATAACCTGTTACATGAAATTTTATCCAGTAAAGGACACTAGACAGAAAGGAAAAATGGTGCCATAAAGTAGATAAATCCTGATTTTCATGAGATAGTCTGGCTGTATTCCTATACTTGAATTTTAAATGTTTAGGCCTAAGATTGGTGTCCCTTGGGAAAAAAAAAAGAAATCTATGTGCTCGAACTTAAGAGTATTCACAGCTAATTTAATAAATATCTTTCCCCAGTAATAGAAATATGGTGATGGTCAGAAGAAAATCACCAAAGAGACACAGAACTCACACAGGTAAATTGGGCCAGTTACTGCAGCTGATGACACCAAGGGGACCATAGAGTTAGCACCTGTGCTGTCTGCCTCTTACCTCCTATCCTGAATAGCTGTTACACATTCCCAAGGGCTGCCTAGAGTCCAGAGAAAGTTCCAAACTGTCCTTCAGATCCACAGCATGACTCCTTGATGGATCCACAAGTAAATCCCCAAACCACCACATATACACATCAAAGGTCCTTTGTCAAACACATTATTTTCCTTCCTCCTTTCACATCAAAAATAATGAGGGAAGAAACATTTTCAAGTAAAATACAAACAGATCACTATAAAACAATTTCTTTTAAAGGTCAAGCTGACTCCCCATCGTGGCTAAGTCCAGTTCATACATGGTTATGAACTGTACCTGAACTCGCTTGTGCCTCATGCCTGCATTTGTATGACCCCGGCTTCTCTGAGATGCACCTTCACAGTGCACCATAGGACAACTGGGGAATGGGGCTGAGGTCTTCACCATCCTAGAGTAAATTCACTTTCATTCAGCTCTTGAATCCCAGGAACGCTGAGCAAAATGTGGTTTGCCAGGTGCTGACTTTTGCTTTTTTTTTTTTTTTACCTTTCTCTGTCCAAGCAACACAGAAATTCAAACACAGTGTACACCAATTCAGTTGTTAATTATAAAAAGACTACAAACACAAGTAATTTTGACACATGATTCCTTCTAAAGATATAATGTTATAATCTGCCCTCAGTAGCCCTTGGTGTAATCAAGACAGCCTAATTCAGATCCTTTGAAGCCCAGTCGTGAAAAGGACAGGGGGAGTGCCCAGGGTGGTATCAGTGGGTGTCTGCAGTGTCAGCTTCACACACAGACAGCAATAAAGACAAGTGGAATCTGATTAACATTCTGGATGACTAACTGAAAAATACCTTCTGCTTTACTACCAGTCTTTTCCAAAAGAAATAATGCATAAACAAACAAAAAACTGTTTTCTTTGCATACAGCATTAATTTCTCTAACCTTTTATAATTTTCTTATTATTTCTGTCACTTTTGATATGTTTCCACCTTCAAACCATCATTATATATGAACATTATAGGACACACAGAATAACCAAAGAGCTTCTTGTTCTTCAGTTGAGGGATATTTAGTGATGTGATAAATCAGTTTAACCAAGATATCAAACATCAAGCAGACTGTCAGAAAAAAAAAAGGACAGACTATTATACAAGTCATATACATATTAATTTTGTGACTTCCAATTACCTGCTCAAAGACAGCTTCTTCTTTTATTACCATTCAAAATCCATTAATTAAAAGTCACCCACTTAAGAACAATGCTTCAAGAAAAAAAATTCGATTTTAGCCCGCAGCCACATATTTGTTTAGAAGGCTGAATGACTGCAGGGGAAAAGCCCACCCAGCATCCAGTCACACACATACCATGAATGGCTCTAAAGCGCCTTTCGGGTGAGCAAACAAATCGTGTAATTCTATCGTGTGCTGATTCAAAAGTAAATGCTGAGCAGACTCAGTGGACTCTGTCTGGCTGTGGAGGGTGTCTCGTTTCTGACACCAGGGAGAATTAACAGGTTTGTAGTCATTTCCATGCTAGTCTGTAGAAACAACTATAGAAGTCTATGGAAGGTATTCATTAAGTTTGAAAATGGGGGAAACAGCTTCTCTTGGATGAATGAAAATATGTCGTTTAGCTGGTTGGTGAGCCTTGCTCATGAGTTCTGAGTTAAATCAGTCTTCAGATTTGACGTCAGGAGAATATCCCCCCAAGTTCCAGGACTGACTGTGCTTGCTGGGAGGCTCTTCATTCTCTATGGCATAATCTAGGAGGTTTCTTAACATGTCCCAAGCCATCACAGGATTCTGGGATTTGATGAGGGCCTTGGTCCTTCCTGCTCTCTAACTGAGACACAATTTTTTGTGAAGCTTGATCATTTCCTAAAGGGCTAAGTCTGCACTGAGATGCTAAAAGTGGCAACAGAATCAAAGCATCCATTCATATCTCAGGCTGGGTCTCATGTTTCAAACACAGAAGATGACAATTTAGTTTTACTGTTGTTTGTGTTCTACTTCATTAGTCTCCATGACAAACTTCAATCTCCATGACAGACTTCAGTCTCCATGCTGGTCACCTTGCAGTCTACAAATTTTATTGCATATGTATATTCACGCATACATATAAAATCAGTCAAAATGAAAAATATCTACACAGCTAATGTACTAAAGAATGCTGGAAGAAGATCTAAACAAATGACAACACTTCATCAAGCAAAGCAGAACTGGGAGAAAATCCAGAGACACCATTTGTTTGCCTGGTTAAACTGTATTTTTACGCTCTGTCCTCCTTTAGTACACCCCCACCTTTTGTACTAATCTTCCCTACATCTGCTGCCAGCTAGGCCAAGCTCAAACAGCAGTGTCAATTCCAGGGTCAGAGAGGTCAACGGTGA
Source organism: Monarcha castaneiventris obscurior (assembly GCA_026261815.1). Taxonomy (NCBI): domain Eukaryota; kingdom Metazoa; phylum Chordata; class Aves; order Passeriformes; family Monarchidae; genus Monarcha; species Monarcha castaneiventris. The sequence continues at coordinate 15,831,020 of JAMPIT010000566.1, forward strand.
CACCCGATTTAAGTGTTATTCACTCTGATGCTGTGACAAGACAGATACAGCGTGGCCTGACTAAAGTGATGTATGTTAAATTTGTTGCAAATTACTGGCATGATGGATCTATTGATGACCCATTCCAGCTGTCAGGATGTCTCTATCAGTCTCTCAGTTACGCTTTCTCCTGCTGCTCAACCCCATCCCCCTCTGACTGCTCCTATCAAGCACAGGGTTGCTTCATAGTCCCTGAGAAAGTCAGGGTGCAAAGCACAGGGAAACAAAGCATCAGCATCTGCTGTGAACCTGAGAAGCGTTGAAAGTCATCTCATGGGGGATAAAAGTTTGGTGGTTTATAGACTTGGGTCATTGTGCAAGTCTGCATTATCTTTACACCTATAGAAAAATATTTGTTAATAATAGGTTTTCAAGTCAATTCCTGTTTTCACCCAAAATGTCGAAAACACAATTATTTGAGCTCTTTCTTGAAGTATCTCACTCATCTGAGAAAATTCTCTGAAGGGGACCAAATCCTCTTTTTAGCTTTTGCTCTCAAGTAGAGCAGAGAGATAACTGATCCATATTCTCTACAGCAGAAAGTGGAAGAGCAGGGAAAGGCAGAGAGAGACTACTCAGAATGTTCCCTTCCTACTGCTCCCTTCCCTTCACGGAGAAGCAATATCCAACCTCTCTGGCAAGTGGCACTATAGCCATGGGAGGGAAGGACAGGAGCCACTCTAGATCAGGTTCCTTGAAGAATCACAGATTTCCTGCTGCCCATGGTAGCTGAAACTCTCCAGTTCGTGCCTTGTGGGAAACAAGAAGTATGTGGGAAGCCAGGTCTGACTTTTGTCTTTGCAATTCTGGAGCCTGAGACAGGCATGGAAGTCTGATCTAGTGAAATGGAGTGAAACTGATGGAAACCATACCATCTCAAGTATAATAGATCATTTCTACTTCAAAACCAATGTCCATCCTAGAAGTGCTTGCTCCTGGGCAGGTGCAGTAATTACAGAAGTACAGCCCTTCCATACATTTTAGCACAGGTAGGTAAAGGCCATAGTCATGATGATAATCAATATCCCATTTCATAATTACATTTAAGGAGTATCTTATGCACATATCTTCTGTTCAAAGTATTTGATTTCTTTTTTGCATTAGCTCCACTGTAGCTCTGAGACCTGTTAAGTTAGTTTTGTTCTTTTTTCTAATTAACATTACTTCCTCCTGCTTCTGCACCTTTTGTTCTTTCATTCTGACCCACAGATTGTCCTTCTTTAGTTTACTGGTGCAGAGTAATTTTTAATAACAGGTAATTTCTTCACATGTAAAGGAAGAGCACATCTCAGTTGCAGTCCCTGAATTCTGAACAATTTGCATTGGCAAGGGATGGCCCGGGTGGTTCTGCTCTCCTATTTTCTCTCGGGTGATATTAAAAGGCACCCAGCAACAGGAACATTCAGAGATGTTGAAATGCAGTGCCCAAACTGGAGAAAATTGGGATAGTTAGTGCACAAGAGAGCATTTGCAAACCTGAAGATGTGTTTAGAACACACAACATATGAAGGACCATTATTGAGCAGGGGGAGTGGAGACAACTGCCTTATTTCTTTCAGTTGAACTTGTCCTTGGAAGAAAAATTCAGCTATTAGATTTCCAGTTCCACTAGTGTCTCCTGCATCTTTCATTATGACACATATCTGATCTCTTTCATTTTAATTTGAGTAACCAAAACCCTAAAGAAAGGAGGAACAGCAAAGACACATAGGCCACTTTATTCTAGAATTGGGATCCTGTCAGCCAAGGCAGTGGTTCCTTACTTCATTTTAATCCCTTGTAGCTGTTCATTCATGGCAGAGATGAAACTGACAACTAGGAAAAGATTCTTGAAAAAATTGTGGGCCCTTCAGCAACATAAATATGTTGATAGAAGTAAGAAGAATTTTGCCTAGCTACATGTGGATTGAATTCAACCCCAGAATAGTACAGAATCTATACTTAAATGTTATGCTAGAAGCTTGAGGTGAGCTTTAAAACATCTTACAGGATTATAAATCATTTGGTATGGTATCTAGATCTCCCTTTCCTTCATCATAAATAGTCACAAAATGGTCACCTGGATAGTCCAGAGCCTGAACAAGAGAGCTCATCCTATCTCATACTCTAGATGCCACTGAGTGATGCTGAGAAAATAGAGACAAGAAAGGTGCAAACACCGTTAAGAATCAGGCTTTCAAATCAGAGTACTCATATTAATTTTTCTGAACTGCACCTCCTGTGGAAAATGGACAACATTAGAGCCATGGCACTTCTCAACTAGACCATAGCAAAATGCTGTTAACAGCACACTATTTAAGAAACACTGACTGAGAAAGAATCATAGAAAGGCTTGGATTGTAAGGGACCTTAAAGATCATCTAAGTCAAACCCCCCTGCCATGAGCAGGGAAGCCATTCACTATAGCAGGTTGCTCAGGATCCCATTCAGCCTAGCCTTAAAAACTTCCAGGTATGTGGCATCCACAGCTTCTCCAGGAAACTCATTCCTGTGCCTCACTTACCTCTAAGTAAAGAATTTTTTTCTAATATCTAACCTAAATCCCTCCACATTTAGTTTAAAACATTCCCCCCTTGTCCACATCTTATCAGCAAGACTGTCAGCATTAGCTATTATGTCCCTGTGCTCTGCTTCTTCCAAGAGGCTTAATTAAATTATCTCTTAATTTAAAGAATTTCTCCTTATCTCCAAGTCTCTTGGTGGCACTGGCCAAGATTAAAATATAGCTTTAAGTTGTCAGATAAGGGGGCTGTCTGCACAACTCACTGCCATTTTTTAGCACATTCTTAGCAGCCTTCCCAACTCCAAGGAGTAATAGATCTAATCACCATAGCAAAACTCAGCACATCACCACTTCAAGGGCAAGACATATTTTTATGGCATCATCTTTAGTAACATAAGCAGAACACTTTTATGCATACACTTTTTAAAGTCTTTGAATATACCTCGCAAAGGCAGGTCTTCTTTAGGGAAGAAGATTTCAACACAGAATAGATTATTCCCACGTTGACACATGCTACACTTCAAATATTAAAATTCTATAGTGAAACTGGATAAATACATGTAAACTACTTAATTGCTGTAAAAATTGGAAACCTTATTTGGAGAACTAATGAATTTGGTATAGAAAACCAAAATACTTCACATAGAAGTGAACTCTTTCATTACCCATGGATCTATTTCCACTCTAGGTGATAGAAACACTCAGGTTTGCTCTCTCTCGGCTAGAAAATGCATTCAGTATGTTTAGGTACACATGCACAGAACATCCAGTATGCATTCTCGTGGTAAGGTGAGTGATTTGGAATTTAATTTCTTCAGTCAAAGGCAAAAATTGGATGAAATCCTACTTTCTGGGAAGGTTCTGGCCAATTGTTCTAAGCAATTGTTTTGAAAAGGTGTATTTCAAAATTATGAACTGTAATTACATTTTAAGAGTAAATCTTTTGTCCAATTTCTCAAGGGAGTTAAATGACAGACAATGTTCCTTTCCTTTGCTTGGCTTTGGTGATGCTTAGAACCAAAATGCTCACTGGTGTTGAGATCCACACACAGATTTATAACCAAATAGGCACAAGGAAGTTCATGGCCAAAGACCACAGTGTGCCTGATACAGAAGCACTTGCAGTCTTAGAGCAAAAGCAGAGTGAAGGTGTTGAGGATCGCCATTTTGAAAGTAAATACGTTCAATTAGTTTGAATCCCTCTGTATGTAACCATCATTTTCTGAAAACTAATAAGATGAAAGCCTAAGGAAATGTGACTTCAGACACTGAGTACATTTTTAACTCCAGGCAAAACTGCAGTCATTCCCATAGGTTTGGCATCTTCTTTGTTTTCTTTCTTTCTTTCATACCTGTATTCTTTCAGTCATTCACTCTTTCAGTCTTCCATACTTTAGCTCTTTCTTTCTCTTCCTTATTATTTTTCTTTCTTGCTCTTTTTGCCTTTCCTCTTCTCTTCGCCTCTTCTCTTCTCTTCTCTTCTCTTCTCTTCTCTTCTCTTCTCTTCTCTTCTCTTCTCTTCTCTTCTCTTCTCTTCTCTTCTCTTCTCTTCTCTTCTCTTCTCTTCTCTTCTCTCTTCTCTTCTCTTCTCTGCTTGGAAAAAAGTGACTACAGCTTTTCAGTCCTGAACAGGAAAGATACAAACATCTGTGGAACTATGACCTAATAATAAAAATTCTCTAATTTGCCTTGGAATGGACAGACCTTTAAGTGAGTACACTTGCAGGCAGTGAAAAAAAAACCAAACTCTGGAGTAAAAAAAAATTAATTTCATGAGGATATAAAAACACAAACGACTATGACATCATACCTTACTGCTTGTTATTCAGAGAGGAGGGCAAGGCTATTTTTTTCTAGATGCTGTAACTTGACATAAATCATGTGTGGATATTTTATTGTATTACTAAGCTTTTGATTATGTTAATATGTTTTTCATTGTATTGGACAAATCTGTCCCCCTAATATAGTCCAGAAGGCATCCAAATATGAAAGAAAATCCTGGCTAAAATGATCTAAATTCCTTTAAGCTTATTATAATAGTGATATTTCTGTCAGGTTAACACCCTCTAATATTACATTAGTGAAAACCCATGAAAATATGATAAGAAAATTACATATGCAGTGTGCACATTGTTCATAAGATCCACCAAATTATTAGTTTGAGAAACAATTTTTCCAGCTATAAAATGAGTAAAATTCACAAGGCAGCTTCTAACAGTTTGACCTCTTGTAGTACTGGTATTCATCATCTCCTGCAAGACTACCTGCAGATGAACTCTTGAGACCAAATAACACAGCTAGAGGAAACTGAAGTACTGAAGAGATGTAAAAGTGCTGACAACAATTGTCATGTGCCATCACTAATTCCAGGGCATTTGTCATCTGTCATTGCTATGCTTTCAGCATTGCATTTCTTCCAAGTTGTATGACCACATCTCGAGAGGTCCAGGTTAGAGCTATTGACCACATCTATGTATCTCTGACCATTAAATACCATCTCTTGATGCCTGTGCACTGAGGAATGTCCTCAATGTTCAGAGAATCCAGTATTTACCCATGACTACAGAACAGGGCTGCATAAATAACAACTTTAAACTATTGCAATTAAACATTTCAAAAGTCTTTCCAAACAGCGATGTAATGATGATCAGATTAAAATCCATCATGTAATAATAATAGGTAATGGATAATATATCATGATTACAGATTATCTCAGGCCAATTATCACTAAAACAGATATGAACAAAGCAAGCCAGATGGTCTGGTAAAGAATGTCCATAAATATCCCAGCCACGCACCCCCTGGCATAAAGTGCCAAGATCTGCTTCCACTATTCTCAGCAGGGAGCACCTTGCTCAGAAAGTAATCTCTCTAAGCAGTTTGTTGAAACCAAAGTCCTTATTTGAAGGATAAAGTACAGCATAAAAGGGGGTTGTAGGAAATAAAGTTGGGATAATATAAAAATATAAATGTAGGTAAGTCCTGTGGTAGAGCATCTCTCAGATATGAAGAGTCTGTACTGTGTCCCCTCATTGTGACTCTGATGCTAAGCCTCCAAGATAAAATAAACTTCCCACAAAATAGCTCAGTAACAAACAAAAAATGATTGTGTATGAAACCACTCAAGCTATAACAAGACTAATCCAATGTGCAGTGCTTTAAATTGCTGAGAAGTTTGGAATCCTTTTTCTTTGTCTTTCCTTGGGGCTTCTCCATGTGCTGTAACTTCTCTATGCATGGAGAGTATAGTTAGTATTTTCATTTGCTGCCTAAGTAGCAAATTACCCTGTAAACAGCCCACAAGAGCTGGTCTGTAATTGAATTGTAACTGTTGACTTTAGACATTTGGTATATTTGCTGCAAGAAGTAAATTTTCAAAACTTCATCTTGATGCAGTCAGACAAAATGAAAGGTAATATTCTTTATCTGCCACAGATTGCTGCAGATGAACTGCTTTCATATGAGCTTAAATAAGATTTAGTGTATTCCATCCTTCAGCTGGCCACAATTGAAAGTGATCAGGATCAATATAGCTGCCCCTGAATGCAGCCCAGTATTGTGCATTACAATAGAGGAAATGGCTGTATTCAAAATTTTCCTGTGTCAAATTAATTTCCATGTTATCTCCAAATTCAATTAGATGGGAACCCCGTGTAACTAAAAAAGTGTCCGACATCCCTTAGTGACAAATTACGGTGCTTAGTGTGCATATCAAGGTGAAGTGTTGAGCCTTGCTAATCTTCTCACTAATTCTCAATTACCGTAAAATGAAGCCATAAATCACACAGACAGGGGATCGATGGAAATGTTGTTTTCAGGGTGATTGGCAGCCTCCCCAAAGGTTTTCTGTAAGTTGGTTTAAGGTTACCATTCTCTAAGGGGAGGGATGAGGTAGTCTTGCTCAATCTCTATGATATAGGCCCACAGGCCTTTTGGGGATAGTGGGGAGGGACAGCACCAATTTCAGCCCATCAGACATCCAATTTTTCTCCTTTTCATACCTGCTGTAGTAAATGAGAAACAAATTAAATTTCACTCCACTATCTCCACAGAAACCATTTAAATTTTTCATGGAAACTAAATTGTCCCTAGACAAATAGCCCCCTGATTCTATGAAAATATACTGGAGCGCTGGGGACAGAAATAAATTTGTGTCACTCTGGATATGCCATTCTCTGTAATGTCATTCACTGCCGGCCAATAAATGAGTCCCTCCCGGAACACAATGGTAAAGCCTTGTGCTCTGGTGGATTTGCATTGTTCCCCCACTCTGGAGCGGTCTAATATTCTTCCTGTTATTAATTTGCAGCCTAGGTTTTACATTCATGAGGCCAAGATTGAAATGTAAATGAGGCACAAAATAAGTAGTCAGCAGTAGCCCTGGCCGAGCAGCCTGTGTCATAGACTCATGGACTTACATGAAAATAGTTATCACTCAGAGAGATTAGCAGCTCAGAACATCAATCACTGCTGCAAGGAAACAATGAATAAAATCGCCCCGACACGAGGAAGGAAATTACCAGAGCTTTAAAGTGGAAAGGGAATATGTAATACTGCTACCTGTTGTCGAAGCACTAAGATGGCTGTAATAAAAGAAGCTGGGCTCCTTCTCTCTGTATCTCCCCCTCCCCTGTTCCTGTTGATAGCTGATATTTAAATTGTGCCATTTTTCTCATCTCAATTTATCTATTAAATGAGCTGCAGTTCCTTGGCCAGAGGTATATGATACTTCACATCGCGCTCAAATGAAACCCACAATTTTGAGTCTGAACCCGCTTTAAAATGATGACACCTTCTATATCATCCAATCTCTTGGCAAACAAATAGATATATAAGGCCTGAGTCCTCAAGTTTCAGGGAGGCTCAGAGGATGCTGGACTTCAAACTAGCAGACAAAGGTGGCTTTAATTCACTGTTGTGCTTTCCTAAATCTCAGATGGTGCAAAAGTGGTGCAGGATACAATGCAAGAACGGCAGTCTCAGGCCAGCTCTTCCTCAACAACCTCAGAACAACTCTAAGAAGCTCTCCCAGGACCTATCAATAACCAGAACCTGGAAAAGATTCAGCTAATTCTCCTTTACTTCAGCAGCTTTGGTCACCCTCATCAGATGGAGAAGCATTGCACTACCTGTTGGACTTTTTTCCTTGAGTGTTCTCTGTATTCAGGAAATGCAAAGCACTATTTCATCTACCACAATTAATTTTGCCTTTCTCTGAGAAAAGATGCCTGACTATCACATCTGAACAGCAAAAACATTTTCTTATATGTTCTTTAGACAACAGAAGTATAGCCACATTTTACTAAAAACCTGCTAATTTCTGGTCTAACTTTTCATTCCCCAAAATTTAGATTTTCAACCACAAAAATAGCTTTTAAAATGTGTCCTAGGAAGATGACTTCAAAGCAAATGTCAAAATAAACCCTAGTCCTTCCTGTTCTGAGGTAGCTTGTAAAAGTGGTGGGTCACAAAACTTCAGCGGGCAGGAGCATCTCTGACCTGCTTTCCCATGGATACTGGAATCCTGCTCATGTGTCTGCCTTCAAAAATCTGTTTGCAGGGAGAATTATTAAACAGGAAGTGGTTCAGTGTGGGTATGCTTTTTGTTGTCTTACAACTCTTAAGACTGTTTAAAAATATACTAAATTTGAAACAGTTAAAAATATAATGCTGCCCCTCTTAAAGCAACTTGATTTGGGATTTAAGAAAAATTATTTAAAACTCATTGCCTTAGATATCACATTCCATGTAACACCTTTCATTTAAGATGTAAATGCTTTTCATGCAGAGAAGAGTCTGAAAAGCTTTATATTTTGATACCAGTTTTAAAAAAGGCAAACCCAGTCTTAGAAAATTGGTGTAAGAACTGGCAATGATAGTAAGATTGGAAACTAAGTCTCCATTTTCTGTGCAAAACAGTAGATCATGCTGCCTTCAGAAACCAGCTTTCCCTTTCATTCAATATCAGGAGGAAGAAAAAATTAATTTATGTAAGATATTGAAATAACCTAGTAAAAAGATTCTATGTGAGGTGAACGATATCATGAATATTTCTTATTATAAGGACAATGGACATTTTGGTCAAATAATCCCTGGAGAATCAGAACTCAGCTGAACAAAGTACTAGCATATCAGAGCTATTGCATATCAGAGAAAGCAACGCTTTCTTGAAGAGCTACTTTTTTCACAATAGAGATGCTGCTATTTCCGTTGAATGTTCATTTTTAAAAGCACAGTACAGCCATATTATACAGAGCAAGTTTTGAACAATAGTGTGTGGTAATGTGTTCAGTAACCTTTATTCTGTTTCTTTCTGCAGAAGTTCACTAAGGATAATGCAAACAGCTAAGAAAAGGAACTTGAAATTTAAGAGAAGCAAAAAGACAACATAAAATCAGATCTTCAGCTGTGTATTAAAACGTTCTTTGGAGAGGTCAAGAAATTGATCATGGGTGAGATGGCAGACGATATTGAACCTTAAACTGCTTTGTTCTTTCTTTTCCTTACTTAAAAAGACAAAGTCAGGCCCAACTTGTTACTGGAGCTTTAGAGCCCAGCAGCAGTGTGCAATTTGTGGCTAAGGAGCAGAAGCAACACATCTCATATGGTTCCCACACCAGGCAGCAGCTTCTGCTCTCAAACCCCTCCTCTTTTCCTCGTGTTGTCATTGTCTTCACTCTTAGTGTCTCAGAACATCTTTTTAATTGCTTATCAAATGGATAGTTATTGTATCATAAAATCTTCAAAGCCATTTTCCAGTCCCATTCAGTTGTGGAGCTGAACTTTTATACAATGATATATCACAATGGATTATGCTAATAAGCTTGTTAATAGCTCCAGCGGTGTTAACTGAGCGCATTAAAACAAACTGGTCCTTGCAATAGATTGGGAAATGTTTTATAAGGGGCATGTGATCTAAGAGCAGTCATGACAAGGCTAGTAAATAATAGCAGAAACTGGCATGACCAAAGAAATGCTCACCTAAATTATTTATATCTTAATCAAAAATACAGTTGTTAAGCAATATCATTAGTTCATTACTAATTGGTTTATGGATTTGTGATGAATTACTTATTTGCATGCAAAGTAAACCCTCAGCCTTTTGTTCATCGTTTCTAACCTTCGAATATTTGCAGATTTCCTCTCTGCAGCGCTCGTCCTTCACTAAAATGATTACATCAGCTTGTCAGAGAAAGTAGATTTTCAAGGTAAAGACATAATTTTCTTCTGAAATGTATACAATATATTATTGTCATATATTTTTTAAAAGTCATAATATATCAGAATTTCATGCTTGAGAGATATGCAATTAATGCTATACAGTGTATATTTCTCCTTACTCTCCACCAAAAAATCCTACACTTTGAACATTTATTAGTAGTGGAGACAGTGATCTTGTTTCATTCATATATATCAAGTTGAACTGTCAGGCACATTATTGTGGGGAATGTTAAATTTCACTGTAGTTATGATCAGATTGGGCTGAATATAACTGAAGAACTTAAGCACACCTCTGGATGTATTGCAGGACATCCCAGAGATATGACACAGTGATTTGAAAGTGAAGGTGAAGATCAGTCCTTTGTTTGGTGCCTGAACTCATTGGTAAATTTCTTAATTATAAGGTTTTCAGAACTGCAGTCTCTCATCAGGCACTTCACTTCTTGTCTTTTGTTTCCCTTTCTTCCTCATATTCTTATTGCAGGTCCTTCCTGTCATCTCCTCTCTTTTTCTACTTCTATTTCCCTCTGTGTAACATTTTTCCTTCACAATTTTCCCCCTCCATGCAACACAGTCACCTGTGTTCCCAGCTCCCACGCGATTCTTGCCAGCATCACTGCTTCAGACTGAAGGAGCTAGACCCAGGAACTATCATTGCATTTCTTCCCCTTTTGAGGAATCTTCCCTGTAAGCAAAGCTTAGACTTCCGCTATCCTTTTCCATTTTTTCCTTTTTTCCTTTTCTCTTTTCTCTTTTTATCCCTTTTCCCTTTTTTTCCCTTTTCCCTTTCCTTTCCTTTCTCTTTCCCCTTCCCCTTTTCCCTTCCCCTTCCCCTTCCCCGTTCCCCTTTCTCTTTCCCTTTCCCTTCTTCACTTGTCTTTTCAAACCCAAGGTAGTGCAAAATCATGTAAGCTATGAATATAATTAAAATGAATTAATATTGTCCATCAGCTTGGCACACATTCTTTTGAAAAAAAATTCACTTTTCTCTCTCTTAGAATTTAAATAATAAGAATAATTATTTATATTTAAAAAATTTATTCTTCAAGGACATAGGGATCAGTATAAGATTCGTAGAGATTTTTTTCCTGTTGTTATTAAGAAGAAGTTCCAGTTGTATTAATGCAAATAGGCCCAGCAAGGACCAGCAGTCCAGGATGTGAATGCAAGTTTCTGTGTGCAAAAACTAATCCAGATGGAGAGCTCTTTTCCAGCAGATCACTCTATGTAATAAACTAACCAAATCTCACCTTTCTAACATACCCTGCAATTGATTTTCATTTCCCTTACAGAAATCTACCTTCTGAATATGCTGGAAACCCCTCTATCAGTTGACCTTCTAGGGTTTTGTCTTTGCAATCACAGAGGTTGTAGTGCATTCTCCAGCAGCTGCAGGTTGTTTTTCTTTGGTATTTAGCATCCACAATCTGGCTCAGCCCAGCAAGACATGCATCACAGTCTAATGCAAGCAAGTCTCACAAGGGCAACAGAGACCTGACCAAAATGAAAAAGAAACTGAAAGGTAACACAGAAGAAGACCACCCAAGATAATTAACAGCTTTTAATGGTGTGGTTAAGCAAAATTTTTATTACTGATAAAAATGTATTATGATATATTAATAATAATAAACAATATAAAGGGACAGCGTAAAGGGATGTCGAGAGAGGCATTCCAAATATTTCTTGTCCAAAGAGACGAATGTAGCATCCAGTTCGGTCATGCCTTGGTTCAGTACCACACACAAGCAAATATTGCAGATAACCTTGTACAGTTCTCTATCTTTCTGTGGTGGAGACCTTATGTGAGAAAAATCCGTGTCCAGAGGTCCTCTTTAAATTAACCCTGGATGACTGCAGAAACAATGATGAGGTTCTTTAAACCCCTTATTCCATACTGAAAGACAAAAAAGGAAAGAATTCCTATTCTTCAAGCAAGTTAGGGCTGTATGAAATATTAAATTTCCCACTAACCCGTCACAGTGTGAGAAAGCCAATGCGTACATTCAGTCCCTTCTTTGCTGCTCATATTGGAACCCTGGCCTTTTGTTACTGACATATTTGTAAGAACTTATTTTTTTTTGTCTTTTACAGCAGTAGTCAAATTAAGTTCTATTTGGGGTTTAGCCCTTCTAATTTTCTCTCTGCATAACCTCACAACATCCTTGTGAGATAGTTCCCACTTCAAATTTCTCTGAAGAAAGATCTGACTGAATCCAGCAGGTATAAAAGCATGGAATATTCTAAGAGGGATGTGAGGAACTTCACCTATCCTAGCTAAAATTATATTACCTGTTCAATATCTGAATTTGCCAATGCTGACCTTGCACGTCTATGCAGGTATACGTGGACTTCTAAGTAATGCCAATCCTCAGCTGCATGTGAAAAATTGAGATCGAAACCATCACAGCTCCTATAAGCACCTAAAGGCCAGCAAAACTCACTACTGGAGTAGAGTGACTCCTAATCCCCAGCAGTGCAAACAAGTCAAATCTGTTTCCTGAGGCACAGAAGGAAGGCTCAATCAGCAAATGGAAACCCATTCTCTCTCTTATTAGTGCCTTATAGCCCTTGGCATTCCTTCCTCCATCTAGCTTGACATGTTTTCCTCTATATAGAGATTTGTGGAAGGATTCAGCTTCAGCCCCATGTTTGTACTTTGGTTCACCCTGGGCCTCCTAGAAGCTGCCAATCCCAGCATGTGTGCCAAAATGTGAGTGGTATTAGCTTTGGGGACACAGCTGTAATGAGCTTTGGGGTGCCAGAACACACATAGCATGCCCCTCGAATACCTTCAGCCTTTGAAGCCCTGGAGGAGTTTTGGGTGGTGAGTTGTCTCCAGAGCATTATGCTTTCTTTCAGGGTGACAGGAACTCTCCTCACCCTCTGAAGCTGCTTTCTCTGTGGCTCCTTTCAGGTCTCACCTTCTCACTTCTCTATTCAGGACATCATGTGGCTACTCATCACTCTTGAAAAAAAGAGGTGTCAAGCTAGAACCAGCTCACCAGGAGAGAACCCAATACACTCTGTTATGACTACCATTAAGGAAAAAACAACAGTCACCAGTAGATGTCTGTCTCTGAACAAAGCTGGAATGAAAAGTGAAAGGAATCCCATTTTTTTGTTAGCCTGATTGTCCAAAAAAAAGCACACAGAAAGAGTCAACTAGCTACAAGGAACGAAGTAAGTGATCTTTTCCCATTATAATCAGGACACAGAGCCTGTGATATCTCTGGGAGCTCAATCTAAATAAGGCCCCATCCTCTCGTCTATTTCACATTATGAATAAAAACATGAAATTAGTTTTATGTCAGAAGAACAACCCTTAAGACACTTGTAACTTATAATTATAATTTCTAAGCTGTTTGGCTTGTCAGTATCAAGGAATTCACAGCCCAAGACTCCCAGGACTTTATAGGCTAAGACATGCTGTGCTAGCTACTGAAAATTAACTATGAATCTCTCATCTGCATCCTGATTTATTAACTACAGTGAGAAATAGAAAGTTTAAGAAAGTACTGTATGTGCATAGCCTGCTAGAGTGGAGGAGCCACTGGCTGTGTTCTGCTTCTATTCAATAAACTACTAGCAATGGATAAATGTAGGGGTTTCTTCCTGCAAAAGTATTCAGTAGTTTTCTTGTAAACAAACACTGCAAAATTGTTACCTTCACTGAAGAGCAGAGCTGGCCATTGTCAATTTCAGGATTCTGCTGGATTCACTGGTAGCAAAAAAAAAAAAAAAAAAAAAGATGTCTTAAGAGTCTCTTTGCTATGCAAAATTCCATTCCCTTGTTAGATCTGGCTGAAAATGTTAGCATTGCCTGTGATGTATTTTGAAAGAAACAATATTTCTTACATATTTTAAATAAGAGTTTTGAGAGGGAATGCTGCCAAAAAAAAGTCCAGGAACTGAAATCCACTTCGTATTTTCAGCTTTTACCAAAAAAACAGGAAAATAAACTACAAAAAAAATATCAAAAAATAAAATGTTTCATCCAGGATATTTCAGGGGCAATTTTTACCAAAATTTTGTTCTTTCAGAAAAAAATTATTTAACTTGTATGAGGTAGTATTCCATGATTCTGCAGCTTCTCCAGATTCTATTTTCACCCTAGTTTTGAAACATTTTCACAATAACAATACTGATATTCTACTTTTTACTATTATTTTAGGGATTTAAGAGGCTCATCTCTATTTCAGATTTTGTTTTGGGGAGGCAGTGTAGGGGTTTTTTCTCAAAGTCAGCTGGTTCCATTTTGTAAGTGAAACACTTTGTGATAGCAACACAGCCTGGATCCTTAGAAGGCATTAAAAAACAGTTTCTGAAAACAAAGGCAAGTAGCAATCATTCTCATCATTTTTTGATGGAGAAATGAGGGCAACTAGGCCGAAATAACTTGTCCAGCTTCTCACTGTTCTGACTACCAGTGTCAAGAGGACATATGTCATTGGTTTCTGTGTCCCCAGCACCCTACAACAGGATGCCCTGAGGGGTACTGTTCTAATGAAGTTCCCAAATATTCTCTCCCTATTTCTTCTGGCATTGTTTGTTTTTAGCAATGTTGCCTGTCCTGCTTCTCCCCGTCCCCACCTATGGGCTTTCGTTATGTACTCCTTCACTGTCTGAAATTTTAAAAATTTCAATTGATCAACAATGAAACAAAGGCAAAAAAGAAGAGTCTCCAGAATTTCAAGGGGTTTGATTACATTAATTCCATTTAGAAATCTCTCCTAATTTTTACTTTGCAAGATCAAAATCCAGTGACAATAAATTTCATAATTGAATCACTATTGTGCCACTTATGAGTACAAAGTTATAATTAGACCTGGAACACTGACGTTTATTTTCCTTTTTTGTGAATAGAACATTTCTGAACTTCTAATAGCGCTGGTGTTCAGCCAAACACATAATAGACTTTGAAATTAAATTTAAAGGAGCGAGAATGGTCTTGACTCTTGTATTAAAAAAGGCTTTTCAGAGTTTATGCATTCTGGCTGTGACAGCGTTAAATGACTCTTCACAGATATTTGATATATATTGACTGTACCAGTTTAAAAGTTAGACTTTATTTGTAGCATAAATCTGGTAGATGAATATGTAATGTACATTCTTCTTTTACCGCAGTCATAGAATACTCTGAAACTTTAACCGCCCAGAATGCTATCTACATATTTCCCTCCATATTTTGTATTCATAGGAATAATCACATCAGTTGTTAGATACCCTTTAGTAACACACTTTTCTTTTAGTAAATAAAAAAGACTGCCACTTTCCATCATTTCACACCACCTAGAAAGACAGTAAAATCTTCAGAGCGATCGCATCTTTCTTTTGCTGGCTCTCACACACGTTCCCCCTAGAGAAGCAGATGTTTGACTTGTCTCATGTAAAAGGCAAAAATTGAGTTACAGCTTCAGATTGCAAGATTTGCAATGTTTGCTACAGTTTATTAATGTTAACCAAATAAAAATGACATTAGTGAAAAAGATCTACATGATATCTCAGAACTCCCAAGATTAGGCCAGATGGTCACTTCTAACTGATATAATCTAGTAAGCTCTGTTGAGAGACAGGCTATTGATTGAATTTCTGCCTTTAAATGCAAGCTCCATATCTGCACATGTCCACAGTGATATCAGTTGCTTGAAATCCAATACAGAGGTGTAGATTGGGAGATGATGTTAGTTGCTACCTATTAAAACTGTCAATTCCATCTGTTGTCTAACACTTTAAAATACTGAGTGTAGTTTTTAATAGATCAGTATTAGATTAAGAGGCTGTATATCAAGGCTCTGACTAGCTGAGAAGTGTGGGTAAATGTGTAATGAAATGACACAATGGAAAAGGAACTCCGTGGGCTGGAACTGGCCCAAATTAGCATCAAGCAGGAAGCAAATGCTGTGATTTAGGATTTCTGCAACCACCAGACTTCCCTAAAAATGAATAATGTGCAGCCCTATTGAAATTATCTTTACAAGCAATATATGATTATTATATCATGATTAAAAACTGGAAGTGTTGTAAAATTTATGATTATCCAGCTCTCCATACTGCACTTCTGCAGGTACTTCGGTGACTCTGTACATCTGCCTGAACTACCATGTTCTGATGGCATTCCCAGAAGGGTCGTTTCAGATGGCTGATGACAGCCCCATCAAAGCCATGTTTCTGGAAGGTTGCAGCCTTGAAAGACCCCTGTCCCTCAGAATACAGTTGAAAACCACCATTGGGGGTCCTGGGTGCAGTATCTCAGGGCACTTGCCTGGTACGAGGGGCTGATAGAGAGGGAGGGGGATGGACAGCCACTTCCAGCATTGCCAGCCCAACACCCAGCTGCTGTTGCTGCTTCAATTTAATAAGAGAGGAAAGCTGTCCTTCTTGAGCCCTTTGTACCAGTATGACCACAGGAAAGGGAAAAATTCCTGTGAGGGAAGGGAGAAAGAGAGAAAAAAAAAAAAAATAAGGGAATGGATCTTAAATGCAGACACATAGAGGAAATTTTTTCATAGCTCCTAATATTTGTATGTAGCTAAATGAACATACCCAGCAAGTCGGGAGAAAGACAGAAGTCCTCCCTGGAAAGGGCAAGAAGCAGAATTCATATAAAAATCCATTATTTATTTTTCTCACTACGTTTTTGTTAGAATAAGCAAGCATCTCCTAATTATTGACCCTAGCTGGGCCAATGCCTTGCAAAATAGAGGAGAATGTGGGTTTAGTGTTCTTTTTGCATCAACTTTCAGAAGATATTTCAGTTTAAGTACAAATTTTCAGAGCAACATTATAGTGACCTGTGAAGGATGCAGAACAGGTTCCAAGAGAGGAGTTTGGAAGCAACTTGAAAAATTCTGTTTGCAAACTACTAGTGAAGGGTAGTAAAAACAGCTTTATAAATTCCCCAAACACACCACAAGAAGTGTTTTGGATACATAGAGTCTCTTCATGTTATTAACCAGTACAAGGTACATGAAACATTCATGGAAAATTAATGTTAAATGAATACTACAGTATACTCATAGAATACAAACTGTGAATTCAGAAACACTATATTCCCAGCAGATATGCAATTTGAAGAATTATGCTCATTCCTGATAGAAACAGAGACAATATTGTGTGATGTAGTTGATAAATTAACCAGCAAAGGTCCAGCCTCATGTATCAGATACTCAAAACAAATCTGTAGGACCAGAAATATTTCAGGGTAGCATGAATCTACTTAGAATAACAAATGTCTTCAAGAAACCCAAAAGCTGCTATGCAGATTATCCACAAAACCAATAAAAATTCAATTAATGGATTGTTTAGAGAGTTCTGCTTGCTTACTATCCTAAGAGTAGAAGCTGTCCTTCAAGAAAGCAGAACCTTCATGATCCTTTTCTCTAAGGTTTGGAACACTTGGTATGCCACAGCAGAACAGAGGTAAAAAGCATTTCAAGTGTAGAAAATAGCAATTCTACTCTCACCGTGGCTCTCTTTTAAGGGTCATGATTCACCAGCATGGCCACTTTGGTGGGATTCTCCCTGATATGAATGACACCACCAAAACCAAAACCAAAACCAAAACCAACAAAGATTTTTAAAGGTATTTCATAAAAGTTAGAGCTTTATAACATGAATGGACAGAGAAAGGGAATGGGTATTGCAAAGCTTTCAGTGCGCTTTAAACTGGAAGTGCTAAATTTAATTACCTTAATGAGCCACTGAAAATCCTGCTTCATAAACCAGACGTTATCAAACTAAAGGTTAAAAAAATCTTAGAAACATTTTAAACTTTTTTTTTTAACTCATATGGTGGGAGAAAAATAGTGACTGTAATAAATTGTTCTTTTAAACAGATTATAGGCTTTTTAATTGAGACTAAGAAAATGAGTAGCTAAATGTAAAAAAATATTATTTTATTATAATATCTCTCCCTCCATTCTCTAGCAGAAATGGCAATTCACAGAAGGAACAAGCACAACAGCTAAACCAAAGTCATGGTAAAATGTTAGATCTGCAAGTTAGTGGGTGTTTTTTAGGAAGAGTGTGGATTTAGTGACAGCATAGATGGGAGGAGTTGCATAAACATAAGCAACTCGAGTTACACCTTACCCCTTCACACAGATCACATACTTTGGCAGTTCTAAGGTTTACAGACAGTGCAGACTCCCCTACCATGTATGTTTTTGGCTACTCCTTTCCTTTATCCCCAGGACTTCTAAGCAACCAGATAGATTCATGACTCCTTACGGGACTTGTTATGCTTATCAATGGTTCTGTATTTGTGGTCTTATAGGAATCAGATGCTAATTTTACACAGAAAAGAAAACAGTAGATGACTTACCAACATAAGATATTAGAGGGATGATGACAATATAAATTATAAATTTGGGACGGGAGAAAAAATTGATCTGATATAGTATAAACTAATTATGGTGAACTGCATGCACATGCACATACAAGCACATATACTTAGAGCTGGCTGAAAAAAACACAACGTATAGGATTTCAGCAGACCAAGGAAAAGCAAGAACATGAACATTGCATAAGATGATTAAGCAGATCAAACATATGGAATATTCTCCTGCTAAAATACACAAAGGATTCTATTGCTATTGAATTTTCACCAGCTGCCAACTTGGCTAATACTGTTACAAGAACACAGGGATAAGACATGCCTCGAGACTGACACCAGGGGGGATCAGCTTTGCTGACTGCAGTCATTTATCCACCTCTTCCCAAAACTGTCCCTAATGCACACCCTTGTCCAGCTCCAGCTGGGAGCTGCTATTTCTTTCTGGTTGGAACTGTGCTGGAGGTACAAGTACTGTATCAGAGGAAGAAGACATGGGGGCCAAGAGAAGGATGGAGAGGAAGAAAAAGAGACAGGGAAGCTGAAGACTCTTTCCTACTTCCTTATAATTCCCTTTCTTTTCGGACAAAGTGCACAATGTTCTCAATCAGACCTTGATAAAGGGTGCAGCACCCAACAACCCCCTTAGATCCCAGTCTGGTTAGTAGGAGACACTGAGTGTGGGGCAGGGTTGAAAACTGTTGCCTTTTGAAGAAGTTTTGCTGCATATTGAGTTCTTTTAAAAAACTGACCTGAGTTACCAGCCATTTTGAAAACTGGTTTCCTGTGAGTCTGAAATGCTCAATATTACAGCACCGACGTGCAACTGCATGACAGGAGCTTGATCCTCAGTGCCAGGTTAACTGAGTTTCTGGTTTTGTGTAGTAAATATCATCAGGTCAATTATGTACCTGTCCTTGCCCATCCTTCCGTTAGTAAGATTTGCTTACATAAAATAGAACTTACTGAATCATGTCTATTTTTTGCACAGTATTTTCAATTCCAGATGAAGGAGAGGGTGACCTGCCTGACGTGGACACATTGAATCAGACGGTCCGTTCTAACAAGTTATTGCAGCCTCTGCTCTTTTTGTAAGTTATTTAGGTTTACTTATTCATAATACCACTTAGCACAATTTTTTTCTCCACTTATATCTTTATTGTAACAATAAGTGTCACCATTGCAGCAGTGAGAACAACCCAGAGAAAAGATTGCAACTCATTATCATTCATTACTGTAGTGAAGAGAGATTAGAAACATAATGGAAACTGAGAGAAGATGTACCTTTGTGTCACTTACCTTGTACTTCGCTCAGAGCTGGGAACTTCCATGGGCAGTGATAGTGACTTGGTCTCTGGCTGCCAGTCAGTGACCTTGGGTGGGTCACTTGACCTTCCAATGACTTCGTTGCCCCAGAATAAGCTCAGATAAAAAGTACAATCACGTGGAAACACGGTGGTGTATTTGAGGAGAGCTTTCCTGTTTTTACGTCTATATTTTTGAGCTTATGTAAATAGACCTGCTTAGTGAGTTATAGTTATTTAATACTTCCTATTATAAGACCTAATTTTCAGATATTGTAACTTTGCCAAATTCTAATAGTCCAAGCAAAAATATTTCATGTTGTGTGACTGCCACAGTGTGATGAAAGAAGTAGTAGTAATATTTAGAATTTTAAGGAACATTTCTAAAGATGAAGAGTTTCTAAACAAAAAAAAAAAGTTCACTGTGTTAAAATAATTATTACAACAGTATGACAGATAAACCATCTGCTTTGGTAGAGCTGTATGGTATTTGTCAGGAAGTGCCATCTCAGCTGGGAACTCATCTTTTGCCACCATCTGAAAATCTATGTGTTTTTGAACAAATTATTCAGTTTGGTAAAAAATCTGTTTGTTAATATTCAGCGGAAAATAATTTACTTTCAGAGACTAAGTTATTTGAAAATTCCATCAGCATACAGAATGTCCTAATATCTCATCCATCTGAACAGGCAGGGGCCATGGGGGAGCCAAGCACACTTGATCCCCTCACAGCTCCTGTGCATGACAGGAGTGCCTGAGTGGTAGCTCTGGTCCAGAGAAAGACTTAGCCTCCAGTACCTCTGTCCATGGTGGCCTTTAGTTTTGCAGCAGTACCTGAACCATCAGGAGAAGAAGAAACTGGTGAACAAAGACTTTTCCTTTTCTGGGCTTGCCACAGTCACACATTAGCTCACATTGTTGTAAGGAAGAGCAACAAGTCCAGACTCCAACAACACATAGCTTATAAAATTATTCTAGGAAAGAAACTATGTCCATGTCATAGCTGAATGGTGCAATGACACCCTGTGGAAAGAGGTTTTCTTTGGTTTTTTTATGCCAAGTTCTTATGCACTTAGGATATCTATCACAAGGAGGACCCAAGGTCTGTGGTGATTCCAGGTGTTTTGTCCAATGCCTGAAGGACATGCTTTTGCATCATCACCTTGCTACTTCAACAACACCGAGCAGAGTCAGACAGCCTTCACATGCCAAAATTCTGGTTTTTGACTACAATACAGCTTCATACTCTGAGGCCTAATGCACAGTCATAAGTTTCTCTGGCAGCAAACTCAGGTTATAATGCAACGTGCAAACATCCAAGCAGTTTCCACAAAAGCTAGATGAAGTAGAAGTTTATCTGTGAATGCATATAGCTCAAGCTTTCCTCTACCATGTCTACGCTTACTCAGCTACACTGCCAAGATTAGTTTTAACTCCATGGAATAGCTCTGCTCTGCAGTATGCCTTGTAGATTCATATATCCTGAAAGAAACAGAGACCAGACGTCAAGCTTCCAGACAGGAGCTGGAGGAATGACATGTGGCACATCTTTCCTTCTCCTGTCAGTGGCAATAATAAATACTCTGCGATAGCGTCTCGCAAACGCATGGGTGTGGAGATGGTGGGGCAAACATACTCCCAAAAATGTGTTCCTGATCTTGGAAATCAAAGTTCCAAAGTGATTATACACACAAATCCGCCTTACATTTAGGATTTTTTGAGGGAGAAGAGTTGCAGACTGAGCCCGCTGAAAAGTGAACATCAGCAGGTTTTTCAGAAGCTTTCAGCATGTAAGTGGGTGGTATTTCTCAGAGTGCAGCCAGACAAGTGTCGAGGATGTTAGATCCCACATCTCATTTCAAAAACTCTTATTTGAAAATGATCCAGGACAGTCTGACAAAGTCTTTCTTTAATATGAAAATGACACCTTACTGCAAATGTCCTATGGGAGAACTCCTCATAAAATACATGCCATAGGACACAGTGGGTCACTGAATTCACTATTTCCCAGGTGCTGGATGCTATGTAATCTCATCCACAAATTTACCAAGGTTTATCATACTATTTATTAAAGTTCATAGTTCAAATTCAGACTGCTTGGTTTTGGACTTTTTTTCCCCTACTTAAGGTATTAGATGGTTGTTCTAAAATTTAATTGATGAATCTTTGAATTATCATGCTCTTTTCCATGGACAACATGTGTGTAACATGCCATGGGAAAATTCATCTGGGGTCTGTCAACACTGGATGAACATGGGATTCCCAGCATCTGAAGTGACATGAGATTTATCCATCATCTGTATTCCCCTTTTTATTCTGCCTTATGAAAACAGCTACTTTATTATGCCAATTGCTGCATGTCCCTCCCCTGTACAGAACAAGTGTGAGCTTCAAAATTCAGTAATTCTAGAGTCATCTGTTCCTCAGTTTGGTTTGGTAGCAGACATCACCAGTTTGCTTCCTCTTAAGCACAGCACAGATGTATCAAACTGTCTTCAGTCTGGTGAACAGTCACCAATGGGGGTGGAAAAATGATGAATTGTAGCACTTAAAGAGCTGATACCTTTTGTGAAACCCACCCTTCAGTGTGCAGATGTAGGCAGCACCTCCAAATACATAAGGCAATTAAACAAGTTAATACAAATTACTAATAAAAGGTAATAAATTTAATCTAAAAATATTGTTCAGGTCATAAGGAGTTCCTAGTGATTTCTGGGTTTGGAGCGTTTTTTTTAGGTAGTGTTCATTAGAGAAAAAATATTGCTATTATTGCCTTTTTCAAAATAAAGTAGTGCAGCTGCTAATTCAAGCTCTAATTAAATGCACAATCCTGAACTTGATATTTGCTTGTGTTTCCTGTCATTTCTCAACTCAGACTTCAAGACGGACTCAAAGCTGACACCTCTGGATCTTTCACAGAATGTTCTTCTCTCCATACAGACTTCTCTGTCATCAAAAATGTGGCTCAGATATTTGTGTGTGTATGTCTGCTGGTAATGGACAGAAATTTAACAAGCTTTTATTATCCACTCTTAGTATCAGCCTGAATCTTTTGGTTAGTTGGGAGTTAATTGCCAAAAGGTTTTATGGTATATCTAATTGGGTCAGTCATCCTCCTGTGCCATGAACCCTACCAGACTGCCAGTGTGCCCTGAACTCAAACAGAGGGTAAGAGCCCATCAGTTATTTAGTATGTGCTAGAAGCATGCATTTTCTTTTCACTCCATGTGAAAATAGTTAACCACAAGGAAAGAGTCCCACCCCTCCACTTTGCAAAATGGTGAAATTAAGTTTTCCGTACAGCTACCAGGGGACTGCAGTAAATTACCCTGGTAACAGAGTTTACATTGATTCTGAAAAAAGCACTTGTCCATATGTAACAACGATAACCTTTTAGAAGGTTTGGAAAACAAATCTGACACCCCATTAAAAGGCAAATGATTTTTTCTCCACACAAGAAAAAGAAACTTTTAAGACATAGAAGGCCATTAATAAATAATGGGGCTTTTTTATAGGAAAGGCTGACATGAAAGCTTAAGCTATAAACTGTATCAGAGGCAGTATTTTGACTTGTGTGGTTTATTTGTCAAAGCAGTGAGATGGGATCTCATTTTTATTAGCTGCACAAAAGATATTTTATTGAATGTCACATTGTAATTTGATTTTAAAAGGAATAGAAAAAAATTACATTTTCTCGGATACGTAATACTGCAAAAACATGATAGTCATACTAACCACTAACCACAACGAGTAGCAATATAAGCCCTACAAAATATACACTAGTACCTTACCAATGCAAATGTGTATTTTGAGATTCCATGTACCAGAATATTTTTCCTGAATCTGGTTTCATTTACTACTGTCAGAATAATATATAAAAAATATATGCATGTTATTAAATTATGTATGTAAACAACTAACATAAGAGTTAGATTTGAGAAGAAGGACAGCTTTTAATATTTTAAAATTTGTCTTCAAGCTCGTTCATATCGTACATTTCTTTATGAGAAAAAGATCATAGCTGAATGCAACAGAGAACAGTGTTTATTACCTAGATATGATGGGGATGAGAATAAAGACCCCCAGCAGAAAGTAAAGAAGTCTGAGTAAATTATATTCTCTCTCCCTTTGCCTTTGACTCCCTGAAAGTTGTTTAAGCCTCCTTCGGTCCACCTCCATGTCTATATTTGTGAGCCCTGATGCCAAAGGTAGCAAGGAGGCTCAGTGCCTAAAGAAAGAAAAATACAGCTGCCAGCACTTTTTCTGGTGCCAGTTTTGTCACAAGAGATGGTGGCATCATCCCTGGGTGGGCATCCTGGGCTTGGTCCCAGGATGAGAGCATTACTGTGGAGTGCTCAGCCCCTCCTGCTCTCCTCCAAAGCCACTTCATCACACCATTCAACCCTGTCAGACCCTGATGGTGAGTCCATACCCAGTAAGAGCCATCCAAATGCACTTTTGTAACTCACAGGAAATATCCATTTCCACTTTAATTGATCGGTATAATACAGATCCCAAAAAACCTCCACACTATTCAAATCAAGGTCTGAGTGATACAGAAATATATTTTAATTCTTAATATGTTCGTTAAACCAAAGCCACTGAATTTTTATATTTAGCTCTCCTAGAGCCTCACAATTAGTCAGCCACCTGACACATCCAGAAAGCAGTTTACCAACTACGCAGTATCTACAAGTAAAATAGAAGGAAAACAAAAGAAGAAACACTAGTAGGTGAACCAAAATCACATTTAAAATCATAAGTAGAAAGACATGTTCTACAGTCCCACTGCTACTCCACCAGTTTAAATCCTGCTTATCCCACTGAAGCTGTCACTCTCCCCTGGACCATTGCCAATCATATATATCTTGCAAGACTCTCAAACTCCTCAGCTGGAAGGAGGTTACAAGTTATCATCTCCTCCTTCAGAATTCAGTAACTGATAGCACCTACCCTTGCATAATCTTGTTTAGATAGAATCAGTTCTGGCAGAAACGCAACACAGTAGGCACTTCACAAACATTTGTCAATCCATGGTCCTCACCAGGGATAGTCTAAAATCTGATATAAATCCCAGAGGGAAGCATGCAAGAACCATACATACTACTCCATCCCAAAAGGTGGGATTCCAAAATAGCTAAGGAAAATTCATGGCCAAGAGCCTGCAACAGCTCTCACATTCCTCAAATATCTGAGGTTAAAATCAGTAATGGTCTTTTTTGGCATCACAGTGTTTATTTTTTGAGCACTGACTGAAGTGATGGGATGCAGAATGCATACGTGTATCTACAGCTGCTAGAGGCTGTCTGCTATGAAGTCCACACAAGGGTGTTGAAACTTGCTGGAGTTTCTTTATGATTCCAGTGCCAATTTATTCCCTCTCACTTTTAAAATTAAAATTTTATTCAAGAGTAGGAATGAAGATTGCTTTCTCAAACTCCATGATTTGGTAATTGGGGTATTTTTCTCAGAAGCAAAGGTTCCTATAGGCAAAAGAAGAGGATCATCAAATTGTGTTGGTTCTCACTATTTCAAAATCAGATCCCTACCATTTCCTCTTCTGCTTGGTTTTGTAAAGAAAGCAGTAGCTACCACTGCATTGTGTTAAAAGCTCTCTTCAAGAGAGCTGTAGGGTTGCTGCTGAGCAGCTCAAGTGCTCAAGGGAACTGAGACAGGAAAACAGCTCTTTCTGGCAGCTGGTTAGGGTGGAGCCGAAGTGTGATAGTAACTGATGAGCCTGAAAAGATCAGTTAGGTCTGAAAACATAGAAAAGCAAGATTCTGGGCTCTGGGGACCTCTCCACTCAAATAAGGAAGTTCCTAGAGGTTCTGGCTGGTTCTGGAATTAGGCAGGAGTATCTGAAAAATTCCTATGTTAGGCCTGAATGACCTAACCAAGCATTAAAGTCTTTATTAAGGAACTTCTGGAGGTGAAATCTAAAGCTGTGAACAGAAATTCAGTCCAGCAAAATAAGCAGATGCCTTCATAAAATATAAGAGAGATTATAAGATAAGAGAACATGAGGTCCAACAGCAGCCTCCCAAATCCTCAATGATCCTAAGAAAAGGCCTGATTCCAGAGGTCCTACCGTAAACCTGTAGTTTTGCTGTTGATTCTAGAAAATGTAGGAAAATATCCAAACAGGAAAATCCTGTGTGTGTTTGGGGGTTTTTAATATACCCAAAGGTAAGCTGTTGGGTCTCACAGACTATTTTGGGATTTTTTAAGGAAGAAAATATCAACAGATAGTGTCAAAGTCAAATGACAGTACCACAGTACCTCTCACTTGCCTTACCTATTTGCATCTTTCAAATTTGTTTTTAGCCCCCCACAAGGGTCTCCAGTCTAACTCTCAAAAATTTTTTGAAAGTTCTTAAGAAATACCCATTTGTGACCATTAATGTTTTTTATGTTGGGAGAGTTCAGTCCCTACATTGCACATGTATAATAGCACAAATGATTGGAAAAAAACACATGACCCCTTGTGTTTCCTGAATAGTTTAATTGAAATACCAAATATTCCTATGGCTACCACATGTCTGACTTTTCCCAGCCGGTTACCTTGGGCAGATGAGGGATGTTCATCCCTGTCAGAGACAACACATTTATTCTGCAGGCAGTCTCCCGATGAGAGGGATGCAGGTTACTGCAGGGCAGAGCAACAGCTCCCACACACACCCCTCTAAATTACTATCTTGCTTTTGGGAACAAAGGCCTTCTGAGAGGTCAGCTGGGCACCTCCCCATACCCTCACCTTCTTATTGTTTTTTGCTACTTGGCTGTCAGGGAAACCGCACCCCTGCCAATCTTATTAGCATCTGCTTCATCTGATCATTAGCATACTTCATTTGCCAATTAGCATATCCTAATTATTACTGGGCACTTGGCAGAGGCCATAGCAAATTGTGCCAGGAAGAAAGCAAATGTGTCCACTCTCCTCAGTGACTCCATGGGAGTCTCCGATGTTGCTCCCTGCCTCTGCCTCAGCTCTTCTTCCAGCCAGGCCAGGCCAGCACGCCTTTCACGGCTGCTTTGCTAAATGCCTCTCTGAAAGTACCTGCTAATTCATCCCTGAAGCAGCTTTTGCATGCTCAGACTCCAGCTGATGGGCCATACATTCTTGTCCCCGGCACTGAACCTACAGACTAGGCTGCTCTTTCTGTACCCCTGCCATGGTGTCTCTCATCTTTTCATGTCCTACAATCAGCACAAGAATAGTCCTTAGGAAATAGCCAAGCATTTCAAAATTTGGCCTGTCTCAGTAATTTCTTTGGTTTCTCTGTAGAATGTCAATGAAAAACATTCCTCTCACAACATTATAGTAGGGGATCTGGCCACGTTCAAAGCACTTTAATATCCTTTTAGGGATAGCACCATAAAAATATAGTGTAACTAATAGTGTCTGAGGATTTTTGTTTATTAATTATAAGACTTAAATGAATTTCAGATTTTTAAATTCTGCAGATGAGGACTAGCACGTCAATATCCAAGTACTTATTAGATTTACAAGAGCATTGACTTTAAGGTTATTCAAACCAGATTTCTTCTATTAATATTACACTGTTGTGCCAATCTCACAGCAGTTGGTATGTTATGAAGAAGACATCAGAGGGGTGTGGTAGTTGTCTGCAAAAGTTCAAAACAACACCATGGCTACAAACATGATATTGCTCATCTTGGTCTAATATTCTCAACCTTTTCCCGATCCAGGATTCACAACCAACAAAAGGAAAATATGAGGATGGCTCTTAGAGGTTTATTTTTTCACCTAAGCTCAAGATGTCTGCCATACAGACCTCTCTGCCTGGGATAGGTGTCACCAGCTCCCTTTAAGGTCAGCAAAAGGTACTTCTATTGTGCAGCTCATTTGAACAGGTTGTCAACTTGAGGGTGAGAATAATTGTTCTCAGAAGAGCTGGCCAGCTCAGATGTAAACACACAGTTCAGACAGATGAATCCTGCCTCCACTCTGTTCCTGATAAGCTCCGTTAAATTACAAAGCTGATGCAGAGGAAGACAAAGAGGAGAAAAGTAGCTATTTCTGCAAATATTAAATATAAGGTCCAGCAGGAAAGGGTTACCATCATCAGGATGTCACACATGACTGTCCACCCACTTCTTCACCTGCCAGAATCACCCTTGGTGCATCAGCTCAGGAAGGAGGCTTTGGAGTCTGTCAGCAGCCATGCTGCTGGCCCAGGCACAGGCAAAAACTCCCACCAAGGCTTCCTGGAGGCTCAGGAGGTGGGACAGCTCAGGGTTTTTGGCACTAAAGCAGCATGTCCTCTCTCCCTTCATGCGGGCACTGTTACCTTCTCTTGCCTGCAGCTATAAAAACCTCTTCTGTTATTAATTACCTTCAAACTTTTTGAAGTAAGAACAACTTTATCACATTATCCCTGACATTGAAATTCACACTATCACAATTCTGTTATTTATTATTCCTTTGTCCCGTTAAGAACTTAAAAGTTTTATTTTTACTAATTGCCAGAGATTTGGTGGCAATTTAGTTGGTTTTCTGTGAGTTAACTTTCATTAAGCTGAAGTGTATCACTTTCAGAAATGCAGTAGTGTTCTTCTGTCATGTGAGTACTATTAAAAATGCCCCCTTTTGATGTGCAACCCCTTTAAATCTCTCTATATATGTGAAAGCCGTCTGGCTCTAAGGCAGGGGTTCTTATTTGGTTTTTTTACAACCTAGCAGAGAATAAAACTAATAAGTATTTCTCATTCTTTAAAGATTGATTTATTATCAGTTCCAAAAACATGCTTTTTCGTTTGGAAAGTCATTTGCTCAGTTATGATTGGATATAAACAGCTGCTAAGGGTCAGCACAGGCCTTGGTGCTTGTTATTGCTTGCACTCCTTATGATTTTAGCTCAGCATAACTAGCAGTGGTGTCCTGGGATTCCAGAGTCTGTACTGATTACCAACAAAAGCCTCTTTAAGATCAGCAGAAGCAGTCTAGGGACTAATGGTGCCAAGGCAGTCTGAGGCACTGGAGCAATGCCGCAGGTCATAAAATGAGCAATGACAATTGCCCTGTCCTTGCTGATTTTATCAGCCTGAGAGTTTTTTAGTATCACACGGAAGACAAAAGGAATCTTTAGTCTTGAATAATATTATCTGCAAAAACGACTTGTTTGGGGCTTTTTTTTTTGATTTTTGTTTTCTGTTTGGTTTTGCTGCTGATCGCTTATTGGGTTCAAAAAGGCAGGTGGATGTCTTAGTTATGATATGTATATATAACGGCTTTACACCAGTGGCAGCTCCTTTCACTAGCTACTTACTTTCACTGCTTTCTTAATATGCTTATTTTGGAGAAAGGAACAAAGAAAAAAGGGAAGTTTTACTATTTTAAGTGTGTTTATATATGTTGTAAAGTGTATGTTATTCTTATGTATGAATAGCTAAGCTGTATGTCAAATTCACCTCATCAGTAGAGTTTTCATCCTGGCTTAGGCTAAAATGAAAATGATCTGTGACTGGCTCATCTCTCACTCCAAATGAACATTTCAGGAAACCATTATATGACTGGCACTCTGTGCAAAATGCACAGGGATCAAGTTGAAGAAGTGTTCACGCTTCTTCAGCTGTGATCATCTGAATGAAAAAGATTTCAAAGCATCGTGGAATTCCCTGGAAGTTACACCAGAGATGATTTTGGCCTTTAGAATGAGGTTTTATACATCTCATTCACACACAGCAAAATGTTTCATCACAAGTGGAGACACTTTTTAAGAGAGTCTTAAAATTAATCCCAAATGAGGAAGCCTCTCTCTGAATGAGTGAAACTTGGCAGATTTACAAATTCAAACTGAGATGCATTAGCAGATCTTGTGTAGAGAAATTTGTATAATATCTGCCCACATGATACCTGGTTAAAATCAGGTCTAGGAATCATATTTCTACTGAATTAAATACATCATAGAAATAAAACATATCAACAAGCAGTTGAGGTTTGCTGTGTTTTGAAGTACTGGCTATTCCCACTTCCAGGCATAGCCACATATTTCAAGTACACTCAACTTCAGTTGCTCTCAGGCCCAGATTTGCTAAGGTGCTTGGGAGCTACATTCACTTGGTATTCACTGAGCTCCTAAATAACTTGCCCATTTTTTTTAATTACGAATAAATAAATTGGGAAAAAAAATGCCTGAAATTTATTTCAAGGGATAAAAACAGGAATTATTTTTCTGCATGTGAAAAATCTCATTCAAAACACAGAGAGCTTTGGGTGACGAAAAAGTGGTCTGGAACTGTAAGCTTGTAATTGCTTTGCAGATCATTTATATTTTTATGCATAATTTTAATGATATCTGGCACAAATCATCACTAATGACAATCCAGAGTTCAAATAGGAAGAGCACAAATTCTATGGCATAATTCTTTTCTGGCAGCAGGGGAAACTTAAATCAAGATTCAGACAATTATGTAAGCAGAGTGGAGACAGTTTGTCACACATCACTTCTGTCCTGGAATTGCCTGTGTGCTCTTTCAGCTACCTCTGTTGTTCATCTCTAGGCATTCATGCAAAGTGTTAATAGGATGTTACTGAAGGGTCTCAATGTAAGTGTTGCAGAAGACAGAAACATTTAGCACATTATTAAGTGGGGGAACACAGACAGGGTCCAAAAGCAGTAGAAGTAAAATGGCAAAAGAATGGAAAAGTGTTATCAAAGGAAGGCTCGGATAAAAAGACATTTTCCACTACATACATACCCCTATAAGAAAGCAGAATATATGTTTTGTAGTGAAATGCCCAACTGCATGCAAAAAACTCTTCACAAAAAACTGAATAATATTGAAGATTCCCTTCAAAATTCTCGTTTTTCGGTTGACACACAGGTACCCCCTTCACATGAGCATTCACTAAAAACTTATGAAAGAATCTTGAGGGAAAAACTCTCTGACCAAACAAGACCAGAGGAAATAAGGGACAAATGCAGTTTGAATATTTGAGTTAAGTGCCAAGCTTATGACCTTCCCACCTTTCCTATCTCCAGAGCCCTTCCCATCTTTTCAATGTTCTGTCCAGCACGCATCCGTACACATTTTTTCATTTTGTAGGCAGCAGTGGGTTCCATCAGTTAAATTTCTGAATTTCCACATGTATCCGTTCCCTTCTTAGTCTTTAAGGACCAAATGTACACCGATAACTTGACCCAAAGAACAAATGTTTCTTGCAGGATCAGACAGAGGGAAAGGCACAGCCCGGAGCAGGCAGTAACATTCTCTCCCTCAACACACTTACAGCCAGTTCTCACCCTGCTCTTTCCTGTTTGTACCAGCTCTGAGATGGACACCATATAAAACACTCTTCACTGAAGAAATTTTTGCTGGACAGTTCCACAATGATATTTCCAGAGTCCCTGAGGGATGATCAGTCAATTATCTGTGGCAGCTTTTGAGGTTCACTGTAATTCAGACAGAATCCTTTAAACAATTGTGTGAAGTACAACTGTGCTTCATGAAGACTCTGGAAGACAGTGCAGCTGAGATTTCCACAACCCTCTGAAAGAACAGCCACAATAATAACCAAGGAAAACTTGAGAGACCTTGAGTTCTGTTTGTTCCTCAAGCCTTTAGCTCAGGGCTAAAACACATATATGCTCAATTGACTCTGTGATACCACTCTTGTGTCACTCTGTGGGGAAGAAATTGGTTAATATCAAATTATTAAGTGCCAGTAAGTGTTCAGACTTATATAGAAAACACGCTGGCATTATCTATGTTGTGGGGGGCAGGGGGATTTTTAAATGGGAAATCTCTCGCCCATTTCTTTTTGGATCAAAAATAGGCTGAGGTAGATGTGTAGGGGAAAGCTGGTGCGCACCTCATTTTGGCTTTGATGTGGACTGAGGATGACTCACAGAGATTCCCAGTCTGAGACATACCCCTAGACACTTGCGTATCTTTGCCCACTTCACAATCACTTACCAACATGAGTAAAGTTGTGCAGCTACCCTAGTATGTCTTCTGCATGCTTTTATGCAGTTACATTTCTTTCCTTTAAAAACCCACAAATTCAAACACAAGATGTAGCTTGATTATTTGCAGAAGGAGCTTAATATGAACATAAAAATATCTGTTTTACCTAGAACTACTTAATAATTCAGAATCTTCAATATATTTCCAAAGTTACTCAGACCACCTTTATTTTTCCTGACACTTTTTCAAATCCAGAAACCAAAAGGACATAGTTTCAAATGTGGTTTGTTTTATAATGCTTCTCTTTTTAACATTCAGTGCTACTTTAAAATTGTGTCCAAATATGGCAACATGCTGGCCTAATTTTGTGAAGACAATGATAAATAATGAATACTGGTGAGAGAGAAGTAAAATACAAGCTGTTTCAGTAATAGCTAGTGTTTTCATTTTTTTCATTTTTCTAGGAAACAGAAAGCTAGGAATACCATGAAAGTTTTTTAGCCTTGGAAACACTCTGTAAGAAAAAAAAGGAGTGAATTATTGGTTTCATTCTGTTGTGCAAGTTCTAAAGGATAATGTTTATAAATTCTACCCCATCAAACAGTTCATACTGCCAACATCAAGAAAAGAGATGTGTTTGAGAAGCAAAAGGGAATCATACCAGGAAAAACATTATGTGCCTAGTCTAGTTATGTAAAAGTAATAGAGGATCTTGGGGGATGAATCCCCAAGAAGTATCAATGAATTAATTGAAGAATGTGGCAAAATGATTCAAAAGTGCAAAAATAGATGGCATCTTATCTTTATTATTGAATGGGTAGGATTCTTTATATAATTCTGTTTTCTCTAACTGGATTCTTACACTGCATCAGCTAACATAACACAATATAAATACCTACAACAATTGGACTGTGATTAATTAGAAATTAAAAAGCAAAGCTCACACTTCATATCGGTTAAAACCCTCATCCTATAGTGCCCTGAGACAAAAACATTTGGTAAAAAGGCAAAAGGTGCCTTGGTTGCACAGCTGTAAAATGTCAGTGATTGCAGCAAAAAGCTGTCAATTTCTTGCTTATGTATACCAATTGGTAATTCCTAACAGAGGTACAGAAGTAATGGAAAGATTCTATATTGAGTACTACGTAAAAATGATGGGATGCTCCTGTTGCTGTTCAGGCAGGAGATGCTGTGTACAGACATGGCTGTTACTAAACATATCTGCCTACTTTTATGGGACAAAAGTGTGCAGCAAAAGCATTCATGTGGGTTATAGTCCTGACACATGGCCCATGTGTCCTGGGTGAGGAAAATCTCTCATACCATGCTGTTTGATGTCTGCTTCCTAGAAAGTTTAATCCTACAAGTGGGACCTTATACTGAACATGTGTAATCTTGAAATTGGAGTTCTCATGAGATTTGAGGCCTAATTTGATAGTCAAAAGACATTTTTGAAGTATCTCTGCTTTGCCTAATGCAGATGTAGAAGAGGGATAAATGGGACACTGCAGGAGTTTGTGGCTGCTGGTGGGCAGTTGAACTGGATGATGAGAGGAAAGAGAGCAAATGTAAGCATGGAGCACAGCAGGTTCACAAATATGTGAGGATATTTGGTAAAGACACAGTGAAGCACCTGAATCTGTAACCCTAGATTCTTTTGTCTGAACTCAGATATTAGTGACACTTTGGGGAAATTAGTAAGGAGCACTGGCAGACTTTTAAATTGTGTCAAACAATTTCTCCTGATGCCTGTTTTAAAATAGTCTCTTATCTAAAAAGCATGTGACAGGTACTTCAGCTAGACAAGATGATCTCTGCAGTTTGCAGCATGACTGAGGGATTCAATTTAGGTCACAAGTTAATCTTCAAGTGATAAAATAGGATAGAAGTGCTAATAGTTATGTCCAGTTTCTCAATAAAACAATAATCGATGGAATACTGATAGAGTGATGCCTGAGGTACTGGATTACTGCTTTGAGCATATGTGAAAAGTCTGTTACACAGAAGGACTCTGAAGCACAGGAGTTATTCAATCTGAGAGAAAGAGCAGAGTGGAGTGCAGCGTCAGGCAATGGCTATGGGAAGGACACCAGAGATCCTAACACTCCTTCTACTGTGTAACTGTACACGCGCATTCCACATCCTCTCCCACTCTCTATCCATCCTGACTGCTTACGCAGTGAATTCTGTAGTACAGGAATGCGGAGTCTTTTCAACCTCTGCATAACAAGGTCCTCCAAACAGAAATTTGCAAATGGTTAATGCCCTTAACCTTTATAATATCAGCTGGGTGCTAAATAGTCATAAAACCTTATGTGAACATTCTGCTGGTTTTCCCTTTATTTGATGGTCTTATCTACTGATCCAACACACAGACTAAGAAAATAACTGGCACCTAATTTGGGGCTACTTTTATTTTAAATAAACATATTTCTTTGACTAATAGCCTGGTCACAATGTAGTGTGCTACTGGATTCAGATTTGGCCGCAACCCACTGTAGACCAAGTAATCTCAGGCATGTGAGTCATTAGAAGAATCCCTCTGAATGTCACAAATATAATTGCAGCAAAAAGACTACCTCTGTTTACCTCTCCTGGAATGGCTGTAGTGTAGACAAGCAGGCTCTGTTGACATTTCTCAAGACCAATTATTCATCTGTTAACAATTCACCTATTCTGTCCCTCCTGCCTCCTTTTTAAGGTCATGCTTTTCATGTAGATATTTAAAAGCTTCACTATGCAACCTATACAAAGCCCTTATTATTGTAAACACATTAAATAAAATATAGCAACTAAACACAGGATAAAAAGAGGATTAGAATTAACATTCCTATTGAAGAAAGTGCCTCTTTAACTCCTTTTGAATACTGGTGTATAAAAGCTTGTCTGTAATCAACATTTACTTTAGCCTTCACCTTGGCCACAAAAAGCAGTCCTTTCTCTATCTGTTAGTGCATCTCTAATTTGGTGAAAAGTCATGTTTGCAGGATGTTTCTTCAAGGATGTTGTAAAGCGTAAACTTAAAGTTCAATATTTTTATGAATGTTTTGAAAAAGTTGGGGAATTTTAAACAAATACATTCTAGATATTTTCTGTTAGGTCAGCTACTTCATCTGTGCTGCCAAAAAATAAAAGACGTTCCTTCCAATGCAATCCCTAGGGTTTTGCTTGGCTGTGCTTCAAATTACTCAAGCCAGAAATATTTTTATACAATTTTACATTATTTATATCTTATGAAAAGCTGGACTTGCCTCTGATAAGGAGAAAAGTCCCAAAGATGGCAGAGGTGTCATAATAAAGACTATCCTGAAATAGACACCACAGAAATCTGTGACCTTATGCAGAATACAGATTAGGTATCTCTTTCTTGCTACCTGAATTTTGTTATAAAGGCAGAACAGACCCGGATTGGAGCTGGCATCAGAATGGGACAGACTGTAATAGTCTTACTCACTCCAAGAAGTACCTAACTCCACAGGGGTGTTCCTTGACTAGAGCGAGCCAATTTAGTATGAGTTTGTATTCAGTGTGAATGAAGGTACTGTAAATTTCACTAAAAGTGACAGCACTCTTTCATTGTTATAAAATAATTCTAACTTTGATTTGAACTCATAGATTAAGTGTCCAGATGGGTGGGGTGATGTACTAGCATGTCTTGCACCATCACCCTTAAAGAGAATGAGAGGTTACTAAACTCAACTGCAATTGCCTGAGCTCCTCTGAAACCAATCCCACACAAGACCACCTAATAGAATACAGCAGTAAATAACATAGTAACTAGAATGGAAAAAAACAGAATAGGCAACAAATTTCTTACTCAAGTTATTTGAAATCCAGCTGAAAATCAGGACCGTTAGGTGTAAGACCACATGATAGAAGAGGAACCCTGCAATATATATCTCAGCAACAGTAAAGAAACCAATTTAGGTGTAAGTAAGGCGATGTCACTACCACCCAAACACAGTGGATCTTCTTAGAATTAAAATTAAAATATGTTTGAGGAGAAATTCTGACATACTTTGTTAAGTTCTGGTGGGGGTTTTTTGCATGTACAGTATTCACCAAATGAAAAGAGTAAAGAAACTAAAAGCTGACCATTCATTTGGCATTTCTGGTTGAGAGTAGGAGTGGGAGTTTATTCTCATGAGGTTTCCAGCAGATTTCATGTCAAAGAGGTTAGACTAGTTTGAATAAACTCCACATAAACATCTGGGACCAGATTCATGGGATATTCCAGCTGCTTTGGAGCAATTCATTGATACAAAGCAGCAGTAAACCCACTTTACTGGCCATTTAAGTCAATTTTATTGCTGCTTTGCATTCCCAGAGCAGCTCAAAACAGCCAATACCAGTGAAACTTACTCTGAATTTCTGGGCTTTGAGCTGAGCTTCCACCTTACTCCAAAATCCTCTAATGTGTCCAATTCTAGTAGACATAACATCCTAACCCAGCATGTGTCTGCTCATCACCACCCTTGTTTAGAGCATGCTTGCAATGATCTGATTAGGAACTAAAAGTACTTTCAATCAATTAAAACTTCTTGAAGTTTCAAAAAACACAACTTTCAATGAGTTTAAGTAATTGTTAAAGAAATGTAGCATTTTCATTCTAATTAATTTATATCTCAGGATGCACACTGTAATTTCAGTCCCTGTAATACAGTACAGCTCTTGCTAGTAGCAAACTATCAGATTTGCACTGAGTCTCCCAGACCTAAAGACTGAAGATTGCCAGGCTTGCCCTGTCTGGGCTTTTCTTGGCCAACTGGCAACTTTGCTTCTCTTGATTTGTCTTTAACATCAAGGTTTCTAATGTACCTCTGGCTGATTTGTTTTACTCTTGTTTATCTTTGTATGGTATACCACTCTGATTTCACAACTCTAATATATATATTAATGATGTAGTGTAGAGAAATCCAGGCCTGGTGTGACAGCAGAGAAGTGGAGAGACAGGATGCAGTCTAGAGGAATACCTCCATGGGATGATAAGAAATGTGTTCACAGGCTTGGTACTCGAGATGCACAGCTGTAGGCAGCTAGCCTACAGTCAGTTAAAGAAAAGCACGCCTGGGACTGGACAAAACTGGGTTTAGGTACAACTGAGAATAAAGACATAACATCTAAACTACAAAAAGGGCACATATCCAGCAAATTTGGACGTAACTTAAAGCTGCAGACCTATAAGAAAAGAGCATATATGTAATTATATGTTAGCAAGCATATAGAAAATCACTCATTGAGGAAACCATCAAGATGAACATTATATTTCTTTGAGTAAATGACTAGAAGCTGAGAAGTGTGCATTGCACCCCCAACATGCTTAAGAGCAAAATGAAACCACCAACCCCAGGAGCAAGAAGAGCAGGAAAATGTTGAGCATAATAACAGAAAAAGGGGTGGAAACCAAGCATGTGTATAACAATTTTAACTACATTGTTATTATTAATGAGACTTTCTATATTAAAATATTCTTCTCTGAAATTAAATTTGCACAAATGATTCTTGGATTATACTGAAAATATTTTAGACATGACAACGATAAATTCTTGGCTATGTATATAAAGTGTGTTTCTTTGCTCACAAACAATATTGTGTGCATAACAGCACATATAACAAGCAATAGTGATCACCCACCACCTTCCAGGATTTTTCAGAAATACATTATTGAATGTTCTTGAAGACATTGCACATTATAAACATGAGTACCATGAGTACCATTAACTGAATGTAGTAGGAGGGCTAAATGAAAAATGGTGAAGAAATTAATAACCCTGTACTTAGAACAGGGTTTGTATTTTATAATATAAATAAGGCTTGTATCTCCATGCCACCTGTGAAGAGTAGAAAAGTCATGAAGGACCAGTCAGTCGTCCGTAAGGTGAAGCAGGAATCCCTGGAACTGTAGCATAATGGTGTTGGCTGCAGAAGCTAAATTAACATTACACCAGGAGCCATACATTTCCTGGTTTTTCAGTGCTTCATTTAGCAACCTTAATATTCTTTTAACCACAGGTATTTAGTGTAATGTATATACAATATCTGTTTTCTCATTAGATGGGTTTTTTTCCTTTTCTGCCTGTCCCTTAATAGGGATGGATGGAGCAATTAAAACACAGCTCCACTTCAGAGCATACTGCAAAACCCAGGAGGAGCTTCTGCCTCTCGGAGTGCCAGAGGGCATAGCTGGCAGCAGCTGTGCCATTTCTTCCAAAAGTGTTATATATATATTTATGTATATACTTTTCTGCAGCTAATTATTTCAGATGGACACTCAAAAAGAAGCAGAAGCTATGACCTGATTTATTATAAAATGCCCTTAGTGTTTATTAGTACATTACATTACAGCCAAAATAGATTTTACAAAGGAAGGTGGAGGTAAAAGTGGACAGATTCCTTAATCTCCACAGCATCAGAATATCTATAAGGAAACACCCCATTATCTTGCCATTATTATCGCTGCATACAAGTTTTGTCTAACAATGTACTCCCATCTCTGAGCCAGTTTTCACTAATTTTTTCCTCTCTTTTCTCTCATTGCCTTTTTTAAAGTGGTTATAAATATGCAAGAAGTTGATTTCAGTCCTCATTTTCATCTTGAATAATTTCAAATTCAATACAGAAAATTTTTCCTATTTGCAATGTATATACATCACAGAGGAATAAATGTATACCATATATTATCAAAAATGTATACATCATATTTTCAATTATGTACTAATTTGATTTAGTGCATTCAAAACTCATTCTGCTTTTCATTGGAAAGCTTGCTTCCTCCAAATCCCAAATAAGAAACCTTGGACTGATCTATGGATTAATTTGCCCTGTGTTTCAACTTAACATATTTTTGAGGCAATGAGAATGATACATTGTGGAAACCTCATCAAGCCAATTAGAAAAGCATAGGAATGTGAGCTACACCAAAAAGCAACTCCTCTGCTTCCATGGAGTATCTTAGGCAGACACAGGTTCATGTTCAGCTAATCTGAAATACATCATGTGTCACTTTTTACTTATAGCATACTGAACAATTCCAAACTTTTATTAAAAATTATGTTTTGATATAAAAAAAAGTTTGTTCATGTCACAATGAAAATTCACAGTCAGCTCTACACTTGATCTATAATCA
The DNA here is from genome assembly GCA_026261815.1 of Monarcha castaneiventris obscurior. NCBI lineage: Eukaryota > Metazoa > Chordata > Aves > Passeriformes > Monarchidae > Monarcha > Monarcha castaneiventris. The sequence goes on from JAMPIT010000566.1 coordinate 15,869,476, forward strand.
ATGTCACAGCAGACTTCCAACTATATCAGTAAAAGACAGATAACTGAAAGGACTGATGTATTTTCCATAGATTTGCTATAATTTTATTTATTAATTAATTAAAATGAATGAGGTTCTTCCCTTCTACTTCCCTTATCTACCTCACTGCTTATCCATTTATTACATTTTGCCATACTAAAACACCAAGTTTTCTGTGGAGGGATATGTGGTTTTGGGTTGTTGAAGAAATGGGGAGAATTTTTTTTTCTTTTACAGTATTTAATCCTCGATAGCCAAGATCCTTGAGTGTTTCTATAGTCTTTGCTCCTTTAGTTGCTTTTATGGTTCCAAGAGCAATGATAATGAAAGAAAGAAAGAAAATACACAACCAGTGGTACTTACTTATTTTAAGATTCTTCTTTTTCTACATCACAATAAAAACCAACCATGAGCCTCATGAGTATAACACAGAAGACAGTATTTTAGTGCATTTCATGCTCTATTATCTTATTTAGTGATACATCAGATTTTAAAATTAATGTAACAATACCATTTACTTAAATAAACCATGCCACAAACACAGGGAAAAGCCATTGAGAAGGATTAGCAGGAAGACAGCTTTTAGGATGTCTTTGTTAGCACAGTATATTACATTTAAAAATACACAAAGTTAAGAACATCACGTTTGCTTTTTTATCGTTAGCTGTCTGATAGGCTATTTATTTCAGAAAATAGTGATTGAATGCTGGCTGCCAGGTAATAAGCTTTCTCTAGTCTGTTATAGGAATTAAATTATCAGCAATCAGTAGTGCTCCTGGTAGCCATGTATTATATGTACAACACACTAACTGTCCTTTAAATCAAGATGCATCTTTTAATCAGAAGTATCTTCTTTCCATAAAGAATTCAAAGTTGGTGTGAGTCCAAACCAAGTTAGAAAAAAAGAAAAAGGCCAACTCATTCATGACTTAGTGTGGCTGATGCTGTCACAGTCATTTTTATTTCTAGTCAAGCACTCAGTGGTCACTATGTGGTGCAGGTCCCTGGGAAGACTCAGGGCTCTGTGAGACAGTCATTCTCCTGTGCTGCCCTAGAGGTTTAGCAGGAAGCATCCAGCAAGCTCTGTGCTCCACCACGTCCCCTTCAATAACTTCACTAATGAAAGGGCCAGTCATCTTTTGGGGCTACGTACCATATCCCATTTGCTTTCTCAAAGAGGTTAAGCCTCTTGATAGGAGCTCAGGAGAGGGTGGGATATCCTTCCTTAAACAGCAGCAAAATAGCTTCACCAAAGGCCTTTGTGGGAAGCAAGGTGAATTCAGAAAGAGCTGGGATTTGTGAGACACTGCATGGGGCAATTTCATTTTTACTTCGTCAAGTACTGCCAGCTGAGAGACCACAGTGTCCAATTACCAGCATACCCAGATGGACACAAAGAGCAGGTGTCTTTCTGGATTCTTTCTAATGAAAAAGACAGCAGTACATATTAAGGCTGTGGACCTCTTGTTTATTTGATGCTATCTCTTGTAATGTTTTACCTAAAATTTTCTGTCTTCTTGCATGTGAGAATTCATCTAGGGAGGGAGAGAGCCTGGACTGAACAGAGAATCTGCCCATACACCATCTTTGTCATATCTACCCTAAAGGGTTAATACCTATGATGAAGAAAAAGACCAACCCACATGGCACAGATTCCAGATATGCATAAAATAAACCCAAAACTCACAGATTTGAGGCATGCAACAGGAAGGATTACTTCAGACTTTATCACTGATCATCCCCTAAATACTATCTACTTGTGACTGCCAGGGATAGAATACCAGATTAAACTGGTTATTTTAACTGTTCCCTTGCTCTTGAGACTTGATCTTGAGATACTTGCTGAGATGGTCAAAACTTGACAGGACAACCCCAACAATCTTTTGGAGGGTTGGAAGGCTGGACCAGAAGAGCTCCAAAGGCTCCAACAAAAATTATTCCGCGATTCTGATGTCACTCTATATGATTTTTTCCTGTGTAAGAGATTATTTTCCACACAACTCACATTGACTTCTTCTTTAAGAACAGCAAGAGAAAAGGATCAAGAAGGGTCAGAGGGGTGACTGCCCACAGCCATTTATCACCTCACGAATTCCCACTCCTATTTTATGGGAGCCAGTGCACCAAAAGAAATCACAAAATGGCCAGGGAAAAACACAAGATGTCAAAACACCTAGTCCTATCTTTCCCTATCTTTGAAAACTTCCAGTTTCTGGAGCAGCCATAAGAGAGCAACTGACTTTTCATGCTGTGCACCCCAGTCACCTCCTCTGAGAATCCCCCTGCATGACATTTACTTTAATAGGTCTAATTATAAAGAAATGCACTTTTCAATCAGAACCGAAGAACCAGTAGGTTTTCTTCTTTAACATGCCAACCAGCTGTTTTGAAAGGTACTTCTCTAATCTCTTTCCTTCCACATGTTCAAGCAGATGAAAGTAATTTTGTGCTCAACTGTCTATAAGTAATTAGACTGGGATGTAAAGGAGTCTTTATGTATCAGTTCAGAAAGAGCTACACTCTTAGCATACAGAATAATTATTAGCAATCTTCTTCATCTGTAAGGTATACCTTATGCATTTTACATGAGTTCCCATTATTAACATAACCTGACTATCAAAGCTCCATTGAAACTGGTGTCTTCTTTTTCATGTAACTGGCTGAAATTCCCCAGAAATACAGTAATTTGAAAACAGCAATGCTGATGATTTGTTTCAGCTGTAATTTGTTATTTTTTTCCTCTTCTTTGTTGTTTTCCTAGTAAAGACCTAAACCAGTGGGGCTCCAATATACACAAACAAGTGTTCTGCTTTTGCTACAAGATGGATATTAATATTCAGTGAGGGTCCTAGAATGCTGCCTTTTGTCAGTTTCCTGGGCTAAATTCCCTTAATCTTATTAATTAGGAGGTCACAAAAAGAATACTTTATTGGGAAACAAAATGTGTGTTCTAAAGATAGATTGAATTAAATCTATGAATTTACTAGGAATGATGATGGTAGAATACTTCTTTAGAATCTGCCTCTGAACTGTGCTTGACATGTCTGTAAACAGTGTGGGCAATTACTGAAAAGTCAGGGGGTAGAAGCATCTTTTGAACAATAGCTATTTTAAAAGTTGGAATATCTTTCACAAGAAAAGTAAGAGCTTCAGGACTGGGATTGTACTCAGAATAAGGAAAGTTGGAGAAAAAGCACACACCATCCCAGGACTTGCAACCTTGCATGCAGGTGCAGGCAAAACTGAACCAGGCTGGAAGGGATGCAGTAAAAAGCAAGGTACTTCCTTTCCATCCTATATGGCAAACATTTTTTGAAAGCTGATTGCTTCCTCAAACATATCCCTCACTTCACAGCTACATACCATGACCACATCTTTTCATGAAATGAAGTCCCAATTTTCTTAGAAATGAAATGCCATTTTAGTTTCTCTAGAATGACAAGGTACCCTCAGGAAGTGAAGTCTGTCTCTTGGTGTTTTCACCGCCAAAGATGGAGGAGAGATGGTTATTTGCCAACAGACAGATCGGCATCACAAGAACAGGGGTAGAGAGGCCAAAAGCACTCATTCTTTTGGTCACTGCCAAAGAAGCAATATTTTGCCCAAGCACACATCAGAGGGACTTGGTGTAACCTTCAAGGATTACAAGCATTACATGTCAGTGCAAGTGACTCAGATGCTCTGTGTCTGTCCCCAGAGTAAGGCATGCTCTGTGAATACAACCAGAAGTGAGGCACTTTGCATTTGTTGTTTTCACTGACAGAAACTGTATAGATGTGTTAGAAGAGCAGGCTCCTGCCCTGAAAAGCTGATTTTCTAAACAGACCAAAAAGCAGCAAAAGACCAAAATGAAACTGAAAAGCAAAGTGAAGATATATCCATTTTTTTTACAACATTACAGAGAAGTGGTCCAGCAGGTCAGGGTAGTTATCTGTCAAATCCTTGTCATGATGAAGGTATGTCAGCAAAACACTATAATAATGGATCAAAATATTATCCCACTGCAGCTCCATCCAGTCTGGCCAGCCATAGAGTGGAGAGTAAGAATAGCAATGCACCAGAAATGAACATCTTAAATGTGCTGGGCAAGGCTTGAGAAAAGTCCTGAGGTGGACTTACCCCACTTCTAAATGGCCTTGTGAGGGAAGCAGGAGATGAACGGCCTCAGGGGGCTAAGCTCGTGGCAGAAAATGTGGCACACTCACTACCAACTACCAAAAAACAGACACACACTCTACTCCAGTCAGTGTGTTCCTGACAAACCTAAGATACTTATTCTGTTTACTAGCTAGATGTATGCACCTCTGGAACATACCCTGGCAGAAAACACAGCAGCAGGACAGACCCTGTCTGCAACAAAGTCAGTTCTTCACAAGACTGATTTTCAAAATTAGAAGGTGCCAACTGAAAGGATCCACCACAAACCAAACGAAAATAATTGGAAAAGTTACCCTAGGGCTTCATAGGTGAAAAGGAAGAGTTATATTTCCACGGTTTGTATCAACAAGGGTAAATAATGTTACAGATTTAACTTTCAGATAGACAAAAGATTACTACTCACTAGGCAGGAAAGGATGGCTAGAGATGATGAGAGCATCAGGCACGCATTTTTCCATTAGAAATCAATTAATCTCTGTCTGGCCCAGAGTTCAAGTCATGTGACTTCATGTATAACACTTAATGCATTCAAGACTGCAATGTAAGTATTCCAAGGAGGCACAAAAATATGGAAACAGAACAGGGCTGGAACTGTGTTCTTGCCCTTCACATTATTTGTTTTCTCAGAGACCAAAGGTGTGTATGATACATTACAAATGCACTCTCTCTGCAAATATCCAAAAAAATTACTTCCATGTTATGTATTAAAGATGTTCTTGGATGCTTGAAGCACTTAGGAAAGAGTTCATTCCCACTTTCTCTGGAATGTCCTTACTAGATGAGTCACTCCTCACACAAACTCCTGGACGTTACAGAAAGCATAATGGGAAAGACCAAAATAGCCGAATATATAAAAGCACTACATTGGTAGAAGTGGAAATTACTCATCACCTTCGCCAGAATACAATTTCTGTGTTTTGGTAGGTTGTTCTCATTGATTCTAGGAAGAAATGTTATTATTTATGTCCATTATTATTTGACTGCTTTGCTAAAACTCTAGTTTTGTGGTGAGTACCAAATTATGCAGGGGTTTTCCAACATTGCTCACAATAGCATCGCCAGAGATCTAGAGATTTGGTCCCACTGTACCTTGTCAAAAAGCAAATAAATATACTGGTGCACATTTTCTGAGCATGGGGAGGTGTCAAAGAGACCCCCAAGAACCTCTTGACAGGGTCTGCTCTCACCTGGCTGTGCCCTATCATACATCTATAGTTACAGGAACAACAGGGGCAAAGGGTGTTCTCTTTCATCCTAAAAAATCACTGCCAAAAGAAGAGTGAGAAAAGGACCAAAAAAAGGCAAGACCCTGCCAACCACTCACGGGGACTACCTAACATAGCTGTTCAGTCACACTAGAGGGGGCATGGCAAACCTCTGAAACAATACAGCTATGTCCTGGTAGAAACCACCATGGGGATCTTCAAAAATCGTTAGGACCCTCTGAGAAAAGAGGTGCTGGAAAAGGAAACTCGAAGAAACAAAGGACAAATAAATAAAACATAACCCCTGTACCCAATTAAGGAACACCCCATGGCAGACAAGGACTTCCTTAATCAGAGCTGATTTAACACAAAGGTACTCAGTAGCTGTGTGGGTGCCCTAGAATGGGCAGAAAAATTGCAAAATACCCCACATATATCATGACATGCCTGTGACCAATCAGCTACTATGACAGACTATTTTTTACATTAGATGGCATGCTGAAGCTCATTTCAAATACCAGGGACATACAGAGTGAGTAAGTTGCTTAGAGTAAGGTGAGTAGGTCAATAAAATGAGAAATATGAAAGCAGTAGTTACGCAGAATAAGTGTAAGTTATAAAGGAAACCTAATTTTTACTTTGACACAAACCTTGAGTATTAATTTTTCTGTCTAGATAAAACCCTAATGAGTGGTGTCTGAGGATATTTTTCATTATTTTAAAAACTGTTTTGTTTTAAAAGATGGAATCCTTGTTTATTGTAACCAAGCAGTAGAAGAGGCTCTGCAGACAGGTCCTGCAGATAGTAATTTTTCTTAAGATTGCTCTTTGCCAGAGAATGAGTCATTACTATTCCTTTCATTTTTTTTTTTCATGTTGTGGCTTTTCCTTGTGTTTATTCATTTTATATGATATGAATTATACCAAGAATGTACATCATGGGAATACATCTCTTGTTGGAGAAAAACTGTGAATTTTTTTTTTCATTCTTTTAACTGAGGGTCTGTGACTGTTTATTTTGTTTTCCCTAAATTCTATGAACAGTCACCATGATTTTATGATCTTTCCATTTGCTACACTTTGAAATATATAAATAGCATTTAAAACAATGAGAAAGATTCACCAGGAGGCTCTGGCTGCCTGATGCTGCTGTAGGGAGTGGATGCATCTCTAAGCCCCCCCTCTTTGGTTCAAAACCAAATTATGAGCTCTGACCCCATCCAGTAAGGCTCTTAATTCCAAAAGTTTGTTCCCATGTTAAAAAAAAAAAGTCCTTAAGTGGTCTCTTGGACTAGAGATTCAAGTTTGTGTGTCCCTGTGCTCCACACTCACTGCTCATAAGCATCCAAACACAGAATTAGAGGGACAGTGGTGTCCTCTCAGTTTCAGGTCAGACAATGATCTATTTTCTGTAAATTGCACAAGGAAACAGAGCCAAGTATCTATTATCCCTGCTCAATCCCAAGAAGCAGAATAATGCAGAACATATAAAATGGAAACAAAACTTTCCATTAGAATCCCATCTCCTGACAATAAAATTCATCTGTGTGACATAACTAAACTACCTTGCCTTTTGAAAATTCTCAGCTATAATTTTCCTCAGCAAGATCACACAAACTGAGATCCTGCACTGCAACATCTCAAAGGAGGATTTCTGGTGCTCTTTCTAATGAAGTTAGGGCAATGAAGGATGTGGGCTGTGCAGATGGTCTCCTTTCTCCCATGGGAAAGAGCTGGAGACAAGAAGAAAAAGTTAAACCATAATACCCTTCCTTCAAGCCATCTAGCTGTGGGCAAGCAGGCCCATTTCTTGTTTCTGTTGAGGAACTTGTCTCAGCTATTGATGATGATAGCAGAGCTGTGGAAATAAAACAACCAGGTACCAGCGCTGGTTCTTTGTTCTCAGTAGGGTAATAAATACAAGTACCTTCGCTAGTAAATAAACAGACTGTTGAAGAAATTCTTTTGATCCCTGTGAAAGCCCCATGTTCAGAAAGCATTTGCTCTTGATTGCTCCGTTATGGGTTCAATCTCTTTCCAGATCACATCGTTGATCTCCTCTCTGAGTTTTCATCAGTGCTGTACTTAATTGTGAGGAACGGTCTGAAAGAAAGTATTGCCAGTTCATACTAACCTCCAGAGTTCAAAGGAGGGATACGCTTCCTCTCAGTTGTTTGAATGTTCACTCTTCATTTCAGGTTGTCTTTGAAATTCACTTTGCTTCTTAAAGCTTGTTTTGTTTGGGCCATTTTCCCCCCGTAGAACACAGCCCATAAAGAATTCAGAAGAAAACAAATTGTAGTGAAGAAAAAAACTAGAGCAAAACCATAGTATTTTATCTATATTGAATTCTTTGCTGTCTCCTGTGTTCCCTCTCTGTCACCTGAAATATTGTTCCTCCCTGGGAAAAAAATTATTTTTAACACAATTTTTAAGCAGCTTGGTTTTATTGAGAAAGGTGATGATGAGTTAGTGGTAATATGAGTCAGACTGAATGCTTTCATGTGTCATGTCTCATCCAGAATTCTGGGGTTTTTTTTCCTCTGAGAATATATTTACAAGGAATGCGCTTTTCTCATCTTCATTTGTGCACACCACAAAAAACACCTCATTATTTGAGAAGCTGGCAACTGTCTGTGCCCAGGACTGAAAAACAGACTTCTTGGAAAGAGGTGTTTCTGGCAAAATTGCACAATACCTGCTCAATGAATGAGTAAAGATAAGTGTTAACAGTCTCTCCGCTTTCACTTTACCCACATTTCCTTAGAGAAGTTCTTTTTGATAACTGTTGCTGGAATGCATCATGATCCCAGGAGGCTCTGCAGGACATCAAGGTTCTGTCTCACTATTAAGAAACTCCACTTACATGCATCTATTCCAACTTCAGTCACCTAGCAGAAGTTCCTACTCTGGGAGCTCCTTCGTGTAGACCTCCCTCTGGTGAAAAGGAGATTGTCATCTTCACAGTCAAATCAAAACTTAGGAAGGCTGAACCATTTTTCAGAAGTACGTGTTCCTCTCCATTTTATATTGAGGGGATCTCAGTGCACTAAGCTACCTTAAGCACTTCAATCATGCGTCTAAAATTACAGATGGCATAAAATCTACCCAAATTACATCCTGAAAAACTGAGGGAAGATGTTAACTACCACCTATGCAGGCAGGTGGATGAGAAGTACCAAAGAGTGAATATTAGAGAACATTCAAAAGACAAAATTCACCTTGGTACTTTATGCACAGGCTATGGATGTAAGGCACCTCTGTTTGGTTTCTCACCCTACCACAATCCAGTTCTTAAAAGATTAGTTGCCTCTTTCTTTGGTCCTCACTCGCAGAATGAGGAGAAAACCCTCCCTTCCCTGAGAGTAAGCACATTACAGATCACAATATGGAATACAGGGAAATCCTATGGCAAGAGCTTTGAATGGGAACAGGTATCTACATTTCCTTAAAATAGATGGATAAAATGGAACTATAGCCCTGCAAAACTGGCTTATTGCAGCATTTCAGGGGTACATGAATATTCTTAAAGCAATAAAGGACAAATGACACCTTCAACAGCACCCACTTCTCAAAGGGGGTATCTGCAACACCGTACCATAATCAGAGCTAAACACAGACGTGACCTGTCCCAGGGTATATATAAGCCAATGTAAATTACATGTCATGGATGGTATAGTAAAAAAAATCAGTAGTGGGGGATGGGAGAAGGAGAGGGAAGTTCCATCTTCATATTTATTTTGCTTCATAAATATTCATTCCCCCTATGACCCTCTCGTGTCCTGGTACAGAACTGTGCTGTTTTTCATTTTACCATTAAAGAATGTCACATCATAAACAACCAGTTCCAGCAGACATGCATAAAAATCTCACACTCAACTGAGCCCATAACTTTCCATGAATAATCAAATGCTCTATGTAATAATTTTTAAGCTGATAATTATGCACTATTTGATCAGCTGGTATGTTCATACTAGACACCTGATTAGCAAACACTACAGTCTTTAGTCATTTTTCTTCCATTGGCTGGCTGGTTATCTATCTATCTATCTATCTATCTATCTATCTATCTATCTATCTATCTATTTATCTATTTATCTATTTATCTGTCTATTTACCTATCTTTTATTTATGTAGTTCCCTACTATGACAGTGTCTAAGTAATTTCTATGTATTTAAAAACAGAAACAACATTGTCTTTCTTAATTTCTTTTTTTGTTTTCTTTCTTTTCCCAGCTTGATTAGTTCATAGGTTTGTCAATTACTGATATTAAACTCATTTTGCCTTGAGTTCAAACAAGTTTTTTACAGTGAGTGACTGTGAATTTTGAAATCTAAGGCTAAAAAAATTCTGATTTCTGCATTTGTTCCTGAAAAAGCAGGAACCACCTCTGTCATCTTGATGGAGACAGAAGTTCTGCAGTGTTACTGCTCCATCTCTTGAGGGTACACTGCTTGGGAGCTTCCCCTTGCTGGCTCAGTGCGTCTTACTTGCCATGAGAGTTCCTGATTATCTCTTGTGAAGGGAAAGAATCTCCTGTCATCCTGGGCATCTTCACGCCATAGATACTGTAGTTTACTCCACATTTAATACCAGCAGATAATAATTTCATAAGCAAAATGGGCAAAGGCATTGAGGTTTCTTCACCCCCCACATCTTGCTCTCCCAGTAGCCTTCTGCACCCCTAAAGGATACAAAACTTCACATCAGCTTAACACTGCTTAATACAGGGAGAACATCATGCAGGAGGTACAGTCTCCAAGCACCTCTTCCCAGAATTGCTTTGGCATAATTTTAATCACTTACTCTTAGCTAAAGACGCACACAAAAAGGGCGGGTTGATCACTCAGCACTGTTCTCTGACTCACTGAAGTGTTATTGCTGAACTCATCTTCTGGCTTTCACTATGCACAAACACAAGGGAGAAAGAAAGAGCAGGCCTGCCCTGCTCCCATGATAGTGGCAGTCTAAAACCAAGCCATAACATCCATTTAGTGCCTCTTTAGAAGAGCTAAATGGATTTTGTAAATTCCATTGGCAAATTAGTGCTAGTGTTATTCACATAAATCTTGCCATTAAAATGATTTACTTCAACTGTGGCATTATTAATGTTCAGTAAATTAGGTCCATAAAATGACATTTGCCATGCCATTAACTGAAGATAATCCACAAAGCTCATTTCTAACCCCCTTTATATTTTTTATAATGTCCTTCATAAGCACTACCGTAGCTCTCTGAGATGCATGCAGTCATCAGTATATTGATAGCTCTGACACAGCATACACTTCAGATCAATTACTGAATCAGGAGACTAATTTAAACAATTTTACTTGTGGTCAGAACAAGATTCATTATTTATGACTGCAAACAAAACTGTATCATTGTTCTTCAATTCAAAACACATGTTCCCTGGAACATCAGCCCGTTTCAGACTGTCTTCAGTCAAAGTAGATTATAGCCCTGGAAAATTTTGGAAATTTTAGAAAGTTGCTGAACAAGGATCTCAGGAATTAAAATAGAGACCTTGCAGCAACTAAGAAAACAAAACTATTTAAAAATTCTTTACAGGTTGGCCAAAAGATAAATCTCATAGGGCACTATATGTTCATTAACATCTTTTTTCATGTTTATATATATTAAGCATTTCTGTTAAAGCCCTGAGGTGGTTGAAGTCCATTCACACTTATAGTTTCATTTGAGGAGGAAAGGTCTTAGACAGTATTATTAATTTGTCTGATGTCTCAATTTCTTGATTTTGGTAATGCAGAAAATTTCAAGCCTAACACTAGTATTATCATTTTATGCAATTCTAAGTGTCCTCTGCTCCCACAGATAACATGAGGATGATGTCATTGAACCATGTCTCTCTTGATGGATTTGCAGAGCAGATGATCCATAAATGACTTCACTGCATTGGGACAGAAGAGTCTGCACCCACATAAAAAGAAAATTAGCTACATGGAGAAATATCCAATCAACACCATGCTATAAAATAATAGTTTAAATTACAAGAATAAAAATATCCAAATTCCTTAGATCAGTAATGTGATTTTATAGCAATATGACAAATTAGTTTTACAATGTCTGTTCTGTGACAACAAAAAAGGTGCAATCAGTCTGACCAGGGAGTTTTACTTGTGATTACCTTTACTTGAAACTGCCTCACAACCAAATCAATATCGCCAGGATCATGCTCCAATAGTTTAGGAATTTACTGCCCTTCAGCTGCTTACCAGGCCCCCATGAAAAAGGCAGTATTTCTTCGTGTTTGTGTTCCCCTTCTGCTTCAGCACAAAATACAATTATTTGGCTTGAAGAATGCAAATAAGTGTTTTAGCTGTTCAACCATGACCCAAAGACCTTTGATTGGATCCAATTAACCTACTGCTCTGTGATGGAGCTCCTGTCAGAAGAGCACCTTCTAACTCTTTCCTCCAACTGTGCATTGCTGAGTTTCTTCACCCATTCATACTAAGAGAGGAAATAGCAAAGTCTCACATTCAGCTTTCCTTTATCACTTCTTAACAGGAGGATCCAAATATCGGAAAGCATTGCAATGACAGCTTTGTTTCCTACCTTGTTATTACTGCCCTAAAAGAACATGATGAGCTTGATCATACTTGAATTTATTACATCTACAAGACAGAGTTAATTAATTCCCTAAACCAGATCAATCTCGTTACTGCACTCCGACCATTCTCAAACAGTGCAAGTGCAAAATGGCTGCAGAGAATTTCTGTAGTGAATACCAGGAGCTGGCAGAAATTCTTAAATGGGATAATAGATTGCCATACCAGCCAAAGAGCAGATACAAGGATGGGCATGGGATGCTGCTCCTACACCAGGGGCACCAGCAACAAAGATGCTACCAAATATCCAGAAATGTTTGGATATTTGGTGTATGGAAGCTGTTTCAGCTTCATCCTAGAGAGTTCAAGTTCCCATAAGGGACTGCTGCCCCCCAGGGACTCTCATTCTCAAGTGGATAAGCTTTATGACACTCTTTATATCCCCACGCCCTTGCTGAACATCTTCATTGCTTTAGTGAGGGGAATTTAAGCTTGCAGCCACTCACAAAATGTGTCTAATGTCCACCCGCTCACATACATAAATCATAAAACATCAAGTCAGGCATAGTATTTTTAGCACATGAAAGTAAGAGAACATGAAAGTCATGATTGCCACAACAGAAGTCCAGCTTCAGCTCTAATTAATAGTGTATGCTGCCCCAGACACTTCTTGCTTTCTATATACAACGGCGTGCTTCATGCGACGTGCAAGTTAGCTTGATCCAAATCTTAATGGGTACAAGATGCTGCTGTGACTTTTGTTACCTGTTCTTCATTAGTTATTAGTAACAAAACACTACAATTTATTAGGCAAGACTAGCTAATTGAAGAAACAAATATGAAAAAACCCAGCATATTCCTTTATGTGCAAACTACACCAAACGGTTGCATTTTTATTTTGAAAACAGACTGAAATTACTAAATAGTCAGCTTAGAAGACAAAAGGTATTATTATGCATTTCCATATATGCAAATCCTCCTGAAAAGAGCATGGAAAACATACAATACTTCAACTTTGCCAAAAAGATTAGTAATGGCCCTATAACCTAAGCTTTATAGTTTTAAAGGTTAAACACTGTTTTCTGGATGGGTTTTTACTGTTGAAAACAAAAAAAGAAAGTAAAAAGAAAGAAAAACACAGATTTTTACAGATACAAGTCTCAGCCAGTTCTTGTAAAACTTTCAGACTCACTCAGTCAGTCTTAAGAGGGGGACAATACCTAGCTCCTTGCAAAAATGCTAGTGAAGGTTGGCTTTCCACCCTGACAAAAACTGGGCTCATTGTGGACCTCAATAATGGGACGTATTTATAAAAGTGAAGTTTTACTAACCCACTGATGAAACACCAACCATGCAAAAGATATTACAGAGTACATAATAAATATCAGAGGTTTGACTTCTTTGACTGGCATATACAATGTTACTGTACTGTCATTTCTTTAAGCTGTTGTAAAATCATTATTATATATACTCCAGTCAAAGAGTCTAATAGCATGACTATATCCATGAGGATGGTCATATGCAAAAATGAGCAGTCCTTTTCACCTCCTGTCTTGCCTTACCCTGCTAACTGCACACCTTGTGATAGAAGAGTATTTTAAATAAGACATATGTAGCCTTACTCTGCTGGCTGTTGCACTGGTATGAGACCAGCAAAGCCAGCTCTGTGACAGCAACTTCAGTGCTCGGTTCAGTTTCTCCTCCTATCATAGAACAAAAGGAGTACAGTCTATTTGTAAAGCCTACATTTTCACTTGCTCTTGTATTGATAATCTCAAAGCAGATTTAGTACCTCACTTGTAGAGTCCAACTCAGATAGCTAAAGAAAACCCTGAAGCACGCTTCCATATCACTAATACTCTTCACATATTATTTTGCTGATCCCAAGAGAGAATCTATAATAACACGAAGGGAATCAAGAAGAGTGAAACTGCAGAAGAAATATACCGTACTTGTGGCCTTGAGAGTGAAAAACAGCATTAGAAGTGTTTAGCCTTTGGCCAATAAAAAACCTATGGCACCAACCATACAGTGCAGTATGTGTGTTGGGGACAAAATGACAATACAGGCTTCTCACCCTTTCCCTGTGGAGGTCAACTGGGAAATATGAAGCACACATGAGCAGGGAGGGTCCACTCAGAGCCAAAGCTCATCATCCATGAACTCTGCCAACAGAGAGAGTCACACAGGGTGACAGAGTTGAGGTGAGTAACCTCTGGAGATCCTTTTTTTCCATTAAGTTTAGAAGGAGCCCATATAACTAGCTTGGCATAGATACTTTAGACAGTTAAAGCTGAATGAGATCAATCCAAACCAAAACTAAATTATTCTTAATTACTCTTAAAAAACTCTTAATGGATGGAAATCATAATTTCAAAAGTCATGATGCCAGAGGCAACCCAAGGAGGCTGACAATGGGCTTCTGACTGTGAAGATCAGTGTCTTTCCATGGAGCACTAAATAAACAAGAGGAGATGGAAGAAGAGGCCTGCATTCTTTGAAAGGACAAGAAGTACAAAAAATAAACATATAGTTTTAAAAAGAGGAAAAAACAAAACAAAGCAAAACAAAACAACTAAGACCAGAAAACAAAGCGGGCTGTTTTCAAAAGTAAACTTGAATCACCAAATGTGTTTAATGTAAAGAACCCAGCATGTGGCTGCATCAGAAATATATATTAAGGAAAAAATCTTGTGTCTGGAATACATTTCCAAACCATTTTATTTTCTTTTACTAAGAGAACATAGAATATAGAGGGGAGGAAAGGGGTACATGACTCTGACACCAAAAGTCTGTCCTTTCTCAACTGTGCAAAAAGGATTTAAGAGAAGAAAACATTTTAGAGAGTAGTCCTCAGAGGACTCTGAGAGTCGTCCACAGAGGAAAGGACTTGGATTCCCTTTGAAGACCTGTAACCCTTTCACTCCTCACAGAGGGTACTTGTGGTGAGGACAGTCCTAGCAGTCACTAGAGGTAACAGTACTTTACAAGTAGGGGTGGTTACCAAATCTAGAACCAAACCATGAAACTGTTCTTGAGAAAGCACAGAAAATCTCTGCTGGTGTCACATAAGTGCTGATGAATGTGTATCCCTTACCCTGGACAATAACACTGGCAATACAATTCCCTCCATGTCAGGAAAAACACCAGAGTAAATGCCGCAGCCTTTAGAGATCGTTGACAGGGAACTTTAGTTGCTGCTGCCTGCACGCCATGCAGCAGCCAAAATCACCTTTTTCCTAACAACTCAAAGGGCAGCCATCAACAGTTGCTTATCTGGTAAGCGACTATAAAATATGGAATATGTCTTCTGATAATCTAGTTTACCTGTAATGGAATGTGCTATGCATTTTATGAAGCACTGCTTTGTTCCTGGCAAACTGTAAATTGCCATTCTTTGTGCTGGTGTCCTATGCACCGAGGATTATTTTTCTGTGTGATAACTTAGACTTTCTTAATACACAAATTTCTGCTTGAAATACCAGAGAATTGCAGAAAACTATTTGATTTGCTTGTCAATAAATACCAATTTTTGTGTAACGTAAAAATAATCTGCTCTCTGGTCAATGCATTTCAACAGTTTTGTGAAAAACATTGGTGTAGGAGTTCCCAAATAACATAAAAATAAGTTGCATAGTAAAATGCCATTAGCAAGAGTGTATTCTGAGCTGATTGGAAATATACTTTTATTCTATTCAGATCAAATTGAAATATACTATTAAAATTTTACAAACAACATTTTTCATCACAGTTCCTGAAAAACTAGTAGTACTTGTTTCCCTACATGGATATCACAAGCCTTACTTTTGCACTTTGGTATTTTACCTGATATTTTAGGGAAGTGGGAGATTTAGCAGTCAGTTTTAACCACTAAATGTCAGAGAGGGCATGTAGAATTGAAATAACATTTATACATTTGTTTTCACATAATTTCTTTTAAAATGTGGCCTCTGCCATATACGGTAGGATAACAACACATACACTGGTCTTCCAAGACAACTGCTTGGATTCCAAGAAAATTGCTCAACTTCCTTGATAGTATGTAAGCACCAGGCTTTTCAGAAAGCAACTGCAGTGAGCCAGGCTGCAATCACCAGGCTGGAGACTATCTGGAAACCAAGTGGGGCTGAAGCCATGTGGTGTAATAATCAATACTAGTTTGCAAGACTTTGTTCTTTCCACCGAAATGCTGTATCTACATGACTGATAGATGCAGGTGATTGATAAAAAAATAGATTTCTTGGGGTACCTTGCATTCTTTCTTCCCTTTCAAAAAGACAGCTTTGGAAGTGAGCAGCAGATGGTTGTTTTGAGTGTTTGGGTATTTGGTAGTCAGGTGCAGGAACTGGCCCGCTCATTGCCCTTACGGTTGTGCTTTAAGCATCTCCACACTCACGTTCAGTGAAACAGGCTGTAAACTGTCTGTAAAGGAGGAGAGACACAAGTTTGTGCTAAGGAATGATGTGGCAGCAACAGTGCAAGAAACTTTGTCATGCAGTTTTAGCATCAGGTTCTGTATTTTTTTATATCTTAATTACTCACTGGGCTCAAGATCAACATTTCTTCAATGGTTTTAAGGGTGAAATAATCTGTTCTGAGACCTGTTACACACTACATACATCTTATATTTTGTCAGCGTTCATAATTGTACAGTTCAAAATGTTGGTGTATACTCCCTACTGTTGATGCTAATTTTCTGTCTTGCCATTTCTGGGTATTTTAGTAGACTTGTGGGTCTTGTTACAAGTCCTGAGCATACTGGACCTCTCTCAACAATTCTCCCAAAAGTTTTCTACAAGTTTTCTGTATCGGCCACCAAAATACCCAAGCTGGGCCACTCCAAGAGAATCTGTGGACTGACCTACCTGCCCACATCCTTTCCAGCAGAGTGTTTTCTGTTTCTCTTTTTAAATTCAAGTGTTGATACACAGCATAAATATATATATCAAATATTGTAGATGAGTGATGTTTCACAATTTCCTGACCTTTTGATAAAAAAAAAATTAACATTTTAAAAATGTAAGGTCCTATATTAATTTCACAGCTACTGTTAAGGTTCCTATTACGTTATTACCTAAGAATATTCCAGTAGAATTTTACAGCATACCAGTTGCACTGGAGAAATAAAAAAGAATTATTCTAATATCAAAAATTGGAAACTGGAGGAAGCATAACTCATATTATTCAGATAAATCACATTTTAGATAACAGACGGTCAGCCAAAAGATTGCATGAACAACTCTTTATATTATGTTATTTTGTGGGTAAGAAATGTTGAGAAAGCATTAGAGAGCTCAGCGTATATAACTTTTTTTTCAACAGTTTTACAGGTATAAATGAAAATGTCAAGTGCCTCTAATAGGCTAGTTTATGGGAGTGTGATAAGTATTTATAGAGATTGGTCTGGATGCTTTTCCATTAGGAACAGTACAGTACCGTTTTTGGCTCACGCTTGAAAGAAGTTATAAACCAAAGTGGGTTCCTCATTCCTCAGCATTTGACATATTCTGATTGCAAAACATTTGGGGTTTTACACGATTTATTGTAAATAATCTCTCCTATAATGTTCACAGCACAATAATTCACAACCCTGAGGCAAGAGAGTTCTGCAGAAATGACATTATACGGAAGATAACTTTTCAGAATTTACCATTTGCACATCATGTTCAGAATCTATAACACATGTAAAGAGGTCAAATCCTCATTTTTCAAATATTTTTTTCTATCATTTTGTTGTATTTTATTAAAAATAGTTACAGCCAGCCTAATAGCTTGACTGATATCTCAATATGTTACCATATTGCACAGAGGTATAAATTGGAAGTGGGGAAACAAGTCAGGTTCTTGGATATAAGATGCCTAGCACTGAGGGCTGTGTACTGACAACAGGCTTCCTATGTCTCACAGCAGATGAGACAAAAAGAAAGGCTAATACAAAGAAAAATTATATGCCACTAAAATTATGTTTTTAAAATGACATATTCTCTTATGAAAGAAAAATTGGTTCACATTTACCAACCTTTAAGTCAAATCTGGAGTCGGCGATTTTTCCTTGCATTAACTTGTTTTCACCTGTCTTTTTTCACTGTTCCCTTTGAAGGTGAAATTATGATAAATCATTGTTATTAATTTTTCTAATGGCAAAAAGAACATTCTGCATGACTGAATTGGAGTTAGAATCTGAACAGTTGGGTCCTGTTCCCAGGTTTACGACCAGCTCAGGGTATAAAGGCATATACACACTTAATTAAAAGACTTCTTGTTCTTTTCCCAACCTTTTTCACCCAAACCCCTATGTCTGGAATTTAAAAAAGCTGTTAGAGGAACTTAGATTCCTAAGTGCAAATCCATTATAACTAGTCAGTTAAAACCGTAATAAGATGCCCATTCCATTTAAGGGGAGGAGAAGGGTCTCTGCGAGGCAACCCACTCTTAAAGGGTTGTAAATCTTAAATGTAACCCTTTAAGGCTCTTGTAGCTCCAAGGCAGAGGAGCACTCAGAAGAGAAAAGAGTCAGACACGGGACAGATGCTGTAGTCCTCAGGAATGGCGATGGCTGGGGCAAAGCACCCAAAAATGAAAGGTCACTTTGAAACCCTGTGATTTCTGTAGGCTTATGGCAGAGATTTTAGTAAGACTCAGCTTTCTCCCACTTGCTGCATGTTTTATAAGTTGCCATCCTATGGGAGATGTTGCAAGGGAAGTACCTCTAGTTTCACCCTAGTCTGTAGGGAAGGTCCAAACTTCCCAGGAGCAAATCCCAGTTTTAGGTTACAGATGTGCTGACCCAACACTGCCTGAACAAGGAAGCCAAGGGCACTGACCTAGTACACTCCCATTAAGAAAGGCTGAAAACCTCTGTATCACACAGTGTGGTCTGCCTGGATCAGTGCATCTCCCAAGAGAAAACATGGGACAACAGAGAAGAACAAAGCTGAACTTGGTGAAATAACAAATTCAGAGTGGTCTGGCTGCAGCAATTTATACTCAGAATCCCTAGGACCAGAGCTCACAAGATCATTACAGCCAAAGACCAGTGTTATCAAATGATAGCTGTTCATGATAATCAACATCCTGATCAACATCAGTTTACCAACACAGTTGAGTGTGGCTGTAAAATGAGAAATCTTCAGCTTTCTTTCAAATGAACAGTCTTTACAGAGTGTCTTTTATTTGCTAGCTAATGAGACCAATTTCACCTCCTAGGATGATGCTTTGCCTGTTCAAGTATTTCCTCAAAAGCAGCTTCCCTTTATGTCCTAGGATTATATTCTCCCTGAGGTTTTACCTTTATATGTAGTTTAATTCATACCCTGACTTTGCAGTGAGTACTAATACATCTCTTTGTTCTCTAAGACAAGCATTTCTTTTACCTAGCATGAAGCACTGGGCTAACAGGTTAGGTCTCTCACAGACTGAGGTTCCTCAAGTCATTTTGATAATGTTTAGAAAGTTCTGGGATAGCACTAAAAGTAAACCTCAATAGTGCTTTCTTAAAAACTGGGAAAGAGTCATCCAAAACTCAAGCACATGCACATTTCTGTGTAACACAGGAGGAGGAATTCTTGCACCCTCCCAGCAAGAACAAAATACATATATGAGATCTAGAGTTTTAAGTGTTGCATTTAAATCCATATTTCATAAAAATAACTAGCCTACTTTACAGAAACATTGAAATACCAGCTTAAATTCCACTTACTACAACCAGGAACCTAATTCCCAAGGGAGGAAAAAAAAAAAAAAAAGAAAAATTAAAAACCTTTCAAAGCAAGTCCTGCTTGTGTCTTGTTCATGGGATCTGACCGGCTTGATGTTTCATGATAGGTGCTCTGCAGAACCTGAACAGTTGTTCTCTTTAAATGAGCCACAAAATTATGGAAGAGAACTTCAAAAACTGAGCAAACTGTAAGCCCTTTGGTGCTGAACATGCAGACAACTAAAGATAATGTTCTGCAAGATGTGAGTTGCCAGGGCTCTGTTCCTCCCAAGGGATTAAGCCTAATCCCTAATGATGGCACTCAAGAGTGTCAATACTGATTATTCAAATTCTGATCATCTCAGCCTGTGAGACAGAGAAAGTTTGGGGAGCTGCTGAAGAAAGGGAAACACTGAGGAAAAGGGTTTAGGAGATGTACAGGAGAGCAACATAGGAAGATATAGTGCTCCCCAAATCTAAATTCTGAGCATGTGCTAAATCCCAACACAGGTGCCTAAATAATTGTGGTGTCTCTTTATTTGGTTCCTGGAAGAAGGTGTTATTTTTCATCTTTGTATATAATTTTCCAGTGACAGCAGTGGGAAATTCTCTTTGGATTAAAGTGGGCCAAAGTCCTGAATACAGATCCCTGCCCACAGGCCATAATTAGAAATGGAAATTAGCCATTTTCAAGTGAGGGCCCGACCTCCTTGAGTTGTAGCGAGTGACCAGGCATCATTGTGCCAGCTGCTGAACAGTTCACTTACAGAGAGCTAGGTGCAGGTACTGAAGGTTAAAGCAAAGATCCAAAACCTGAAAAAATAGCACCACTAAAAATAATGAAGGCTTTGGGTGACGCTTTTCAAAGCATGCAGCAGGAGATGAACAGATGGAGCCTGTGTGTATTTCCAGTGTTGTGTTTTGAACTTTTAGCTTAGAAGGCCTAGGGGTAAAATTAACACTTAATACATATGAAGTTTTCAAATATTTATTGCTTTGAAAGAAATTGCTCCTAAATAAAAGGAAGAGTTGACACCAGTCAAAATAATCCCAGAGAAACATCTTTGTCCAATCCTCGGGAAACCTTGCCATTTTTGTTACCCTGCTCTCCCGCCTTTCCTTGTCATTGCTTATTTGTTTGCATATCTATGCTCATTTATTGTCAGCACTTAATAATTCATCTCAAATTACCAAGTCTCCATCATTACAAAACATTCACCACCCCTCCTCAGATCAGCTGTGCAGGCTCAGATGAACAGCACAGTAACAAACACTGCATGTAACCTGCAATTTTTTGTCTAAATTGCCTTGGCACTTCAGGTAAAATTCATCCTGCATGGCTGTAGCATAAGAAGAGCGGGAAAACCTAAAGGTCAGATTTTGAATCTTCCTTCTGAGCATCACCAAATGCCTATGTGCAAAGGATATTGACTTTCATCTTCATCAGCCACTGCAATGGCAGTTCTGAATCTTCCAAGCAGCCATCAACAATGATCCTTGAAGACAGCAGAAGATTAATGAGAGGTTGACCTCTCTGAATGTCAGGCACAGAGTTCATTGTCTCTGGACTCCTTTGTCAAATATAAGCATGCAACATGCTCCCAATATTATTTAGAACAGAGTATTAGGGATCAGTAGGGTAAATCTGAATATCTTCAGCAGTATTACCAGCCAGGCAACATTAATCAGCCTAACAATGTTAGTTAGTGAAAGCTGGGGTATGATTTGAGGCATACTACTGCACAGAAAAGTGACATATAAGCCAAATCTTTGCGTGCCCTGGAACAGCCGATCAGAATGGTGACTCAGAAGCACGGCTGAGTCATGGGTCAGCCTGACAAGGCTGCCCTTAACCCTGCATGCACCGGCACTTGTAGGGCACAGGAGGGTCTGAGGTGTACAAGAGCTTTCTGCTGCTTCTCTGTCCTTACTACAGGCAGGGTAAGGGACAGCCCACTGCTCCCCATTTGGCCAGGAGAAGCCAGCACAAGGTCTGACAGCGCAGATATTAACAAGGTCTGATGGAAGAGCAATATAGGTCTATCCCACACCAGCCTGAGATTCAGCTCAAATGTTAAAAGGACAGTGCAAGACATTCATCAAAACACAAATGTTGCTTGTAAAAAATTACAGATTTAAATCTAAAATGTTGTAGGCATGTTGACTCTGTATTAACATTGTTATTCCAATGTCATTAAAAAGAATTACATTCAGCACCCCTCCTCAATGTTTAATTATCACAAGTGTTAAAGCAAGGCATGTAACACCACATCCCATAGTATTTAATGGGAAAATAACATATTGTCACTGTACTTATGGCAGTCTACTTCAATTTCATAACATTTTTAAATCAGCAAGGAGGAGGAACATAAAAAGAACTGAATGATGCTGTCAGACTTAAATGGATGCTTGCTGTTCCATTTGTAAGAGTGGAATACCTGAACGCAGGGTAGATTGCTTCTTTATAAATGTGTACAGCAATAATGCTGGAGAATGTGTTGTGGAAAGGATACTTAACTGGTCAGCTTTTTATTCCTTGATTAAAAAAAATAATGATCTTTTCACTACAATTTTCATAGTGTCAAAACCACATTCATGCTGTGTCTTTGTGGATCTATGTAAAACAGACTTGACCCCTGAAGTCACTTTTTAATAATTAACTCTCACTAAGTTCATTAAACACTAATTGAAGCTACAGAAGAAAAAATTGTGAAGTATATGGAGACAGACAGAAACACCAAATGCGATTAAAGATACTGACTGTGGTACATATGTGCAATATAGTACATGTATTATATAGATTTCAAATTCAATTCCATAGAGATTTTTAACTCTTTTATACCATGGTAGAGTCTACTGTGTTCAGTGCTCCTGAAAGTTTTATTTATAAAGAGTTGCAAGCTAAATGGCATGGACATCCTAACCAATAATCTTGGGAAATATCTAGAGAAGCAAACTGTACGAGATGCAGCCCCTGAAACATCTTTCAGTGCTTTTAAATGAAATGAAAAACAAATAAAGAGAATCAACAGTCTTGAGAGTCCATATTTTCAAATTGAATATAATTTGCAGATTTATATAAAAACATTAATTTACATATATATTTGACAGTTTTGAGTATTCAAAGACAAGTTACTGAAAGTTCATTTAATTCGCTCAAGAGTAAAAAATTAGAAGTTTGTGTTAATCAATAAAAGAAGCATTTCATTACAACTTATTTCAAATAATATGAACTCAAATATCACTGCTCACTGCTTTCCAGCCTGTTAACCCTCAGAGTCCAAAATACTTCATGTTTGCATTCGGATTCCAACAAAGGTATCACACTTGCTCTCTCTAGTTTCTGTGCCCATGGACTTCTCCCACACACCGCCAAAACATGGAAACTGCTTCCTGAGTGGCGCAATGCTCAGACAGCATTTCCTCAGACAGACAGAAAAGGACTGAGGGTCTGAGTCTGGGTCTCAGGAGACCAATCCTGCCACAGCCTGCTGCATGACTTAGGGCAAATCAATCAACTCCCCTGCTGCAGTGTTAATGTTAGCAGTAATGAGTATTGCTGCTATGCTAGAATGTAAAGGCTCCAAATCTGAGCTTCCTGAGCCCAGGTGTTTCCTATCCAGTAAGATGTTTGCAGAAGAGATGGGTTCAGAGCCTTGTTACTCAGGCTTGGCGTGAGTCCAGTGAATTCAATGAAGCTGAGGATCCAGCCAGTATTTGGTAGTTGGTGGCTTACAGAGTGAGGCTCAGTTTCATTAGGCTCCTCTAAAGATTAGTGTAACACAAATATAGAATGAGAGAATGAAAAGAGCCTGTGATATTCTAACCTTTTAAAAAATTCACATCAATTGGAGTGGACTTCAGCTCTGTTCTTTGATCCTGCTTCCATAAACTCATCCTTGTTCCTTTTCGGCATTCTAATTCTAGGGATATTAAAGGAAAGAAAAAGGCAAGAATAAATTAATGGAGCTGAGAAAAAGCTAGAGAAAAGTAAGGGGCTCCATCAGTTGTGATGGTCCCAGAGATTTTATAATCTATGTCAAGAGAGCTTTACCTGGGAGTGCTTCGAGATCCTTAATCTAGGAACCTATGTTTCTTGCACCTCAACAGGGGCTTTGCCAAAAACTTAAGTCACTTAGATTATACCTACCCAGATTGCTAGGTCACCCCCACACCTGCTTCCGCTATAACAAATTATACAGTCAAACTTTACGTTTTCCCCAGCAGCCAAAAGCACAAGCTTGCCAGTTCTACTGGGGTAGGAGGGGAGTTCTCCTGCAAGGAAGAGATGGGACATTGTGTTCACCCCTCCACTCCTGGAGGAGGGGAGTGGACTTGGAAATCCCAGGTGGATGAAAGTCTTGCATGCAAGGGAGTGACAAGTCCTTTTCTTTCGAGCCACCACAGCGAGAGACAACCTCAGAAAGGTCCAAAAGTACAAGGCAATGTACACTCAAGGCTCCCTGCAAGTTTCTGTACATTACGCACTGTTCTGCAGTAATAGGAATGCAGAATTACCATTGGAAACATTGCAGTATCAAGAAAGTAATTTCTCATTTTCATAAGTAAATTGGGTCAGTAATTTTCCCATTAAAGGTAACGTATATCTTAAGAAATGGTAAAAACATCACTGATCTGAAATCCGAGAGAACAAAATTATGTCCAAATCACAATACTTTTACTTTTGTCTAGTTTTACATTTTTTCAGTTTGTAAACAACTGAAATTTTCTTAGTTTAAAAAAATATCTATTTCTGGATTTAGATTTGGCATGCCACATTTAGTCACTGAAACCACTGCTAATAACAGCTAGTCTCTCATTATTTAAATAAAAGAGTTTCACCATAGTTCATAATAATAGAACAATAAAAGAAAAAAAATGTAAAAGTGAGATGCAGCAATTCCTTCGAGGTTATACATGCAAATTGCCCTGAATCTGAACAACACTTCAACAAGAAAAGCAATATTTTGGGACAACAGTTCTGCTTTTGTAATGAGCCTGTAAAATTCATTCCACTGAAATAGCTACAGGTATATTATACCCCATGAACTATTACAAAATTAAACTTCATAAGCAATATGCCAGTCCTTTGTGTGATGCATTTGCTAAAAGAATCATTCAATTTATCATGTTTTCCTGAAGCGTTATGAGACAAGATCTTTGAATAAAACTCATTTCATTAGGCTACCTTGTTACATGGGAAGATAAGATCTACACTTGACTAAAGACATCATTCCATCATGCCCATAATCACCCTACCTGGAGAAGTAAACATTCAGGACCTTAGAAAAATGGCATTGCACTGCCTCACTAATGGTACTGAAGGAATACATTAAAAAAAGGTCCAGATGGACATGGTGAAAAATTATCTGAAAGCAAATTCAAGTGCACAAAAAACTCTTCTGCATGTACTGGGGACAAGTTGTTTAGGCCAGGCATTCACCCCAGCCTGGGCAAATAGCATACAGCAGTGCAGGATGGTTAAAAGCCAGATCAAGGGGCATTTACTGCATGGTGCTTGCCTTGTTTACCCATGCCAGTTTAAAAAGTATCAAATATTTCTGTCCACCCAGTCCTCACTAGGAGGATCCTGCTAGACTATTTATAATGACACCGATATTTGCATAGGTTATTTCATTAAATACTCCTGAAGTAGATCTGACTTCTAGTCTAAGCCATGGCACAAATTTCCTCTGTGGCTTCGGGTTTAATTTTTCAGTGCTTCAGTTTCTCAGCCTATTCAGAGGAAACAGAACGGATAATATGTCTGGAAGGTAGGTGCTGTGGTGATATTTTAGGTCACATGATGCATCTACATACCTGGAAACAAACAATTCAGAGGTCACAGAATTTGAAGTCTGATGCATTTTTTATTTCTCCTTTGTTAAAGCGTTATGAGGCTCAACACTAAATATCTCCCTGCCTGTTGTTATGTGAATGAAAGGTAGCTCCAGTGAAGTCAACACATTCAAAGCCAAGGCAGAAGCAGAGCTCTGGCTTAACAAATTATATTTCCTGTTTCATATGTAAAGGTCCTGGGTCAGCCTCATGTCAGCTCGCAGGGTGTACAATACAGAAAACCTCATTTCCAAAATTTCCCTAGGGAAAGTCAGCATCCCAAAGACCTTTAATGAGACATGGGACAAGACCTACATGCAAAGCCAAGGTGTTTCCAGACAGAATATTTGGTTGTTCTCTTGTGCCAGGACCCACACTGATGGCCACCCAACAGTTTGGTGAGGAATCTGGAAATCTCTTTTTGTTTTCCTGGCTTACTCTTAAGCCAGGTAAATTCCTGTCAACCTTGCTATGCAACTGCACAACTGTTCTGGACAGCCCTGAATGGGGAAGACAAAAACACATTATTGGGAAGGAAACTGGGAATGGTTTTATACGGTGTTGTAACAACTTGTTTTGTTACAAGCTTAAGCAGGATTCTAGGCGGATAGTTAAATATGTTCAGAGAGATTTCTTCCATTGCTATTCACATCTAAGTTGCAAGTCTCCACTTTTTTCAAAAGCATTTTTAATTATGTTGTTTTGATGAACCCTTGTTTATAAACACCACAAATGGGTCTGGTAAGGGAGAGAGTTTTCTATCAAAAATTTTTTTCTGGATAAAAACATTAAGAATATTTTAATTTCCTTCAAAATTCATTCCTCTTGCACTGAAAACAGGTACGTTTATTTTTGTATATTACTATTTTTGCCTTTCCACGTTTATGTTTTTCCCATGTTCTTCCCCTCTTCCTCCTTTATGCCCTATTTTTTCATTTTGACAGCAGGAGAGAGAATGGAAAACAAAAAGTATCCTCCATTTTTTAGGGAAAAAAAAAGTTGTGTGGGATACTACTTCTAAGCTGCTATTTTCCTGCTGAAAGTAGCCAATTTTTACGTATTCTTATGTCTTGGTAAATAAATAATTTTACAAAAAATCACTCTGATCAGCTATTCCTGACACTTAGTTGCAGAGCACTTTCATACCCCTTGTAAGTTTATTACTCAGCAAATAAATGTGTTTAACTCACAGAAGCTGTGGAGGTAACCCCAGACATATTTTTTTGTCTTCTACCTAATCCTCACACAATTTCTCGCTCCAGAATGAAGAGAACCCAGCAGCAAAGTTTCTCCCTTACAATCCATGTAAGAATAAGTTACAATTCCCCTAATGATATGTGCATTTAATCCTCATCACTACTCATCCTGGTATTCATTATAGGGATTTTTGATTCAATAGTGTATATGTCAGCCTGTGTGAGAATCTGTCCGGCAAATTTTAAATTGACTCCAATTTCAAAATAGCCAGCAAGAAGTGAGCTGCTTTTTTTTTTTTTTTTTGAAGTCCTTGTTTGATGAGGTGCCTGAAGGAAATGCATTCCCTCTGTCCCAGCTATGCCATAAGAACCCAGGGAGAAGCAAAGGATGAAAAAGCAAGTGAGCAAACCCCTTCAGAGAGCTGCATGCTTTGCTGATGGTAGAATTTGAACACAGCACAAAGAAAGGGCTCAGGGACAGAGAGTTTCCATTTATACAGGTCGGCATTGTGTCAGGGAGCTATTAAAAGCCCTTAGTCTATGCTGTGCATTGTTTGATGAAGAAATTATATTTTTAAGTGCTCTTCAGTACTTTGCTGTGGGTTTCTGACAGGGATTTCACCAGGATCACCACTGTTATGTAAGGCACATAAATATTCAGCTGAAAGACAGAAGTATGATCTTTTATGGTAGGAACCAAAGAAAGGCAAAGATCTAAAAAGCTCAACAAAAACATAGCTAACTCACAAAGCACTTGATTCATTAGGATGGGAATATCACATCTGGACAGATGACTCTGTCCCAAAACCCTTCTTCAGGTGCCACCACTGATGGCCACTTCTGAAGCTCTGAGGACAGGGATAATATCTTAACATTCACTGATGCCTTATAGGCATCAGGCAGGTCAGGTAGACACGTTTTAAAGACTCAAGATCTTGCCTTATGAAAGGAAAGAAAACATAAACACACTGTCAGAAAGAGACTGAAAATTAAATGGAAACAGAACATGAGGGGAAAAAATAAGAAAGGTGGTGAGAAATATGACCTCATGAAAATGCTTTCCAGCCTTTTACAAATTACAATCACTGAAACATTTTTCAGTGGTGCTGCACATCCTTGCATGATGAATTCAGCATTATTAACAATAGGTTTGATTTTCTTAGTTACTTTCTGTGATTCTCTTAGAAGCAGTCCATTGACCCTCAGGGTCTGCTGGTAACCACTGTGACAGTGTAATTATGATTTACTAAGTACGAAGGGACAAATTTTCAAAGACCAGGGCTGGAATTTCACTTTGTAAATGGAAGTAATAATATTCAAAGTAACACAATTATATCCAAACGTGGCATGCTTAGAAAATGTAGGGACACATAATTTCCTAATAATTTACTATAAATGTCTTTATACAGGAACAAGATCCTCCTACAAAGAATTATCCTTTACTCTCATACTGAATCCTGCCTGTCTTGTACTAGGCATTATATATATACTTTTAAGTTAAGAACCAGCCATATGATATGAGGCCATATCCTCAGCTGGAGTAAATCAGCTTTACTGAAGCAACAGAGTTGTGCTGATGTACACCAGCTGAAGTTCTGGCCAATTTTTCAAAATAGCAAGTGCTTTGAAGTGACCAGAGCTACAGCTTCTTAACAACCTGATACAGCAGATGAATGTAAATCTCACAAGTCATTGCAAGATCCTGATCTCCCATTTCTATTGAAAATATAGCCATCACAAAGGTGATGTATTGCATCTCATTTTTATTGTCCATGAGGAGGGTGCAGGTGAAAGGAAGAAAAGGGCAGCAAGGGTGTGGGGATAGAGTCTGTTTCTGAAACTGCCAAGACAACAAAACTGTAGGTGTCATCCTACCTCCAGTTCATGCTATCTCACTCAAGCCACCCGACCCAGGCGAAGGTCACATCTCTATCACTTGGAACTTCAGAGTCATTTACATTTATATGTAATTGTTTTTTGAGTGTGCATGTGTTCAGAGGAGCTGGATGGCTTGGGAATTGGTAATAGGATATCAGAGCCTGTCACCAAAAGGCCACTAGTTCAAAACCAGAGCAGTTGTTGGAGCAGCCAAAAGGTGCTAAGTTTCTCTTAGCTGCTCTGCAGCTTAGATGAAATGAGTTGATGATTTCAGCCTGGACATATGTCTCTATCACAAAATAGCTCTGTTGCTGCAGCTGTCAGAAAGGACATCTCATGGATATTGTCAACAGAAAGGTCAGGACTGATGGTGTGAGTGTGCAGATGACCTCTTCCTCTCACCCCAAACAGTTTTACAGGCGGACTAAGAGACATGCTGCTGAGGGAAATGTCACCCAGCTGCTGCCCTTGCTAGTAGTCTTCTGGAGGTTAAAGCATGACATCAGACCTGTGGATGTTAAACCTCATGCCTTTCAGAATAATTTTAAAAGCCTGAATGAAGTGCTGTGATGACAGTAATAAATAAACATGCAGAGAGACGCATAACAGGCTTCGAAAAAAGCATTTGCAAAACATGTGGCTCAGTACACCTCTCTTACTAAATTTTGCTGACAATGCCAGCAGGTGCCTGGTGGCAGAATTTCTGATTTGTATTTTTTTTTTCCCTAGCATCTATTTTACTGACTGTTTGGGGTTGGTTTTTTTTCCCTAGCTCCTTAGGATTTATGCCCTTCACTAAGCACCTGTTTCCCATATAGAAAATAAATGATTTGGGTTTGTCCGCCTTGCAGCAGGATGAAGAAAAGGATGGAAGTCCAACACACCTACTTAGCTACCAAGAATCCCAGAGTAACAGAAAGCCATAATTAGGCTCCTTGACCTCAGCAACACAAATTAAAACCTCCCTCTGTGCTGCAGCAACAAACTGAGCCAGTCATCTTGCACAGAGCAGCATCAGCAGAAGCCCAGCAAGGAATGCAGCTTGTCATGGCTTTCACTACTCTCCTCTCCTTCCAAGACAGGGTAGGATCAGCTGGGAGCAGGCTGACCTCCACCTGCTTATGGATGACAATGCACACACTATTCACAGAAGGCATAGGCGTATCCCTAAATCAGGTAGGTGGGGTAGAAAGACAGCCATCTAGCCGTGACAACACAGAGTTCAAAGCTGGGTAGCTCCTGAAGTATATGCCCCATCACTTATTGTGATTGTTGTTAAAGCCAGATCCGAATTACCCGTTCCTCTGGATCTGCAGTTACTGGTGCATAAACTGAGTGGCAAAAAGCTGATTAGGATTTGTCTGTAAGAGCTTCAGTCACCTCTCTAGACTGAAGTGCACCTGTACTTGCAGAGGTGAGGCTTTACACTATTGAGGTATTGAAAGGGGATCCAAGCCCTTCACTCCTCACACATCAAGAGAACTTGGACACAAGTCAGAGCTTCATATCTGGTCTTGTTTCAAGTAAACAGTCACCTCTCAGAGTTTCCTGAAACCTCAAAAACATCCTTCCTGTGCCTACAACTGACCACCTAAGCTCTACCGCACTTTGGGTCTCAGAGCAAGTAAAAAAGATGAAAACATCTTTCTTGTTATTGCCTTGGGAAATTTCCATATCTTAATTCTTCTGTAGTTGTTTGTACACCTGCACAGATGATCAAACACTTCAGACGTACTGAAAACAGCAAAAGCTGAAATAGATGTTCTGTGGCAAAGCAGGTGGGTTATTAACCAAACAGTTATTAACCAAACAGTTATTAACCAAATCTAGTGTCTGGAAGGAGCTGGTAAGCACCTCCCCTTCTGAAAACAAAAATTAAAATTATTCCCTGTTTCTGGTGACTAGCTGAATCCAGGCTTACACAAAATTAACCAAAAGATATTTAAGAGAGCAAAAGCAGTCACAACAGTAACCACTGTCATGAGCAGCTGGATCCCTTTCCCTTTGAAAGTCCCAACATCAAAAGTATCTACTTGTTTGCCAAGTTACTTACAGGCAGCTCAGGGGCAGATAGTTAAAGACCAGTTTATTTTCAAGGGGATTTCCTAATCATAATTTTCTCTTGTTTCTGAAACTGGCGTAATTTCTGCAGCTGATATCCTGTATTGTTAGGTCAGCTGTCTGTGGTCACTACATCATTATACACACTGCATGAATATTTGGGGGCTATTGTAAATTGCATCTTACATCATCTTGTTTCCTACTTGTTTACTGAACAGCTCTCCAAAAGGTTTCTGAGAGGTTCATTAGTGTACTTCATATTACAGTAGTATGTACAGGATGCTATTAAGCACTATTCAAGCATGGAGCAAGAGAAAGCCCCAGGTCTTACATTTCACATGCAAGATGGTTAGAGGAGAACCGGGTTGGGAGATGAGGCAGTGGCAGAGGCAAGGAAAAGCCCAAGGGCTCCTGACACCTACTCAGCGTCCTCCCTCCTGAAGCTGGCTCATGCCACTGAGTCTTCTTCATGCTAGAACCTCTTGTCCTTTCTGCCTCTTTATTAGTCTGTGGTTAGTGTAATGCCTAGAAAAGCCACAAGTGGGATGTGAATAGAAAGTTTTGAAAAAGAGAAGCTCCCTTTCTCTTTTCTCTGCAGGTGTTCAAATATTTGCCACAGCATAGACAGGTGACTAGCCCACCCCACCAGCTTCTCTGGTTCCAACCCCAATGGAGTTGTATCCACAAGCAGCAAAACAACACTGCATATTCCTCCAGCTCACAATCCCCATTTGCAAACGCTGCATGTGGGCCTCACTTATCCTGAAATACTCTAGCACTGTTATGCACAGGTGGGATTTCCTCATGTATAACCAGAACACAGCTTACAAGAACCTAATGCTGAAAGCAAATTGACAATTTAGAAATTGAAAAACATCTTTTTCCTCACTGTGGGACAGAGGAAAGCTATTTGGTCTAGGTCCTTTTCAAGTAATAAATATTGCTCATGGCAATAACACTGTACCAAATATTTTGTCTAGCTATGCTCACACACAGTTAAAGGAAATTGTAAAGCTTTTGGCAATGTTTTGTAGAAGATAGGTATAGCATGATAGAGTGAAATGGGCACGTATCAGCTAAGCTACTCAAGCACAGTCAGCTAGAAACTAGCAATGGTTTAATTCAGAAGTTATTAGTAATATTATTGGGAATTATCTTTGAATTAGCATCAGGGTAACAATATCATGCCAATTCTGAAGGAAGCAATCAGTGTACCAGGCTTTATATAAAAAAATCGTTGTTCACAAGATGAAATTTTGCAGTTCCTTTGACATAAGTCAACAAGACACCACGAGAATATGTTATTCGGGTACTGTAAGAAGGTATAATTTAAAAACTAACAAAGATGCAAATCTAGAGGACACAATTTGAAGTGAAGGAAATACTGAAGGAACTTGAAGTATTTAGGGAATGGTTAAGAAGAAACTCAGCTAGGGCCTTAAAATGCGTAAAAGTTCTCCTATGAAAAGAGGATCATCTCTTCCTCAGACCTGTGTTTAAGCATTTGTAAATTGTGAGCAGAAATAATGGATGGAATGATTGAAGATAGATCTAGGAGTCTCCTTCTAACAGCAGGGACCATGGAGAACCAGAACAGATTGATGAGACCACAGTGTTAGCATCACTGCAACTTGGATAAGCACACACCAGAATGAGACAGACACCATGGTCCCTTCCAGTTCTATGATCTGGCATCCCACAGCAGGTAATTTATGCCCCCCAGTATTACTCAACTAATTCAGCAAACTTGTGAGTTTGGACCTGACATATTGCTCCAAATACATTTCTGGAATAGCACTGCTATAACCCACTGTCTTGGACTGTGGTGGGCAGCCAGCTATCTGCTGGGGGTCTGTCAATAAAAAGAGAACTAAAACTCCCCTCCAAAAGTCTCTTTGTCTTACAGTAACATTGCATTTAGGGGAAACAATCTTCAAAGGAACTAGACAACGTGGATAGCGAGCCCAGAAGTGTTATCTATGGTAGACAGTGGAAGCATCCATATTAGTATGGTGGAGATTTCAAACCATTTGAAAGGTAGATGCTGAACCTTTAAAACCTAGCTACTCTTAATGCAGAAACAAGAATCTGAATTGGTTTATTAAATAGTGATTCATAAAAATTGATTTCTGGGATTTAAATTGGATGAGGTGTAGATGATACTGAATTGTTTATTGCTTGTTGCTAGACTGTAAACATTTTGAGGGCTGGAATAAAAGACTTTCTGTCATTCTAGCATTCTCTAGCACTACCATTTGTTCTGCTCACTCTTGCTACTCCAGATATTTTTGGCTGATACTGATAACACAAGTTAAGGGCAAGAACTAATTCCCTAGTTTCTCTCTGTTTTTACGCTGTGGGATATACATAAAAACAAAACACTTCTACAGTGTGAATGAAGATAACATGGTCCTGCTGTTATGAAAAAAATCCTTAAATATTAAAATGGACTTCCACACGTGGTCTCACTTCTGGACAAGAAGCAGCCAGCTGATATGAATGTTTGTAGTTTACTCACAAAGGCAATAGGAAGTTCCTTGAGGTACTCCTGCAGAGAAGTGACTAGAAGGCACAACAGAGCCTCCTGAGATAAAACGAAACCAACCCAAACTTTCATATGCAAAACTAATCCAAAATAAACTGTTCTCTAAGGCTTATAAATATTTAACTTTTCCTCTTTAAAATATTGCCTAGACTTGATGATGGCAGGGACCTGAGATTCCTTCCAGTTTTACATCTTACCTTTCTTATATTCCTTTTTTCTCTTGCTCTCTGACTTTTCTACATGCAACATCCACCAGATTTAGGAGAAATAAATGTCCACAAGAAAGTGGCTAATGTTTTCAGGAGTTGCAACTTGATCAAAAGCACAAGAAAAATTACTTCCCAGCTAATTTATATGCCAAAAATCTGTAAGTATTTGAATCAATACTCAAATGTTTGAATTACTAGATGATTACCTAAGATCTCAGGGGCTGTTCTAGGTGAACTGTTGAGTTTGTTTAATACTATGGTTGTTTCTGTGAATGATAGTTTAAACAAACCAAATAGAACTTACAAGCAGATGAGATTTGCTCATCATGCACCCAAATGTCTTTCTTCATGGGACAATACATGTTATTTTTCAACAGTCAATTCCATGAAAATAAATACATTTTATGATCCATGAGACCAATAAAAACTAACTCAGCTTGAAAGATGAATTTCAGTTTTCAAATAATCCCAGTGAAATGTGTGTGAAAGACCTACAGATCAAGAATTATTCATAGAAATTATTCAGACAATGGTTTCAAATAACCAGCAAATGTGAGAAAACTGCAAGTTATTAACACACAATTCACATGCCAGAAAAGAGGCAGTATATGAAATAAATTACACAAGACAAAGAGTTTTACTGCTGTTTTTTTCTAAACGGTGCATTACTAGAAACACCCTTTCACAGACCAGGTCACTGATGAGATGGGTTTAGTAGCACACAACTTATAGAGAACCTTTACTCACAATGGCTTGCAAACTTGAGGCACCAAAATAGAAGTCCTGGAACTTTTTTGTAACAAGCAGGATAGGAGAGACATGCTGCTCCAGAGAAACATTCACAGCATCTAGTTGGGGCTTATATTCTGTTTGGCCACCTAGAGGAGGCCACAGAAGGAAACATGAGTCTATGCTACTAATTTAAGACACGTATTAGAGTCTTAATACATCTAGAGTAAGATGTTGTGAATATTCCTTATAGTGTCATGCAGCAGACACTGCAGAAAAGGCAAGAGAAAGGCAACTTCCCATAGATGTGGAAGCAGAGGGAACCAGTCTACAAGGATCAGCACTATGCCACCAGATTTTCAGGCATGCAATCTTGAGCAAAAGTTACACAGAAACAGTAAAAAAATCCTTCATCTACTAATATATAGAGATGTAGTGACTAGTAACAGCAACATTCTCCAAATTGATGGATGGAGTGGTAAATGAGGTATTTCCTTCCTAGATCTTCTCACCTTCCATTTTCCATCTGAAGTTTTCTCTAGACCCTCCACACTGGTACGTGTGTGGAAAAGATCTACTGAGTGAACTACTTGAGTGCTATGCTCTGTCCCTCATCACTCAGACTTGCCTTGCTGCTCTGGTCACAACTGGAAACATGATGCTGGTAATAATGCAAAGTTCATTGGTGACAGATCTTCAGTTTATTCATCTACTTTTGTTGGCAAAACTGTTTTTTGCCTTTGACAACTTATGATCAATTAAAGATCATATGATTCTTTGCTCAAGAAGAGCTGTACTACTGACAGCATCTTGCCCAAATTCATTAACATTGTCTCACAAAGCTTAGTCTATGAAATCGTTTGAAGAGGTTGTTGTTCCTCACTTAACCTCTTTAAATGGCTTTGGAGATTGCTCTGATCTGCTAAATAAATCCCCATATCCATCCATTCACTGTTAAGCAATGAGATACTTCCCCTTCTGTTTTGGTGTCAGAACAAATCCAGCATGACAAGACTCTGAGAACTCCATCTCTCTTTCCTCTACAACCCAAGATGATAGAAATCCCTTAAGGCTATCTGGCTTCAAGAATTTAGGTCTTCTAGTAGAGAAATCTCATGGAACAGAATTTCAGCATGGTTTCAGCACTACCATGCTTGATTCTGCATCTCAGTTTCAAACCTCACCCTTCAAACAGACCTTAAACCTGACATGGAAATTGATTCCAATTTCTCCTCCATGTGCAGGCTGGTTTTTATTTTCCCAAAACCAGTTTCCTCCTCTTTGCTAGTGAGATCTGCAAACACTTAGAGGCACCTAAAATTTTCTTTCCAGGCTCAACTTAGCTAGAAACAGATTAGGTGTGAAGAAGAAAAATCAACCCTTTATTTTCCAGAAAGATTTTCTTGCTAAAGATGTCCAGAAAAGTTGGGACACCGACTCCCCACCCCTGCCACACACAGATGGGATTATGGCAAAGAAGATGTTCACAGTCTCCAGCAGAGAAACACTTAAAGGCATTTAGGGCACCCCATGAGCACCAGCTGGAGTTTGCAGCAGAGCAGCTGTTCCAGTATATGGGAAAGGGGATTGAAGATTAAAACAGACAAGGCATCTTAAGGGAGCATTTGGAGTGAGTTCCCAGTGTAGACACCCCTTTTCCACTTACAGCTGCTCCTAGGGAGGGAGAGTGGAGCATGCACTTGCTCCAAAGCCCAGGATGCACTAAAAGAAAGCAGATCAGTGTCTAAAAATTGCCAGCAAGTGCTGCTGCTGTCTTCAGACCCTCACCAGAGAGTCACGAGGGAGTGCCACATGTGTGTGGCAGACATTGCACCAGACACAGCTGTTGCCAACTCCTTGCAAGTAGAAGGCCAGAGTCACTCCTCCAGTGCTCTGTAGGGAAGGGATATAAAAAGGAAGAAACTCAATTTAAATACTAAATATACACACACATATGCACACATCTTTGAGAGGGCAGGAAAAGTAGGAGCTTACAAGAAGCCTCATTTTTCCTCTCCCTCTGTTCCTGGAACAACACCTTACTGTTGTGGGTTTATGTGCTTCTTGGAGACCAGAAGAAGGACACGTCTTGAAAAGTGTCTGTGAACAACTGTCCTTCATATATTCACACAAGAGTGAAGAGTTGCTGACACTGATTTGTGTTCCCACACCTTGTTTTTTTATACCTACACAGAGGCAAAGCTTGGGACTAGGAACGGTGGCTTCCTAGAGAGGTAGACAGCTGAGCTGGAGCACAAAGAAATCTGAGCACAGGCTGAATTCCCATGCCCCAAAGGGTCTTTCAATTCATTATGTGGGCTGGACCCCAGCTTTATAGTTCAGGTTCAAACTCAAAGCCTGGACTTGAGTAAATGGCTGAGCTCGGCCTGGGTGGGCATGTGTTCAGTGTAGTTCTGCCCATCCTCTGGGAGCTTTCAGCAGGAACATGGGCCACTTGGACAGGTCAACCACGAGATAGGTCTCCTCCAGCATACTGGTGCCAGCATGCTCAGCATGCTGGCTGGCACCAGAATACATTTTAGCACACTTTTAAGGCTAGAAAGAAAAACTCCGCTCCTTGAGCACCTCAGCTGTGCAGACATATAGAGCATGTCTGACCCCACATGAGCATCCTTCATTTCTGTGAATTTTCCATGGACCAGAGAAAGAAACTTGGCCTCTTCACACCTTTTCCCCTGTTGATAACACCTCAGATCCACAGAGCTTTTTATCTGCCTTCTCTCTGCTGCCATTTTCTGCCACAGAAAAGCAGGACGTGGCCCTGCTTTGTGAGAACTCATTTGTGAGTGTGCAATGCCAAGATCAGCTCTGTGTCTCTCGAGGAGGTGGAGTTTGTCGTGTTTGCTGCAATGTGTAAGAGACAACTTCCCACAGTTAAAGCACTTTGACAGAACTTGGCTTAGGAAAACTGTCATCAACTGAAAGAAATCTGTTTGATTTGATACCAAACTTTTCATCTACTACATTAACATCACTTTCATACATATAATGGCATGCCAGTAGCACTGAGAAGCTCCCATTGTGATAGATGCTATGCAGACACATGACAAACTTGCATTGCCTGCATTCAGGCCTGAAGTCAGAAATCAAAAACACAGCATTAACTTCATAGTCCCAAAATTCTTCTCAAAATACCACAGTGGTTTATTGCACTGTCTTAAAACACCCCAAAAGCACTTAAGAAATTTCTAGGTGTTATGGTCCCCCACCTTTCCTGTTGGTTATTTACGGGGGCGGGAATCACATTTGGACATATTGCATGGCAGCAGTGCTCAGTCCCCCTGCTCCAAAGGCAGCCAGTGTTGGTGATGGTACTCTCTCCATCGCTGGATGAGTTATTGCTCCATTACCAGCCTGAACTTGGAACACTGCTCAGGCTGCAGCAATAACAAGACAGATAGGTCTTTATGAAATCTATACTATTAACACTATTTGTTTTGCCATGAGTTGACAACTTTAGTAAATTGCTCATAATTGCCTATCAAGGAAAAAACACAGCACTGCTCACCATTATTATGGTATTGATTTTCAATAATTGCTTTTTTGGGGGTGGGGGAGTGCACATGTCGCTTTTGTGCTGTAAGAGAGCCTAGAAAGAAACTGGGTCTGTGCATCTGCTCTGTGTCTGGAACTTCACTGTGGCACAAAAAAAAAATCAAACAAAAACATAAAATGTGCACCAGGAGAAGATGAAACAAAGATTTATTATATTTTTTCTCTGGCACTATATTTTAGCATTAAAATAAAAGAATGGAATTAACCATGTAGCTAAACACGATGGTAGCCCTGTAGGATATGCGTGTTAGTCAAAGGCTGAAATACATTAACATTAAAAAACTCCATAGGGTTATTTTAAATATTCATTAGGAAATTTACAAGCTTTGGTGTAATGGCTGAGGACTCCAGTGTTTTTATAATTGGAAGCCAGGCCAGTGGAAAGTTTCTCAGCCATGGGAAAATAATGTGGCCCAGTTTCTGTTCCTATGTTAGAGATTCTTGATTGTGCTCTCTAAGTATCAATCCCCTGAACACACCCACAGACACACATACCTGAAATTACAGTATTGTTATGTGGCATCATTCATTATCAGCTCTTCTGCCTGGTGTTTCTTTTTTTCCTTCCTTTTTTTTTTTTTTTTTTTTTTTTTTTATGTGCAGTCATGCCCATGGCCCAAAATGTAGCACTCTACTCTTCTCATTTCAGATGAAAGTGACAGCATTGCTGGGAAGAGTGCAAAGAGTGTCTAGTGTCTCACAACAGATGATTCTGAAAAATATTCTGAATATTTGCTGACAAGCACAAGCACTTAATATAAACCCAGGAAAATTGCCAGAAATCTTATATAGAGATGACTCACTCAAAATTCAATTAATGTAAGATTACAAACTGACCCAGGAAAAGAAGGGGTATTTCTGACACATTTATTTTTCTTTCTGTTTTTTCTCTCTTTTTTTTTAATTTACAATTTTTAAAATATAAACTAGCCAAAAAGTCAGCATTCCTTCAGTTTTGTATCCTCCTGTTTCTCTGGACATGGGAGAACTGCCTGAATTTTCTCTTCCTCACTTTCTTGTTCCATAGATGTCAAACGATCACCATGAAAGAGTGGGAAAGGAGAGTTCTGAAGATTTACCCCTCCCAGGAGATCTTTGCCCAGATTTGCTATAAAACTCAGCATAATCTTTGATCTTCCAGTGACTTGTACTCTTCTCTGTTACTTGAA
This sequence comes from Monarcha castaneiventris obscurior, assembly GCA_026261815.1. NCBI lineage: Eukaryota > Metazoa > Chordata > Aves > Passeriformes > Monarchidae > Monarcha > Monarcha castaneiventris. The sequence goes on from JAMPIT010000566.1 coordinate 15,908,324, forward strand.
ACCCAGCATTATTATTAAGCTTAAGTAGATTGCTTTAAACTTCTAAAATATTTACTCTCCTGCCTCCCAATGGGATGTTAACAATAAAAAATAGCGAGGGCTTCTACATTTGTTTTTACTTTACATAAACGAATTAAGCAGTCTCTGTGAGGCTCGTTTAGACCCACAATAATGTAAACTGAAGCAACACAAAAGGGCCTCCGCATCCATGTTTACAGAATAGAAATCCTACAGTTTTTGGAGGGAGAAGTTTAGATAAGGTGCCTAACTCATCTTTAGTCCCTGGACTGTGAGCAAACCTGGACAGGCCCCTCTGTTCATAAGGGAAACGTGTGACACTAACAGCTTGGTTGTTTGCTTTTGTATTTTTTCAAGTGAGTTCAAAGGGACTCACTTGATTATATCCCTTCCCCCTCCCCCACCCTTCATCTTTCATAACCATTGTTTAATGAATTTTTATTAGAAAAGCATGGCTGCACTTATGAAAAAAGAAAATCTGTCTTTGAAACCAGGAGCAGAGTGTGTTTTCCCTGGCATTAGCCTGTTAGTTTTTAATATCAGGTTTGCACTGGAGTTGACTCCTGGTGCATTTTGGAACCATAAGCCAACAAAGTGAAGCTAATGGGAAAGGAAATAATACAGGAGAAGAGAGCCCCTTTTGAAGTGTGGGCAGGAAATCTGCACAACCCTCTCTCCTCCTCCTCCTCCTCCTCCTCCTCCTCCTTTTCCCTCCTTATTCCCTACCCCCATCCCATGCAGTGTCCTCCTCTTCTTATAAAGAATGTCTTTTGCTCATTTTTTTTTGTTCAAAGGACAGGATTGAGCAAAAACATCAGCTTAATATCAGCTTCTCAATTAGCAAAACTTATAGGAAAAACATTCCTTGGTATAAAAAAAGGCAAACAAATCAGTAAACATAAGGAATGAATAAGCTAAGGATTCAACTCTGTAGTTTCAGACAAGGTGAAAGATGTTGCCTTCAACCAAGTTAACCACTGCAGTATGCCTCCCCTGAAGCCTCTGAGAACCAACAACATGCATAGAACTTCTCAGCTTAGTGAAGACACTGGAGCACGTCATGAGTGAGTCAGATACCTACTGGCACTAACATAATGTAAAAAACCAAGAAGAAATTGCCAGGCAGAAAGACTTCCAGCTCCTAAATGGCATGCTGGTGATGGAAAGCATTGCCAGATTTCAGTCACGGATTTGGTCTCAGTTATTTACTGTAGCTTGTTCTTTGCTGGCATCCCTCATGAAACTCAGTTGGGTTTGTGTAACTGTGAAAAGCCTGGGGTAATGCTAGTTGTACCTTTCCTGTTAGTTATATCTTCAGTGTTAGTTATATCTTCCTCTTAGTTATATCTTCAGTGTTTCCCAGAGAGACGAGCAGTCAGTAGGAAAGCCTCTAGTTTGGATCTGGAGGTTTGCCTACTTCACCTATTTGAATTTGCATACTTTGTCACAGAGCTTTTTGTGACACCTGGGTAAGTTCAGCTATTTAACAGAATTTGAGTTCTAAAATATCTTTGTGATTTTGTTTGGAACACTGCAGCTTAGAAAGCCGTAATCACACTTTCCTTTCATATAGCACTGCCTAGGGAGAAAACATGGATGAAAAAATCAGATCTTGCAGCACTGGGAATCACCAAAGTATCAAGAGACTTGAAAAAGAGATAATATGGAAAGTGAAAAATATTTCAGATTTTAAAAATGGAGTCTAGGAATCACTGAATTTTTCGTGCCCAATGTCCTTCAACTGATATGTTCTGGCAATGTAAAATAATATTACAAGAGCAATGGATATGTCTAAGAAGGGAATACAAAATGTTTTAAATGTGACTTATGCCAACAATCAGAGTTAATATTCTGGCACAGTTGTCCAAGATGGCATACTAGAACCTGTTTGCATCAGTGTCTGAAATTCATCACATTATTCTAACACAAACCACCAGTACAGTATTTCCTTGAGCATATTATCTAGGATTGAGCCACTTGTAAGTTTTAACAGATATCACAGAAAAAGCAGAGCTGGGATATCACCTGGTCAGTTACTGCATATGCACTTATCACAGGCAGGAAGCACACTATGGGAACAATGTATTTGTGGGTCTCAGGACACTGGCAGCAACTCTTTGCTGCTGTTCCCAGAGGCACCTGGACATTACCTGAAATAAGAACAGAAAAAACTATTGTGATCAGAAGACAGAGGCTAACTTCCCCCAAATGCCATGGTCTTTCTCAAAACCTGTTTCTTCATAGAACTAACACTACATACTTGCTTGTTAAGCTAGGCAAATATCTTCCTCTCCAGAAAGAGAGGTAGCATAAGCTGAGAAGATAACCCCCTGCTAATTCTTACTTGCTGCTTTTACTGATGAAAAGAGAAGGTCAATAGAACAGGGCAGGGCAGACTTGCTGAAATGTTCGTCTACCCCTTTTAAGCAGCTTGACAAATTATTAATACCCTGATCCAGTTGCACATTTTTCATTAAGGACCAAACATGCCTGTAGAGTACAGGGATAACAGAAAAGTAGATAACAGCCCATCCAGAAAGTTTTCTAGGTGTCCCAAACGCTGCACACTTTAACTTGCCATGTGCTTTTGCAATCCTTCACAAAAAAAAGTCATTATACAGGTTCTGTGTGGTGTTTTTCACATTCAGGTTGTTGAAATAGCATTAATTGTCTTCCAAAGATATCCGTGTCAGAGCAAGCTACCCTGAATTCCTGTCAAAGCTGACGAAAAAAATGGGCACTTATAAGACCAAATCTATTTCCTCCAAAAACAGAAGTCGTATGAACCACATGCTGTAAGTGCTTATTTGTTTCCGTCACCTACAGAGAGAGCACTGAGTAGCTCAGATGCAGTTGTGAGGAGAGACAACTGAGGCAGTGATTCCCATTCCTAGGGAACAGACCTAAGCAGATTTTAGAGGATCAGTGCAGGAAAGACACAAGGTGCTGGGAGGCACATGGCCTAAAAGAGTCTGGAGTGTCACTGGAGCTGTGACAGCAGAGTTTGATCCAGGCTGTACAGGCTCCATGTGCTCTAGCAAATTTATAAAAATTACACAGGCAAACCCCTGCTGATTTCCACATGTCCTCAGTGTCAAACTCAGCTTTAACACACTAAGAGGGTGATCCCATCTGCCTCTACTGTGACATTGGCTCAGTTTGTGACCTTGGTGGCAATCCTGTGTGGCATTAATTTGCCCCTCTGCCTGCAGGAACTGCAACCCAGGGTGTGTGAAGGTCTGGAGGGAAGGTGTATCATTTGGAGATCACGGTACCACCACTGACTTGCTGAAGTCAGTCCTCCACCCCAGAACATCTGAAATAAAGGAGGCAGAAAAATCTAACCATACGCCTGGCAGTTTCGTCTGCCATGGTGGGCAGCCATTCCTGCCAGACCCTGAGACATTCTGGCTGCTGCCAGAAGGGATTGCTGGCTTCTTGCACATGAGGCATGAAGACATCAAACTTATCATTAGGGACAGCTGAGCTTCATTCTGGAGTTGTTTTTCCCTCTCATTGGCTTTACTCAGAGCCTCCTACTATCACAAAATGGTGGAAGATATGAAGATGTCTTGATGTCCTGGTTTAAAGACCACTGACTTAACAAGGTCAGACTCTAACAATTTCAGTAGGGCTTGGACTTCATTCAAGAGAAGAATAAGGAGCCTGATGCAATCTCCTGTCTTATCCACCCCCAGTATATTGGCCAGATTGGAGCCAACAACTCTGACTTCATATTAGAGGCAGTTGCAGGGCAGCAGCTAAGGAGATACCACAGGTGATGGAAACCTCTGACAGGGAGGACATGCAGTCCCTGCCTGTGCTGGACCTGCTTTCCTGGCCCAACTTTGGAAAGGTAAGTAGTGTTTTCACACCTCATTTAGGAGTTATTTCTGGGTCCAAGTGTGCAACCACGTGTTCTTGTTAAGATCCTGCAGAATTTAAAGCCCGCATGCATGTGTTATTAATAACATGGAAGACCACGTGCCACCATTCAAAGCAGCATGGGGGTTGGTTCAGGCATGGGGGCTAAAAGACATGTGAGGAATGAGAGGGAAATGTGTACCCATAGCACCCACAAGGGAACAGTGCTCAGTGGCATGAGACATTTACCCTCAGGAGGGATGCTGAGAGGAAAGTTGTGCTCAGAACATAAATATGGCTCCCACAATCTCAGGGAGACAAGCTGGACCAGCTTCCTGACCACATCACAGAGTGATAGAGAGTATTACATCTCCATGTTAAAGAGCAATTTGAAATTACCTTATACAATTTCTCCATGCCTTAGTTTCTCTATGGCATAAAGGAAGTAACAACGGTTCCCACTTCTCCCTGATGCACAGTCATTTCCATTTCTGGGGCAGGTGAGCCCTGAAAGTTTCTCAGCTGACAATCTCCAAATAGTTGATATAAAGTTAAATATAGGACTGAGATGGGATCAGCCTGCCTCTTCTCCACCTTTCAAAGAGGGATAATGAAACAAGTGGATAAATAAAATTATATAAAATCAAACTGGGCCTGAAGTTTGCCTTGACTGAAGCAGTGGCATCCTCTCAGAATACTAGTCCAAAAAACAATTTATTAAAAAGTGGTGAGGTAAACCCCATTGTTCCACATTTTTGGCTCCAGGAGGCTGGAGCAACCCTTACCTGATGTAATTTTAAAGTGCTTGGCAAATGCACTAAATAAGAGGAGGGTTTCTGCACAAAATGAAAACTTATACAATCCCTTAAGAAAAGCCAAACCTTAAACATGTGAAAGCTTATGAAAAATTAGATGATGTGAAAAACACTTTAAATCAAAGCAGCAGGTAAAGCTGGAAATAAAGTTATCTTCAGTTAAAATCTCTATGTACCACATTGACGGTAATGCTTCATTTCCTGCAGACTGTAAGTAAATCAAAGCCTACTTTGGGTTTCCATATCTGTCTAAGATCTCATCTCCAGGAATGTATTATTTTGGCATTTCCCACATTGGAATTACCTCTGGTCCGAATTTGGGTAATAGAGTATGATAACATATTAACAAGTAATAAGCATGAAATTTTTATCCATTTTAAAATGTATTACTGAGAAAGAAAACAAACATGTAAAAAAGCCAGCATTTCAAAAGTAATCAGCAAAAGAACTGAGAAAACAAGACTTAGGTCACAAGAGAAAAATGAAAGAAAAGTATAGCTAATTGGTGGCACTTTTGTTGAGAAAGAATGTAAGAAAAGCTGCATACCTATTCAGGAGAAGTAAAACAGATGTGTGAAGTGTCTGGCTGAGCTATTGTTTTAACTTTGTAATCTAAAATAGCTGACTTGATTTCATTTTAACAAGGGATTAGTTTAGCAGACAGTTTGGATTAGCAACAACATATATAAATAAACACGCTACTCTTAAATACTTGGCTTATAAGATGCAGGACAACAAGAATCAGGAAAATGCTAGTCTTGAACTTTTAGATTACAGAGCCAAAACACATGCCTATTCCACAGAGACAAGGAATTAGCAAGAGCCTTCACATTGCATAATGTAATACAAGAAATATTTGTGATTATGATTTCACTGAGAAGCAACTCAAGCCCTGCTCTATACCCTAATTGCAGAGGATTAACAAATATTTTACACCTATGCTATTTTAAGAAAAAGAAAGATAAGCTCATACTTTGCTATTCATATGAGAAGGAACCTAACACAAGTCAGAAATTATGGGCCGGGTATTCTGTAAAAAAAAGATGCATGTTGCTTCAGCCATAGAAGAGGGGGGAAAAAACTGTCTGCCATTTGAAAAACCCTTTTCCTAACATGTTTTTCACACAGCAGCAGAGGTCCAGAATAACTGATCTGAGGAGGGAATGTGTCTGTGCTGGTAACCAGAAAGAGGATGAGACTGGCAGAGAACCACTTCTCCAGTGTATTCAGACAGCTCTCCATCAGTCTGAGCAGTCTCAGAGCCTGCACTAACTTTTAAGTTATAAACATTCACAGACATTCGGGGTTTTATATGGGATTTTGTATCGTCCCTTCCAGCACCACCAAGCCGGATGTGATTCTAATGTCACAGTGTTTTCTGTAGCAGTCCTTTTGCTACCATCTGTTACAGGTCAACACCAGTATGGGTTCTTTATTATTTTAAGGCCCCTTAAGTCAGTAAAGGCTTAAGCCTGCTACTGATTCCAGTGCACTTTGACTCTTGCCATCAAGCTGAAAACTTGGATATACAGAGACCATTCACCTATAGGAGATGGGCAGCATGCTCCCATGAGTAGTGACTACCTAAGTAGTTACAGGACTTTCAGTCCACTCCCTAAATTCCTGTATGCTGTCTATAAAGGTAGCCATGCTGGAACAGTCTTCCTTGGAAAAGAGTACAAGGTAGAAGGGGATGTGCAGTTCTCCCCATCCATGATGAATAGGCTGAGTGCAGCAGGAATTAATTACAGCATGTGATTTAATCTAGTTATTAAAATCTGTTCTTATGTTAAAAATGCAGAAGTATTGTTAAAACTTCATAAAAGAAAGTCTGTAAAATTAGTTACATGACATACATCTGTGGGGAATGGCTTAGGAAGGCAGAGCCTGGGCTGTATCTGAGGTTTCTTTTGTTTTTCATGGAGTAACATTCATTTGAATTAATTCATGTTCATCAAGAACTGATATTGACTGCTCACCATCAGATGTATGGCAGACAAAGCCTAATATGTATTAAATCCAGAGAATTTATAAGATTTCCAATTTAATCCGAGAATCTTTAGCAAGCAAATGCATCTGTCTGGAAACCTGCCTACAGAAGAGAATTTGTGAGAGAAAAATCTTGCAGGTGCAGGAAAGCAGACTACTGAAGACATCAGAGAATGTCAGACATGGAAAATGTATCTCCTAGTGAGATAAGCTGGAGGTAAATGCACAAGGTAGCAAAGGAAAAAGGCATAACAATCATAGAATCATAGAAACAATTAAGTTGGAAAAGAACTTCATGATCATTGAGTCTAACCTTTGACCTGGCACTCCTTGTTAGCTAAGTCATAGCACTAAGTGCCACGTCCAGTCATTTCTTAAACACATCACACAGGGATGGTGACTCCATGACTTCTCTGGGCAGCCCTCACATCATCTGAATTTGTCTTCACCTGCCTGAACCTTTGTTTTAGCTTGTTTAGTTGGATCAGCAATTATCTGACAACCAGATGGCTATGGCCCATTTTATCCTTTTGTTTGCTAAACCTCTGCTTAATCCCTGTTAGATTTTCATAATTGTTTGAGGTAATGTATTGAGTTTGTGTGGCCAGGTGTTGGTAGCAGGGGGACTACAGGGGTGGCTTCTGTGAGAAACTGGTAGAAGGTCCCCCATGTCCAATGGAGCCAATGCCAGCTGGCTCCAAGATGGACCTGCCACAGCTGGCCAAGGCTGAGTGGTGGTGGCACCTCTGGGATAACAGACTTAACAAAGGGGGAAAACTCTACAAGGGCAACTGCAGCAGGGAAAAGGAGTGAGAGTATGTGAGAGCAACTCTTCAGGCAGCAGGGTTGGGAAGGGGTGCTCCAGGCAGCAGAGCAGAGATTCCCCTGCAGCCCGTGGCAAAGACCATGGTGGGCCAGATGTCCCCCTGCAGCTGATGGAGGTTCATGGCGGAACAGAGATCCACCTGCAGCCTATGGAGAAGATGCACACTGGAGCAGTTTGTGAAGAGCTGGGAAGATCCCACATTTGAGCATTTTGTGGAGGACTGTCTCCCATGGGAGGGGCCTTATGCTGGAGCAGGGGAAGAGAGTGAGAAGTCCTTCCCCCAAGGAAGAAAGAGAAGCAGAGACAATGTGTGGTGAACTGACCACAGTTCCCATCCTCTGTCCACCTGCAGTGCTTGACAGGAGGAGGTCCATATATTTTTTGTTTAGATAACAAGTAGCTATTCTTTGAAGAATTAAATATCTATAAAGTTAAGATAATGATGCAGGTTAGAAGAATGCAGGCTTAAAATGATAAGAGACGGGACATAGGAGATACTTGAGCTATTAATTTATCAGTGGTTAATTACTGATTATTAACCACAATCCTTAAACTGTGACAGCTCAGGCAATTACATGGCCAAGATCTTTCTTCGCTCAGAGCCATGGTGGGGAGATGCTGATCAGGTTAACTGGCCCTCTTGCAGCTGCTCAGCTCTTTCCCTGCACCACAGTCACCAGCAGAATAAGAAAAGCCCATATGCAATACACTTTAAGAGCCAGTATCACTCAAACTCAGGTATCTCAAGTTAGTGCCTGAGACAAACTAGGAGGAAACACACCTGAAATGAATGTGTCCTCTGATAGAAGGCAGGTTTCAGCAGCCCCTCCCTCACCCAGGTTTGGAAAGAATTTTCTTGGAAGAAAGTGAAAAAAAGCTGCTTATTTAACAAGAAAAGTGCACACAGGCACAAAATTAATAGTGTTAGATAATAAACCTTCTCGTTGGGGAGAAAAACCTGGTAGATTCAGAGTCCTTTCTGTAGGTGTGGCTCTGCTCTCTCTCTGGAGCTGGGGTGCAGAGGGGAACTCTCCGGGCTGCGTTGCAGAGCCTCCCAGTGATGGTGTTCCAGACCGGAGCAAAGCTGAACAGTTCCAGGAAAACTTTCTTGCCTCAGCTAGCAGGCTAGCTAAAAAGAAAAGAATTTTAACTTTCTGCCTCTCTCCTGAGAAAAGGAACCGAGAGCTGGGAAAAGCAGGAAGGTGTTTCCTTGGCTTCACAGCGGTGAGAAGGCAGGGGAGCATGTCCTTGGACACAAACCATGCTGAAGGATTCGCTCGGCTTCCCCCACTTTCTCTCAGACTCAGCTTAAAGGCACAGAAAGGCACAGGATTCATGTCTGAGCAATAAGCAGGTGATAGGGTTACAGCATCATAAGGTCACCCCAAGACAGTGCCTTAAGTCAATGTGGCTCAAAGTATCATAAGAGCACTTTTCCAGAGCTCCCAGGCCACTTATTTGTGATGGCTGGGTCTTTCTTGGGAAAAAAGTTGTTGTTTGTTCTCATTATTTTTCAGAACAACTGTCCCATTAGGAGCTTCCCAGATGCTAGCTGGTCTCTCCATGAGGAAGGTTGGGTATCTTATCTTCTGGTAGTGACAAATCACCTAGAAGGTGAGGTAAGGTCGCGTGTTCACTAGAACAAGGAGAAGCAGAAGCCCGGTCAGTAATTTACAGTCAACTGTTTGTCTTTTGGGTTTTTCCACACATGAAATACACCCAACCCAAGAACACCAAGAAGGAGCACATAACTGGAGACAACAGGGAATGAAAGCGAGTCCTCACCTTTTCTCCTGTGTCTTAGCCTTAAGTGTCACAACCTAAAAGTGACTGGCAACACAGAAAGCAGAGAGACAGAAAGTTTTCACTACTCCAGTACACTCTGCCTGAGTAAAAGATTGTGAGATGTGTCCTAACACTACTTTAATTAAAATGCAATATCAATTTGATTTGAACCACCACTTTTGATACAAAACTCAGCAACTTTATGTAGTAGGCTTGAGCAGAGATAAAAAATTAATGTCTTAAATAATTTAGGCATCAGAGAGAGTCCCATGACCATAATATAAACATATTGATGTTGGCAAGAAAACATTTATTATTAATTTTACATAAGAGCTACAAAGTTCCAGGTACATTTCCTATTTCACACCAAACTTTGCAGACATGCAGAGCTTAATGGTAATTAGAACTTGTTTGTATCAATTTATATCTATGTTGAGAAAAAAAATTATGCTGAAGAAGGAGGATTGTTCTGAGTTTTCCAAGTATATTTGGACTAAATGAGTGTTCTTAATAAGTTTTCAGTGCTGCTGCAGTAAATGAGTAGGTGTTTACAAGAATACAAAAGATATTAACTAACCATTTCTGGAATTGTCATGGCAATGCCCCAGATTTCCTAAAAAATCCTGAATAGGTACTGACTAAAATGTTATTTTCTTCTGTGTTTGTCTTCTTTACCCAGAATGACAAACCACAGAATATGATCCCGTACAGAATATATATATACACATAGAAATGTTTGTGTGTGTGTGTATATATATATATATACTTTAAGTACACATTTGCACGAGTCTGATGTAGCTATATATATATATATATATTCAAGGTATTCAGGCTTTGTATGCAGGAGGATAAATAAAAGTATGGCAAGCATCAAATCTGCAAGAAAGAATTTACGTATTTTTGTTGCTGCTAATAATCGCTTGGCAAAAGGTCATCCTTGCGGTTTCTTCACAGTATGCATCTTTGAGGGACGTCTCATTTTCTGAATACTGCAACTTTAAATGAAGAAATCCCTTTGCCTACCGTCATTTAAATTCAAACACACTATTACAGTAAGTCACTGTGTTTACTCACTTCATGATCTGGGCCCAAATTTCCAAACAAAGATTTTCAAGCCAAAATTTTAGACCCCTAAATTTAGACAGAAAAACACCATCATTATTATTTGTTTTTCTTATTCAGCATTTTCCTGTTCTGAAATAACAGCGATGGAGGCAGAGCAGACGGGCCAGTTCTGAGCCCCAGCTCTGGCAGCTGCACAAGGCTGAGCAGAGAAGCTCAGAGGAGGGTGTAAGGCCATTCCTAGGTGGGATCAAACTGCCAGGATAGGCTCCAGCAAGAGGAGCAGGATGAGACTGCAAGGAGCCACAGCTGGACCTCCTTGAACTCAGGTACTGCCTGAATGGTACTGCCTTGCCACCACCACCTCTGAGGCTGCTGAGGCTCCAGCAGGGACCTGGAAGGGAAAGAGTGAGAGGCTTGACTGGAGCTGCTCTCTGCAGCCCCGAGCGGAGCACAGCTCAGCCAGCCCAGGAGAGCCGTTCATCCATATTATGTGCCTTGTGTATAATAAAACATAGCTCACGCATTTTTAGATCATCAGCTGCAGTATTAAAACAGGCCCCTTGCTGAGAAAATAAATACAAAAAACATGACTAGAGGAGATGGCACAATCACAGAGAACTGAGAGCAAAATCAGACGTATCCCTTCGTTTTCTTCCTTTTTTTGTTTTAACTAATGTAATTAAAGGCTTCCTCAGCATGGACACAAAGGGAGTATTTAATGTGACCTTTAAAAAAAAAAGAGAGATTTAAAGGTTTAATATACCTCCCGAAAAAAAAAAAAAAAAGGCAGTTAAAGATTTCCTAAAAAAAAAATTAAAGATCCACAAATGGCTGGTGAAACTCCATAAAGCAGCTGGAACTTGTTAATAGTCACACTCTCCTGTGACCTGAGATGCAGGAATCTACCCATGAATTTTTTACAGATATCCTTTAAAACAAGTGCTGGCCAATATTACTGTGGCCCACTGGACTAAAACTTTTGGAAGACACTGTGGCACCCAGCGAAAATCAATTCTCCTGACATGTAGGCTTCAGAAAAACACCTTTTTTCCATTTCTTTTTCTTTAAAAAAAAAAGGAAAGAAAAAAATAAAGAAACACTTAATCAGTAGCAGTGACTCAGTATTAAAAAACAACAGTACTCTTTTCCCTCTGCTCTGCACATATGGTTCCTCTGAGAGACCAGAGTTAATGAATAATAATAGTGGTTTCTTCACCACCCATTGCTAACGTTGATATTATGTGAAAAAGACTAAATACAAGAGAGCAGTTTTCTACAAAAATGAACCAAAAAAACCTTCTGAATCTAAAAATGCCAGAATTTTGCAAGGTGCTGATAAACAGATCCTAAATGTTTCTCTCTTAATTACAGCCACAAACAGATATCCAGAAGAAAAAATGCTGAGAGCCATGCTTCCAGGCAATTAAATCAAAATCCATACTCAGATTTTCATCACATATTAGTGGGAAGAACTGAATGTCGCATTAAACTAAGGGTTCCTCTAAATGCTAACACTCATAATTAAGAGATGTGCAGGAAGAGAGATGCTTTCCTTCGGGGTTCTACTCCAATGTAACTGGAATGAACTGTGGATCACCTGGTGACCTGTCTAAATCTTCCTGTACAGCTCCACACTTCCTTCCTTGCACAGGAAGAAAATACCACATGACATTCCAAGAACACTGATGCAACTTGAGTTGACTTCCTATGGGGTTCTAGCAGCTTTCTTGCAGTGGCATTCTGCAGTGGCATTCTGTAGGGCTTCTTGTATGAGCTGGAGGATAGCACCAGCCCCATGAGACCAACTGACTTCTGGATTAGAGCGTATTCACCTTGGGGTGCAAGTGGAGTGAGCACAAAACTGTAGTGGCCAGCACACCAGCCCCTGTGGTGATGTCAGCACAAGGGTTGAAGGCACTGTGCCTAGACTGAAAGTCCTTGCTAAGAAAAGTGATGGGGTGGTCTTTAATAAGTCTTTGCTTAAGTAAATTCAGGAGTGGGACCTTGTTTTCAAAACCCCCGCAAAACATATTAAAATGTAGTGTTGCAGCAACGTATAAATTTGCTGCCTGACTCATTACCTACTTGCTGGAAGTAAGTTCAGATTCTCATCATTCACCTTCAAACCACGCCAGGACACTGCAATAGCGAAGTCCTTTTGTACATTTAACCATGGTAGGGAAAGCTATTTTATATCCCCATGGCTCTGCTCCTTTATTAAAGAGATCTGGTGGAAGGAGTTGTAGCTTTAAGCCTTTCTTCTCCCACATTTTGCTGTGCCTTGCTCTGAGTTTGTTCAGGGCCCAACAAGTATTAGAGCCTAAGCACAGCTGTAATAATAGAGCCTTTGGGAAAGGTGGCACTTCCACGGCTGCAGGTGTTGAAATACTCACCCTGAGATCTCTCTCATTAGCTCTGCTCACCAGCCTACTTAGTATTGGAAAAGTTACTATACCACTGTGCCTATGTGAAAGAAGTCAGGCTCTGATCTAGGCACAGATCAGCCTCCCAGATTTGCCACAGCCCAGCTGTCAGTCTTCACAAAAAGGCCAAGGACTGGAAAGATACAAATACCAATTCTGCTGGGCCCTGCAACAGGTCATTCAAGGTCAAATCAGGGTGGTAATATGAGGAAATGCACTCTGCTGGAGCTCATCCTGTGCCCATTCTGCAAGGAAAACTACGGTCTTTAGGGCTGTCACTTTCCTTCACAACCACTAAATTCAGACAAACATTTTTTAAAAAAACAATCTCAGAAAAAGTTAAACTAACAAACTCTAAATAGGGAAAGGTGTTAAATTATGTGTGGCCTCATTCTTGTGCTCCCCCTGACAAACAAAATGTGGCCAAAAGAGAATTACAAGCTATGAAGCTGTTAAAATTCCCTTGGACCCTGTATTTCAGATTCCTCATGAAGGAGTTGTTGGTCTGGATGTGTCGGCATGCTGTGTGATATAAGCCACGAGGAGAAGGGAGAAGAGGGATTCTCTTCTCTCTACATGCACACACACACACAAACACGTGTGTACACACACTGCCATTGAAATGAATGAGCCCATTCATAGTAAACACACGTTCTATTGGTTTATTAGGCTTGGAACCAAGTCGCACCTTCTGAACCTGCCAGAGTTAAGTTGTACATACCAGAAAAATATCTCACCTGCAATACCTGTCAGTCTATTCATATTAACGCAAGTCTTACAATTTCTACTGTCCGTGTACCAAATCCTGAAGGTCTTTCACAGGCCTGAAAATGGGCAGGAGGATCTGGGCAGAAGGACTGAGGTACCACAGTCCCTGGGACTCACCACCTCCTTACGGAGGCAGGCAGTGCTTCCCGCAGGAATGACTGCCAGTGGGAGGAGGGACATTCCTTGAGATTCCACTTTCAGATACTTCTCAGAATCCCTCTCTCTGGGTGGGTTGGCATCTCCTCTGCCAGCAAGAGCAAATGGCCTATCTCCCACAGGGTCTTAGCTGATCAATCATAGGTGGAGGGCAAGTTGCCTCTAGGCTGTCTTCTGGCCCTCAGTAGCTCTTCTCTCTGTGGTCTTCAGTGCTACTTGGCACCGGAGGTTCTGGGAATAATCCTCTGTCTGCATCTAGCTGTCTGTGTGCTGCAACAAGAGCCTCACAGTGCCCTGCCAAGCTGCTGAGCCTTCGAAGGCATAGCCCCAAATACCACACGTTCCATTCCAGGGCAGAATGTAACGACAGCTATAATTAAAACCGTTATTAATGCAAACACATGAGGTCATAATAATAACTAAACTGTCCAATGCTGTCTGAGGTTGTATCTCACTTCCTCTGGAAGATCAGACCTGCTCCAGTCAGAAGACAGGACATCAGCTTCACCTGCCTAGTTCATAACCTGGAGACCTATTGTCTAAACCCTCTGTATTTGTTTCCTGTCTTACACGCCACTTTTCACCCATCTTCTGGACAGAAATTCACTGGGACTAGCAGATAGCTGGTGCGGTTGCTTTACTCTGGCTGGACACCAGGTGCTCATCAAAGCCATTCTATCCTGTCCTCTGATGCACAGGGGAGAGAAAACATAACAAAAGGCTCATGGATGCAGGTAAGGACAAGGAGAGATCACTCAGCAGGTACCATCACAGGTGAAACAGGCTTGACTCGGGAAAATCCGTTTCCTGTATTATTAATCAAATCAGAGTAGGATAATGAGAAAATAAAAACTAAATCTTAAAACATCCTCCCCACAACTCTCCCTTCTTCCTGGGCTCAGCTTCAATTGCAATTTTCTCCTTCCTCCTCATGGGGAGGACTCACCACACTCTTGACCTGCTCTAGCATGGGGTTCTTCCCACAGGAGACAGTCCTCCATGAACTTTCTCATTGTGAATCCTTCCCATGGGCTGCAGTTCTTCATTAACTGCTCCATCATGGATTCCTCCCACAGGGTGCAGTCCTTCAGGAACAGCCTGCCCCAGTGTGGGTCCCCCATGGGGTCACAAGTCCTGCTCCAGTGCAGACTCCTCTCTTCATGGGTCCAGTGGTCCTGCCAGGAGCCTGCTCCATCATGGGCTTCCCATGGGGTCACAGCCTCCCTCAGACATCCACCTGCTCCAGAGTGGGACCCTCCATGGGCTGCAGGGCCACAGCTGCCTCACTATGGTCTTCACCACGGGCTGCAGCGGAATCTCTGCTCTGCTGCCTGAAGCACCTCTTCCCCCTCCTGTCTCACTGTCCCTGGCGTCTGCAGAGTTGTCTCTTTCACATAATCTCACTCCTCTCTCCTGAGGAGTTGCCCCTGTGCAGTTTTCCCCCCTTGTTAAATCTGTTATCCCAGAGGTGCCACCACCATTGCTGGTGGGGTTGGCATGGGCCAGCAGCAGGTTCAGTGGAGCCATCTGGCACTGGCTCCATTGGACATGCGGGAGGCTTCTACCTGCTTCTCACAGAAGCCACCCCTGTAGTCCCCCTGCTACCAACACCTTGCCATCCAAACCCAATGCAGATGATTAAGCCAATATTGCACTGCAAACTGCTCACATTTACACACAGCTAATTCTGGCTCATGGATTTCAAATATGGTGTATCAGGAAAGAAAAGATCTTTGATGCCCATCATCAACTCCTTACATCTATCTCCCAAAAAAATCATCTCACAGGAGTCAGAATAATAGTAAGTACATAGTTCATAGTGTTCTCTTTTGGACATTTTTTCCCTAATCTCTGTAAATAATCTAATTTTTGTGCTTTCCTCCAGCCAGTTATTTCTCTGTACCATCAGTACAACACTTTCCTATACCTTGTTCATTATTTCTGATATATTCAGCAGAACTTAAGCTTCTTCCTTTAAGGTCAAATTAACTCTCCTCTTTCTGCTACATTATTTTTTTTCCCCTCAAGGAATCCCTATCAACCTCTGTAACTACTTTTCCTATACTTTTTAATAACCTAGTAGTCATGATTCCTGAAACAGGATTTCATGCAGTGGTAGTAGTTCCCCTTCCACTGATTAGAGTGATGAGGAACATGCTGGGTTTGCCACTATAATTTTAATCTTTGTTACTTTGCGTAGAGTCCCATCTGTCTGAAACTCAAGGTCCTTAGCTCACCTCAGAACACAAGTTTATTTTTATTTGCAAAATATACTAATGCTGAACTTCAAATAATTTGAAGAGTGAGTCTGCATCTCCAAATCTCTTCCAGGTTCAGATTCAATTTACAAATCATCCATTTGTAGTTGAAAAAAATAAAAGTAAGCTGTGAATTCTCTGGAGTGTTCACAAGGTCATTTTCAGTAACAGCAATAAGTGGTTTGCAGTCGATTTCAGCTAATAAAATAGTAATAGCTAAGGCCTCCCACAACTAAGACATGAAGTCTTTTACAACCATGCCAAAGCCTCCTTTTCTATCTGAGCTTATTAACTCTCATTTCCTGTTAGCATCTACTATTCATAAACCACTGGTCTCTAGCTGTGACCACTTTCCTGCAAGAAGATTGCACTGAAATCCCAAAATACTTCTTTGAAGCACCTGTGGACAATATAGGTTTGGGCATACCATCCTCCCAAATTAATTCCTTTTACTTCTTAGACTTTTTATTAAGGTCAGGCAATGTCATTGTGTAGGAGCATTCTCTATTTATTTATTCAGGCAGCAGTATAAGGTACAATTGTCCTAATGTAATCCATCATTCCCAGAAATCTACTATTTCTTTGTCAACTGCAGTGGTTTCACTGTTACCTAAATGTCTTGCCAAATAACCTTCTTTCTCAGGTGTGTTATTTATGTTACAGAAAATTTACATTTTGCTGGCATCACACTAACCCAGCAGCTTTGGTTCTGTTCCAGGATGCTCAGAGCTTCCAGTTATTCTCTTCTGACATTTCAGTTTGGTTTAGTGTGTTTCCCATATTAAAATATCTTCTATGGTGCCCCAATTTCTTCTGTGCTATCAAAATTTTTATTTTTGTTATAAAAATGGAATGCTGAGCACAACATAAATGGAAGTCTGAAGAAACAGGGTTTTCTCAATAAGACATGGAAAACGCATTAAACATGTGCTGTGTTTTTCCAAAGACTTTCCCTGGAATCCTGCTGATACATCCAGCAAATAAAAAAATCCAGTATTAGGCAACATCTCTGAAAATTATCCCCTAACAACTACTGTGACTTTTTTTCTTTTATTCGTACTTATTCAATTCCTCTGGTCTAAGCAGATCCAGACAGAAAACATTCTGTCCCTATTTTTCTCTCTAGAGATGAATAAAGAGTGTATCCACAGCTCATTCTCCTATGCATTTCTTGGTTGTTGGGGTAATAAACTCACCCATATCTTTTTTTTTTTTTTTTTTTTTTTGCCTCTTCCTTCAGAGGAATGGAATTTGAGTAGGAAGAGGGACTGGAGGAAGGCTGACTCTCTCCTCTGATGTGTGTTCTGCTTAAAGACAGCTTGTTCCCTAGCTGGTGTCTGATGCTTCCTCAGGTATACTATCCTCCTGTCCTCTCTCATGAGCGCATTGTCCTGATGAGAACAAAGATTCAACACATTATTTTTTCTATAATGAGTGCTCTTCTCCATAAAGTTAATACAGACTTTATCTGTCCACTTTATTTACCCTCATGTTAACTTTAGTTGCTATTATCTTACCCCCGTAAACCTCCCCTGACTCTCCATTATCTGCTTCTTGTCAGGAGGATAACATTATTTCAATCAACACACCATCATGTGCACCAGTATCCAATTTAAAATGAATAAATGTCTTTCTTGCTTTCAGGGTGATAGTCCATTCATCTTCTGATGAATTGCTCTTATGAAGAATCCCCCAGAGCAAATGGTGCTGTCATTGATCTCCTGTATGCTGCTTCTTACACACTATTTCACAGTGATGTAATCTAGTGCATACCTTCTTCCACTTTATGGCTTGTGCTCTTTTCCACGCAATCTGCAGGCCCAGATGCTGCTCTTGTAGGATACCAATTATATCTTCATCAAACATCTTTCTTTGCTCTGTTTTGGATTCTCAATTATGTCCTCTCCTTCATTCTGAACTGGGCACCTGGTTAGTTTGACAAACTCTAAGTACTTTGTCAAGAGTTATTTCATGATGTTCTGATGATTTGTTCCAGATCCAGTCACAATCTCCTTTGTAATCAGGCTCTTGCTTCATTAAATGGTGAAATTTTCAGTCACAGACTTTTACTGTTACAGATTTCACCTTCTTTTTTAATACAGCATTCTTTAAAATAAATTAGAAAAAGAAAAAAAAAAAAGAAGATAAAACCTTATGTTTAATTGTTTCAGAGTAAAATACTCCTAAACATTTTAATGGTTAATTCTGACTGCCTAAGTACCTGGAAACCAAAGAAACCTGTCAGGACTTCAGTACACTCTATTGTATGACTATATCCTTTAACTGCCTTCCCTTTTTCAAGCAGACAAAGAGTATGGGACCATTCACATCTTCTGCTGTTATCTCCCACTCATCCAAAGTTTTCTCTGCAGTGAAATTCTTCATTGCTTCATTATTCCACTTGAGATGCTTTCTTCCTTCCTTTATATTTTCAGCGTCATCATTTACCTCCTGGTGATTAATTTGTGTACGAGAAACTGACCTGGTGTCTTGCCCATTTCCCATTGCTGTGGACAGCTGCATCACTTCCAAGGCTCTCTACCAGACTGATCGTCTGGGACCCGAAGCCTTTACACACCCTGTGGCTTTCCAGTGCAGCGGTTCACAAGTGCCACACTGACAAGGCTGACACCTTGAAGGAGTTTCTAAGGCACAGAGGTTGCTTTCCTGCCTCAGGGGATTACAGAGCCTGAAGCCATATTAACTGTTGAACAGATTTCTCCCTCAGATACTAAGGTTTCTCAGAGTTGCTGGATTTGTCTTCTGTCCAAACCTCACAGAATAAGTTTTCCAAATGGGGAAACATTCCTCCTTCTTGAAGGTCAGTTTTCCTACAGTGAAAGACATTTCTCTTCTTCTTTCTAAACTCTCAGAAGAACTAGATCTAGGCAATTCCTCTCATCATTTCCTAGGTGTGCAAGACACATTGCGCAAGTTTCGTAAAATTAACAGTTCTTGGAAGGAGTGGATCTCTTACATGTGCAGGGTGCAGATGGTCTGCACACATCCAGTAAACCTGCTGCTCTCAAGATGCACAGGACTTAGAACATCTGGTCCAACATCAGTGGTACAGTAATAAATAAGGAAGACAAATAAACTCACACCTTTGGTATAAAAGAGAAGCAGGCAAACACCACAACAGATACCTCAAAGTGGGAAAATATCATTTCCCTCTGCTTGTCTTTACATCTTTATCATATACTCCATGGAAATCCCAGGCTTGCAGCTTCTAAGACTATCTCACCCTTTCTCAGGATGACAGATCTCAGAACATGATGCGCAAGGCTGAAACTGCATCTAGGTTCAAGCAGGTTGTCAAACATCTGAAAATCCATTATATATAAAGGCAGTCTTCAAATTCCATGTGGTTGGAGCTGCTAAAAGACAGAAGGGCATCATCTGGAAAACTTAACGTAGTTTTAAGCAGAGTCAGGAGAAAGGAAAAAAAAAGAAAAAATGAAATTTACTCAAAGTTACCTCTTATCTTTCCTTTTATTTCTGAAAGACAGAGTTTGAATGCGTACACCTCAGTGATATGCAGGTAGAAATGAAAGATCCATATGAACATCATACATAGGCTTATCTGCAAATTTTTAAAAGGTCTGAGGCTGCTACAAGAGCTGGCACAGTGAGTAGTGCTGCAAATTTTTGTCTTTTTGTCTTCCAACCACATAAATAAAGCTGTGTCTATGCAGTTACTGAGAAAGACGCATCTTCAGCCCATGAGCTCCTGCCAAAAGGAGGTTTGTACTCAGGTTTTGTTAAGGAACTTAACAAGCCAAAGCTGAATTTGAAGTTAGATCACAACAATAATGCTTCTATGGAAAGACCCAATGGATTCATACCATCACAGTCACTTCCTCCAGGTTCTCATGACACCTGGTTATTACTAAAATCTTCAAAATCAATCAGAAACATACTCCAGGACAGTGCAATAATTTATACAAAAATTTTCATCTTAATGCATTCACAGCTCATATGCTTTATTAATAGCTGCTACTACAGCTTTGTTCTCTCCACTGCGTAAATTCAGTAGGATTTACACATAAGTGCTAGTCTCTCATCTGTTTATGGAATATTCACATCTTTCAGGGGAATAAACTGTCTGACTTAGCCAAATTTTCTTTCTCCAAATTCCATGTTCTCATAATCCCTGCAGACCTACAGATTCCAAGAGAAGTGCTGCTATTACGAACCAATGTGAGGCCATCCTTCTCTCAGATTCAGGGCTCTGGAAGCACTTTTCTTAATCCAAAACAAGAAGTCAGATTAAATTTTTCCTCCCAATCCTGAGCAAATCCATCACTTTAAACCCTCACAGCTTAAAAGTATTAAAGTTTTGAATTTGGCAATGCTCTTCTGAGTGAGTGAGAAAGCTGATTATTTCAAGTTGGAACTGCATAGGTTACTGTGTCCTTAACAAAACCAAAAGAGAGTGGTTTGACATCATTCAAGGTACATTGTGGTTATGCTGGCTGAAGATATAGCCATATATTTAGTACCATTTCAAGCCATAAAAACTTGCTCACAATTTCCTTTTTTTACTTAACTTGAAAAGTTTACTGGCTGGTCACACGTGCACAATTGCAAAATGACTAAATGAATCTTCCAAATGTCAGTATTATTTTCAAAACATATTTTTCATTAAACTGAGATGGCACTTGATCATTTTTACTGCCAATGGACCATTTTAGACACTGAGTGAAAACAGGGTTATTACAGAGGTTTTCTCATCTACTATAAGCAGTTTAAATACCAGGATCATTTGTATTCCTTTCTTAATTATCAAAAAAAGCTTCTGAAAAGTCTTCAGCTAAAGGTTAGAGACACCTAAAAGGAAGTTTAGAGCTTTGTCAGTTCCTTTCACTATGAAATGTTTCTCAGAGTTTGGCTTTAGACTAAGTTTTTAAAAAGTAGACATCGAGTTACATGGTATGGAAAGCCCTGTGTGTGCTCTGAAGGGGAAAGGGAAGCACAGTCCTACCAATCCTACTATCCTTCTAATCCCTAGCTTCAGAAGAGAATGATATTTTAGCAATTATTAAAAAAAAAAAAACAGACCAATGCTGTATCATCTGATGCTTTCCTTTCCAAAGTGCAATATCCTTAACAAGACAGTTTTGAGGCCCAATCTTCTCAAATGCATAGAAGTTGCAATTTATTTCTAGCTGTCAAAGCTAGTAATTGTAATATGTAGACAACACTGACTAACTAAAAGTCCTGTGACCAACCTCACAGAGATAACTGCCTGTGCAGCACAGGCCTTGACTCATTCAACAACTCCCTCTAAGGTGAACCTGGATTCATGGAGCTGGTTTTGATCAATATCAAACCTTTTCTCTACCCTTGCTGGTGTTCTTACACAAGACAAAATACCACATCTCTGTATAGGTTTTATTCAAGAAAGGATTTAAAGGATTGAGAGTTCCTAAGAAATTTCTAATTAAATACAATAGATTTAGAGGTCCATGACATTGAAGCTTCATTTGGCCATCCATCAACATTTCATAACCCTAAGCACATTATCTTGACCAGAAATGTGAAATGTGAATGAACTAGAACACTGACAAGGTTGAGCCCCAAGAGACAGAGAAAAACAAGAGGTGATGGGAATAGAGCTTGCTGAAAAGAGATCTAAAGGAAGAAATATAATTACACTTTCTAATGTTGGCAAATAAGATAAATGGACATCAGCATTGCAAGTTTTATTATCTTTGAGGTTTGGAAAGCAGAATTTCTACCAGGAGGGAAGAACTGTCTCTCTTGGTCTCAAATTATCATATGTTAAAATCAAAAAATATATGACATAATAAGGGAAGTTAAATGGCCATCCAGTACTGAAACTACGCCTGAGAAATTACTTATGTCTCTGTTCTACCCTTAAGGTAATTTTTCTGAGCATCATGATCATAAGTGGTAGCTCCAGGAAGGGAAGTAAAGTTAGTTCTAATGAGGCTGAGGCCATAGGCCATGCCATGTGTGCCAGAGAGAGAGAATTGTATGGCAAACCTGAGGAAAACAGGTGGATTTTTGCTTCCATTGACTTAATTGTGTCCTCTTAAGTCATGTCATATTCATGCTCCAGTCAGTAAATAGCTAAAATCCAGCCCTAAGGCAGGGTGCAAGATAGCAGATTTTGTTGATAAATATGTGGATGGTCTGAAGCTGGCAATCTGACCTGGAAAAAGAGACTTCAGTAGCTGACAATCAAAAACTCTCCTTCAATCTGTAAGTGCTTCAGCAAATTCCAGCTGAGCCTTGGTTTATTAAAAGTATACCCAGCTCAATACTCTTGCTAGACAATTCATTCAGTTTGCTCACTCCCAATCCCTTACAAATGAACAGGGAATGGTCCTCAGACAACAAGATGGTTAAAAGCAATAGGCATTTTTTTTGATCATGGCAGTCTGCCCTTACTCACTTACTTTCCTGGACCCCTCTGAAGCATATAAGGTTTTCCCTGAGTCATATATGAGTTCAGCAGTGCCCTAGCCAGCCCAAGACTTCTGGGAAGCATCAAACCAGTACTCTTGTGTATTAAAGGCAATATCACCAAGCACTGACAATTCCAGTGCTCTTACACAGTAGATCCCATTCTGATGGGAGACAGGATGCAGCCTGCAGTCTCCTCTGCCACTGGGAGAAGCTACTTGGCTCATCTGACCAGTGGAGTAAAGCAATACTGGTTTAGGACATATGGAAAAAACTAAAGGCAGGAAAAGTATGATTTAATAAAAAGTGATTTCTAGAGTGCCCGCTACAGATGCACTCAGCTGCATTGCATAAATTGTAAGGAAAGATTCCAGATTTTTGTGCTTTAGTTCTTATTAGGTGTTTTCTCAGCCTGCTGGATTTCTCAGTTCAGGTTTGTGTTGCTTTAGAGATTCAAAATTATGATTCAATTTTTTTTCTTTCTTATATGAAGTCAATTCCTACCAATGCAAAAGAAAATTATTTTTGTAACAGAGTTGTCTTTCCACAACAAATATTTTGTTATGTTCATCAGGAGTATGACAGACACTTCATTACTGGCCTCATCAGCTTGAGGTGGGATTTTCACCATCAGAGTGAAAGATGCATGTGTAAGATTTAAGACTTGTGTTCTACAGAGGCAAGTCTGGCATTTATGTCATTTCCAGGAATCAAATCATATTTCAGCTACATATATGTTGTTCTGTTGATCTTGAGGCTTTATTTTAAAAAATTAATGGTTTGTTTATGACTTTCAGGCATATGCTTTTTGTCACAGGAGGCTAATCTGAAGAGTAAGATGATCAGCCAATGTTTTATCAATGCCCTACCATCATACCTGTCCACCGGTGCAACACGGGAGGTTTCTGTAGCTGTATCACCAACCATTCCCACAGTGGGCATACTGTGTTATCTCAGGTAAACACATATTTTGATAACCTTAGAAATTGCTTACTAGCTCTTACACATTTCCATATTGCCTGGCAGCATGCTTAGTGGCCTGAAGCAGATTGAGCATTTCATGTGCTCTCTCAGGATGCTATTTTATCTCTCTCTCGTTTTCCCCACCTGTAATACATATTATATTTCCTACTGAAGGATATGGTTGTGATTAGTTTTAAATTTTTGTGAAGCATTTTGAAGTTGAAAGGTTTGAAATAGCTGGTTTTGGCTCAAGTTTACCTTAAGCAAATCTGAGAGTGTGGAGAAGGTATGTTTTAGCTCCAAGCAGCAAATAAGAATTTCTACAGCAATTGTGAAGAAAGGCATGTCATATAATGAGAAAACAGGTCCCTGAACTCAGATTCAAGTAACAGGTGGAATTATATTTTCATGATATTTGGAACCACTTTAGCGCATTGAATGCAAATATTCATACTTTAAATTAGAGGAGTTTTTTTCAAAAACAGTGACTAATATGAACAATCCAAAGAACAAGTTATAATCCATATTCACAAGATAAGCTTTTTGCACTGTTATTTAAATTTCTATACCTTTGATAAACATCAGTTACAAAATCTGAAGGAATACCACTGAATGTCTGTGATTAACCCTGTATCATACATCATAGTCAACATGATGAAAATCCAGGAATTAGTCATGGCACAGTGACTCTGGAGTGGAGATTTTGATCAAGATTCAGATGCCTAAACTTAGTGGTTAACAATATAGATGGCTACAAAAGAATGAGGTGCCAATCTAGTCACTGGCGAGATCCATGGCTGCCATTTCTGATGCTCTGGTGTATCCTGCAAGGTGCCAGATATCCTGCCAGAAGTTCCTTCATATGTATTACATCAAAACTCACTTGGAGGTCTCAGGTACCCTATAACATCTCCCTCTGTAAGTGAGTCAGTCCCCAAATATCTGCTCTAGACTCTGTTGAGTGGATGAACTAGTGTGAGTGTTGAGCTAACACAGAAACATTCACTGTCAACGCCTACATGGAGGCCAGGCTGTGTCCCACTCCAAGCAGTAACCAGTCTCGGGGGTTTAACTACATTGTTGTTTACATAAACCAACTTTCCCAAACTATTATTATTTGGCCTTTGTTAAAGAAATAATGGAATATTCGTATTAGCACAGTTCCCAGGAACTACAAACCATCCCATTTATTTTAAAAATTGCATGTTTTAATCAATTCCTCTGAAGAATACTTTTGATATTCCTCAAGTAACTGTGTGAGGCTGAGAGAGCGCAGGGGACCCAGTAGGCAGTGCTGGGGACTGCTCTTCAGTGCCTTCCTCTGGAAGAAATCTCTCTCCTCCAGATGAAAAGTTCTGTTATTCCTGCCAATTTCTATGAGAAAGGGTCCTGTCTGTAATCACAGCGAAGAGAAAAAAGAGCTTCCAGCCATTCTTCCTACTGTATAGCAAGAAAAGGAACCTCCTTCCTTTGAAACTTCCAACAGGGAGGCAGATCATAGTGTAGGTGGAGTTAAAAACCAGAATGAAAGCTTTTTGTAATATGACACTGTCTTCTAACTGCTGTCACAGATATTGTTAGTACAAGACAGAGTTAATTTTGTCTCCTTTTGGAGTAGCTTTATAAATTTCTCTTGCAATAAAGATTTGTTTTAGGCAAGGGGAGGTCAGCTTTAGAGCTCTGAGCAACACGCACCTAACAAGTCCTTTAAGAGGTGTTGCTATGCTAGCACTGTGTCAGTCTCTGGGACAGCAAGAAAAAGTTTCGGAAAGAAAGCACAAGAAACCTACCCCTTGAGCCCCAGCTATTCACCCAGTCCCACTTAGCAGTGAATCATGACACTTCCTGCTATACTGCATCAAGATACCTTATTTTGGACTAAGGACGTGCTCATTAGACGTCTAGTGATATGTGAAAGTAACCATGACAGATGAGTAGAACCCCTCCACCAGCAGAAAAGAAGAAACTGTGGGATCAGAAGTGGGAAAAATCAAGGGAAAGCACTGATTTCTACCCAAACTTGTATGACACTGGAGCTCAGTGGTCATATTATTCAGGCCAGCAGGAAAACCTGAAGGAAAACAGTCAGAAAGGAAGACCACAGACACTCGCTGTGCAAGGAAGAGAGGTGATGATTTTTGCCCCTGAGGTAACTTTTCCTAGATATACAAACACCTCAGAGCAAGGCACAGAAATACTCTTCTACCTACAATAAAACCCTGGGTCTTATGTCCAAGGTAATCCACTCTTTCCTCTGAAAATCACAAATGCCATATTTTGCAGGTGGGTCTCAGAGAATGTCAAAGGACATGAAAATACATTTGCAGCCAGACAGCTCCCAAGTGAGTATCTGTCTGAAGAGACTCTAGAATGAGACCTACCCAAGGAAGTGTTATAAGAAAATAAGCATTTGTTAAATTTGCCTGAGATGCTATAATATGATTCATTACAATAACAAAGGAAGATCACCCTTTGTTTCTACCTCATCTTTTTCAGGGGAGGGGTTGTTAGCACAAGCGTTAGACCAAGGATAACTCTCAGCCTATCATATATTTTAGTGTGATGACAGAAATCTCCAGGAGCAACAGCATTGCACAGGAGCTGCTGATAGCTCCTCAAATGCATAGATTATTCTATTTTTGATGATATGCGTATGTCAATCACAGAGCAAAATTGAGCCCTTAGGGCAAAATTCTTCTCTCAGATCCACACATCAATGGGAGTTCCCCTCATGCAGGAAGAGCAGACTATGGGAGGTGAGAGCTGCTGTGTAGGTCAGGATAGAAAATTTTGTCTGTGTTTATTTTTGAAACAGTAAATTTAAAATATAAATGTAATTTTCTGTAATAAAAAACCATTTGAACAAAATCTAGATACACCCTACCACCATCACAGAAAAATGTACCACATCAACAAACAAACAAATATTTAGCTCAGGGATTTGGAATGAAAGAGAGGGTAAAATTATGTCTTTAGAAAAACTGAATATATCAAATTCTTCCTCTAAATGGTGAATTTCTTAGAATGAAAACACTCTTTATTATAACAGACTCACTGGGGACAAGGTGCTTGAAGATCTCTGTAATCTTTCATAAGGTGAGAAATCACATTCCAAGTGCCTTCAGGCTTTTACAGGCTGTCTGGGCCTGTATGTAAAGGAGAAAAGCCTCATTCCACCACGCTCACCATGAAGCATGTCCAGCATATAAAATGGAACTCCTTTGTCCAGAGGGCTTGATGAAGAGGAAGGACCACTCATCCAGAGAAGCCACTCAGGAGCTCTGGTACCACCTTCCAAGTTCTCCCCAGGTCAACTATGTATGTACATTTTGGGTTAAAAATACTAAAATATACATGTACAAAGAATGCAGCCTGTCAAATATTTAGCTTTGGAATTGCTGCCAAAGTGTGTATCAGAGCCAGGTCTATGTTCCCTTTACTCATGCCTATCTTTGCATGCTTCTTTAATAATAAAATTAATCCCTTCACAGTGAAATGGTATAGAACCTCTACCTCCTTTTAATTCCTAATTCTCTCTGATTTCTAAATTGAAAACTAACAGCTATTAAAATAATATTTAAAAGGGTGAATAGGGGCATATATCCTATGGTGACTCTCTGAACTGGTGTGAATTTCACCTGAAAATTCCAGATTGCTGGTGTCAAGTTTTAATGATGGTGGTCTGATTTACTCTTTCTCTCTCACTTCTGCTATTTCATCTCTTTCAACATCTTCCTGCTTGGAAACTTTAGTACTCATTAGTCACTATTGAGATCATTAGCATGCAGCCTTGGCTCTCCACAACTACTATAAACAAAGATGTAAAGTGCTTTCTCATGTTTCTTGCTGCAGTTTCGGAAGCAGTTGATATTGCAAGAGGGTAAAGGGACTTACAGTTTCAGACAGACACAGTACAAGCAAAAGAGCAGCCAGGGACAACACCTAAGGCTTTGGAAAGATGTCGCTATTTTGAATTATTAACAAGAAACAATCTAAATTAGAAACTCCACTAATGTGCCTGTAGGAACCACATACCCCTAACACAAATGTTTATGAATTAGGTAAGCTTTTAAGTACTAGTTAAATAAATATTCAGCTATAACCCATTCTGCCTGTGGACATGTAGTTAGAAATCTTTGTTATCCTGCTAGAGACACCATGGATATAAAATGGTAACAAGGACAGCTATAAAAAGTTTGTATTCTATTTCCACTTGAGAAATGTCAAACTTTATTTTTGTTAGTGTCTCTCAGGAAAATATTTCTTAGGCAGTTTTTTAACCATAACCTGAGAAGAATATTTAATTGAAGGAATGATCACTGTTGAGTATCAAAATTAACTTAATACTCATTAGTTTGACTATGACAGTACTTCTTAACTTGACTTGTAAAATTTGTGCAATGAATTATTGAAAAGCCATTATTGAAATAACTTCTTCTTTTCTAACATGGCTGCTTGTATTTCCCCACTGAAACACAGCATGCATCTGTTGCCATAGATACCATTATTTTCTGAAATAAACTTTACTTTTTTCCTCATTCTTACATCCACATACAAAAAGCTAAACTATGACACCTTTTCCAATCATATGTATTGTAGGTACAACAGTCCATTTAAAGAAAAATCTTGTTAATGACAAAAACCTATCTTACCTCAAGATGCAGATATTTAAGTGACATGAAAGACAATAATTCTTAAGTTTATTAAACAAAACATGGCATGCATATATCTTTAAAGGAGTGGCCTTTCTGAGACTCCTGTCACTGTGTAAAATATGAGAAGGAGGATTTTCACTAACAAGACATTAGGGGGGACAGGGAAAGATTTCTATAAAAAGCAAGGTTCCCACAGTGTGCTTCTTGTACCACTTGTGTTTTAGTCCTGTGGTCTCTGAACGCTTGGAAAGGAACCTTCTATTCCATGGCTGGGTTGAATTTGGAGTAATTTCATTTGATTAATTGGGCTGTCCTTTTTAACCTTGTTCTCCTGCAGCACAGAGAGTCTGGGTAATTTTCTAAAGTCTCATACATAATTTCCAAAAATAGCACTCAGTTCAAGGAACTTAGAAAACTGTCCACAGGGATCAATCTTGTCATGTCTATACTAAGTTAGCCTCATGAAGTAGTCCTGAAGGAAACTCACTGTTGCAAAGAAAATATCTCAGGCTTCTAGCAGTAGGGAGCAAACTAAATTTCTAGCAGTTGCTTCTCTGTCAGTGATTATACATGCAAAGCAGGACAAAACAACACCACAGAAAAAAACCCACAAATGTCCATACAAGTGAGTAGAAAAAGCATAATACAGGTTTCATCCTGGTCCGCTCCTGACTGTGGTCAAGCAGGTATGCAAAGATAACAGATGCTTATATCTGAGACCCAAAACAATGGCCTGGAAAGTAGAGGATATAAATAAGCAGATGTCCTGCATCTTTAGCAGAGCCACACTGAAGTATGCAAGCAGTACTCAGTCTTTATAGCATTATAAAAGACGTGTGGATATTCTAAACATTTGTTCTGCTTTTTACGAACACTTCCTCAAAGTACAAACAACAAGGAGAAAAAGCAGGCCACATCAATCCCCAAGCACCAAAGCACAGAGATGTGCCTTGCAGCATACCTCAAGGGACAAGGGTTTGGAACTGTCTTGGACCACTTTAGGAAGTAGGTTCCAAAGGGAACACCTTGACAGCAGCTATCTTTATCCACTGGAAGATTCTCAGAGTAATCATTCTTTACTGACCAATTAAAACATCGAGAGAGATGTGGACTTTTATGTAGGTAAGTCTAGAGACACTCAAGGCTTTAAATACTGAAACCAGCTCATTCAATATGAACTGAAAACAAGCAAGCAGTCACTGCTGAGAACAGGATGACTACCAGCAGGAGACTCCAGCATCTGACTCAACATAAGATATAATAATAATAATAATAAGCTCTATTTGCAATACATCATGTTGTTCTATAACAGTTTACAGATCCTATCTAGCATTACTCTCTCTTCATGTAAGCATAAAGACACCTAGATCAAGGAGATATACATTGCTAGGCCCTATAAACTTCATAGATTACAGCCCAAATGAAAGCCTGAGACTGGACTAGCTTGTGACCCAGGTGTTCTGTGGTGCATGATAACAGTAAGGCTGTTACTTTTTCAAAATTCAGCATTGCTCTGGCAGTGAGAAACCTCCATCACCATTTTTGAGAAAACTGTGAAAACTTATGTGATCGTACTTTATCTTACTTACAGAAAGACCACTACATATTACAGTTACCAAACAAGATTGGATACAGAGCAAGTATCCATATAAAAAGAATAAAGCAACACACCAAGTAATTCACTCTTCCACCCAGAGAGACCTTGATAGGTTGAAGAGGTTGGCCCATGCAAACCTGATGAACTAAAACAAGGGCAAGGTGCTGCACCCGGGTTGGGGCTATCCCAAACACAAATGATGGATGGTTGGAGAATGAATTGAGAGCAGCCCTGAGGAGAGGGACTTGGGAGATGTTCACTGATGAGAAGCCCAGCATGAAAAACAATGCAAGCTTGAAGCCTGGACAGCCAAACAAAGCCTGGGCTGCTTAAAGGCAGTGTAGCCAGCAAGTCAAGGGAGGGGACTCTCCCACTCTGCTCTTGTGAGACTTCACCTGGAGTGCTGCATCCGGCTCTGGGGCCCCCAAAGCATAAAAAAGCATGTGGACCTGTGGGAGCAAGTCCAGAGAAGAGCCTCAAGAATGGTCAGAGAGATGGAGCATCTCTTCTAAGACAGGCTGAGACACTTGGAGTTGCTCAGTCTGGACACGAGAAGGCTCCAGAGAGACCTTACAACACTTTCCAGTACCTTAAGAGGGCCAGAAAGAGAGCTGGGGACATTTTACAAGGGCATGTAGTGGCAGGACAAGATGTAACAGCTTTGAACTGAATTAGCTTAGACATTATGAATAATTTTTTTTCTGTGAGTTTGGTGAAGCACTGGAACAGTTTGCCCAGAGAAGATGTGCATGCCCCATCCCTGGAAGTGTTCAAGGCCAGGTTGAATGAGGCTTGTAGCAACCTGGTCTAGTAGTAGGTGTTGCTGCTTATGTCAGTGGTGTTGGAACTAGATATCTTGAAGGTCCTTTCCAACCCAAACCATTCTATGATTCTATGATTCTATGATTCTATGATTCTATGATTCTATGATTCTATGATTCTATGATTCTATGATTCTATGATTCTATGAACTAGGAATGCAGATAAATTAAAGCTATTAAAACAATCTCAGAGGAGCTATCACTTGTCAGGAAAAGCTATGCCTTTCTGCAAGAGTAAAATTCATAGGCTCCAAGGTAAAGCAAACGAGGTCCAGAAAAAGACATTTACAGTATCAGGCCTGAGAACCTGCTTTTTCTCAGTTCTTGAATATAACTTTGACAAAGAACTGGTACTTGCACGTTTAAGGGAGATGAGTGATTTGAACTCAACAGTGTCTTCTCCCTTATTTTCCATTATTCTTCTTCATCAAAATTACTCCAAACCTCACGTTATCTTCTGGAATATAGTTTATTCTGGAAAAGCATTCATGGTAAAAAAATCTCTTCCCTCTTCTTCTCCATAAATAAAATGCTGAACCTTTCCCAAAGAAAAGATATTAGACACCATTCAAGGACCAGAAAATTTGTTTCCAAATGCAACATTTCCAAATGTTCCATAGCCAATCCTTTAGCAATAAGGATGAAGGGACAAACAATGGCAAGGCACTGATAGATGAATCATGTGCCTCACTGATAAGCAGAAGGGCTCCCATGAGCACAACATCCTGGTTCAAGCCCTGCCTCCCATGACTATTCTAAGTTGGACTTCCAAAGGCACAGGCACCTATCTATAGCAGCAAACATACATGTCTGCCCATCACTGGCCAGTGAAAGTTATGAGCCCCTGTAAAAGTGCAAGTCTCAAATGCTAAAGTACCAGAGTCCCAGAAATAAACATTCCCAAAAAATCAGGCTCTATCCTAATTCTACCACCCTGAGGAGTGCTTCAATACTTTAAGAACACTACAGCCTTTCTTTTACAGCAAAGACAGTACATAAAGGAGGAGCAGTAGCAATCTCTCTATTTATATTGGCTGGCATCTCCTGTAAACCTTTTGTCATGAAAGTCCTAAGGCTCGGATATACAGAAAAGTCAGTTCATCCACAAATATCCACACGCATGTTAATAGTCCTTGGCAAACATGATCTAAAATAAATTAAATTAGCCGTCAAAGACAGATCTCATTTGTCAACCAGTGATAAAAACCTTCATTCATTTCACCCTCTAATGCCAGGTTAGATCTTGCACGTCTAATGAAACCACTTCAGATTGGTCCAACGTCTGTATTTCCCAGCTGTTCCCCTTGCTTTGAACTAGTTTAGCTTCTGCTTGCAGCCTAGAGTTTTCCACATCCTGAATATTTATATATTCAGCACTAGATCACAAGTGATGATGGAGAACATTTCACGACGTATGGGTCACACTGGGATACATGTGGATGTGCTGAAAACAAAGGGGGACTGGAACTAATTTTCCCAAGCAAAAATATAAATTTGTCTAAGGTGAACGCAGTTTGTTGGCCACAATTATTTTCTGTGAACCTTTCGTATCCTTAATATTGCACAAACACTGAGGCTGCACTGGAAGCTTATGTGGGCTGGGAACCTGCCTCTTAACTGATCTCTAATCAGAAGAGGCTGTAAAGCTCTTTCCCTCAAACATCCCTCATATCAGTGGGCTCGAATCCCCATAAAATGGAGTCTTCTCTGCATTGGATGTCAGCGAGATTAACACCCCTTCAGATGTCCCATTTGCCCAAGTCCTATGTAAGCCTCAGACACCATAACCATCTTTCTCTTCCTATGAGCATGGGTTCTTTTGTGAATCAAGTGACCTCTAGACTTCAGAAGAGAGTCCAGTGTCCCAGTATTAAAGGTTCTACAGTGTATGCAGTCCATCTTTTTATTTTTGATCTGAAAAGGGATAACTATAGAACATTTTATATGCAAATGTTGAAGGAAAAAGCTCTTAAAGCTGAAAAAAATAAGTGTTCATTAATTCATTAAACAGCCAAAAGTCAAGAAGTGTCACTACTGGCATTTACTGTACAGTTGGATTCTACCCCCATGTGTATACACATTGTGATACATTCTTTAATTATATAAGTCTTTTTTTTTTTCCACAGGACCCCAGCTTTATTCAGTGCACAATGTTCAGTGAATACAGAAGTTGCCCGATATTTCTCTTTATCCTCATGCTTTATTTACTGCACATCCTCTGAACATTGCATTGAATATAGAGTTACTTGTTGCCTCATGGGTTTTGTGCTGATGCTCCCAAAACTAGTATATCAGTGTACTATAAGGATTAATGAATTTATGGTCACAATCCTCCTATGTACACACTAGGAGAGTGTCATTCCTATGTACACATTAAGAGAGTGTCATTAAACCTATTTTATAGACTGAAGCAGAAAGACACAATGATCTGCCTGATGTAAAGCAGTGAGTCAGTGGTACATTGCACGGATCTACACTGCCATGTAATGCTGGCTCCTTCACTGAAGTCCCAAACCTACGTGGCTTGTGTTAATTAGTCACAACAGTCAACACCGAGCACTTCTGTAAATCACACTCCTGGTCTTGTGGTTTTAACATCCAGAAAACAGAAAGCCACACTTTCAGTGATATCCTGGAAATGTTTGACTGCCTTCAGTGTATCAGCTTGGAGATCTGCAGCAGGCTAGGTCCACTTCTCCTGCATGATCACTAACTGTGCAAATGATAAAGCTAAACTTACACTTATTGCCATGTTTTCCTTCGTCGCCTACATACAGACACCTATTGGCTCCTCGGGCAAGTGAAGAATACTCCCAGAAGATGTCTTCCCTCTCTACACATCCCAGCTCATTCCTTGAGCACAGTGACATGCAACAACTGAAGCAGGAGTTGGCAAGAATGTACATGGTAGATGGAGCTGTAAGAGACTGCGTCATTAAAGACTCTAAGGCTGTGTATGTGGCAACTAAAATTCTATCAAGTTTTGAGGGATTTGGTTTTTAATATTTTTGTGTATAAGTACATCTAAATCCCTTGTCTTAAGAGGCCTTTTTGTAACCAGGAAGAGAGGAAAATTGGAAACTTCATGAAATCTAGGAAGTCTACGATGCAAAACTGATATATTTAGGAAATATTAAAATACTTTATTGAGCCCCACCTAGAGAAAACAGTAGAATAATTCTTTTCCCCAAAAAAACTGTAGAAAAGCAATATGCACTTCAGTAGACTAAAATATCAGAAATCACAGTAGGGAAACCAGTTAGACTGAAAATCATAGCAGAAAGGTCATTTGCCTGCTATGCCATCAAAGTGGCATCAGCTACAGTCTTGGGCTATACTTATACCCAGGTAATCCATGTGCAGCCTGTTCTGCAAAGTATTTCTCCAGGATCAAGAGCTTTAACTTTTCAGCTACTCCATCTGTTCAGATAAAGAAAGTCAGGAAAACCCAGGCTGCAGAGCCCTGTGCTAATATATTAGCCACTAAGTCATTGTGTAAAAGGAAATCTTCCCCTCTGAAGAAAACAAAGCAGTGGAACCACTTTCCTTGTGCAAGGGAGGACACACAAAGGAAGCATGTGGAAGATACTTGTCATGGAATTGGGCATGTCTGCCCCAAGAGAGGTGCCTACAGGGAAGGTGCCTACACCCGAGTTAGTCTTCTAAGGCACACCTTAATATACTCACCAGAGATCTATTTGCCTAAAGTGTCTGCTTGCTTCCCCTGACAAGTTCTTGTGTGGCTGACTGACTTGGAAACATCTGAAGATAAGCAAAATTAAACAGATGCCTAATTTCTGTAATTCAGTCAGGCTAAGGAGGGAGCAAGCTTCCCAGCCACAGAGATCTGTCAGGTGCCAGGCACACACATAAGTACAGCACGAGGCACATGGAGAAATTAAATGTGGAACCAGTGAACCTGCAGCCCTCAGGCTTTGGTAGAGTTTGAGAAGTAGCCAAGAGTCCTGTGTTAAGGTTTTGGAACTAAGTGCTTAAATTCCTCTGAAATCTAACTTTAGAGTGAGGCATGAAGTCTCTTTTTTGGATCCAATATTCTGACCTGGTATTTTTATAGCCTCTTGGTAGCAATTATAAACCAGCAATTAAATATAAGAGTAGGATCATTACCTTTAATCATATTGATAATGAAGTCTGAGTATTTGATTCGGGGAAATGAAATTACATACATTTTCTTTTGTTCTGTTATCCAATCTCTAGTAATTTACATGTGGTCTTTGAATGTAGCTCTGTCTTTCTGTGGTTGCTTCTGCAGACTTAAGTATGCAGATTTCTCTCTAACTTTAACTGGACTTTTGGATATGCAGGCAATATAGGACTGAACCATACATACTGGTAAAATTTCCAGAGTTCAAGGGTATTCATGCCAGCAGATACTCAATCTTGTTTCCTGTGTAGCTCCTCAAAATTTTCTTTTCAGATGTGTCAGTTCAAAAAATAAGAGTCTAAGAGAGAAGCTACTCAAGAAAGAAAGGAAATTTTACTGACAATTCATGAGGAATTTGTTACTGTGTTTATTTTTATACAATTAAATTTAGAGAGATCTAGAGACAGTATCCAAAAATGCTGGTGGCTATAGGGTCAAAGCATAATTTTTTGGAATTAAAAATAAATTTTCCTGCAAAGAAAAGGAACATACCCAAAGACAAGAGAGAGGAAACTTCCCTCAGAACTGTCAATGATTTTAGAAAGCAATACAACAAGTAGCCACCGGAAAAGAACATGCTAATTAATGAAAATGGACAGGAAAAAACTTCCTAAGAACTAAATTGCCAAAAGAACTTATTTCTTTCATCTTTTTTATCTTTCAACTTATCAGTTTTTTTGTAATCTGAATATGAATAGACAAAAAATAAAAGAGTTAGAGCATATTTGTTCATAAATGACTGTTGGACAGTCTTCTGGTGAAGCTAATCTTTCAGCACACACTGTTATGCTTTGTATTTTTCCTGATAACTCTTACACTTTGTACTACTGACAACCACTCACTGACCACGTATCTTTGAGCTACAAAAAGGAAGGATTAATTTTCTTATAGTAGCCTGTCTCTTACATAGTTATTGACAGGAAAAACAGGACGTCAGTTTGTGGTGCTGGCTTAGAGAAAAAGAGTAATCATGATGTGGGGATATTGCACCAACTGTTTTTCAGTTATGTTCCGTGTCAGAACTGCAATAAATGCAAATACTTGCACAAAGTGCAAGGTTAGAAAAGCTGCATACAGGTTCTGACTTCAGCATACACAGCCAGCTGCAGACAAGAAAGAGTAAAGAGATTCTGGGAGGACTTATGGGAAGGGCTGGGATATGAACCCACCCTTTATCATAAGGCTGATAAAGTTTAAATGCCACTTATGTGTCAGACAAACTGACTTTCAAACAAGACAAGCCTAAGCTGACTCTTGTGACTAGTTTGGAAGTTTAGAACCTGATTCACAGACCTAACAAAGACTTCCAACCAACACAGTTTGCTTTCTGCTGTTGATGAAACAAATGGCACAGGGGAGCAAGAGGATTCCCTAAATATACTTTTCAAGATCAGAATGCTGGATTACAACTAGAGAGAATAAAACTATAGGAGAAAATTACGTCTAACATACCCAAGCAGGGACATGGAAAACAAGCCTTAATCTCCAGAAAAATAAAAGCCTGATTTAGTGCCGTTCCTATTGATTTGAACAGACAGCAGATCAGTCATCCCATACAATCCCTAGAATGGTCCACTCTGAAGGCTCCTTTATTCCTTCTGACACCAGGGAAAAACTATTACCCCTTTAAAAAAATAAGATACCAAAGTAGTAATATATAGAAACAAAAAAAACCCATATTATTATTAGATGTGTGCAAAAGGAACTTCTAATTAACCATCACTAAGCTACAACTTTGTATAACAACTCTGTTGCATAAAAGCCAATGAGAGACTTGTAAGTGAAATAAAATTACTACAGAGTAAGATGCACAGCTTTGATTCCTTTCAAGGAGAAAGCAAATAAGGTGCTTGAAAAATAAAAAAATTAAATACAGAAGAAAAAGCTCTGTTTTAACAAGGGGAAATACCTTGTTATTCACATTCCCTTTGGTAGTAGTTATTCTGTGTATGCGTTAACACGTGACTACAAATATTTATAAGTTTATTCATATCTCACTTTTACAAGATGTACATTCATATCATGTGATTCAACATAATACACTCCAAAAATGGAACTCAACGTGTCTGGTGAATTCATGTAGGAGCATGCTGGCATAATCGAGACCTTAGAAAAGGTTGTTTCCTTGTTTCTTTTTCTCTTCTGCAATAGCAAAGGGGTACAAACTTTTAAGATGAGTTGGGTTTGAAGATTTTTTTGTTTGTTTGTTTCATTTTAGCAATCCCTGAAATGTCTGTAAATCAGACACACTGTGAGTACATAACCAAAATAATGCTATGGTACTGCAAATCATACTGGCTGCTCATACTTTTGCAAAAGCAACAGGTTTTTAAAATATAAAAATAAATGCAAAGCATTGTCAAATTTACACTCAACATAATTAAAATAATACACATTTAGATTTTTCGAACAAAAAATAAATAAAACATCCACATACATTAGTACAAAGAAACAGAGATATTTGCCTGTCTTTGATGTAATTAATACATACCATAAGCCTAGATTCATGAAAGTATTGTCTTTCAATAAATATCTTCAGCTTCAAAATCTGATATTTTCTACATTCTTCAACTGATTTTAGTTATATATCAATTTTCAATATATGGTGTATGAACTGCATTATGTTTCAATTATTTATTGGAAACCAGCAAATTTCTAGGCTGATTTACTAAAATTAGGCACCAACTTTTAGCATCAATTCTGCCTAACGGACAAAATTTGAGGGATATCTGGCATCATACCCCTTTTGAAGAATGCCTCAAACACCAAAGCCTATGACCTGGCTAGAAAAGCCAGCTAACAAAAAAAAAACAAACACAAAATTAGCCACCACATTACATTGACAGGGCCCATGTTCTACCTTTTAAAGAAGTGACTTAGAGATGCCATTTTACAAGAAGCATGAGGTGTAAAGCAGAAGGCTCTAATCGTCTCAGAAGGAGAGGGGATCACACTCTGCAGCACATCGCGCTTCTTTTTATTTTTTGTTTTACTTTCCAAGAAATACCAGGCCTTCTCCAGCCCTATCACATCTTACTTCAACCAGTAGAGATTTTCAAAGGACCAAATGAGAAGCTGTTGCCATGTTATCCACAGCTGTTTGAAAACTTTTTTGCCATGAAAATGCTGTCACGTCAGGGAAAGAAAACAACATAATGGGGTGAGTAGGTTGCTCACAGATGAGAACTGGGGCGCTTCAACCACCCTTTTTAAACAGGAACACAAAAAATTTGCAACCATGTTGGTTGTGTGCACTTTATAGAGTTGAGTAAAATTAGCAATTACAGGGACACCACTTGGATTATTAGATATTAGATATTATAAAAATAAACACATTTCTAAGAAAGATGTGTAATCTATTTTTCCTATACTTTAAAAGTTTTCCTCAAACTGAAGGGAAAAAAAAGCCTGCCATCTCCAAAACAATGTCTCCAAAAATGAAAATTATCAGTTTAAAAAAAAAAAAAAGAAAAGAGACAATTTATTTTGCCTAGCACATTTAAACAAGCAGAAAACATGCATCTTTTACGTCACCAAAAAAAAAAAAATCCATAACCTGGGTTTGCCTTAGGGATCTGGATTTCTGTACTACTACATGTCTATTTTATTCGAGTCAACAGTCCCAATGTGTCAATGTTATGTCAATTCAAAATCATGTCTTATTATTATTTTATAGGCAAACATAGGACTAAAAGACATAGCAGGTAAAGCATGCAAAGAATTGACATCTGTACACTTGGTCTGTGTGAAAAATTTATAGTAGGGGAAGTTCGAAATCAGAGTTTCTTAGCAATTTGTGCATGCTGTTGGGAACTTGAAAATTTGGTTTTAGACTTAGCACTGACACAACTCAGCCCCACTGAGACATAAACAAAATTCTCACTGACATACAGGGTCAGAGAATTGGACAATAACTTCGTGTTCTGTGGAAATAACTCACAGGCACATTCTGACACTCCAAAACAAATTCAATGTGCCCTTTAAAACTTTTGCTGAAGTCAGATACAGGGTTTAAATTTCAAGGAGCATGGCCCCAGCTCTGTAAAAGGTTGTCTGTCACCACAAAGTTCATGACAGCTTATGATCTGGGGGATGCTGCTGCATTACAAAAACAGAAGTAGTAATATTCAGTGCTGACAATGGGTGATGGAACCTGGCCCTTGATTTATATGCCTTAATTTCTACAAAAATGGGGATAATAATTCTTACCTAGTTCATAATGGGTAAGGATTAAATAATAGACATTTATACAGTGCTTTGCAAATAAACATTATATAAGTCTTAAGTATTATGATATTAACCAAAATGTCACTACTTCTATATGACCCTACTAAGCAAAAAAACTTTCAGTATAATTTTTTTTGCATATTTCCAAGTCAATACAAATGAGCTATGGAGTCAACTGGCTATTTTAGTACAAATTAATGAAGTACTTTAACTTATTTGACAGTTTCAAAAAACCCCAGAATCTATTCTTTCCATTATAAAGGGGCCCATGTAAGCATAAAGCCTTTTCTATAGTCTTGCTTATAAACATCACTATTCATTTGGCATTCATTCAAGTTATTTTTCAAATACCAGACAAATCTTCCGAGAAAGATTCTTTACCAATCCACATATGCTAAGTGAAGGCCTCCTCCAAGGAAATTCTGCTGATCTGATGATCTTGGAAATCTCGCACTTCTCAAATCAAAGATTACACAAAGATCAGGCTGGATGATGGTGGACAATAAATGAGGCTTGGCATGCCTGAGAATCTCAAACAATTACAATACTTTTAAACTTTAATAAGCACCTCAGGACCATGACTGTGTTATCTCCAACCTACTCTAGAAAACAATTAAAAAACAAAAACAAAACAAACAAACAAAAAGAGACTACACATTAACAGAGATGGAGTAGATGCTTTGGTCCAAATTCTCAGCTTGTAGGGATCACTGGAGCTCCACGTGGTGAATGGAGCCACAGTGACTTACACTTAGAGAAAAGTACTGTCCAATACACGGCAGGCCAGGTAGGATGCCTCACTTCTTCCCAATGATGTAAAGACGACAAGAAGAGGAGGTCACCTGCATGCATCATCCAAAACAAGGCAAAGCTTTTATACCCCCATTAATGCAAATGGCCCATTCAAGAAAGCAAAGCAGAACCAGTTTTGGCAACAACCCTTACACAGTGCACATTTTCATTTCCTTTCATGCTAAATGAAATGCAAGAGCAGCATGAAGCACCTTGGTAGATTCCCAGCAAGACCCTGCCCCTCTCCCCAGGCTGAGCTGTGGTACCTCCTTCAAAGCAGGCTAAGCTGATAAATCTTGCCACCTTCTTCCCTTCTGTGGTAGAGAGCAAGACTGTCCTTGAGACATCCATTGAAAGCACTCAGAAAAAAAGTAAGAATATTTCATTCTGCAAAGATGTATGCTGCATTACCAGCCTTGTTTTATCTTAGCAGGGAATTATATTCAAGTTGCCACTGTTTTTTGAATACAATAAAGAAGTAAAATTTCTGAGAGAAGTCTACAGGCCTTTTTTGCTATGTTCAAAAGTAAAAATTTATTCCTTCCCATACAAGGTGGATGCATATTGTACGTGTATCCTGTAACACTTTGAGATTGGTAGCACTTGTCAGCATCTCACTTAGATGTCTGAGAAAATTCATATCCCAACCCTACAACTTCAACAAGTTCATTCTGTGGAATTATTTGAGGGTGAAAATCATTCCTTTCTGAAAGTTCAGGGTAGGACTGCAAAAAAATCATGTAAGCCTCTCTTAAATTCTCAAAAGAGGATTTGAAGGGCTAAAAATTAGATTACAGGTACAGATAACAAGCAGTCCCTGTTCAGTTGATAGCCCTATGCCCTTGGTCTTCAACACTGTATATCTAACTCTCCTTCAATGGCTGTGGGTGTCCAGTACAACAGGTTACTTACTATAGCCTAAACCACTTCCATGGTAATGTTTATTCTTTTTCAGATCTGCACTTTAGAAGTGCTGGAACCACTCCATATATTTCTCATTCTAGCCAGAATTTCATAC
This sequence comes from Monarcha castaneiventris obscurior, assembly GCA_026261815.1. NCBI lineage: Eukaryota > Metazoa > Chordata > Aves > Passeriformes > Monarchidae > Monarcha > Monarcha castaneiventris. Next base: position 15,948,961 of record JAMPIT010000566.1, read on the forward strand.
ATCATCATGAATAACATTTTACTTTCTAGACAATGTTTTGGTTCAATAAGGAATTGTTAATTGCCTGAAATTTGGTCGGTACTTCTCAGCAACGAGTAATGCTACCTTTATATTTTGGCCTTGCTTTTAAAAGGTACTAGACTTCACAGAGAGATAAAAAAAGGCAGGCAACTTTTATCAGCCCCAGCAAATCCAGGATATTAACTACATCTCAGGCAACAAATAGAAGGGAAATGGCACAATTTTGACATTCCAGAAATTTGTTTGCTAGAAAATATCAAAATTTGAAGGAGAAAAAAAAAAATAAACAAAACACAAAAAAGAAGTCTCTAAAAATTATCCTAAGCATGAATTTTTGTCCTACAGTAATATTTGGATTTGATAAATATCAGCAAAAGTCAAAACTAGTAATGGATTGCTAAATGAGACATAAAAAGCAGGCCTAATAATGGTGCTATTCAGAGGATAACCTTCCATCAACACAGACCTTGGTAGCAAAGGCAACAAATAACTATCTTGTTAGATGAAGACAAGACCACTATTTGTACCTTCCTCTCTCCTCCCCAGTGAAAATTTAGAAAAAAACCCCTGAACCTAATTAGAAGTGAGTAACAGAAAATGTAAAACTGGAGAGGAGGGTCAGTAAACGCAGACACTTTGGTAATATAATTTGAAGAATTTCCCCACTCTCCATCCTTGCTGGATTTTTAGTAGATACTTTGCTTAAGCGTTCGCTTAATACTTGGTGTCCAAATCACAGGCAAAAATTAAAATAGCAAAATACTGAACTTGTCCTCTTCTACAGAACACTTCTATGGGTTGTTTTAGTTTGTTTGGGTTTGTTGTTTTGTTTGTTACTTAAAATCATGTGAAAGTGTCATACAGACTTTTCAGCTTGCTTCCCAGAAATATGGCACATTAAGTTGACTAGAAATCATAGTATCTACCTTTTCCCATACATGATACATATAACTTTATCCATTCGTAGAAGACTCGGACTGTCATTTTGGCAAGGAGCTGCAATGCACCAGTCTGAGTGTAAAGGATTTAAGTTATGGATCTTGCAGAATTGGTTATTAACAGAATAAGTACGGCTATTTTTTTTAATCTATAATATTTACAGTATTGCACTTTACTGCACTTAATTGCATTTCACTAAAATTAATGCTGCATCAGTATTATGCCTTAAACCATATGTCCATCTTTGACATATAATTCATTCTTTCAACATCCTGTAAAACAGTGAGGTTCTGATTCAAAGATCTAGGCATTTGGGGGGAAAAATGAAAAATTGACCTGTTTCTATGGCACAATACATCTCTTTGAGTTCAGGTAATTCTGGCAAAACAGGTGCATTTCTTATTGTTCCCATCTTTCAAGTTATCACTAACAATTAGTAAATTCTAGTCTCTCTCTTTTTCTCCTTTCAAAGGACATAGCCATTTGAGACACACACTTTTTTGTTATTGCTGGTTTGGTCTTTTTTTTAGGAAAGAAAAGAAGGAAAATAAAAACCTGCCTTGCCTCAGATCTGAAATTCCACATTTAAATTCAAACCAGTTCTGCAGCAGCAGCAGCTCCTCAGTGATGGAAGAGATTCATGGCAGTGAAATAATACTGTTGGCAACAAAGAAATGTCATCTTTAATGGAGACCAGCCCCAAGGATTTATTATTTATTATTATTACTATTTGTTTTGTTTAGTTTTGTTCTAATATATTTCTGATCTTCAAAACGTGTTTAGTTTGACACATGCACAAGGTAGCAAAACTGACAGCAGCAGATGACGTTATGCCGGACCGATCACTTTTGCCAGGGTCAAAAATCCAAAGTGTCCCCAATGTTCACAGATTAACATAATTTAGAGATCGTTTCCTTTCTTTTTTTTTTTTTTTTTTTTGTTTTCTCCTTTTGTGATTTTTTTTTTTAACTCTCTTTTCTCTCTCCTCCCACCTACTTTGTCCTCCGAGGAGTCTCTGACTCGCGGGTGCGTGTTCGCTGCTCGCCTGTGCCGAGTCCGCGGGCCGGCGGAGCGTCCCCGCCGCACCCTCCCGGCCGCCGAGTCCCTGGGGCCGAGCGGGCGAGCCGAGAGGCCGGGAGGGCGCAGCCGCCGAGCGCTCGCAGACCTCGGGGAACGGGAAGGAAATAAAAACAAAACAAAACAAAAATATATAATAAAATAAAATTTTAAAAAAAGAGAGATAAGGCGGCAGGGCGGCCGGAGCGCTCGCTGCCCGCCCTGCAGCCAGGGAGGAGGAGGATGAGGAGGAGCAGGGGGGCAGAGCGGCGGTCCGTGAGGGTCACACGCCCGCCCGCCGCGGGCACCCGGGGCGGGGTGTGACGGGGGGCTCGGGGGAAGCGTGTCAGAGCCCCAGCGCCTCGGCGTGCTTGCGGGCCTTCAGCCGCAGGTCGGCGATGCTGGAGTTCTTGCTGTTGCTTTTGGCGGCAGCGGCCACCACGGCGGCGGCGGAGGCGGACTCGGCCAGGGAGGCGATGGGCAGCCCGAAGGGCGGCGGCGGGAACATCAGGTAGGGAGCGTGGGCCGCCAGGTGCGGGTGCAGGTGCGGGTGCGCGTGGGCCACGCCCTCCAGCTGCAGCTGCGCCTGGACCTGGGGCCGGGACACAGACACACGGCATCAGTCCCGAGCCCGCGGCCCCCACCCACCCCGGGCCACGCACCCCCCGCCTCCATCCTGTGCGGGGAAAAGAGCAACTTGTGAGCGGAGTTACCCCCGCAGTCCGGGCGGCAAACCTCCGCTCCTTGCTCAGCCCAGGGCACAGAGACACGCTTAACCCTCCTCCTCGTGGCAATAAATAAATAAATAAATAAATAAATAAATAAATAAATAAATAAATAAATAAATAAATAAATAGATGCGGCTCAACGCGCGGGCGCCAACAAGTGCTAAATGGCTAATTTTTTTTTTTTTTTTTTTTTTTTTTTTTAGGGTATGTTTATTTATACCTTGCTAAAAACTCTTTGGCCATGGGTCCCTTCTTATACCCGGCTAGTGTTTGCTTTGGAGCTTTCTAGACCTACACAAACACGTTGGGTTGACTGAGAGATTTCAGCTCCGGGTAGGTTCGGGGAGGAGTGGGGGAGAGTTTATTTATGTATTTAATTATTTTGGTCCAAATATGTCTTTTAAAAATCAATACAATTAATCTGTCAGCTCCACGTGTCTCTGAGACGGAGAAGGTGGTGGAGGGTCCCTTTGGGCTGGAAAAAAATCAATTCCCGGATTAATTGACCAAAAAAAAAAAAAAAACAAAACCAAAAAAAAAAGGAAAAGAAAAAGAAAAAGCCGAGGGAGGGGGAGTTACAACCGGCTAGAAGCGGGAACGGAATTCCATCTCCCTCGCCCCGGTTTTCCCCAGCGGCCATCCCCGGGTGGCTGTGCCTCGCTGGGGCATGGACCCAGGCCTCACAGTGGCGTCGGTGCCTGCGCTCCGCCACTGCCCCTGTCCTGGCTGACCATCACGGTGGCAGAGCATTTGGGAGCAGCCTCCCCACCTCCGGGGTGGCCGCGTCCATCGGAAAAGGACCGGTCTCGACAGACCGCCCGGGAAAGAGGAGGGGAACGACAGCGCAAGGGTCCGCATAGCTTTTCCCCCTGATGGTTTCGCCCACCGGGTGGAAGAGCCTCCTCCCGCAGCCCTCTCCGGCGCCAGGAGGAGACCAAAGCCCCAGGGGCTGCTCGGGACCGAGCCGCTCCATCCTGGCAGAGGGCGGACGGGCTCGCCCGGGCTCTGCCGGGCCCACCCGGCCCGGGGAAGGCGGCGCGGCCCCGGGAGGCCAGCCGGGTCTGCGGGCGGCCTGGGGCCGTGTGCCAGCCCTCAGCCCCGCCGGCGCCTCCCGGGGCCGCGGGACCCCCCGCTCCGTCCTCTCCCCGGTCCCGAGGAGCGCTGAGCTCCCGAAAGCCGGGCGGGGGCTCCTTCACCAAGTTTTACAGCCTGTTTTTAATACCTGCCAACTTCTATATAAATGGCACTTGTAAACGTGTCCGGCTTCCTCCCGTGCAAACGGATGGGGGTCGGAGCTTGCTGAGGGAAAGTAAAATAAAACCAGAGCTAACTACCTGTTGGAAAGGCATCCTCAGGGCTCCCATATTCACATAGGGGGCTACTCTGCAGGCGTCTAAATGGCTGGCGGTTCCCAGGATCACACCTGCGGGGAGAGACAGGGCCGGGTGAGTGGCGGAGGCACCCCGAGGCTCCGGGGCCGCCACCGCCCGGCCGGTCCGCACCCCTAACCCACCTTTGTGCATCTGGTTTTCCTGCTTTCGGCACTTTGCTCTCCTGTTCTGGAACCAGACCTGTAAAAAGAAAAAGCAAACAAAAACAAAACAACAACAAAAAAATGGAGGTGGCCTAGGCAGCTGGTAAGGGAGCATTTTCTCAGGAGCGAGGGATGGAAGGGTGAGGCGAGTAACTGAACAACTTTGCTGAGGTGCCTCCTCGGGAGCAGCCGAGGGGACGCTCTCAACCCCAGGGGGAGTGAGTTCCTCTCACTGGAGTGCTGCTGTGGGGGCTGTTCGGGGAAGAGGTCCTGCTCCCTGTGGTCCCTCAGTTGAACAGAGGAGGTGGGAAGTGCCCTCCCAGCCGAAGGGACCGGGAGCCTGCCGCTTAGCACCGAGTCTCGGGGGACCCCTCGTCCCCTGGGCAGGCAGTGGCGGTCCTTCTGACACCCGTCTGGAGTGACAATAAGACCACCCGCAGGACGGATGGGACCCTCGTACCCTTCCTAGTCATCTTAAGTAGCCCGGGAAGAGCCATCGTGGGCCAGGTCAGACTCCGGGGTCTGGCCCCCAAGAGACTGGACCTCCTGCCCTCTCCCCAGCCGGGCTTGAAATCGATGATCTCCGACAAGATGCGAGACACTGAACTTTCGCGAAAGGGTCTGAATCATTCCCCGTTCCTCAAATGTTAAAGAAAACAAAATTGGCTTCTGCAGACTTCTGGACAGACAAGAGCAGCATCTTTTGCAGGCTGGGATGTAAAGAAGTGCTTATGCCCCTACCCGAGAAATGCCTGTAATTCAATAATACCGCCCCAATTCCAGCCGTTCTCACTCAAACAATCGCAGAACTTTGCAGTTGCCACTGCGCCTCCCGTGCCTCTTTTCCAGGGGCATTTTAGACCTTCATTACATTTCCCCTTCTGCCGTGCTTGATTAGCATCTCTCCCCAAAACATCGTCAGAAGTGCGGGCCAAAATATTTTGCGGACCCTTATCTTTACACCACAACCTACCGAATATGGACAAACATTGACTTTCACCGCTGATAAAATCTTGTAGCTAAGTAAACACCTACAACCTTTGATGTTCTTGCACTTGCCAAGAGATCATACGGTTAATTAATACTAACTGCACTTCCTACATCAAATTTTCCCTTCAAGCTTTCTTCAATTGCCTTAATGATGGTCATTTACAACGGAGTAATTAGTGCAAAGAAAGGCTTCCGAAGGCATAAATTACCTCGGGTACCTCAGTGATTTTCTTAAGTAGGAATTGGCCTTCCCTGATTTAGCGCACCATTTTTCCTGCCTAGGGTGTCTGTGGGGGAAGCGCGTAGGGGGCAACTGCGGAGCGCCGCGGGTGCGGACAGACCGACCGACGGGCGGCCAGACAGACAGACCGACCGACCCACCGACCCACCGATCCGCCAGTCCCGGTTCCTGTCCCTTACGGCTGTCGCCAGCGCAGCCCTCCCCGCGCTAAGCGGGCATCGCTGCCGCCCCGCTGCCCTGCACAGCACAGCGCCGCACAAGCCTCTTTTTCCCTACCAGCAATACGCAAATATTAACAACACGCATCGCTTCTCCTTTTAACCGGACCATTAGGGATTTATACACACGTATATGCGTATTTAAATATGAGCATGTAAAATATTATCGAGCTGTAGTGACAATAATACATTATTTTTACTGTGGTAAATCCTTGCAGGAAATCTCCTTGTGTGTGTTCCCCACGCCCCCCCGCCTCGCCAAAGCAGTGTAAATTGTCAGAAGAAATTTAAGCTGCGTTTAAACAACTTCTCTTGCAAATCAGAACATCTTTCAAACCGAAATTATATTTAAATCTCGAAAACGAAGTGCCCTTTCCCTTTAGCTACGAAAAAATAAGGTTATGAGGAATAAAAGTGATGAATTAGCCACTGCGTTAAGCGATAATAAATCAGGCTTGGTGTGATTCGCGATCAATTCCAATTAGTCATGAATATGCTAAGTAAAGCACAGTACACTGTTTTAGACAGTTATTTCTTCATTAAGGATCACTCAGTGATTTCTTTCACAAATGCTCTAATCTGATTTCCTTTTGATTTCCATTAGAGACAGTGAATAATGACATTTAATTTAGCCCTGCACCATAAACCCAAAGATATTTGTTGTAATTGAATTACTGCCTGCTCCTCACTATGGTCTCATAACTTTCAATTATAACCCTGACAGCTGGGTGATATGAGTTTCCAGTACAACACTAAAAATAAAAGGTTAATAAGGACTAGCTACCATAGGAGCTTCAATTTATTTACAGCAAATTTCCACGCTAAATTGAAACTATATCCTTTAACAGCAAGGGACAAGAGGTTCAGATAGGAATTAGAGAACAATTCTGAAAGTATTAGAAAAAAAATACCCTTCCCTCTTCTGTCTTTTTCTTTTTTTTTTTTTTCTGCTTCCACTTATTGATGGATATTAACTCTTCGCTTACTTCCTAATTAATTATCTATTTTTCCTCTTTTTCCTCTTTATACTTATTTTATGTATGGGGTTTTTTTAATCCATGCAAACTTCTTTTATAAAATTATTAAATACTTTTTTTTTTAATCTCGGTCATTACCTCCCCCGATTTTTTTTTTTTTGTTTTGTTTTTTTGTTTTTTTTTTTTGGTGTGTGTGTGCTGGTTTTAGATCTGTAAGCACTTGAAGCACCAATTTTCCTCTAACTATGAACATCCTGTTAAGGTGCTCCTCAGTAATAAAGTACTTGAAAGAAAGAGTGCAGAATTCAATTACAAGTAATTTATTTTTATAGAAACAGTACATCAAGGCCTTGGAAAGATATTACAGAGCCCAAGTAAGAAGATCTGGGAAGATGACATAAGAGTTGATGTCCCCTTCAGCAAAAGTTTAATCTTTTCATTAATTTATATGGTGTGGTTAGATCAATCTTCCAGGAGAAAGTAGGCCAGCAGCACACTGAACCCCTGCAATATTCCCTGCAAGCTGCCATTCCTAAGGCATATGCCCGGCACCATCCCTTGCCCAGCTCAGTTTGTACCGAGAGTCGCAGGAGCTGAGGGGAGAATAAAACCTTGAAAGCAGGAAAAAAAAAAAAAAAGGAACAAAAACAACCTAGGTACTCCATTTATTTCAGGATTTGCCTCCAGGAGACAGTTGTTTAAAGCGAGGTAGTAGCTTGCTCAGGCAAATGCTGGCTGAGCAGTGTGCTGTCTGCTTGCTTTCCACGGCTAAGGAGGGGGTCAAACAGACCCCTCTCCCCACTCCATCTCGGAGTTATTTCCTAACTTCCCGCTGTGCCCCGCGAGTGAGGGCAAGGCATGGAGGCCTCCATCCATGCCCACAGAGCCATACCCACGCCTGTGTGCAGCCACCAGCACACTCCTATGGGCAGAGATACACATACATGGGCATCTCTTATCTCCAGGGTGTGAAGGCGTTTTGTTCTGTGGAGGGGTTGCCTTGGTGACTTTTTCTTCTTGAGTTTTAGTTTGGTTTGTGTCTGTTAGGCCAAGCACAGAATTTTAATCCAAGAAGAGATTTCCTTCAGGTTTCTCCTGCTCTGGGCCTGCTCAGAGAGCCACAGGTTGATCTTATTAATTTTTTCCAGGTCGATTTTTGATAATTATTTCTATGTTGGGTTTTTTTGTTTCGTTGGGGGGGTTTAGTCTCTTTTAATACTACATCTGTTTTGTGGAAGCATTCCCTAGTTGGTTTAGCGGAAAAGGGAGTATGTTCCCTCTGCATCAAACTGAAAATCGAATTTTAAAATAATCGATGTGGAGCCACCCAAACAGACAGCTCTGGTGGCCCCAGGACTACAGCAACCGGGATCTATTTTCAAGATTTCGAAGTCTAATTGGCATTTAGCTGCCTCTGAAGCGGGATGGGAGGGACCGGGGGAACCTCCACCAGATGGGGTGGCATGCATTCATACGCTTGCTGCGCGAATCAGAGCCGGCACCTTTCCCCCGGCCCTGGCTAATCCCGTCCCTCAGCACCCAAACTGTCTAGCCTCATTCAGGCAATTGTTTTCTGGCCTTTTTCTTTTTTTTCCCCATAATGGCCCCATAAAATAAAAAGCAGGAAGAAAGTAAGGATTAAGGGAGAGTAAATGGCACGCTTGCAAGGGGAAAAAGAAATTTTAAATAAAAAAAGCAATCGTTCAGTTATTAGAGACTTGCCAACATTATCACCACCCAACCACCCTAACCCACACACGTACCAAAAAAAAAAAAAAAAAAAAAAAAAAAAAAATTTAAACCGCTTTCCTAGGAAAAGCAAGGCACGGGCAGATATTCCCAGAGCAGAATAACTGTTAGTCAGGACAGGTACAGCAGACTTGCAAACAGCTTCCCCATCACACGTGTCACCTCTGCCTTCACCTCCCCGTTTTGCATGAAACGGGGCACTGTGCTAGGATCCGCTGGCAGTTAGGAAGTGAGGTGAGGACGTTTCCAGGAACAGAGCCTTTCTCTTACCTGAACCCTAGCTTCAGACAGTCCCAGCCTCTGGCTTAGTTCCTCCCTCATGAAGGCATCCGGATAGTGAGTCTCATCAAAAAGTCTTTCCAGCTCGTTCAGCTGCTCTAGTGTGAAATTGGTTCTGCTTCTCCTTTGTTTAAGCTTGGTCTGTCCGTCTTCATCTTCTGACTTCACATCTTCCCTCTTCTCTTTGCATTCGTAGATCCCTGCCGGGAGGGGGAAAAAGAAAACGACACTGAGCATCCCCTCGCACCTCTTCGAAATTCCCTCACACGGGGGTCTCCCTCCTCCCCTCTTCGTCCCCAAACTCAGCACAACTTGCGGGTGCAGCTGGCGGGCGGGCAGGAGGTCCCCGGGCAGGCCCCGCAGGGCCGAGGGGGGCTGAGCTCCGCTCCAGGCTCAGCGCCGGGCAGGGGGCAGCTCGCCCGAGGGCCGGAGGGAGGGAGGGAGCCGCGCTGCCTTGCCTGTCTGATGCCCTGTCAGAAAACCTATACAGATAAATATCACTTTATTTTCTTTCCAGGGTTAGGAGGAAGCCCTGCCGCCCGTTGGCACGAGCAGCTCGGGGAAGGGGCTGGTAGGAAAACCGCCGGCCCCCGATACCTCCAGGCAGAGGGAAGAGGTGGGGGAAGGGGGTTTCTCCGGCGACGTTTTCTCCCAGAGAGGGTTATGCAAGAAGCTCCCTACCGCTGTCGTGGTGAAGCCACTGTGAAAATATTTGCCCCGTAAAAGAAACTTTCCCTGAGCATGAGACAGAGTCCGGCCGTCTACTCTCCTCCTTATCAACCCTCTTTCCCCCAAAATACTTTCCAGCGGGTCGAAACCCCGGGGCCAGCGGTCCCTCACGGCCCTGTGCGAGACAGCGGACTCCAGGGCCATGGGTCACTCCCAGCCCCTCCGAAACAGCAGGGACTTCAGGGACTCCAGCAGGGCTCGTGGAGAGCTTGCGACCAGAGGCAGCCGCTGAGCATGCTTGTCCCGGGAAGAGAGGAGGTGGGCTGTGGGGGCAGCGGGTAAAACAGTCCCCATTTTCTGTCTTGGGTAGGAAGATTTATTTTGCTTTGGCAAATTATTTCCTTGGGTTTTATTATTATAATTTTTCCCCTTTTCCTTAATGCCGGGAGGCCTAAGACACTGTCCTTCTTTTAAATCCAGCTAACGAAAAGAGGAAGAGATGCTGGAGCGGGGGACACCGCTTTGGGCTGAACCGGTTCCCCGGGATCCCCTGCCTGCCTGGGGCACCCCGCCGGGTGCGCATCCAGCGCGGGCACCGGCGGAGTCCCGGGACGAGCCTGCTCTGACTGCCTCCTTTGTCGTGCCTCACCTTCTGGGTGGTGTGGATCTGGGGGGAGTCGCGTCTGCGGGTGATCCCGAATTAAGTCCCTTTTCCCTCAGCAAATACACAGGTATTATATACGTACATACGTGTGTACACACACACAGAGAAATGTGCGCATGCACATATATTAACCTATATACTTAGGGGCATCCCAAAATGCAAATTATAAACTGCAAATCGTAAGTTAATTTAACGTAATAAAGCGTCCTGAACTGCATCTGGGCTTAAGTAAGGCCGGACCCAAGTCGAAGCACTCGTTTTCACTTCCAAAATGAAAATTGTCCCTGGCCGTGATCGTTCCTCCGGGCTCCAGGCTGATACTGGCTGCATAAAACTTTGGGAAGGGTCTGGCCTCCGGATGGGGATATTCGGTGGTTGGTTTTAACGGCGTTTTGTTCTCATTTCTCCTGTAAAGGGAATCCCTATGAAAAGACGAGGGTGCTAACCCAGCAAATGCCTAGGGAAAATCAGGCGCGTTCAAAAGCTGTCTCTTTTCCGAGGCTACAGCATGTCCGTGATAGGTATAAAATATTAACTAGCATATCGGTGGGACTGAAATCACACGCCGGAATCAGTTGAAATTAGACTGAAACCTGGCATGAATTTAAACTGTCACAAGCATCTCAGCTCTTTCCAACTCCTCCCTTCCATCCCCACCCCCAGCCTCTCTCCATAGATTAGATTAGCTAAACATACAAGCCAGAATTTCAATTCACGGGGAAAGGGAGAGTAGTAGCGGGGTTTTTTTCGTTCGTTCGCATTTTATTTTTAATTCCTGAAGCATGTCCTGCTTTCATTCTTAAAAATCATCTCCTGAGCAAATTATTCCCTTAAACTGAATCTTCTTGTTTTTCAGTCTCTTGACCAGAGAAGGAAAATAAGCAGAGCTGAGTGGTACTGGCTTGTGCAGAAATACGGGTACCCGAATACTTGATTATACCCCGTTCTTCTCTTTGGGGAGCAGGTAGAAAAGAGAAGGATATTAAATAAAAGTTTGGGCCGTAAATTAAATCTCACAGTGTTATATTAAACAAGATCAAACAGTAGGAAACAGCTGAAAGGCTGGTTGCTGCTCCCCAACCTATTAACCGGTTTTTATTACCCCAAGCTAGGCAGTAGCTCCCCAGGCAGGTCCACCTGTCTAACTTGCCTAGAGACACTTTCTCAACTTTCTAATCCCCTCCCGTCATTTTTAGTCTCTCCTTCCCCTGTGAGCCTGTGCGGGATTTTCAGTTGTCTTGCTTCAAAAAATAGACATATTTTTAATTTGTTGTTGTTGTTGTCGTTGCTCAGAGAAGGACGGCGTTTTGCCCGTCGGTCGGCAGGGAGCCGTGCTGCCCTGGCCCAGGTGAGAGAACTGGCAGGGGACCGAGGGACCTGTCGGCCGGGCCGGCCCGTGCCTCTCGCCGCAGCCACCTCCTGTCTCACCGGGTCCGGGCAGCTGCCCCACGGCCAGGCTCCTCTCCTCCTTCTCGTCCCCGCCGGTCGGAGCCCCTGAGTAGGACAGGCTGACCGACCCAAGACGAAATGTCCAGGGAGAGCCCTCTCCACACGCCGCTTTCTCCCAGAGCAAGCAGCAGCATCCTGACGGCCCGGAAGCAGGAAGAACAGGTCTCCTAAGGCATTAAAACTGCCCGGACAAGGTTTCCTCGTACAAAAATACACAGATAGACAAAAATGTCTGACGTGCTGCGCTGCCCCCTTCCCCCAGGCGAGAGAACGCCTAACGCACCGGATCGATTTCGGATGTGAACGGGGGCTGGCGGGGGGGCAGGACTGAAGTTGTGACTTATTTTTCACGGCTACACTCACGTTATGCATGCAGGAGTACGTGTTCCTAAGCCCGTGCTCCCGCCGCTGCCGGAGGGAGGTGACCGCAGCAGGGAAGCAGGATGCGGGAGGCGATCCCGCTCGCCCCGCCGGGGCCAGAACCGGGGCCGCGGTGACCAAGTCGCCCCCGCTGCGGAAAGCCAGGGACGGCCGGGGAGGGGACCGGGGCTGCCGGCGAGAAGCGCGGGGCGGAGGGCGCCCAGCCCTGCTCTTACCTTCCGCTGTCCTGCCCGTGTTGAACTCCTTCAGTTTGTCCTTGTCGCTCTCTACGTGGTCTTTGAAAAGATGCACCGGGCAATGGTTGCTGCTCTCGGTCATGTCCTGCAGGTTAGAATCAGAGTTTCCAAGCTCCCTAGAGCGAGCCAACCCACTCTCCAAAACTTCCCTGTACGTGATCGTCTCCTTCTTGTTGCCGCTGCCACTGCCGCTGCTGCTCTCTTTGCTTTTCTGGTCAAAAGATTTGGATACAAAAGCCGTAAGTTCTTCCATGGCTGCCCGGTGATCTTATCCACAGAGATCCACTTGTTTTCAATCGGAGATGTGGCCGTCCTCCGCACGCTGTTTTTGCACGTAGAAGATGGGCTGTATAGGGTTAGATCACTCCTGCTGTTATTTATGCCTTTCAATTTGAGATCACACTATTTATACATGGCTACCTCAGCCCAACCCCCAGCTCTCCCTGTCTCCAGCAATTACTGACTGCTCCATAGTCGCAGGCGGACTCCGAGCAGCTATCTCCCCCACCTCAGTCCAGCAATTGGCTTTCTTTTCATTTCATCACTCTTTGGCATCTTTGCACCTTGATTTAGGGAGGCAAAGAGGCAACAGCGAAAAAGCGGGGGGGAGGGAGAGAGAGAGAGAGAGAGAGGAAGAGAGAGAGAGAGAGAGAGGAATAAAAGGGAGGGAGGGGGGAAGAGGAAAACATGAAAATAGGTATCTACATTCTGTAAATGGGTTGCAGAAATGAGAGTCGAGGAAGACTTAATTGATTTTAAGGACATCCTGTGCGTGGCAACACTGTGAGTAAAAACGGACCCACAGCTAACCAAATAACTGTGCTCCTGCAATTAAATGTATCGCTGTCAAGAGGAAAGGAAAATGAGTGTTCAATAAAAAAGGTAATGAATAAAAAGCCAGAGATGTGCATTTGTTGTAATCATTGGAAATTCTACCTGATTTGCTATTTAGCTAATTTCTCTTAATTAAACGGTCAAAATAATCGGCGAAACAAAAATGCTGTTTTAAAAGTACTGCCTGTTCTGGCTGGCGGTGGGTGGGTGGGTGCGCGGAGGGGGACGTGTGCTGCAGCTAAACAAGTTGCGAGGTGCCTCGGAGATCCGTGTCGGTGTGTTCGGAGGATTTGGAGTGGGTTGTTTGGCTGGGGGGTATCCATAGGCAGGGGGTCTCTCCAGACGCGTGTGAACATTGCAGGATCTGTTTCCTTGTTTATTGTTATTATGTTGTCTGAAGGTACTGTAGGGGGAAATTAAAATCTGAAATGTTTCTCTGGATGTCGAGCTATCCTGCTGCATGCAGCAGAGAGGTAATTTGTTAACACGGGACTGTGTACACGACAAATAGAGCATTAAACCTTTTTTTTTTTTTTTTCCTCCCCGAACGAAACATATCCTGCTGGATTTAACATAAAACTGGCAATAATTTCCCCACCTTGTTCTTGGTAGGCTGCAGTTATTTTTGTTGTACTCCTGGAATAATTATTATTCTGTGCTCTTGAATAGCTGCCTGAAATTCGTCTCCAGATAACAGCGCCGGCATTTCCAGCGCCTCTCCGCATCGTTTGATCCCCATGCGGAGTCGACTTCCCAGCTATTTATTTCTGTCTCTTCTCCTCGGGCTTTAACGCGAAGGGTTATTCGGTATTTGAAGGAATTTTGTCTTCTGGTCGTTTGGCTTTTTACGTCCTTCTCTTTCCCTCGCCTCGAGTTTGAGATAATCAGAGCCCATCATCACGCCACCCTCTGCTCTGAATCGCAACCAAAGCAGGCTCCTTGTTGGAGCAAGGGGCCATTGTTTCTTTTCCGGGGGAGTGTGGGACTGTTCTGAAAATTAGCAGAACATTAAAACACTAAAAATACGTTTAATTAATCCGAAGGTGCCCCCAGCACCAGAGTTAACACCTCCACAGGAGGAGGGGAAAAATAATAATCGAGGAAGCAATTAATAAAGGGCTTAAAAAAAAATCAATCTCCCCCTGTGCGAATTTAAAATGATTATCTAGGGGACAAGGATTGATCATTTGATCTCGGCACTGCGGATATCCCTGACATTTATTATATTGTCGTGTCTCGGTGGCATCCTTCCTCCAGAGTTCGTTTAACAAGTGAGGGAGCGGAGGAAGCCTTACAACTTAACAAACAGGTCTTGTCATCGCAAACGCCAATCAAATCGGAGGCTCTAATGTATATCACACGGCACCACATAAATAATAAAGGCAAACGATAGACGGGGAAGTAACGTATGGCTGAGGAAAGATTCCGGCACGACACGCTGCTTGTGCCTCTCTGATGCAGTCTGCGGGTGTAAGGGCTCGTAGCGGATTGTCGTGCGGGCTGGTGCGTGGTGCGAGGGTGTCACGGACACGCGGGGACACCGGCACGCCTTCCCGCGTGGGAGAGGCTCCGCACCGGGGCTGGGCCCCCGCCGCGGAAACTTTCCCCATCCCTCGGCTCGAACGGCACCGATCCCCACCGTGCCCAGTCTTCCTGTGCCTCCCTCGCAGCAAGCAGCAATCGAGGATAAATGTTTACTGACTCCGCGTCCCCAGCGCCGGAGAGGCACGGTGCGCGTCGGCTTTCCCGAGCTGCCGGAGTTCGCACCAAGTCGGCTGGACCCCCTTTTTCCTCCCTCTCGCCCCCGTCCCGCTCTCCTCCCCGCAGCTCCCCCCTGCGCCCAGCCCCACGCCTGCAGCCCACGGGGGCGCGGGGCCGCGGTCCTCCCGGAGACCCCCGGGCGCCTCCTACCACCGCCGGCTCCTGCCCCCGAGGACGGGGGCAAATCCAAGCCTCCTCAGTTAGAGGCGGGGAAAATGCCCCATCCCTGGCCTGCTCCCCTTCTCTCCCTCCCTCCCTGCTTCCCAGCAGCGCAGGGGCTCCCGGTGGGAAGGCTGGCTGCCCCCCGCTTCCCGCAACGCGCGGGGCGCAGCTCGGCGCAGGGCAGCCCGCGGGCCACCGCCACGGGCCGCCCTCGACGGCAGCGCGGAGGCCGCCGGGGGGGAGCCCTGCAGCCGGGGGAACTTGCCTCAGACTCGCTCCGAAAGAGAAAAGCGAAACAAAGCACCGGAAAGGGAAAGGCAGAAAACCGGGGAAATAATAAAAACAAGCAAACAAGCAAACAAACAAAAAAGGACCGGTGCAAAGCTGAACTCTCCCGGGGACCCGGCCTCCACCCCACGCCGCGGAGCCTGGCGGGGGCGGGCGGCGGGGGGCGCAGAAGCGCGGGCAGCCCCGCGGGCGCGCACGGCCGCACTGCGCGCTCCGCGGATCTCTGCGAGGGATGACGGCCCCGTCCCGTCCTGTCCCAGCGGCGCTGCAGGGAGCGGCGGGAGGCGGGGAGCGCCCCCGGGCCCCCCTCTTCGCGCAGCCCGCGGCTTTGGGGGACCTAGGGCAAGGTGGTGCTGGTGGGAACAAAACTGGGGGCAATTTTGACCCCACTACAAACTGTGACGGCGGGTTCAGAGAAAAATTACCTTTATTGCTGCTCCTGATAATGGGCTGGGGAGGAGGGATGGAGGGAGGGATAAAGGGAAGGAGAGAGAGAGAGAAAGAGGGGGAAGGAACTGCCGTCCAAATCCCATTCCCTTGCAGGAACGGAACTCCTAGGACCCTGTCGCAAAACTAAAAAGTCACCAGCGCTCCTCGGAGCTTCCTTCTGCCCCCGGCTCACGGCGGCACCCTGGGTACCCCTTTGCCGTGCCACAAGCCACCCCGCTGTCCCAGATACCCCTTGCAGGACCGGCCACCAGCGGCACGTTGAGGGCTGCCCCGACGGCCCGGCCTGCCGGCTCACCTGCGAGGCATCCTGCCCCCAAATCCTCCTCCTCCTCCTCCCTCCCTACTGCCGTGGGGCAACGGACAGGAGCCCTCTGCCCCTCTGGGGGTCCTAACTGGACAAAAGGGGTGGCTCGTTTATTCCCCCCCCTCTTCCTTTCCCCACCTCCGGCCCTATGGGGCTGATTCCCCCCCACAGACCCCAGCCCGCCCCCTGGCTGCCCCCTCCCCAGAAGGAGAGGGGGTATCTGCGAGCAGGGCAGCCTGGCAGGGGATAGTCCGGACCTTGGACTGCAAAGGAGCGTTTATTTAGCGTGGTATCAACCCACGCGTTATTTTTTAATTCCTCTTTCAAAGGAACCTCTTGACCATTGTGGTTTTTCTCCGAGTTAAACGAGAGGCATAATCATGAATGAGTTTGAACGTTGCATTAGCTTTAAGCATATCCAAGGCAAAGTATTGAATTTCATATTTATAGGAGGAATTTACATTTGTACATTGACTCATGGTATGACGTAGGGTGAAACTGATTTCCTCCCACCCTCCCCCTTCGGCTTAATTTGGTCGAAATGGGGCAAATAAGCAAACAGAAAAATCATCGGTTTAATCCACGTTTTAATAAGCGCTGACCCGAAGAGCAAGATTTTGTTGAGTAGATAACTGAGTCCTCTCTCTCTCTCTCTCCATCTCCCTCCCTCCTTCCCTCTCTCTCTCTCGTGATTAATTCAGGGACTGTAATCATGGACATTGTACATCAAACCTTTCTGCTCACGCTACAGACTCCTGCAGATCTTTATTGGTTTACATGAAAGCGAGTAAACATATTTCAGAGGATGCCCTTTCAATCTGGCTCCATTTCCACAGCACATAATTCCAAGGACAATTTGTTTTAATAATAAGAATGGATGCAGTGTTAATGGTTTTCAATTTGTGTTTAAAAAAAAATTAAATATTTATAAGTATCGATCGAGGGTTTCAGGATTTTACAGAAGTCTTAACACATTTCATAGATGGGATTTTTTTTTTAATTTAGAAACCTGCGTCGTATTCTCTTTTATGCTGTTTATTGATTTAAGCAGCATCCGTGTCTCAAGCGAGAGACTAATAGATTTTCATTAAAATAGGCTCTCTTAATCCTGATTGTGAATGGATATGATTGATCCATCCAGCATACTACACATCTATAATATTAATAAAGGGCATTATCATGGCAGGATCTGCTTTTCCGTCATCAGGGCACTTTTGTTTTTTCCCCTTCCTTGCAACCTTAAAGATTTATTTGCGAGCTGTAAAATAGCCCACAGGAGGGAGACGCTTTGGGAAGAATACATTTTTATATTAGACTCTTTTTTTGGTAGTTTTAGTGGAAAGATTTTTTTTTTCTTTTTTTAATCTACAAACTGCTGTGGTAACATATGGTGAAAATTAAACTGTTTCCCCCACAAATCTAATCTTAAAACATTTATGTTGAGTTTTATTTTTAGAAAAACATTTTTAAAGGAGAGGAAAACAATCTTGTATGAAAAGTAAAATAAAGAACATTTGAAAGGCTACAGTTTAAACTAACAATAGCCTACTTCGCCGGCTGATGCTGCTGGACTGGTACCGTACCTGATGAATATGTTACGAAGTGGTCGGGACAGCAGCGGCTACAGTAATTAATGGAGTGTGACAGAAATGCTAAGGGCTTAATTGTCTTTATTCCGACTTGTAGTAACGTAACCAAAGGGATACATTAATTCAGCACAAAAACATAAATGCTCTCCTCTCTCCTACACCAAGGTACAAGCAAACACACGCGCTCACACGCGCACATCTCCTCTCTATCATATTATTATTTTTTTAATATATATAAAGCTGTATCTTTCCAGCAACATTAATTACTCATATATTCATTACAGGGAGCCTAGACGTGTTCAAATCCTCATCTACTTTTACTTCTGCAAAATTAAACATTCACGAGGTGAATTACAATAAGCAATTGCCTTTGTGTGTAATTAATTACGATGCAGTGGGCCAGCATAATGGGCGAGTAGCCTCCTTGCTTCCAGTTGCCCTGGATAACTCGAGCAGAATAGGAAGAGTCTGTGAGGGGAAGAAAAAAAAAAAAAAAAAAAAAAAAAGAGGGAAAAAAGTTGAGAGCTGTAAAGTTTGTACTGAATTTAGCAACACGAAATACACACAGAGAGAATTGTTTGCCTTCTCCAGTAATGTGCGAGGGACGCTGCAATTTTGAACTCTGTAATAATGATTAATAAGTCAAAAGGGCATATTTTTCTTTTATGGTATGCAGCGCTCAAGGGAATATTCCGTGTATGTCTTTAAAACGAAGTAGGAATATTTACACACATGCACAGAGTTAGCAACAGCACCAAAGAAAGAAAAAAAACCACGAATATTTCAGTGAACTATTACATTTTTTCAATTATTTCCCAATGAGTATTTCAATGAACTGTTACATTTTCCCAATTCACAAGGAAGATTTATGGGATTATTAAGATTTCTAGTGGAAATATTATACAGTGGAAGTTTATCGTCTCTCAGGGATTGTACACCATTTGATATCAATTTCCAGATGTTATGATCTTTTTTCAGAAAATAATTGAGTATATTAACTTCTTCCCTACAGAAGACTATTTAGGGCTTTATTTATTTATTTATTTACTTATTCTGTGAAGGGCACAACCATTTTCCTCCCACCCCTTCCTTGCAGAACTAAATTGTTGAAACGTAAGGGTTGAAACTTCAATCAGATAGCAGTTTAATACTCCAGGGAAGGAATAATTTATTTGCCACTTTATTGCGAGCAGAAGCCCGTGAATTTAGCTATGTTTTGAAACAAAAACAAGGTCCATCCGAGAGCGCCCGCCCGCCGATTTGGGTGTCCCCCGCTGCGGGCAGGGCGGGAGGCCCCGCGCTCTCTCTCGGAGAGCCCCCACGGCGTGGCGGGGCTGTGCCGGGGGGAGGCTGAGCTCCGCCGGGGCGGCACAGCCGAGGCCCGTCGGGCGGGACACGCGTGTTTCCGAGGGCCACGCGTGTTTCCCAGCGCCACGCCTGCCCGCGGGGCTGGAGCGCGCACCCGCTGGGGCTCTGGCGCACGCCCCCGCGCCCCGGCGGATCCGCCCGCGCCGGGCAGGGCGCACCGACACGCACGGACACCCGCAGCTCTGCGGGCCCCGCTCCGCGGCCCGGCGGGGCTCGGACACAGCGGCGGGACGTCCCCCCACCCCCTCGGGCCGCGCTCCGGCCCAGGCTCCTCCGGTCCCCGCTCCCCCGTGTCAGGCGAGGCGCGATTCTGCCCCGCCGGGGCTGCACCCGGCCCGGTCCGGCCCGGCCCGTCGGGGCAGCGGAGCGGGAGGCCGAGGCTCTGTAGCTGTGCCCAGGAGAGGCGCAGGGCGGACGCGCCCCTCGTGCCCGGTCCCCGCTTTCACAGGCTGCGGGTGGGCGGGCTGTCCTCTCCCCTGAGCTCTTCCTCGACCCCCGGCAGGGAATCGGGGGGTGTTGCAGCGCCATCTCCCTCGAGCAAGGGTCGAGCTGGGTCCCCCCGGTCCCCGCTGAGCTGGTTCCGACCCCGGCTGTCGCCCCCAGCAGCCGCCGCCCTCGACGGACAGAGAACCCCCCTGCCCGACCGCCGTGTGAAGAAATGGGGCCAGCCGGAGCGAGGTTTTACCCCAAAAGAGGAATTAAGGGCTGCGTCGGGCTTCATTGCCCCTACAAGGCGAGGTGGGGAGCAAGGGGGCTAACGTTTCACAGGTTACCTCACCTCGCGTTTATCGGGGTAGTTAAAGGGAATAAAAGAGGTGGGGGAGAAGGAAAGAGAAAGAAAATCAACTTTAAGAGACTCTGGGTTTAAATAACAGCCTTTGATATTTTGACAGTAAAATGGAAAACACTTAACAGGAGTCAAGTTTTGATGTCTGAGGCTGGCAGCGCCCCCTAAAATTATATTGTCTTGCCTGCTGCTTCAAATTGGACCCAGGACCTTATAATGTCTCTCCAGGTCTTTATCTGCAGCCTTTCTGATTGCAAAACCATAACTGTATCGTTTTACACCAGTCAACTAAGCAAGTGCCAGTGGAATAAAATCCACAAAGTGCACACACATACCAGCTCTACAGCTAAAGCAGTCTGTTCTTTGCAAGTTGTAAAGGCCTGCAAATTAAATACCAATTACTGGAAGCAATAAAATGTTTTTTATTGCACGAAATCTACTTAAAACAGAAAAGAATAGTCGTTTTATTTTGAGGAGGGGGACAGGGGGGCAGCTCGCAAAGACATATATTGGCAGAGAAAGATTATATGCAGCGCCTGCACGAGGCCACAATGGAGACATTCTATGGCCAGCAGCGGGCAGGGCTTCCCCCCGCGTTGTACAGAGGGGGGTTCTGCAGAGGTGCTTATGATAGGGATTATTGTAGGTGCGACTTGGGGAGGTGGGAAGCCGGGGAACAGTAGCTCTAGGTAGAAGCAAGTGGTGCAAACAAGTTATATGGCAGCAATCCGATGTGCTTTCAAGGTCCTTTCCAAATGAGGTACTAAGGGGTTGGTGATGAAAACTACCTGATGTGTCCTCCTTCCCCTGTCCACTTTTCCTTCCCCTCTTTGGAGAAGAATGAGTTACTGGCTTTCTGTCTTATGAGCATTGCATGAAAAGGCTCGCAGTTTCCTACTGTACTCTCTGGGCCCCTCAGTGGGGGAGCCCTCTGGGAGGCAGCAAGGCAGGGTGCAGCTCCCTGGAGTTACCAGCTCCACAACAGGCTGCCATTCCTGCACACACGTCCTCAAATTTCTACAGACCAAAACAACATCAGCAAACCTGCCGGTGGGAGGAATGTTTACCCAGATGACATGTTCAGCTTTGCCTGAGTTCAGGTGTCCTTCACCACAACACAGTCCCATGACTAGCACAAAGAAAGAAGAGTGGAAGTAGCCAAAAAGCCATATTCTGGCAGAGGAAAAGCAGTGTGATAAGAGATATGACAAACTTTATATGCTCAGCCCTTGAATTGCTTATCAAAACCCCTCTCCGATACATGCGTCCCACTCCTAATTTCCTTAGTTTCAGTACTCCCAGAACAGCCCATCCTTGTGGTTTGCCCTTACACAATGCCTGTGCTTCACCTTTGGCTTCACCTAACGCCTGGAGGTGCCTGTGAATGGAACAGGACACAGCCCTTGAGAGCACCTACCATGCATGGTGGGTCATGACACTTATGCTGGTGGGGGCTTGCATTGTACCACTTTAAACAGGCTTTGAGTGAGTGGGGTTTCTTTCTTTCCAGTGACAAAAGCAATTTGAGGATTGCAAGCTTCTTTCTTAACATGACCTCATTCTAAGTGAACTAGATTCTCCCACTCACCAGAGTGTATTACACAGAGCCAGGCTATGGCAACGAAGACCTTCCAAGCTAATTACCCGCAAGCGTGCAGGCTTTCTGTGGATGAATTGGATTTAGAAATGCTTGAAGACTAGATTCAACTAGACTTAGAAACACAGGGAAAACTGAAACTCTGCCATGTGGTTTACTGCCACTTCAAAGGTTCCCCATGCTTGCCATGTGAAATCTACAAGTTTTGAAATGAAGGATTTAAGTGCTGTACTGCTGCTTGTGCTGTAAGGAGAGCAAAGGTGCAGGCATGCACTTGGGCTGCAGGTTCCACATGCCTTTTGCCTGGCCTGGAGGAGGCATCACCATAAAAATGTGGGTGATGGAAAGGGCCCTGGAATGGTACTCGCTTCCAAGGAGCCCCCAGAGATGATGGTCCTGAGGTAACTGGGAAATTGTGGGGTCACCCTTCAGCACCAGTGGAAAGAGTGATGCTGCTGGGGCTGCTGGCACCAGAGGCAGCAAAAGTGAAATATTTTTCTTTCTCTGTTCAAAATGGAGGGGCCATGGGTCTTATTTTCCCAGATGACAGTCTTTTTTTCTCAGTTGAACTTTCCCTCCACCCCTGAAGCAAGAAGGGCCCTGCCAATGGTTGCCCAGGGTTCACTCACAAGGGCTCAGCTGTTCAACAGTAAGGATATGGCTTTCAGAACTAGTTGGGTCTCCTGATACCAGCCCCAAGGAAATGGAGGCCCAGGGCTGACATCTGCAGATCCCTCTGCTGCACTGGGTCCTCATTTAACACTGAGTGAGGAAAAGCTGTGGGTAGCAAAAGGTTTAATGACATAGTAATGCTGCTCTATTTGGGGCAGGGGGTGAGAGTCACTGTTAGAGACAAGAGTATTTATCCTTTCTTTTTTTTCTTCCTTAAAGAGGGGAATTCTGTCCTCAGCATTGCTAAATGAGTAGGACGTAGGCTACTGCACACCGAAATCGCAGCATGCTCTCCCGTTTACACCCCTTGCTACATGTCCACACACACAAATATTCACCCATTGACAAGGCTGTGGAGGTTTCTGGTTTTGTTTAAAAATTGGCTGCCTGCAGCCTCCCCTTAGTTCCTCTGGGTATGCATGAGCAGCTGTGGAGAGCTGCAAGGCTAGCCAACAGACCTTGTAGCCCCCACAGATGTCAATTAGTTTCTCTCGGGCTTCCTTTGGATACACTCGGGTCTTGAGACCTCCATGTGCTGACTTATTTGTAAAGCATGAGTTATTCACTAACTCCGTGTTGCTAATTAGAAGATTATCAGCTCTTGGTGGTTCGCTTGCCTGCTGCAGGGAGGTTCCAAGGAAACCCTCGTACAGACCATGCTGAAGGAAAGCATCGATTGATTGCTCTGGTGGAACACTCCTGCTTTACGCATTAAGGAGCAACTGGAGGGATATGAAAGGTTTGGGAGACCCTGAGTGCCTTTCCAGGCTTGAATAACCCAGAAAGCAGCTTGCTGCAGCTGCACCACCCTGGGCTGGTGAGACCTGCCTGTCTGCTGGTGGAGTCAAGCCCAGGGAGGGGGGCTAAAAATTTCAGGAAAACATGCAACAAGTCCATGTTGGGGGGGGGGGGGGGGGGGGCGGTAACAACAGCATAAACCCTTCTGGCGGCTAGGAAAAGACAAGGAGTTGGGTGCTAAAAGTGCAAGGAGGAAGGTAACAGTTAAGTACATTGCCTCTAGACACTGCAGCTTTTTAAACTAGTTAAACTGATGGCACTCCTCTGGGAATCTGTTTTAGAGGAGGCAAAATTGAGTGCATCTTTAATTTGCCTAATTTTCTTCATCCTATATATTTTTGGATCCTCCCTGTGCTAATGAATCCTTGCTGTGTTCACGGGGAGTGAAACTTGTTAATATTAGCAGAGGTCATCATGGCCTTTCTCCGAGCCATCACTGTCCTTGCCGTGACTCGACCAAGCATTCACGAGGGTCATGCCGGGGAAGGAGGAGGGTCAGCTCAACCCGCCTGAAGTTTAACCACTTGCCTTTGACAGAAGGCACACTTTGATCTAAGGTGTGGCATGAAATGCAATATATAGTTAATATTTATAAGCTTATGTACAAAGAAAAAGAAATAAGGAAGGAGTAAAATGAAAGTCTTGGTGCAGATAAAAACCACCAGTGTAAACCAGGAGACAAATCTGGGAACAGAAGAGGGTTTGGTGATGCTGCTGCTGATGTCCTGGAATATCTGGGATTTGTGATCTGTGACTGTGCCAGGGATTTCTCGTGTGCAGTTAAGTCACTTCATCTTTGTCTGCCTCAGTTTCCCACTGGCAAGGTGGGAATTAAACAGAACATTTTGTCTTCTCTTCATTTGTCTGCATTATCTGCACAATCGAAAAAGTTTAGGGCATTGCTTCTACTTTTGTTGTGTCTACTGCTTGGCAGTCTCATGTTCCTTGGGATCCTTAGGCATTTTCCATAACACAGATAATAAGTTTAACAGGTTCTCTCTCTTTTTTTTTTTATGCCTTTGGCCACAGAGCTCATCATATCTTGTTCTCATAAGCCAAATGCAGGAAAGTATCTTCAGAGCATCTCTGTGGGATCTCTGCTCCTCACTGAACAAGGTCTTGCCAGATTACAAGGAAATGAATGATGCTTAATAATTGCAGCTGTCCAGTAGACTGATCCATCACATCTGTTCTGCTTGCCAGATGAGTCCAGACCACCAGTGACCCAAAAATAGCTGGTCTCCTTAAGGCTGCTCTGAAAAGCAGAGGGGTTCCTGCAATTTTTAAAGGGATTAATCACAAAATGGGGACCCATGCCGGATGTAAACTCCATGCTTGCACGACAAAGATGCACAAATCCTTCAGTGGGAAGAGCAAAGCCCTTTTAAAAGTAGCTTAGTCATTTATGTGTCTCCATTCCCTCTAATTTGAGACAACATATTCAGATTTCAAACTGGGGGGTGTGTAGTCCATTTTTGTTGTCTTCAATGCTAAGTTAAATATTATGCTCTTCAAAAAGCCATGTCCCTCATATCTCATAAATCACCAAAAGGTGAGTCACCAGTCACCTCAAATTGAGAGTGCATTTGAGAGGGTAAGTTTAAGTAATTAGTTGTTTGGGCTTTTTTCCCACCGTTACAGGATATGATCAGATTAAATCTGGCAGACCTAGCTGGAACAGTTTAAAAAGTTACCATCACCAGCTGCTTATTGCTGTTCCTCTGCCAGAGGTTACCTCCATCCCCCACATGCAGAAAGGGCAGTGTGAGCATAGACCTTGGCCACTGATATGCAGGAGTGAGCACCTTAACACAGTCTGGATTTCCCTTCTTGTGCCTGAGTAGCAGGGTATGCAGGGAGCAGATGTTGAGGAGTACTATATTCATAATCTTGACCATCAAATGCATGTGTAAAGGTTTGGGACAAATTCCTACTTTTTATGAATACTTTTAATGAATTCCTACTTTTTATGAATACTTTTTATTAATTCATTCTGTTATGAATGTTATGAATAATTTTCCCTATTTAGATTTTGATGTAATAGCTCATGTGATTGTTTTTCCAGAAGCCCACTGATGCAATTAATTTTAAACACAACTTACTAGTAATAACAGCAAACATGGTTGTGTTTTTTTGTCCCTTACTTTCTAAAATATTTTAAAGTGTTTTTTTATCTTTGTTGTTTTGTTTTCCCAAGGCAAATATTCAGGCTCTGTGGACACAGATTTCATGCTGCTTGAGGGAGGAGATATAAAAATGATACTTTCCTTTAGAGAATTATAATGTGAATGAGAGAGAAGAACTCCCTTTGTGATCTATTTGTGCATTACCAGGCAAACTTTTCCTATGCTTCAAGATCCTTCATGTTCAGATGCATCATTGTTTTATAATAGATAGACTGGATGAAATGTCAAATACAATTGTGAGCAATTCCTATTACCTCTAAAGTGATTATAAAAAAATAGGCCCAATGGGAGAAAAAGTGTATTAGTTTGTTTGCTAATCCTAGGTTGTAGTTATAGAAAGTTTTTGGTGGTTGAACAGGTATTTCTTAACACTGCTTTGTTGTTGAGGTTTTTTGTTAGACCATTGATCAGTAACAAGTTTTTTCTCCAAAGTACATGTGTGATGCAAACTGGTGACTTCATGTGATTTGCCTGCTTACCAAGGTGAAGAACAGATTTAAGTCTGCTACTGAAAGCCATTTTCAACATAAAGAATCACAAAAGCAATGGCTTTTCAAAATTATTATCAAAAATTCTGAAATTTGTTTTCCAAGAAAAACTATTTAGAGGACAATAGCAATGCCTCCTCAGTTTATTATGATTACACTTTTACAAATAATATATGATATAGCCTCCTTAATCTACACCTGCTCTTTTATTAATCAAAGTATATAGTACAGGGGAAAAAGCATCAACATTCATAGGAATTACATGATATATATAGTTGTAAATGCAAGTGGATTTGTTTCGGAGCTGATCCCATTTAAAGCAGGACTGGGTGGCTGAGGTCCTTTTCTACCTGAATTATCCTATGATCCTAGAAATCACAGCTCAAAATCATGCTTCTGATGCCCATGCACGCCGTAAATTCCCAATGCAAAATTTGAAAGCCTAATGTCACCAGTGCCCTCACATTAGAGCAGCAGAATACACTCCATCCTGGAGTGAGACACTCCTGGTGTCACTGGGAAATGAATTTAGATGCATCACCACACTTGGAATACTTAGTAATTGCCTGCCTTCTTCACTAGATGTTTTCCAAGGCCTGACCTTGGGAGTTAATTTCCCGGGTTCACATACCAATGTCCCCGTTTGCATTTAGGAGCCCAGGCTCAGAGCCTGGATGGACACGCACACTGCTGAGTGTACCACCACACTTAAATTTGCCATTTTTGAGGCTGGTATCACTGCCTCACTCCCACGCCTGGGACAGGAGAAGGTCCCTCAAAGAGTCGATTCAAAGCATCTAACTGAGGGTCTTTTCTCAATCTCTGCCAAGCAGACAATATCTTCATGCAGAAAGGCTACAGCTATCAGCCTACTAATGTCAGTACTTAAATTAGGTATCTACTGTAGCCATACAAACAGCTCTACCTCCTCCAGCCATAATCCGTCTTCCCTCCTCCTCTCTGCTCCCAAGGAAGAGGATGCTGTACCCAGCCCACACCAGGGACTGCCAGACTTTTGGTGCAGACCTGTGGTTATCACATATATCTGATGACTCTGGGGCCCCACAGGAATCTTTGCACCAGGAGCTGAATTGGTGCACAACAGTGTGACTACACATAGGCCAAAGTAAAGCCCCCAAGAATGCAGATGATGTGAGTGCTCCATTCCCAACACTATTTTACCCTAGTGATGAGCTCCTGCTGAGATGGGCTACTTGCCACTGTGAGCAGCACCAGGATACACTTCCCTGTTGTGCTAATACAGCTACCTCTGTCATTTCCCTGGCAGCAGACAAAGATGAAGTGCTTCTCCAGAGTTTCTGCATGAAGTACTGAAAACTGGATGTGTTATCCCTCATAAAATGGAAGGAATATAATTGTTTATTCAGGCATTGTGCTCCCTACAACTGTACTTGCAATGCCTTTCAATGAATCCAACAAGCAAAGTTATCCTGCTCTAAAGGCAATTGAAGACAAACAACAGGGGTACATAGTATAAAGCTAAACGGGTTCTGCACTATATGAAATAGACAGATGATGCCAGACAGGAACAAAGTTTTCTTACCCCAAAGTAAGATGCAGTGTTACTGTGAACTCCTTAAAAGCTTGTGGAGAGATACCATATGTAGAAACAGCTAACAAATAAGAATTTAGATAATAATAAATTAATTACATGTAATCTTTGCCAGTACAGCAACCACACAAAAGTGGCAATTGCACTAATAATTTCTTTCTTTGATAGTATCAAGGTGGTGGGACTATGGACAAGAGTAAATAAAAGATATCACGAGCAGGTCAGCTTAGCCAACCACACTCAGATCTCTTCCACGGATGCCAAATACTTGTTAATTTCCTTTTTGTGCAGAGAGAAGAAGACACCATCAAGGACATGCGGTTTGTCTCAAAATGTGAAAATAAGCCAGCCTTGTTATTGATAGGGCTGCAAACCCTCATTCAAAAGCCTTCAGTGCAATTGCAAAGGAGCAGGCAGATGGACTGGAGTAGATTCACTGGTTGTCAGATAAGTTGTCCCAGCACAATCAACAGAGAGATGTGAGAGTGATGCAAAGGTCCAGAAATCCATTAAAAATTTGAAAGAAGGAATGGATATCCTATAAAAATCATTCCTGGGGACCACCATGGTCTCCTACAGGTCTCTGTCATCCTGACTGTAGAAATCTGTAATGGAAATACTAAAATCTGTCTCAATGGAGATGGTTTAATGTGGGAACACCAGATAAAAGAAAAGGTAGAAGGGACATGTGGCTTTGGCACCTAGACTAGCAGGTCATTAAAGTTGTGCCAGTTGTGTGCAGCTTCTCGGTTCCAGAAAACAAGGGAGAGCAGAAAAAAAGGGGAACAGAATAGGTCTGGAGCCTCAAAGCAGTCAGAAGAAGAGATAAATGAGAGAGAATAAATCTCAGTCTCAATCTCAGACGAGAGGAAAGAGAATAGTCATTGAAAACCCCTAGAAGTGGGTACATGAAAAACTAGAACATTACCACAACTCTAAAACACCAAGAGATATAAAGAGGAAGGTACACCAGGCTGTACCTCTTGTCTTGTGTGTTATGGAATCAGTAATCTGGAAACACTGGCTGGGCTGTGTGGACAGGCTCAGGGCATGGGAGTGTGTGGGTGTGAGAGCACAAGGCAGACAGACCAGTTCTACTCTAAAATAAAATTACCTTTCCTTCCTATGAGGTCTCACCCTGAGCTCTGCTGCATTGTTGCTGCAAGGCTGCAATAGTGTACCACCTTAATTAACAGAAAAGGGAACAAATAGACCCAAATTTGGCACAGAGATTTTAAAGGGAATTTTTTTCAGGCTCCTGCATCCCACAGAAAGTAGCAACTAAAGGATGGAAGCAAACAGCTGTGGTGAAAGCCAAAGACAAATCAGGCATTTCTTCACTCCTAGCAGCAATATACTGCAAAATTAAAAGGCTGATTAATGAAGATGACATTACAATAGGCAGCCCTTACAACTCCTACATAATTCAAAGGGTAAGTTGGGGTACAGGTGTTGATAGCTTAAACACACACTGACATGGAGAGTGCTAAAGCGATAAGTGGAAAGAGGCATTTATAAATGATGGAAAGAAACCATTTCAACAGAGCAGCTCTTCACTGGAGGAGAAAATTCAGACCCAGAGACAGACAGTGATACACTGGTGTTAAAGGTGATGGGAACCAGAAGAGGCGTAGCTCAATAGCTGAGGAGGCTTTAGGCCATCAGCATGGGTTCAGGCAGCCAGAGCCTCCAGGGCCGGGGGCGAGCACTCAGTGCTCAGGGACCTTCTGATGCTGGCATTCCGATTTGGAAGCTTCTCCTGCGCAACTGGCCTCTGTCAGGGACAAAGAAGGCTATGGACCAGCGTGTTTCTGGCTCCCACTGCTCCGCTCAGCTCAGCTCCACTCCAGAATGCGTTCTTCTTAATGCAGTTTTCCTTGTGTATTCATTTTTTTCACATTTAACCTTAGTAGAGATTAGTTTTGACTGTTGGGAGAAGAGGAGTAAGCTCAAGCAGATGCATGGGGATTAACTGAAGCTTCAATATGCTTGGTTATGTATGCGTATAAAAGAAAAGGGAAAATAAAGACATTGAACAAAATGCAATATAGTGAATGTTTTCGTTTCAGGCCGTATGTCCTTAACAGCTATCTTTTGCATAAGTTGTTGGAAGCAGTCTGGACATAAGAGTATTAAACTACTGAACCTGTCAGTGAAACAATGAGATCTAGAAATGGAATAAGTACATTTATTTTTAATATTTGTCTGTAATCTTTTTGTACTTGTAACTCACCAGTAAGTAATTTTCATTTTTTTTTAAAAAAAGGTATTTAAATTTTCAAGAAGGATCACCTGTAATATGGTTCTGAAATATTTCATTGGTGTTAGGAATTCTTAGAAGACTGATATAAACTATGTGGTTGAAAAGTGTCTGGTAATGATTCAAAAGCATAAACAAGGCAAAAGGGTTTGGTTTTGGTGTTTTGCGTGTGTGTGTCTGTCTGTCTGTCTGTTTATTTATTTAGGTCTCTTCTTAAAAACTCACCTTTTCAGTACCCTCTTTTTCCACAGGTTTCCCCTTGTTTGAGCCAATGTCATCTATAGCCCCTTATTCACTTCTCAGTATTTCCCCGAGTGAATGTGTTTTTACAAAGCTTCCAGGGTTCCACACCTTTCCAACTGCTCATTTGGGGGAAATAAAAGCCCTAGCTATTTGAACAATAGCAAAAGCCACAGAGTTAAATTTATGTGAGAGAGGTGTGACAAATAAACAAGCAAAACTCCTCCTTTGAGTTCCCAGGAAAAGGTGTAATGAAATTCCACAGGAATAAATGGAATTACTCCACATACAGACTTCTTCAGGAGGCCACAACCTGAACCCCAAATGGTTGGACTAACCCCTGGTTTCTCTGGGAACATGCCACCCTGGTATAAAGTCATAATAACGGTGAGTTCAGGAAATCTGTAACCGTTTTTGTAGCATGGACTTTTCCTCCCAACACGTGGCTGGTTGATAACACCCAGTGGCAGCAGCAGGGCCTGAGCATGTGGACCGCACACACAGTTTCCACTCAGCGTTCAGCCAGGACGTTGTCCTCAATCCCCAGTTGTTCCCTGAACACGGCAGAGCTGTGTTTCAGCTCACAGTCCTTGTTTACTACTGTCTGCCACCTGTCACCTGAATTCAGCGTGCCTGCCCAGGCAGGCTGACCCAAGCACACTGCCACAGGATGTTCACTTCTCAGCTATGTACTATAGATAAAGTATCAACTATAAAATCTCCCATGGAAAAAAACCCAAGGAACCCCGTGCCACATAATGGAATCAGAAAGAGGAAATTATTACATAAAATGTTAGACTGTTTATTTTGTCTGAACTGGGTGAAACATAAAGAGTAAATTGAGAATGTAGCTGATGAAAAGTGGAGTTGATTTTAAATTATTGTATAAATTAATCACATCTTAAAACATAACATTGAAGATATTGGGTAATTAGAAGTGTATTCACATCACTTAAGTTTGCTTATCTAAAAGTTAGGTGGCCAGTTAAGGCTGGTGGTATGGGGTTCCTCTCCTGCACTGCATAAATAGGTTATTGCCTCAAGGTGGAAATTTGTTCTGTTTCATTTGTATCTCCTGTCTCAGTCCATGCTGCATGCCCCAGAGGGATAGCTCCCTTTCACTTTCTGAAAGGCCTTCTTTGTCAAGTCCAGAAGAATCCCAAGCAGATCTCTGAGAGTCAGGCTTATGTCTAGAACAAGATGAGTATTACCCTCCTTTGCACTACTATGGACTCAAAAGTTATTGCCTGTCATCTGCATAATTATTTGGAAGTAGCTATAAGACAGTTTTATTCTGGTAATGATGTGCATAACTGTGGCCCATGCTCTACTGACAATAACATCCCACAGCTTGAAAACAAACCCTTTCGGTTCTTATAATAAATGTAAAAATACCCATTGCCTTCTACTGAACTGAGTAACATCACTCATGCACATATCAGTCTCTATACTTCTAACGGCTTCTGCATTATTCATACACAGATTACTATCTGTACATGGACATATTAAAAAAATGATTGCATTTGCATACCTTTGCATTTAAGTGTCTCTGAATGTGAATAATATAAAGATAGCTTGCACAGTATGGACTAGTAGCTTATAATTTGAGGATATCAAAGAAGCAGGGTAATTTTTCTTGTATTTTTAAATAACAGCTGCTTCACTGTCTGTGTGGCTTTATCTACCAACTAGATTGTGCTGTCAGAGATCACTGAAAAGATATCAGCTTTACTTATGCCGTCTTTTGCAACAGCGATGGTTTACGATAAGGAAAATATTAAGGTGTGTGGCTCATTTAATCAGCAATTTTGCAAGTGTTTTACTTATGTCAACAAAGAACAAATTGTTTTTAGCGTCTGGTATCTAGAATGCAGTATGCAGCATAAATTATTCAAATCAAAGCAACATAAATCTTTGTACAGCAAAGGCGAAGCCTCAGAATTCATTGCTGTGTGTTACAGCTTTGGATAGGACAATGACCTCTAATCAAAACTCTTCAGTACAGTCCCTACACTTAAGATGCCAACTTGCCACTAAGGACCTGATTATCTATAAATTTATGGGAAGCTGCAATAACTGGTGTTTGCCTCCTGATAATGTTTTCTGACACACATCAGGAGATTCAGCTGATCTGTGTTAGAGATTATTGTACAGAATCTGCAGTTTATACGGGCAATGAGTAGACAGAAGGTCCATTTGAGACCTTTAGCTATAGACAAGCACATAAGGAAAACCGTTTCCATAGAAACATGCCCCACAGCTGTAGTTAGTATAGGAAAAATAGTTTTATGATTATTTCAATGAAGTTCTACCTTTTGTTTTCAGTGCAAGATGTATACAGTGGGTTGTTTCATAGCGTGATCTCACTGTAGTTAAGGTCTTACATGAGAAATTCACCCCGAAGAGAAGGACACTACCTTTCCTTAATGTGTTCCTAAGAGTTTTATTAGATTGTGTGGACGGTGTCCACAGAAGAATGATTTTTATATAAAACAGTATTACTTTTCAGAATTTGTTCTCTGTACAATAAATGCTTACTTTTACATTAACTCAAAAAAAATTGTAAATAAAATTTTCAGATAAAAAAAGAGCCGGATAAGTGTCCAACAAATCCAGGGGAGGGATGTCCAGTGATTCCAGGGGAAAATGAGTCAGGCTGAAAGAGAACTATAGGAAAACAGAGGATGGGCATGAGTAATTTGCTAACAGGTTTGGCAATATCTTCTTTCCATTTGGGTCATTTTTGATTTGGATGGAAAATTTCCAAACAGTTCCCTGGAAATGACAAGTTTGGTTCATCTCCAAACTAGTTAATCCAAGACAATTTTAAGAGAGCTCTTGTTTCTGCTTCTTTGCTTGTCTGCAAAAGCACAAGGCAGAATCCATCTCATGGTGGTAGGCAGACGGACCTGCAACCTAGTTGAGATTTTTCTCCCTTTCATTTCAAAAGTGTCAACAAGGCTGCAAATTTCCCCTTCCTGCCTGGCATAAGTATGGACTTTACTAGCTGCTTCTGTGTACATATGCAAAGTGGAGAGTAATATGATGCTTGGATATTTTCTTAATGAGTTTGAAATTAGAAAAATTGCACCAAGTCACACAACTGCCTGGGAAGTGCATGACTAGGAGCTGGATTTTGTGCATAAGTGAATGAGCCCAGTAAACAAGAATTCAGCACTGAATGTTCTGAAATCTGTTGCCATGTCAGCTGTGGCACAGGTTTGGTGTGCTTATTGTAATGAGTGGTTATTTTGTTTATTCTGTCAGTTCCAAAAAGGATTGAAATCACATCCTCCTGGACAAAATTTGTTTGTGGACTTCATATCCAAGCAAAACCAGGGCAAGATGAACAGATCTGTCTTAATGTCTCTGAAAGACATATTTGCCAGAAACCACGTTCTGTACAGTGAAGCAAGAGAGAGCCAGATGAAAGATATTTAGATGATAGGACATAATAACTTACAGAGCAGGAGGAGAGGTTCTTAAGTTAGATATTATCTTGCATACTGCATAAAGGAGCTGTATTTCAGGGGTTCCATCTGCCCACCCGTGGTCTCTGTATGATGCTAAGTATTAAAGTTGCAGCCTTAAGTTGGTGCTTAAAAGTAGATGTTGTCCGTACACCTAAATGACTCAGTCCTGCTTTAGATGTCTGACAATCCACCAACACAATGAAACTTTTGTTTATAAATCCCAGGCAACTGATGCGAAAGCTGCTTTGGTGGAACCAGTACCATTTCTGCCATTTTAGGCAAGTAACTTCAAAATCTGTCAATTAATGGTAAGAAGAGGCAAGAGGTGGCTTTATATTTGCTAATTGTACAAGATCCCACAATAGCTCTACAGGAAAAGGGAAAAAAGAAATAATTGTGTAATATTTTGTGCACTATTTTAGCAATAACATATTAAGATCATGCCAGTATGAACTGGTTTGGCTACAGAGGATTTGAAAAAGTATAAAAAATAACTCAATAATCCACAATTCCCATATACCAGACAAAAAAAAAAAAAAGAAAAATCTGCTCCCACATGCCTCCAAAACACTTCCAAAGAAAAAATCCTTTCCAAAACAGGAATCACTAGCTTAGTAATTTCTTTTTAAGTTTGCAATATGAACCATCTTGGCTTCCCAACAACTGCAGCAAGGCTTCAAGAAGATTTTCCTCATAGCATTTAATTTGTTAATAGGATTTGCATGCACCTTTCCAAAGAAGTGTCAAGAAGTATCATTGTTCATGATGGCCAGACAAGAAGAAGAATATTTGTGTCATACAAAATCTATCCATGTTCTCCCCACTGAGAAATAATTACATGTTCAAAACTTAGAGAGGTGGAAGAGTCAGCTCAGATTCCACCTAAGTCTGTAGGATTAATCTCCATGTCAATTCTAATGGTACAAAAGACCTGAATGTAATTTCCTCTTTTGCCTTGCGGTATACCAGATTGCAGAAGATTGCATGTATTATTTTAAGGTTCTCCAGAGAAAATTTCCCTGGGCTT
Organism: Monarcha castaneiventris obscurior; assembly: GCA_026261815.1. Lineage (NCBI taxonomy): Eukaryota > Metazoa > Chordata > Aves > Passeriformes > Monarchidae > Monarcha > Monarcha castaneiventris. Next base: position 15,982,949 of record JAMPIT010000566.1, read on the forward strand.
CCCTACAAGGACTTCAACCACAGTACAGCTTTTAAGGGGAAAAGCATTGGAAGAAACAGAAACCAGGAACTTAAGGAGTATAGGAAGCAAGTTTCAGAGCAGGCAGAGGTGATAAAAGAGGGAGCAAATTCATGACGGTATCTGAAAATCACAGAGGAAATCTTGGACTGATTAAAGGAAAAAGCAAAATTACCACTGACTCTTCCAGGAGAAAAAATTATGCTGCAAGGCAGAACTATCAATAACATCAGGAGTCTGAGTTACATCAGCAAACTGAATTGCCACATTTTCATATGAACTTGAGTACCATAAGCTGATACTAGTAGATGCACAGAAGAAGGGAGCTGCAGTGAAAAGGGTCAATGTAAACAACTATTGCTGGTGGCAGAATCACCAAATAAAAAAAATTTGATGAAAGGTGAAAACAGAAATCGTTTGAACTTGGAGATTCTGAGTGCAGGCAAAACAATCTTGTCTTCACTTGTCTTGGGGTGACAGGACTGCAGGATCTGCAAGGTAACATTTCAAAGAGACCCAGCCTGCTCAGAAGCCTCAGCCATTGGTCTGGGCATGGGTGAACCTTTTGTTCATCGCAGAGGAGCCAGACCCACAGCTCCAGCCTCTCCAGCCTAAATAACTGCTCTGTCACAACAGAGGTATCTTTGGCTGCTTGTTTTGGAGGAGGTTCATGGGGGAGGTTTTCCCTTCTGTGTTTTCAGGAAAAGCATGAAGTGTCCCCCCCCATATTTTACAAAAGAAAAAGAAAAGAAGAAGGGGTTCTGTAAATTGAATCAAAAAGCAGTAAGTATTTCTTAAGCTTCTGAAATCAGTTCAAGCGCTTGGGCAAAGCTAACTCAGCTAGAGGCTTCTTAGAGAGCCACAGCAAAAGGGGATGTTACCCCCATCAAGCACATGTGACAGTCCCCCACCATGGGGAGAGATGGGGAACAGCCAACGAGTTCCATGGTCCTTTCACCAAGCCTTCCCCTTGCTTTCTGTTTTGACTGTGTTGCAAGGGTCCATTTTAACATGCTGGTTTTATTGTTTTGTTTTGGTTTGTTATTTGGACTGCTCTCCAGTGCCTGACTGCTGAAGAGAGAAAGACTTAAGAAATGCAAATCCATTTTGCATCAATAACAAAACATTACATTTCTAAAAGAAAGAAAAGAACTGCTTTTTAAAAACAAGGCTGTACTTTGTTGGTTCCTACAGAACAGTTATCAAGCCAAAGGAGTCCTGGTGATCGTGTTTTGCCAGCACAGACCGAACAAAGGATTATTAAAAATAATATAAACTGATGACATATGTTACCAGTATTAAAATTGATGCACATTCCTGTGTAGCTTAGGGGGAGCCAGGAGCTGGATTTTATCTTTAACAAAGTCAGAAAATAAAAGCAAACCATTTCAGTCTTATAACAGGGAGGTATTTCTTTCTGTCTGCTTGGAGAGGAGAGTCTGGGGGAAGCAAGGTTTGGTTTGGATAAAACTCAGACAATCCCTCTCCCCCTGCCAAGTAGATCCAGTTTGACACAGGTACTTCTGCGAATATTTTTCCCACTAAAATGTTGTGAACAAAAGCCAGGAGCAACCAGATGTCTGTCAAAAATAGCAGGATCAGACCTACCATTTTCAGACACAAAACCACATTTCACAAAACGTTTAAATATCAAGTGTTAAAATCGTTCAGTGGTGGTGGCATTTAGATGTTGCAGCCAGAAAGAAGAATCCTTTTGTCCCAGTCATAAGAAAAAAAATTGCACAAAAAGCCACCTCTGGTTTGGATAGCTCTCCCACCTAGCCTTTGACATCCGTACCATCATAAGCAGTTTGAAACTCTTCACTGAGGTCTTCCCTCACATTGCCCCTTAACCCATGCTCACCTGGTCTTTTTCTTGGTCTGGGAATCTTCAAATGAGCCCAGGTTTGCAGTTTCACTCTACTCCTGACCTTATGGTTCCCACAAAGCAAAGGAACTTGTTTGTAATGCTCACACATTATGCCGGGATGGTGCCCTGTCAACACATGCAGCGTTATGGACTGGAAAATCCAAATACAGTTTGCAAAGCCATTGGAGGTTTTCCACAGAGTGCTTGCTAGGGCCTCTCCTAATTGAATTTGCCAAAATTCACATGAACTCAGATTTAATCCAATCAGTTCTACATCACATGTCTTTCAACATTGACAAAATATTTTTTTCTAATTGCGAGTCTCTTATGGAACCAAATGAATCAGAAAGGGATTTAAATGAAAACCAGTCCAGATTGTTCTACACTTTAACCTTACATCTGTGCCTAATTAGGATGCTCAATTTCCCTAAACTCAAGTCATAAAATGGAAGTAATCTGTGGCCTGTTTGTCAGTCATTATAGGGCAGCAGACCTGCAAATCAGGGCAGGCTCAAATGCACAGGATCCTGTTCAACAGAGCCATTGAAGGAAACATGGGAGATGTTATTGTGCAGCAGGCTGGAAGGAAGTTGGGAGAAAAGTTTGCTGAGAAAGACACGTGTGCATTACCTGTGTGCTGAGAATGCGGCTGAACCTTGAAAGAAGGGAGCAAACAAATGTGCAAAACACATGTGATTATTTAAACTCCCCCATTCTGGCCACATAAGGCTCTTATGGAAGGCCTGATAATAGCTGGTGCTGGACAGTATCTTCAGCCACAAAAAAGGCAGCAGCCTCCTCTTCACAGCTAAATTCTTCTTTTAATAGTGCCAGCACCTTTGGCTTTGAGGGTGTAATTCTGAGACATTACAAAGTCCTCAGTGGCTGCACCACTACCCCAGCCCTGCTCTCTGGTCCTGGTCCTGCACACCATGCAGGCCACCCATCTTTCCCTCCTGGTGCAGTCATGTGAGGGGCTGTCCCATAGAGCTGAGCAAGTAAAATTCCCTGTAACCCTTTCCAAGGGCTTTTCTAAGGACCAGGATCATTTCCCTGGCTCAGTCTTGCAGTCCAGTCCCACATACTGAAACACCAGCTGAGACTGCAGCAAAGGGCTGGTATCTCCTGGGAAGGCTTTGTCACCCATGGTCTTGCTGCATAGAGCAATGTCCTTAAACACCTTGGCTCCTTGCCGGTAGCGAAAGTAGCTGCAATTAACCCTCATCCTTAAAAGTGTGAGAAAGCCTTGTCATCTAGAGTTGTTTAAGATGCACTACTCAGGACTATGGCAAATCACTGGAGGAACAATAAACCGTACCCCACACTCCAAGGTCTGTCATCATTCATTTCAAACATCCACGTCAGAGTGTTGCTGTTATGTTGTTTTTTGACATCTTGAGATCTGCATGAGAAATCCCTGTGGATGTGCTGTAAATCCATATCTACAGCAGTAAGTTTTCATTGCATCAGTGTTATTAAATATATATATGCACTCATATATATATTATTTGGCGATGCTGAATGAACAATTGGCCTTTAACTCCTCCTAGACTATTAGGTCGTACTATAGGTCAGTGAAAAAGTAATTTTCCCTAGATTTGTAATAAGGTCTGGGATTTGACCTATGACCCCAATGTCACAAGGTATTCATTATCTCCACACAGATGATATACAGGCAAAGAAACATATATTTTTTATAGAACTGGAAGAATTATATTTGATGGATACATTTTATTAGATGGATTTTATTACCTGGATAAACTCAATTAGCAGACCTCATTAATTTTGAAAATGTAACTTATTTACATTGAGTAATTCTTCTTGTGGCCATTAGCATTCAAAATATATAAACTGGAGCTCAGGGCACAGTTGAGTTCTTTTTGGTTCAGTGGCCAAATGAAAAAAAACATGAGGGAAGAAAAAATCTCCTAACAAGAACAGAAAGATTATTTGTATAGATGCAGAATGCTTAACTTAACATGGTATTAAACCATTTTTTCCTGGTTCTTAAGTTATTATTTTCTCTTTAATTTTTAAAAAATATTAACTAACATTCAAAATGTCATTTCCTAATGAGAGGCTGAAATGTTTTGCTTCCAAAGCAAGAGAAACTAGCACTTTTGGGGTTTGGAAGTTGTTTGCTTTATCTTTATTTAGTAATTAGTTTTGATCTCCTGCTTGTGGACTCAGGAAACAATTTCTCTAGTCCATGAAAATCTTCTGCCCACACTGAGTACCCCTATTTGCAGAAAAATAGTAGTGACAGGTAGTAAGCAGAATGTAAATGGCTAAAAGACATAATTGAAAGACATCTACATAAAATACACCCATACCAAAACAGACAGGACTTTTTGAGAGGTAAAGCCCGAGTCTGTGGACCACTTGTCCATATAGTATATTCCCTCGGCTGATTCCCAAGTGCAATTCTGCCACAGCCATAGAAATCCACCCTCTGCCTCTGCCTCTTTCCTTACCACAAAAGGGGAGTGAGAGGCCATCAGCAGATTATGAGGTTCATTTTCTAATCTTAGGCTTCTTAATTGGATGGCCAGATTGAGCTATGATTGGAGAGAGATAAAACTCCACCTGAGACCCAGCCACCACACATGGAAGTGCAACAGTTGGAGGGGGCTGGAGAGGGTGACCCCCTTGTTGGGGTCCCTGCTGCTGCCCCCAGTGCGGCAGGGACCCCAACACTGACAATGTCCCCAGGCCAGGTGTCTCACATGCCTGGGAGTTAGTTGAGGTGAATCCCATCCACCTGCATGCTGGAAAGTCTCTGGTGAAGGTGCTAGCACAGAGCTCAGCATCCAGGATGAAGCCCCCTTGAGCTCACTTCTCCCAGTTCCTGCACTCCAGAGCTGCTGTGAGCAGCAAGGTGGGAGATCCTCAGCAGAGGGAAAGCTCCCAGGGGTGTACAAGGTCTGATTATGGCCATTTTAGGAAGAAAGGGACGTAAGACAATGGTATTCCTCCTGTCTTCCACTGCAGAGCACCTCCTCTGAGACCTTCTCTAGACAGCTGTAGTTAAGAACAGGCATCTGTGGCCACTGGCTTGGCTGAGGACTGGCAGTGGGGCAGTACAAAGTGTGGCAACGCAGAGTGAATAACCAACCCTCTGATGCAGGGGATCCAGCCCCTAGAGCAAGCTCTACTACTCTATTGTCAGCATCATGAAGCAGCTTTTATTTTGAGATTGAGCTACTTGTGTGTCCCTCCACTGAATTTCTGTTAAAAGACTAAACCTGCTTGCGGATAAAAATCCATTACAACTGAGAAGCAATTTACAGTAGAGAATTGACCTATAAAACCAACGCATTTCCATTGCACTAATCCAGAACTTATTTCAGGTCTGCAGTCTGAAAAAAGTCTCATTAAAATGACCAAGCCATTAAAATTATGAGTTTAGGGCAGCAAGCCTGTATATTTTAAGAGAATTTTCCTGTTTTGGGCTGTAGTCCTAGGAAATTTTCTAATACAGTGACCTCACTCCTCAAAAAACAGTGGGAGGTTTAAAAGTAAGGAACATCCCTAGGACTTCAGAGCAAGCAGCTTACAAGTCTCTCTGCCTTTCAGATTTCTCCCCCTCCTGCTCATTTCTGCATCGTCTCTCATACTGTCCTTTACACCTGGAACATTTTGGCCTCTTTCTATCTGCCAAATATTTTCCCTTCTCCATTTCAAATTCCTCCCTAACTCACTAACTCACTTCCTTCTGACTTCTTGGATCTGGGGCCCCATTTTCCCACACTGAAGCTCACTCACTCAGGGGGAGAAAGCCAGACAGCCAGTGCATGCGCTCTGCAGTCGCCTCTCAAAGCCCAGGATATGTGCACACATGCACAGTGACTCGGAAGAGGACTCCCAGCAGTCAGGACAGGGATGTTTCATGTTACCGCAGATTATTAAACTCTTTTTATTCAGGAGGGTGTCCACAGTACTTGAACAAGGATCGTCCAGTACTTGTGTGGAAGTCAGAGGCTCGGAGAAGGGTAGAGCAGCATCCAAATTTTTGGTAAAGTCGACTTCAGTTCCTGAGGGCTCCACGTCCATTTCCAGAGCCCACTGAATGCTGTGAGAAGAATTCAGTGGGCTTTTGGGCACTGTGGCAGAAGGGTTGCGTCTCAGCACAGAATCACAGAATCACCGAGAAACAATAAACTTCTGTCGTGCAAAAGATTTCTTCCTTGATTAACTATTTAGTGGAAAACATCTCCACAAGATGGAGGGTCTCTCAGTGACCACTGGGAAGTCCCTGTGTGTTTGTGCCTTTTTATTCAACCAGTATAGAAATGCAACTTCAACTTAAATCCACTCCTATTATTAAGTATGTTGAGAGAATGAGAACCGGAGTAAAACTAAAGCTAGCAGATCTTTAATTTTTCCTCTTCTTATCCTCTTGCTTCCAGATGTTGCAGTACTTCAGACATTATAAAAGGTATGTTGCAGTACTTCAGACATTATAAAAGGTGGTAAACATGACAGATTTTATAATAAAACAAATTATGAGTGTGATGGAATACTTCACAGCATCCTATTTTATTAGCATACAGATTATAGCACAAGGGTAAGATTCAGCTAAGAGGCAAAGTCACCTATCTCAGCCTTACTTGTGTCCACTGTCACTAATTCACTCTTCCCACTCTGCCATGAGCAAACATTTTCCTTTTTCAACATTTTGCTCCCAGTGTGGCTGGAGAGACCCTCCCTATTTTCTGTGATGCCACTTGGAAGCATTATCTCCAGGCAAGGTTGGGTTTTCCTGACACCATTTCTACCTATTTCTATACTCTTCTTTTATTGCACATCCCTGCTTCCACCATCTGTACAATGCTTTTTGCATTGGAGGTTCACCACCCTGCTTACTCAAAGGAGTCTTCTGATGTCTGCCTGTCTTAGAGAGTACCAGAATGAACTGTTCTTTTGCTTGGAGAATGCATGTCTCTTTGAAAGCATGCCAGCTTTCCTGAACTCCTCTGCCACTGGGATCTGACTTACCAGTTTTCTAAATAAGCTGAAATCTGCTCTCCTGAAGTCCAGCATCTGCTCTCTGTTACTGTCCTTCCTCACTCCCTGCAGGACCTCCCACCCCACCAGTTGTCAGTTCACACATCCCCAACCCATTCTCCCTTGTGGCTGAATAGCAGACAGAGTTATCTCTGGTTGGCCCCCCTTGTGCTTATTTTAAGAAATTATCCCTGATGCCCTCCAGAAACCTCCTGTGCTGCTGGTGCTCCACACTTCTCTTCCAGTAGATGTCAGGAAGGTTAAAATCCTCTGTGAGAAGCAGGGTCTGTTCTTCAGGTCTCTCCTCCAATCCACAGGCTCTTCACTATTCATCATCCATCCCACTGAAGAGATCCTTATACCCAGGCTGATCCTTCAAAGTGAGAGCAAGCCCCTTACATCCTCATCTTCCCTGCCAGTCTCTCCTGGAGAGCCAGCACCAGCCCATGGCAGCCACCCCCGGTGTGCAGGCTGACCCCCCACTTCTCAGTTATTCCAACAACATTGCAGTTAAGTGGGGGAAAAACTCTTCTAGTTTTCAATCTTGTTGCAGCACCTTGGGTTCTTTTTGAGGTCTGTACCTGCAGACAGGGTCTCAGGAAGCAGAAATACCTGTGTGCTTTGGGTATGACAGGAGGACCCAGCACCAACCACAGCTCTTGTGGCCAACAACTGGCCTCTGCCCTGAAGAAAGCACAGACACCACCAAGCACTGGCAGCAGCAGGGGTAGTTTGTGGACAGGAACACTCTGCAGGGGTCTGTACCTGTTCCCCTTGCATCTCTCCCACAGTTCCTTCATGGCTTTGCTCCTGTCAAGGGGGATAAGGATGGCATCAGGGTGTGTAAAGCTAGAGTGGTCCAGGAATGTTCAGAGGCAGTCAGAGAGGTCGTTTGTTGCATGAGGAGAGTCTGGGGCTGACCAATCTGCTGGAGTCAGCAGAGACCTTAGGGAAGCACAGGCTGCACTTTCAAACCACTGTTTCCTCCACACTCCAAAGCATGCAGTATGCCTTTCTATCGAAGAGCTCTGAATGTCTCACCCTCTCAAATGGCTAACAAATGTGTTTGATTATGTGGCAAAGCAGATTTTCAGATGTTGACAAAGCCTTGTTAATCAGGAGAGCAGAGCACTATCTGCAGAGATACACCATGTACAAGGAGAAATTTCAGCACCTCATTAGAAAAATAAATTAGTGTCTTCTCAGAACTTGTGGCATGGGCAAAACATATCTTCATATGGATAAGCATAAGCACTTGGTGAGATGAGTGTCATAACTTTACCATGATTTCACCACACGAGAGTAAAATGGCCATTCCAAACTGACACAAATCAAAATTTTATGCTACCCTAGGGCATGTCCTGCCTCCCCTTCTTCTTGTGATGATCTCCATCAACCATCAGATCATATAATTTAACATAACACAAAATATGGACCTCTTGACACAGATTGCCTCCTGTACCCGAGGAGGGACAGTTCTAATTTATACCAGATTGCTTCAGACTACAAGAAACATCATGTCAGCGGAGGGCTAGCCAAGCACAGGTGTGCCTCACACTGTCCAAAAATGCCTTTTCGTATTCTCTTTCTTTCCACCCAAACAGCAGAAGATGTGGGAGGGAGCTGGCAGCACCTCTCTGCACCAGCTGAGAATGATGCCAAGCCCCAGTTAACGCATTCAAGGGTCACATCCAAGATGTTCTGTACAGAGGTGAAAGGGAAAAGAATCTGCTATTTTACTTTAAGAAAGAGCCACACATCAGCAGGGGAAAAAAAAAAAAGAAAAACCTTTAGAATTAAATGCATGAGAATGTTTAATACATTGCCAGAATGTCAACGAAAATTAAGCAAATTCCAAGGAATCTAGAGAAAATGATCCCTTTGAGTCAAACATTAATAAAAGTCTGCAGTGATACAGAGATGATCTCATGCTCATGGTTATTTCCCATTTGCAGCTTTTTTCTCGGTATAGTTTTGTGGGGTTTTTTTAACTCCCAGATGTTGTAAAGTTAATTACACAATCGCTTGTGTATTACAAAAAAAAAAAAGCATAAATAATACTGGATACATGAGTCACTACAGTGCAGCACAGAATGAAGGAAAATTATCATCAGAAACAAGCAAATTATACAGAGTTCCAGAGCCGAAATTCTTCAGTATTCTTCAGGAAGGTCCTGCTTTTTGCAAGGGAGAAATTTTCAGCTCAGGTTGAAAATTTCTGGGAGCCTCCTCTGTGCACAGTGTGAAAGAGCAGCAGAACCCCAGCTGGAAAGTAATGCTTGCCAGTGAAGGGCAGTATAAATGCCAACACATCTAGAGGAGAGTCTTTTGCAGATCAGTACTTCATAAACCCTCTGCTCATTGTGCACGGCAAGATGTTAAGAAGCTGTGTCTTTTAAGGGCCAATTGTTTTGGGAAAAACATGGACTTGAGTATCACTGGCATCTATGCAATGCATAACTGTGCCACCAGCCTGGTTCTGGGAATGTATCGAGTGACTCAGCCCAACTGCAAATTTCCAGGATTTGAGTATATAAATATGTGTGTGCAGGTTAACAGTAATATTTGGAAAGTGTAGATGTTCCTCCCCTTTTTAAAAAATTGACGCATTAAAAGTTACTTAAAAATACATACAGCTGGCTTCAAAACAGCATTCAAGCTCCTCAGCCTCATTCCTCCTTCAAAAATATTCTTGTTCACTTCCTCACTGGAAAGAGTATACCAGTGAGCAAAGAGCAAAGAGATCAGCCACTGGCTTATTCACTTTAAAGAGAACACTCTGCTTGTTGAAAGACAACCAGCCATCCGAGTTTGGGCTATGCTGTACATTGGGCTTTGGGCTGTAACATATGGTTGAGCCTCTTCCACAAGGATCCCAGCCAGGCAAGTCACTAAATACCCATCACAGCAGACAGACAATGATTCTCATGCTGGAATGTGGTGCCACCTGCCATCAATGGAAAGGTGCTTGTGTGTAAGTAGCAAAAGAGAGGACAGATTTAATGTAAGTCAAATTCTGGAGATAGATAGTAGGGATCTGATGGTAGCATCTGGCCTTTGGTGATAGCATTAAAAATAGGGGATAGTTTGTCTAATAAGTACTGGTGAAGGCAAAGAGATTTCTAGGAAATAATAATTCATAGATTCAGTGAACTGGAGGCATAGAGTTGTCATTTCAATTCTTAACAACCATTTTCTGCCTTTTCCTGTCTTTCTTCTGAAGGCTAATGGGTCATATTTTGGCACAGAGGATGACAGTTCACTATCTCTGACTATTTGTAGTCAACTCTTTGACTCTGCCACAACGGCTTGGGGGATTGCTTTGTAAAACAGATTTTTAAAAATATTTCCTACTACATTTGTCAGGTGATGAGACATTTTATTAACTTTCTTGCTATGAATTTTTATCAGGCCAATGAGGAATATTCATTCCTAAGGGGTTTAAACTAATAAAATTGTAAAATGAAAAGCTGTAACAAGTGTTTCATCTCTTGATCGCTATGTTTTTAAAACTGAATCTCATCTTGCAACTAATCCCAACTATTTCTTCTTTTGAAAATACTTAGGTTTTCCTCTGTTGCACTGTGTATTTTAAAGCCCTGACACCTGGAATCCTGTGAATATGTAGGAAACAAAGTTTCATCTCAAAACCAAAATTAAATTCTCCAAGTGTTATATAAAGAAACATATAAACCCATGATTGATGTAGGTTCCTAAACTGACCAGTTTTAGAGCCAAGAGGAATTGTTGTGATTGTCTCACTACTTTCCATATAATTGAGCCACTAGAACTTCCTTCTATTAATTTGTGCTTCAAGATTAAAAGATGTACTTGCAGCAGAGTGGCTCTTTTAAAAAAAAAGATGTTTCATTTTGATTTTAAAATCTCCATTAATGAAGAATCCAGCACAATTCTTTGTAAATCATTCCAAATGATTAATTATCTCTGCTGCTAAGAATATGCACCTTCTTTTTTTGGCCTGAATTTGCCTCACTTCTGTTTCCAGCCTCTGGTCTTATTAGTCACTGCACTTTTGTCTGCCAGACTGAAAAGCCCTGTATTACCTACATCTTTTCCTTGTGGAGGTACTTACAGGCTATGATCAAGCCACTGCTAATTTTCTCTCTTGGAAGCTACTTTCTCTATTAGCTATCCTTTAATTATTCTCAGAGCTAATCTCTGAGAACCCACACCAATTTTTTTCACAGCCTTCTTGAATTTTGAGCACTGGACCTGGACATAGGACCCCAACAAGCACAGCCCCAGTACCAAGAATGGCAGCAATAGCACACTCCCTATTTCTTTTTTTTTTTTTTATACCAGCAGGAACTGATTTAGCCCTTCTGGCCTTAGTGCGATGCTGGGAGGTCATGCTCAGGTGACTTTCATCCTGGCCACAAATACAAATACCATTTCCAAAATTTTCAACTTGAAGCAGAGCTCTCCTGGAAGTACAAACTGCATGCTCTGTTCCCAGACTGGTCATTTCACATTCAGTTATCCCAAAACACTTCTGCTTTGACCAGGTCCAGCATTTTCTCTCTCTATCAGTAGCTGTCTCCAAATCACTGTCTCAGCTGTTAGGAACTCCATCCCTGCTCCTCAAATTGTTGCTAAAAATGGGAAACAGCAAGAAAGCAAAAACACCCCAGGGAATGTACCTTCTTGATGGAAACTCCCTGTTTACAATCAGATTTGGACACACCATTGAATTCACTTTCAGTCTGTTTATTGTGTGACATTGAATTTATAACATTCTGATTTGTTATTCAAGATATGTGGTCCTATATGCAATAGTGCTGGAATTTTATTACACTGCAAATGCTATTACTTCTATAAACCAAAGTTGTAGTCACATTAAAATTTATCCTGAGCTAGTCTGACAAGATTCTTCAATAAATAATTATTAATGACATTTTCTTCCTTTAAATGCTTATTAATCTGGTCCTTATATGCTCTTCCATTATTTTGTCAAGAATGCTATCCAGCAGTTTTTATTACTTGAGGTATCTCTTCTGCTTTTTCTAAATATGAGTGCATCTGCTTTTTTCCTCAAATCTTCCTATTCCCCAGAATTTACTGAAACTCACCATTAATGAGCCATCATGCTTCTTAGCTCACAGCCTGAAATTCTCGGACATGATAATATGAAAAGCACTATTTTGGTAACTGGAATTCAACACCATCTTTAGACACTGTGAAAGAGGGACTTATTTTATTATTATTGCATGACTTAAATACACTATCTGTTTTCTTCTCTCTTCCTCCAGTCAGGATATAGAAAGGTTTATTGAATATTTCAGTCTCTTGTTGACAGTTCTGCCATGTCTAACTCATTAGTGAAACACTTTTATTGAGATCCCTTTTGCTCTTTAGATGCTCAAAAATTCCTTCCACTGCCTTACATTCTGCTGGATATAGCTTTCCCTTTGTATCCTTTTTCTTTCCTCATCAATTTTCCTAATTTCATAATTTATCCTTACTGCTATTCACTTTTATTTTTTCCAAATACTGGTTTTAAATTGCTATGACTGCTTTCTCTTCCCTTATGCACCTGGCTGTCTGGTTTTATACCTTCTTTTTTGATTTTATGTTTTCAGCACTTGGAAAATTCATAAAAAATTGTAAAATAATTCAGTCTTTCATATTTTACCTTTTCAGATCTTCTAAGCTGACTCATATCTTAAGTATACTATTTCTGTGGAATGGGACCCTTAGAAACTCTAAGTAAATGTATTGCCAATGTGAACTTCATGTCGTTTGCATAAACAGACATAGTCAATCCAAGCCTGAACAGCTGCTGACTTCTCAGCTCAGTTTCTGCCTGTTAAGATGAGGCCAAATCCCGTTGGCCTCCACAAATGATTGACAACAAATTGTCCTGTGTTGGTTGTCACCCTTTCTGAGCTAGAATATTGTCATCTATAATTTTGCAGAATTTCAAGGGTGTTCTACTACTTGGTAGCATGAGACTTCCAACACGTGTCGTTCAGACTGAAATCCTCCACAATAGCACAGCTTTTCTTCTCCTACACTTGATGGAAGGGTGTTTAGGCAGCCAGTCATCCTCTCTCTAGTGTGATTTGGCAGTCAGCAACAGGCACCAGCAGCTCCCCATCTTCTGCTTTATGTTTTGGAACAGCAGCCCATAAGCATTTAAGAGTACTTGGCAGTGATTCAGAGGCAGCTATTGCTATTTTCAATGTAGACTGCCTTTCTCTGTTCTTTTATGCAAATTCCATCAGCCCTTGAATAAAAGTTTCGTACCACTGATTTTAACATTCCAGTCATGTCAATCTTCCTTCCGGTGGCTTGTAATACCAAGTGGAGTGTGTGTGCATTAATCAGTGAGCAAGTCCCTTTCCTTTTGCTTATTACTGGGATACTTACAATCCTGGAAGCAATTAGAGACTTTTCTTCAGGTCTCTGGCACCTTGATTAATTTTGTTCTGGGTATCTTGATTTTCCTGCTTTCTCTTTCCCCCACCAGCTTGTCCTTTTGTTGTTGTTTAGTTCAATACCTTTCAGACCAGCCTAAGCAGCCCATATCTCAAAAAACCTAGCTTCCATCTGCTATGATTACTTCTGAGACTAGTTAACCAGCCCTTCCTCTCCACAAGAGAGACAAAAATTCCCTTAAATAAAAACAATCTGCCCAGTGCCATTTACCTCACCAGCAACTCCTGGAGAGCATTTGGGTGCATCTTCACTCTGTCTGTGATATCTGGAGGCATGCAGTCCTGGGTCACAAATGCTAGCCATGGCAGAGGCAACAAGACTGAGGGGGTGAGAGCCTTCCCTGGCAGTACATTCTCCTCTGCTGACAGCAAATCCACCCAGACCCATTCTAATATGGCTTTTTTTGAAGGAGAGAGAAAGTTTGCCCCTTCTGATTTCATAAAATATAGGACTTCTTGCCTTGGCCATCAAGAGCTTCTGCCATTTGGGGTTTCCTCTTACATAACTTATTGTGCTGGATCAGGGACATGAGGATACGGGGGGCAACCAGGGCTCAGGTGACGCAGATGGGCATCAGACTTCTCAGGGCCCTCAGAGAGCTGTTAAGGGACCACAAGTTCATTCCTTGTCAAACATGCTCCCCATCTGGTTGCTTGCCAGCAGGATCTCCTGTTCCTCAGTGAGGATCTTTGGGAACACCGCATGCTGAGATGCTGGGTTGCCCTCTGGGATTTAGGCTGCTCCCTAATCATATGATTTAATTTCAGACAAACATAGCTAGGAAATAGGCTTAATTCCCTCACTTTCTTCACAGGTTGTAGAAGACATCAATTCAGCAGAAAGACAAAATTACATGTGTATCCAGGCTTCTTTATGGCTCAGCTCCTGCAGGATTAAAGGTTGAAATCAGGCTGTTTTTGCAGCCTGACAGGTCACACTGGAGCAATGGTGTTCCATTCCTTGACAAGTATGTGTGGAGCACAGCAGGTCCAAGTGAGACCTTCCTCAGAGTGTAGGACATTTTCTTCCTTCTTTGTTCACCTACACAACAGTCAGCCTGTAACCTAAGATAATTATTTCCCTTTTATTTGTTTTCATTGTGCTATTTTTCCATTTAGCATCATCCCATACAACCGCCCATGTGCTGCACTGAGAATCACTGGGTTTTGCTGCTCATCACTGACTTTCCTGCCAAGCAGAGCCAAATCCCAAATTCTTTTTGCCCTCTCTGTTTTGTTATTTTTTTTCAGACATTGATTATATCCGTAGAGTGAAGGAAAGTATTACAGGGAGAGACAGTGTGGTAAGAGAGGCATTGGAAGGGAAGTCAGCATATATTTGTGCTGTCAGTTTTAATGCATCATTTGTTGACTCTGTATATTTTATGTAGTCCAGAAATAGTTTTTTGCATATCTTGTTCATCTTCTGTTTTATCCTGAATTTAGATGTTCTTTATTGAGTTTAGACTCCTTTCTTTGATTCTTGGGACAATACTAGTTTCCCATGTCTGACATTTGCAAGGGGTCTGTGGAACAGCTAATTCTTCCTTCCAACAGGACATTTTCTATAGTATTTGAGGAGACAATGTCATGGTTTCACCCCAGCTGTCAACCAAGCATCATTCAGCCTTTCACTCCAAATGTCCCCCCTCTTCTTCTTCTTTCACCCGTAGTAAGCCTCTGAAGAGGTCCTCAAAAATTGCCAATGCCGACTACGTTGCAAGTTGTCATGGAGTAGTATTGGGAAAAGTTTAAAATCTGGGAGTTCCCAGGTACACCCACAACCCCATACTAGCCACTGCAAAGAAAACCAGCCCCAGCCAAAACCAGCACAGATAATCTTAATAATGTTGTTTCACCTTTAAAATTGTGTTCAGTAGGTTCTTTGCAGAAACTGCACAGCACAGCCAGCTCTTGAGCAGAGAATAGGTGGTTTTACAGTCTAAAGACTGACAAACCCTACTTGTCACACACACACAGACAGATCCCTTTAATCATTAAAAACTGCTGCACTGTCTTTTTTCAAATAGGGAATAAGGACTGGAATAGGGTTAGGCTTCAGGAAGTGAACCATGGAAGTGAAGTGATTTTCCCCCAAGTAATGCTAAACCCTCAGCAAAAAGATATTGGGGAATGAGGGAAAGGGAGAGGAAGCATGACGCCTTTTTCAATTCTTTGGAGAGTAACTAGAACTACTGTTGGGAAAAAATCTCACAGTATATCCTGTTGACCACTGCTAGTAATGTTGAATATTGCCTGCATGACCCTAACTCTGTGCCAGCAGACAGAGCCAATACGAAGGTGCTGGCACCATGTCCTATAGAGCTAGCACACACCATCTGATGGCCATCAGAGCTTAGAGTCCCTCACACAGAGATAAACAGCAGTGCTGTGTCCTATTTGCACTTTCAAGGTGGTCTAGTCAGGGTTTTAACATAATAATTTTACAGAAGGAGAAACTGAGGCAAGAAGATACAGAGTTTTCTGCAGTTTATGCAATGGAGCCAAAAATATCCCTTTAATTTCCCAAGTTCCCTAAAAGATGGTTAAATTACACTACTTAATATTTTTACTATTCAAATACCAAAACACAGTCATCTCTGCACTGGGGCAATGGGACAGAGCTGCACAGGCTATCTTAGAAGCACCAGATCAGATTACCTGTTAAATGTCTGTTTCTATGTTTGCCAACCATCACGATGCTTTGACATGAGCACCAAGACCAGGCATTCTAGCTCCTGGTAAACAAGGCAAGCATTTGGAAAGCAAATGGTGGGACAAATTAGGTTGAACTGATACATACAAAGGTATATTTGATTTTTTTTTCTGGAATTGACTGAGAAATTGTGTTTGTTCTTAATGGAGTGAGGGTTTCAGACCTACCCAAACAAACAAAAGAAACTGCTGGGGGATGCAGCTCACAAAATTACCACATGAGACAGAAATTCAGAAAGTTGCTTCTGCTGTACTTACAGTGCCCAAGTGGAGATCTGTTGATGGGGGTAACACAGCTTAACAGACGTCATATAAAAACTGTCATCATAGTCAGAGGAAATACATTTTTCCCTTTCAGGAAAGGGCAAATAGGAGAGGAGCAATGATTTTCCTTTGCATTTCAGACCAACTATTTGATCATTCAAGTGCTGCTATACAGATTCTGTTGGCTGAATCCTGCACAAGCATGTTTAGGGGAAGCTGCCTACAGGATAGATATCCTGGTGACAGAGAAGAATTTCAGAAATTGATTTTGGTTTGTCTTGATTTCTAACGGGAAGACCTTGAGAAGATACCCTGAAATGCTCATTGGCTGAAACGGGAAGGAGGAGGGAAGCATGTAGCATTTATGCCTGAAAAGGCAAAGGAAGAAAATCATGGATGTCAGCTGTGGACAGTGTGGACTACTTTTTATCATCCTTTGAAATACATGAGTAGCTGCTACTATGGACATCCAGGTAACCCAAGAAGAGAAGCAAGCAGCAGGACTGAATGAACACAGTAGAAACCCGTCTCCAGCAGAAGGTGGAGTATAAGAGCTGAAGACAAGACAACCAGTCCCTAATTCCTCCTCTCCTTTTAATGCCCTGTCTGATCCTGTAGAGGTTAATACTAGAACTCCACAGACACCTAAGTGCTCACTTTCACCACTTATCTGGAATCTAGCAAAACCTCACAAATCCATGGTTGGGTTTCTGCTGTATTTAATAGGAACACAAAGAAGTTCAGTGTGAGTGTTGTGCATGCCCTTCAGAATTTAGAAATTTAAAATTAGGTAACTTGGAAGTTTTCTTGATTCTCACAATCCTTTGAAGCAACTAAACAAGATGTGCATTACCAGCAAAACAAGAAACAATGTGAGAGGAAAGAAAACATATTATCTATGTAAATGAGAAAAAAATACAGCACTGAAATGACCATCCATTATAGTTCACTGTTTGCAGACACACTTACAAAATAAATTCTCATTAAAAGAAAAAAAAAAAAAAAAGGAGGGAGAAGTGGAATAATTGCCATTATGTGTCTGAGAGAGTGTTTTTCCATTAGCTGCAATTAATACAGTAATGGTAAATGAAAATAATTTCCCATTTTGTACTTATTGTGAGGAAACATTAAAGAGGAAAAAAAAAAAAGATAAGTGAAATGAAAAAAACCCAAAGCATAATAATTAATATATTGATGTTTAGGCATCATCTCTGGCCTGATCGATCATCATGAGGTTTTGGTTTTATTTAATTAGCGTATGGTAATTTCATACAGAATCCCAATGTGCCGATGAAAACTGGCATGTGAAGACATTGACCTTCTGCTCACATATGCAACATCTTCTTACAGTGCTAACAGCCTATATGCATCAATGTTAAAAGGCTTCTGTCTCACAGGAGAGCCCCTGTATCGGGGGGATATCATTACCGCCTACAGCGAGATCAGAGTTTGGCTCTTCTTGGTGCACAGGAGTCTGGGGAGCAAAAGGGAAATTGGGTTTGCCAGAATAATAATTGGGTGCTATCAGATTATGGAGTACCGCCATACACTGAAAATGAACAGACAAGTTTCTTTTTGTTTGTTTTATTAAATGCTATTATTGTTATTTATTATGTTCTTGGTCATCAATTTTCTTGGAGCTGCTAACAAAGTGTCACATAAATCCAGCCTGTCCCTTTCTGACCCTTATAACATCATGCAATTTTCCTCATTCACCCTTAATTTGAGGTATAAACTAATGTGAAAACATGCTTTTTATTAAATGGCAAGTATTCTACTAAATACATTTCTTTTGCAGTAGGAAGCAACTGCATAAGAAATAAATATCTCAGCCAGACCTCCTGTATTCTTCTCCCAATACATAAGCAAAAAAATATGTATGTGTTCCATTTGCCAATTGCAAAATAATAATAATGTTTGATGGGCAAAAACTCAGCTGTCAGGGGAGAAGACAGACGATTCTGCTTCTTGAATGCTATTGACTTCATGGGGCCAATAAAACAACTTGCAAATAAAAGAAAGAGGAACCGATTCATGTCCTAAGATTGTGTGACGTAGCTTTTTTCTGTTTGTATAATGTTGTGATTAAATATGGTGGAGCCCTAGGGAGTGAATTTTTTATTTGAAGGTTAAGCCAATATTAGCAAAAAATAAAATAAAATTAATCAAATGGCCCAGAGCATCACAGCCACAGTTGATTCCAAGAATGTTTGGTTACAAAATGAGCAACTGACTAATTGTGTAAATGCTGTTAATTAGCTGTGCAGAGCCCCTAACTGGGCTATTCCCTGTAACTAATAAGAAATCAATTAGCTAATGAAGTGGCCATTAAATGCTATGCTAATCTTAGCTGGGATATTTTTAATGTTTCTTCTTCTTTTTTTTCTTCTTTATGATCCTTCCTAATTGCCATTGCCATACGGAGCTCACAGCTTTCAGCATGTCTAATGAAACATCATTATATCATAACTGGCATTCTTGGAAGAGTTAGTGGCAAACCTGCTTCCCAATTATTTTTAATTGCCAGACATACTCATAACTGGGCCTTCTACCAAGTAGTTCAGATCCCTGCACTGTCATGTAATATACCCAAAGATTGTGTTTTCTTTTCTTTGCATATGCAGGGTGATGGTAGCCTTGGCCACAATGAGGGATGTGCATAGCACCCTAAACAAGGAACCTGGGTGGCTGCCTTTGCTGTTCCTTTGATTGGAGCCTGTGTAGACCCAGCATTACCCTCCCGCTGAACAGCTAAAGCTAGACAAATCCAGATGAGGTTTTACCTTTATTTGAAAACTTCTGGTGCCCAGTAAACATTATTCTCCACCAACAATTCCAAGCTTCAGGATGCTTGTGCCAAAACAATGCAATTTAGCAATTAGTATTAGGATTAGCAATTGGGAAGCGTGAATGTCTTCAGTGATTCCCACAGATTTGTCACTTCCTAAGAATTTATTATCACCATTTATTTATGTGTATAAATTCCAACTTTCAGAAGGCATAAAATATATCTTTAGGTGTCATGGCTGCAAAATCAGTGTCTCCCATTTAACAGAGCCTGCTGTAAGAGGATGGAGGCGAGAATAAGTTCCAGTTTTTAAAACACTCCTGCAGAGTTTTTATTTACCAACCCAGCATCTATCTGGTAACACCATCATATTTAAACCCTGAATCTCAATGAACTTCCCTAAATCTACTTGCACTGAAGTAGGTTATGTGTCAGGATTAGACTGACTCCTCCCCACCCCCCACAATACAATAGTCCTCAGGACATCTGTGCACAAAATACATGCTTTTTAAAAGAATGTTTTCAAAAGAGAATCTTGCCTCTCTCTCCCTCTCTCTCTCTCCCTCCCTCCCTCTCTCTCTCTCTCTCTCTCTCTTTCTCTCTCTCTCCTCCCTCCTTTTTTGGATAGCATGCAAATTGAATTGGTTAATTCTGCACCCAAGTTTCAGGAAATCTGCCACCAGCAGCTGCCACTGTTTCAGATGTCAGGAGGATGCAGATACACTGTGACATTTTGTTCATTAAATAAACAAACCAGGTTCAGGCTAACAACATTAGGTAGAAAGCCCCATCAATTCTTGTACATTTAGTTCACGTAATAGGGAGTGACAATTGTTCCTTAGCTTCATAAGCACTATATTGAAGAACAAAAGGAAAAAGCATACATAATGTGGCAACAGCAACAACAGTTGCCATAAAATCCTGCAAGGTTGATTTAGATTAATGAGGCACATAACTTTTTGCCCAAGGCTACTTAAAACAAATATGGCTGCAAACATGGCTACTAGGGAAGAGAAAAAAAAAGTCTATTTTTTTTTTTTTATCTACCTTTTGGTCTTATTTATTTGATTTGACTATCAAATAAGAAAACTAATCCAGCAATAGCCCCTCTGTAGCAGAACAAAAAAATTTGTACCATACGGTAGCATAAAAATAAAAAGAAAACACAAAAAAATCCCACTTTTATACATTTCAGTGGCATATTTTATTAAAAAAAAGTCAACTAGTACCTTATATTAAAATAGTTGATATACTAAAAACTAACACTAAAAGCCATATGTCTTTTCCATTGTTACAAACCAATCTACCTAAAATACCAACATTTCTGGCTTTTGCATCAATCAAATGTATTCTGGTTTCTGCATCTAGGAATGCAATCTATATTAAATCGTCAAGATAACAGATACAATTTGTCAGCTCTACATCATATAATATAAAAATCACCAAAACTGTGAATTCAGTAATACCAAACAAAACAAAACAAAAAATTACGTTGCCAAAGAAGAAGAGTGGCCTATTTGAAAATGAGACTTGGATATTATAGATAAGGCTGTCAGTCAGACTTAGACTGAAAGGTACAGACAATAGGAAAAAATCCTCACACATTAATATGTATAGCACCATGATGTGGCTTTTAATATTCCAAAGGGACTTCAGCAACTCCATGGGAAAAAAAGCGCCAAACCTGAGGCTGGCTCGAGTAAATCCTTGCCAAGGGCAGCAGTCCCACTGGAGGACGTGTTACGTGGACAGGCGAACAGTCGCCCTTCCCTCACAAATCCACTTGTCCCCAAAGCATCTGCAGTGGGGCACTCAGCTGAGGCGTGGGGTGGTGTCTGCCAACAAACAGCAACGCTGACAACCCACTGCCTCTGTGGTTTTTTTCTGGGGTACCTCTCCTTCCTGCTCCCTGTCCTCCACGTTGCCAAAACCACAGAACCAGTTCGGAGGAGTTTCAAAGGCCTGCCCATGCCCTAAAAGCCAGTGGAGAGATGGGGATGTCATTCTTAGTCTTCCCATCCCATGCTACATGTGGGGTGCCCTGTCCTCACAACAAGATTTGGTGCTGGAACCACATTCAGCTGGTAACTTCAAAAATACATTCTCATCCAGACACCTCCCTAGTGCCTCCATCTGTGCAGAGGGTGAAAACAGGAAGTAGTTCCAGAAGGAAGCTGGCATCAATTTAAATACAAGGATTTTGGGGCCCTTTGGTTTTTTTTGCAAACACATCCCTGCATAATGTTGGGGATCCCAGACTCCTTCACCTGCTGTTAGGGCATCTCCTTCCCACATGGGACACATTGAGCAGAAGGCCCACGCTTTCTGAAGGAGAGTGGAGAAAGATGAGCAGAGAAGTTTTGAAGCAGATGTGCAGGTCTGTGGTGCCCTGTGGTTTGGCGGGTTCTTGGGTGCCAGTAGAGTCCAAATTGAATGTTGCTGAGAGCAGACAGTGCATTTCCAGTGTCAGCTTTCTTATGATCTCTGGTTGTCCATCAGAAGCCAAGCTCTCACCCCTCTTAAGGCTGCAGGTGGAGAAAAAGCAGTGGCCCAGAAACAAGGAATGTTACATCTGCAATCATGCTCCTACTTTCTTTCTCACTCACTCGTATGAAGCCTGCTCCAAGTGTGGTGTGGTGCAAATCAGACATGAGGGAGAATTTTGCCAGGAAATGGTAAGAACAAGATGATGGCATCAATAGCATTACCCCCCAGCTTGGACTAGCTGTTGCTGTGGGACCATGGAAGTTATTTCTGAGGGATCTCCACAGGCAGAGACTTTAAATCAGCCCAAGCCCTAGGGGAATCTGCATTTTGACTAGAGAATGCTGTGCATCCATCCAAAATTTGAAAAGAAAAAAGCTAGCATTTATTCATTGGATCTTTCTAGATTACATTACATTTAGCAGCAATGGAAGAAGACTCAGGCTGTAACAGAAGCAACTCATTTCTTTATTTCTGCAGACTATTTTTCTTCAGGATGAGACAACATGTTCTTAACTTTATGTATTCCTGCTTTTTGGAATAATTCTTAAAATGTTATTATGGAGACACTGCAGTGGATGGGAAGCTTATTTCCTTTTAAATGAGCCAATTAATTTCCCTTGTGCTGCGGTGCCCAACAACACAAAACTTGCATGAATAACATTCCCACAGTAGTGACATGCCTATTTCCAGTAAAAATATAGATACAATTTTCATTTCCTTGATATAAACAGCTTTTTAAGTGAAGAAGCATGATAGATAATTCTTTGTAAACTGAAATAAGCACTGCAAAATCTGTGAAAAAGGTTACAACGACATAAGAAGTGGATCAAATTTAGAAGACCTCCCATTAAAAAAGTAACTGTCATTCTGAGTGGCATTTTCAACAAACAATAAAAGAACAATAACTTCTGCAGTTATTCTCTTGGGTAGGTTCTCTGGTATTTCAGTAACAGGCAGATGGAACTCTTTTCCTTCTTCCCTCTCTCCCTCTCTCTCTCTCTCTTTTCCCCTTCCCCTTCCCCTTCCCCTTCCCCTTCCCCTTCCCCTTCCCCTTCCCCTCCCCCTTCCCCTTCCCCTTTCCCTTTCCCTTCCTCTTCACCTTCCCCTTCCCCTTCCTTTTATTTCCTCCCTCCTTCCAGCGTCAGGGGTTTGTCATACTGAAGTTGTACACCCAACCCTTGAATTTTCTCTTGCACCAAACATGAGAATTTGTATACTTTCATGAGCTTTTGGATCTAGACATGCTTTTTCAATGCAGTTGTTAAAAGTTCTCATTGGGAATCAGTACGTTAGGGACAAAAACATGTTTTGAACCCTGCATATTTGGGAAGCCAAGTACCATAGATGATATGAGTAACAAAGAGGGGAAATACAAAGGGGAGTAATTTCATCCAGGGGTTCTGTGGAGTTTACAAAGTATGACATTAAGTCCCAGTCACTGCAGGTGAAGAGCTGCCCAAGGATTTTAAGATGTCAGGGTGGAATTTATATAATTTATTTGGAACAGGTAATTTACCAAATCAAGGCAAACTAATTAAAGCAATGTTCAAATCAGTTTATATATGTCTACTTGTAGGACATGCATCAGTATCACCAGCTGGATTTAAAATCATTTTAGTTGACAGCACTGCAGATTTTCTAACATCAGTGGGTGTGTTTGTCAAAAAGCAATGTGAACATGAGCAAGTCAAATGAAGGTTAATTATTAATTTCACAAACAAACTTCACACTGTAAGGTATACATCACTAGGGAAAAAAGAAAAAGAGATAAAACAGGAATACATGTAACAAACTATTTTTTAATTAATATTTCTTTTTACTTTTGAAGTCCACTTTGAAAAGTACTGAAATTACCTCCAGACCAAAGAAGGAAGAAAATTCACACTGAACCTGTCATCACCTTCCACCCTTCACAGTACACCCCAGCCACTGTGTTTCTTGCAAGCATTGAGAAGCTCAGTGGAGGACTTGGGACCTTTGAAACACAGATGATGTCTTCCCCTTCCCCGTAGTGACTGCAAGTTTCACAGCCTTGCGTGTCCTTGATTTCTGGAACTTTGTCCCAACCTATTTCTTCAATAACCAATTAAATAAATGCCCATGCTTTGTGACTGTAAGAGTTTTAGCTGTAAAAGCTGCCTTGTGGTACTTGGCCTCAGCCAGCTTCTACTAACGCTCTTTCAGCTCCCCAGGCCGGCAGATCTGAGCCGGTGCTGTGTGTGTAGTTAACAGCTTCCCCCGAGCAGCTACAGAGGTTCCCACTAACTCATGGGGCTCGTGTGTACATGGGAAACACAGCCAGGAAATTAAATTTTCCCTCCCCATAATTAATAAGAGCTAAATATATATGTGTTTGTTGTCACTTTTTAAAGCACTGAAGCCAAATCAAAAAAATATGAGCATTTTCACATAAAAAGTAAATATTTTTTCTAAAAGAGTTTTTAAAAAAACCCCAATGCTGTGCAATTTTGCAATTGAAAAAAATCCCTTTTATCTGAAGTTTGTTTAAGGAATTCTTTAACATTGCCGAGGCTGGTTCACGGCA
Organism: Monarcha castaneiventris obscurior; assembly: GCA_026261815.1. Taxonomy (NCBI): domain Eukaryota; kingdom Metazoa; phylum Chordata; class Aves; order Passeriformes; family Monarchidae; genus Monarcha; species Monarcha castaneiventris. The sequence continues at coordinate 16,007,101 of JAMPIT010000566.1, forward strand.
CTATGTAAGCATGCATTAAATGTGTTAGCACATGAGTTGTCTCACCGACTTCAATGTGCCTGTTTTCATTCTGAAAGTGAGCACAAGCTTCAGAGCTCCACAGAGCGACAGGCGAAGTTAGGAATCCTCCTGCTAGGCATGTTGCTGGGGATTGTACATTTTGCAGAGGTCATTACATGGAATACTGTCCTTACGAATAAACCATGATTTTTATGAGAACTGTTCTGTGGAAATTCTGTGACCGTACAAGTGCTTGGCGAAACAGGAGAAACAATATGCAACTGATCTTCTTGACAGCATATTGCCAGCACATTTTTAGGTGAAATGCACTGAGCCCTGTAAAGAGATAATAGGCGTTCTTTCTCTGAAATACCCAGAGCATCTCTTGGAGCATGGCATGAGCTGTGCCGTGGAAACAAGTTCCAAGGACCTTTTCAGTTCATGTCTCATTTTGCTACTCTGCAAAATCCTGTGTAATATTCAGACTGAATCAGGCAGAAAAGAAATCCAAGTGGTTTTTTTTTTTTTAAATAAATGGGTGAAAATCACTTAAAGATACAGGTAAACCTCAGGTGTTGAATTATTTTTAAACAATTACGCACTGGGCATTCCAAACTTCTTTTTTAAATAGAACTCTTCAGATTTTAATTCCTATTAAGCCTCCATTTTGAAAGCACACTATTTGTTTTTTTTTTAAGCAAAATGAACACTGGATCCTACAGGAAAAATTTGTAAAATCAGGTCTAATTTGTGTCTTCATCATGAGCTGTTATTTCATTGTGATTAAATATGCAACCTACAGAAAGATAGGCTATCAATTTGAATGATTCTGTCAGAAAGCACTTAAAGGAGGCAAATATCAGAATTGATATCTAAGATGTGTCAAGGGAGGCATTTTAAAAAATTATTTAAAGCTATATTATACCACTGAGAGCTGTAGAGAACCTATGTAAAATTTTGGAAAAACACCTCTGAACCTGCTATGTGTTGCAAAAATGATTTCTGTAACACAGAGAGCAAAAAAACTACATTTCGTGCTTATCTCATTAATCCAATAAGTTCATGCAAAATTATTGTAATTACCTTTATTGAAGCACCGTGTACACCTATGTCAGTGTGTATATTATAAATAATAAATTATTATTATTAGAAATGGTTGAATTATTCATTGAGGATAAATTATCTGACAAATACCAGCACTTTTACCTGCTCGTGACTTGTTTATTCTCTGAAAATATTCCTTTTTGCATGTTTTTTTGAATAATGAAGGTTATTCAGCCTAGGACTGCAAACTGCTTGCTTAGATTGCTCACAATTTGATTATGTGTGAATTATGCGTGAGACATGAATGTGTTGGTCACATGAGTCCAGACCTTATTGAGTGGTTGGCGGGCTGGAAGAGGGTCTCAAGGATCTGTGGTTGGAGGTGGTCATTGCAAAAATGCAGACCCCTCTTGGAGCTACAGCTCCGTGGCTTCTCACCCAGCTTGTCATCAGCGTTCACAGCGTGTCATGTACTGTCTCCCTTGAAAGCTGATAATGTGACAGGGATCATGAGCTTAACGGAATCAATGTATAATTAATAGCTTATAAAATCTTCAATGAGTGAATGAGGAGCCCCACCTGGGGATGAGACGGATGAAATGAACAAGTAAGATGGGATGAGGACGCTTCACAGCAAGTGGATTTGGAGTGAAAGGAAAACAGCCTGGCGTCAGACTGTGTGCTGAGTCCCTTGTAGAGTTGAAAGAGGTGTTTACACAGGTCACAAGCTTTCTGGGTATTTAGCAAGAGCCTATAAGTACCTGAGGCTCCAGATAAAGTGACCTTCTAAAGTCCTAACCTAATATATAAGGGTATGAGGATAGCGAAGTGTAGGACACAAGGGTCCAGACCTAAGAGAGGTGCAGGGCTTGTCAGGATCCAGGATGCCTTCAACCATCCCTTCTAGGATGTAATGACCACTAGCACTGGTGGGTCTTAGGAGGACCCCTCTGCTGGGGCCCAGTGTGGATGCACCCTGGGCACCCCCTGCAAGCTGCAGGGCAATTTTTTCTAGGGTCCCATTTACCCAGCTCTCAGGTGGTCTGGCTGTGGTGGGTGAAGAGAGTGAAGACACAGCTGCCAAGCACAGCAGCCAGCCTAAAGCCATGAGGGCTGGCCAATGGACCCCAAAATTCGTCAGCTTGGGGGCTGCTGCCAAGGCGGCAGCCAAGTGGCTGGGAAGGAGGTCCCACTGGTGGGCATCGCCCAGCCCGGGGCGGGCTGCAGAAGGACATCCCACAGCTCTGAGCAGTCCCTGAGTGTCACAAAGACAAATGTTGGAAGGCAAACACTCAGCCAAGCAAAAGGCAACAATTAATATTTCAGTTTGCTCACAGATGCCTTTGTCTTGGCTGCTCATGCGGAAGTTCACTGTAAGAAAGGCTATTGTGCTGACAAAAATGTGTGCGAGCAAATGTTTACAGAAAGCAACTAGAGGAGGGCAGGCAAACAGCAAGGGCAGGGTCCCCTGGAACCGGGTGGGTTTTGAGGAACACCACGATTTCCTCTGAGTTTTTTTTCTTCTGATCTGACTGCACTGAACCAGTTCTCATAGTGGGGGTGTGGCTCCACGCTGCCCAGCTGCAAACTCCCTCTTTCCAGAGACATGGGGTGCAGGTGACAAGACAATGGCCCCGGGCCGCTGGAGCCCCAGGATGTGGTGTCATATGTCCCGTCCATGGGATGGAGGGGATTTATTCCCATCCTGCATCCTACTGCCAAGATGCCTTAAATTAAAAGCAGTGGGCCAAATCCAGTGTGTGTCTAGGTCTGCCTCTGATTTCAAGAAAAGCTGGATGGAATTGTGACAAATTCGGCCCTACCTCCTGTTTATTCCTTACACAGCAGGAGATGTTTGCTGCCTTTTACAGCAGCTTCAGAGCACCATGGGTCTGAGGGACAGGGAATGCAACGCAGGTAAAATTCTGCCAGTTCCCAGTACATCAGGTACCCAAAACCATGAAAGCCATGTTTTCCTGACGTACTCTTTCATTGAAGATTAAGCCTCCATTTGTTTTCCAGCATTTGATGTTTCATTCCTAATGATCTCTAGTCTCAGTACCAAAGTTGTCTTCCTGACAGCAAATGCCAAGTGTGATTACTCACCCGGCTAGAGATCCTCACCTCCATCTGATGGCTGTGCTCAGGGAATGCCATCACTGTGGGGATGGCCCGGCCGGGCTGCCAGCAGCCGGAGCACTCCGCCAGTGTCCGCCATCTCTTTGCTCCCTCCCTCCCTCACTGCTTCTCCTCCTTTTTTTTTCTTTGGCTTATTATAACTGCACAAAGGCAACACTAAATAAGGAAAATATGCTTCCCAGTAACCGAAACTGACAAAAACAAAGATGGCATGTTTATATAATTAGTTACACATCTAAATTTTTAAGCCTTTCTTCCTTTTAAATATCCCACAATGACTCCACTGCCCAAGCTATGAGTGAAGCTGGAATAGATGTGGAGCAAAGAATCTGGTGGGTTGGGCTTTTTCCCCAAAATCTGTTATAGATCTTAGGTAACTCCTGAATCTTGGAGTCCCTCTGCGGCTGCTTTCTCTTGTGAGAGAAATTCATTAAAAGTTAATTAAAAGGTGAAGTTTTATATGTAGTTTCCTTTAGCTAATCCTCCTAAGGCAGCTTCATATGGCACTAATGTATCCACTTTGTTGATGTTAGAAAACAAAAAGGCAAGATTGTCTAATTAAGAGGTCGGTGTTTAACAAGAGAGAGGTTTTCTAATTGGTGACTCTGAGTCCAAATTAATCTTACCACTGCTCATTTAAGCATTTTCAATCTAACTTGGACTTTTCCCCAAGAGTTTGCAAAATGTGAATCATTTTCAGGATCTTTGACATAACAGTATTCAGCCTACTTACTCCTTCTATGCTCATATCCCTTTGGGACCCCATTTGGATCCCCCTCACCTCTTGAGCCGCTTTTCTCTGGCTCCAGTTTAGGAACCCTCTGAAGGTCTTTGCTGAGCAGGCTGGCTTTAAAGGTGGAGTTTCTTCTTTGTCTTTCAGTATGTTTTCACTCAAATACCTAAATATGTGTTGCATTTCCACAGACATCAGTTATTTTTCTGGTAATACATTTTAAATGCTTTACAGAAATGAACACACTCCATTTGATTATGCTGGTGCCAAACATATTTTTTGTCTAATAAAAGACAAAAGCATAACTGTATTCCTACTAATTCTGGTTTCTTTTGACAGTAGCTGCTGACTTCCTGTACTTGCAGTGGAAATGCAGAGAAAGTGAAAAACACTTTCTTAAAAAATATGAATTTACACTGCCCAGACACACTTATGAGAAAGAGCAAAAATATCCTAAGCTGCTATCACTCAGCTAGTTTTGGCCACCTAGACTTTAATTTTGGAGACCATGCTGGTAACAGTACGTGGAAGAAATCTACAAACTATCACAAAAATAAAACAACTACCTCAAGAGAAAAACAATTCTAAAATATAAGCTGTCCAGGAGAGTTTTTTCTTTTCAAAAAAATGGAAATACTAACAATGACAAAACTCGGTACGTTCATCAATGTCTGTCATAAAACCAAACTAAAATTATAACCTACCCAGAAAATGAAAGTGTTAGCTTGGGGGTAAACAAGGTGACATTTTGTTTACGATGTTTTACGTTAATTTTTGTTTCTGTGGTCATCACCAGTGACTCTGTCACCCAGTGTGCCAGTGTATTTTTCTGTGTATATGGAAAGTTGCTCATCCTTTAAGAGAAGTCACATAGGCACAGTGTTTTCCACTTTTATCTCAATGAACCTCATGTGGTACTCTCATGCTCTCCGGTAACTTCTGAAGGTTAAAAAAATACCTCTCGCCAACATGGCACTTTTCCGCAACATCTATACCTCCTTTTCTTTCTTGTCCTTTGTTCATTTAAATGCTGCCCAAGAAGAGCCAAAAAGAAAGAGAAAGGGCAGGGGAAAAGCAAGAGAAAGGCCTCATTTCTTTGAAAATCCATGGAAACCCCTGCATGTCCATTTGTGCTCCTCGGATGCTGCAGACATACCACGCCGGACTCAGAGCTGTGCGGTTGGAAACTATTTGCTGACCTCTAAAAAAACTCTTCTGGGCATGCCTTTGCATTCATGGTATGGAAGCTAAAAGTGGGATCGGCCTTACACAATTCTGGTTTGCAAAGTACACACCAAAAAAAAAGGTAAAAAAAAAGAAAGAAAAACCCCTTGGTTGCCATACAGGAACGCCCAAGCCTTCCGGTTTGTCCTCAGTGCACAAACACTGGATGTACTAGAGTATTTTTGGGAGCTGGAAGAGCGTTCTGGGTATACTGAAATTAAGAGGGTTGGGCCTGTTTGTGAGCCCGCTGAGTTCTTCACTGCCTGTTTGCCAAGAGAGAAATGTAAAAGATTTTCCCAGTTATAGCCCCCATACCTTTGTTAAGAAGGGATGCCACAAATCACGTGAATAATTAGTGACACTCTTAAGCGTCTAGCACTGTGCCCATTTATTTTCTTGGCACAAAATATATTAGTTCTACACTATTCATTTAGTCTGCATTTAGCAAGAGATAAATTTTAGTCGGAAGCTGTACTGAAAGACAATATATACTGTATGTTGCAGAAAAATCTATTTCCTCTGAGACCATATCTTTCTTCTGAAAAAGAATCGGGAGAAATAGCATGGAGTTAATGTATGTGAAAACCTAATTTTTGCCCAGTTTTTGATTGTTCAAATTTCCTAATGAAATGGCCAGCAGTGACCTTTTCAGGAATGCCACATTCAGCACTAAGTTCTCACCAAAAATACACATTTCTGTGATCCCCTCATTTAGATAATAGCTCTGTGACTCTTGCTGTAAGTGTGGAGTGAAGGCAGGGAAGAAAAGAGAAAGGTTTTCTTTCTCCACAAACGATAATGAGACTTTTCAGCTATGTGGTAGAGTGGAGGGACTTAAGCCTCTCTAGGTGTTTCTGTTTTTCAGGCTTTGAGCTCTTGCTGTGCACTGCTCTCTCCATCCTGCCTCTGAAAGGCCTCCAACAACCCATGGCTTTGTCTCTCTGTGTTTTTTGGTAGTTTAAGCTACCCTCTACCTCTAGGACTACTTTTAGCTTCCATATTTGAGCAGAAAACCAAACAGAAACGGAAATTGTTTGATGTATTTTAAGTAGAGAAGGCCAGTAAAATATTTTTTAATGGGGATACAAAATATTTCAGCCAACAGGGTGCTGGTTCAGTTCCAGCACAGATGAGGAACAACTAAAAAGTTGATACCATCTAAAGGCTATTAAAGCCTTTGTAAAGTGAGTAGCTGCCTAAGTGCCATTCCCAGTGGCCACATCACAAAAGCACACTAACAAGTAAGTCTGACTTCAGCTTCTTTCTGGTCAGTTTCTCAGCAAGAAGACAAGGAGTGAACAGTCATGGGGACCAGTCATCCTTTCAGGCAGGTTATCAACACTCCTGCAAGTTTGTGCACCAAGCTGAAATCTGCCCAGAAATTCTGTCACAGTCTGGTATGGTGTGATGATATATTCAATTACATGATATATTGATATAAGTAGTTTCTCCCTCTCATGAGCTCTCACTGATGGACTAATAAGAATAAATCAATTAAAATACAGCTTTAGAAAGCCAGCCTGAACTCATTCCCACCCCATAAGAGAATGGATGTCTAGATTTGCAGCAGGCATGTAGCCCAGTCTATCTGTGCAGACACCACCTATATACAGTGAGCAGTATCACATCCTGGCAGAGCAGCTCTGCAGAAACCTGTGCTGTCCCCAGGAAGGAAAGAGTTGTGCCCAGGGCAGGTACATGATCTAGGCCAGTTGTTCCTCCCACCTCACATCCACGCTCATGCACTAAAGATACTCTGCTCCTGTACCGAAATTCTCCTCCTCAACATCAGCGTGCTTCCCTCCTGCAGCTAAGGATTTATGGGCTGACAGAAAAATAGGCAGGATTTTTCCTTAAAGGAGTACATGTTCAGCAGAGTAAACTCTGTTTTACCCACACATCTCTCTGTAGTGCAAAACATGTGAGAAGGGAAAAGGCATGGAGAAGTCTGATTCAGGAATATACAAATAGAAACTACATTTTCATGCATGCACACAGACTTGCTTGCTGAAAGTTTCACATATATCAAATTAAAACTGATAAAACAACAAACTCAGACATCATTTACCCATAGGGAATACACTCAGCCTTTATTTAGCCACTGAAAATTTACTCCTGCTTCTCTGTTTCACTAACCTGCTTGGGTAGACTGATGTTTTGATGCCAGAATACCCGTAGGGTTTCCAAAAAAACATATAAGATTCACAGCTACAGACATATCCTTGTAACAAAGCAAATTGGACTTAGCTGGGAGCCTTGTGCAGAGCTGCTCAGAGGACTGAGGGCATTAGCAGAAGAAAGCTTTAGCACCTCAAGAAGTTTGTTGTAAAAACATGGATACCTGAGGTCATGGGGCACTTTTGGAGATTGGAAGGGAAAGGAGAGCTCAGAATTGCATTCTGAGGCTTTAGGGCAGAATTCAGAAGCTACAAGTTATCTATTAGTCTCTTAATCATTTTATGAATATGGCCCTATATCTTTCTGTGCTTTTAACATGACATTGAAGGTATTTTCCTGCCTCTCAGTGGTGTTTAAAAAAACTCCCAAAAAGCCTGCAACATTGTGAACCACACACTAGTCACAGAGCTGAACTTCGGACCCCATTTCTGCATCACTTGCTTTGTGCAGCATAGTAGCTGCAAGATCCAAGGTTTAGAGATCCCATGTTGTCTCTGTTCTCATATGGAAACATGAAAGTAAATAAACTCCAGCCTCATAAGTGGTCCTGGAGATCTCAGAGGGTAACGTTCCTCCTACTGCTCAATAAGACACTCAATAAAGTTTCCTCGGTGCTGAGTGAACCAAGAAACACAACCTTATAGAGGGACACACGTCAAAGATACTTTTAAGTTCTACTTTTATTTGAAACTTAGGATTGCTTTAAATGTCTCCATTTTCTTTTTCATAGTGTAGAGTGAAGCTTAAAAGTGGGCCCCAACTTGCAACGAAAGCTGCAACGAATTTTAGCAAATAAAAAGCCACTTAAAGAAAAAAAACACTACTGTCCTGGCTGGGAATTTTAATAGTGCTGCACTCACAGCCAGACTGCTTGTAACTTTTCTATTAAAATGTTAAATCGAGAGCATTAAACAGCTTCCAATTAAGGGGTATATTATCACCTCGATGCACAGGGAGTTTCACACGTAAATCCCTATGTATTAAGAAGAGAATATACCCTGTGGCTTTTTAAATAACAAATAAAAGTTAAAAGAGATTTTGCAGGAGGTAGAAGACCCATGGAAAGGCTTATATTTTAACACATCTGAGTATAAGAAAACTAATGTTTGAAACTGTATAGAAAGAGTATTTATCTTCATTTTTTTCCCCACTATTCCTAAATATTTCCACTGGGACCTACTCTACTAAGATGAAAGTCTAAGTATTCCATAGGACTGGAAATATTGATTTTTGAAGGACTTTCATATGCACAGGCTGGAGGTGCTATTGGTCATGTCTTGTTAACACTAAGGGCATCCTTCCCATGGCCTCAGTTCCTACTCTATGAGTTTAAAATCATTTTTTGTAAGGCAAAGGCAAATCTGTTAATTAATTTGAGTTAATATTACTTAAAAGAGTCAGAAACAGTTAAAAATCCCCCCTTAGCATTTCTTGTGTTCCTAAGGGCCTTTTAAAGTAAGATGTGAAGAGCTGCAAGTTTCCCAGCCTACACACAGGCTTAAAATTTTTCAGTGTAAACTCAGGGAATGATGAACTTCTGGAAAAATCAGACAGTACTGACAAAGTTCTTTAGCAGTTGTTGTTTATGATTAAAGCCACAGTTCAATCATAACTGTTCCCTGTGGTCAACAAAAGCAAGTCCATTGGCCACCTCGCTCCTTGATTTGTGAGGATATATCAGCTGGCTTGGTTGGGTCGAGGCGGGGGGATAAAACACACCAGCAACAAGGGTTGTCAGAAAATTTGCTCATGGGCATTGGAGCAGGAGAGACACTGGGGGCTGATGCTAGGTCCAGTGGATCTAAGTGGCCACTCATTCCTGCTGGCCTCATCATCTCGGTGAAGTCACCTCAAATGGTTGCACCCCAATAGTGACTGTAGGGAAAAATCCTCACAGGAGATGGTGTCTGTGGCCTTCCACTAAGGAGCTGTGGCAGTAGCTGTAATGTATGTGGACCTCATTGAATGTTTGAGGTAGGCTTTAAATTCATGTAGAGTAATTTAAAATGCAGATGTTGGATTAGGTGAAGATCTGCTGGACCAGCAGGAGACATTTTAGCCAATGTCTTGAGCTCCTTGCTGTTCAATTAGGTGTTGCAGAGAGTCAGGGTCTATGCTACCTGGTCAGGGACCACCTCAGAAGTTCCAGGTGCCATCCTATTTCTGTCCTGCTCTGCTTCCCGTGTGCCACAGGACAGCACCAGGAGGACTTAGGCACCTACATGAGGATCATTTAATTTAATGGTTTCTCCTGTCTGAGGTGAAAGAGGTGTAGGCCCTTTTGCACAGAAAGGCTGCGAGATGCCCTTTGTGCACAGAGTTTCTGGGACACTAGTTTCCCATAGTCTCCCACAATATGGCAGAAATAATTATGGGGTCTCAGAAGAAAGCTTTCCTGCTTACACCAATCTGGGACTGGTCATAAGAGAAGCCTTGTTGGCCTCTAACCACCAATGGAAACCACTGCTCCAATACCAGACAAATATGTGGAAGTGTAGGAGCCCAGAGGACATTTTGTTCAATGCACAGACTCTTTTTAGTTCAGATAAGTCAGCAACTTCCTGCTCTTCTTTGAAAGAGTCTTCCCTGCTTTTCTAGAGTTTGACTTCGAGAATTGCTAAAACAATTTTAGGAAGGAGCAGCTGACAGAAAAACAGACTGTCAAAAGGTCAGTCCTCCTTGGTGAAACCATATGGCAATACTTGTTTCAGTAAGGCCAGGTGGCAACCCCAGGTTTTCTTTCAGGTCTTGCCAGAAGGAAGGGCTTGAGAGCACAAGGGGCATAGCACTGAGACATCTGATAGAGCTTGCTGGGCTGCACTGAGACAGTGCAGCTTGCTGGGAGGAGAGAGTGCTGGCTGGTCATATGACCATAGAATATTCCGAGTAGGAAGGGACCCAGAAGACCGGTCTCCCTTTGTATCCAGCTATGCTGCTGCACTGTGGGAGAGGAGGAAGCACAGTTCCCTAGTGCCATAGTTGGCTCTCCTCACCTCCCCATGCTGTTCCCCCACACCTGCTCTGCTCTGGAGACATGGCTGTTGCAGAAGTCAGAGGAAGAAGCTCCCACAAGCACTTTTCCTGAACCTCTGCAACACCTCCTGCACATTGATGACATGGAGGAGCAGAGGCAGGAGGATGGCACCGGCCATGGCAGCATGAACATCCTCTCTGAAAGTTAATATCTTCAAAGGGGAAAGAGGCAGGGGGAGCAGCATCTCCCCCTTTGACCGTTTCCTCCCTAAAAAGCAAGCCTCAGAGCAGCTTCTGCATAGGATCTTGTATTACAAACCCAGCATGTCTTTCTACACTGTGCCAAAGGCAGCATCTGCCTGGTCTTGCTTCTCCCCTTCATGGGACCATTGTGTTTGGAGATTGTTTCCATGTTCGGTCAAAAAAATTCAGCCCATAATTTCCATGTTAATGCGGCATTTCAGAAAATGGTATGATGAAAGAAAGAACATTCAGGTTCAGGTCTCAGATGGAAGAAAAGGAGGCTACCAAATTTATTATTTATTCATCACATACTTTTGACTAAAAAGACCAGAAAACTGATCCACTGTCTTCCGCCACAGACTTCCAAGTATTATGACATCTCTAAAAACTTTGGTATAAATCCTTGGGTTTCCTTATATTATTCATATAGAGTCAGTATTTATAAGCAGTTTTGAAAAACAAGATACACCAACAAATACTAAATAAAGTAACTTTAGACACTCATTTTTTCTCATATCACAGTTTTGGTTTGTTCCCTTGAGATTTTTGCCAAAGCAGGCTTTGTTTTTTTAATTCCTCTCTTCTCTTCTCTTCTCTTCTCTTCTCTTCTCTTCTCTTCTCTTCTCTTCTCTTCTCTTCTCTTCTCTTCTCTTCTCTTCTCTTCTCTTCTCTTCTCTTCTCTTCTCTTCTCTTCTCTTCTCTCCTCTTCTCTTCTCTTCTCTCCTCTCCTCTCCTCTCCTCTCCTCTCCTCTCCTCTCCTCTCCTCTCCTCTCCTCTCCCCCTCTCCTTATGTTGTTTATTTAATAAATAAATGCTGGTTAGATCCTGGGAGTTTAGGGTGGACACTTGGTGAACCTGTTATCCATCACAGTAATTCACAGAATCTGGCATGAACCAGATGGACAATCTTCCATTGTTTAAAGTGAGCTCTGTCAATCTTTGCCATTGATATTAAACAAAAGTCAGGATTATTAAAGCATATGGGTACATGGCCTGATACACTGGTTAAGCCTTTGCTTTGAGAATGTGGCTGCTGTTGTTGAGCATTCTGAAAAATATATGTAGTATGCTACAGTACACAGGGAATCACAGATGTCAAGGGGAAATGATATGTGAAAGCCATGTACGTTTAAAAATGCAGCACTACTGTACCTTCTTAAAAGAAAAAGAAACTTTCCTCCTTCTCCCTCCTTCCCCCTGTTGCCAGTTAAAATGAACTGTCAGAGCCTGGATAAAGATACAAACAGGATTGCATACCTTACGAAGCCTACAGTGACTCTTAGACTTTGATCTAATTCTATTTGCTGCTTTATGATGCATGAAGCTGTCAGATAAAGAGGTGTTCAAAAAAATCCACTCGAGCTGTCAGGGCTGACAAGCCCTGTGATGGATTACAGAGAAAACAAAAGGGTTATCACCTTAACCACAAACATTTATATCTTTTTTTCATAAGGGTGCTTCAATCAACATGTAGTTACCAGGGTGCAGGTTGTTGTGAGCCTGTAGGAACATAGATCCAATGACACATGTTGAAACAGCATTTAAAAAGTACAACACACATGCATTGGCACTAATATGCTGCTGACATGGTACAGTTGTGCTTACTTAGATCAAAGATAAGAATCCTATAGTTTTCAATATAAAAAGGATTCTTTTTTGAAGAACAGATTTCCCCCTCCCCACCCGTCTTTCAAAGATTAAACACAGTCATAACAGTCTGAATGGGATTTAACTCAAAAAAGCCCAGTACTTAAATATGCCCATATGATTACTTACACAATAGAAACGTCAGCACAGAATGAAGAGCAGCTAGCATTTGACTCGTGTAAAGGAAACAAAAAAAAATTTGCACTCGCTCCTTTTTCAACATCAGAAAGCAGCCTCATAGTCCCTTCATCTACCATCTCTTCCCCTTCCCTCGCCAATGTCTATCAATTCTTAAAAATCCACCACAACAAATAATATTGGACCTGAAATTTATCAAACAAAGCTAATATTCTACCTCTAGTACTGCATCTGTGACACTCGAGTGAAAAGAAGGCAAGGAAGTGAATAAGGTACTTACTTGAGCTGATAACACAGGCCTTTTGCTGTGGTTTACACTCAGAATCAAGAGTTGGACACATTCTCTTGTGGTCAGCACATCCATATGCTGAGTGACCCAAGGCTAGACTCTGGGATACTGCAGTAATATTTGATTCTTCAATGGTTGTTTTTTCCCCTTCTTAGTGACTGTGATAGCAAAGTAGCTTTAACACTATGAATGGGTTAAAAAAGGAATTTGATGATTTATGGACGATAAATCCACTGGTAGCTACAGATTGAGATGACCCTTGTCAAAGAAGCCCAAGAGCCACATATTTCTGGAACCTTGGAAAAACTTGAGGAAAATAATTGTTCTGTGATTGCCCTACTCTCCATCTTTTTCCAAAAAAGTTTTTACTGTCTGCTGCCTAAGAAAGGACCTAGGTGAACATTTGGTCCAACCCCTTACACCTCCCGTGTTCTAACAAGGGAACTTGTATCTGCAACAGCAAAAATTTTTGCCAAGATTTATGTATATCATAAACACATATACATATATGCAGATAGCCTAAATGAAACCTGCCAAATTAGTAGTGAACTATGGAATTTAACACAAGGCCTGTATACAAAAAGAAGGTTAAAAGGGAGGCATTTTCACACAACATCTTACACACTTGTGGTGTGATGTGGTCAGAGGGAGAGAGGGACTCATTTTACTTGCCAGTGAACCTCCAATGTGAGAAAATCACTTGGGGTTGGATACTGGGACAAAAACAAAACTATCTTGAAGCTCCCCAAAAGGTGGGTTGTAAGATTATAGTCAGCATGCCCAGGCTTTTAGAAGACAGAGAATCCCACAACAGCATAGGGCCAGGTTCTGTGTTTATGTACAAGACTGTTGCTCCACATTACAGAAACCTGGACTATGTCTCCTATAAAACAGAGCACATTCTAACACACTGGAAAGTGTGTATCAAAGCAAGTCAGAAACAGAGATAGATCTCAAGAAGAAGTGTTTGGAGCAGGATGAAGAGCTGAGAGGCAACACTGGCAGGCCTGAAAGGAATTCTCTCACAAATATGGACCACCTGACAATACCAGTAAATCACACTGGCTTAAAGTTCTTCTTTCTGATGGATTTCCTTTTAACACCTACTGTCTAAAGGGGGAAAAAAGACCAACAGAAAAAAATATAAAGGCCCAAAAACATTGCTTACAAAAAAAAATTAGAAGTCCTCTTAAGTGCTTCTTTAACGACACCAAGATCAGGCATGATCTTGGTTAGCAGCTGTGGGGGGAGGAAGGACACTATTTCTTCAGTAATTCTAGCAGGCTTTTAAGGCTGTTTCTCTTCTCAGCTCTACCTCTCTGGTGCAACTTGCCAAGCACTAATAGACACAAGCATTACCATCATTCATTAAATTATATTCCTCTGCCATAGTTATCCAACAAACCAATAAAACTCCTTTTCAAAAAGTTGAAAGGCAAGCTGGTTCAGAAAGACGATTATTAGTATGCATGGAGTGTACATTCACAGGCAATAATACAGTGGGAATTCAGCTAGCCTGAGCATAGGCTGATGTGAAGCATATGATATTACTTATGTAGGCATGAAAGCAATCTGCTTTAATATCAGACACTTTAGTGCAAAGAATGTCAGGGTTACCAAAGGTTAAAGACAGGCCGCTGGATTTTTTTGTTGCCTATTTTTTTTAAAGTATGAGCTGAAAAAATGTGGGATGACTCCAGTTTCAGTTTTTGGGTGCTGCTGAGTAAAACAGCAGTAAATAATGCAAGTTAAAACCAAGAGCAAGGTAAGAAAAAGTGGGTGGAAAGTGCCAGAAAGCAAAATATACGGAGAAAAAAGAAGAGTGTGAGAAATGGCCCTCTGCCATTCAGCTATGGATGGTAAGCATTGCCCTTAGCACTGATGTCTGTTACAGGATTTGAGCATCGTCCCATTGATTCAGCACCTTCACAGAATGCTGGATAGAGGTTCAGAGCCTCAGAGGCCAGATTCCCACCCAACCGTGCTGCCTGCCATCCCTTGGTTTCTTGTGCTGATGCTGGGAACCACACATCTCCATGTCACCTTGCCATTGCACACCTCACAAGCATCTGGCCTGGCAGGACGGGAGCAGTTTGCTGTCTTTTCCTAACTGGGAGCTTGACAGTCTGTCCCACTGCTGGGCCACGGTGTCACACAGGGCGCCCTGCGTGCCTGGTGGGCTGCGGGATCAGGGCCCTCGGTACCCGGCTGGCCCCTGCTCCCTGCGAGCTCTCACTTGCATTCCACCACAAGCAGCAGCCCTTGCAGCACTTTGAACTTTCACTTTTCCTTCACCAAAATTAAAAACCAGGCACATAACCAAGCTGAGAGTTCCCAAAATCTCAGGTGGGAAGCATTACTGAGAACAGAAGCCAGGTGGACTGTTTTTCAGAGGCTGATTGCTTTTTCAGAGTGTATTAGCATCTATTTTTTTCCCCAGCACAGGAACCCTTAGGTACTAGGGAGCCTAAGAAAAGCAGGAGCTCTTGTGATGAAGGATAAAGAACTAAACCAAGATAAAGAACTAAAAGAGGAACTGAAAATAAAGATGTTTCTCTCATTTTTCTCAAAAGCACAGTTCTATTTCTGTTTGAATCTGTGTGTCATAGAAGATAAAAATTGTAAATATTGAGGGGGAATAATGAAAGCCATTATAAAATTATCTGCTTTCATAACCTACTGTGAAGTGACTAAACCCCCTTCATTTGCTGATAGCCTTCTCTCAGTGCTTCTACCTGTGTGTTAGTCCTCACACAGGACTGCGCCTATCTTTGGCAGTTTATGACACATGCAAAGAAAGAGAGAGAAAGAAAAGAAGAAAGAGAGAAAGAGAGAAAGAGAGAAAGAGAGAGAGGAAGGAAGGAAGGAAGGAAGGAAGGAAGGAAGGAAGGAAGGAAGGAAGGAAGGAAGGAAGGAAGAAAGGAAGAAAGGAAGAAAGAAAGAAAAGAAAGAAAGAAAGAAAGAAAGAAAGAAAAAGAAAGAAAGAAAGAAAGAAAGAAAGAAAGAAAGAAAGAAAGAAAGAAAGAAAGAAAGAAAGAAAGAAAGAAAGAAAGAGAGAGACAAAGAAGGGGGTAGCACGCAGTGAAAGGAAGACAGATGGGCCTATCAGTTATGTATATTGTGACCCACCTGCCAGTCACAGCCCCATGGGAATGTGGCATAATAAATACTGAAAAATGGAAAGTAGGAATTAAACTTAAAAAAAACCTCAACCCAACAACCAAACATATTGAACAAAGTAAATTGTCAGGAAGGGAGAAGTGTAATAAAGATTTTTTAGGAGCATATAAATCAAAATTTCAAAAGAAATTTGCCAAATGGGGTCTCAGCTCATGTGCAGTCAGTGGCAGGAGGGTGTAAATTGTGGATCTAGAGAGGATGATTGCCAGCAGGTCTAGGTATGAGGGGGTTGATTCAATAAATATTCATGATGGCAGCACGTATGCTCGAAGCACACACCCTGCCCCAGCAAATCCATCTCGACTGAACTTCACCCCCAGCCCTGGAGCCTCTGCATGCTCTTGCATCAACCTCAGCTGACCCCCACTCTTTTTTGTGCTTGTGTGTGTGCACATGTGTGAATGCGCAGATGTATGAGCCCAGCCCCTGCAGACCAAACCTGACTTACTTCTCCTAGCCCTGTCTCACTGCCTGTCCTCCCAGAGCTCAGTAATAAACTCAGTTGTGAGATCTCCAGCTCATCATGACCATCCAAAACAATCTCACTGAGCAAAAAATCCGTCATACTAAAATCAGGAGTAATCCAAATCCATTTTTCTTTTGCTGAGTATGTGTTTCATGAAAAACCTTGCTTCCCTTCTCAAGCAACATGAAGTCCAGAGGATCAACTCTTGCTTCTGTTAAGCATTTCCTTCACACCAACCCCAAAGGTGTTTCTACAAGTCCATGTACATCCCAGCCACTCTTATGACAACCACATGCTTCTTTGGAGTCCAGAGTCTCCACGACAATTTGTTGTGGATATTTGGACATTACACAGAGAATACCCAGCTGACACACAGAACTGAGGAAAAACATTGTGCATTCAGAGACACCCACCTTTGCCGACCTCTTTGTTGTAAGATCTCACGTTGGTCCATGGAGATGACTCTTCCCTGCAAGATTCTCTCACCTATACAAGGATGGGTGTACAGTGGCAAAACCACTCTGTTTTCCTTCTGCTTTTCTGCTCTCCTTTCCCATCTCTGAATTCATACTCATCCCGTTCTTTCTGTCCCCTTCCTGTCACCGAAGAGCTTCTCCATCTCCTCCTTTCACCTCTTTCATTCATTCATTCCCATGTCAGGAAGATATGCAAATGAAGTCTAATACTAATCTTTGATATAGGCCCTACCTAATCAAAAAAAGAAACCCAAAACCCCAGCCTAATAGTATCTGAGTTCATTTCTGCTCTGACCTTTTCACTGCTTTTAACCTAAAGAGTTCTTTATCTTCACATCACAGGCAGAGAGACAGGGTTGTGGTTATTTAACTTTTTTAATAATATGTGAACTGAGGTAATTACCTAAGAGAAAATATTAGCAGAAAAGTTTTCTTATCTTTCTGAGTAAGGAGAAAACCAAAACCTTCCAAAGGAAGAGAACTGTGTGGCTGGAGATTGCTTTTGCCATTGCTGGGTGTTCCCACCATGAGTGGGAGGACCAGATGGGGGCTCACAGCATCTAGTGGAGCTCAGAAACAAACAAAATGGAGATGTTCTCTCAGTGTGGTGCTCCACCAGGGCAAGCATCCTCTGGCTGAACAGCAGCAGGCAAGCCCACCTCTGGTGACATCCTGTCCAGGGTTTCTTCATGAGGTCTAAGTGCCAACAGAGAAACAAATACCCACTCTTGTTCTCATGCTCATTCAATATCTCTTTTCTCAAATTCTTTGCTGTTTTTTTATTCTGTCTTGTTACTTGTGGCCTCAGATATTACTAATACATAAATCTAAATTTCTGAGTGTTTTCAATAATTGTGCACAAATCCTTGATCCAAAATCAGTAAAATAAAAGCAGATGGGTCAAATATGTCACTGAGCTACTAGGATATGCCCAGACATGAAGATGGTCCCCCCTTCCAGCAATGCATTGAGGTCCTGACTTTGCTATGTGGCTTGAATAATTAGATTGGAAATTTGCCTAGTTGGCTTTTGGGGACAGTCCCTCTACAGACCTCCACCACTAAATAAAAGGATGTAAATAACAACTGTTTTATATTAGTGATGGTGTTTAATAAAAATGAAATCTGGTACTCAAATACATCCCACAGCAAGCACACAAGATGACCGCAGAAAGTATTTTCCCCTGCAAAAGAAATAGCTCAAACATCATGGAAATCAGTGGCCTTGGAGAAGATTGACAGAGCCAGATATGGATATTGGAGAATTTTACTGGAAAGTGGTTGCAGGGCCATGAATATAAAGGGTATACAAATCTCTACAGGCTGTAAACACTGAGAATAAAATTATAGATGGGCTACTTGAGTGACAGGTGTTTTTTAATAACATAGAAACAGACTCTCAGCAAGCACCAGTTGAAAGCATTGACACTGTGAAATAGATTCTCAAACTAATTAAAAGAAGAAAACACAAAAAGTTAAAGCATGACAACAACTCCTTTTTTGTGAAGGATGAGTTTTTCCTGTACAAAGTGATGAAGCTTTGGGGATCAAATTTGTATGGGTTACAAAGTTGTACAGGTTACATTTGTATCTTTTTGAAATATGAAGATCAATTAATTCATTCTGTAATATTCTTTGAAAGTAAAGAGTTGCAAATATGCTGTGCTTGTCATCAACTTGTGGTTCTCCCAGTTTCACGGGGTTCATGAATTATAATTTCTCCTTGCTTGATCTTTTATACACAATCAGACATTGCAACAGGAAGTGAGACCTCCTTGTCCATCGTCAGTCAGCAGAGACAGTGAGTGCTCCTGTCCTCACCCTGCCTCACAGCAGGACTTTCTTGATCAGTGCATGTCAGTGTGTCTCTGATGAGACAGGCAGATTATTGCATCTAGGGAAAAGGAGACCCATAAAAAATACTCTCCAGTGCTCCACAAGCCAATGGTTTCCCTATTGAAGCAGAGTGATTTACAGGTGATGTGTGCAGTCTGGAAGATTAATCTAAGTATCAGCCTGACAGTTTTCACACTGAATAAGAATAAAATTGATGGATGAAAAAATATAAAAATATGTGCTGCATGTTTAATATATTTTCAATCTTTCCAAAAGTATATGTAGGAAATCTATATGATACTTCCTTGGAAGAAAAATATGATTTGATCCTTGTCTGAACTACTGGTACTGCAACCAGACATCAGGATGGACATCATGGATGTGTAACTCAATTAATGCTATCACTGGGACTGAAGGGGCTAATGCAGGAGGTGAAGTCATATCCAATTTCACATCTCTATGATTCTACAATTAAATCCTAAGTGTGATCCTCCAAAGACTCTTAAAATACCAAGTCTTAGGACTTAGGAAACAACCCCAGGGAAGAAAATAAAAAGAAAAAGGAAAGATGGCTTTTCAGCCAGCTATACATTAAGAAATGGTTTCACTGAAGAAGGGTGTGAATGTAAGAGAGGAACAGGAAAGAGCATTTACAGTGCTAATAAAGCAGTAGGCTAACACAGCAAACCCATTGACACCAAGGGCTGAAGATGAAAATGTGCAAGGCAGTAGATCTTGGGACATAAGTCACTCTTCTTCATCTATGCTTCATCCTTTGCAAAAGAGGAAAATACTACACTTCAGATTTTATTGACTCTGTAGTCCATGCACTGCCCATTTTACAGAGCAACACTCTCTTTTGCAGGTCCTCAGCCAGCCATTGCCATGGATTGAAGAGCATGGATTAACACCCAGAATATCCCACCTGAGATGCGTGCCCATCCCACTCTTGGTTTGTCAGTGTCGTCAGCCCAGGGGCTGCCTGTAAATCACACAGTGAAGGGTGTACAGCCAGCTAGTCAAGGTACAAGAGCTGAGGCATGTCTGAAATGTGCTTTTTGGAGCACAGAGTGTTCTACAGGTACATGCCCAGCAACAGAGCTTCATGTTACTCAGGCCTCAGATCATCCACAATCATGATTCTACAGCCATCGGGCTGTTAGCTAGGCGGGAAGCAGGGCAAGTGGAGCAGGAGTACCCCATGTTCAGAATCATTTCTGAACCCACCACAATTTCCCAGTAGTATAGATATACACCTCGCAAACCCAAAGCAGAAGATCTGGTGCTCAAAAATAGACTTGGGATTTTTTGTATGTTGTTGGTTGTTTTTTGGGTCATTGTGTTTTGTTCTTTTGTTTTCTGCAAAGCTAATTATTAATTTGTAAGTTCCAGGAAGCAGATTACACAAGTCACAGTTCTGTAGGAACTGAGGGCAAAACAAATTACATTCTCTATTGCAAATACATTATTAGCAGTGACTCATAAAGCAGAACTATTCAGAAAAACTCCCATGTTATTTAATATTTTGAACCATTTTTGCAAAGGTAATGATGACAGAAAAAGGTGCACTTCCTCAGAATGGTGATCAACATTTTATGAAAGCTAGTAATTTTTCCACAGAAAAATGGAAAACTGAAAAATATTTTGAAAAATATTTTTAGGTGAAACATATTACATTTTTACAATTTGGAAAGTACTCAAGATTAAGGTTGAACAGGTAATTTGTAATGTTATTCCTCCTCTTTCCCTTTTTTCCTTTCTCTTTTCTTCTCTTTTTTCCTCCCTGCATTTTATTGATTATGGAATAATAGAGAAAACAAGAGTTAAATGTGGTAAGTATTGATCAACTGAGGGAAACACTGAACACCGCACTTCATTTAAGAAGGGGATCTTAAACCCTCCTTTTCTTCAGTATAATTTCTGTCCTCTTTTCAGGCTTTTGCAACTTTCTTCACATGCACCAAGTTTAAACTATCTTCCTTGACTCAAAACATCTGTGAGTTGCCAATCCAGCCTTCACCCCAGTTCCTTGAAGGAGAAGCCAGACACTAGCCTGTAGAGAAAGATCAACAAAAATGAGGGATCTCTCCAAAAGCATTCTAACTACATTAGGGCAGAAATCAGATGGGTTTCTTTACCTCACTTAATGAACTGCCTTACCTTTCTTTATCTGTCAGTGATGTTAACTTTAATCCCTGTTTGTTTTGTGCTTTCATTACCTCTTCAATGTTTTTTTTAGTGCAATCCCTTGCATGTGGAATAGCGACCCTCACTGATAAATTATTTTACCTTCCTCCTTCCCTTCTTCATAATGTCTGCAAGTGAACTAATCAAAACTTCAGGGACAGAAGTTTTTACATTCTTGAATGACTAAGTCATTTTCTCCTTCTTCATCTGCTTTCTTTGTTTTCACAGTCCTTCTAAGTTTGTTCTCTCGTGCAGCTTATTGAATTGCTCTTTGCCATTGACCTATGCATCCTTTTGGTGGCTGGACCATAAAAATTTGTAAGGTCTTGGAGATTTGCTTTAATATTGCACAGACTCAAGTACATCCTGTGTA
Source organism: Monarcha castaneiventris obscurior (assembly GCA_026261815.1). NCBI lineage: Eukaryota > Metazoa > Chordata > Aves > Passeriformes > Monarchidae > Monarcha > Monarcha castaneiventris. The sequence goes on from JAMPIT010000566.1 coordinate 16,028,226, forward strand.
ATTAAAATAATCCCATCAAGTTCATATGTGGGGCTTATTATTAATATGGTTGTTCTAAAAGATTGCAGTGCAAAATCAAAAGAAAGCATTTTTTTCCCTCATTTTCCCAGCCTGCTCATTCTGTGCATTCACAATTGTTGGTCTCAGCTTTATGACACTGTTGGCATCAAGCTTCCTTTCCTTAGGTTCACCAAAAAGTATTTGAAATGAAATGGCAGCAGCAGAGCTAAGTCAGAAAGAAAACAGGCCATGGGCAGCACGCAGGGCGTGTAAAGAAACACATGGGAAAGGGAAACCTGCACCTGTATGGTCAAGGTTTCTGGAAAAACAGAACTACTGCTCTTCTGAAAACAAACCTGAAAGGAAAGGGTGTTAGACAAATGGTTGCTTCAAAATTCACTGCAATCTAGTCAGCACACTTCTTTTAATTAGTACTACAATAACTATCAGCACCATCAACATTATACATGCAAGTAAGCAGTGGACTCTCTGGGGTAAACAGTCTGTGAGAGGTTTCATATCCCCCTAGTCCCCAGCACCTGGAAAAGGTAAGCCATTAATCAGCAGGCACACAGCCATAACAGCCCTAGTTTTCTTGGTTTTGTGAAGCAAGATCAGAGTGATGTGAGCTTCAGTTGTCTTTTCCCCTATCCCACTCAACAAAGCTCCCTCAGTTCACAGCTTATACAGTATGACAGAAGTATGCCTTAAGTCTCTAGCTGAAGGATTAAAGCTTTACAAACCTCTTAAAGTCAGCCAGACAGCTCTAGCACTCATTAAAGCTTTTACCTCATTTCAAGCCTGGGTGCCCCCCAAAACTGGACTGACGAAAATATGCATAAAGGAAATCTCTTCATCTCTCTGTAATAGAGGGAAGGTCTGTTCTGACTGAAGAAATTACTGGCACTACCTTGAAAAGTACATGAGAAACGTAATGGGACATTTGCAGCAACTTGCACAAGGAAGGTACTGAGGTGATTGCTATGTCCTGTACTGCACACTGGGGAAATTACAGAAAAGGCTCTGAGCTTGTAAAGCTGAGCCAGTTTCCTAATAAGAAAACAGCACTTCAGCTGCAGCTCACACCATACCCAGGCACCTACAGACTGATTGCACCACACCTCCTCTAAACACTTCCTCCCTGCAGACCTCTCCCAGCTTGATGCAAATTACTGAATGTTTTCTCCTAGCAACTTTTATTGGCTTGATTTGTGTGGCACCACCTACTGACTTACCACAGCCAGAGTGGTGCATCCATAGTGCCTGGCATGGTGGCCCTGGCAGACCTGTGAGGTTTGGCACATGCTATGGAGCTGCCACAGCTTCTCTTTTGGGGAAACCAAAGCCTCCCCAGATGCAATAAAAGATGAGGCCACAGCACTTCAGATATGCTAGTCCCTTAGCTTTTTCCTTGGCTTTACTGAGCTTGAGCTGACAATAGTGAACTGCCAAATTCATCTGCCAAATTCATCCTTGGAGGGTGGGGAGACTGCCCTTGGAGTTTGCATTGCTCCTGTTTTTGTGCTAGCCATGGGCACACGTTCATGCCACCCTCACCACAGCAGTACCCCCACATTTCTGGGACACTGCCTGCCTTTCATCACCATTCATTTGTGGTTTGTTGTGCTTCTGCAGCAGTCCTGTTGTTTCCTGATGTCACCCATAACCAACAGAAGGTGGAACTGTTGCTATGGGTCCTCTCCTTAGGCTCATAACCACCAGCTTCCATGGCCAAGGCTGCTCCTTAGGGTTTCTTCCTGTAGCCAAAGAAAGCTGCTGGTTTAGCCTGTTGTTTTCTTATCTGCTCCCACCACTGTTAATCTTCCCTGTGGTGGTCTACAGCAAATCCTCCATGTACCAGGCAAGTGCTTTACCCCATGGAATCTTGCTGTGCTGGGCCAATCTCAGGGTCACCCTGACTGTTTGCCTTATAACAACTCGTCATCTGCCATCCCCATAAAAGCACCTGACTCACAGTTACCTTTGGCAAAACAGGTTTGAAACTACACGTAGTCAGTTGTGTGGCAGGAGAGAATGTTCAGAAATTTCCATTTTTACAAATGAACTCTTAACGGCAGGGTTTTCTGGCATTGGAACAGGCTGCCAATAGAAGTGGTTGAGTCACCATCCCTGGAGGCATTTAAAAGCCATGCAGATGTGGCACTTGAGGACGTGTTTTAGTGGTGGAATTGACAGTGCTAGATTAACAGTTGGACTCAAAAGATCTTAGAGGTCTTTTCCATCGTGAACAATTCTATGATTCTATGTTGGCATCCTTAAAAGAGATAGAGAATGAGAGAAGAATGGGTTTTAGCATTTTTTCAGAGCCAGGGAAGCATCCAGGGGAGTCTTGCATCACTCCAGGTATGCTGTCAGCCAGGCACATACTCCCTGATGTTCAAACACAGCCCTTGCTTACTTGGAGTGTGCCTGTGTCTTCAGACGGGAAGAAAACAGTCCGAATTTTAAGGTCAGCTGTTTGGGGGCAACTTTTACTGTCCAGTCCACTGTAAAAGTACCACATCTTGTACACACTACTAATCTCCTTCTTGGTAGCAAGACTGATTAAAAACATGTAAGAAACACCCCCACTTTTATTTCAATTGCATTTAAAAGACTCAACATTTTCTTCTTCTCAATCAACCTATTTACAGTTAAGACTGGAAATATCACTTTATATTTAGCCCTAAATAAAATATATGTAAACAATCAATTTTAATTAAAATAGTCCTTAAACAAGTACACGCTGCTGTTGTAAAGTCAAGTGGGTGAAATTAAGGAAGTCACTGTCTGAGCACCAAAACCCAGCTGTTGTTGAAGCAGTAAACCAGCTCTTGGCAGGACTAGTCTTTTCTGCAAGTGCCAAGAGGAGAGTTTCTTCATTTCAGGTTCTTTCAATATCAGTTCCAATTAACTGGGTCATGCAAACTTGGGAAATGTTGGCAAGCTAAAAATCAGGAAACCCTGTTTTCCTCTGGAAGAATAGAAATAATAGGTAGAAGAGCATGAACTGTAAGTTCTAAAATCTTAAAGGCCTAAACAATAAATTCATAAGTTTGAGATGCAAGACTTGGTAAGTTAATGTTTTTCCTCCTAACTGTGAAATATTTCAGTGGCCTTGACACAGTACATCAGCCGGTCACCTTGACATTCAGAGCCTGGTAGGAATCACACTGATCCCTGACACTGTTTTCATCTTTTCCCTAAGTGCTTCCACCACCTTTGCTATTTAGAGACACATCTGGAGTAAGAAGCGCTTCTACCACAGATTCTCTGACGAGCACATCCCACATAACACTGTCCTTGCAGGTCAGGACCTTTTTGACTTACACCTCCAGAGTTATAGGGGCAGACCTCAGAATCCACCATAATAACTCCTGACATCGTGGTGCCTCACTGGTCCGGGCTGTGACACTTGGCTCTCCTGGCTCATGTCCCTGGGTGTCCTCCACATGGTCACCGTGGCTGGGGTCAGCTGCTGTTGGCCAAAGCCAGGGTGCACATGCAGTTCTTGCACAGAATGAAGCTCAGAGGCCTCCAGGACTCTCAGCAGAGACAACATCCAAAGGAACCGATTACAGAGTGATGTGTAGAGCAATTTCAATTAGATACTGCTAGTGGAGAAGCTCCCCTGGAGTCAACACATAACCAGGATAAAAATGTAGCCTGTAGCTTTATAGTATTTGAAATGAGGCCAGAAATCTGATGTCAGAAATCTGACTTGGGCTAGTTTTTGATACACCACATTTGAGGAGACAAAGAAAAATTTTTAAGTCTGAGTTTGTCCTAAAGGAGGCCCTGTGGTTTTATTTTTCACAGACTTATTTCAGCTGAAAAGGAATGAAAATATATTTACTAATGATGCTGAATGTTTTCCTGCCAGTAATAATTCAGAATTTTCAGGCGTTGTTTCAAGGAAAGCCTGAATGCGGTTATTAACAGAAATGTCCATAAAAATTTACATGTTCAAGAGAGCATTTAATAACAACAACAATCATAGAAAATACCTCTCTCTGGCACTTCACTCTTAAATCCTCTTAAAACTTGCAAGATGCGCTTTTGTAGTGGATCCATCATACTAGGAGACCAAATTATGCTCTCAATCAAAAAAACAGTAAAAAACCCCAAACAAAACAAAAATTTGTAGGTTGTTGCAAGTAATTATTGACACAGCCAGAACAGCAAATTAATTCAAGCTGTGAACCAATTATCCTCAGAGTCACTGGCATCTCTCTTTGACTTCATATTTATGTTCATTACCATTATTATTATTATTAGCCTGTCCCCTCTGAACTCTTCCAGAATGAAACTGACTTCTAAGGAGCATCTTTCCATCACTAAGTAAGTCCCCAAGAAATGAATGTCACTTGCTCTTATAACTCAGTGTTATCAGCTCTTGATAGCTTAGTCTGAGCTTAACTTAAAGCACTGTATTTCAAGTTTCAGTTCTAGAAATCAATTACTTATATAGAAATTTGAACTTTAATTCAAAGAAAGGAAGATTCCAGCACACAGGATGGAATGGAAAAGCTGCAAATCAAAACAAAAAAAAAAGGCTAATATTTCACAAGGCAAATAAAAATGTCCATGAATGGTTACTTTTAAAAATCATATTATGTTTAAGTCAGTCTCTTGATTTTAGGGGTCTTGATAGGTGACATCTGGAAGGACATTTTTCCTGGAAGTTGTTGGTTACCACCTTCCAGGACCTCTGTGTCTGCTAATAAAAGGGTTGCTATAAATAATGCACTCACCTATTTCTGTATTTGTAAAATTTCTATCAATGCCCTACAGTGTTTAGTAAGCAAAACCAGAAGTTAAACTCACCACATTTTGTCCCACAACAGTCTTGCTTTTATTATTCTTGGAGCCAGCAATGCGAACTTCCCATTGTATGTGCCACAGTCATGAGGTATCTTTGGAGTAATTTACAGTCTTTGTCTATCTTGTGCATAATTTACCACATAAATGTGAAAGCTGCTTAGAGGTAGATAACAACAAATGATTTTCTGCCACTTTACAACAACAAATTGTGCACATTCTGGACAGAGCTGAGTTCACTGGACAAGAAAAATTGTTCTGACTTCCTACCTATATTTCTTGTCTCTATTCGTGTCCTTGGAATTAGGTACCAGCCAAACCAGAACTAATGTGGTGACTTCAGAAACCTCTACCTCTGTATGTTTAATTTCCAGCTGAAAGTTCTGCAATTTCATTTTCATTCCAATAGGAAATCTCCAGCTTTTGTGTACATTACTTTGTTATTACTGAATTGCTCAAGTTTATCCTTGAAAATACCATTTTCACCACTGAAGGGAACAACATCAAAGTAGTGGTATTGTTACTAGGACCCTAAAAAGATCAGTTACCTCTTTTGGTCCAGTGTTGCCTTGGCAGATTTATTAAGGCACCAGCTGGCAACGCATCATTTTTCTGAATTTTTTTCTAATATTTAATGCTCTTGGCACTGATGTTTCTCCTCAACAAAAATCAGTGAAGCTCTCAGCTCATGTAAACTAACAGCACTATTGCCAGATCTGACCACAGATCCATCTGAAGACGTCTTTTTTTTTAGCTGAAGTTCCTCATAAGAAATCCACTCTTTATATCATTGCCTACATTACTTTATACAGTATTGTTCATAGCATCAATGAAAGATACCAAAGCGATACCAAAAATCATCCTGTTACCACATGATGAGTCACCACCTGTAACATTTTAATGTGGTCAGCATATCTTCATAGCTGAATGATCTAAATTAGCTGCATTTTAATAATAAACAAATCAAAGTCTCACTGTAAACTTTCCAGCCTTTTTTTTTCCATTTTTTTCCTAGCAGAAGGAAAGGATGTGGAGATCAGTCTGCCACGGCAACAAATGCAGCAGGGCATCCAGCAAGCAGACCTTCTAGGCTGAGTAATCATCTTCCCCCTGGGCTGGTGAGCATTGTCCCACATTCTGACCTGGTCTGCTTGGTCCCTCCTCTCTCAGGCTCCAAGTCTCCCTGCTCCAAAGCATTGGCTGTGTGAATTAGGGTGCATGGGGTACCACGTTCATGTGAACGCCCAGTCACGGCTATGGCCACCTAGACAAGCCTGCAGTGCTCATACCACAGATTGCTCTAAAATCTCACCCAGCAAGCATGAAAAACACTTTCATCAAAAGCTCCATTTGCATAAGAACTCATGTTTGCAACAACAATTTACAACTGCAACAGCACCACCATTTATTAGTTTGTCTTCATTTCCATCAGGCATACTTCCATCAGGCATACCATGATTTGTGGAAGCTGTGAGATCACAGGCATCTTTTCTTCGAAAGAAAATGACTAGAATTGATTTTAAGCTACCTTTTAGCATAAAACATAAGAACAACCATTGTAGTCATTTCAAATTTATTTTTTTCTTTTGCACACAGAATCTAAGACAGACCTTTTCTCCATGTACCAAAGGGATTTCTTCATGAAACTTAGAATTAACTTAGAAAGATTCACAAACTCATAGGACAATGTAATCAAAAAAGGAAATACATGTAGTATAAAATTAATCAAAAAACCCGCCCTTTGGATCAATATTAAACATGGATCCTGAAGAGATGGAGAATAAAGAATTTAGGCTACCACATGAAAGAAGAACATTTGGAACAATGCTAGCCCAGGCTCTCAAGGGATAATACACAATCTGTTCTTGGTCCAAAAGCTGTGAGAAATGCACTTGTCATTTTGTCATCATACTTTAACAGAAAGGTCAAAGGAAGAATTTATGGGAATAGTACAGTCATTAATGCATGTTATAGAGAAAAAGTGATCAATCAAACCACAAACCTCTGCAAACTCTTCAACTCTGTTTTTTTCTATTTCAAATCTCAAAGCCTTATAGAATGCAGTACTTTTCCATCTTCAACATTTGAAGCAAAGTGGCAAAGATAGCTTTTTTTTTTTTCAAATCCAATCCAAAGATTCTAACATTTTGATGACATTCTCAATCCAAAAGAATACATTTTTCCTTTTGTCTCTGAACCATCACACTTTTAAAAGGTCATTTCAACTGACATTCATGAGTATGAGAGAGAGACTTGTTCTCTTGTAAAGCATTGCAGAGACTTGATTATTGTTTCACCTCTCAGGCTTTTTTCTGTTGAAGACTGAACCACCAAGCCCGCTGTGTTTTCTTTAGCTCTTCTTATCCCAGACATCTTTCAGCAGGGGCCTGATTGTCAGAAGTTGCAAAGGTTCTGATGTATGGATGAAATGGAAGTCATTCTGTGTCGATAATCCTAATGGCCTTTTGCGAGCCAATCAAAACTTTGATTCTGGAAGTCTAGGAAGAGCAAAAAGAGTAAGACCTTATCCAAGATGCAGAGCAATGGCAGAATTGCACCTTCTTTCCTAAGTATGTGTACCTAGGAAGCAGCCATTTCCCAGGGATGAGATTTTAACAAAAGAAGAGAGGGTTCCTGGCTGATAGGAAGGTAAACTCAGTTTAAAAACCTCTGAACAAACAGAACTGCCATGAGAGTGGTAAAGATTACCAGCAGAAAAACTAAGAAATATTTTAAGTTTCCAAGTGACTAAGGAACATGTTAATATTTTCTGTTAAAGACTTTTTTCCTCTAGCATTTAGGATATCAATTAATAAAGAAAGAAAATCTGAAACCTGATTCACATCTCTCTGCTGGACTCTCAGCATGAGAAGTCGATTGGCTTGTTATCCAGAGCAGCTCTCCCTTCAGAAATAGTAAATGCAATTGACTCATTATGTCAGACACACTGACAATGACAAGCACTTACCTGGCAGCCTTTTGGGCAACACAGAGTCCCCACCACAGAGCAGCACAGAGCGTTGTTACTGCAGGCTTCCTTCATGTTTGCGCAGGGGGCTGTGGATGCCAGTGGTTCCTGTGACAGAAAGGCAGAGTGTCTTGCCTGCCCTGCATTTCCAGGCAGGTGTTATACTAACAGTGCAAGCCTGGGAAGGCAGGTGAGTAGGAAGTAAAACCCTTCCTCTATCCCATCTTTGATGCTGTACTTCAAGGAGTGAGGAAATGGGAAGACAGAGCTGCTCTAAGAGATTACTTTGTCTCTCATGCAAACTCCGCTGTGCTGGTGAGCTCACAGTCTCTCTCCTTTTTCGGTGGAGCATAACTCTATCTGACCAGTTGGTCTGTGAGGAGATCACAATGAGATTTGGTCAGAGATATGCATACTGAGGATGAATAACTCAAGCCAGATTCATAAATAAAGGACTTAAATAAAAAACACTTAAACAAAAAGCCTGTACTGCTGTAAATTCAGTGGATAGGTCAGATGGTTACACTACATCAAGTGTAACTCTCAAATGAGTAAAAGCCTTGTCATAAGGTATTTCAGATGAAGGCTTTTGTTTCAAATCATTGTGGCCTACAACAGCACAAAAATATGTGGCTCTCTTTCAAGAGAAAGAAGAAACAAGGATTATAGTAGGCAGTTGGCTTGAGGTTTGAAAAAGACTGTTTACTGATATTACAAGGTGTGATGAAGAAGACCTCAGTATCAGATGGAAAGAAAAAAATGTGGGAGCACAAGACTATTCACACTTTGACAAATGAGTCAAGAATGACTGTTGAGTAACATCTCTGCTGAAGAGAACTGAATGACCCTGGAGAGCAAACTCAGAGCCAGAGTGCTTCTTAGCAGACACAAGGTTGACAGCACTCTGAGTTGCACGAACAGTGACACTGGACCATATCTACATACTATATCCAGTTTTGGTCCTCCCAGCACAGGACAGACATGGACAAACTGCAGTGGCCTCAAGGGGAGAGATGATAGAGACTGGAGGACTTGTCCTGTGAGGAGCTGGACTGGCACACCCAATAATATCACTGGCTACCAGTGCCTACAGAGGTTCCCCAAGAAGATGGGACTGAACTGTTCACAGTAACTCATGGGGAGAGGATAAAAGATGATGGGGAAAATAGTAAAAAAAGAGATTTATTCAGGGTGTAAGGAGTTTTTCCCCATGGTAACAGTCAGGCAGCAGACCAAGTTTCCCTGAAAGGCTATACCATCCCCAGAGGTTTTAAAAACCCGAGTAGACAAAGCTTTGAGCAGCCTGGTCTGGTCCCAGAGCTGGCCTTGCTTTGGGTAAACATCTGGAGCAGATACTTTCAATGTCCAGCCTGAATACTTCTGTGATTCTTCAAAAGTTAAAGGACCAGTGATTCATCCCAAAGTTTCATCTTCAGCAATAATAAAATGTTTTAGTAAAGGCTGTATAGGATAAAAAGCTCTTGAGTCCAAAGAAATAATTAGACTCTCATTCTGGGATTATATACAAAAATTTCAACTTGTACTGAATATATGAAGGAGCAACAAGTGAATAGAAATGAACAATACCTGCTGCCTCTTTCCTTTCATTTTAAACTTTCCCAGATGCCTAGGTTAGAGGTTGCAAACACGTACTTTCATCATGGGGAGACTGCCTTCTTCTCTTATTCCCTCTGAAAACACTTCCATCAAAGCTGCTTCAAAGCCCCAAAATGCATGAGAGATTTGACAAGAAAATGTGAATATGTCTTTGCCTTCCCAGAAAAAGAAAATACCTGGCTTCTCTGGTCTCTATAGCAACAACCTGTAAATACAATGAGGATTAACGAGAAAGTGCATCATCTTGTGTGAACCTTTTATCTTGCTCTTATAACTCATTTTAAAGGCCACTTCTGATATTATTGTATCTAAGCTCTTTACTGCACTTTTGGAAAACTCTGTGATTCACACTCATTCCTGCTATAAATCTACTGATTCCTACTAAGAAGAATAAGTATGTCTCTAAGACTGTGAGCAAAGAGAAAAAAAAGGTTTTCTTTAAAGTTGTGCAGCAAGGGCTGCATATTTATGAGAATATGCCACTTTGGGGATTGTTTATCACAAGCAACAGAATTTCCAGGCTGCTGACCAAGTTTACTACAAGTTGGTAGACACTACTCCATTTCAGTTACACATATTTCTCTCACATCATAACAAGGCTAAAATGATGTGAAAAACCTGGGTTTGGCACACTGATCTGTCAGGAAAAATCCACAGCACTGTGGTATGGTATCTGTGTTAGAGACAGTCCCATGATTAGAGTGCTCCTCCTTGTTTTTTAAACTGATTTTTCACAGAAGTGGCTGGATCAGGCTCTAGGGGTGAATTTCAGTGTCAGGAAACAGGTATCTAAAGGAGCTCTTCATACCCCAGGATACACAGCCAGTCACCATCTTCCCTATACAAACACAAAGGCTACTTCCATGTGAAAGTGAATTTTCATCCTGCATTCATGTGTACAGTCTTTTATAAGGACCTGCACTGGATCATCCCATCTCCAGTGGGAAGGAAAGCATCTTGCACTTTCCCACTTGAAACAGAGACTACTGCAGCTAGGTGCCTCCTCCCTCTGTTAGAATAAGTGTGGCTTAATTACACACACAAGTATGGATGAGCAAATATATCCTCTTGTTATGTTCTAGGAATTAATACTATTGCAAGTATGACTTTCCAGTGGTACGTCATTTAAGTCTTGCCGTTTGTGAATTTCAGTAATTAAATCCTTATTTATATGACTAAATCTGCTAAAACATAATTGGAGCTGCCTGTGTAAATGGGGCTGGAAGATCCCTGCCCCTGCATATCTTGAGAAGTGCAGCTTACGTTGCAGGTGCTCAGATTGAAACACTGCTTTTTTCAACTTATGTGGGATTATGCCATGCTACACATCAGCAAGAGGAAAGGTGATGGAAGGGAACAGATGCCGCCATGTCTGATTTACATTGCACTTGTTGTTCTCACTGCTCCTGGTGGAAAAACTTCACAAATTACTGGCTAAACTGTCAGCACATGAAAGTCACATGCAAATAACTATGTCTCCTTCAAGGCTATGAAGAATCAGGCCCTCATGTGTCCTAATAATCAGGAAATGTATCAGGTATCCTCTTAGCAGCAAATGGATCATATAACAAAGACAGAACATGCCTAGTATGAGATGAAAAAAAAGGTAATAATTCTTTACTTATATCATGTATTGGCCCTTTTGGACAGTCTTTGGAGCATTACTGATGTCAATCCCATGTGATAGTTGCCTTTTGAAGACCTTCATCTATTTGAAGCTTTTCAAACAATTTTGAAAGAATGTCTACAAAGTCCTGCAAATGCCAAGAGCAGTTGATTTAACACGACTCTAACTAAGGCAAAATGAACTGAAGCAATTTCTCCTGTCCCTGCAGGTACTGTGTTGAAATATTTTATCTGAAGTCTTCAGAACTATCCCATTGAAAATATCTTTTAAGAAGCTTCAGTCTCTTCATACATCAAAAAAGTGTGCAGTGTATTTCGAGGGAGGGGAAAATCCCTAAAATCAATGTTGTTATTGCGGTCTTAATAGGCTCTGCCATATTCTAGGCAGTCTAGTTTTGATAGCGGCAAATTTCATTAAGATCTATCCTGAGACACCACACAGTTTCAGAACTCTTTAGAAGTCAGAGCTTTCCTTCAAAAACATTTCAAGCAAAGGCTATAAAAATACTACTAGGGGTCTTTTTCTTGATAGCAGTGCTACCTCGGGGAAAGGAGTTACTGCAGCCTTTGTAGTTTGGTAATAAGGGGCTACTCTCTGTCCTTTAAAGTGATTTGAGTCAGACCCTTATTTGCTGCATTATATTGTGTTGTGTGTGATATCTGTTTATTGACTCTATCTCCTCCCACATACGCTTCTCTCAAGCTGTTTCTGCTGTTGCTGTATTTTGTTCATTCCAAAAGAATCCTGTCAGGTAAGGATATGAAAATTAGAAATAGTGACAAACATGCAATCTTCATGAGAACTAAGAAATTTATGATTCATATGACTGAATATATATAACATAGTCTGAAGAACAGTGTGTGCATTTCTATGAAGTACATAGTGCGTAGGGAATGGGAATTGCTGAGAAAACTTTGGAAAGTCACATTAAAAATGACAGCTTCTAGGCAGAATAGGAGCAATCTGCAAAAAGTGTGTTCTTATTCTGGGGGCTGAGAGGGGTGGTTATTAATTTACAACACCTTAACAGGAGGAATGCTTTCACAGAAGAAAGAGAAAAAATTATTCCTTTCCAAAAGAGTTATTATTCAAAGAAAATGCCAAGATATTCCAGAAGAGATTTGAAAACATTTTTTTTTAGAGCAGGTAACTTTCAGTCAGATTGTTGACCAACTGTTGTAGTATTGTGCTTTCCTAACACTGCAGTAAGCATGCATTGTGGGGAGATTATAGTCCATAAACAAAAAATTGGTACCAGCCCATGCTGCAGGATGGCCTCAATACTGCAGAGTCCAAAAGAAAAGAAAAGCATTCACTTCAGAAATAAACATGGCCTATTCAAGAGCTGTGGGTCATGGGGGATTATGCTGAACCTCCACCCCCCAACACCTGCCACAGCACTACCACCACCAGTGGGAGGAGAACAGAGGACACAGGCAGAGACCTAGCCCATTTTTGTCTCAAGTGTAGGGATTTTTTGTGTGAAACGTGTTTGCTCTTGACTCCCTGATTGGTCCCTCCGGGGGGCGTTCCCAGACCTGTCCCACTGACAGAGCTGCAGAGAGCAGACAGACACTGAAGCAAGTTTCCTGGGGGAGAGCTGGCTGGTGTATGAAGGGCAGGAAAATATGTAAGGAGTCATGTTTCATAGCCGTTTTCTGACATAATGTTTGGCCAGAAGGTTGTGTCCAGAGCAGCTCTGGTCCTGGAAATACTGTGCTCAAGGTAGTTTGGGTACAAGGCACCTCGTGGTGTGCAGGCTGGCACTGCCAGTGCTGTCCATTCATTCTTGCAGACACAAAGTGGTTTATAACCAAGGAAGGTCTCCTTTAGCTCAGCACACCTGACTGCTGGAAGCTCATCTGTCTCCTCCTTAGCTATTTCCTTTGTATTCTGCAACTCCCTCTAGAAAAGCTAGGTGACTTTGTCTGTCATTTGTATTCTTTTCCTCAATAGCCTTTCCAAGTAATTTATTCTACATGTTTACTACTTCCTGCACATAGTGGTGGTACTGGAGTTCCCTCATGTCGGCATTATATTCTCAGTTTCCTCTTAAAAGTATTTCACTATCAACTCATTACTCCTTTCCGTAATGACAAAAACCTCTCTCAATCAATTTGCCCATACCCTATTTTCCAAAGAGGATAAAGCCATCTTACTGTTTGAGTTCAGTCCTTAATTTTGTTGCTGTCAGCCTGATGTGACTTATACTATGCTACTTCCAGGGAATCACAGCCTACCTGTAGCTAACTTTCCACCACTGAATACAAGCACTCACCTTTTTCTCATGCACACATCTTCATCCAGCACTTGTCATTTGCAGCTGTGTCATTGTGATGCAGTGAGTCAGGAAATGTGAGGCAGGCTGCTGTTTTGTGCCGCCTTCATCTCCAGGCAATGCCATGAGAGATCCAAGAAAGGCAGCACATCCCCTGTAAGGCTCAGCCCAGCAAAGGTGAGGTTTCAATGGAAGCTGTAAAATAGTAGAAAAATGGGGAAGCATACAGCACTGATGACTCCCTCATAACATAGAATTATAGAATCATAGAACTATGATTGGTTTGGGTTGGAAGGGACCTTGCAGATCATCCAGTTCCAACCTGCCTGCCATGGGCAGGGACATCTTCCACTGACCAGGTTTCTCGGAGACCCATCCAACCTGGGCTTGAACACTTTCAGGGGTGGGGAGTCTACAAGTTCTCTGGGCAGCCTGTTGCAGCATCTCACCACCCTCACAGCAAAGAAGTTCTTCATAATATCTAATCTAAACCTACTTTCCTTCAGCTTAAGGCCATTCCCTCTTGTCCCATACTTGTGAAAAGTTCCTCTCCTTGTAGGCTCCCTTTAAAAAGTAGAGCTGCTGTAAGGTCTCCCCAGAGCCTTCTCTTCTCCAGGCTGAATGCCCTCAATTCTCTCAGCCTGTCTTGATAGCAAAGGTGTTCCAGCCCTGTGATGAACTTAGTGTCTCTCCTCTTGACTTGTTTCAACAGTGTTGGGGGCCCCAGAGCTGGACACAGTACTTCAGGTGGGGTCTCACCAGAGTGGAGTAAAGAGGCAGAATCCCCTCCCTTGACCTGCTGGTCATGCCAGTTTAGGTGCAGCCCAGGACGCAGCTGGCTTTCCAGGCTGTAAGTGCACATAACAGGTACTTTCCCTCTAATCTCAAATGAGATGTTAACCTGATTCAGATGGAAACACAGATGTTTCATCAAAGGGACAGCCAAAATTTTTATGGGATGCCACAAACAGCATGAGTAGCTTACCTTTTTCTGTAGAGAAAAAAAGCAGTATAATTCCCCGTTTTTCTTGAAGCAGACCTAGAATACTTCAATGTTAGCATCTAGCTGAAATGACTTCAGAAAGATTGTGGTTTATGCAGGCTGAATTTTCAGAACACCTGTATTAAAATCCTAGGAACCCATTGTTGAAGTTGTATCCGTCAGGGGTATGGGAAGGCTGTAGGAATAGATGCTGAGAAATGGCTGTCAGTGAACTAACTGGAACAGAAAGCATTGCATTAATGAGCAGCAATTTTTAAGACATGCTTTGAGTGTTTTCATCATGCAATTTTGCTAAAATCATTTTCTCTCTACTTAGACTAAAAGTACTGCAGAGGGAACTTCTAAAATTCATCTTTTTTAAAGAAATTGTGTCATTTTTGTGCTTTTCTATATCTGTTACATAGTCATTTACAAGTTGGAAACTGTATTTTTCCCTTTTTCTAACCAGTTCTAAAAAATGGAGTGATAAAATACATGAACAAATGAGAAGCCTCATTGTGCATGTAATTGAAAAATTATTTTAAAGTCAACATGTTGTGGCAAATGGCAAGTCTACAGATTGAGAGCAAGAAAAGCCCATTCTGTCTTCAGATCTTCTGTAATTTTACTTATGAAAATTGCCTCTTAACAATTCTTTAGTGGTTTATCTAATTAGTTATATTGATTTTATATTTTTTATGGTGGCAGGGAAGGGAAATCATGGTCTTATGAAGTAATAATGAGCTCAGAAGAAAGAGTTGTCTATGATTATATCAGGAGTTAGAAGTAATCTATATCCAACCTCAACAGAGGATTTCATTTACCTAGAAAATATTCAAGTGGAAAACAGCTTGGGGAGGGCATTAGTGCACACCGAAATCTAGGGTAGATTTGCATACAGTTGAGACAATCAGAAAAGAGAGTCCTTATCACTTTTATGAAATCCAGCCGAATCACCGGAGTACCCCAAACACACAGACTGGCACCGGGCACTCTGTTCTCCTACTTCACAGGGTTTGAAGTAGGTTTCAATTTCATGTTGCTTATATTGCATCAGACAGCTTCAGAAAACCAGAGAGAAATAAACCACAATGCCACAGTAGTGGAGAATATTTTGCTGTATTTTTTTTCAAAAGACAGTCTCCTGAGCCAGGCATTTGAATCATAAGGACTTCTGGGATGGGATTTTCACTCAGAGATCTCCATTCTTACGTGGATTAAGAGGATTAAAAACCATTAAATGACCATCCTCCAAGTCCCTAAAGCAGATTTGCCTTTTTCTATCCTCCTTCAACTGGGGCAGACTTGGGGGTAACAAAGTACTGCACAAAAGACTCTCTTAGCATGACAAAAGGTGAAACAATCCACTGAACTGCCAATGTACCAGACAATGAAGTCGGTGCAGTCTACTCAGCTCATTTTCATCAGAACAAATGGTATCAAACTTGGCAATGGCATTGTTCTTAAACTTGAACATGGGGCTCTTTTTTTTCCCCTCTTCTTTTTTTTTTATTTTTTATTTTCCCATCCGAAGCTCAAGGTGTCATATTAATTATTTAAATCTTCAGAAGATTTCAACTGTATCCTCCAAGGCTCTGCTCAGTGCCAGAAGGTCTCCAATCTGCATTAGCTTTTGTTAATTAGAGCTGAAACAAGGACTTTGATCTCAATGAATATAATAACAAAAAAAAAAAGCAAAACTTCCTGTGTGATTTATCTTTTACCTATTTTCTGCCTTTACTGTTTTTCCACTCTATTAGACTTTGATTTACCTTGTCTGAGTAACATTAAACAACTGGGGTACAAAAGAACTTAAACAGCTTCAAAAGCCTGACTGAAATGATAGTTAAATGTTACACGAAGTGATCCCGAGTCTTTAAACTTTGAATGAAAATGACACAATTTTACTTTATTTTATTTTATTTTTTGTAAGCAGGGGCTGGCGTCAGGGGGGTGGTGGTTTGTACAGCATGGATGCTTGTCTACTGATGTCAGATATCACAGGTTTTCCTGTTGGGATTGATCTTTCCTCATTAAGAGCCTTGTTTCTAGAGCTATAGTGCTGATAGAACAGAAGGCCAGCAATATTCTGCAAGATGTTCCTCATGCATCAGGCTTGCCCTGAGTTTGTAGCACTGCTCAGATCCGAGAGGGTCACTGCCAGGGCTTGCCTTGTTAAAATTTTTCTCATTAACATTTATCTTATTGAATAGCTGTGAAAGGCAAATTTTTTTAAGTTCAAAAAGAAAAACTAGCAAATTTTAGTGTCAGTTGAGGTCTAGTTGTATATTCACTTGAGCAGGGACTTATCGTTATGGTCCCCTAATATGAAAAAAATAATCAAAGAATATCCGAAAATGCTGCAAGTGAAATCTACATCTGAGATTTAGGAGATACATGAGGGTAAATTTTCATTGTGATGGACAAAGAGTTGCGCACAGAGCCTTCATTAATAACAACGCACAGTGCTGAGAATGTGCCCTGTATCTTTTACATAAGGCTCACTACAGAATGGCACAGCCCCAGGAGACTGGTCACTCATGGTTTATCTCATTTTAGGCAGAATAAATTAAAGAATATCTTGTGAATTCTGGGCAGAAAGTAGGAGAGTTGAAGTGAATAATCTCAAAAATAATAGCGAAGAACTCTGATAACCTGCTGGAGGCACCAACTGAAACAAAGGATATTTGTCTAGAAAGAAATGGGATTTTGTTGAGGAAGTTTAAAATGGATTCAGAGAAATTCAGCCACGGTCTGGCTTCTTCCAGGGGACCGTGGAAGCCTGGGCAATGGCAGCACAGACCCCTTCTGCTCACATCATCAATGTGCTTCAGCTTCAGGTCTGCAAACAGGTTGGGAATTCAATAATAGTAAGAGTCACCCCCTGCCTAAAGCCATGGCAGACTTCAAACCAGCCTCAAGACCAGGTTCCATGGGTTTTCAAGCAACCTGATTTAGTGGATGGTGTACCAGCCCATGGCAAAGGGGTTGGAACTAGATGATTTTTAAGGTCCCTTCCAAACCAAACTATTCTATGCTTCCCTCGTGCAGGCGTGCCTGGTGTCTCCTTCCTCATCTTCCCCCACCCTTCATACCATCAAATGCCCATGATTTCCAGAGTTTCCCCTAAAAGTATGGTGGGAGCCAATGGCCCTCACTGTGATGTGTAATTTGCCACCTTCCTTGAGCTGCAGTACCAAGCACAGCTAACAGGGTTTTGCTCACAGATGCTGCCTTTTATGGGTCTAAATCTTCCATCTGACACAGTCTTAAAGGATAGGAGCAATGACTGCATATTTTAAGCAAAAAATACTGAAAGCATGTAGAAACCATGCTGAAGCTCTTGCAACGCCAAGAGATGCTTAGTCTGGGGCCTTGCTCCACACACCTGGGCATCCCATCTCCCTCACTGCCTCTCCTTGCTCCGAGAATATTTATTCTGGCTTTACTTCACTTTCGTCTGTCAGCACAGGTTAGTTGAGTTCACGTCAATACTATCACAGGCATATACTGATTGCTTTGCTCACTCAGACTTTGTTCCTCTCCTTGGGCTCAGACCAAGTGCCAATTGCTGTTCCGTGCTTTGCTCCCAAGAGAAGGGGCCATAGTGCCCCCCATACACAAAGCCAAGACACTTCCTTGACAGTCTGGGAGGGCACAAGGGTGCGGGAGGGTCAGGCTACCCAGCAGGCATGTGCTGGGGCTGGGCTGACTGCTGTGGGTCTTAACAAAATGTGCATGAGCCATTGGCCCTCACTGTTTGTGAATCGACACCATACACTGACTGGAAAAGTTCTAAAATAAATACTTAGAGCAGCCTCCTGTCAGAAAGGGCAGGAGATAGAATTAACTTTTCTAGTGCTGTTCAAAACTCAGGAGATGCTATCCACTGGCCTTCAGAAAACTTTCCTAGAAAGAAACAGCTGAAGTTTCCTTGAGGCTTAGGTTTTGAAGCAAATATCTTTGTTATTTACCCCAAGCTGCCTTCTGTTTTGCAGAAGACAAGCCTGTGATGATAGGATGGGCAGTGACAGGCCATGGTGGGTGTAGAAAATGAGGACAAGTAGCTTAAGTTCTAGGCAAAAGAGCGGAGAGAGACTGAGGAAGAAAAGAGGTCAAAGCCATGGACTAGGAAAATTATCATCTCTCTAGCAGTTTTCTGAACGGATATAAGGGCAGGGACATTGCATTCATCAATGCCAGAGAAAAGGTTGTTGAAGCAATGGAGACACTACATCACTTCCATGAAAACCAAAGAAAAAATACTCATCAACTAATAAAAATAGCATCAACTCCCAAATCACTAAGGTTTCTCACAGGCCATAAGATTTTTGATGTTTTACATAGTCTACTTTTTATCACTGAAGAAGATAGGCACTCATCTATTATTTTAACCTTCTAATCTTATGTTTTCCCTAAATTATTCTTTGAGGCAAGGAATGGAGAATCATGTTTGATTACTTGACTTTTTTTAGAGACTATCTATTTAAAGTCTTATTTCCTGTATTTATGCCATTTGACACCCAGATGATACATCATCTTATTATGACTTTTTACAGCTATTCTTTTAGATGTGCTCAACAGCATTCTCGATTTAATTCAGTACACCTCCAGATAAAACAACAGTGTTTTGCATGTGCATTGCTTTATTTGAAAATGATGTACACGATAATATGTTTCTGTCTGCAGATTGTGTCTGATTTAGCTGACAAAAGATTGCAGCAGTCATTGCGGCCAGAAGCTATTGGAAAGCAGCCAGCATTAATAACAAAATAAATACAAAGCAGAAGCAAGTGATGCCATAAAACACAAGGACAGTGGGTTACACTTTTCTGCATGAAGTGGCATCACATCATGCATGCAGCATATTTACCAATAGGGCAAACAGCAACCTCTGGGTTTGAACTTCTTACACCGCTAAAATGGCCACATTGTAAGGGGGCCCTCTGGGCTCATCATAATCCTGCCTCAGAAAACAAATGCTTCACATGGCAACAGAAGCCACTGTGGTGATAAGACAAGATAGGAAGGAAGAATGATTTAACAAAAATCCTCCATGTATATAGGGTGGCTGCAGAAGGAAAAACAACTTATCCAAAAGACATTTAATATGAAGATCTGCTATTTTGACTCTTGTTGCTGCCACTCATTGCAAACACTTTTTTTTTTTTTAACTGAGAAAAGCCTGATGCCTTGAGCCTTGGTAGAGACAAAAGCACAAGCTAAAGCTCAGGTTTAAACATAGGAAGTGGGGAAATTCTAGATTTCCTTTTGGATCCCCAGAGCAGTGGAAATCTGGCAGAGCAGTGGATGGACTCCCTCTCCCAGTCCTACTGGGCTTTTTTCCTGGGTAGATTATAAAATTTTATAGAGATGCTATTAGGGAGGAAAGGAAAATGGGAGTCCTACCAGCACAAGCCTCAGTGCTGTTGCATGACCTATTACTGCAGCAGCATCCTCTACATACATCAAGGGTTTGTAAAATCCAGAGGAGGACAAAAAAACTTCTTGATGTAGTGAGGGTCTAGCACTCTGCATACTTTGAAACTGAAGTAATCTACAAATGTTATGTAGAGTACTGCTGTGATTTAAGTCAGCTACAGCTTCATCACTTTGCCAGACTAGAATCACAGAATCACATAACTGTTAGGGTTTGAAGGGACCTCTGGAGATAATCTGGTTGAACTCCCCTGCCAAGGCAAGAAGTAGGTGACACAGGAACGTGTCCAGGTGGGTTTTGAACATCTCCAGAGAGGGAGACTCCACAGCCTCCCTGGGCAGCCTGTTCCACTGCTCTACCACCCTCAAATGTAAAGCCTCATGTTGAGGTGAAACTTCTTGTGATTTAGTTTATGACCATTGCTCTTCATCCTGTCATGGGGCGCCGCTGAAGACAGTCTGGCATCATCTTCTTGGCACCCACCTTTGAGACATTTATGTGCATTAATGAGATCCTGTCTCGGTCTTCTCTTCTCCAGACTAAACAGGCGCAGCTCCCGCAGGCTCTCCTCATAAGAGACTAGTCCCTAATCATCTTTGTCATCCCCTGGACCCTCTCCAGTAGCTCCTTGTCTTTCTTGTACTGAGGAGTCCAGAACTGGACACAGCACTCCAGATGTAACCTCACTAGGGCCAAGTAGAGGTAGACGATCACCTCCCTCAGCCTGCTGGCCACACTCTCCAGATGCACCCTAGGATACTCCTGGCCCTCCTGGCTGCAAGGCTTTTCTGTAAACCAGCTTCAGAAGATGTGCATAGTTGCACTCAGGTCCTTTTCTTCAAGAACGGGAGTTTATATATTTGGTTCAAGATGACAGATGAACACATTTCTTTCATTAATGTGACACTACCAAACAAAGTCAAGCAACCTCATGCCTTTGCACTCCTCCATGCCTGCTAGAAGGATCCTATCAACTGCAAGGCTCTCCCAGGAACTTGCTTTAAAATGCTCCTCAGTGCTGAAGGGCATAACCGTTTTCTCTGAGATCCATTTGAACCAGCTTCTCTTCAACCACATCTTTCTGTTTCCATGATAACTGGAGTCAGTGTCTGTTTCAAATAGAGCGCAACATGCATCATCAGCATGCTGTCTGTATTTGTGCCTGCAGCATATCATAAAGTCTCCTAGAGTTTTAATGTTGATATGGAGCAGATGCTGACCTTGTTGGGGCTATTCAGCTGTAAATGGTAGCACAATTTGGACCCACTCCTTTGAATCCTGAGCAGCAATAGTCTACTGAATTAACTATTAATAGCTTTTCATTAGTTTTGAATTGCAATAGCTGCTGAATTAAGGACATTCATTGCCCCACAGTTTGCAGCTGTTGGATGTAGCAAGTAAAGATGAAAGAGATAAAATGAAGAGACCATGGAGGCATAAGGAGACAAAGTAGTTCCTCTTGCAGAATGAAGATCAACATCAAAATTACTATTAGGACAGCCTGATCACTCCTGAGTGCTTTGAAAGGCTGTGGCAGAAGGAAAGCTTAAGGAGGTGTTTGAAAAACAGCAGTAGTTTGTTAGGTGTTTTTATTGTGGTTACAAATATATGTATGTATGATAGCATACATACAATCCAGAACACTACTGAAAAGAGGAAAGGGAAGGGTGGGAAGCAGTTGCTTTGGACAGCAAATTAGTCAATGAGTAGCCTTTAGGTGTTGTTTTTCTTCTCATTTCCAAGCTATGTCATCAAATTAAGACAAATCTCCTTTCATTTGAGCCACATAATGAATTTTATTCATCTTAAGGCAACCTTTCTTTCAAAGTATCCTGCCTACTTGTTGGGCCACTGGGAAGTTAAGGGCTATTCTCTTTCCTGCAGATTAAGCAGCCACTCTATTACTCTAGGTCATATGCCTTTTTCTTCTCAGATCTCTCTAAAAGCAAAGCGGGTTCTCAGCTCCATCACTTTTCACCTCAGAAAAGCTTCCTTCTATCCTATTCTTGCTGTCTTGATCAGTCTGTGTCCCTCAGCTAACCCAACAGATTCCTTATGGCATGTGTCAGTGATCAGTCAAATCAGCTGCCATGGGAACACCTCTGTAGTGTCAGATCTCCCTGAGCGAACCACAATTGCAAGTGCCATTGCTGAAAGACCTACAATGCTTCTGCCCTGGTTCGCGTTCAGGATGCTGAGCTGTGCCACTTCCACTGGTGAGCCTCTGGCCATGCTGGGCCAGACATATTTTGGTACCAAAAAAAGTAAAAATAATTGTTATTCTCACTGTTCTCATCTGCACTAGATACACTGGAGTTCTTTCAAATGAAACACAAGACTCTGTAGTGACATCAGAGTTTAAGTCAGTAGACTTAATCACCCCCATAACTTATTATACACAAGGTGGGAGACACTGGGAGCAGCAAAGGAGAAATGACTAGTCTCCACAAAGGAGGTCTATGAAAGGCAGATAACCCTTCGGAGAATAGCTCTTTTGGGTTTTAACACATATTTTACAATGTGAAAAATAACCCCCTGGAAAATTTTATTCTTACATACTCAATGTGTGGTACACTTTCAGGTGTTCTCAAACTTCTCATTCTTCTAATGACTGAAAAGATGAGTAGACATACCAAGAAGTGAAGAGAAAAAGGTCTGGTCAGTCACTTGGTCTATGTACCCATACATAAAGCTATCAGCTAGCACAGAAAAGGCTAAAAACATTAGACATACACACAAAGTGTCCCTTCCCAACCAGCCTTCCAACAGGCAAATAATCTCTCACAGATAAAACTGCCAGGGAAAATTAGTATTCTGTGTCTGGAAATTCTCTGCAAAGAGCAGGAGCTTTCTGGAGTGAGGATTACATGCTTGGAATACATCACTGCACATTTTTATTCTGGTACTACCTTGAAATCCAAGTCAAAACCCCTGTTGCATCAGCTCTAGGCAAACACAGGAAGAAGCACTGGTCTCTCAAAGAGCCACTGCTACAATACAACAAAGCAAGGTGGAGCCCACAGGAATTGTTTCATAACTGTTGCATCTTCTCCAGGTTCTTTCCATGTTTTCATCACCTCATAACTGACACACTTTTCAACAGAGACCTCAGCAGCAGGACTGTCATCTCTTGCTGCTGAGGGACACACCCACATTACACATCTCATTCTTTCCCTTAAAAGTGCCTGAATTTCAGAGAGGAACATGAAGTTTATGATATCTCCAAGTTCCTCATGGAGATTGTAGAGAAGTCCTCAAGAAGGCTGGTTTTAGTCCATTGACTCACTTCACTCTTACAGTGCACAGCTCAAATTTTATTTAAACAGCAAAACTACAATCTTGGAGCGTACATGCAGACTTTTAAATAAAGTGGCTCCAAGTTTTCATGCACTATGGAGGTAAGGATAAAGCAATGAGAAGGCCATAGGACAGTAAGTGTGCTGCTTTAGAAGGTGTCTACTTAAGTTTAATGAACTGGGATCACATCATAACAGCTGCTGGACCACTTTTTTTCTAGGTCTATTTTTTTTTAACGTAGAGCCTGTTCTCTTTGGCTTATCCATGTATCCATGAATCTTTTTCCATGAAAATACAAAAAAAAAAGGGACCAGCAGTTGACATGATGTTTGGTTAAAGACAAAATAAATTCTCATGTTTGTTTTTTGCATGTTTTCAGCGTTCTATTCCTAATGATCTGTTTGCCTGGGTACTCCCTTACCTTACTGAGAGATCAGCAGACACCCATCTAGTGACCTGCTATCCTCCTCACTCTGTCCTTCTGGGTGAAGATCTAGGCCAAGAACAGAGTGGATTTCTTCTCTTTTCCTATAGAAATTTGAAGTTCTAAGTAGAGGGAGAGCCTCCCTCCTCTGACATGAAAAAGGCCTGTCAATCTTTATCACTTTACAGGATAGAATTACAGAGAGTAAAAAAGGCAAGAGAGTCAGAAAATCAGATTATGAGAAACTGTGCTGAAGGCAAAGCATAGCTCCTTAAGAGAAGCAAATATAGTCCATTCACTTTCCTTAGTCCTGTGAGCCTTTCTTCTCACTTTTGCCGAAGTATGCATTTCATATTGGCTGCTTAACAGTTCTCACACCATTGCTTCCCCCAACTCATCCATCCCCACATCCCACTCTTGGCCATCCTGTCTCTGAATAAGGCTGCATATTTAAATGTTGCCTTTTTGGGTGCTTCTGTTTGTGTTTTTGGAAGGGGTGATGAGCTGTGTTGGAAAGATCAATTATTCCTTTATTGGAGGTTCTTATCCAAGAGTTCATTTAACCTGTTTTGAATGTGTTGCTGACTCAGAGGAATTAAGCTGGAAGATAGCCAAGGACTGAACAGAAAGTTAAGACACAATGAAGTTAATAGGCTCTCATTGGTTGCTATTGTTAGAACTGGTCTTAAAAACAAAAACAAGCGCACATGCAAGTCTGGTTTCCTGTGTGGTAAGCTGAGTGCTTTACAGGGACTTCCATTATGCCATGATTCATTATTTCCTCCTCTCAGCCTAAATGGAGCCTGAAAGTAGAATTAATAGCTAAAGGATCTTCATTAAATAGGCTCATCTGAAAAGTAGCTGATGAGGATAGTGTCTTTAATGGAAGGGTTCTCATTTTAGCACTCTTTCTTTATTTATAGAGTACTGTACCTGCACACAGCACTTTAAAACGTCTCCCTTTTGAAAAAGTCTGATACAGACAGAGATAATATAGTTCAGTGGCAATTAAGTAGGCCCCCGTAGAAGCAACAGTGGCAACAGAATTAAAATTGGGAACTTTATGCTTCTCCAGGCTTGCAGAGCAATTCCATAAAACTCAACAGAGAAGATCACTGCTATGATATATTGAGCTCAAAATTATTTAGAGAGTTTTACATTCTGTAATAAATTTTTTTCTCTATAAGGAATCAGACATGATCTCTTCATCCGGGAGGGTTACAGCCTACTTGTAATAACATTTAGGTTTTGTTTTGTAAGTCAAAGGTACAGGCGCTCCCTACAAGTACTCCAGACCATATGGATGACTGTCTGGGAACGATTCACACTCACCTCTGCTTCCACTTAAGGCTGAGACCCTAGGGTGGATTCTTCATCTGATCAACAGGATTTTCAGTTGCTTCCCATTTGGAAATTCATCAGTCAGAGGTGGAAGGCAGAGGGAAGCTGAAAGCAACAGAATGTGCCACTGTCACAGCTGAGGTGTCCCTTGCTTTTCCTCTGCAGCCAGTTGACAATTACCCCATTTTATCAGATAGTCTGTATGCTGCACAAGCACTGTGCCCCCAATTAGCCTCCTGCCAATTATAAAGTAGTAAGGGCTACTAAATGCATTTGTTTCAAAGGCTCATCTCTAAAGAGTGCCTTTCTGCATGTCACTTCTCAGAATCCATATTTTCAGTTTCTGCATTGCAGTTTGTCTAAAATATTTGCAGCCCTTTTCTCCCTCTCTTTAAAAAGAGTGGGTCGCTATTTAATCACAATGCATTTTCTCTCATTGTTGTCTGCCTCAGTCAAGCCCGTGTTATGAAGCACTGCTGGCTTAGTACGGTAAATAAAGCAAGGTTTGGCTGCTTTTGTGCCACCAGTCATCAACCCACCTTTCAGTCCCACTCAAGCAGTTGTGAGTGAACTAAGGATACAGAAGATTATCTTGCAAGACATTTGGCCAGCATTGCTTTCTTTTGGAAAATTAGTTTTGCTTGTTGGATGTGCCAGTTGCCTACTCTAGGACCCATCTCTACAAGGAAATCTTTTAATTACCTCTTCCCCCCAAATGACAGCTTTCACCACTGGAGTTGAGTTCTTGGACATTAGCAATTGAATAGGAAGCCTTCATACTGTATATCATTTTAATCTTTCATGTTTAAGTAAGCCAGATGGCTTATTATTACAAGCTCTGTTTCAAAAAGGCACAAACTTTCTATCAGAGGATTTGTAAGATGATAGTAAAAAAGGGAGATTTTGCATCACACAAAATAGCCTGAATTTTAATTGCACATCATAGTTTGGCAGCAATTTTCCCGTAATTACCATTCCTGCTAAATGAATAGGTGGATTAAATGGATAACTAAAATGGCATTGAAACTTCCTAGAATGGAGATTTATCCTCTAATGTATGGAATAGCTAAGTAAAGTTGTCAGTTACTTGGGTGTAATTCACGCAGTTTTAACGTTTCTCCTCAGCAGAGGACCTGCTTCACTAGCAGTAAAACCTTACCTATTATTAGTTCGGCTTTTTTGCTATTGCTGTTTTATCCCAGCATTTCAGATATGTCAGATGTCATTTAGCATCTTACACAGGGTACCTTTTGATCGATGAAGTTGAAAAATAAAAGCATTTGGATCTTGGCTGCGTTCCTGCCAAACACTTGAGAGTATCATTACTGTTTTTCCAACTGGGGGTATAATCCCACAGTCATTTATCCTTATAACATAGCTTCTGTACCCAGACATGTATGTCATCACAAAAAAAAAGACAAAAATGATAGCTCAGATGTGTCATGCCTCTCCTGAGCATGAGCAATGGCAACCTGGAAATCCTGGCGCTTTAAACACATTCAGAAACACGCTAATGTTGCCACATCAAGTGAGGAACGATGAAATCATTACTGAAAACACTGGGATGTCAGAACATATTCTTGCTCAAATGTATAAGGACTTTGTAAAAGCCAAGCATACTGAAAAGACCAAATATAACTAAAAGGCCAAATATAAAAATGTGGATTTGTGGAACTATGTTATATATAATAATCCTAACCAAATATTGCATGATGAATAACAAATGCTGGTATTATTCAGCTGTTTTAACCCCTCTATAGCAACATCTAGGATCCATCCTGCATTCTTTGAATGCAAGGAATAAAATCAAAACTCTTTATTCTCTCTTGTACAAGACCAGACTTATGCTGTTCCGGCAATTGCTTAGGTGCCCTAAGGTCTCTTTTAATATTATTTACATCTTCTGCATGGCTTCTTGCTACTGCCAAAGTGGGGTAAAGGGCATTACACGTCAAAGGGAATCAGGCCATTTGACAGAATGACAGTCATTGACTGTCACTGAACTTGTGATACACAGTGTGCAGAGGCAGGTATGACAGCAGTACTGAGCTGTCGGTCTGAGACGTTAAGTTCTTCTTTCACTGAGAAGATGTGACAGTGCTGATACATTTGTACACGTGAAGTTCATATCTTAATCATGATGGTGGCATTCGGTGGCATCCATCCCACTTAATTTTACCTGTCTATAGACCAGGCTAAAGCAGCTGTGTGAACATCCTCTAGAGTAAACAGAGGGATCAATACCTTGAGCCTTGATAGTGGACATCATTTTTAGGATATGATGAATCATTCTGGAGTGCATACAGAGTATAGATGCTGTCTAGATGACCGCCTCAGACTAGTTTCCTATGCCATTAGTAGCCAAAACAGGCAAGGAAGTCACATATACATCACAGCAGATGTGTTGTTTTAGAACTCCAAATGGGTTGGAGTCTTTTACTCCTACAACTAACTACAATCAGTTCACAAAAGAATACATAACCTTCTCTCAGCTGAAAGTCAGTGATCAGTAAAAGGGAAGTCATCCCCTATTTTTTGTTAAATATTTAGACTTATTACTTGTGCTATCTGAGCATCTGCCATTCTGCAACTCTGGTTGTATTAGGGAAAGGGGGGAGAGGAGTTAGCAGAAAATGACAGGCACAGTTAAAATGCTTTGCTGAAAGAGAAGAGATTTTACCAGAACTTCTGAGGGACTACATGTGGCTTCTCTTCCACATCCTAATAATTTTGAAGTGTCTGGATGAATTTAAAGCCTGTTTCACAGAGCAGGAGATAGCATCCTCAAAGATATTGCTTTGCTGTCCCTGCCACAGAAGTTGGTGGTCAGGCAGCCCCCCAGAGAGCAAGGCTGAAGGAGGAGTCCACCAACAGCCCACGATGTGTGGCAGCTGAACATGGGGACACCTCCAGGACACACAGCACAGAGCAGGGACCTCCTTACCCAGCTGCGATTTATTTGGCTTGCAATGAGCTGGGGAAGCCCCATGCCAGGCTAGGAGCCAGTCTGTGCCTCAGAGCAAACTCTCACCTCCTCCCACCATCAGCTTTTCTCATCAGTACCTGTCAGTCACTCTGGATAATCCCAAACTGAGCTCCAAAGATATCAGCCCAGGATGGACATCACTGTAGCCAAAGCATTGCAGAAAAAAAAGCAAAATAAACTAGTTGTCCTCTTTTATTTTATGCAAAGAAGTCCATAAAGTAATTTTTAAAAATGGACTGACAATACCTCTTTTTTTCCCTAATTACAAAGTTATTAATGTGGCATGTCATACCCGATGTTAACAAATTGCCTGAACCACCAGTCTGAGAAGATCGTAGTTGTAGTCTCACAGTTTGGGTTGTAGCTTCCTAAGGACTCGTTCTGCTTGAAAAAAAAAATTGATCACAGAAGTGGCTTAAACAGTCCAAAGCTTAATGTAAATGTTGGCAATCCATGAAAAAGTGAAAGGAAAACTTTTAAGAAAGTGTTTGGAATTAGGTAGTTAATACTCTCAACTGCCCAAGCCTTATTTTCTTAAGAAGTTTAAGTGATGTTAAAGTCTGTTATACATATTAACAAAGAGTTTATGTTACTGGCAGACATAGGTGCTTTCCAAGTGAGATACTGCACTCTAAAGTGAAGCTCATTACTGCACCTCTGGGGACAATGACACTATCACAGATTTCAGCTCTAGCTTTCTGCTCTTTACAGACAGGAGCACTGGCTTTAACACAATCATGTCACTGAAGAGGCAAAGCTCTCTGAAGCTAACAAATCTGAGACCAGACACTTTCCAGTGTTATCCAGTATTGTCACTGCACAGAGTGGTGGCAAAGATAAGCTGCTCTCCACCACAGTTGTGTTTCCCTGGTGTGCCATCCGCTGCCTGTGCAATGGGAATGCTGCCTGCATGTGGAGTCACTGCTCTTGTAAATATGCTGGGGCTACTTTGCCTTGCTTTTAGAAAACATTAAAAATAGTGTCTAAAATACTCACTAGACCTGACTCAGCGTATGAGTCGATCTGGGACTTACCCTGCAAACCTCAATGGGGAAAACAAAACCAACAGAAAAACCCCAAACATTACTCCTTTATGAAACCCTGGACAAAGTAGATGAGGTCTTTTGAAAACAGGCTGATCTTGTGGATCCACCGACACACTGGACTGGCTTGCAAGGCTAGGACTTAAGTCTGTGTACAGATTATGTCCCATTTGGAAACTGATACAGTTAATGAATGCAGTTCCTCTACTGCATGTACAGTTATGCCAGGAGTAACCCTGTTATGTGGTTATGTTGGTAGAAAGTCCTGTAATAACAAGATGTGAAAATTCAGAACAGCCTTTAAAGAAGCAGAACAATTAGAATTTGAGCTTTTGGGGGGCTAGAAATACATATGGTTTGCAAATCTGAGAGTCCACAATTTCTTGAAAATACCTATTAAAAGAGTTTTTTTAAAGCCAACTAAATATGCCCCTGTTGTATTTGCAGTCCAAAAATCCATCTGTCCAAGTGTTTTAAAGTGCCAGGCATCACAAGGTTTGCTGAGTGCCATCCACACAAAACCTATAGTAATTGCAACCCTCTGTCAGTGCACGGTGACCAAAGAGTGAAGTTAACTAGTGGTGACCAAAAACAAAATGAAGTCCACTAATCTGTAATATTTTCATTTTCCAGTTAGAAAGAAATGAAAGTGCAAATGTACAGTGAGAAAGAACTAAATCTGATTTTAAAAAAAATAATTTCTGATACTTTGTGATATTGACAGTGGTTTAGATGAAAGAACTTGAGAGGCGTTCTTTCTTTCAAGAATATATGGTTTTTTAATAAAATTATTTCTTTTCTATTTTCCCCTTTAAAAAAAAATATCCAAGCCTTCCTACATAAATTAACAGAGTACAAACTGAAACACAAGCAGGGACTCTCTCTTAAATAGAGCTATTTTTGAATGCGACTGTAAAAGAAGATAATAGGCAAAACAAGTTTTTACAAATTATATGCCTGTACCTGCATGGAGTATTTGCTCAACCCGTTTCAAAGCTAAATTTATGTGCCAAGTGATCTGCTTTTATATGCATTTTTCTCTCAACCCCAGACAAAAAAATCTCTGCTCAGATAGAATTGTGAATTAAGATGACAAGAAAGGCTCCAATAGGTTATGTAATTTTAGCAACACTCTTCCCAGGAACTCAGAAGTTAGCAGTGGAAGTCCAAGTGTCCAATGCCCGCTCCTCACATCTGCCTGTCCCCCAGCAGAGTTTTTCAGGGATTGCTTCTGTCTACAACTGGTGGACATGGATAGGGAAGCGACACACGGCCAAAGCAAAAGGGGAGTGCTCAGGCACTGCCAGTGTGGCGGCCTCCTCATGGCCATTGTAAGCACGGCACAAAGAGGCAAACAAAACCCTCTCTGTCCTGGTTAAAAAAGGCAGCCCAAGTCACAGACCTCGCCAGGCACCAGCACTGAGACAAGCAGATCAAATGCTCTGGGGTCAGAGGTGTACATTTTATGTGCCAATGGGCAGGCAGATGAGGCTCCCCAAAACAGCCCAGAATTTGACAGCAAACTGATTTCTTTTTCTGTAGAAATCAGTGCAGCCCAGCCTCTTAAGGGACAAGTTAAATAAATCTTTCAAGGGCACACTGTGGAAGTTACTTTTTCAGCAACCAACCCTTGTGGAAATCCCACACCAAGCCCCATCTATCTTGATAATGCAGAGTATCTACAGCTGAAAGCAGTTTAACAACTCCAAAACAACTGGTTGCTGAAGGGGAAAAAAACTGTAATAAAAATAAAGGAGGCTTTAGGGAACAGCAATCATTTTCAAACATTGTAATAGTTAAACCATTTTAACCTTACATCCATTACTTGCAAACAAATGTGACATTATGAATCAATTGCAGTTATGTTGTTAATAGACTTTATTAATACCAAGGAAAAATAATATACAGAGTATCCTCAATGGATGTATAACTACCCTCTCAAATGGAGTTTCCTGATATTTTAAATGAATGGTAGGGTTTATTTTGGCAGCAGCATCACATAACTAATGCTTCATATTACACACAAAAATTATTTTGGTGCCATTCCTTAAATGAAATGTTTCATTTCAATAAAAGCTTGTAATTGTAACACTTAAATGCTATCATTAATAGCAAAAAGAAAGTTCTCCCAGCAACATTAAAGAGTGAACTTCCCTGCTCTTTCCTCTATTACAGCCAATGTCTTTTTATTGTCTGTTTTCATCTCCATTTTACTTTATCTGCCAAACTACTTTGCATTTCAAGACATTTCCACTCACCTTGAGTTCTTGGTTCAAAAAGAAACAATAAAGTTTAATCTTTTCACTTGACAATGATGTATGGGTCTGCTGAAAAACACTTTTCAGGTATTATCATTAAAAAGTCTCTCTTTTTTTAGTTTCTCTTCAACTCTTGATACACAGAGAAATACAAGATGTCACACACGCGAGGGCTTTTATCAAAGCTCCTAATAATACCACTTAATTAGGAACCAAAGCTCACTAATGTTCCTTCTGAGAGCTCCTCAGAATAGTCTTTCTCCGGCTTTAGTTATTTCTCTTCAGCTAAACATTGTCTAATGACTTTATTAGTGATTTCAAAGGCTAGCAAAGGCTACCACTCCACTCTTTTCTTTCCAGATTACATCTTGTTGGTCAGGGAATTTGCTGAGCTCGACCATCACACAACTGGTTTGAATTAGGATTTTTTTTCCCCCTCTCTTGCAGTTAGCTACTTATTAGCATTTGTCAAAACAAAGGGAAAAAGCAGCCTCTGAATGTTTAATATTGTTCAGCGTTCTCTGAGAAACACAGTCAGACAGTGAAAATACGCCAATTGTTCCCTTCTCTGGAACGTACAGTACTGCTGAAACCCCACTGGGGTTACTTAAACTAAATGCTTTAACTTAATCAGACTGATCACATAACTGTGTTAAAGTTATTTAACTTTTTGTATTTTCATAAAAGCTTTGGAAAGAATTTTTAAAATGTATGATTCGTTATGCAGGAGCCATTCATGAGCCCGGCAGCCAATGCAAACATACTGCCTCACCAAATAAATGAAAACTGCCTGACTGATAATAAAAAAGGTTTGGGTGGTATTTTTTTTTTGCTGAGAAAACTGGCACTTAAATATATAATGTTACCAATTCTATTTCCAGATATTTACCAAATCTGGGGGCATCTATTAACAAGAAGGAAAATGCCATTTCAGCTGAAGGCTCTCAAACTTACATCCAACTACACAAAACTAAAATACTCAAAGGATGAGAGCTTGGTTTCTAAAGTGGGCTGATTTCTCTAAGAACATAAAGAGGATTGCACTCATGCAGTCCTTATTCTAAAAGTCACTGCTTTATCCCAAATAAAAAGACAAAATCAGACACTGAAGAAGAAAGAGGGACTGTGGAAGGAGATATGTTAATTATATTAAAAAGAAGATTTTGCTTTTACAGCCCCTCAGATGTGAGCTGTGGATCTGTCATTTCAGCTGAATGATGCATTCCATTCTGCACAGCGCTGGAGCTGAACTCCTTCTCTCTCACTCATTTACTATTCAGAAACACTTAAGAAATTATTACCACATGTCCAGGAGTCACTCATGATGATGACCACTAATGCCATTCCTCTTGTTACAGTATTAACTCAAAATATACCACTGTTGTCTTTGATTAGCACGAGCAAAGCTAAGAACAAAGACATACCACTGACATAATGACAGTTTTATGGCTCCCGTCTGAAAAAAACTGTGCTCATTAGCATCCAAAATATAAAACACTCTCTTCAATACTTCAGTGTAAAGCGACGTAATCTTCTTTTTGCCGAGAAACCTCAAAACCACTGACAAGTTACTTATTTCCTGCAACACACATCTGGGGTACTTGCTAAATATGGAAATCAAAATACCAGGTAATCAGGGTGAAAGAAATATTCTTCCTGCAACTTCTGGACCAAGTGTCTCCCCAAAACAACTCACAGGAGGATATTCATGTTGCCTCACTGCAAAGCATCTACAAGTGTCTGCAGGAACCAGCCCAGGAACTCAAACCCACCAGACCCACCTGGAAACAGATCAGCCTTTTGGCTTCGTAATATGCATCACAAAAGAGGGCACATTCAGTTTACTTCTGTAAAGTCTTCCCCTCCTTTCCATCCTCTGGAAGAAGAATCCTTACAGACTTCCCACCAGGTCTCTCTGAAGTCCAGATCAATAACCTCTTTATAAAATGTTTCCTTTAAGCATGACAGAAGCTGTTATTTATTTGCTTTAAAGTGTTTAAGCTAATGAGGTATGAGCACATCTGCAATAACTAAAAATAACACGCACCTCATTGATATTAATTAGCTGACTGGACTCCCATCCAGAGATACTTAGCTCCCTTCTTTATTCCTTTGCTCTGTGCAGAGATGGACCAGAAGGGTGGGAAGATCATATTTCAGAGTCGAGGGCCTGTAGCCAAGAATACGCAATTTCTGGTCCCCAGATGTTGCTATACAGGGAGCCCCATCCCCTCACTGCCACACGCAGACATCTCCCACAGTTGTCCTAGGGAGTTATGTGCATGCAACAGCAAAGCTCAGCAGGGCCTGGAGTCTGTTGGTGAGGATGTCAGCATGAGTGCAACACCATCGTGGTGCCACAGTGGCTCAGCACAGAACCTGCACAGGGCTGCGAGGATCAAAACAAGTATAGGGGGTTGCATGTAGAAATAAACAGAAAGAGAAGGCAGCCACCAAAAAAGGATTTTACATGTCCCCCACAGATAATGCCATCCAGAAGTAAGCCTCATTTTGCACTTGTCTGGGTTTGCAAATTGAAGATGTACCTCTGCAAGTGGAAACGGCCTGATGCTTGAATAAAGTAGTGTTGCACTCGACCTCTCCTGCCAGTCCTAACAGAGAGGCAATCAGTCATTTCTAGATAAAATCACTACTGTCAGTGAAGAAAGCCAAAAGTTCTTCAACCACTTGTGTGTTCTGCCTTCAAGTGAAGGAAGTTAGCAGACAGTGTGCTAACTGCTATCCTCAATAAACCATACAAAATCAAAACTCTTTTATGAATGAATTTGTAGGTGTGAGAAACTGGGAGAAGAGAAGGTGAGTTGCTGGGGCAGTGATGGTGGCAGTAGGGTAAGTGCTTCCTACACTAGTATTGCACCTTGGGAGTCCTGTTCTCTGAGCTTTTGGAGAAAAAATGGGATTATAGAGCTCCTGATCCTTTTGGGGCAGGAGGGGCTGTTTCTGCAAAGAGCTATTGGGAATGCCATGTAAATGGAGACTCCGGAGTGAAGATTTTAACAACCCCTTTTCACTCATCAAGCAGGTAGTGAGGAGGACAGCTGCTGAAGAGAGATGGGAGAGTGGGAGGGGAAACTCTTCTGAGGGTACAAGAATCCAGAAGGGCTTTTCTTATCAGTAAGATGACAAACAGAAAGAAAGGCAGACTGTGGGAAGCAAAGCAGAGTACATCAACTTGCTCGTGCAGATCTGCTTTAGGTGTTGTCATGAGACCAAAAGGAGCATGACTGCCCCAAAACACCTTCAGAAAAGCATCAGCCACCCTTTGGAGCTGGGCACAGCCCATGGCACAGACCAGGGTGCAAACAATAGGCATCCATTAGGCAAGAAGGGAGAAAAGTGCTGGGGTTCTCCAGTGCATCTGGGCAAGGAGGCAGTGCTTGCAAGAAAAAAAAACCAAAAAACCTCTACTCCTCAGCAGACCTATTCATCCCAGGTGTTGTTCTGACAAGCAGGCTGCCCAGAGCCTGCTGCTCTGCTTCTTTCTAAGGAAGGAGTGAGCTCGTTTGAGGATACATCTACAAGAATTTCTAAAATAAAATTCTGCTTATGAATAAAACCAGTGAGGAGTCCACAGTCAGAGGAATCAATAATCTAATTAGTAATTAGTGCTAATTAGAGATTTATTAGTTCAAGCTACTCATAAATGTTCAAGTGATGCAAAGCCACTCATGAGAATACCAATACAGCATTTAGTTAAAACAAAATACCATGTGCACTGCTCCCCAGGATTTGAGCTTTCATTACCACAGGCTCCAATCTTTCTTCCAAACAGAAAAGACACTAATGAATGGTATACAGATTGTGTGTGAGAAGAACATCAGTTTTTATTCAGCAAGATGAGAGAGACTTAAACCAGAATTAAAGATAAATTACATGCGAGGGATCAAGTTTTGCTCTCATTTACACTGATGTAAATCTGGAGTTGCTCTGTTAACTTCAGTTGTGTTGATTTCCATGATTGCATATTTATATTAATGATACTGAGCAAATACTAAAAGCAGTGGGGGAAAAAAAAGACTAGCATTTTTTTCTTTAGCAGACTCTAAGTGTCATCTGCTGCCTGGAATTTAACAGAGATCAGTAACTGAATTTTTGTAGTTGAAATGTTTGCATATGTCAGTTGTAATGAGTCCAACAACTTGGTTTTGAATGTACAGAGCCATTTACAAAGTTTCAATTCATTGTACAGACACATTATTTTATATATCCAATTTTACTAGAAAATGGTTACACGTTTGGACACCCATAATCTTCTGCACCTGGTATTATTGGAGCATCTGTGGAGGCAGCAATGACAGTTCTTTGAAAGATAGCTTCTGAAAAAACACCACCATTAAAAAACCAAACAAACAAAAACCCAAGAAAGACAAATAAAGGAAATATGGTTAGAAATGAGACATCGCTGAAGAAATCAGCAGATTAAAATTAATTCCAACAGAAACAAAAGTAAACTCAGGGAGATCAAAACAGAGAAGTCAATATACTGAAGGCTTCAATCAAGTTAAGGAGTTTAATACTGACACTGGTGCATAGGGGGATGCTCTTGACACTGGATGAGATCCTGGGCTTGCAGACTTGGTAGGATGGACACTATGCCCTTTGTTGCAGCTTCCCAACTCCAGCAGTAAAGGAGCTGCAGGATGAGGTGGAGCTGCTGGCAGGGAGGGTCTCTGCCCTACACATGCTGTGCTGCACTGGTCTGCCCATGTATATGTCTCAGCTGCTCTCATGCAGATCAGATGTCCCCAGGTGCTACACGTTGGCAGATTAATGCTCCCAGAAAGATCACCTGGCACTTCCGTGGGCAGTGTTCCTCTGGGAAATTGATGTGGGAGTATGCTTGAGGAGCTGGGATGCGGCTGGTTCCATGGTGACATGAGGTCAGGCCTTTTTAAATAAGATCCCACACCGACCCAGGTCTGTCCCTGTCCCTGACACATGATTTCACTGGCTGCAGTGGTTTGCATGCGTGCTTTCCACATGGCTCAAGCTGTGCCAGGGAAACATTATCTCGAGGAGAGACCGTGGGGGTTGAATCAGTATCTGGGATACCTGCTGTGTTCTTTGCCATCCAGCAAAATTTTGTATGCAAACACTGGGAAATAACAGCTCTCATAACTTGTGAACCCACTTCTCTTCTATTTTCAGTCAAACAGATCACCTCTAATTGGTTTTCCTCCACCAAACCAGCAGTTGCTTACCAGCAGTGTTAGGATAGTACTCTGAGAAGAGGCTAATGATCCTCAGTGCCATGATGCACCTGAAGTATAGAGGAAAAGCAGACCCACAGTCATCATGTTGGTTTAAGTACAGATTTGGGGTCCCCACGATTTCCCCAGGCACTGTGCCAGCAACAAGAAACATCATCCCTCAATCCACTCAGCCCAGCAAGGAGGCTCAAGCAGCTTTCCCCCTTTGCCCCAGTCATGGCAGAAACAGTTGCCATTCAGGGATATGCCCTTCCCAGCGCCTCTCTGCCCTAACCAGCACCTCACAGGCAGCAGCAGACAACATGCACTGACACCTCTGGCCTGGGCCGACAGCAGATGCTGTAGAGCATCCCCCCATGTGCCCTTTCCCTCCTCTGCAGAGAAATCCCCCACAAGCTGGATTCCACCCACAGGCTGCCAGGAGAGCCCAGATTTTTGCAGAGTATCTAGATATCTAAACATAGACAGCTGGTGGGATTGCTGGTATGAGATTTTCCTGTGAGTTTAGTGGCTAGATATTTTTGAAACCCTCACTAGAGAGCCTCCTTAGGCTAGAAGATACCTTTAAAACCCTGTTGCATATGACTAGCAGCTGTGCATGAAAAATCAGCAAATATTGTGGAGCCCAACCATGATAGGTAGAGCTCACTTTGGAAATCATTGAAGCTGGTGTCCTTGTAAACACTTAGAGGAAGTAAATCTGTTGTCACTAATATTCCAGCTTACCACTCTGCTTGTTTCATTAATCTCTATGCAGAGTTACACATAAGATTTGTGATGTATGGCTTTTAACAATCTGCTTTTTTTTATGCTCTGATCTACTCTTGTGCTTAGATACCACAGCAATGGACTACTTAAATAGAATAGCTTCAATTCTTTGTTCTTTTGAATCCCTTCTCCATATATAATGCAATTAACTGCGTTGTTAAGGCAGTCCAGATGGGCACTGCGCTATCCTCTGCTATATCCAAATATCAACATGTTAATGATAGTATAACGCTCCATTTGGGGGGTTTTTTCCACAATTTCCTACTAACAGCAGCTTTTGAACTTAAAAAGACTAAAAGAGAAAAAGAAAAAGAAATCTTACTTCCAGAAACTACAGTTATATGATACACAGTTGATTAAAATACAGACACATAAATAGAAGCTCAGCTTATATCTGCCTCCTTTTCGGGTCAGTCCACAGGAGATGTGAGCTTTACTGTTCTCAGGTCCACGGGCAAGAATACTGCCTGAAGCTGTGAAGTTTTTTGACTTCCAGCAGAGGAGAATGGTAACTCATTAGGCCAATATTTGCTGGATTCATTGCCTTCTTTGTATGAGGAAGGACTTCGGTGTTTTATATCTGACAGGATGAAAATTGTTCTTTTCCTAAAAGCTTTCTTTAATTCACATGTGTACTGTTGACTATGTGATAGTCTTAAAGAATTTTAATTATTTTTTGATTGTGGAAACGCAGTGTCGTTTACAGTAGGAGACAGTTCCTACCTAAAAACCCATATAATCTAAATATGTGAGACAACAGGAATCTCTAAATGAGGCTGAACTACAATCAAGGCTTGACCCAGTGCTGAAGTTCCATTTCCTGCATCTCCCTTGTTTGGACAAGGGGAACAACACTTTGGATGTGATTCAGCTCAAATACCTAAGTTTAGCAATTCAGCTCACATTAAAGTAGACACCCTTCTTAGAGCAGCTGAACACTGAGGGCTCCACTGGTGGCACTGACAGGAGCTCCCCTAGATAGTTTCCCAGACAAGAAAACACACATGACAGCTAAATAAAGCACACCACAGCACCATGCCTCTGCAGAAGGCACTGAGGGAACCCAGACTGCCCTGGGCATGAGAACCACAGTCTTTCTCAGTGCATCTACCAAAGGCCATGGGCATACACGAGAGGGAGATAATTTAGAGCAGGAATGTGATTTAAGCAGACTAAATCCTGCTGGAAGACCCTAGCTCTCTATCCTGCATTGCAGAGAAAGAGATCCCTCAAATTAGGTGATGTCAATACCTCTTGATGGACAGTTTTCTCATTACTTTTCTTGTAAGTGCTGCCAGTTCCTACAGAACTGCAGGGAAATTCCTATTTTCCCTGTCTATGCCCATGTTGCACTGAAAATGGGAACAATCCAGCAGTGCCCTAACTCCCTCTGAAAGAGAGAATCGTCACAAATTTTAATCCTCAGTATTATTATGCACGGACATTTTTTACCATCTGGCTGCTCTTGATGCCTGGTGGCTGTATCCTCTTGCCTTCTTCCACCCTCCTGAAGAAGCCCAGAAGATAAGGGGCTAATGTGTATTTCCCAAAAACCAATAGCCAGACAGCCATGGAGCCAACCAAAGACTGTTTGTAAGAACATACTGTGCATCAGACAAGAATGATCAGGTTTTGGCTGGAAAAGGGCAGCATTTTCCTGGGGCAAATACCCTTGTTCTGGATCCTGGAGATAATAATAATTCAGTGCAGCACAAGTTCAGGAATGAGATTAAGGGGTGGACAGGTACTGTAGGGAGGGAACGAGACAATCATTCTGAACCCACTTCCAAAAAGGTCTAGAAGTAAAGATTGTGTATGGTAACTAATTTGCATCAGAAGCACGAAACTTAGCCCCAGGGTGGGGAAACTTACTTATAGAATGTACCCTCACAAAGCCTGGCACTGCCATGACCCTTGAAACCCCAACAGCTGGATTGATGCTGGAACCAGGACTGGTGATCATCCTTCCTTCCTTCCTTCCTTCCTTCCTTCCTTCCTTCCTTCCTTCCTTCCTTCCTTCCTTCCTTCCTTCCTTCCTTCCTTCCTTCCTTCCTTCCTTCCTTCCTTCCTTCCTTCCGTCCTTCCTTCCTTCCTTCCTTCCTTCCTTCCTTCCTTCCTTCCTTCCTTCCTTCCTTCCTTCCTTCCTTCCTTCCTTCCTTCCTTCCTTCCTTCCTCGCTCCCTCTCTTTAAGCTTTCTCTTTCACCCTACCTATTCTCTACCTATCTCTCTCTCTTTCTTTTGCTCTTTCTACTCAAAATCAACTGCCATGTGTTTAATATTAGAAGATAAGGGACTAACATATACCAATTTCCATGCCAAGTGTATAATTCACTAATAAAACTGCAAATTTTTGTGGGCCCTCTGATTTTTGCTGTTTCTTTTTGACTGAGGGCATCTATGAATCTTGGGTGTTCCTTTCCCTTCAGGATGGGACACCACACTCTTTGCCCTTTCTTTCAGAGCTGGTAAGGGCTGTGATGTAAATTTTTTTGTTGACAGTGCCAGTGACATTTCAAAATGTTTAGCTAGCAAACAGGTTTGCTCAGATTCTTTCCTTCCTTCCAAGCATCATTTTTAATTGTAAGCATAGACATCAATTACAGATAGATTATCAGAAAGCCTTAAAAGCAGGAGGCTGGTGTGCATATTAAAACTCCAGTTGGAAAGAGCCTAACGTGCAAGTTCACTTGTCACTTTTTCTGTTAAATTACTGAGTTGTTTGACCCTTTTCTTCTTTCTCCCACCCAACCCCCACTTTCAAAATACCAAAAGCAATTAGAGCACATTACAGGCTAAATCACTTGTTAAATTTCAGTTTTTAAGTCAGAGCCAATTCTGAATTATTACAAGTAAAGAAGTACTTTAATTACAGTAAAGCTTAGGGCACTTAACTGGTCCTAGTTGCCAGATTTCAGGAGGATTATTGTTATTATAAAACAGAGCAGCAATACAGCAAGGCAAGACACTGATAACTTCCCAAGTGGGATGTGAAAAGAAATGGATTTTTCCAATAGTTGAAATAGAGAATATGATGCTATACTACATTTATAATGATTGGTAAATCAAACTCTGCATTTAACTCTCTGAGTAGATTTCAGGTGGGCACAGAAATTCACTTCAGGTTATTCTCCTCTTCCCTCCAAATGAATTGACAGCCTGAGGGGAAATCCTCTACCTGTCTGACACTAATGCAGACTTTCCTAACTAATACTTTTCACCTATGACAGTCACAGGTCAATCCCAGCGCTTGGCACCTGGGTTAGAGATGAGAGTAAACCAACATTTTCACAGCAGGAGAATAAATAAGTCTGTTGTTGTGATCACCTCTCACGTT
This sequence comes from Monarcha castaneiventris obscurior, assembly GCA_026261815.1. Lineage (NCBI taxonomy): Eukaryota > Metazoa > Chordata > Aves > Passeriformes > Monarchidae > Monarcha > Monarcha castaneiventris. The sequence continues at coordinate 16,068,642 of JAMPIT010000566.1, forward strand.
TTGCATGGCAGAAGGCCTTCTCACTCTTAGATATTAGCTAAGGGGCCATTAAGTAAACAATAAAAAAAACTGTTGTCTTCTTCCTGCCCCCCTAAGCAAGGGTGGTGACTCCAGTGTTGTAGCTGGAGCCAAGTCTCAGGTGAATTTTAATCCTTCATTATTCAGTACATACTGTTTTTTCCCTTTCCCTCTAAAATGACAGTCATGCTGTTAAGCATAATAATTGTTCATGAGTGAGCACTGCTTTTTGTCCCTCTTGATTTTGCCTCTAAGGCAGGCTTCTTACTCCACCGAGGTCAAGGGTCACCTGCTAAATCATGCATACCCACAATCCCTGGTGAATTATGCAGTTGACAAACTGCCGCTAATGATTAGTACAACCTGCATTAAAACCCTGGCACTAAATTGATATTACTTGAGTGATGGATTACACCTCTAATGAGCGGATTATTGCCACAAGTGACCTTGTCGGCTGAAAGAGTGTTTCAATATAACTAACATCTCTCACATTCTCGTGTCACAGCAGTTCTAAAAAAATATTCTCTCTCCTTTTTGATTTTTTTTTTATTCCTACTTTGCTTTCTAGTCCCTCAAACAAGCAGGTAATCTGTAAACAGTACCTCTAATGGGATTAGTCATTACACTGTACCCCAATTAGTACAGCTCTATGCCTCTGAAATACCCATTTTGCAGAAAGATCATTTTTTCGGTCAAAAACTGCTGTTCTTATTTTCCTCCCTGTTCTTCAGAACATTGAAGTCCACTTGCAAGCACGTTGCCTCACTGCTGAGGGGATCACGTGCCCCCGAGATATTAGTAAATTTGTTGCCCTTTTATGAAGAAAAAGATGAAATTACAGCTGTGCACTTCGGCACCCTCTCAGAGAAAGTCATCACTGCCTAATCGTATTGATGGGACAGAACATGGTCAGAGCACCTTCTCTATGAAAACACTCTGCCAGAGTTGATCACCTGGCCCATTTGATCACCCAGGGTGGACTCCTGAGCTCTCCCGAGCAGGGAGCTTGTGCCCTGTGTGTGTTTGTGAGCACTGGAGAAGCATGTCCAGCTGCCCTGGTGTTTGATCGGGCGCGGCTCAGACGGCAGTGCTGCCTCTCGTCAGCATCCCAGTGGCGCTTAATTCACCAGGAGGGAGGAAACATGTTTTACTAAATGTTTCACCAAAAAAGAAACCCCTCCTGCAAAGGGACTGTGTCGAAGACGAAGCTGCAGTCTGCCTGTGGAGTTAATAGACCCCTCATGGAGCCTCCTCACGCCTTTGTCTGGACACAGTTAGTGGTATATTCACAACTGCCTGTCACGCTACACAAGTGCAGATGAGGCTGGAGGGGACCGTATATTGATGGAATTAATTGAGCATAAGCCATGCTGACTGGCGGGGAAAATCACATGAAAGAAACAAAACACACGTGCCTGGCCATTTCTGTGTTCTAACAAAGAATGAGCAGCTACAAACAAATAAAAATCGTGGTGGAGGATGTCAGCACGAGCTCTTTATTATCAGTGGCATTTCATTCCCTGAGGGATCTGCTCACCCCTCAAAAGCAAGACTCATTCCCCCGAAGTCAGACGCGTTATATCAGAGAAAATCCAGTTTAAATAAATGCAATATTAAGTCCTGTGACAGCCTCTGACAGGGTCAGATTCAATCTCCCAGTCCATATTGCTTCCCTCTGACCGCAGCCTCTGCCTTCCCCACTCCTCCCTTCCTCCACCCCGCACGCTATCTAATACATTTGATGTTCTGCAAAATGAGGAAAAACCCTAGTGCTATAGCTATAATGATGATGTGTTCTCGGGATGCCCATTAATTAATCCTGGGAGACCTCTGCTCCCCTGTGCCGTACCGTTAAAGCTGCAGGCAGCTCAGATGCTCTTCCTGGCAGTTCCCAGGGATGCAGCAGAAGTGAAGAGGAGGGTTTGCAGGGCACTCTGAGGCAATGGCTCTGCACACCCTCCTCCCCTCTGCCCACCCGAGCCCTTGCCTGGGCACATCCAGCCCATGCTTTCTTAATTGGCCGTCTGGCCCGGCAGCGTAACGACAGTGTTGGCTGCTTCTCTTCCTGTTGCAAGGTATGAGAGGGAAAATGTACAATGGGTTGGTCTAGAGATGTTATACCAAACGTCAAGGCCAGGCAGATCACCCAGTGCACATGACAGCTGGCCCAAAAATAGCAAAGGCAGCAGGAGTCAGAGTCACCTAATGAGCCTCCTCTTACTTCGGCAGGTGTTCATGTTACAGGCAAGGCCAGCGATCTTACACTACAGAGGCCTCTGCTTCCTTTTTTTTTAACATTCCTGGCTCCCAGGTATGCTTTGGGACAGCTCTACAAAAAAAAAAAAAGGTCACAGCTTGAAACTGACAGACACATTCATGCCATGGAAAATCTAGCAGGGAAAGGAAGTAGAAAGGGGGAATGAGAATATTGGAAAAACTAATAATAAACCCCCAGAAAAGAGATTGCCGAGTACCACACAACACCCAGCTTAATTTCCTGTTGTTCATAGCAGAAGTTAACAAAACAACACGGAAATATCCTGTCATCTCCTCTGCAGTGATTACAGCATTTACAGTAGCTATGAAAAGTATCCACAGGCAGCAAAAGGATTAGCAAAGATGCCAAGAATAAGACAACTCTGTCACCTTGGGCTGGCGTCAGTGACATCAAATGTAAAGTGGCTGTCACATGCATTAACAAACTCACTCATGATCAGTCTTCTGGTATACTACAGGAGAATGGTGCTGCAGGCTCCACAAATCACGGAAATGCAGAGGCAGGTGAAGAGATTGGAGGCAAGGCCACTTTCCTGCTGGCTGAGACCTGCAGTGCCAACTTCACAAACTACAATGAGTCAAATTGCCTCTTGCCCTATTAAACTACCTTTCATCTGTCCACCTGCAATTTAATCCTTCATTGGTCATAAATGGAGACCGAGAAATATTCTGTTCGCAGAGTCAAGACAACATAGGGGGCTATGCTGATGACAAAATTTGCACCCTTTCCAAGCATGAGCTGAGTATGAGAACGGCGTCTGCTGCTTCTCTTCTCCCTCTCTGCTGCCTGGTGTGAAGCCTGAATGCATTCCAAAATTATAAAGAAAACATATACAGTTATTTCTTTTTCTTCTTCTTCTCTCCAGCTCTTTTCCATTCAGAATCAGCAGGGAATGGACTTTGTTTGTACTTATTTATAATTGTGGTATATTGAAGAATGTTCAGAGAGATGTGTTTCACATCTCATCTCAGAAGTTCATGCCTATTTTGATCTTTTCCAAGCATAGTATCAGATATGTCTCTGGTTGCTTAGAAAGATTTGTATCCTGCACATATGAGCTCTGCACTGGAGAACGGTGGATTTGTTTTCCTGTGGGTCAGAAGAAGAAAATTTTGGCTATACTGCTCCTTCCAGTGAATTAGTCATTGCCTGGTTTTTGTTTGTTTGAAGATGTGGCCCAACACCTGCTATGTCCTTCTATGTTAAATGGCTTGCTAGAGTAATTTGCTTCAGGCAGCAAATTGCAGACATGGGTGCTCTGTGCTGAAACAATTGTACTGCCCACTTAGCACATATTGCCCTAATATTTTTATAGCTATGTATACAGAAGAGGGCTACTCAAATATTTTCCATAGAAAAACAGTTTACTGACGGTTTCCATAAAATGCTGCTTCTTTCCAAGGAAAATTTTACTACTGGCTGAGAAACGAAACAACTGAAAACTAGTGGGCTTTTAGTCTTGAGGCAATAACCAAAAAAATGTTAATTAAAAAAATGTAGAAATGGTGATTCAGAAAGCAGAACAGTTTTTCCTGCAGGAAAGCTTTATAAAACAATCAGTGCTTTACAAGATGTGTAGTTTTTATGCTCCTCTTTTATGTACAGGGCTTTTCTAACCCACTTCATACATAATATGTAGCAAGCAAAAACTTACCATGATGCAATCAAGAGAAGATGCAGTGGCACAACAAATACACAGATACTTGAAAGATCAGTCACCAGTGAGAGAGAGAAATTACAATGCTACCTTCACTAACTCTTCCAAAGTCAGTCTAAGATAAAGGGAGTCTTTCTGGACGTGTCTCTCTGGAGTTTTTTCAACAAAAGACAGTCCCTGCTTCAACTTTAAAAAATAATAAAACTTTTTTAGATGTGGAGGAAAGATGACTAACGAGCATTAAAGGTTTTAGAAACATCAGGCAAATAAAGGAAACTCAGAACATACCCTTTCTGTATTGCCTCATTTTGAAGTCCACCTCTAACAGGAGATTAGGGGAAACTGAATAGATCTGCACAGGCAATGCTGGAATTATATAGTGTGATAAAAAGCAATAGAAGAAGACAGAGTTTGCTGAAGCTAAGAAACATCTTAGTTTTTCTTACAATCTAATTCATTTGCTTTATTTCCCATGGCTATAGAAGCATTAGCATTTGAGGCACTCTGCATCAAGTACAGCGATTCAAGAAAAGAAATCATAAAAAGCATGAATCACTGGGGTTATATTCAAATCCTACACATTTGGCCATCATTTTCTAAGTAACCTTCTTACACTAATATACCAAAAATGTGCACTGGAACCCTACACTGGCAGAGAAATTAGATGACTAGGTCTTTTTCATCTACACTTTCTCTGGTTCCAGATTTCTGTGGGTTTATTATTACAAATTATTTTAGAAATCCTTTTTCCTGTAACAGTGAACATACTTGTTCTCTGTTTTAATCATTGAGAGACACAACAAGGCTAATATTGTCATATATTAAGTAATTGAAACACTTAGCCTTCAACTGTGGTGATATCCCAGGAGATTACCCCTCCTGCTGGGTGATATCACTCAGACTACATAGCTCCTATACACTTTTTCTCTTTTTTTCCCCTGAGCTTTTAAATTTTCCAATTGTCTTGCTTCTTAGGACTGTCAACCATGCCAGCTATTCAGAGACCACACCAATATGAACTCCATGATTATATGCCTTGGGGGCTAACCAGGACTAGTAGGGTCTTCACATTTGGACAAAACTGTGATACTCTTAGTCTTGATGAATAGTCTGGTTTTGGTCTATATCCACCAATTAAGTTGTCTAACATCAGGAGCAACAGGGAGCTGGAAGGAGCAAAGCTTTCGAGGACTCCATCAAAGCCAAAAGGTGACATGAGGAGTAAAGCACTGTCAAATGTTAGGAAAAGCATCACTGCATGACTTTTCGTGAACAAAGGAGACTGGAAAAATCTGTGTGTACTAAAGTCCAGAGTGGAAGTCAAGTAGAGATTGAAGGAAATGGCTTTGCTTTGCTGCTTGGAATTATAAAGCCCAGTTCTTTGGACTTCTCCACCCCAAGCATCTTTGTCTTACATGAGCAATTCTACTTTGGTCATAGGGAACATTTCTATCAGTATGAGTTTGTGGAGTTGAACCTCAATACAATTCCCACTTTAATATAAGTTGTCACAGGAAAAAGGAAAAAAAGAATGAAACAAATATACAGAACTAAACCTGCCATTGTAGTTGGCCGAGGTAAAGGGCAACAGGGTATTGAAATGGAGCCAGTATGGTCTGCAGAAACAAGCATCTATGAGCTAAGAAATACACGCAAGTGAAATGTGCATTATATGCTCAGTATTAAAATGTAGTGCTCTGCTTTAATGATTCCCACAGAAGCAAAACCCACTTTTTCAATGTTTGTGGTAATCCACTAAAAGCAAAATGTGGAAAAACCTTAACGATGCCCTTTCCTTCCAGTAACAACAGATATAGGCAGTGTAGTTCATTTTTTAAAAAAAAAAAACACTTTCCATTTTTTTGTTCAGTTTCTTTATTCTGTGCAGCACAGAACATAATTACTTTACACTGTAGGCTCAAAAAGTCACTAAGCAGCTGATAAAAGGCAAAGAAATCAGTACGATTTTCTAGCTGAAAAAAGGGCTTTTCTTATTGGAGCTGATAACTCTCACCAAGGGCTCCAGGCTTTTGTTACATCAATTTGACGAACTCATAATCTCTGCATTATGAATGTTCAACCAGGATATTTTCTGCTGTAGTGTATCAAGCACCTTCAATATCACAGCTCCTGTTGTCATTGTTGGGTAAACAGCTTTTGACATGTTTTCAATATGATTACATTAGAACAAGTGGGTCATGATTGATAACCTAATATTCAGGCCATGCAAATCATCAATCACAGGAAGTATATTAATTATTCAATGAAACCATCTAATGCAAGAATCAATGTTGGAAATGAAGAAAAGAAACTCACAGCTCCCAGCAGAGGCTACACCAGATAATAAAAAAGGAATACTAAATAATCTCAGCCCATAATCCTGTTTAATAAAATCCATTTATTTAGCTGTCAAAAACATGATACAATTATTTAAAAAAAAAAACAACAGCAAGAAAAAAAACCCCAAGATAATGAAAAACTTTTTTCTTGTGGAAAACAGACTTTTGCACTTTTATACTGTGATTAAATGTGAACTCTAAAAATATACAGCAAATAATGAGAATAGCTGTGACATGTGAAGAAAAAGAATCACTTAGAAAAACAGGTGTTCTCAGTTATTTTTAGTGAAATTAAATCAATTATAACAGTATGACACATGGCCTGCAACAGCCCAAGAACCTTACAGGTCCCCTACACATCACACACACATGGAGTAACTAATGATTCTGCATAGGAGTGGACGTTGTCCCTCCTTAAACAATCCAAAATTATTCAAGTAGCCAAAGCAGCCCAAGAAAGAAGGATCCTCAAAATGTCTGCTATCCTTCTAAAGTGACACAAATTGTGGCCAAAAAGTTTTGTAATACAGAAACAGAGGGGCATAGCAGCAACACTGGAAGTTGCAAACTTCATGACCCACCTGACTGATGCGTTGCTGTGTTGGTGGAGAGGGGATTTGATGGCACTCACCTGAGCAGGTAGCTCTCCTCAGGCACTTGTTGACCCATATTCTCTGCTGGTTTTTACTTCAGCAATTCCTGAAATAACTCATCCTGCTTCATTTGAAGCAGACCCCAGGGTATCTTAAACATAAAATCTCTGGCAATTAATGTTGTCATTATCAGCATTCACTTAGGCAGGAAACCATGCACAGACTTCTACATTCTTCTTGTAATAAAATCCTACATGACTTCCACTCCATCCACTCTCTTGCTGGTTATTTTCTCCTTTAGCACCATGTCTCATCCCTAGTTCACAAGGCCCTTTGCAATTTTTGGCATAATGCTGCTTGGGCTGACACTTAAATTATCATCTCATAGCCACCTCTCTTTTCATTTTAGCATGAAATCCCTTTCTCTATCTGCTTTCCTTCTGCATTTTAGCATCAGATTTTCAAAGCATACTATTTATTCATGGGATCTGCTTTTCTTTCAAAGGAAACATCAAAATGTATCAGTTCTCTCTCTGCACGCAAACAGATAAGAGATAAGCGTGAGATTTTTCACAAAAGTTCCATTCACCAGAGTGAGAAAGAAAAGTAAAGACAGGAGCATCTGACTTTGAGTGTAAATACAGAGGAACCCTCTTGGAGCTTGTTCTATTTCACTGTGCCTAAGATATACAAAAGTCTACATGTACTCCCTGAGTGGCAGATTGTGACAATGTGCAATACCAAGTCCACCAGAATGAAATGGTGACCAGCCCCACTAACCTTACCTGCACCATGCCAGTCCACCTGCAGAAAGGCAGTAATTATCTTAATTGTGTGTCTAATACTGCTTTTTCATTGCCAAGAAGTAGATACACACTATCATGAAACATGGCTTTCAAGGTTAGATGCAAGAAGGACAGTGACAGCCATAGCAGGCTCTTGCAAACAGCTCCAGGAAGCCTTGACTGATGAGGCGACAGCTCCATCCACAGTATCTGCCCAGTGAGGTACACCCAAATATTTCACTCAGTCAAACTTACAGGTCTCTTAGTTTATCTTCCTGCTAGGAAATAGTTTCAGCACATGCCTGCTTAAATGGTGCAGTATTTGGCAATGAGAGGCTTAGGCTTCTGGAGAAATGCTTTGGCACAGCTTGTGATCTTCCTCAGTCTATGGGTGGAAAGCCACAGGGGCATGGTGGCATCATGGGGCAGCGACTCCCCACAGAACCATTCACCCCCTTTACCTGAGCAGACTCATTAACAAAGTCTTGATTTTAAAACAGGATATTCTATACAAGCTGAAGAAGCGGAAGTTTCACTCATTTCATTACTATGTTTTAAATGTTGTCAAGCCAACTGGACTTTCTGTTTAGGTAGACAGCCAGATGGTGTTTAAGCCCTCAATACTGGGTTTTGTGTACTTATAAGTTCCCAGGGGTCTACATGACTCCCATGTTTGCTCCTACTTCAACATCTTTCAAGTACTTTTCTTGAACATTGGTTTCTACCAGTAACCCCTCTATTAACACCCATCATAAAATGCTCGAGGTCCAAACCAATGCCAGTCCCAGAGGTATTTCAGCATCTGAAACGCAACCTTTCTCCCGTTTCCAAATCTCTTCCCTATCCAGAGACAAATGTTAACTGAACCATCAAAAACAAAGCTGTTGTAGGGTTCCAAAGGCAATCAGGTTTTAGGAATGTAAGACTTGAAAGAACTTCTAGATTGAGCATGCAGTTCCTTGCTCTTACAAGGACTAATCATACAAACCCTTTCATGAAACTCCTTTGGAAGCTTATCAGGTTCTAACTTTTTTTTTAATATGCATATAAAAATACATATGTGTATGCATATTAGATTTTGGGCTTACCACTGCTTTGGGGAGATTGTTCCATAGCCTCACCACTGTAAGAGCTAGAAACTCTGTAGAAATTCTGTTCTAATTTTCAGGCACAAAGCATTCATGGCTGGTTTCTGCACATTTATTTTGGTCTTAACATTGTTCTGTAGCTCTTTACTTTCCTCAAAGGCAAAAAGTTGCAGAAAATGCAGACAAGCCATGTATTCAAAATGGAGTGCACAGTTTAATGTACATAGAGATAGGAAGTCCCCAAACCAAAAAAAGAAATTCTTAAATTTTACAGTCCCCCTCAAATTGCACATTAATAAAAATCTTCATGTCTGTTTTCTAAAAAGATAACAAAAATGGAAAAATATTGTTGTGTAGCAAAAAATTGTTAAGCCAGAGCTTATATGATGTACCAGCTCCTAATGAAGATCCACTAAACTTCCTAAGAGAACGCAGTTGTTTTACAGAAAAATGGAAATTGAAATTGGAACTCTCTCCATTCATTCTGTAACAGAGAAAAAATACAGATATACGTGCAAAGAAAATGTGTTTAAATAACAGTTTTCATTTCAAGAATATCAGGTAATTATTTTTGGAGAATACGGGGGGGAAAAAAGCAGAAAGAAGATCACTTCATCTATCTGGAGAGATTTCAAAAAACTTTTTCCAGTTCTAATGTAAGTAAATACCAATCACAAACAGATGAAACCCTGGGGTCAAGCAGCAGTATGGCTGTGCTTTGCCATTGCTTCTTCTATCAGCACAGCACAGCTTTTCACAGCCCACTGCCCTATTGCCCTGTGACTCCAAGTTCTTGGGTGAGAGCATTATGGCTCATCAGAGAAGAGTCAGTGACAGAGGTTGCAAGAAGCTTTCCACTATAAAACAGCAAAGCACTTTAAGACTGTTAACACCAATGTGCTGATCACTTATTCAAGCACTTGCAGTTTTTCTTTTAAAAGAATTGAAATGATGGCACTGAGCAAAGGAAGTTCAACCACAGCTAGAGCATTTTGATCACTACAGAAGATAGTGTCATGCAGGCCTTTCTGATTCATGCCAACTCCTGTTAGTACACTCAGGCTTCTCCTTTAAAATATTTTTTAGTATATCTTTTATCTTTAGTTCTAAAATGCATTGTATTTACCCAAGAGATAAGACCAAGTTTCTGTTTCCAAAACATTTAGACTGATTTTTTTTTTTAAATTCCACAAGAGACTAAAACTCATCTTTCTGGTCTACCAGGCAATTATACATCTAGGCATTCAAAAGAAAAAAACATTTTTCTTCCATACCCAATGGACAGTTGACTAAACACACATTATTTTAGCTGTAGATTATCTTTTTAGTTTTTAAATCAGCACATGTACATTGATAGCTACCTGGCTTCTTGCATGAAGAAGTAGAGAAAAAAGTACAAGTCACACAAAAGTTGACAGAAGCCACACCAACAGAAAACTAGCCAAAGCACATGGAGTCAGAAAGTCTATCATAGAATAGAATTTGGCCCACAGTCTGTATCTTGAAGTATCTGTGGCAATTTACCAATAACAGTTTTGCTTTATCTCATTTTGAAATCTTATTGATACACTGACTTAATCAAATCATTAGTTTGACCCCGCATATCCAGAAGCAGAAGATAAACTTTGTCGATCTTGCTTGTTGATGAAAAGCTCTTGGACAAGACTTTCATTCTTGCTGCTCCCTAGCCAGGTGTTCTCAGCATAGCACTGAATCTTTCCTCAGGCCAACATCCATTTTCACTTATCATCTTGTACTTTATTTCTTTCGATATTATGATATTGCTCATGTGAAGAAGACCAGAATAACTCTGGAACATTACCATGCTAATGCAGATCTGCAGGTTTTAGGACCTATGCTGGTCTCTCCAAATGGACATGCTTCTCCTTCCTGTGCCTCAAGCTCCTTTTTCAGTAGTACCAATGCACTCAAAGTCCTGAATGCTCTCCCCAGGGGAGCTGTCTAAAACGTTTCATCCAAATCCTGAGTGTAGATTGCTGCATTCTTTCATAACCACATTGGAGTTTTCACAACATGAGCCACCAAAATCTGGGAATCCTGGGCTCATTGCCTTCTAACTGATGGGATTCATGTGCCTTATTTCACCGGCAGTTTTCACCTCCTCCCTCCAGGCTAATACGCCAAGAGAAGGACGCAGTTTCAGCCAAACTTGGAAGTTATTTCATTCTGCATCAAAGATTTGACTGCAAATCTCTTTAGGTATCAGTCAGATCAGATACCAGGTTTCTCACACAGCCAGGACAAATGCTTAGTCACCTGGCTGAAGGGAGGGGGATGAGGAGATGGAGAGGTACCCAACCATTCTATTTTGTAAAACTCAAGCAAGCTGGTATGTTTGGAGAACTTTTATTGGATTGAGACCCTCACACAAGCAAACAGAAACACCTCATTTATGTATCCAAGCAAAATTAAAACATGAAACATATTCTGTGCTGCTAAGACTGCCAAAGATGATGTGCCTATGAGAATGACCAGAAGTAGAATTTAAGTTCCCAAAAAAATCGAATGTCAAAAACTTGCGCAGCTGCGGACTTAAAGCAGTAGATAAGCAGAATTTGTGAGAATATATAAGATACCAAAGCCACATTTGGAAATTTTGGTCCCTTCATGGATTTAACTCTCATTTTTAACACCTTCATTTCCCTTCTGCAAAAGACAAGTAGGAGCACTCTTTTCACAGGAACACTGAAAAAAACCCGCATGCAATAAAATCTATGAGGGGATGAGCCCTTCAGGAAAAGTGCAAGCTTTTGAAAGAGAAATTACAATTCATAGGTGGATTTTGCAAAGTAGGTCTTCAGCCAATGGCAAACTTCTAGAAAAAACATATTCACTATGGAGCAGTGAGGCCTTGTACTTAGCTCAGGGCTGCGCTGGCTGGACACAAGTTAGTCTGTGATACCTGACCACTGTCTCATTTATAATACCTTGTGTGTTGTGATTGTTATCATCACACCACGGTGTACAGCACTCAATATGTTGGAGAAAACACATGCAGAACGTGCTAGTCACTCACTCCACCCTGCTCTTGCTTTGAGCTGTCAGTGTAGCAGAGGAAGAAACTCTGCTCTTCTCCTATATGAGCCTACGTCTGCTTCCTCCATCACAGAAATTGTCCAGAGTCTCAGAGAAATGTTCACAGGCATTTGTTGTATGCAAATAGCTGCCAAATAAATCATTGTATATTGCAGCACAACCCCTGAGGGGGTTTGTACCTATGGAACTTGCTACTGTCACTCCACTTGCCCATATACCTTAATCATGTTATTCATTCAGCAAGAAGGATGAATGTTACAGCGTGAGACTTTAATCCCTCACTGCTGAGGATCTGATTCTCTGAGAGAGAGCAAAAGAGAGACCAGGAAATCCAGAGGAAAAAACGCAAGGTAGAAGACAAATACCATTATTTCTCAGCACTGGATTTAGGCAAGGATTGCATTATAAGAACATCTTCCTAAAATACTTCTGGAGAAATCTGTTGCATGAGAACACATTTATTGTGCATGTGTGCATGTACGTATGCACACGTCTGTACATACAGGGCCTAGACAGGACCTTTAAGGCAGAGAATTTGCAGCCTTTTAAAGCTTCTGAAAAATGCTTCCCTTCTCTCTCCTTCTGTGGGCTAGCTCTACAGATTACAAAATAACTTTACAAGAATATTTCCCCTGTCCTCCAACCCTTTAAATTTTTTTCCATAAAGACAATAAAAATGAAATAACAGCAGACATGAGAGGGAGAGAAGCACAGCATTTAGGGGTAATCAAAGAGCCTGTCTTTTTAATAGCCCCAGCACATTTTAAAAGGTACCAGTTTTTTTGATAGCTCTGCAGTCAGTGCTCTCTGTATGAGGGACAATGCCTATTTCATCATGCTGCCCTTGACAGTAACCCTGATGAATCCCTTCCACTAAGATTGAAGGCCTCAGTCCTCTGTTAAGACTGCCAGCAAATATGCTAACTACCAGGTCCTAGACAAATCTAGAGGAAACTAGAGGACCACTATGTCACACCCCATAGTGCCCCTAGAACAGTTATGGTGTAACACTAAACGGCATTGATACTTTTGCTTACCTATATTCAGGAGTGTTTATAAATCAGTAGATGAGAGATGCAATACCATTGTAGCTCATTACAAAGTTCTCCCTCCAGCTGGCCCCTATTATTCCAAAAAACTAGAAAAGTACAAGAATTGGGGGGGGGGGGGGGGGGGGGCAGAATGCAGCTTTTTTTATTTTCAAACAACTTGAAAAAAAGAGCTAACACAACATTGTCCAGTTCAGGTTTTATGAGAAGCACATCTAGCAGATAGTTTTTGTGAACCTTTCCTCTAAGCCTGAGTGACAACTTAATGAGCAATCTTCATAATACCAGATTCACTTACATAAAGTGAAGATGTGGTCTCACTTTCTTTCCCAGTACATCTTTCTGATCTCGTCCCTGCTGGAGAGATTGACCTGTGTTGATTTTCTAGATCCATTTTGATGTAAGCTGTTTGCAAGCCTGCTGACTCTCTCTCCTTGGCCTCATTCCATGTCCTCTATCCATCAACATGGGAAAGAGTACTGTCTTTCTTGAAAGTCCCTACTTCTGAGAAGCAGCAGAATGACAGGAGTTATTGAAGTTAGATATGACAGAGGTGTTAGCCCATTGACCAATTCACCAGTTTTAGTAATTAATTAAATTAATAATATTATAGCAGATGATCATAAATTGCATTGTTCCTGGTCCAGGAAGTGAGTAGGAAAAATCACTTTTTTATTCAATCTAATGTAAAAGATAGAAAAGTTTTCAAAACCTTATCTATCAATCAGATTTCCCAATTGGCTGGTGACTGTGGGGGACTCACTACCATATACCATTATTCAGTGATGTTGTGGTACGTTGACACTACTTTCATCCTTCCAGAACTTATCAGTCTCCACCAGACAGACTTGACACCTCTTGTAAGCCCCACATGACTGCTTGTTTCCCAGGTGAGAGAAGCCTTGAGTGCAAGAGCAGAAGGTCTGAATCCCATTTCTGCTACTGCCACCCAGCTCTGAGTGGCCACAGTGCACAGCATAGTGACAACCATGGCATTCCTGAGTCACCATGGATTTGCTGCACACATTTTATAGTCAAAATACAAAAGATTCTAATGAGGACTGGTGATACAAAGCCCTCCACACTTCCTTCTTGCCACCCCTGCTCAGCTAGGGAAGAATAGCAGTTTACGGACAATCTCAGTTTACTCTCTTGTTCATTACTATTGATCATTCTATGTCAACAAATGAAAGTACAATGGTTAACATTACAGATTAATTGTTGCATCTTGATCTATAATTAAGCAATAACGTGTGACAAGATTTTCAGGGATAGGAATGAAAAAGAATATGATGAAACACAGTATCTGGCACGAACATTTTGCTGACTGTGTAAAATCACAGCTCAACCTTGAGCTACTACCCAAAAACGCCATATCATCTCAATTTGCATCAAACACAGGGGAATTAAGGTACAGGACTATATAGTTTGCAATATTTGCATGGCATAACAGAGACCAAGACCCTAGTTTAGGAATGTGCTTTATATTTTAGGATTTTTTAATAACCTCTTTACTTTTTTACTGAATCAAATGAATCAGGAAATGTCAGCATTTTATATTTTCACGTAATCCACAAGGAAGGTAATTCTACATCAAGTATTTATTACACAGTACTACACAACATGCTATAGTCTAGGTAACTATGCTTCCTTAACTCTCTGTGGCTGGACCATGTCTTGCTAAACCTCAGAGCTCCACTGAATTGCCCTAGAGCCATTATTTTATGTCATGGCCAAGAATAGCAACTATATCTTTGATCCACCAGACCTGAATGATTATCCTCAATCCCAAAGTGTTCTACTTCTATTCCAGTTGTTCTCCAAAGCAGAATGTCATGACAAAACCCCATCATTGCTCAGCTCATTCCCAACACCAGAAAGGCTTGCATCAAGACTGAGCAAGCTTTATTTGTACAAGGGGGAAAGGTGGTGGCCTCATGTTCTGATTGTATGTCACAGTTGTATGGGCAATTGAAAATCAGTTGTTAATTTTAAGCATACAGGTGTTCAATGAAAAGATGGCTAGGTTATGAAAATATACCCAAATCCTTCCAAAAGTGGGGGTCTGTGCAACATGAACACGGTGAACAATTCACTGCTGAATGGTTTGATCAGGTTGCCAGCACTGGTTTCAAGAAATGATGCAAGAAATAGTTTTCTCATTATTTCTCATTTAGCCAGATTGTTATCCTGGGAAACCCTTCTTTAAGAGTGTCAGCATGTGTTGTTGCAAATTAATGACAGTTACTTTCTCAAAGACAAAAATATTCTACTGGAAAAGGATTTCTTACATTATTCACCACTTTTCTGAGGTTACATTGTTTGGATTCAGCCTTAAGTTTAGGACTGAAATCCAGACACAAACATATATGCACTCTTAACCTGTAATGTCACCCTGGATATAAATACGATTAGTATTTCCTCTTAATTATATTTCTGCTAGTACAGCCTGCATTTTCAAAGATGCTCAGCACTTTGTTTTATGCAGTGTGCAGATTTTCATGAGGGCACATACATACTGTTAAATTACAGAGATATTTAGCATAGGCACAAAATAGTTATGCACTTTTTTCTTTTTTCTTCCTTCTCCTCCTTTCTATATAGTCATAGTTCACTGGCCAATATCAGCATAACAGCTATTCTGTCAAAAAAAAAAAAATCCAAGCAATAATGGGCAGAGACTTTGTAAAGAAATTCACCCTGTTCTGGCAGGACATTTCTTATTATTTTTTAATCTGGAGAGACATTTTTTACAGAACAAATAGGAAGACACAAGCACTACCCAAGTGACCTTGCAATCCAGCTTTTGCAAGGCTGCAAAGGCGAGATGTCATGCCACAGACCAGGCTTTTATTCTTGGCTCTGCCAGCAGTCTGCTAGCAATGCTGGGCACTCACCTTAGCTCTCTGCCCCTCGCTTATCTCACCTGTAAGGGAGGGATAAGGCTACAGCATACACTTAGGTCTATGACTGACAACCATAGTGCAGCAAAATGGCCGATCTTTTGAGGGAATAAGTGTTATTCCTTCCCAGAACTTGAGTCAATTTGGGTGGGGCATGGAGGCAAGTGGGAACGCTACAAACCAAACCCTTTCTCCTCCTTAAAGCCATCAAGCTGTTGCACACCTCTGGCCTGGGGGTCTCTTCCAGCATGAAGGATATTTCTGGGACCTGGGCTTCCCCCTCACTTCAAAGTGTTCCTGCATAGCAGCTGGCTTTGAAGAATGCCTCTCCACAAGGCTATACATACAGCCAGCCACGGGCTGCTGTGTACCATAGAATCACAGAATTATGGAATGACTTGGGTTGGAAGGAGCCTTTAAGACCATCTAGTTCCAACCCCTCTGCCATGGGCAGGGATATCTTTCACTAGACCAGACTGGTTAGAGCCCCATCCAACCTGGCCTTGAACACTTCCAGGGGTGGGGCATCCACAGCTTCTCTGGGCAAACTGTTCCAGTGCGTCATCACTCACAAAGTAAGGAATTTCTTCCTAATATCTAATCTAAACCTACTCTCTTTCAGCTTGAATTAATTCCCCTTGTCCTACATGCTTTTTTAAATAGTCTCTCTCCATCTTTCTTGTAGACACCTTTCAGTCACTGGAAGGCCACAATTAGGTCCCCCCAAAGCCTTCTCTTTTCCAGGCAGAATATATGTGTGTATATATATTTGTATATATATATGAGAATATATATATGCTATATAATCAGAGACCTTTTTTGCAGCCCTCCTTCTGCAAAAGAGGGAAAGGGTCACGATTAGGCACGAAGAATGAAACACAGCAGACTCAGCCATGCCACAAAGCACACACGTGTGAGCACATGCACATCACATACCCATACTCAGAGGGTCAGGCTCTTACTTTTATTGCTGTTGTACACAAGCAAACCAAAGGGCGGTTTTAAATATGCTTCTACCTTCTACACTCTTATTGCATAAGATCATCAGGTGACATTCTTACACTCTAATTTTATGACACTGCAGTAGCTGCAGACCTGCCTGAAGGGTTGTCCCCAAAGTCACCAGCTTAGAGGAATGCTTGAACAGTGTAAAGCCATGACAAGAAGTTTTATGTCACTAACCAGTGACTACCAGTGGCTATATCCCTTTGCATGGGGCTTGTCTAGGCCTCAGGCGCCAATGTCAGTTTCAGCATCCTAAAACTGGTACTGTCAGATTGTTAATGAAAAGTTTTCAGATTCTTTCAAGTAGTATGCTCAGGAAAATAAGGTTGTCTCCTGTGTCATATAACAACAGACATTTCTACCCATAAATAGAACTTTCTAACCATGCAAGTCTCTATTTTTTTGGTGGTAATGTTATTGCCTCAACAGCAGCAAGTGTCAAGGAGTGGCATGGATAAATCATGCAGTGTCTGCAAGACAGTGTTTTAGGTTCACATGAATCACCCCTTCAAAGAGCTGAAATCTCTAGAGACTTGTGGGCAAGGATTCCCAGTTCCAGGCTGAGATAACCCCTCCTGAGTGTTGGCAGTCCATGCTTTCCCAAACACACCTCAGCTCTGGCACTACACCATCACCCAATCACAGCTCTTCAAGATTCAAGAGATGTGAAAGAGGGAAGTAGCACAGCAAAGATATTTGACTATCAGAGGTTACAACTGGCCAGCAGGAATCCTGATTAATGCATTTTTACCAAATGGGAAGTAATATTTAATTTTTATTCAAAAAGATATACCAAGCTAAGGTTAGGTGCCTTCATTTTTTTTAGCTTTCCTTGATGCAAAGGGGGAGGAGACAAGCAAAGAAATTAGTCAGTAAAGGCTCTCAGAGGTTGTATCTTGTTAGCATATAAGTTTTGATGTGAGTATTTCATTAGTTTTAGATAGGCCCAACAGACATTTGAACTCCTGTAGCCTTATAGGTTTTCTTTAATTTCCATGTAAGGAAAAAGTATAAATAAGAACCCTTGATAGATCTATTTTATGCCCTTCATTTTTATACACATTCCTCATGCTCCCTTCTAATTGCCCTCTCATGCTGTAATTCCCATGCTAAATGTTTTCATTTTCCCCAGATACAGAGTTCGGTCTTTGCCTTTTATATCCATTTCCCATCCTATTTATGCCCTGTATTTCCAGTTAAAAATATATCACGACAATCCAATATTTTCAGTGTTCTGTAGACCTTGATTTTAACACTTTTCTTGCTTTTTCATTCCTGTTGCTCCCTAATTTGTCCACTGACAAACCCTTTTCTGCAGCAACTTCAGCTTGAAGGCAGTGATCAAATTATTCCTTCTAATATGTATTACCATGTATTTTTCAGCACTGAACTTCATCTGAAATTATGTTCCCCAGCCACCTAGCTTTGTTGAGTCTCATCAGAGTTCCTCACAGTCTCATTTCATCTGGACGAACCTAAATAATTTTGCAGATTTTGTGACCTCAACATTTTCCTCCCCCATCCTCACAGATTATAAATGGGTCTGTTAAATGCTTGGGATCACACACAGCATCATAATATCATGCTGAAAATGAACCATTTATTCCAATTTTTTTTTTCCTGAAAACCAGCCATAATTGGTGGCAGGACCTTACCCCTCTCACCTCCCCTAGAATGGCTGGATTTTGTTGACTTAATTTTCTTAGCAGTCTTTTGAAAAATGAAAACTGTATCTGCTAGTTCTCAGAAACTGAACTCAAGTAACACGTAGTCCTTACCAGCCTCTCGGGTGCTGAATATATTAATTTGGATGGATACCTCATCTTCTGACACCTCTGCTCCTTTAGTCAGGGAAAGTATCCTTGAATGCTTGCCCTGTTTCATACTCTTGCCTTGGCATCTACTATCGGCCACTTCCGAGACAGAAGATGGAATAAATGGGCCTATGGTCTTGCTTGGTACAGCCGTTCCTATGCAGTAATCCCATCTTCATTATCTTGAATATTAGGTTTCAGGCTGGGTTTTCCCCAGACTCCCTGTGATGACAAATGATTTAAAGAAAACATTAAGACAAAAATGCTCGGAAGTGACTGATTTCGGATGGCATAGGATGACAGCTTTGTATCACATCTGAATGTAAATAACTTCCTGCTTACTCTCACCTTCGAATCTTTAATGGAGACAGTAAAATAAGACAAATCTTATATTAGTACACCCTCGAGCCCATCAATCATTTCCCTTCCTCAACAGAATACAATTACCTTTGTATATGATTTTTCTACAGTCTTGAATCCACATGACAGTGGACTCAACCATCTTTCAATGAATTAAGAGAAAAATATTTTTGAGATGCATCCAATGTTTCCCATGCTGTTATCATCTATATGCTCTGAATTTACTATTTTTCTTTTTTTTATTTTTAAGGAGGAAAAATAACAGACAAGCACATATATAAAGCAAATAATTTATAATCCCATGACTGAGGTCAGAGCTTCACGGAGCCTGTATTTCTTTCTTTTCTTGTCATATTTGTTGGTTTATGGTATTAGGAGGACAAGTCCAGAAAGGGATTCAGTCACCCTTCTAGTTTTAGAGATAATTATAACACTCATCATTACTTAACACTAGAATTGAAAGACTCAGTCCTAGAGTCTTTCTCATTGACATCAGTTGTCTGATGTCTCGTTGACATCAGTTCAAATTCCTCTAGCACTAACATCAGGCTCCACATTGATAGATATTTTAAATTAGAAGCTGCAGGATCTGGATGAAGGGCAAGTTAACAGCACTGACTTTGAGTTGCTCTTTGTACCAACACAGATGTGTACACTTTTGACAGTAGGAAGATTAATCAGCACTGAATATTTGGGTAATATTCCTCCTCTGGGCCTGTTAATTGCTGCCAATTTTTTGGAAATATGGGGGGTTTAATGCATTGGTGATTAGGCTTTGTACTTTTGGTACAAGGTCTGACATCTGGACCACCCAGGTAAAAGCCCACTGCATTTCAGAAAAGAGTTGACTCTAAATGCTTGGGAATGTCCCCTTAAAAAATGATGTTTGGGGGCTAATCCATGAATTCTACATATGCTGCAAACATCTGCTTATGTCCCAAGGTCAGAAGAAGACCTCTGAAACAACAGAATTTTAAAAAAACAGCAGTTTTTTTGTTTTCAAGAGCCCCAAACCTAGACCCTCAGACCTGAATGTTACGGGGAAAAAAAAATTACAAGGCAGGTTGAGGCAACTGCTTTGGGATTCTTTATCATTGACTGCCATTTAGCCTGGAGATGCCATGTTCCACCCACAAATCACATGTTCAGTAACCAACCCACTCAGCCACAGCCAGCCAGTAATTGTTTGCTGCACAAACTCTGTAACACTTCATTAGTTCTGCCACACATCTACTTCCACTGAAGGTAACTTTCCAAAACGAAAAAGCACAGAGCAACATTACAACTTCCATCTATTTTTAGTGCAACTTAAAAAAAATACAGGAAATGCAATTGAGGAAAAGTGCTGCTCGCACTGTAGTTTACAATTTAAAGTAAAAATATGACCTGCGTTTTTGGTTTGGTTTTATTTTTTCTTCTGTCAATCTTACATTTCTCCAATGAGACTGTGAGAAATGTGCAAAGTTATGTGATCATTTCTGACAGTTCTTGGCAGCTGGGCAGGCAAGCATTGGAAAGGATCTCTCTCTCCCGATCCAAGATTAAATTTGGACTGAAACACAGGGCTCATTTAGGCAGCAATTAAAGGACCTTATAGACTGAGGGAGAATGAAATGATAAATGCAAAGAGGCTTATTTAATGGGGATATTAAGTAAACTGCTGGTAAAAATGCCCATTTATCATCCACTGATTCCTAATTGGTTTCCTGTTCCTGCCTGCATGTGGCATTTTCAGAAGGAATTACCTTCCTTTAGTGCGACTGTTGCAAATGCAATAAATCAAGGCCATAGATTTCTAGCTAATTTAGATGGAGACTAAATTGGAGCCAAAGCATGCAAGAGTGCTTGCAATTAATGTTCATTACAACTTTTAGCTTCAAAAACAGGAAGGATCATTTTAATGCACCATTCCCGAGCAAGGACGCTGCTTCAAGACTTGGCCACCCTTTGTATGCTCAACAAAAATCACTTGCCTTTGTAAGCCACTGACCTTCCTGAAACCATCCTAGGAATCCAGACTGAGGTCTAAGCACCTGTACTTCAAGAAAATTCCC
Source organism: Monarcha castaneiventris obscurior (assembly GCA_026261815.1). Classification (NCBI taxonomy): domain Eukaryota; kingdom Metazoa; phylum Chordata; class Aves; order Passeriformes; family Monarchidae; genus Monarcha; species Monarcha castaneiventris. The sequence goes on from JAMPIT010000566.1 coordinate 16,089,642, forward strand.
TTCCTTTTTTATTTGCCTCATGTGTTATAAAAGCCAACTTACACAAAAATAGCTTATATTCACCAAGTTGTTATTGATCTCAGACACCTGATTCCAACAACATAAACTTTATTTCCATCAGGTGGTACAATTTTCTAGATGAAAAATAATAAAGTAAATTTTCGTTTCCCAAGTGCAGCTTCAGTAGATGGTCTACAGCCTTTCAGTATATTCCTTTTCCAAGGGTTCAGCCTTGCCGAAGAGAAGAAAAAGACTTGTTACTGTGGGAATGTCTTTGTTTTGCCATTCTCACAAGGTGCTTTAGAGATGGAGTCTGTGTCTCATTTTATGGTGTTTTATTGTTTGATACAGCAAGCTGCATTTGAAAACCCATGCAGTGACCCAGACTTTCTGCAGCTTTTGGCATTTGCTTCACTAGAGTGTAGACCTGATATGCAGCATTGTGAGTATAAACAAAACTTGGGTAGTTGTTGTGAGTTTCCAAACACAGCAAAATGGACAAAAAGTATTCCACTGCCTGAATACAGCAAAGATCATGGAACTTTATATTCAGTGGAAAGAAAATTGGTTTACTGGGTCAGAATCCCCCCAAAAGTTTTTTTTATGTATAAGTTCCTCGTTGTTTCTCTTACACACTGAAAAAAAAAAAGTTCTTGCTTGTCTTTTGCATCCAAAAAACACAATTGGCACAATCTAAATACCTCAAAGCAATCAAGAGAAAAAGATTTAGAAATACAATCTATCCTTGGTGTCACAGAACAGACAACAATCTATCTTTTCTTTAGACCTGAATCCAGTCACAGACAGATTTTTTGTTCTCTTCTGCTTGGTCATTTACCATTTAATTCCTTGTTCTCAGTTTGGATCGCCACTCACAGAATTAACATTCAGAATTTACAGCTTTCAGAGCTGGCATGTTTGTTGCAAATGATCAGTTTTGAGTGGAATAGGTTGAAACCCAAGTGGGTGATAAAGAAATCCATTAACTTACTGACACACAAATCTTCCATCTTCCTCTATAATGTGCCCATGAATGGTTAAAGGCAGTACCCTGGGGAAGATCAGGGTTACACTTATTCTCCTCCCCCAACCATATGTAGATAAATATTCATTGGGAAAAAAACCTGACATGGAAATACAAATGTTGGTATTAATGCCCATTCCAAGAGTCCGTGCTGTGGAGGAAATGGGCTGGCAATCTGAAGATCCAATTTCCTTTTTCCAGGCTCTGCTACCAACTTACTATTTCATCATATGCAGAACATTTCATTTTTCCATGCCTCATCTTCTCTCTCACGAAAGCGTGTCTAACTTCCACAGATGGGAATTACCATAAACAAGCACTAACTACTTTCACTTTTTAATTTTAAGCAGCTTTAGGATATTTACCCTGAATGCCAGGAGCACAGAGAAACACTAAGGCAGGCCTGGGAATGCTCTGCCATGACGGAAAGCAAGGCATAAATGTTCCTTAAGTGAAACAACCTGTCTAGCTCTTGCCCAGCCACACTTCTGTTTCAGTGCTTGCTGCACACACAACTGAAATGACTGAGTGTTAAAGGAAAGTGTGGATTATACAGAGAGGGAGAGCACTTAAATTTGCCATTCTAAGGATTCCCATTGGTTTGATATTTGATGAAGCCAACTGAGGTTCCAGGTTAAGGAAGTTTACATTTAATTTACACAATACTTCAAACAGTAGAAAATTACACTTTAAAGGTACTTATTCTCTTTTTTCCCCTCCTTTTACAGTACTCTAATGCCTTAATAAATCAGGGCCTAGAAGTACTCTGAATTTAAAAGCCAGAAGCAGATTTTTACCAGGAGAGCATATAAAGCTGTTGGGGCCTGGTGCACTCAGCCATTACACTTCAAAAGGCAGAGAGTGCAGATCTTGGACTACAGTACTTTCAATTCCAAATAACTGACCAGAGCTCAATCTGACATTAATGGGTTTTATACTGCTTTAATGCCACTGACTGCAGTGGACCTATAGGTATATTTTTACCAAGGCAAGTAACATCAGAATCAGGCCTCAAATCTCATGGCTGATAGGCTCTCTTACCCAACCAGCTCAATAATTTGCTTTAAATCCTTCTCAATTTACCATTCTTAAGGCCTTACAGTCTTCAGAAAGGAAGATGTTTGGGTTTTCTTTAAACCAGATGCAGCTCGTCTGCCAAGCATTTAGTCCAATTAAGTCCCAATTTTATATTATTTTTCAGCCACATGTTGCAACAAAATACAGAGTAGAAACCCACATATGGTTTCTGATATTGGAATAATGAAACTCAAAGAAAGAAAGAATTGAATTTCCTGTGGTTCCTTTTAAAAATACAAAATGTGTAATATTTTAATAGACTAAAATCAGTACACATGGAATATTACTTGGTCCCAACTGAATACAAGGTTGTACATTAATGGAAAAGTCCTGCTGATGTAAATGAAGAGGCAGAACACTGTACTAAATAACTGGGAATTTATTACTCAACCAAAACCATATACCGAATTGGTACACATCAAATCCACTGGCAGAAGGGGAGAGCAAGTTTATGTTAAAAGCAGCTGCCTGTAGCCAGTGGTGGTGGAGTGAACAGATTCTGATCTCACACACCTACAAATGAAGAGTAATTCCAGTGTTTCCACAGGGGTTGCAAGACTGCAAAACAGTTGTGGAGAAAACTTAATCAGCTCGAGGTGTAATTGACTCCACCAAGTTCTCATGAACTCACCAGCAAAACACATGCAGTCAAACACAGTTAAGTGTGTTTCATTTCTTTTCAATTATGTGCCAGTCCCATAAACAATTTCCATAAAATATGTGCCCTGATATTCAATTTTCTATCTTCTTGTTTTGGTCTGCAATGCACAGATTTGACAAGGGAAGATTAACACAAATTAAGGGTTCTATAGGCCCTCCAACATGAAGACCCAGTAATGCATGTGCTACTGGTGTTTCCTGTGTGCAGGCTCCACAGAATCAATGACCATCCAGGGTGAGGCAGGTTTAGCTCAAACCAAAGCCATTCATATTTTTGACATCATTGGTTCAATCCACAATGTGTCACTTCCCACATCAGTAATCATACACGCACCATGGAAAGATTCATTTCGGGGAGCAATGGGCACAACTTTCAAACCTGGGTGTCCTACAGCAAGCTGTGAAGACTGAAAGATGCTTAGGTGAAAATTATTCATTCCCTGTGGGGCTCAAATGGAAAGAATCTCAGAACTCAAACCCTCTCTTCTCCCTCCATCTCTTCATTACTTGTCATGACTTAGGAAAAGAAAAAAGTTAAATAACATGGTGACCTGTACAGCCCACCTCAAAATAATCCTGTGTGAGGAATGTACTGTTATTAAACTTCCCCTTGATATCAATTAATCCACAGCATTCTTTGCATCTGTGGGGTATCAGATGCAGGAGGGAAACAACTGGTGTATGTAGAAAACAGCATGAAGTAAAACTACAATCTGAGTCTCCTGAACAATGGTAAAATGCAGCAATCCATAAGGGTAAAGTGACCACTTCAAAATTAACCGCAAGGATTTACAGCTGAGAATTAATTTCAGCTCTATTATTATGTCTGGTAAAATAGTCTCAGTTATACACTAATTTATATGGAACCACAAAGGAAATCCTATTTCATTAAGTGGATTAAGCATTAATGTATTACCCTTTCCATTTTTATCTTCATTTCATAAAGTGCCTAATAGGAGGTCAAATTAAGAGACCAAATTAACATTTAAAAAAGTCATAGTGAATGTTATACCACAGTGATTCTAACCACGCTATTCTTTATCATGATGGTACCAAGGCTATTTTAGCCTTGGTACTCGAAATTAATAACTGTTATTTCCACAGGGAACCATTTTTTCTGAATGTAAATCATTCAGCAAAGTCAGGCAGAAGAAACAAAAGCATTACTCATTTCAAACAAAGGTGTAAGCAGAACAGGAAGAAAGAAAGCAGAAAGTGCTAAATCAGTTCCCCATTCTCCCTCTGAGATCCATACAAAGGAAGCCCTCAGCAACCTCAACTCAGGTTTATGACTGAAACCAATGGAGTCCACCCTAACCCAGTACATCATATCAGCTATTTTGAAGGCCTTTCTTCAAGTACTGATTACTCAAAACAAGATGATGTGACAATTGCCCACATAAAAACAGACGCTTGTGCAAAGCCTTATGTACAGTTACTCATCAGAGCAGTTCTCCAAATCAAATTCCAGCCACAATATTTTGTTTTCTCTGCTTGTTTGTGTTTCTTTACACCACAGTCATTGTCCTGCTAACACAGTTTCCTAGTCTTTGCTGTTGGTAATTCATATTATCCTTAACTAACATTAAAGGTTTATCATTTCAATATTATTAGATCAGTTTTCTAAGGAATTTCTATTATATTTGTGTAATGTTGTTTATATGTCAAATATGTGTCAAGTCTGAGGGCACTGAGAGTTTAATAGCTTGGAGTAACTAGTGAAATCACATCTGGAAAACAGCCTTGTTGGAATCTGAATAATAAACTCATCTTACCATAATAACAAACAGGAAGGATTTCTGTATAGAAATACATGACTTTGAAGAATTTTTTTTTTCTATTCTAATCTTCAAAAGCACCAATACCAGGTTGTAGCCGGACCATTCAATTTAATTAGTGCATCTGCTTTTTTTGCTCCTTTGCTCATTATGAGCTTTAATTTGGAATGTTTTTATACACCAGTGAAGATAGATTTCCCACATCACATGGGTAGGGAAATGAGTAAGAAGAAGAACACCAAATGCAAATTGAATCTGTCGTCTGTGAAGGACTTGGATGTGCTGTCCTTCTACCCCCTTTTTCCACCAGCAGGCAACCCATAACCTCCAAGTCTTTTTCTAAGAACTTCTCTTTCTGTGCAAAACATTTTACAAACATCCTATTCCATCAGTGGCTGGCTTCCCCACCATTCTCCTACTCCCACATCCAAGCACAGCTTTTCTGTTGGGTGATATAACTTCTCATTTTTGAGGGTTAGACTTCCTTTTCACAAGATTCACCTCCCTCCTTAGAGACTTCCCACACTATGAGAAGAACACAAAGACAGCTCTGACCCCTCTGCCAAACTCTGCTTCCTGCTCTTCCCCTGTCTTTCAACAAAGGGCATTGTGGGTCAGCTGCTAACAGGGAAAGAAATGGTTTGTTTCAGTGGCTGGTAAGCTGTACTGGGAGAAGAGGGGAAACATGACTGGGGATGCTAAGAGAAAGTCTGCCCGGGACAGTTGGTATTGGTTCTGTGGATAATGTGACTGAAAATGTATCTACGGATCAAGTCACAGGACTTCTGCAAGTTCAGGCTAAGTTTGGCAAATCCCGAGGTTTCAAAAAAGCGCTTGTCAAATTCACAAAAAATTGTAGCCTGTAAGATTTGTATCTCTGCAGCTAAAAAAATTATCCTACTGCTAAGATTTATAGCAACTATATTGCACATGAATTACAGGAAAGGAAGGAAAGGGACAAATATGTCTGAAAAGTCCTTCTTTTTTAACTCAGCATGGGATGGCTTTCTAAGCACCTTTCAATGTCTGTTTTTCACAGCTATTTTTAATATATGTAGTCTTGCAGAGATATTTAGTCAAGAAGTGCTATGCTGGTCCAGCTGGCAGAAAGAAAAAATTCCCTGAGGAAAAATTCAGTTAAGGTCATAGTTTTTATTGTCCTGTCACAAGTACTGTTCAGAGTGAATCAGTGCTACTCAACCTTTATCTAGACACTTTGGCCCACTGTACGTCAAGGACGAAAGGTGTGTCAGGCAAATATGTCACCAAGAATGTGGGATTTTCCCTCTGTGTGTCTCTCTCTCAGCTGGCTGTGGAGAAGGGGTCAGTCACTAATATGGACTACCTGGACTTTAAAATGCCTAAACTGGAAGAAATCAATTATGCTCATGCCAGAGGCCATGAATAAATCAAAGACCATTTTATATTGACACACAACAGAAATATAGTTTTGTGCCAGCCCAGCCAGGTCAGCCCAGTAAGACTAAAAAGAAGGGAGAAGGCAATGAGATGCCCCTGTTTGTACTTGGCACAGGTAATCCACCCATCTTCTGGTTCTGCACAAAACACATTCGCAGATATGTAGATGAGGAAAGGAAACATAGACATGTTGGTCCTAGCCTACAGTACATTTAAAAAGACAAAGCTTAGGAAAGGCATGTTCCCCAAAAGCCACATTCTTCCTGACCAGGGAAGATTTGTTCCCTTCTTTTCCATTCAGCCTGGGAATCACTGCTATGGAATTACAGATGGGACAAGTTGAGGAAAGTCACTTCAGCAGTTCAGAAATACAGAAGAGAGCTTGGTAAATGATGTTCAGTGTTTTAGAACTTGCAAAGAGCCCAGTGTGTGGCAGGGAGGTAACAGAGCTAGCAGGTTGGCAAACAGAAAGCAGCAGAGGGGTAGAGGGGTCGTGGGTCCAGAGAAGCTGCTGAATGAGGTTATGTCTGATCGTTTGTCCACATGTCTATTGATCACATGGAAACAATGCTGGGAAAACAAGCCAGAATGGCCACACTGGTCAGTTATCCTGATGGCAGTCCTCCAACAGGTGGAGTGGATTATGGAAGGAAGAATGATCTGTTTTGTACAAGTTATTGCTGGATAGTTCCCAGATGTGTTAATAAAGCTGCAAGCTATTCAAACAGCATCTCAGGGTCCATTCTGGCTCTTCCTCTACTTCTATCCTGATCTTGAGAAAACAAGACTGTTAGACAAGCCAGTGACCAGCTTACTTAAGGAGACTCACTTTTTCTGAAATAGAGTGAATTTTGTTTGGAAAAAACCATAAAATTTCCAGGACAATCAGAAACTAATAAGATTAAGCTAATTGGCAAAAATTGAATGACAGATGCTTGACACAGTTCCATATGCAACTGTTCCAGAGCTCAGAATTCCAAAGGAAGGAATTGCCTTTTTTAGATAGGATCACAAATAGAAATCCAAAAATAATTTTGTACAAAATTGTGCAAGTTTACAAGGGTGTGATATAATAACAACGTATTTCTTTCAGGTAGCAGGAAAATGGCAAGATAGCTTACTGAGCTATGGCTTTCTGCTTTTACAGGTATGGTCCCTGTCAGCTGTTCACTTTCCCTCTGCAACAGGAATGAGACTGCTTGTCCTGGCTTTTCAGTAAGCTCATGGCAGTCAGAAGTCAGGAAAACTAGCTTAGTACATGTTTTCCTAAGCAATGAAAAGAGACATTCAGGCACACAGAAAAATCAGCAGACATAATGAGATTAAGATATTCCTTAAGATTTTGCTATATTTTCTAAAACACTGCTTTTGTTTGAAAACAGTGAAGTTTATAACCCCCTTTAATGCCTTCACAATGTCAGCTAACTGTGGCCAAACAGACTGAAATAATAGCTGTATTCATTTAATAGGGTGTTAGCTTTGAAGTTTAATTAGCAGGGGTAGGAACTCTCCACATTCAGGGAAATTCAGACTGAAGTATTAAATCCACTTGGCTGCAGATCATTCCTACACCATGTCAGTGCAAGGAGGAATTTCAATTGCGTGTCTGCAGAAGTGAAATCAGATCTCTAGACTGTCCTTGCTGCCTCTCACAATCCCAACATCTGATCCAGTCCATACAACCTCTCACTGATTTCCTTCCAAATCCTGACAAATTCTTCTCCTCTTTCCCTAAAGTGACCCCAGGGAAATAGGAACTTGATTGGATTGGATTTTTCATTTCTGCTGCTGTCTGTACCACCCTTTGGAGCATCCAGCACTGTGGATTTGGCACAGATATCAATAACCACATAAAAAATCCTGAGACTTTGGGAACCATCCCAACTATCTGAGAACTCTCCCTTGAAGATGGAGGGACCTTTCTCTGCTGTTTAACACACTGGGCACTCATCTCACCTCCATGAGAGGTAACACACTCTCCTCCTAGGGCAACAAAAATTGCCACTTGCATTGCAATAATGTAAATTGGGTTGATCAATCCAGCTGGCAGATCCGATCCCTGCAGTCCATCCATCCTGATGCCTTTTTTTCTCATGGCCTCAAAGGAGACCAAGAACAGTTGTTAGGATGGCACACAGACTACAAAAGCCATTTGGAAACCTCTAACACTTTCAGGACATTGTTTGGAATTTGGAGTTATGAGTGGCCACAGCCACGTCAGACATGGAGACAGTCCCCAGGCTGGCATTCAACCAGCCTGACTGAGAGATTGAGAACTGCTGATTTTAATGTTCCCAGGGAGGTAAGGAAAGAACAACACAAATCACATGCCTGCAGCAAGGCAGATCTGCTTGGGAAGAGTTACTCCTCAGGATCTGGGGCTCTGTGAACATTAAGCCTAAGGGTTTATAAACAGGATTCCAAATCTCCTCTGAAAATGTCATGGCACTTCATCCAAACAATCCAAACCTTCTGACAATCAAACCAATCCTCTCCAAATCCAACAATGGCCTTTCCTCACAGTGTCCATTCTCAGCTTATCGGCTTAAATGTCAGTTGTTTTTCTTAGAGTTTACTTCTCAAGCAATGCTCAAAATGCTATATTTGTGAAAACACAAAATAATTTCCTTTTTGTTCATCTCCAATACCTCAAAAAAGATAATGGATTTCACTTAAACATTTAGACGTGCCATTAAAATTTTTCACTCATGTGCCAATAAAAATTACCACAACTTCTCATACAATTATTTGAAATCTCAAGGTTTGTTTTTTTTTAAGTCATTCTATATAGTTGAAAAAACACAATTACTTTGACTCATCTATCAATTATATCACAGTATCTTATTGCATTAATTTAGCACCACAATAGATGAAGATATAATATTGATATGAAAATACAAAATCAAATTCAACAGCTTCACAGTGACTCTAACCAAGAATTTTAAAGCATTAATCACAGCACTGATTGCACAAGAATATGCAATGAACTGCCCATGCAGTGTTCATGGTAAACAGCTCTGCACCTTCCCCCTCAGTATTAGAAGGCCAGATAGAAAAGTAAATATTTCCTTAAAAAAAAACCAAACAAAAAACCACTTCATTTCTGACAGATAAATCCCCTTAAGCTAAAAAAAAGGCAAATAGGATGCAATAATTAGGATGAGTTATCCAACATGCAAATCAGTTCCCATGGATTTCTCAGGAGCTGCTGAAGGTTATTCAGCAGGTTTATCCAGAGACAGTGGATTCCTTTAAAAAAAATATATCCTGAGAAAGAGGCACAATGGAACAAATGGGCCCTGCCCTTTCACAGAACATCTAGCTGACATGTAGCTAGCTAAAAGAGCGTAAATGATTTAAAGAAAGGCTAAGCAGAAATGTACATCAAGTGCCATTATTTTATCACCCACTTTAATCATAGGCTGCTGTTCAGGATGGTTTGGGATGTTGGTTGTTACAGAAGAGATTTCTGTACCATTATTAGTACCTCTGAACAAATGCAGTGAGCATGGGAAAAAAAGACAGCAGGAGGGAGAGAGAGTGAGAGTGAGAAGGAAAATGTAGCAGCAGTTAAAGCATAGTTTAATAACTCCAATCTCAGTCACTTTTTTCATATGTATTGTATGTGCAAGTCCATAGTACAGCATAATGTGTCATAATTTGGCCTCCAATTCTGACAGCACTGCTTGACTTGGGCATTAAATCATTGCCCCGAGGAATTCACATTCTGGCAATTCCTGATGGTAGGGCTGTCATCTCCTCCCACACATGACCTATCATTTTTGACATGATTGAATCAAAATTAGTCAGTACATTTAGATGTAAATTAGAGACATCCAAGAATAATAATGAGCACAAAAATATAGCTCTGTGTAATTGACACGGCAACAGCTTAGTACAGTCTTCCACAGTGTGCTCGAAATTATTAATATCATGATAACAGAAGTACTGTATCAAAAAAGTGAGAAAACTTTTCTTTTTTTTTTTTTTTTTTTTTGTTAGAGAGGCATATTTAACTAACCCTTAAATCCTAACAAAATCTGTAAGTGTTCACCCACCTAGCACTTGCATTATCCTTGTGGTCCTAACCAGAGACAACGTAACCAGACGGCCAAGGAGCACGTGAGGTCTCTTGAGTCCTGCCCCACTCGTGTCCCATCCTTCCACCTTCACCACCATTCCCCCTTCAGTCAGTGGTCACCACCTGCCCTGGTGCCACCACGGGTCCCTGAGGGAGATGGCCAGTTGCTACTCCAAGAGATGATGCCTTCCAAAACCATCAGGACTCTTGTGCACTTCCAAGAGCTGCCCCACAGCAACACTGTGCCCAACATTTTCCCCCTTATACGCTCCTTTTTCATGTGTTTACTGACTCAGACACCATCAGGAAGATGCCAGAAGCCACCAATACACTGCTCCATGGGCCCAGCTCTTCCCACACCTCCCTGGACAACTGTCCAGGCAGAACCCAGACTACCCTTGGGTTCCATCACCCCTTCCCAGACCGGGGGAACAGAGGGGAAAATCCCCAGTTAGCACACAAGGGAGAAGGGCTGAAACTCTTGATACTGTGCTGGTCCTTCCCCAGAGCTCTTTCCTTCCCTGGGCAAAGGGCCCTCCATGTTGCCACAGCCTGAGAAAACGCCCACACCCAGGGTGGGTGTGAGGGGTACAAGAAAGAGCCACTGACTTTAGGGAGGAGAAACACCCCCAACTCTCTAAAGTGGGGTATGTAACACCCCCAAAGTACTCTTCTGTCAGGTGGAAAGAGAGGCAAACAGGAGGCACACTTGATTTTTCTGTTTCCCCACTTCCAAAAGGGTTGAGTGCCCTCAGGATGGGCAGGTGCCTGAGAAACCTTGAAACCAGAGCCACTGTACCCACCAGGCTGAGGCAGACAAAAATAGGCACAAGATTTAGAAACATTTCCAAGTGGTTTCTGTGCTTTCCCTACAGAAATGTCATTTAATGTTTTTGGTGGCGGTGCTTTACCCACAGGGTGTGCCAGCACTGGTGTCCTAGAGGAAAGGCTGCCCACCATCAGCTGTCTCGGAGCTGTGGGGTGCTTCACAAGGGGAGGGCCTGATTTTGTTCCCATGTGCCCAACCAGAAAATAAATAACTGTTTAGAACCTGAACAATTCAATGAGTGTCTCTCTCTGCCTTTTTTTTTTTTTTTTTTTTTTTTTTTTTTTTTTTTTTTTTTTTTTTTAGTATATGGTGGGAGCATTTACATGTGTTAATGTGGCACTCAGTGATCTTGATAACCCAAGTCTGTACTACTACCTTGAAGCAAACCTAAAATCTCCTGGGGTCATGCCAACATCTCAATGGTTGCGTACTGAGTATCTCCCTAAAGTCTTTGATTACCATGTTGCCGGGGGAAAAAAGAAATTAGCTGGAACAATTTCTGTGTCAGTTGTCTGTGATGAAAGAGGAAGTGCCCAAGATTACTATGTCCTCGATGCGCTTGCCATACCGTCACTCAACAGAGATGTTAATATTTTGAGTAACCAGGTGAAGCAAGTGTCAAAGCTGTTTTATTGGAATATGTTTTTCTGGAAGCCACAAATCATAAAACCATTTCTGAAACAATATTGCAAACACTACAAAAGTTTCCCTGTGCAGAGCACATATGGCCAGAATATACTGCTTAGTGAAACAAGTGCTGGTAAGAAAGAACATTTTCTACCCCTTTAAACTCAATTTTCAGGGCTGATTAGTAACTTGTACCCTGAACACTAGAGTTTTCAGGTGTCTAGCACCTCTGAGAATGTGGCTAATAAGGGCATGCAATTTGTAAGACTTAAATGACAAAGCCTACTGGATGAAAAAACTTCCTTTGTATACATGGTTTCACTAGCTCTGTTTAAACAACAAAAATAAAATCCAAGAATATTTCTGTAAGAGAAGAAAAACACAAGCAGTTCTTATGTACTCCAGGCAGATGCTTACCACTATTTTCTTTGACAAGAGCTTAAAAAAAAATACTAGTTTTCTATCTGGTTTTGGGAGTGCCACTGGATAGTTACTGCCTTTTGAGTTTGTCATACCACCCAATATGTGCTAAAGTATCACATCTCACATTCATAACAAATTCAGTAATGGTTCAGTTTCTGCTTGGAGTTGAGAATGACAGAAAAGCCAGAGAAAGTAAACCTAAACCCAGGTGCATCTCACACCAGATTTGTCTGGATAAGATTAATTCTGTAGAACTTATCAACTGGACACAGAAAAGGTGGCCGCAATTAAACTCATGGAAAGACTGTGCACTAGATGAGCATTCTCCTTCATATTAACAAATCTATGCTAACTTAGCAAAAATGAAGGACATTTCAAAATACTGTTCAGATTTGATGCAGAATGCTACGAAGAGGACTGACATTTGCAAATGTAAAATAATGTTCTCTGGCAACAAAGGGCTTTGAAATCTACACAGAGTGCCTGGCTTCCCTTCAAGGACTGTGCCTGAAAATGGCTGTCATCTCCCACTTTCTCTTAGCAAGGACCGATTTATTTAAAAGGCCTGTCTCTTTTTTGTTTTGCTTAAAAATATATTGCTTCTAGTGGAGACGACCATTGTAGTGGGTAGGGACCAAAGAATAAAAATGAGATTAGAAAAATGGAAGAGGAGTCCCCTTAGTTCCATATGGACAACTGAAGAAATAGAGGACAAAGGAGACTAAGAGTAAATAGATAAAATAGGAGGTAGAAATAGGACTGTAATGTCATTTTTGGACAGCACTACTGGGCTAGATTCAAAAGTTTCAGAAGAAGGAAAAATGAAGGAGTTGGCAAAGGTCCAAGGGAAGGATATTCCCCAGTTTATGGAGGATGCAGCTGAGACTCAGTGAAGCTCCAGTGAACTGCCAGTGGGAATGAGCATGAAGAAGAAAGGCCTGCATTTTAGTGTTACCAGAGGTAGAAATCTAAATTCACCGTCTACAAATTAAGGATGAGAACCTTCACTAAAGTTGAAAATAGCCAGGACATAAACCCTTACATCTAACAACATTCTATTTTAAGTCCTTATATTTTGGGAATGTGAATTATGTTCTCTTAGCTCCTGGTAACACCAGTTCTGATAAGCTCCCCTTGCAGTCTACACTACATTTAACAATCCAAAATCTCAGGACAGGGACAGAATTCAACATCTCCAAGCAGGCATAGAAATGAAACATTGTTTTTGAGGTACTTCAGCAGGCTGATAAATGCTACAGTAAGCCCACACAACAGACGCCCTGCATTTGCAATTGCTTGGCTGACTCGAGCATACACACCTCGCATTTGAGCCCTACCCCTTCAAACGCTTTACAGTGTTAAATCAAGGGGAGAAATGGCCACAGTAAATCTCGTATGTGTTATGTTGTGCTTCCCCATGCAAGAAAGTGGACAATGTTTTCTTCTCAGTGACAACACAGGGGTGGAATTTCCCACAGGAAGTAGAAGTGCTCTGGTAGGTGCCTGCAGAATCAGGACCCTTCTCTTTAGTCATCCAGCTGGTTGTGTATAGTTTGGCAGATTAATTGCCAAAGCAACACTTACACTTTTGTATCTGCCTTTTTTTCATGTCCTACTCTAATGGTACCAAGGAAACCAAATGCAAAAAACAAAGGTATTAAATATTACATTATAAGAGAGAGCATAAAGCGCCTTGATAAGGCTGACAAGCCAGCCTTATGGGAAAATATTACAAAAATAATTCTCTTGCAAACTTTGGCTATGTTCTTTTGAAACAAGTCTTCAAAAATTGAGGCAAATCCCACCTCAGTGTGACATACAGCAATAATAAAAGACACATGTGGTATACAAAATTTCTGTCTGATAAACAGATCAGCCAAGCTACATCAAATTAGGTAATTAATACTTACTTAGTTTGTCAGACATGTTTAGGGGAGCAGCTGATTCCTGAACTGTCATTATGCATATAGGCAAGCTCCTCTGGCGTTTCTTTCCTTGCCCAAGAAAAGCCTGATACAGGTAAAACTATAGGGTCTCTGTATACAGCTGTATTTAATGATTGCCTCTACATTGTATCAATGACTGGTCTAACTAGGACAAGGTGAAAACCCGCCTCCAGCTCTGTACAGGCAGGAAAGAACAGTGTATGTTTATTATCACCCTGGTGAACAGATTCACAACTAAAATAATAACACATTGTTATAAATAGGGCAACTCAAAATCCACCTGAAAAGAAGAATATCAGTATCGTACAAAAATGCTTTGGCAAAATAAACTATAAACCACATCTTTGGTAATTGCTGTTTTAATTTCCTTTGCATCCATAGGTAATTTTCCTTGTACTTCCACTACAGCAAATGTGAACCATTTTGAATATTCTGAAATAGTCTTCATAGGGAAAAATTCTGTTACTACAGAGCCCTGCAGAGATTATAGAAAAATGGACTTAATCTTCATATTATGTTTGGTTTGCCTCAAGTAACCAGGCTTTTGAGTGGCAAGAAGTATTCAGCAAAAAAGCATTTATCTGGAAAAAAAAGAAGTGAAAAAACAAACACCAGCCAAAACCCTAAAACTTTCTTCCTCTTCCTACATTTGAAATTAAATGGTGTTTTCTGGTCTACAGAAATTATCACAGAATATGTCATTCTGTGACATTGCAGGATTTATGCAACCCCTGATACTGTCTGTGTCACAGAAGACTGCATTCTAGAAAGTCGTTAGTAAATTAACACCTGGAGGATTCCACAGGAGAGAGAAAAACTAGGAGTTTCATACTCAGTTGGCTCCTCTCATAAATTCCTTAAGGTGGTTCATGAAGATATTCTCTCAGAACTAACATTAATTCAGTTGTCTTTTTAGGCCCTATTTTCTGCTATCTATAACACAGAAGGTTACCATCTGTTGTCATAATGTATGGCAGTATTTCACAGTCTCACATATATTCTTTATGTATAAAAGTGCATTTTCACAAGGACCGGTGCACTGTCTAAAATACTTTTCATAGGTGAAAGGTTTGTATAGGAACAGCAACTGGCTTTATTTGCAGCATTCCAAATCAAAATATTTTCTTTAAACCATATTAGGTGTTATCCAGATTTAAAAATGTCCCTTTCATTCACACATAATCAACAAATTTAAGAGTGAGCCGCAGGAAAAGATCATCCTCTAATTCCCTGGGCTATTGGAAGATATTATTTTAACTGCCAGATTCTCAAGAGTTTTCCCTGAACTCTGTACACACATTGTCCATCTGCATCTCTAATACTTTCATTCCTGAAGGCTGCACCTGCTCTCTCAGACCAATGACACAGATGTTTTTGACCAGATGTTGAAAAAAAACAAGTGTTCTCAATTGGCTGCAGTACAGTTGGTCTTGTGTTGGATATTTTTTCTTTAATTTATTTGCTTATTTTACTCAGTTCATTCCATGGGTCTTTCATCCAGAAATTGAATAGGGAAAAAATTAGCAGTTCACATGAGCATTTTATGCACATTTCCAGTTAGAAGATGAACGAGAAAACTTAAGTTCAAGACACTCTGAACAAATATGCTTCTCTTTTTATTGTAAACATAATAAACTAAAAATTACCCAAAGTTACATTCTTATGAGCATAAAAAAAGTGGAACCAAAAATTCCAATGTCCTCCATCGTAGCAAATATATTTTTTTTATGAAATACAGAATTTATCATGGAGATAGATCATGCCTCAGAAGAAAGCCACTTGCCATGTTTTGAGGTAAAGGATCACGTGGTAAACAACAATCACATACTGGTTGTGAATGCTCTAAAGACACAAACCCCTGTTGATCACTTTTCTTCTTGTTTCTTGCATATATGATCATCAGTTAAATAATAGCATGAACTCTGAGACAGTCATCATTAGGCTTCAGAGTCAACAAGATATTGAAGTGAAAGGACTGAATATAGGGCATTCTGAGCTGCTGTCTCCAGTTATTACAGAAGCTAGAGGCAACATGGCATCAATTTGCTGTCAGTCCAAGTGGGGAAGGCTATTTTTGCAATTATATGCTAGAGGCTATTTTTAATGAAGGATTAGAATTTGGAGCACAAGATGACAGCTTCCTAAAACAATAGGGCTTGTTCAGCTGCTGTGAGCCAACATCATTCATCTGCTGAGTCGTGGCCCTGATCCGTCAAAGCACTGGATCTTCAAGGAGACTATTTGCATATTTTTCAGATTTATTACTTGAGCACCTGGGAGCTTTTTGTCATGGGCAAGCATGGCACTCTGAAAGGCACTGTATGGACACCAGCAAAACAGCCCTGCCCCTAGCAGTCTAAGCTTTCTTCAGGTTTAGGGTTCTGTCAGATTGAGGACTCCCTGTATCTCCTAATCCCATTCTAGTAACACAGATGCTATGAGACAGTGGGCAAGAACAGTATTTCCCTCTTCCAAACTGCACCAGTTAAAAAAATGGCCTGGGAGAAACATTAACATGACAGTAGGAAATCCTTACTTGGGCTAGAATACGAGTAGAAAAATGCAGTTTACCAGCCCGTACTTCTGAATCCAGGCTGATATTTTTTGCACTTTAGAATAAGAATATGCTCTGTAATATTCTATTTTAGAAAGTGCACTTTCTTCAAAGGAGTCCGCAATTTGGCTTCAAAAGTCACTGAGTCCTTTATTATGTAATTAATTGACCCCATTAAAACATACTGCAAATTCCTTGGCTGAAAGCAACAGCCTTATTGAAGGGGTGAGCTGGATTCTCAGCTGCCAACCCTTAAGCTTAGTGAAGTAACGGAATTAAAATGGGCTTAAATTGTCATTTTTGGAAGAGCTCTGTTTCTCTTAGTGTTTTGGCACATCACAACACAGACTGTTGACATGCACAAAAATCTAATACAACATGGTGAGTCAAATTATTTGGCTAGTGTCACTCTGCAGAAGTCTGTCACTGTGCTAATACCCAGATTTGATAGATTTTGGAAAAATGTCATTGTATACCCCGTGTTCCAGTTCCTTCTGCTGGGAGCGTAGTGAAAGCTATCGGACCTCTTATGTTACATAGAACACTCCAGCAGGCACTTACCCTGAAGTTTTGTGGTCATAATTTAGCATGCAACTACAGGATATTACACAGAAATGTCTGCAGATAAATTAAAATAAACAAACTCCACTGTGAGTACAGCTCAACAGGAACTCAAAGTGTCTTATAGTGGCAAAAAAAAAAGAACAGCCCTTATATGCTCAAACAGGGAATGCAGGACCAAGAGAGGATTTATGACAATGGTGAACACATGTGGTGTCCATTCTCTAAGAAGGAAATGGAAAAAATGGAAAATGTAGAGAAAGCATCCCAAGAGCTAAAGAAAATGCTTTACAATGGGACACTCTGGGAGCTCAGTATATTTACATTTTTGAAGCAAGACTGAGAAGTAACATGATTTCAGTAAGAAAACATCTTCTTAGGTAGCAAATACCGTGAAAAATTCTAGAAGACAGAAGTATAGCAAGAACCCAAAGGGTAGGAAGCTTAAGCTTCAGATCAGAATAAATGTATCTGGGCTTTATACTGCAGGAGGATGATTAAGTTTTGGAACTTTGTTCCACTAGAAATAGTAGTATTCTTTCACTTTTTTGGACTTGTTCCATGTAGGACTGGTCACCTTTATGAAGATATTCTTTCACTGAAGCACAAGTTATTTGGATTTTATATCTGCAATTTGGGATATGCATGGGTCTGTGATGATAATAATAATAATAATAATAGTAATAATAGTAATAATAATACAAAGCCTAGAGGAGAGGATCACTTCCTGGCCTTCAACTCTACATGTTCTGGGAAAAAGACAGATACAATTTCTTCAACAAGGATTTGCTCTCTACATTAAAATATTTATATTTAAAATAAACTCATTCTTAAGTCCCTGATTCTGCCCACTGAGTAACATGGGAGCCTAGGCTGGCTTACACGTGTTTGATTATGAAATCAGATTAGATTATGACATCAGATTAGAAAATTCAGCCCACTAGTAGGCAAACAGGGTCACCATTCCATTCCACTCAATATTATATAAACATGGAATACCAATAACCACTACTCCCAAGAGCCCACATTTCAAACCTGACAAACAAGGGAAAAGTACAGCATTATGACAGCCAAATGTTCTGTTGATTCTACAGTTATTCTTTATGAAAGGGTAGTGTAGTAGGGATACTACCCTCCTAAGGATACAGCTACCTGCTTTGTCTGCAACAATAAAAATCTCATCAACAGTGAGGGAGAAAATTACTGCAAATAGGTGGATGTCATATCTTTGTCCCAGTCCTACTTAGTTTTCACTGGCCAAAGACATTTAATTCAGTTAACAAGCAATCATGGTTTACAAAGGGATAAAATAACAGTACAATAAAGCACAGTTACCAGTCCAAGTTCTACCCAACTGGGTCATTCCAATAATATTAATTGAGAAAGTCTGCATGGCATTACAGCAGGGCTACAGCTCCAGAGGCACTGTGGATTACTCCATACAGATTTTCCCCAGCTAAAAAGATGCATCATAAATACAAAACCCCATAACTGTCTGATGATATATGATGTAACTGGTTATGGCAAATCAGCCACCTCTAGAAACTAGAATTGGTGACATCCTTCCGCACCCTTAATGCTTCCTGTGGCTTCCAAGTTAACTAATATATTTGCCTGGTGTAGATCCTTTAGATTGACTGTACATTTCTAATGTGTGGTTGTGTATAGCATACGGAGAGATACACAGAAAGTTAAAATGTTGTAAAAGAGAAGAGTTAAAATACATCCAGTTAAACAAGAACAAACACACACCCACGGGGA
The DNA here is from genome assembly GCA_026261815.1 of Monarcha castaneiventris obscurior. Taxonomy (NCBI): domain Eukaryota; kingdom Metazoa; phylum Chordata; class Aves; order Passeriformes; family Monarchidae; genus Monarcha; species Monarcha castaneiventris. The sequence goes on from JAMPIT010000566.1 coordinate 16,108,382, forward strand.
AAAAAACTATGAAGAAAAATACAGTAATTTCAATATGAGAATGACAAAATAGGTTTTTTGTGGAGACTATGTCCCACATCAGGGTGCACCAACACAGCACTTGGGGCACCTGACCACTCCCTAGAAGATTCTGGGTTCACCCTGAGAGGATGTCCAAGGCCCCACATCCTGACTTCAGTGAGTGCACTGCTCCATGCAGTGCCATATAGCAAGGGAGATGTTTTAGAGAGACACTTTGGCTGATCTCCATCTGTCCCATCACGTCAGCTGGAGGCGCAGCCAGGGTGATTTGCCCCTCCATGGATACAGTGGGAAAACTGCAAACCTTGCGAAATCTCTGCTGGTTCCAGTTGGTTTTACCCAAATTCCACCTAGATATTTATTTTCTCATCTGACACCCCTGAGCTTGATATGGCATGCTTCTTTTGTGGGGTTTAAGCCACAAAACAAACTACAATAGACAAAAAAAACCAATAAGTTTTTGTGTCCTTTGAGTGCAAGGTTTTCAACAGTGTCTAGTGATTTTGAAAGGTTTCCATATGACACGCACATGTCCAGCAGAGACCTCTTTAAAGTGTCCCAACTTACAGAGGTCAGATACTCCTCATTTCCTTAAAGTCTAGTGCCTTTCAAAGGCATTGAGATGAGCATTCAAATGCTGAGAAGCCAAAAATCACTAAATTGCTTTGGAAAAACTTGAGCTAAAAATGTACTTAACTGCAAGAGATTGATTTCAGCTGCTTGACATCAAAACCCAACAGTTACCTTTTCGGAGGCCAAGAGCAAGGCTTACTTTCTCTGATAAAGTGTTCTCCAAAAGGAACTCATTGCATCTGACGGAAAATTAACACAGGGCATAGAAGATCACAAAAGACTATGACCTTTCTCCTATATAAATATTTAATCAGGTACTTGACCTCACCGGATTACAAATTAACAGTAATTGGGACCCAAAAGGTTTCCTCCTCTTAACAATTTTTTTCAATTGAACATGTTATTAAATTGGTTCAACTATTTTTTTTTAGTAGAAGGGAATTTTTTACTTACGAAAAATATATTGAGGGACATTAGGAAGACTGCCATGCCTCTTACCAGTTTTCTGTATCCATGTGTTCCTCTTCTTCCACACAAAGAAAGTCACCCATCTTACCTAAGTTTCGTCTGAAGAGATTGTAGACACAAGGCACAATGTATTTTGTCCTGGACCTCAAATCCCAGACAGCAGGTGAGATGCTTAGAGACCCCTGTTAATATCCTTTTCACCTTGTACACGTACGCAACAGAAACAGGGAAACTTCCACCAAAGCTTTTGATCATTTTTCAAAGCAGCAAAGGATGGATTTTGATCTAAGCTGGGACTTCAGTTCCATTTAGGACAATGATTCTGCAGCCTGGGAATTTTGTCTGCAACCATCCTATTAAATAACATGCACATGTCGTAAAAATTATATGGGCATGCCTGTCCACTCACAGAGCTCTTGAGTCCATAATCTGCGCTCAAGCAAAACTACCACTGAAGTTTCCAAGAAGATTTTCATTTGCCCCAGGCTTTCTGACTCTAAAAAAAATGTTTCTTTCTTTCTTCATTAGTGTAGCAGTCTCCATGACTTATGCTATATTTTTATCAACAATGCAATTATTCTCCTTGCATTTTCAAAAGTTCATAAAGCATACGGAAAAAATTCATATGAAAGGAAACAGCCAACACATTTATGGGAGAGGACTTTTACTGGACATAAAATAATTTGGTTCAGCTGTGTGCAAGTTAAAAGAGAAGAAAAAACAAATATAGCAATTTTGTGGGATTCGTTGCTTTTTCTTTACATCTGCAATTCGAAAACAACTTTGAAATGACGACTCTCTGCTAGCACAGATTCATTCTTATCTGCAAAGAGCCATGGGCGTTTTTAATACCCTGTGCCACAGGAAAAATTCCCATGTCACAATGATCTCTGCCCTTCTGAACAAGAAGGGTCTCTCTTTCCCTGGGACTACACATGTGTATCTTCCATTTCAGCAGGCGTCACAATGCTCAACAGAGCTCAGCTGCACCCTTTCAGGTCTAACAAAACCTGCTTTGGATGGCCAGAGACTGCCCTAGATACAGAAGGTGAGGAAGAAGCCTATGGAATGAAGAGCTCAGACCAAGCCTGCCTGTGGCAGCAGAAGGCAGTTTTACATGTGAACCGGCCACAGCATAAGTGAAAGGAGAGACAAAGACAAAGAAATGACAGTGGGAAACAGGCCTTCAGATTAATCCAACTATTTGCCAAATCAATCTCAATGCCAGGGCTGATGGAAGTACAAAGGTGACTTTGAGCCCAGCCTTGACAGGTAAGTGCTGGTGATCAAAGAGACATCTTGTTCTTGAAAATTTTTGGTGCCTGTTCATCATGTCATGAAGACCAAGGTCATGCTGAAGTTCACCCTGGCAATAGCTAAAACCACTTTAAACACCAGGCCTCTATACACCATAAGTGCTGTACCAGGCTTGTGCTGGGATGGCTAATCAGAGGAATTCTCCAGCTCTTTCATACAGTGACCTTGTAGCTCTAATTTAAAAGAACAGTGATATCAGCCATACTAAAATTTAAATAAGTTTTCCTATAAGCCCAGTACTGAGATGATACATTTGTCTGAGAAGTCCATTCACTGGCTCAAGTCCCAGAATGTAAACCAGGTGATGTATCTTCACTCCTTTTTTCTGACAGCAGTAATCTTGCCGAGGTCTGTATTTCTGGGCTGTGGCAAACACCTGGTGACTGTTACAGTTCTTTGTCCATTTTGACTTCTCTAGGCTGTTTGCCAAAAATCACAGTTGTATGTTGTTCTTTGATTCAGGCTTGTTTCTATGTCTCAGGTACCTATGCAAACTTATATGGCTGATTTTCCTTTTTTTTTTTTTTTCCCAGGGTTCTCTTGTACCAAGTGTTTCCTGTGCAAATTCTTCCTTATGTAGAGAGTGTGCTCTGGTGTGCCTCTGACATCTACGGTTAAAGAATTTCTAGTCTTTATGGGTACATGTGGGTGCTTATGGGATTTGAGATTCCCTAAGGTGTCCACCATGGCCTACAGCTCACACTGTAGTAATGCACAGGTCTCCTTTAAATCCTGCATCATTCCTGGCGGATGTTTCAGGTATGTCTGTGCATCTTAAATGGAATAAGAAGCCTATACGTGGGTGAATGAATCAAGCCTTTGATGTCTTATGTTAAAATGCATACACTGTAGAAACATTTGGGAGTTCAGAATTTGTGAAGTGAAGTACAATAATAACCATTCCCTCTCTTAACAGTTATGCATCAGTTGTAACACACTTGATCACAGCTAAACCTGTGGTCTTTTCAATTAGTTATATGCCTTGAGAGATGTTATGCTTATTCACATAAATTATGTTTCACTTCTGATTTTGGAACCTGGAATACATCAATAATAGAGGCATTACAGGCTGACTTACAGAGGTCTACTTGATGGAGTTAAACCAGTCCCCACTTACATTCACCATTTCTGATAACTGTCTCATCTGTGAATAAAGTGGAACTTCACTGGTGTATTTTTTGAGTAGTCATTACAAAGGGTCCTGCTTGACAAACATCTTCCCCACATTTTATTTTGCCTTACTAACTGCCATTCTTGTACTTCTTGTACAAGATGATCCAATGTGGGCATGAGAAATGTTTTTGCATTTTTTATCATTCTCTGCTTATAGTACATATGACTGCTTGCATAACTCATCCCACATCCAGGGTAAATACAGAGCTTCATTTGTAGTAGTCATACACTGTGTTATAGCTCATTCTAGGTCACCTGGTTGCTTACAATTACAACTTAATATCTTAGCAGGACCTCCATATTCACAGCCAGCTCTCAGCCTTTGAAAAAAAAACCTGCAATGAGTTTGCTTGGCAATGTTTCACCGAGCCCTTTCTTGTGTTTCATAAAAAGTTATCTATGCTTAATGTCTTGCCTTTTGATTCTAGACAAAATCACAAAACCTTGTACGGCTGTTGCATGCTCTATTTAGAATATACATTTGTACATCTGTCCTGTGTCACTCTCCTCCAGGCCTCTGCTGTAGATGAGTTAGGCATCATTCATTTTGTGGTCTACTTCTCTTAGTAACTTGAGATTGACAATTTGGAGTTGCTCAATTTCAGGATGCTTCTTCTTGCAATTTTTAGTGTTCTCCACAATCATTCCTGACCTTCAAAAGTGGAGCAGCCCTTTTCTCTTGTGTCATTCCCATGTATTTTCACCCCTGGGAGACCTCCTAGTGTTTGAGGTGTTTTTCTGCAATATGCTAAATGGATTCCAAAAGGCAATCCCAGGAAGCAGCATTGGCAAAATGGTGATTTGAAAGCAAATTTCAAAGTGCTCAGTGTCCAGGGGAGTCTGCCAAAACCCTCCCTCTGTATCTAGTCTTCTGAAGAACTTGGCTTCTGCCATCTCAGCAAACATTTTGTTCCTTGAGAGCAAATGGAAATGTTTCCCTTTTTAAATGATCTTGTTCAGCATCTTGTGGTCACTGCAAAACCTAAGACCAATCCTTTTTATTATTTTTCTCCACAGCTACAAAGAACAAGCCTGTTTTATTGCTCTGACTGATCCCATGAATGAAGCCATCTGTTGTCATGTTTTGCTGCACTTTTATTAGTGCCACATGTAAGACATTCTGCATCTTCCATTAACTGTACCTTGAATGTCACCAGGTGACCCCTTTTTTTCTGCAAGCACACTTCACTTCACGCATTGGCACATTCACGTCTGGTTCAGGTTGTTCCCAGGGCTATGAATCTACTGGGCTTTGGCACACATTCCAGTGACGAGACCGAACTTATGCCCATGGACTACGTGCTCTCCTTAATGCATTACCACAACGTCTTGTTTTACTCTTTGTGCCTTTGAACATCAGTGACACTTCACACTTGGCCAGGCCTGGAATTTGTCCCTTGCTTTCAGATTTCACCTTTGACTTCTCCAACTTCATACTTTCTTTTGAACAAGTGTGTTTCAGTTTTTCTCACTTCTTTCATTTGCGCTCCTGGGCCTAATTTGTGCATCACATGGAGGCCATTTGTGCTTTGTTTTATTAGCCATTCTTTTGACTTTGCAGCATCTTTCTTTGTTGAGCAAATGCACAGCTCACCTCTGCACAGTATTTATTCATTTCATTACCTGCTCTAGTCTGAGTGATTTTGCAAACACATGGCTTGTTTTCCTTTCTTGATATTGGCACATATACTGGACTGGTTTATATTCATTCGCATCAGCTGAAAAAAGCTGGTTTTTTCCTTTCTTTTTAAGAAAAAGTACCTGCATTTCTCCTACAGACTGGTGTTCACAGACACAGGCTCAAGCATTTAGTCTGAGAATTCAGAGAACTTTCTACTGATTCACCTCAAAGTGTGAGGCCTTGAACAAGGGCACTTTTCATTGCCCTTAAATTCAAAAGGACTGACTAGCTCTGAGTCTGTGCTAAGTTAATCTCTTGTTCCATCTATAGTATTGATAATATCTCTTCTAGAGGATTTTTATCTCCTGATGGAACTTAGAAGATCAAATTTCCATTTCGTTCACTTTGCTCTTGGGAAAAATGTGGTCCTTCTATTCACCAAGCTTGGTCAAAAACTGTGTCCGTCATGTTTTATTTGAATTTACAGTATTCATACAGGCTCTATACATCTGCTTGAGCTTTCTCCTTATCTTTTCAGCATTCACCATAATTTTAAAATATTGGAGAATTTTATCTACTCGAGGCACTGGTTCTTTAGCAGGGAGAAAGACAAATTTCTATTTTTCTGCTCAAGGAAAGCTTAGCCCCAGCTGGCTCTTCTTTTGTTTTTGTTTTTCTAGACCCTGAAATAGATCCTCTTGGTAGCCTGCTGATAAAATTGCTGAGCTACCACAATTGTGTCTCTCTGTGATGAAAGCAACATCTCCCATCCATAAGTCAGAAACAACCCCATAAGAGACCCTGTGAACAATCACTGCATTTCCAGTCCTTATGTCTCTACAGGCAATCACAGAAGATTTGCAGATCTGCCAGCTCTCCATCAGTTTGTGAAAGTTAGTCCTAATGGGGACGGGGAAATGTCACACCAGATTACACTTCCCCGGATTTTTTGCCAAATCCAAAGCACTCTGTTTTGTTTCCCTCTTCCTCTTACCATTTGTTCTCTTTCTTAGACTCTCAGCACCCTGATTTGTGATGCATTGCACAAGGAGACCTTCAGATTGGTGTGCCAGTAAGGCAAACTACTAAATTTGGAGCTGCAGCTGTTATGGCAATATCATACAACAGGCATCACCTGTAACTTCCTACTTTTAGCAATGTATTTTCCAGGAAACCTGTGGCACTCTTTTATAAATCAAACAAAAATGGCCGTGAAAAATGATGAATCTGTGTAACAGAAGATTTGAAAGACAAGCTAGCACATTTGGATCCAAACGAATGGTCAAGTATTTAATATACTGAAGCTAACCTCAACAAACCTAAAAGAGTTTGTCTCTTCCTTTCTCTGAACCTGCCTTGCCAACCTTCCTGCCAGGCTTTATGCGGAACTATTTTGAACAGAACAAAATTGGTTTTTCTCCTCTCCTAGGTAAGAAAACTCCTCAGTGACTGTCACCTCCATGAGTTATGCCTTGGAGTTTTTTCTGTTTTGCTCACTTTTCTCCATATGGATACAGAGTTTTGCCTCATATTCGCTACTAGCACACAGATGGAAAGTTGAATAGGTGGACCAGAAATAGTTGAGATGTTTGGGTTGCTGTTGGGTTTTTCCCCCATTTATTTCTTCCTTTTCCTTTCAAATGGAAAAGTTGTTGTCAAGGTGGTTAACTCTAGACTTAACAAGCCTGGTGTAAGCACTCTGAAGTTCACTTAGATCAGAATCCTTAGGACTAAATTAGGCCAGAGAATCCCGGAGATCTTGCCATGTAGCTCTGGGACTGTAACAGTCATCATGTTCTTCAATAATGTAGCAGGCAACTGAGGGCTGAAGTATTGTATTCAGCCCTTTTTAAATAGGTTGTACTGCTCATGCAAAAGTGAGCATGTCAAAGGGGTTATGTGGAGTGCTGTGGTGAGAGGCAGATAGTGTTAGGACCACTGTATTGTGTTGAGTTGAAACCTTAACCTAAGTGTGAGGGTTTTCTGGTCTGCAGACTGCTCTGAGGAATCATATTTCTGCTAACTTGTTTTAAATATATATACATGTATTTAAAAAAAACCCAAATATGCTTCAACATACTGTTTCAAAGTATGCATGCAACAATGATCCCACATGAAAATAACTGATGTACTCTAATGTCCTTAGAGTGGTTTGCTCACTTATTTGCTTTTGGAAATGAAAGAAACACAATTCCATCTTTATACATGAAAGAGTGTATTTCTTTAATGTTTAATTCTTTATTCTCATGGTTTGACTTTATATTACGAGTCAAATATTTGTACTCAAGAAAAGGTGTTAATCTCAAACCAGCCCAATTACATATCTATGCTCAAACACAAAGGAATCTCATTCTTGGGTACATCATAGGAAACAACCCAAATTACTTAGGTGCCTGCATGTATTCCCAAAATGGAATTGAAGGATTTGGGGATAAGGGAGGGGTCTGGAAACCCATCCAAAAGGAGGTATCAAGTTTAAATTCTGTAACCAGGATCAAACTCAAATTTATATTTAAATGCCATTAATTGTAAATATTTTCAATTTAAAATATAAAAGATAAGTGGGAATTTTCTCAAAGCTTTGACCACCCAGCTGTTGTAGCATTAGAAAAACTGGTAAGTCATGAACCAGATAAAAAGAATTAGAAGCAAAAATGTGAGATCAGCTGGCCATAAATGTTAACCAATATGGATGAAAAAAACAAAAGCAACACAAATGGTGAAAAGACATCTTTCCCAACAATTTTTGCCTCCTCCATGATATTTGAAAAGTATTTTTTTATTTTGTACATCATTTTATCCTTGATAATTTTCCCATAAGAATTGTGCTTAATTTTAACAGTACCCACAGTCACACCCTTTATGTTAAAAATCCTGTTCCTTTGCGTAAGCCTCTTCTGCTAAAGTAATAATATGTCATTGCCATGCAAGCAGCCCATCCCACTGTGCATTTCATTTGTGCATTGAGTGTTCTCTGTAAATAGGAAGAAAAACCTACAAACTCTTAGCATCCAAACAATTGTTTCTTTTAATGTAGAAACCCAAGCTAAGGTCTAGAATAGGCAGATATTAAACTCGATTAGTCTAAATATATGCCTAAGGACAGCTTTATGGTAATTCTATGTACCGCCCCCTCCGCAGTCCATTGAGTTAAAAGCAAAAGCACAGACATGAGGCAAACATGGAAAATGCCATTACTGTATTTTGAGAAAAGCAGCAACCCGGTATCTATGAAAATTTAATAACCATTGACTTTTTTTTTTATTTCTTACTGCAAATCCAGGACAAACTTTTATTTGACAACCATATGTCCTTTAAAAGAGATCCATAAGTCTTCAAATAAACCAGACTGTTCTTCCCTCTCTCTTCCCCTCTCTCTCTCACTCAATCCCTCTCTGTCTCCCCTTTTAATGCCCACATCTCCACTATCAGGAACAAATATGATTTCTGATTGAACATCACTTTATTTGCCAGTTCTGTGGTCTTTTCTTATCTTGTTCCACACTTCTCAGGCTTTGTGGTTAAATTATGTATTAAGGTCAATGTCAAAACACGGAAGATCTGTAATCTACAGGGAGCTCCCTTTTATTCGTTATTACAGTGAAGGCTGAGCGCAACTGTCAGGGAGCTTGGGATGTGCTCAGCATGGAGGCTTGCTACACAGCAGGGCTCTACAAAGCCTCTCTCCTTGTTCTCCCAGGACGAACCCTTGATAGATTTACCCAGATAACCCATCTCACTTTAAAGCTCTCTTGTCTCTGCTTCAATCTGAAAGCTGTCAAGTGCACCTATATAGTAATGTCATAAATCAAACGTAAAATGTGTACACTGGAGACACTGCAAGTGTCATGTATTCACTTGTACTTTGAGATCTTCTAAAGTAAAATGGTGTCAGAATAAGGAAGGCTGGGAGGAATGTTTTTTTCCTTAAAAACGACAGAATATTTGAAAAGGTTGGCTGTAAACTTTTTTTTAAAAAACTTCTGTTGTTATAAAGCCAAATTCTGGTTTATCCTAAATTAATCAGGGACAGCTATTTAGTAAACAAAAAAAAAAAAAAAAGTTCCAGGAGATCTATCTGTAAACAATGTGATTTAATGCAAGACTATGTATTGATTTTGTTTCTTTGGTTTTCTTCTTGACAAGCATTTGTCAACATGGATTTGTATTAGTTCCCAGGTTTGTTTATTAAAGACACATCATTCTTTCCCTGAACTAGAAACAATTCTCTTGCAACAGGAGTACCACATCAGAGGGATCCTAAAACAAGATGCCAAGCATGACAAGAAGGAAAAGAAGCCCTCTATGTGGAACGTGCCATCACTGAACTTAATTTGTTTCATATCTTTAGATAAAGAGAATTTTAATTTTTTCATTGGCAGAAAAGGATTGCTGTTTCTTACTTAGTGGAGTCTGCATTTTATTTTCTTACAGGAGAAAGGGTTGCATTTGCAACATTCATACTGCCTTGTAATCAGGTAACTCCTAACAAAACATCCTACAAAATTGGCTATGCAGTTCAGACTTTAATGTTCTGGCTCAAAGCATGTCTGTTTTGAGGCTAGTCTGCATATGACACATAAGTAAGGGAACCTGTGAATCATACTGTATTGGGAGGTCATTAATCTATATGTTCCATACTGAGTCTCAAACAAGTTTACATCATTAACCTGCAAAGAGCACTTAGCATTACTGTGAAAGAATCTCACCCACTGAAGCCCTAAAAGAGGATTGTCTCTCCTTTTAAATCATTTGGAAGTGAAAAGTATCCAGTTCAGCTGGGATCCAGAGCGTGTGCACTTTCTGGTGAAGGGCGAGGTGAGGCCCGAGAGGTGTTCAGCTCTGGAGACAGATGTGTGAGCCTGAGCTATAAACCAGCTGGTGCCAAAGGTCACCCCAGAGGGTGCCAGATTTTTTAGGCTGGGGAACCAGCCTGAACAGGATGTGATACTAGCTTTTTCATCCCCCTTCTTAGTGTGCACTGCAAATCTCTCCAGCTTCTTCACCAAACATACCTCTGGTCTGCTTAGGTTCATGGAAGTACTTGGATCTCTTGAAGCTATAAAATCATTCATCTTTATTTCTAATGTTTATGATATTACGTCATGCAATATTTCAAAAGGTTTCAGGTACAGGCAGAGACTTTTCCTGTAGTCCACACTACTGACAGAGGTATCTTTACTCCATGAGGTGTTACTTTTGCACTTGCCTGATCTATATGCTTTGTCTTGTTTTCATTTAAAACAAAGGCCTCTCTGCATCATAGTATGTGCTTCATCCTCTTTCTGTTTGAAAATGATGCAGAAATGTTTTGCCATCAAGATCTCAACATGATCTATCTGGAGATGTACTACAAGAACATAAGAGTGACCATGCTGGGTCAAGTCAGAGGCCCATTTGCCCAGTTCACTGGGCACGCTTTTGAGCAGTTTACCCAACATCCAAGAAATGGAAAAAGAGCAGAGGAGTGTCAAAAAGAACCTGACTTAAAGGAAGCCAGGAAGCATTAGAGACTGTCTAGTCTCATTGTCATCATCTGGAATCTTTTGATTATTCCAAGCAGGAGAGGACTTAGTGCTTTTCACTTTGAAGTGTAACTAGATCTACAACTCTATTAGTGTTGTTATGTAGAAAGACAAGACTTTATGAGGAGAGCAGTCCCAACCTCTGCATCACCTTTACCAGGTAAAATTTTCCTGTTCCCTCTTAAATATTTTATTCATCATTACTGAAGATGAGAAAGTCTGCAAAAAGTTTTTTCCTGCCATTTTTCAGCCAGATTTCTTTGGAGTTAATTCCCAAGTAATGGCAATACTCTGTGTTATTGAAATTTAAATGACTGTGATCTCACCAGTTTATCTCTGTATTGTAGGCTTAAATTCAGCTAAAGGTCTCCTTTAGCCATGTCTATTGGCTATGACAAAGAAAATACCTTGGCCATATGCTTCAGTGCATGAATCTTTGTATACCTTACCTTTCTCAGGTGAGCAACATTCTACTGAGACTGGTTATTACTAGAATTAAGCATTTGCGTGCTGAGAATCATGATTTTCCAGACTGTTGAAGTGAAGAAAAGGTAAATAGAGCTGTGTTTATAGATAATTGTACAGTTTAAGATATCTATAGAAAATACATTTTTCTCAAAGAAAAGTAGAAATTGAAATAATTTCACTTTCTTTAACTATCCAAGATAAAAAATGCCAACCTGTGTTCAGATTTTACTCAATCTGTCTTCAATTGTAACCTCTAAATAGTACCTCTGGGTTCCAAAAGTACCTTGAACTTATCTAATGTAGTAACTGTTCTAAGACAATTTTTTCCCCATTTTGTTTTTAGAAAGAGACCAGGAGGTTTGTTGTTCCATGTTCTTCTTTTTGTAGAGGTCGGAGGGTATACCCTAAAAGCTCATGGTTACATTATTATCAGCAGTAGCTGATCAAAAGAGGAATGAACATTCAGCAATACAAATCACATTATCATCCATATTTCACACTTTTAAATTCTTTTCAGTGTCAACATTCCTAAGTTGCAACAGTAAGGAAAGCAACAGTAAAGAAAATTCACTGAAACCCCTGCAGATCTTTTAACAGGTCACTCCAGAGAGCAAGTTTAGGGCTTTGTTTAAATCCTTGTTTTTATATTCACAAGCCGTTGAGTGTCAGACTCACCACTGCTCCACTTTGCATGTATGCTTTCCACTTCAGAAGGAATAGCCATGGTGCATCTGAAACAAACCCTATCTGAAGAGCCATGAAAATAACTTCTGACTACCAGGCCTAATTAATGCCTCCATGCTGACCTCTACATCCAGCCCATATCAAAAATGTTACAGCAGTGCTGATTCAACATGAACTCAAGATCAGGCAAGACCTGGTACTAATGAATACTAATGAACAGTAATTACTGGAACTCTGCCACAGAAACCCACTGCAGAGACATATGCTAATGGGCTTTACACAATCAGGCAGAGGACTTCATATCCACTAAGAAACTTGTGCTAGACTGAAAGCAAAAGGAACCATATGCCACATGCAACCCTGTTTGCATCTATTTCCTCCCTCTCTCCCTTGTACCTGACGTCCAGTTTCTGTCCCCCATACAGGCCAGCTCAGGCCCAGCTCAGGTCTGGTTTCCTTAGCAGGCACACAGGGTCATTTGCATTAACCTGGCGGCAGAGTTTGCTTTTCTGCTCTTGTTTCTCCCTCAAGATGGGCAAAACTCTCTCCCTCAGGACTGAAAGAATTTGGATTGTTAAGTTTGGAGAAGAGAAAGCTATGGGAAAACCCTATTGCAGCCTTCCCATACTTGGAGGGGGCTATAAGAAAGAGAGAGGCAAACTTTTTAGCAGGGCCTGTTATGGTAGGATAAGGGATAAAGGTTTTAAAATGAAGGGGGGTCTATTTAGATTAGATATAAAAAAGAAGTCTTTTACAATGACAGAAGTGAAACACTGGAACAGATTGTCCAGAGATGTGGTGGATGCTCCATTCCTGCAAACCTTTAAGGTCAGGTTGGATGAGACTCCGAGAAACTTGATCTAGTTGAAGGTTTCCCTGTTCATTGCAGAGGGGTTGGACTATATAGTGTTTAAAAGGAACCTTCCAACTTAAACTGTTCTGATTCTATGAAAACATGACCTAAGGGAAAGGAATGTTAGAATGACAGAATGTTAGAAAGATACATCTCTGACTGTAACAATTGTGTAGATAATATTACTTGTTAGTGGGATGACACAATGGAAATACAGATCACCATGTATGATATCGGGATCTCCCCTGATATATATATAACAAAAAAGTTATCTTCCAGAAGGAACACATGAGATATTCTCAAACATGATGGTGGTCAGTCTGACAAGCATCCTCCCTTTTATAAAGTCCAATGCTGGTTCTGCCCTACGGAGAGGATACCCTGACCTCAGTGCAAATTGCTCCTGACATTACTTTGATTTTCTTTTAATTTCTGAGGCCTAATCCTTGCAATAAAGGAATTGTCAAAGCAGTAAATGTAATGTAATCAGACACCCAAGTGAGATGTTTGTGGAATAAACTTACTATTCTGGGTTAGTGCAAGAGGCAAAGCAATGAGTACATGAGTGAAGAAATCAGGCTTAGGGCTGGATTCAGCATCTAAGGTTCTGAGTGTGGGGTAACGTGAAGTTAGAACACCCCAAAATGAAGATTGAAGAGGGATTATGCATTCCTCCCTGGACTCACAGATATTTGAATTTCACAAGCTCTATAGTATCTGCGTTTTTATTGAAGCCTCAGCTCCTGGAATTACATAATTAGAATCTCAGCTTTCACTTTACTTCGTAAGCCATTTTCTAACCCTGGTGGGTATGGGCAAGAGCTTGTAAATAAGACCTGTGAACACTGATGGCTCCAAAACAGTGATAATAAAGAAAAAAAAGAACCTTGTGTTCTTTGACTTGGTTTAACTATGTGATTTAAAATATGCTCCCCTTTGGAGTAGGTGTTGAATTACAAAACTTGGAGTTTAGGGCTGTGTGCAGACAGTATAGAGATTATGCTGAGAGTGCTGCCTGCCAAAAGATTTGCACCCATCTTTGAGCACAGTGACTGGCCCTGATGGCTCCCACTGAAACCCCTCAGCTACCAGGATGTTGCTGGTCGTAACTCACTCAGGCTGTTTAACACGCCCTGAATTTGCCATGTATTAGTGGTAGCTTCTGTGCTGGTCCTCATGTCCATAAACATAGAAGGGAGCTTCAGGAAGGAAAAAATAACCAGCCTCGTCAATTTCGATGGGGACAGAAAGAAAAGAGAAAGAACAAGGGCACACAACAGGTTTACTTCTTCATTTGACCGCACACTCCTACCCCTCCTCAAAACACTTTTGAGGGTTCAATTTTCCCCTAGCAAGAGATGATAGCACAGAACTTGTTTACCTGAGATAAGGAAGAGAAATTACTGACATGACAAACAGCTGCATGTTGGGCCCTGTAGGGTCATGAACACTAAGGAACACAGGGATCTGTGGTTAGCATTGCCAGTACTCAGCCACTAGCTTAGTTGTGATTTAGTACTCTATCCATTCAGATTTGTTGTTCTTTGTGACTTTCTGTTGGTCAGTTATTCTCCAAGGGTATTTTCTGCCTCTGATCCTCAGTCCCTGTCTTTTCCTCCTCCGTTTGCCCCTGCTGAATGCAGGGATGTCCTAGTAACCCACACTTCCTCATAATTCATTATTTAACTGACTTTAAAGTTCACTGTTTGGTGAATTGGGAATGAAGACTTTTTATGTTTTGAAGCATTGTTTTGGCTGGTGTGTTCACTCAAAAAAAGTGATGGCTGGACCTGTCTACATTTAAAAGTTTCTATCTCTTTGGCTAGAACAGAAATATTTCAGATTTTTCCCCTTTAAATAAAAGCCTAAACTCTACAGAATCTGAACCTACCACATCACCCAGAGAAATGCATCAAACAATAAAGAACACCCCATGGATGAGTGGTTTGATATCTGGTTCTTACTTCTATACTACTGCACCTCCTCTCCAGCCTTCTCCCTTCTCTTATCCCTGCTGCATTCATATCTTTCTAGCTGAAATTGAACTAAACAGGACATCATGATGAACCTGTAACAGTAAGCAGAACCAGAGGTGTATTTATCAGCTGTACTATTTAGGAAAAACATGCACCTGCCAGCTGAAAGACCTCCATATACTTGACTTTCAGTCTGAAAAGGCAAGAAACAGAATTTTTTTTGCTACTGCCCAGTCAGTATATGAAAATCCATATTCCTTGTCCTCTAAGATGTTAGTGAAGTTATCCCATTTCTAGAAGTAATGTGGTACTAAACTTCTCTTGCCTCCTGACAAGCAATTTTGTGCCTAGCACTGCTGAACAGCTCTTGCTCATTTAAGTATCTTCTGAAATTCCTGGGGTTGCAGAGTTTACAGAAGGTTATATTCCTTCTTGTTATTTTTTTTCCCAAGCAGGAATATGATTTTTTTTCTCCTTGTCTATTGTCCAAAATTAAGAAATCAATTTAACTACAGGTACCTGGAGCTGACTGCATTATTTCTGGAAAACATCCACAGGATCTTTAATTAGTCACTACAAGCAGAAAGAAACAAATGCAATGTCTGTCTGCTTTGGTTGTAAAACTGCTCCTCCTCATTTGCTCATCAGAACAAAAGGTTTTCTCACAGTCAGCAATCAAGCTGTTAAACTAGAATTGGATTTTCTCAATCAAGCATGTTTCACAGAATAATACACTAACATTTTTGGTCATCTTCATCAATGCATTTTTTTTCCATGTTTTTCTCATACAATTTTCCTGTAGCTGATATAGCCAAAGAAATTCTCAGTGCTAATAGACCAGACTTCACTAACACAAAGGAGGTACACACTTTGTGAACTCTCTTAATTCAACCAGAAAACATTGTAAGCATTCATTAACATTTTTCAAACTATTCAAGAGCAAACAGTGAGATACACCACCCAGTAAAGTCAGAATTTAAACACCTGCTGATTTCAGAGGAACCAGAAGGTATATCTGAAGGAAAGTGCTCCTGCCACCAAGGTCATTCACTCATCAGACATACAGTCCCACAGCTTTAGAGTTCATTAAGTCATAGAAAGCAAGGCTTTATGGCAACTTTGGCACCTGTAGCCTTAATTTCCCTTAAAAATATACTGTGGGTCTGGAGATGAACAGATGTGAGTTCAATGCCTTGAATACTTTGACATCAACAGTGCAAGAGTCACATGTGAGCAGAAATAGATCTGTTTTCACATTCAGCTATAAGCTTTACCAGAACGATTCCCATCCCACCTGGTAGTCCTTTCTTATGCCAGAAGACAAAAACATACCACTTTCTAACTTGTCCTGTGGAGAACATGCTAAATTTGAGAGACTTTTGAAAGCTGGCCTCTTTCAAAAGCTCATCTGCCGTTTCTGAGTTCTTCCTTTTTACATGTGGCAAAACTTTGTGTGTATTTTTGTGAAGTATTCCAGGTTTCAAGGAGGCTTGGAATAGCTGTTACTTCATTCCTAACAAAAATTTTATCTGAATGATTAGTAATCCACTGCTTTCTAACCATCTTGTTCATCAGCATTTGGGCAGTCTGGTAAGTATCTGAAATTCTTAAATGTTCCAAAATGCAGCATCTTTTCAGCCTAAGTGGCACTTAGCTTCAGCCTTCAAAGTCAAAACAAAACAAACAACACTGGCAATGTGTAGCATTACTCCCTCCTGAGCTTGCTTCCCATGTCGTGTTCTTCAAAGAGCTGCACAAATATTAAGAAAGTTCCCCACTTCTCTGTAAGACCAGATATCATTATGGACTTTTTAAATATGGTGGAATTCTTGAGTGATGAAAGAGTTACGGAATTTTAACCACACGATACATCAATTCCAGATTGGGACTTGAGCATTATAACTTTACAGAATCAGGTTGCAAGTTGGCTGAACACATCACTGACAACCTTTAAAATATGCGGGAAGCATAAAAACTTTCCATGTCCCTGCAATGGAAACAAGTCAGATGCTCAGTGAGCAGGATTTTACACAGTATTAGTCAAGAAGCACTTGAGGGATTCAAGGTTTAATGAAGGATGACAACAGGGCCTGTGTTTGCAACTTGAATCCTTAAAGAGCAGTCCAAGGTTATCAAGACAGAGGTCAAGTCACAAAGTACAGCAAAACTACAATCCAAAGCAGAGTAGAATGAAATATAAAGTATGCCAGATGGAGATATTTTAAAAAGCTAAGGAAAACCATGATCCTACAAATCTTTGTCTGACATCACTTCAAAACTAGTAGAATCCAACATACCCTTCCCATTACTAGCTGGTTATGGGAGTGTTAAGCTGTTAACAGTTATTACATCATCAAAGAAGATGTTGCTTTAATATGCTGTCAGAACAACATGCACCCCTTAAATATTTCATAAAGAAATGAGAACACCACTGTGAGGGGAAGCAAGTGTTCTTTGAAGATACATCTTGATGGTATCCTTGTATTGCATCATTCAGGGCTCAGTGAGCAGGTGCTTAAATAACATATTGAATAACTGAAGTTTCTGGTCTGGAGGTGGCCCAAAAGAAGTGCATCATGAAAATGAATCACTCATCCTTCATGCTTTATTGTAAATAGCAGTGAAAAAGATCTGGACTTGATAATCAATGCTGAAAATAATCTATGAATTCTGCAGATTTAGTGAATGGTAGGAATAGTTGCTTATCTTGGTGACTGCTGGAAGAGTATTGTTACTTACAGATGTTTGCCTAAGCAAGTTTTTCCACTGACTTCACTGCACCATTGAGCAGGTCCTACAGTGCTGCAGTCTAATTTAGTTACAGGCAGATTAGAGAGATTTTAAGTGAATCTTTAAAGACATGCTCACACAGACTCAGTGTTTCCATGCATCTTTATTCAATCATAGCTTGGTACTATTGGTTTTTACCTGTTTTGATGAGAAATATTATGAGAACATCTTAAAAATATTTATCAAGGGTGGAATTAGGACATTGTCTCCAAATTCATGCAATGTTTGAATGCCCCACTTATAGAAAAGTTACCTCTTTCTCCATTAAATCCCTCATCTTCTTTTATCCTTCAATTTATCTAATTTTAAATCTGTTGTAGGAAAACCTCATCCTGAGTCACCTGGTCATAATATATGAAGTAATTTGCTAGATAGATTTTTTTATACTGGTGGTAATTTCATTAACATTGTTATCCTGTAGTGTTGGAGAAATTTCTAAGCAGCTAAGTCACAGGAGAGTAACTGTAAATGGTTATGTGGGAGGAAGTTCTGTCAGGAAACCCCAGATTTTCAGTTTTGTGCAGGAAAAAGCTACTAAGAGTGTTACTGTTGGACCAGGACACTGCTGGATGTTGCAATGCCCCCTCACAGAATCTTGCTCACATCTTAAGTCCTGTTCCTTTGATAGACAGAACATTTCACAGCAGACAACACAGGGATAGCCTCCAAGAATCTCCATGTTTGTGCACTGAAGACGTGTGTTCATTGTCAAAGGCATCGTCAATTTGTTACCCATTCATCTTCAGCCTAATGAGGATGGGCACTTATCAACATTAGCACAGGAATTGTATTGCTTTCATATACCCAAATACCCTTGTGTATATGGAGGTCCAGGCTTAAGACAAACCTGTTGAGGCAAACAGATAAAAATAAAAATCATGTGTGTGTCTGTGTATGTGAATAATCATATTGCCAATGAACCAAGTTTTGGTTGTTATGTACTACAACAGAACCTACTTGAGGTTCTTCCTTTCTCCACCTTCTATAGACAGCTCCACCAGTTATACTTCACTCTTTTGGACAAGCTGTCCAACAGCAAAACAAAAAGTTTCAAAATACCACAGATTTTTGCCTTCACCTCTCCCGTCTCTGTTGGAGTATTGGTGAGGCGAACAATTATATTACAGAATGTGAAGGAAGAAAAATCCAACTCTTTAGTATTCTCTTTTAAATATAAAAGCAGAATAATTTCACAGTTCTTTCCCCCACCCCTACACCGTGTTAGAATACTCAAGTCCTGGAAAACGTAATTGCCTGTTGCTCTTTCTGGCATTCCTCAGAAAGATGCCCTTTTACTGAGAGCTGTATGAACACACAACTGTTTTCTAAGAGTGGCAAAAAGCAAACCAAGGAAATGAGAGGCAAAATAGGTCCTGAGACCATCAGAGAGAACTTATGGCAAGACCATGATGAGAACTCTCTGGGAACTCTCCAGGAGCTGGAGATATATCAAATATATGTTTTATCTCTCGACAGCAGTGCTCAAGTCACAAGGAGTACCTGATCAATAGCACCTCTATGCTTACAAAAGAAAATTAAAGAAAAGGGAAAGGCTTTGGGAGAAGTCTGTCATTGCCAGTAACCCAAAGCCACAGAGAAGCAATATTCCCTCTTTGGTTGTGCAGCTGTTCAGTCTTATGCTCCCTTTTTGGTTTTTAGTTCTCCATAATGCTCCTGCCCTGATCCAGAAGTGTTGTCATTCTGTGTAGAAAACAGAAATCTTCAGAGTTTTGGCACTGAAGTTCTAGGTAACGCCTCCCTTTATTTTGCCACTACTAGACTTTCTGCATGTGTGAAAGTACTGTGGAATGAGGGAACAGACAGTGAAATCCTGTCATCCAAAACATAAAGGAGAAAGAGCAGAATTTACCTTTTAGTCAATCCTTGGCTGTACTGTGTTGTCCCTGCAGATACCATTCTGCTCTTTTCCCTCTGTATCCACAGTGTCAAAAGTGATAAGCCAAAAGCTTTTTTTTTATACAGCTGAGAAGATATATTTCCCAAGTCTCCTTTCAGATTTGATTGTACCATTTTTATCACAGATGAGATTATTTTGTATATGCAAGCACTCTTCCTTCTAGAGTCTTTATTTTTTATTGAAACAACCATTTCTCAATTTTTCAGTAACTTCTTTTTACTCTTGACAAAATCTTCCCAGTTTTCTGTTTCTTTTCTGAACTCAAATATTCGATCCAATTAAATTATCATCTTTATCCAGTATTTAGCATGAAGAGTCTCACTGTTTAATACATACAGTAATGTATTTCTTCTGTCCAATGCTTAGTTTTTTTTCTTCAACTGTTTGTACCTCAAGGAAGATTCATATTTCATCAAAAGATCCAATAACACATTAAATATATACCCCCTCCTACCTTCAAAAGATCATATCTAACCCCTTCTTAATGTATTGAGGTATGCAGCCTTCATCCAGTTTCTACTGAAGACAATGAAAATATAAATTTTGTCTTTAAAGCAGATAATTCAAGCCCTTGACATGCAACTACAGCAAATACAGGTAATAACCAGAAGGAGACATTATTTCCATAAATGGAGGAAGATGCCAATCTTGAAACTATGAGTCTCACGCTCTCATGTGCTTAAAACCCATTAAAATACTCCTTTAAAGAAACAGAGATAAAAATCTCAGAATATCATATGACACAACATAACCTATCACAGTAATAAATCAAAGATTCTGATCATGATTACAGATACAATCTCTTATTACCTGCAAAAGAAAATATAAGCCAGATATCCTATTTTGTATCCAGAATGTCTCTAGTGGCTTAGCAGCTTTCTAATGAATATCAGCTTAAAATA
This sequence comes from Monarcha castaneiventris obscurior, assembly GCA_026261815.1. NCBI lineage: Eukaryota > Metazoa > Chordata > Aves > Passeriformes > Monarchidae > Monarcha > Monarcha castaneiventris. Next base: position 16,128,671 of record JAMPIT010000566.1, read on the forward strand.
AGCTCATCTCCTTAGAGAACTGCTTCTGTGAAGGCAATATTCCCAAAGAAAATCCATGACTGCTAAATAACCTTTGTTATACTCATATGGCAATGATCTATTGGCCTAGGAAGCATGTACATTTTGTATAATTCTCAGTAAAAGGTAATTTTTTCCCTGGGAGGTTTTAAGAAAATATCCCTTTTAAATGTTGATGTAAAACTAATTCTCTTTCCTGACTGATTAACAAAAAATATTGCTGCTGTGAAGGAGAAATGTCAATGAATGTGACAGCAACCCAATCTTGATTTGAAAAATAGTAAAAGAAAGATAAAGACTATAAGAGAACTAAATAAAGGTACTTTCAAAGCAATCTACTTAGATGATGTGAAAGATTTTAAAATCTCGCATGTAAAAAATTATTTTTTGTCCCTTATGTGTATTTCACATCAATTTATATTGAAGAGTCCTAGCAGGCTCATGATGTAATTCTTATTCATCCCATGAAAGCTATTGGAAAGTTACCACATAGCACCTTTTGCTAAATAAAGGAAATCAAAAGAAAACCCATTATTTGAATATGCTTTTCTGACAGATACAGTGCAGTAATGGGAAACTTTTTCAGCAACTAATCTGTACCCAACATAATTACAGTATTTGATAGTTTAGTTTTGACATATTTGTTACTTACCTCATTATCTTCCTATAAACCTAGATCATCATATTTAATGATATTTTAAAAATCCTCCATCCGTGTTGAAAAGTTTTAAGCAGCACTCTTTCCCTTGCTCTTTCAGTACTTCTGGAATGTGTTGTTTGATTAGTGCATGCCCTTTCCTCATTTAAATATGCTAAAATACTCACCTCTTCTGATTAGCAGTCTGCCATGCAAAGCCTTTGTGTTGCGCTTTTTACTGATTTGTACTGAATTTCACCGAGATCCAAGTACGTGTCTCCTCTTTTCTATTGAACTCATTTATCTTTGATGGTCAGCCTCACATGCACATTTGGTGTCAAGTGTTGGAGAGAGAAGCAGTCACAGAAAGGCCCCTGATCCTTACTCTTAATTTTAGTACTGAAGGGAATGTGGATTCAATGCCTCGCAATTGCCTTTCAAGTCAGCAGCAGAACCACAGATAATTATCAGAGTTTGGATTTGAAAATACTGTGCCAGACAAAAGGCTTCTTGACAAGTCTGCCTCTAGGGGATGGGAAAACGTAGCAGGATGAAAATCACAGTGGCCTAGTACAATGAGAGAGTAGTATACAACCAGTTCTTGGGTCAAGATCCCGCAGTGGTTTCAACATATTGTTGGTACAATTCCCCACCCAGAGTAGGGGAGGGTTGAATAGGTGTCCTGTGTCTTGCTGTCTCAGTATTTCCAGAGTTTCTAATAAAAAACCAAAAGTTCTTCTGGCATTTTTCTTGCTGGTTATCTTTCATTTCAGCTGATTTCAATGCTAATAAAGGGCAAAAGCGGTAGTTACTATACATGTCCCCCATTGCAAAAATGGGTAAAACCTGGCTTACTGAGGCAGTTGACACATCAGGTGGCAAAACTGAAGCCTCCAGCTTCTCTTTGTCACTGACACACCTTCTGTGCTAAGTGGGCAAATGTGGGAGCTCTGCACTCACCTAGGTCCCAGCAGGGAAGAGAAAGACTAAGCTCAAAATCATGCAAAGAACAAAAAACTGGACTTGTATCTTCAAGTCTTTTATGTATACAGTGAAAATCTTTTGAAGAGCAGTTAGTGTGTCTTTACTGAGAGACAGTAGAGCTGAAATCAATCGGGTGTCAGCTCTGTAACTTTAGAATAAGTGTCCTTAACACCTTCACAGAGGCACACCTAGTTTTTCAGCCATGAGTCTCTGCTTCCCTCAGAGGAGCACTCATGGTACAATGTGCGTTAAACCTGAAAGGTACACAAGGCACACAGCACATCCTACAGATTCGAAAGAGTCCCACCAGAATCTCTGAGGTCACAGCTGAGCCTATGGGCTTTAAAGCTCTGTCAACATTTGACAATAGCTGTTCAAACCACTTAGTTGCATTGAAAGCATATGTGAGAGCATCATATTGCAGCCAGCATAATCCATACAAAAAGCACACCATCTGCAGAGCACCCAAGCCCCAACATCCAAATCTAGCTCTGCAGCTCCATTACACCAAAGCCAGGAATAGGTAGTCTTCCTCTGGGATGGGTAGACAAGCTGTCTTTGGTCTGCCTGTATTGCTGGCAGCTTTCGTGTCCATTTGGCTGCTTTTGTACTGCTCGGAACTTGTAACGCTTACTCCCCGAAACACATCCAGGGGACATGGAGAGGGTACAAAGCCTTCTTCAATCCTTCCATCCCTGAAAGCAAAATCAGGTTTGGCCTTAACGGACAGTCAACTAGATGCAATTAAGAAGTGGCAATGGTGAGCAGAGGAGAAGGGAATGCCATCCATCGCTCACTGATTACTCTGTGACAAAAGAATGGACCAGATACTGGGGAATTCTTCTCAGAGGAGAATGCTGAGATCCCACGCGGCAGAAAGGGACCTTTTGGAAGGAAAGTGTTGGCAGCCCAAGGACCCAAATGTTTCCATCTGAAGCTATAATTTTTCAATGTGCAAAAACAATGAAAAAAGAGGTACTAAAAGAAAACACTTTTCCCCTAGTAAGGAAGTCTGATAAAAAGCGTTCTTTCATCTAGCATTTGATACTCAAATGCACTTTCCCATTCACAGTTGGATGGAAATTTTTTTTTCAAGTTCAACCCTAATTTATTTATCTTAAAGCAGGCAATGTACTGTAATTTTACAATAAAGGAGTCCCAATCAAAGCTTACCTTATCTAGAGGTAATTAATACAAAGATTGTTGAATTAAAGATGTGAGTCTTGACACTTTGGCGGGGGGTAAGGGACATGGTCTCAAAGGCACAAATTATGCCTGAAACAGACCAATTAACACCATGTATCTTCTTTTATGTTAACTTCAATTAAGGTTTCTTAAAATTTTTAAAGTTATTTTCTTCTTTACAATCTCAGAATGTCAGAAATGTACATCAAAGAAAAACGCTTCAGTATGAACACCATAGGTAACGCTCATTTGCACACAAATCTGCATATTGGAAAGGAGTTCAGAGCCCATTTTGCATGAATTATTGCCGGATGTGAGTCAATGAATTAAACAGCTAAAAAATAACAACCATCCAAGTCATTATAAGCTGCACCTATTTATGTTGACATAATGAATTAAAAAAAAAAAAAAAGAACTTCAGAATTGGAGTTAAGTTATAGTGGAAATAAAGAAGTGATTTAAAATACAGTGCTAGTCAGGCCTGTGTATTTTACAATACTTTTCAAATTCATTTTGCTTATCATGTTTCACATATCCTGTGCTGGAAAAGAATTTTTTTTTTACCAGATGAAACAGAAATGGAAAAAATTTCACACTCTCATGTCTCTTGGTTTTGACAGTAAATCCATGGACTTTTTTTTCAGTATGTCATCTATGTAGCTTTTATTCTGCAGTCACCCATCTAAAAGATCACTTTGTCCTTGTACAATCCCTCTTGCAAGTTGCCATCTCTTCATTTGCCACTGATTTGCCAGGACCTCCTTCTTTTCCTTGTGCCAGGGTACAAACAACATATTCCTGAAATTGTCACAGGAAAAAGAAACATAGGTCAGCATGACTACTGCAGACATAGTTTACTAAAAGACCTTTGATTCTTTGAACGGTTAAATTTTAGCCACAAATACAAAAACAACTAAAAAGCAGAAATCCAAAAGTTTTTAATATAGAGCCCCTTTTTTTCAGTCAAATTTATTCCTTCTAGAATCTGCATGTGGCTCCCCAATTCCAGTGTGTTCACTCCTAATCAGAATGGGCTGCAAACAATAGACTCCTCTGCTGGGGCCTTTTCTTTTCTCCCTCACAACTTCCCCACTCATGAAGAAAGAATTTTTTTTTTCTGAGCTTGTATGCTATTTGTAATTGTTTTACTGATTGCTTTTATTAATATATTTGGGGTTACAGATTTTCCACCAGAATTCATAATGAGTGTTCCACAGGGCTTTCTCTCTATAGAATTCAAATCCCAGATTGTGTGAGTGGTTATATATGTCAATTGGCATGCTGCTTCTCTCCTTGTTGGATGACATCCCTCTTATAAAAAGAATGGTAGCTTGAGAAGTCTGAAGTTGACTGCATTTTTCAAAAACCAAGAAAGGGCTTTTAGAAGAAAGTGCTAAGTAGGATTGAAAAAAAATCTGATTGCCCATAAGAGGAAAACATTCCACAGTGAGAGTGGTTATGAATGGGAACAGGCTGCCCAGAGAGACTGTGCAATCTGTCTGTCCTTGGAGACATTCAAAACGCGACTGGAAAAGCTCTGAGCAGCTTGATCTCACTTGGAAGTTAGGTCTGCATGGAGCAGGGGGTTGGACCAAACATCCTCCAGAGGTCCCTTCTGACCTAAATCTGTACATGGCTCTAATATGTGACTCTACGCCCTCAATATTAATGGAAAAAGAAATTGACTGGGCCAAAAGCCTGATGTAGTTAACAGCGATGTCTACATTTTCCTACATATTCTTTCTGCTCTCCTAACAGCTGCCACACTCACTATGGTGCTTAAGCCAGTGACAATCCAGAACGCATGCCCTGAGCAGAACTTGGGAGTTTTGGCGAGCAGCATGTCTGCTGTGGGTTGCACTTTTCTATAGGTTACAACATTTATTATAGTAATTATAGCAGTTTGTCCTTTAAAGAGCTTTAGGAGAAGTGGAGCATGACCCCAGCTTCCACTACGTTAAAAATGACTTAATCATTCCCAACCACCACAGGAACAAGTAATGGTTAAGGTCAAATGCAGGGTTTGTATGTACTTTGCTCTCTAAAGACCCTCAAGAGTTTGGTACTTATAATAAATTTTACACCTGTATTACCCCCATCTTTTTATGTTTGTGATCACAGGCCAAAAAGAAAAAAAAAAAAAAAAGGGAAGTAGAAAGAAAAAGCCAGATCAGCTTAAATTGTAAGGGCTCACATTCCATCTGTTTTAGCTCATTTTTTTTTTGTCTGAGATGTCAGTATTTTTTAAAGACCAACTGTGATAAAACTTATCTTTGATCAACAATTCTGAAAACACTGGCCCTTGGCCAAAACTCATCTGTTTCTTCAGTTTGGGCTCAATTAGAAGACTCTACTTTTTCATGAACTCCGTCGCAAAACTCCTAAAGAACTACAGCTCCAATGGGAAGGAACCACTGTTGGGTTACAGGGAACTTGTCCTACCCCTGCTACCTAACTAAGCTTTTTGCTAAAATCAGTCACAGAACTTGATCCTTCTGGGCATCCCAAATCTTGCTCACTGACATGAAAGAAAATACTGTTTGTATTAAGAGTGAATTTTGGCCTTAGTAAAGGAGACAACCTAATCTCTTTTGGTTTTAAACCAGAAAAATTCTGCCTGTAATTCTGGCTGTTTTGCTCCTCAGCTGCAGATTGAGAAGAAAGACTACGGTAGCTGACATTTAGCCAGCTGATGGGATTGTATCAGCAAGCTGGTATTTTCAAATAGCCTGTGTACAGACACTTACCTGCAAGAAATGCAGGTGGTCTGGGTGCTATTTTAGGATTCAGAGTGGACTGTTGTCCAAAAAGTGTGGAATCACTGGTTAATGCAACCACCACTACTACAGAAAGAAGGGGTCATCCATTTAGCACTTCTTCTGAAGAACACAAATTCTGACTAGGAGGCCCAGCCATTAGTGTTTTACCACCATAATACTGAACATGAGTCTAACTCCTGCTTGTTCAACCTCAAAGAAAACAACAGAGATAAAAAAAAAAAAAAAAAAAAAAAAAAAAAAAAAAAAATAGTAACGATAATCTATGCTGCCTTCTGCATAACATCTGCAAAAAAAACAGACTAAGGCCATTGGACAAGTAAGATAATTCCACACAATATTGTACCAGGCCAGGGTAGTAGAGGAAGGGCTTGTTAGCTGTGACTATTCATATAGGGACAAGTTATTAAGGCTATTTAAGCACCTAAATTCCCATTAGAACTAAGCTTTGAGGCACCTGAATTGGTGTATTCAAACATCAAGAAAACAGTGAATGCTTTAATCTATGGCCAACCCCTTACAAACAGAATTGCAGAATTCAGTCTGCAAACATCATCATGAACCAAACCCTACAGAATTCTCACAATTATTACTATTAGGCCAAGTAATCATCTCCAAACATAAATGATGGAAGTACTGTTACTTGAGTTATTTAAAGCTACATTAGACAATTCTCCAGGGAATATTTTGGGGGGGAAAAGTGGGGACTTTGTTATGATTAGGCTGAGGCTATAAATAGGAAGACATTAATGCAAGGCAGCATTACTGAAACAGCAATGCTGTTTTATGGGGTTTTTATAATCTGAAACTAGGGAAATTCTCACTTCCCACAGCAGTCTCTGCCATCCCCAATTGCTCCCATTACAGTGACCAGCAACCTTGTGGCTTCTCATTGATCTGCAGTGCTGTAACTTGTACCTTTCTTCTCAAGAGATGCCAGAAACAGGGAGATCTTGTGGCGTTCTGATGAGGTTGTGTGTGGCTTTTGATTCCAAGGTTTACAGCCCACATGCATTTTGTTGATCCAGTAGAGCTTGGACTCTGAGCAGAAGTCTTACAGCAATATGGTCAAAACAAGTGCGATTTGGCACCTCTGTGCTTCAGAATGAGGAATGCATAAGACAGTTTCGTCTCTCCAACAGGGAGCATGTAAAGATGTGTTACACATCCACTTAAAAGTAGACAGTCTTTCAGTCCATACTAAACAGGCTTTGGAAGGTGTCATGTTTTCTTCTGTGTGGCAACATGTATTTTGGTTCAATTAGCTGGAAGAGTAAGTTCAAGGTTAACAAGATGGGCACCTGGAAATAGTTTCTTCAGCCCCCTCTCATTGCAAGGATTTACATGCATGCAAATGAAGATAAAGCAGAGGTAGAAAATATTTCTAGTTCAGAAAAATCTGTCCTTGTCCCCCTACCTAAATCTAAAGTTATGCACCATATACAAGGGAGAGAAAAGCCAAGCAGTTCAGGCAATATATGCCATCCACAAAGGCAGAATTCCAAGGGAACACCTAACAACAGGTGAGTTTGGTGATTTGAGAAAATGGGCCAACTACTTTTTAGTGTCTCTCCTTCTTTTTTTAATTTGGTGTGTCTCTTTCCTTTGTCTTGTTTGTTTCAAGAAGAATACTTCTGCCTTGTCAGCTCAATCCAGAGGCAGTGAAAGTTGTGGAAGGTGCTTCTTCATCCGTTGGGTCTCTAATTCTGACCCGTAATATTACATTAAGAGTACCAACAGGCACCACCATACAGTACAGTTTCTCAACAAAACAAACATTTTCTTCAAGTCCTTTCCTAAAATGAGGTTTATGTGCCTATCAACATGAGCCAGAGTAATGTGTATGTACACTTCTGAATTCACCGAGAAAATGGGATGTGACACCCAGCATTATCAGATATGCAATTACTTCCAACCCACCTGCACACTTGGCTTGTCACGGCCATGTGATTGTGCTCTCTGCCAGCTTCTAACATCCCCAAAAACATCACTTTGCATGAGAGCTTACTTTTTTGTCTCAGACTTTAGTGTGTAGGTTAAAGATGAAGCTGAGGAAAATGTTCCATAGGCACATGCACTAGGGCTGGGCAGATGGCTTCACTAGGCAGGGTGGCATGCACACACGAAAGCAAACATGCTTGAACATGGGAAAACATTCTGCTGGCCTAATTCCCATCCTGCTCTCACCCACTTTTCGTGTGATGTAACTCTGCTCATACATTTGCCTGCAGGAAGAGCAGGTGAGTTGTGAGGACAGGTATGTGAAATACCTACAGGAGTGCTATCAAGAAAATCACCGTTCATGAAAACAAGTAACAGCAGCACTTCTGCTCTCCCCATGAATGCACAAGGGGACACATTGTGAATCATGTCACACCATTTACTAATTCTTACCTCAGTTCTTGCCCTAAGTCCCCACTGCTTCTTACTGAATACTAGTCCTTTCTAATAGTTAAAAAAATCCTTGGTACTGTGGCATTCCAGAAGGCACAAGCAAAGCTCAGACTCCTCTTCTAGTGCAGCCAACATCTTTCTTCTGCCTGAGCGATGGTATTTTGCTGCAGTTCACACAGAAGAAAAGCCCAGCACTGCGACAAGTAGACCTTCAGAGACCAAGGCCCACCCCTTCCTGCCACTGCTGTGTGTGGCCTTCAGGCTTAAAAATGCTCTCCTTTTGCTGCAGTCACTATATGTTATAAGCCACAGTTTTTTGCTAGACTTTTTCAAAGAAAAAATTGTTCTTCTAAGTATTGTTTGTGCACCCAGGGTGAGGCAGAGTCTGTGCACATGATGCTACAGAAATTATCACTGCCCTGTTTCAGCCACTTGCAGACACTGCACACAGAATTGCTTGTGGCATCTCAACAGAATACAAGAAGCCCAGAAACTGGCCAAGGAGGAGAAATACAGACCCTTCTTTTTTTCCATTCTGAAAGAAAACTTTTAAAATGCAGACCTGCATTTCACTCCCTCTCAGTCCCATACATCATCAAAGTTCTTTCAGTAACAGTAACTTGATTTTAAGCATAAGAATGCACAGAGCACTCCTCCCCCAGCCCCTATCTGCACATACAGATATGATACAAGACATTCTCCAAAACCCTCCTGCTGAACCTGGTTTAAAAGCAGCACACAAACAGCAGAACACAGGCTACGGCTGCTGTCCATATTAACAGCTTCTTGTTGAAGACAGAATGAGTGGGAAGGCAAGAGGTAAAAAATCACTGTTACATCATCATCTCTGACACAGACTCTGAAACGCTGATGCATACCTATGATCACTTTTATTTCAAGCAGTTTATTTGAAGGATCTCTCAGTTTAGTCAAATGCAGGACCCCAGCAGAAAGCAAGCACGCAGTCAGTGGGTGCACTCTCACCCCAGCTTAGTCTTGCCCAATATATTCATTTTTCCATTTCCACTCAGCTTGATGGACACATATTGATTACTTCCCATCATTCTAATTAAATACATTTTTAGCATTGATATCTTCAGAGCCATGACTTCTTCCAGAACAACAGTACAAAGAAAAGAAAGTCACATGACTATCAAGCCAACAGCATTTGAATCTCACGAGTTCTTATTTAGTGATGAGCATTGGTGTCAGTGTTCCTTGTCATTGCCAGGCTAGGACTTAGATCTGAAAATGGTCTTACAGGAGGCTGCTGTTATCAGCATCACATCATTTGGCAAATTTTAAAGTCAAAGTTAGACTTCCAAAAGATCATGTTAGGAAATGGAACTCTTCCTGGAGACTGCCTAGCCTGTTTTATTGTACTGCTAACTCTCATCCCCCTCAGAGGATTTGCATGTGAGACTTCTCAGCTATTCCTTGCTCTTTATTGCACAATTCCTGTACAAACCTGAAATTATAAAGTGGATAAAAACATCTTGGGTTTATTTTGTAGTATTTGGGTGGCTAGGGTCTTTGTTGCTTTTTATGATGCAGTGAAAACCTGTGTGACAGCTGACTCTTGTGATAGAGCACTTCATTTTTTCATAGCACTGAGCAGCCTAGAAACAAATGTCAGCTACATACAGAGGTGCAGCAATGAAGTAAATTCTAAAAGTCCATTGGCTTCTGAAGTAATGTTTTCTACAAAAGCTGTGTAGCAGAAGGGAAACTAACCCACAGGTGACTGTCCCAACCACATCTGTAACAGCAAGGCTGCTTCTATCACACAAGCAGCCTCATATTCCCTGCATTAAGTCTCTGCTCAATATGTTTTGGAAAAAACAATGCAATTTCAAAGCTGCAACTGAGAAAGTAAACATACATATTAAAAGAGTGCAAAAAAATTTTCTGTAATTAGCTGATTTTTTATATTATTCAATATTTTTGCCGAGCACAAGGCAGAGAAACAAGTGAGGTGAATACAAGGATGATTATTGCTTGCTTTTCCAAGAAGTGTAACTTCACACTAAACACTTTTTCTTTACCTCTTTGAGAAAAAAGTCATTAAATAAGAGCAAGAGAGACCATACTCGTGACTCAGGTTAGGTTAAAAACAGTAGTATACTTTCAATCTCTTTTTACACCAGTTTACCAGTGTTTCCTTGGCGTGAATTTTATTTGTAATGCAGATAGTTAAAAGGGACCTGATTCACCACTTCTTCCTCTCCTTCAGAAAGTAATAGCTGAGAAAAGCACCACCAAGCCAGAAGGCCAACACAGAGCAAAAATAACTACTAGAGTTGCCAGGCAGCATTAGAGGAGCTCAGGGAGCGATTCGGAAATTAATTGCATCTAAGTAATTAGGAATGCCTATTTCTCGCAAGTTTTTTCCTCTAGCACTTGCCCAGGACTTGTGGATAATATTTTTGCCCTTCCAGCTAATAGCATTTAGGGTGGAAAAAACTCAAGCAGATAATTTCACATTTTGCTGAATTCCAGTGGGTTCTGACTGGATCCAGCGAAGTCTAACAAACTGCTCGTGCAAAGAACAAGTTCAATATTATAATGTATTGAAATGCTGATTCAGGTATCGTATCAGTAGATTATACTGTCATCTAGTGGCAACTACTTAACTTGCATTCCAAAATACTGGAGACCAGTCTACAGATTGCAGATACCTACCAGGGAATTTCCTCTTGACCAGCTCTCGAAAACAGCCAAATGTTCATGGAAACTTTCAAGGGCTATCACCATAATAACGGAAGACTCAGACATACATTGTGACCTTGATCCTCCTGCACACGTTGAAAATAAAAAACCCCTAAAAACTATCTCAGAAGATGCATAGCCCCCCTAAACTTACCTTACTTCCTGAATAGTAGAAGGTAAAAATCATGAGCTGAAAGTTAGACAAAAGCCAGAGCCCTCTATCAATATGCAAAGTAAAAAATACTAATCCCTAACACATCACGTTAGGAACTATCTGATGCTATTTTACTCTTTTTTATAGGAATGCATTTTACTTGGATGTCACTGACAGAAGAATGCATAAAGTCAAATACTAACTTGGAAACAGATTAAGTAATAAACTCATAGGAACTTCCAGGTGTTCAGAGAACAGAAGTAAATGGAAGGAAAAGGACAAAATCATTACTAGATGAATATGAGCAGTGATTTAACCATGATTAAGAAACCACAAGCTTGTTTAAGAGCCACAATTCTAAGTGTCCACCCCATTCTAACATAAAACTGCCCATAAAATAGTTGATTAAATGATTTTTAGAATCAATCCACTACTGACAGAGGCAGACAAAGAGCACAGTGGCATTAAACAGTTTGCCAAGCTAAAGTACTGACCAGTATGCTCAGAGAAAACCAGTAGTTTTCAACTTTCCTACGCCATCAGCCAAAGCATACAGTCTGGAGTACTCTGCTATCATTTTCTGAAGGATAATACAGATATGAAAGAGATCTGAAAAAGAAGTCCAAGGAGAAGAAGAGGGAAAACAGCAAAAGAAAGAGCAGATTGAGCAAACACTGAAGGATGGGCCCTAGAGAAAAACGTACAAGACCTTTGGGGCCAGATGCCAACTGGAAGTGAGGAGTGTGGACACAGATGCTCTGTTATTGCTCTTTAATCATTCTGATGTCCGGAGACAGGGATGAGTAAGACTTGGGGGAAGGGACAATGCACAGCCCTGTCTGTGACCTTGTCCTGCAACACAGACCCCCTGCATCCCTCTCCCCTAGATACAGCCCTACCTGCCCAGGGAAACAGGTGTTTGTACACCCATATTTGCACCCAAGAAGCAGCTCTTTTATTGCTTACAGTGCCACAGATTTAACCAGCCCTTCTGAGGACAGGTCATGATTCTTACAGTCAGGTTCAGCATTGTACCAGTGTAACCACAGCTCACATATAAAGTGTCTGCGTAAGAGAAAGCAGACATGAAAAGTAACTTCTAGCCTGCACCAAGAAGTCAGGTTTTCAGATATGTTGCAGTTATTGATAATTTTTTGTTGGGATTTTTTTCTGGGCAGATGGTTACACTGTTTATCCAGACTATTTTATATTCCATTTCTTGCACATCCTGATATTTTGTTTGCTTTTGTGGATTGCTGTGGGAGAGATACTAATGTTTGCTGGACTAGACCTTTGGGTTGGACTTGTGCAGATGTCCTGGTTGTGAAATCCTGTGTTCTCCATTACCTATTATTCATCTCTCAAGCCATCCAGTTCTCCAGTGAATTCTCTTTTTATGGCTGTAACAAGTAAATTTTATGGCTTTCACAACTCATGACAAAAGGCAGGGTTCCACAATTTATTTATACTTATATTTTTGTAATTTGCACAAATGAAATTATCTACAGGAAGGGATTTTCAGTAGTATAAATATATGCTATCACAAAAAAACCATTTGTAACAGCATTAAAGAAACTTCAAAACTAAAAAGCATTCTGATTGCAGCAGGCCATTTAACATGCATACCCCTCACTGAAATTAAGCTACATTAGCTAATCAGTGAAGAAATAAGAGAAGCAATATCTTGGTGTGAATTAACAATGCTGGCTCTGCAAGACAGTTAATTGAGATCTGAAACATAGGGAATTACAAACAAGAGACCAAAATATTCAGAAATAGAACACGTTCTAAAGTTTGACAGCACTCTTACTTAAATTTCTTATCTTTTCATCAGAAAGGCATGACCAAAAAAATTAAACATCAAGGGATGACAACTCATTTATCTAACTGTAATCTAGCTGGTCACACGACATCTCTTCCACGTTCTGCATTCTGCCCAGCTCATGACAGAGCAGGGGCCTGGCTTGAGTGTGCCCGTTCTCAGGCCCCTGCCTTAACTAGCAGCTCCTCTGCTATAAGCTTATCATTTAAGACACACTACTAGATAACTTCCATTTTAACTGCTGTAACAGCACAAGAACAACATTCTTATGGACCAACCTAATGCTCATTTTGTACATTCTTATAATCTTGTACTGATCACACATTTCACCTTTTTAATTATCTTTTTTATAATTAATTCTCAATTGCCAGGGCAATGGGGAAGGCTGGAGACAGAATAATCCAGACAAAGAAATAACATGGGTAATACAAAACAGATGCGTATTATGTTGTAAGAATCAGAGTAAATATATTTCATTTTGAAAAAGTTGATATAAAATATAATGAAAATTAGGTCGCAGGCAGAAGTGGTTAATCCACAATTCAATCTTCACACAGGTAATCAAAAGTTGATTGTCCATGTTTACACCTGCAGTGAGCTCCACTGCTGCTCTTCTGATCAAAAATTCCAGTCCTTGGCTTGCTTAGGTCTAGGACTATGGCAACTAGGGTAAAAAATTGAAATCTGATTTGTCTTAGTAAGGGACATCTTGTCTCCCATGGGTGTAGTTTCTCAAATTGTAATTAGTGAAGGTAGAAACCATGACTGGTACCTAATACTTTTCAGGATACAAGATTTCTAGCAGCCCATAGACCTGTGGAGATGGAAACCAATGGGAGGCAGCTCCCAGGCTGCACATGCATGCTGCACTTTCTTCAATGCATTGTCATCCATTGTTGGACTGAGACAAATTCTAGACTGGCTGAACAGTCATTTTTGGGGCACTTCTACAAAATCAAGCTGTGCTTTATTCCCTCAGAACTTGTTGAGGAAAAATAAAAGACTTTTAATTTTCCTGCCACAGCAAACAACAAACATTGTCCCAAGTCTTCACAACACAGGTATCAGTTCATCTGTCTTACTACTGCAGTCACAGAAGGGGTTTTGTGCTCTGAATTTTGTTCTAACAAAGAAGTAAAAGTAATAGAATCAGAAAATCCATGGAGATTTTGAAAGCTGACATTTTGAAAGCTGCTCTGAAAACCTACCATTCTAAAAAGATATTCTGTCCCACCCAAACCCTGGGCCCCAAGGCCAACCCCAGAAAACAAGGCCAATGAAGAAATGACTTAAGAACATAGTGCCTGTTTTAAATACTGACTGAGAAGGACAGAGAAGAAGTGCCACACAACCAGTGAGTCTGGAAGAATTTAGGGTTCCAGGCTTCTGCTGCAACACAAAAATTTAATTCAAGAGCTCCTTCTGGTTTCTGACCCAAAAAACCAAAACAAAACAACTTGTTTACTTCAAGAGTTTTTGGGTGTTCCCAAGGAATCCGATTTATTAGTTTGCACTGCTCCAAAGAGTTTCAGAAGAAAACTGGAAATGTGCCTGGTGCTGGATATAATCTCAGAGAATTTACAACCAAAATGGATGAGACAAATGTATTCCAGTTTTACAAACGTGAAACCAAAGCCTCAAATTACACAGAAAACCCATTACAGAGTTAGAAATTCAATTTACATTCCTGAACCTGATTTGAAGCCTAACCTACAGATATCTCTGTCTTTTAATTGTACAAATTTACTTTATAATTTGCCTCATTTACAAAGGTTAATAAATTTGAAACCTGAATATAAAAACTGACGCAGTTTAAAGAATTACTAGGAAAACAAACAATGCAATCTTGTGTCCAGTGCAGATTGCTACAGCCGAACTTCTGCTGAAGTTCACCAGCACAGGAGCTCTTCTTGGCGAGGCACCAGTGCCAGCCAAGGGAAACTAAATAGCATCCAGCTGCCTGAGGCTGGGATGAAACGAATGTGCCATAATTGTGAGCTAGTATATCAAGACTTGTCCTCATTTAGACAACCCCTCTTACAAGAATGAATGATCTTGAACAGCAATATCTTAGATATGAGAAGACGGAGAAGTGATGGCACAGAAGAAGCAGAACCACAGGTGATATTAATACTGTCCATACATGTGGTGAAGCACTCTCCACTCGTTCTGTCAGTTCCTGGGCACTGTGGCAGGGGAATGCAAAATAACTCTCCTTTAAGTGCTCTTTAGGAACCTATATTCTTCTACAGAGCAAGATCTTGTTGGCTGCCACATCTCTCATGAAGGGTGTAGGGCAGGTGTTCTGCATTGCTGATGGACTTCCCCTTTCTCTGCTATGCAATGTCACCCTGCTAATGAAAGCAAATGGAATAGCACTTTCTATTTAGGAATCCCAGACTGGTATGGCCATGAAACTCATGATGCTGCTTCATTTTTTTCCCTATTCTGATTACAATAAGTTTCCTATTGTCCTTATAAATTATATATCTTTAAAGTGAGTGCCTGGAGTAGATTTAGATCCTAATGGTTAGTGCACTATTTTTCTCTTAACACACCAGAGAGACATGAAGTGACATCCTCATGGAAGTTTTGTTCTAATGAATTCCAGGCTTTAGCTAAGTATATGTAAAGATTGGATCTCAGCAGTTTGTTACTAAGTGGAGATTGGTCCTGACTGTGAAGGATATGAGCTTTCCTTGGGCTGAATTTGCTGTTCAGTATGCTCAAAGGGATTTGTTCTTACTGCAGAGCTCACAGATTAATCTGGTCTCTCTCAGGCATGGAGATTTGAGCCAGGCCCTTCTAGTCAAATAACGCATTCCACTGCTGTGTATCTTGTAACAGTCCCCAAAATCTCCTGCAGAATTGATCACATGTTCTAGTTTTAGGCAGTCCTGTGAGGAGCAGGGAGTCAGACTCGATGATCCTTATGGGTCCCTTTGAACTTGATTTTAATTACAAATGAAGCATCTGATACATTAAGCATATTTCCTTGCTTATGAACCAGCTCTTATTTCTACTGATGTTTTTGTTCATAAATTGCTGCAAACAGCTTGGACAAACAGGAGGTGGTTTGCCTGGGTCATTTACTTTGAATATTTGACATTTGTAATTTACACTGGGTAATTCTTACCTTAGATCAATAGTCAGACATTTGTCCTTCTTGATTAGATGATAAAATTTAATGAGAGAAGATACAAATAGATAATGAATAATAACAGCTCTTTACATTAATATTGCATTACACATTACTTAGCCCCAAACCCAGACATTAACAAATCCAATGTAATTGACAAGCCACAGTTTAAGAGGCCAGCAGACATTGTCAAATGCAAGATGAGTGTAACCAAATTTGTTCCAAGTCCTTACATCGCAGCATCCAGGCAGCTCTAACCTGTACTGCTGTGGTGTCTCTAAAATAATAAAGGTATTTCTATACACAATGGAGTTTTTTGTAAGGCACAGAGGCACTGAATTGTAAGTCACACTTTTCCTATCTCTTTTCCTTTCACCTGAAAATTATACTCATTCAGTATATTTCTGCAGAAACTTTACTAAAGATTTTCCTTAAGTACCTTTTTGAATGAGGGCCAAAAATCATAAAATTAAGAACTTAGGACTACAGAAATAAAATTAATAAGCTAGTGTGCCTGGGGGAGCTTATAAGAAACCACCATAAAATAATAACAGTAACGATCTCATAAGAAAAGGGGGCATGCTGTGAAAATGTGTGTGTGTGTTTATATTTAGGTAATCCTGGAAAGGTGTATTACACAACAAAAGTCAGTAAAGCATTCATGAAAATTATTTCTAGAAGACACAATAAAGACCATACTGAACATACTAATATAATAGCTGCCAGTAGTAATTTCATGTATCAGGTACACTCTTTCTCATATCACGTGCATCTGATGGCTTGCAGGACTGAACACCCCAGGCATGATGGGCTGTGAGGGACATGCTGGTACCAAGGTACTGTATGAAGTGAGCTCCGCATTCCTCTGGAGCTGGTTAAAAACCTCTTACAGAGGAACTTCTTAGGACCTCTGTGCATAACATAAACTCACACATAAAAACGTTCAGGGTCCTGATACAGAGTCCATGGAGACAGTGAAATTCTCCTTTGCTTTTGGTGAGTGTGGCATTGCTTTTCCTTTTTTTTGCTGAGTTGTTACCTCAGTCAAAGTCCAGCTCAGCCTTTCAATTGTATGATGGCAAACCACAGCTTCATAAAACTTGCTCATGACTTCTAGAAATTAATTTTCTATCTAAAAATGACAAGGCCTTGAAATAGTTACAACATGAGATGTTTGCGTTCCGGTCTTTAGAGACCATCGATTCAAATGTACTTAAATCCCATTTTTAAGTTTTTCCTACACCCCTAAAACTTAAAAAATCATTCTGCTTTTGTTAACAAGAACAGGTTCTCTTGCACAGACAATTGCTCCAAGGTTTTAAGGCTTTAAGACAGACATATTTAATGAAAGCACAATGTTAACTTGTGTTGTCTTGTGGTTAGCTTTTGTTAACTATGTTAAATAAGGCTGAGCCATAGCTCTGCAGGAAATAGCATCACTAAACAGTAAATTTGGCATAAACTGATTTTCAAAGGAGCAAGAAATTTGTCAAGTCAAATCAACTCTTACAGACTGTTTCAGACACCAAAAAAAATGAAGAAGTAATGTCAAAAATGTCAAAACACTTCTCAATATTTTTTCAGAAACATCGACATCTTGTATCCTCATTTCCCAAATAAGACACTGATATTTTTCTATTTGGAAAGGCACTTTTTCCTTACAAATTGAACTGAGCTTCATAAAGGAAGAAAGGGTTAAATAAACTGATAATTAAACAGAAGGAATTGCCTGAAGCCAGCTGGTCTTGGCATTGTTTTTTAAAATCAAAATCTTCAAATCTATTGTAACTAGCTTCAAGGAAACCCATAGCTTCTTAGCTGTGAGTAGTTGAAATTATTAGGAAGGATTTGCCTCCCTAAATTTGACTGCCAGTTTTGACAACATTTCTTCAATGACCTTGAGTACATCACTCAACAATCTGTGCTTCACCTTGCTTGTCTATCTACTTGGATTTTACTTGGATTGTATTGAAATCATCTCCTGTCAAGAATACCATTTACCAGTATGGATTGTCATTTACTTATCAGTTTATCTGGGACAAGTCTGCCCTGTAATGTCATTGTCACATTATTAACTGGGAAAATGGAGCTTTACATGTATTCTCATCCCAGTATGGATGAAACCAAGAAGCTTGGTTGTTGTGATTATTTCCATTCCTCTAAGTAATCAAGTGATTTTTCTAGCATGTTTGTAAGCATTCCTAAACTGTTCAGCTCACACTTGCCCCTTGGTGTTTTCTTCAAAAATAATTTAACTGTGAAAAAATAATAAAGAGAAAGGTTGTTCAAGGCATAGCGCAGCACATGATTCCTTCCCTGCTGGGGGAGGTTTCTTGCTCGACCTACTGCATTCTCATACTTTTTGCTTTCCTCTCAAGGAAATTAAATGAGTTTCCACAACTGAGCTTTAACCACCAGTAAAACACCAACCCTCTGGCTCAGGCCATTACCAGCAAGGCAAAGCGGCTCGCACAGGAGCAGGTACTTGTGCCTAATCTGTGCTCTGGGACTTCTCAGAAGTCTTGCAATATCAATTACTGGGCCTAAGCCGCCAGGAAGGTATTTACACACAGCAAGTTTCCAAATTCACTTGCTTTGTATCACGTTTGGGGGCCACATGGGCAGCCAGGTGGCACAGGACAGGGATAACATGAGGCCTCTGCTCCCAGAGGACCTGTGCAGGGCCTTGCTGCAGGGCACAGCAGCACCCACAAGTAGTGCAATTTCTCAAGCACTTGATGACAAAAACTCTCTCTTCCAGCAGCAAGCAATGAGCAGAAATATTGGACAATTCCCAGTGTCTGCGAGTTTCATTTTGTAGCAAATGGAAGAATTTGGCTCCTTAACCACAAGAACCTGAACAAGTGTGTTTATCTAGCTCACACACAGGTTATTTTCTACAATGCAAATGACCTCTTGCCACATTTGCACTGTTTCTAGAGCCAGGAAAACCCTCCAACTCTGTCCTGCCTCAACTCCTAAATAAAACAGCCCAGGGACTATTCTGTCTCACATCCCCACCATTAAACTCTCCCCAGGCAGGGTAGCCAAGTCCAAATCACCTTACAGCAACAGCCCCAGGCAGACACTGAGCTGCCCAGCAGAGCACCCGACTGCCCCAGCCAAAACCCACACCCAGCCCCTTGCTGTGGCTCCAGTTCCTGTGCTGCTACTGGAGCACCCTGGGGGCACCAACAAACTTATCTGGAAGGGAAAGAGAGAATGCCAGTGCTAGCATCTCAAGGATGGGAAGCTAAATCACATGCTCAAGGCTGCGGCCATTGCCTGTGGGAGAGGCAGACAGAGAGCCAGGGCACTGCCTGGCCACCTCAGCATTTCTGTCACAATCTGTCTTCTGAAAATGAAGCACCTCAATACACACCCTACAGCCCCTCTAGAGTACAAAGCACAACAGCAACACTTCAAAAGCATGAAGGGGTAAATCTTCAGCTGATGTGAATTTAATCAAACTACGGCAATGAGTACCAGGAGAGGGTATTGACCACACTCACAAGCACTCACACTCCAATGAGAAACCAAGGGGAAACTCAGGTCACCTGCAGGATTTACCATCTCCTTGTGGCAGAGTAGTTACTAGAGACTGGGTTTTAATAGGTGATTTCATAGCTCTAAGACCATCCATTTCACAATTATCCAGTTTGTGATAGCAACAAATGGAAAAACACTTCTTCCAAGCAGAAGTACATATGTATTTTTGGTGATGTTATTTTATTTATTATTATTTTTTTTTAAATTTAATTTAATTATTTATTATTAAACACTTTAAATTAAATGATGTTTGGTTGAGGGTAATGATTTATGTAACTTCGTGGTTTTTATTCAATTCCAGCAATGATACTTCACAAATTCTTAACAGGACTCCAGTAAAGGCTTTGCTGAACTGAAATGGGTTTTTATTGTCAATCCAAAGATAAGCAAATGATTGAATTTGCAAAGCAAGTTTCTTGAATTCTTCCTGGAACAGAGGTCAGAAGAAGCATGAACTTCCTTTTCAATCCTAATCCATATTTCTAGTTTTTTTTAATTAGGACAAGATCCAGATTTTTCTGTTCCTCGCTGAAACAGTCACAGAATGTCTTCTATTATCTCATTCTCTTACAGAAATAAAAAATATGCTTAACTCCATAAAATATGTGTTTAGCATGAAAACCCACAAATTTGACTAGACGTTGTTACATTTGTTAATATCTCTTTCAGTGCAGGAACCATATTTGTGGATGAGGGAATATGCCTGGGTTTCCAAACTATTAACACCTGCTTTTAACAGAGTATTGTGCTTTTTAATAAAGACTTCGTTTTATAAGGTGATACCCTGTGCAATAATCATATAAGCTTAGTTTTAAAGACACAAATTCAATTCCTGTTGAAATCCACAGCAAATTTGTGATTGAATTCTATGCCAAATGTTCAGCACCTGCCTCCCTACACTGCATGCCAGTATGGACAACCTTTCATTCATGTACTTAAACCATGTTTAGAAGCTCCCATAGGTGTTCTGGAGATACCACAGAAGGCTGAAAATTAGTTTACATGCTACAGCTTTTCTTGGAAGTCTACACCTGCACACTGGGTATTTGTAGGCTTCTTGTTTGTCACTGATAGGTACTGCCACATCTGCCTTTCTTCTTGCTGGGTTCTTCCTCGTATTATGATATCCACATTTTTAACATAAGAGTACCTTGATTTTAAATAGATTAGAGGAAAAAATTTTGATCAAAAGACCAAGTTTTTTATTGTACTTTCCATAAGTTAATTTGAAGCATAAAGTAGCCCCAATCTTCAGAAACTCCATTTCCTGTGAAGAGATATCTCCCAGAATCAAATCTCCCATCATTTTTTATGGTCTGCTCCTGACAAAATCCCAAAGAATTCAGTGGAAACTCATCTTCTTTGACTCCAAGGTTTATCCTCCCCCGATTCAATAATATGGATGATCAAGCTACCAGAGATGTGTGAGGAAACACACATTTGCTGCAGCAGAATGGCAAAAGCAAGACACATAACTACCTGCGCTGCCACTACTGTGCACAATTCAGAAGAGGAGACTCTTAAGTAAGAGGGATTTTTTCTGGACATTTTATTTGTCTCAGGCTGGTTTAAAGAACATTTTCTCAGAGCATATGCCTCTTTTTATTCTTTTTTTTAATAGTCATTACCACAGCATATAGCTGCAAGAAAAACATGTGGTAAGAAAAAATACATTTGAAAATTTGTTTTCTTTAGAAATCTGGTGTTCTCTGATACTGATGTTGATTTTCATTTTAAATTTGTCTTGAGGAAGCACTGCTACATGCATTTTGATTGGTTAGAAAAACCAAGCAAGAATGAATGCCAGATATTTGAAATGCCTGTTCATCTTTTCCATTACACCAAGAGGAATACTGCCCTCTGCTATAAACACAGGGTCTGGTCCCATTCCCATCAAAGTGAGGGGCAAATTTCCCATTGACTTTAACAGTGCAACAGAGGGCCTTTACAGAAGAGACAGAGCACCTCTGTATTTCTGAATAGGAAATAGAAAAACCTGAGTAACAAAGTTTCTGATCATAAAGAAAACAAACACACCTTATGGGCTTTTTAATAAGTTTTCCCCAATAAAAAGAGTAAAGTTGGTCTGAAATTATTATACCTGTTTGAACAGAAGGCATACTTTCTTTCTAGCCAGGCATCATATCATTCAATCTATGAACACAGAGATGTAATATAAAGTAATAAAGAGGAAATATAACATAAAGTAAGATTCAGACATATTAAATTGTTTAATGAAAACACAAGAAAAAGAGTGAGTAGGAAATATGGTTTCCTTTATTGAGAAAAATTCCCCTTCAAAAGCATAATCAATAATAACATTCATATTTCCTGACTTATTTTTTACATTTATTTTTTCAGAAAATTATTAAATATCTTTAATGAATATAGATTGTCATCCTTCTGCAGCCTGGCCTGGATAGATTGCTCTCTGTTTGCTCTGCTTCCCTTATGATGCTGACTGTTCTAAGTAGCACATTTCATAATTTCATTTCAGATCATTCTTGTCACTGAATTCTATCCAGTAAATATAAATACATATTTGCAAATGTACCTGGGGAAAAGGAAATCCTGTAGGATCATGCTGCCGGTAATTTGGAGATGAGTCAAACACTTGTTAACATTTTTATAGTCCTGTACTGCAGAGCAGATTGAGGCTTTGAGAGTATTGTAGACAAAGCACCAATATTACTGTTTTCATACTCTTTGACCCTAATCCACTGTCCACAGGCTACTAAATAGGTATAGTGACCAGGATGGTACCCTCTGGGGATGAGGTGCTGGGCACAGAGAGGGAAAGCTGCAGGTGGCTCTTAGCCATATGAAGATGTTAAAAAGTTTGACCACTCCCAGATTAGCACATTTCTTCTCTATTTGTTCTATGACCTGACATTAAGACAGCAATCCCTACATGTATGGGAGAACTAGTGTTTTGGACAGCAGATATCAAAAAAAAATGAGACCAGGGCCAGCAGACACAATAGAAAACTTTTGGAAGTTGAAGGTCCTTTTGGACGGATACCTGATCTCATCTGGGAGTCTTCCAGCATGGCATCTGTGTTTAGGTTATACTTATTCTTGGGCAATTGGTCCCCAGCTGATTAAAAAAAAGGCTTTTATGCTGACAAAAGCTTCCACGGGGTGTGTGATCTGCAAATAGCCACATCTCCACATTTCCCAACCCCAAATCACTGGAGATATAAGCCCAAAACTCTTCTTCCCTGGATGATACCCTTAAGTGTCTCTTGAGGGATTACTAAAAATTGGTGAATATCATCTGAGGCTCCTTTAACTGCACTTCACAAATAAGGTGTGGAAAACAACAGCATGCAGAGTGCAGTGTCTGGTTTGAGCTGCATCCAGGGCTGAGCAGCAGCAGGCAGGTCAGGGGGCTGGAGCCCCCCACACACTACACGTGCCACACAACACCAGCTGCAGGGTAGGAGCAGCTCCTGGAGACGCTTTGGGTAGTTGTGCCGGCATGAGGGAAGTCACAGAAGGGGGTCAGAGACAGAGAGTAAAAAACCACAGAGTATAGAAGGAATCTTATTTACATATCTGGCTGGTTAAATCTGGCTGGTTTTTGAGTATCACTATAGGCAGTGAGCACATATCACCCAGTGCATCATCTCCTTCCATTGTAAACCTCTAGTGATGGTTTATAAACAGAAATGCGGTCAAGCTAGAAATAAGCTGTCACACAAAATGCTGCCATCTCTAAATACCAAGAGCATCTGAGAGATACTTTTTCTCATTAAAAATATTGCATTTGTTTTTCTCAGAGGAAGTAGAAATCACAAGAAAAATCAACATTACATTACCTAATCTTTCTCATTTTCATTTTTAATTCCCTCAGCATGGGGCTGAGCTAGCTCTGCTCCTTTGCACTGAGCGCCATGACAACCAACAGACCCACCCGGTATCTGCACTGCCATTCTGCTTGTTACCTCAGGAAAAATGTACACACCAAATGCTCAAACTCTTTTTAAACCTATTAAATATAAATAACTAATATGATTTGACCTAGATAGCTGAATGTAATGTACCATAACATCCCAATATAAAAAAAGACCTGTAGTGTAAATGCATTTATAAACGGTATGGAGACTAAGTAAAATTGCTACAATGAGTTCATCAGTTGTATTATAAGAGAAGTTTTCCTTAAAAAAAATATTTTCAGTATCAAAAATGTGAGCATATCATTCAAGACCTTAGGTACTAATTGTATGCTATAATTACAAATTTTCATGAATAGTGCAGTTAAAATATTTCATACATATGTACTTTTATAAATTATATACATCATAAATCTGGATAAGTAATTTCCCCAGAGAAAAAGTGCATTTTAAGTTGCCCTTAAAGAGTTAGTTTTTGCACCTTATTGGAACCTAAAATTCAGAGGTAAAATACCACAACTTTTAGCAGTGTTCATCTACGAAACAAGTTACATACACACTCAAACACAAATAAGCAAAATAAATATGTATTAGTTCCTTGCCACTAGCCATTACACAAACAACACTTATGAATAGGTGTATCCAACTCAACCATCAGTCTTGTGTTTCTCTTTCATCTTCGAGTTTATCAATATGCTAGAAATTCCACAATACCAAATGTCCAGTTTGCATTTGATGTGCAAATACCAGCAATATATCCAGTTTTACTTCTGGTCCTTATAAATTATGTCACAATTTTTGCAGATACTTTATTTAAATGTCCTAATGTTTTCCCTAAGAAGCACCATCATTCTGGCAGCTGGCCTTTGCAAGAGAATGTAAGATTGTCATCTGAAAAATTACAGAGCTGTTAAGACTGAGCTCACACTCTTCAGCTGAGGCAAGGCTTTCATTTAATTAGCACATCTTTATCTCTGCCAAATTTAAATTATTGCATCTCTTGTTGATACAGGAAAACAGCCTAGTAGCCTAGAAGTTGCACCCTTAACCTATAACTGCTTTAAAGATTAAGGGTTTGGAGTTGTCTGGCTGATCTCGACTTTATTCAGTTTAATTCTCATGTTCTCTAAACAATATTATCCCATTCTACTGCAGCCTTCTCCTCAAAAATGCCTTTTTGTCCATTCTTCAGTCTTCTTCCCTTGTATCACTGAATTCCCAAAGCCTTTATTTTGTATTTGATTTGATTTTTGTTCCTTAAATGTCTCTCTAAATACTTAATTGCTTTTTCAGTTTCCCAGATAACATCCAGAGACATTCAAACATTAATGGCTTTGCTTCCAGCTACTGACCAGCCATATAAATCTGTTCACACACCACAACTCTCTTCATGAAAATTGGGTTCAACTCTGTCCCAAACTTCAATACGAAATCTGTTTGAAATCTTCTGATTTAAACCAGTGTGCCACAAAATAACACAGTTGTCAATGCAAACCGCCCACCTTCATGACCCTAATGTTTTGACACATTTGAATCTGTCAGGAAGTGCAAAACAAATGAATTTCATTTGTAGCTGGGAGACAAATAAAATTCTTTTGGGTGGAGCTTTCCCCATAAACTAATTCCATTAGATTCAGCATCGCCTTTCATCTGGTACCACATCCATTCATCTTTTGCTCAGAAACAGGAAGAGGAGGCTGCTGCTTCTGCCATCCTTGATTCAGACCACAAGACGCAGCAAAGAGGCACAAGCTGGCTCGAGGCTGGAATTTGGCCCACGTGAGCTGACAAAATCACTTTTTTCCTCTGCTTGTGATTGAACTACTCCCACAGAAGTGCAGCAGAAAGAAGGACTGTAGGAAAATATAACTAAACTGCTTGTACATGTTGTCCCCTGCAATTTTCTACAATCAATTATGTTCTTATTCCTTTCCTTCATGACAGTCTAAGTGGGGGAAAAAAGATAAACATTTAGCTAACATGCCATCTCAATGATTTATTATTGGGACCTTTTTGTTTGTTTGTTTACAGCTGTTGCAAGAGAATTTAATTTCATTAAAGTATCA
The DNA here is from genome assembly GCA_026261815.1 of Monarcha castaneiventris obscurior. Lineage (NCBI taxonomy): Eukaryota > Metazoa > Chordata > Aves > Passeriformes > Monarchidae > Monarcha > Monarcha castaneiventris. The sequence continues at coordinate 16,154,001 of JAMPIT010000566.1, forward strand.
CCTGGCCATGATTTCCAACAGAAAATATTAAATATTTATATTAAATATTAAGTATAAGGAATTAAGTATGAGGACTACCAGGTATGCAGAGCTGTGCTATTGAAATGTGTTGTTATCTGGTCTTCTCCTGCATGTTACCCCATATTTTTAAAGTTTAAATGGGTGTGTCTGAAAGAGGACACTGAGGGTATAAGACTGAGAGGAAAAATATGAAAAAAATGAAGTATCAAATAATTTTTGTTGAAGATATTTCTAAACAAAAAGATAACCGGAGAAACAAAGCCCCATATATGACTCAGAATTAATTGCACTTGCCTATTTATGAAATATATGAGCATTTCTATGAGCAAGAAGAGAAAAGTGCTTTCAGCAAGGGAGGAAGACTGACTTAATGACACACAAGCACCACTAGCCACAGCCCTTGGGGACCCAAACCAAACAGATCATTGCTCATATGAGAAGAAGAAGGTAAATAGGGTAGAAAACGCAGAAGTCTGACAAACTACAGGGCTACAGTTTGACGCTGGAAAGGATAACAAGCAAAAGCAAAAAAGGACAGTAAGCGATGCCAGTGGTAGAGGAATCAGCTGCATTACATGCTCAGCCAGAGGTGCACAGTTCTGGGAATTTCTTATTTTGGAATGAACAGGGAACTGTTTTTGCTGAACCAGTGGCTACCAGCTCTGGAGTGATGTTTCCTTTACAGGCAGGCAATATTTCTGAACTGGGTTTCAGCTGAGGGTCTTGGCAAAAACCAGTGTGGGTAACACAAGTGGATCCATTCTGAATGTATTTGTGGAAGCACAGGGATATACATGCCACCCAAACTCCTCAAACCTTTCAGTCTCAGGTGGACATTGTAGGAATCCAATGTGTGCCACGTTTGCATTTCAAACATTGATCATGTGTATCCCGCCCCCTTCTTCAGTGAATGAAACCCACAGGAAAACAAGATACCAACAGAGCTGTGTTCTTGCATTACAGCATGCTTCTCCACCTCTTACCTTCAACAAAGTCTTGAGTCTATCAGTGGGAAACCCTATTTGGGGAAAAGGAAGCTTGGTATGGTATTTACTAGGTACAATGTATATGTGAGAAAGAAAAGAGAGTCAATTTCTACTGCATTTAAGGGTACAGCCTTTGGCGTCTTTAATTTTCCTCCTCCCTAAATCACCGCTATAAAAGCAAGGCTGCTTTTAAAGTGTTATTTTCTGTCTGTTTTTTCTTCATTTTCTGTGCACTATTCCTCTGTCATTCTCTCTGTCACAAAAATCAATAGATACTAGTACCACTACATGGCCAGGGGTGTTAGCTTTGCAATAACTTCTGGACACATAGACATGCAGTTTATAATTTATCATATATCTTTGACCAATTCTTTTCCCCTTTGCTCTTTTCCATACCTCCCAGGGCCTCATACTAAGACCAGACAGTGCTGAGATGACCTAATGCATATCTTTGTTTTACGTGAATCAAGTGGTCAGGAAAAAGTTTTCTGCTCATACAAATAGAAAATCACCTTTGCTAAATATCACATTCACCTGTACAAGGCCTAAGAATAACAAAACTTGCTCCTTTGCTTGTGAGACATATATATGTAACAACATTTCTACTCAAAATTCAACAACTAAACCCACTGTGACAGTGTATGTTTCGCCACTTGGAAAATGGAATTCTTGTTTCACGGTATCTTTTCAGACTGTACTTCATATGCATTGCATTACAGGAAACAGTTATGTTGCAAGAATACTGTTACACTCCCTTTTATAGCTAAATTATGAAATAGTGCAAAAGGAAAGGAAAATTCATTTTCAGTAAACCACCAAGCCAGTATTGCACTTCAAGAGAATAAACAGTCCAGAGCAATGCAGCATTCAAAAATGTTTCCTCTGCACAGTCATGGGTTTTATTCAGATATTCAGAGTAAGAAATATTCTGCTGTAAGAGATATAGATGCCACTTGTTACTGGGAAAGAAGTCTTTTATGAATGCTTTTTAAGACAGTTTTATGTGTCTCCAACATATCATTGACCTGATTTGCCATAAATATATTGCTGTTTCAACTACCTTGAAAACAGTAACAAAACCCAACAGACATGGTCAGTCAGTCATGAAGATACACACATGTAACTGCCTCACAAGGTTGAAATTTCTGTTAAAAGAGAAAATAATCAAAGCACTAGATTAGAATTGCTCATTTAAATGCTTCTAACCCATCACAAATAATACAAAAATTCTGCTATGATTTTGAAATCACTATACATTTTAAGTGAATGAAATAGGTGATGAAATACTACAAGGAAAAAGAAAGGCAGGCACATGCTTTTTATATGATAGGAGAGTATTTGTACTATGTCATTATCATTTGAGAAGGAAAGAGAGATATCTATCTGATGCATCGGTTTTGATAAGGAGGAGAGACGTGACTCTTCCTTCAGTGAATAGATAACATAGATATATACAGATTTTTCTTAAATTACAGCTACAAATATAGTGCATGTCTTCTCCTAATAGTTGGTGATGCAGTTTATAAGCCTCACTTCAGAGAGAGCAAATCTAATATCCCCAGTAAATGTTCAGGCATTTTGCAGTGCTGACGCCATAATGTATCACGACAAATGTGACCTAGAGGCACTGCAGCATGGCAGATACAGAATGTGCACAGCCTCTGGCATGTGCAGGTGCCAACGAGGAGAAGCAGCAAGAAAATCCTTTCCCTTTAATTCACATCGTTCCCATTTCCTGAAAGACAGGATTAGGCACATGTCAGTTACACAAGCTCCTACATTGCAGGGAAACAAAAAGGGTCCTTTAGCTGCAGAAGTAATGGGAAATTCTCTATATTTTTCTTTACTTCAAGATTTGGAAGAGCTGTCTTGCAAATGAGGTCAAGATTGTAAGTGAGGTTAATACAAGTCTCCAACTCTCAAGAAGTGAAGACTCCTGGAAAATGGAGAAGAATTCTCTCATACTCTTTCAAAATAAAATTCACTTGTGAGGCCTTTAGAGACTCTAGTGCTTCATTTCTTCAATATGGCTAGAAGTATTTCATCTTGTTTCTACAGAATGAAGAGGAACAGGTAGAGGTAACATACACAGATCCTTTACATCTCAAGTTATTTAGAACAGATGAATTTGAAGTTTCCTTACTCATCCTCAGAGGAGTTGTCTAAGAAGTTCAATATTCACAGTTATGTATTTTTAAGCAAAACACTTAAAATTATATCAGTAGCACACACACTGATGGGTGTTTTATGTTCTGTTTATATAAAAGTGCATTCAAGTAACTGTGTTTCAGCCTTTGGGGATGGCAGGAAGGGAGGCTTTACTTGATGAACTGCACAGAGTTACCACTGAGGAGTCCCTGCACACATCTCTAGCAATATAATTTTCATGTTCTTTCTTCAGCAGACAGCAGCATGGTCATCAGAGAATACAAGAAAGAGTTTTCCAAAGCTTGATAGGCTTCTGCCTTCTACATCTATCAGTACCTTGGCCACAAGTACAAGCTTTTGTACTTGACTATGGACCCACCAGTATGGGTTTGATCTACTTAGTTTAGGTTTTCTAGTTTTTCCCACCTTTCATGTCCGAAGAGGATGCTTTGAAAGTCCTACCCTGTACAGCATCACCTGGAGTTCAAAATTCAGAGTTTCCACCTGGTGCTTAATTTTCCCCTTTCACTTTCTGCATCCAGAACCTCCCTTCCCACTAGACAAGGATGACAAGTCCATCATCATGCATATGTATTATCCTCAGGTGAATTGTGTCTTTGGCAATCAGACTGTGGTAAATAAAAGGTATGGCCTAAAGAGGATTCTGCTTTGGTTCTTATTTCCTTGTAAAGCAGAGAAGAAAGAAAGGGAGGATTCTTCTCTTTTTGCAAGAGGCAGGTATCAAAAGAAATAATTTAGTATGGAAATTCTATATCTACCAATCTGGTATCTTTTCTAAAACAGACTGTTCTGCAATACACTCATGTAACCCAATTATATGATTGGGTTTATCTTTTTATGTGCATTTCTTTCTTCCCAATGGCAAACTAATCATTGGACTGTGCACTTGTGCAGAGCAACCTCTTGGACAAATTCTACTTGAGAGTTTTACCAAATTATAGCTGTATTTTAATAAGCCCATGATCCAACAGACAACAAAGTAAACAGGAAAAGCTCTGCTGGAGCCAGACTCTCTCTGGGCTTTTCAGCTGTTTCTGTATGTAAAATGATTAGTACATGTTTACATATTCATGCATGGGGGAGAACAAGTCCAGATTTAACTGTCAATATGTATATGTGCAAACCACAGTACTCAATTTGTTGTTATTAAAAAAAAAACTAATAAACAAGGCTTTGTGAGTTTACTTTTCATTAGAAAAGCTCAATAAACACAAGTGCTGGCTTTCTCCTAATCTGCTCTCAGCAAATAACCTCAACATAACTTATTCTACCCAATGAAAATTTTCACTGTTTATCAGTTTAAAATTGATTGCTCTTTTCTTGTTTACTGTTGCAATAACAGGTCTGCAGCTGAAAGAAAAGAGGTTTATTCTTGTAAAAAAAAAGAAACACAGTCATATTCATGTTAACATATTTCCCTGGTATTATAGAGTTATAAAAATGGAGAAGGGGGAGGGGGTTACCACTGTGAAAATTTCTGTTAAATAGATGAAACAATTCCATTAAGTATGGCTTCCCTGTTCTGGCAGCTTCTCCTGCTTTTATTCCACTTATATTTTACTGAATAAAATTGTCTTCTACTATGTCTGCATCTCTAACTGTCTTGATAAAGCAATATCCTGCTGGTCAGAACATTAAGTTTTGCTGAGGTCATTGGTATCTCAAGGTATTCAACATCTCATTTAGGCTCTGATCCAACATATACTGAGATAAGTGATGCATTCCTCTTACCAGAGTATGTTTCACATCACAATCACCTGGGCAGGCCCTTTTTCCACCAGGTATTCTGTAACGCTCTACGCCATTTGCACTGAACTCAACTGTTCAGAAATCGTGGAGCTGACATGTGGCTAGAAAATTCCCTTATACCCAAGGAGTGTACAACTGTATTACTGCTGGCTAAGGCCACGCACTCTTGAAGTCAAAGATGACTCTTTCAGCAATATCAAGGGGAGCTGGAATGGTTCCTTTGGTCAGCATACCCTGGCCCACAAACCCAACAGTGTCTGTAAGCTGCTAAAGTTGAAATCTTCAGAGGAAAAACAGATTGGTATCACCTTTGCTGGCACAGTCATAAAAAATTTTCACCTACTCAAGTGAGTTCCAAGTGTCCTCCTCCTAAAATATCTCTTCTATGCTTTGTGGACTTTTCTAAATATCTGGCTTGTCTAAATTTGCCACAGATAAAACAGAAGCAAATTAAAGTACTGCATTAGAAAGAGTAGTCCCATCCTCTTAAGTATTGCTGCTTATTTTATGGGAGTCCAGCAGAGGTCATATGAGGGACAGTGACTTCTTTCAATACTTTTATCCCTCCATTCTCTCCCTTCTCCAGGGGCCACACAGATAGTCTCAGAAGACAAAAGTTGGAGTTGAAACCACTCTAAGGAGCCTGGCTCATGCCCTGGGCTGCAGTCCATGATGTAGAATGGTCACAAGCAATTGAACAAGCAGCTTGTCTCTAATGATGCCCAGAACCTTGGGGACAGGCAATTCCATACAGACATGCTGGTCTAGTAAAGTACCTGGTCTCCTGCTCCATCTGTGTAACCTTTTCTCCACGGTGAAAACAATAGGGCTGAGCTGAGCTTACCACCTTACCCATTGGGAACTCCTGACTATTGAATGCCTAATATCACAGTCCTTACACTGTGTGGAAAAGGGTTTTGATACTGAAAAGTCTTCCCAAAGGTATTTGATTAAGTAGGTCAGTCTCTTGCCTAGTCAACACAGCTCCTTCACTTTACTACAGAGCAGCCATTAGGCTGCACATTCAAGCCGTGTTTTCCCATTTAAATTATGTCTGCATTAAGGTAACAAATAAATACATTGGACCTTTAATTGTTAATCTCTGGCCTTTTACATCATTGGTTTGGCCTTGCAAGTGCAAGCTGGTGCCCATCCTCAACTCTCACTGAGTTCACCTGAGCTGAAGACCTCGAGCATCTATCTTACAACAGACACAGAGTGCAAATCATCCTTAGAGCCTTTGTAGAACCCTTTTCCTTCTTTGTTGCCTTCATCTTCTGACCCATCTATTTTTAAAATGATACCTCTGGGGGCAAGTGAAGGTTTGCTGTTATATCTTGCTTGTGCCCAACTGCCACTTTACTGCATAACCTCTATTTTGCTGCATTCTCCAGTAGTCCATAAAAGTTAGTTTAAAAAGGAAGCTCCTCTCTACAGTCCAGGTGGTTGACACTGGTTTTAGTTCCCTTTTCCATATCTTAGGATCAAATAATCAAATTTCTACAGAAGATCTATCCCACAGAACTTTATTCTCAAAACATTAAGGCTTTAGTTTATTTCGAAAAAGCAAATGCATTTTATATTTATTTTTGTATTATTTTGGTATAATATATTTTCATTCCAATAATCACTTGGTTTAATTTTCTGCACTATATATATTTTCTTTTGTTCCCATCACTCAAGTAGCTGTTTAATGGTTAGCTACAAATTTGCATTTGTTTGATCTCAGGTGTCTTTCTGCCTAAAGAATTAGTGGTGCTTTTGATAATATATACTCCAAAGGTATATTGTTTTGAAAAACTCTTTTGACCTACTTGTTTCCATAATGTTTGAGGTTTCTGTCAATGTGATTTCTCTTTATCATTTTTCTGCTCTTCCCTTTACCAGAGGCTGATTTTCTTCTAAGAACCTATTTCAATTCAGTAAAACTCCCTTTATTTTTTAATTTTCTTAGGTTATTGAAGTCCCCAGATTCCAAAAACATTAATTTTATATTTTGTCAAATAGAAGGAAGTTCAGTAGATTCAAACAGAACCAGACTGAATAATCTTACCTATGTAATGTCCTTTTTCCTTTACTTTGAAAAAGTCAGCAACTGTAGATGAAATTCTTGTTTCTGTGACAGGCTGAAATGAAAATTAGAGTAAGTCTTATTTCATTAGATATGAAATATAAAACTCTTTGTCACTTTTTAAAAACAGTAAAAATTATTCATATCCCATTATATAAGTAACATGCAAACAGTCCTGATCCATCTAGTAGGCATTTTATTTTACAAAGACCCCAATCTTGCAATCCAATCTGAACAGAAGAGCCCTTTCACTTCCACTGAAAGCCAGTGAATCTATTAGGCACTAGGCTTATAGAGGTGTTCTGGCACTTTAAAATGCAGACAGGCTCATAACAAAATCTTTTAAAAATGTACAGAAAGTGAATTCCCACTGAAATTATTTCACTCCAGCTTATTTCTGTGTCTATATTTTAAATGAAACAAGGTAAAAAAAATTGAAACATAATTTTGGTTTATAAAAAAAAACAAACCCACAAAATTTGAAATTTCTTTCCCATGGAATAAGAAAAGGATAATTTAGAGAACGTTCAGGACATTTTTTTTAAAGGCCTTTGAATCTGGGAGAAGACGATTCATCTCTCTGAACTCTGTCGTGTTCAGAGATGTGGTGGGTACTGCATTGTTCCCACTTCCAAACAATACCAACTGCACATGCTCACAAAGAGGCAAAAGGCTTCATTTCACATGTGCACAAACAATCCTTGCACCACTAGAGAACCAAGGCTGGGATTGCTAATTTCAGTTTTTTAAAAGGAGACTGTTTTGTTGAAAAGCAGAATAGCTTCCTAGTCAATATGACATGCTTTTAATCATAGAATCATAGAATGGTTTGGGTTGAAAGGGACCTTAAAGACAATCCAGTTCCAATCCTCCTGCCATAGGCAGGGATACCCTTCACTAGACAAGGTTGCTCAGAGCTATGTCCAACCCAGCCTTGAACACTTCCAAAGATAGGGCATTCACAACTTAATAATTATATAGTATTACAAATACACCAAAAAGGCAATTAACAGATTTGAGCTATTACACTGAGTTTGAAGATTTTCTTTCCAGGTTATTTCTCAGAGATTACTGCATTTGTCTTCAAGAGTAACAACACTTTCAAATTACTTTTTACAGAATATGAGAAAAACTTCACTAAGTTTTAGCCAACACTGGAGAAAACCCAAACTCAGAACTGGTACTTGCAATATGAATGAATATTAGAATTCATAAAAATTAGAATAAAAATTCATAAAAATTCATGAAAATTAGAATTAGGTTCCTTAGATTTAAAATATATTTGAATGTTTGGTTATATATGGCACCATCTATTCTAACTAGAAAGACTACAAATGATTATGTAATGATAAATTATTAAAAATTATCACTTACCAAATACAGAAAGGTTTCTGTAAATACCACAGTGACTTTTTCTTGGAAAGAACAAATGTTTAGGAAATTACTGCAGACACAGAATAAGAACTCCTGAGATATCTCAAGCTAATTTTATAAATCACTGTTTAATTTACAGAGCAAGTTTATGAAATTGCTAAATTAGCATTCCAGGATCTCACTGGAAATCTCCTTTCCTCTACCATTACCCTCAGCATTAGCTCAAAGGCCTTTATCAAGAGCTCCTACCCTGCAGACAGACTGCAGTGATACCAGTCATGCAGCTGAGAACTGAGCAAGAGCAGCAGCTCTTGGCTAAATCACTGCCTGTAAATGTAATTGTTAGTGTTTCACAAGTGCCCACACTGGGTAAGGTCTCGCTTATTTTATAAGTTCTTGGTGTCTACACTAAAACAAATAAAGAGAAACATCAAAATAAAGAGAAAATTAAGCATCTTTATGGTGTAACATTATCGTGCTTCGACAATAATTTAGAACATTTATCATTTAAAATTAGCAGTTAAGGAAGGAAAAGGGCAGAAATTTTTATCACAAACTGTCTTAGAGAGGGAACTGATTACAAACATTTGAGAAGTCTTTCTGAACAAGACAATTTTATCCATACAAACTGTTGTAATTAGGTATTCATTACCTCTCCCCACCACTGATGAAAAAGCTAAAACTGCAATGGTTAAGGCTATGAAAAATTAGCCATTCTATGTTTATATGGACTCTCACTATCTTTATAACTGATTGAGAATGTTTTCTGAATTACACTTTAAAAAAAAAAAAAGTTTAAACTGCTTGACAAATATTTCATTGTCCCTATACAGCTCACTGCTGCCACTTGTTTGGAAAACTGAAAGGTAAGTTGAAAAATGCACCTTTTCCATTTTCATCTCTAATTGAATTCTCTCTTGACCCCCTTATTCCCCATGGCTGTATTTCAGGTTTTGATGATAAGAAAAAGAATTTTGTATTTGGATAATACAATTTTCTCACTTGCCTTCAGCGACCTTCAGCTCAATTTCCTCTCCCCAGAGACACTGTATATTATAGAATTGAATCAAATTCCTTATTCATAGAAAAAAAGTTCCAATTTAATCTGAATATTCAGCATTTTACACTGGTCAGGGTGATGGATGGCAAATTGAAATGCTTTTGGTTCAGGTAATCAAATGGTAGAATTCAGACTTGTATTGAAAAAAATAATGAAGTCTATTCAATATTCTCATAAGGTGCAAAAAATGCACATTACATGGTAGAACTGGGGCTTTTTCTTATTATCTAACCAATAACATCTCCACTGCAAAAAGTATAGTAAAACATTAAGAATTTATGTAGGTTAGAACATGTGAAAAGCAGCCACCTTTGGGGTAAAATGCAGGCATCCTTCTAAGAGTGCTCAGATGAACAAGTACAAAACTGGGGGAAAAAAAGACCTGTTCTCAGTATGTACCTGCAATATTCAACCGTGGGTTACTGAAGCCTTTTAATGTGTTTTAAATGCTTTTTGAGAAATAAATACAGCCCTTTTAATCACTTCAAGTTGTTTGATATACTAAACCACTGCAAGGTTTCATTTCCATCCCTGAAAGTTTTGTCAAGTAATGTCATCAGGTACCTCATCATTTCCAAAGGACATTACCAATTCATTTTGGAAAATCCTCTTTCTACTTGTGAAGTTCAACCCCAAAACAACAATTGATTTGAACAACACCAGCTTGGCACTATGCTATTGATGAAACTTACTTGGACATTTGGGCTTGGACAAGATATCTCCAGGAAAACAAGAGAATAATGATGCTGCATAAATTTGGTTTGGTTTAAAAATTCCATCAATAGTTAATTTCTTCCCTTTTAGAGGTGCATGGAATGATGCTGTTTGGTTTTCAAATACTGTACACCAGTTATTTCTTTTCAAGTTATCTGGAGTATTTAAGCCACAAGGAATGCCTAACTGGAGGCACCACTAGCATTTAATTAAAAATGCAATGCAGCAACCTAAATGTTAAGGTACTGTGTTAAAAATTAGTCCTAGTCTGCCCTTACCGACTGTTCTACAGTTTGTGCCTGCTCCATGTTTCTGCTCTCACCTCACACACACAAGCCTGGTGCACAGACATTATCCAGGACAGCAGGATGAGGGCAACTCCTGTCCAGAGTAACTTCCCCATACCTGGCAGACACAAGTTGACCTTCACAACCGGGGAAGAACATTTTTCATAATTTTTTCTTCCTCCACACCACAAGCAGCAGCACTCAGACTTGATCTTCCCCTGTGGAAACGCAGAGCTCTGCATGATGCTGGGCATGCTCACAGGGCATTTGTGTTCTCTAAGTAACCTCTGGGTGGAGTTTGCCTTATCAGCTTGTGCAGTTTCACAGCCACAGGGTAAAGATGGGACACAAAGCAAGTGGAAAAAGTATGCACAGAAGCACTCTCGGGAGCACGATAAGTGCTTAGACTATCAAGGATAGTGTTTTTTAGAAATATCTACAAGTTAAAGCTCTTAATGTTGAACTAACTAAACTAAGAGACATTGGCAGGAAATGGTGAATGCCATTGTGACCCACAAGCTGTTGTGGAGAGAAGAGCTGAACCAAAGAAGACACACAAATATATTCATTTCAGTCAAGCCCCAGGTTAAAAAAAAAAAAATCACATTTTTTCAATCTTTCCAGTAAGAGCAATTTAGGAACCAAACATTACATGAACCACTGTATGGTATAAGGGTGGTTCTGCAATGGAAGCCACTAACAGGTACACTGATGAACAAGAAAATAGAGCCCCACTACTATTCTCAGATCCCTTACATTTTCAGGACTTGCAGGAATGCAAGCAATTAAAATGCTATATTTTATAGGTTAAAGTGAATAGATACCAAATAGATACAAAAGTTTGAAGTGTTTTATATAATCAGAAACACAAACATGAACTTAAGATGTCATAGAAGAGGATTTAAGCATGTGATTTTGAAGTAATTCAAGTAGAAGTTTGTCCTCTGTCCTGAACAAGACGGAAAACAAATGCATAGTTCTGACTAATCTATTATTTGCATTTCAAGGTCCAGAGCACTAAGGACATTTGCTGCATGAGCTTACTTCTACTGAGAATTATTTGGAATGTCTTTTGTGTCATAGCTCTATGGGAATATAAGAAGTGTAAGACACACGTGACAGCAATTTTTACTACACAGTAAAGTGAAAAATTAGAAAAATATTTTCATTTGTTGAAAAGCTGCATTCCAATCTTGCTCCTTCCAGAAAAGTTCTTAGTACCTGTCCTTGTAGAAGGGCTAAGTACTGAGTCAGGACAGTCAAGCTATGTGAGGAGGTGCTTAAAAGTCAGGAAACAGCAGCACTGAAATACTAATACAAGCTGGTTTCATGTTACCATGGGGACTATTCCCAAAGGCCATATTAGCCTATGGCCACTAAGCCCCACGGGGGAACTTTCACAACCAAGGGATACCAACAGGCTCTTCTGGAGGGCAGTTCAGATCAGGAAACCAGCTCCAGCTCAGAGGAGTCTGCATCACCCAGATAAATTTAGCCACTGTGAATGTTGTTGGGGGTGTGTTGTGTGTTGTGGGTGGTGTTGTGTTGGGGGGGTGGTGTGGGTTTGGTGGGGTTGGGGCTGGATCCCACTGAGGGTGGTCGCTCCCCGGGAGGGAATGCAGAACAGCAATGAAGACGCAGGAGGCAAGAGGCTTGCGGGAGGGGGTCTCCTCAAGGTCTCCTTTATTGAGGGGTGGGCTGAGGAATCCGGGAGAGAGAGCCGACGGAGGAAAAATCCCCCCAGGCACAGGGATGCACGACGTTTTAAGGGGTACAGATATGGGAGGGGCGCCGGATAACAAACCAATAGGGCATCAGAGGGTAGGAGGGTACAGGGTCCGAGGGCAAATCAAAATTTTACAAGGGGGTGGTACACACAAATCAATCAACCGGGGACCAATCACTCGACGCACTCTGGGGAATCTTCTGGAACCTGGGCTGGGTTTACACGGTGGTGCAGCCCATGGAGTCCTCCTCCCAGGAGGAGTCTCCGTCCCTAGAGGCGGAGTCGGAGGCGGTGCCGGAGTGACAGACAGCTGCCACATTTGGAGCCTGCCCCTCCACTGTGAATACTTTTCATACATTCAAATTACATTCTTTAGCTGCAATTATTTTGCCCAGGATCATGTGGAACATTATGCAAGCTTTGTCTTCTTCCAGTGTGCACTTTTCTCATTTCCATAATAGTCCAGTATTGGATCTGTATCTTGGCAGTTGCTGACTGCTGTCACATTTACTTTTTTTTCAGCTGTTAGTATTAAAAGTTAAATGTTAATTACAGGGACTATTTCTCTAACCTTGTCTCTGGGACAGAATGTTTAGTTGGGAATAGTATCGTTCATCACAGCTGCAGGCTATTTGATAAATGCTTCTTAAAAGCCAGACTCCTTGTCTGCTGGATATGCTGCCTCACTGAGGACTGGGGAAGTAAGGCAGCTCAAGGTAGGCATTGTTAGTGCCCCTCCAGTGCTCCTTTCAGACCAAAGGACAAACGTGGTTGTGACAGCGTGCAAAGTACTCTGGCCCAGCGTTCAAGGGGCTTTTGTTCTTCCTCTGTGTGCTAACCCCAGCGAGCATGGAGAGGTTCCCATGTTTGCTGGCACAGCACGCGTGAGCTGCTGATACGCTCTGAATGCACGCCAGCTTGGGTAGCAATTTAATAAAGCAGCTGAAGCTAATGCCATTTTTTGGCACCACATAAGAGAGTTTGTTGTAGGGTCACATATATGCATATAAAGGGTCATGTACCAGCAAATTTTCAGGAAATAGTAGACATGCACATTATTAGACTGAATTGCTGTCTGGCTCCAATATCTAAAATATGTAGCCAACTCTTAACCCTATGTCTCAGCATTCTGATGCACTTAAATCAGAAAAACATGTAGAGTTTCTGTCTTAAGTGAAGTTTCTAAAGTAGGAGAAGAATATCAAGAAAGTAGCACCAGATTCTATATAGAAATACTTGAAGAGCGATACTGCTGGAATTAGTGCCACTACTGACACAATATTTTGATTAATAAACATTTTTCAAAATCTGAGATTGTCTCTAAAATCTTGATTTTAAAGAAATTAATCTGGGGCTCATATTTTCTTTCCAATTAGGATTTTTGAACCATTAATTTTGTATTTCCAATACTTTCTTTGCAACTACAAGGACTCCTTTTAACATGCATGTTTAATGGAAGATAACATTATTTCATCATCATGGGACTCTGGAGCTTTATAAGAAAAACACTAAATCTTATTAAACTTGTGATAAAATTATTGGTGTTGGCAACCTTGCAGACATATGCCTAGAGCTGCACAGTGTTTTCCTCCTCTAACTACTGTAACTAAAAGGACTTTAATGAGAGCAAAAGAATGTAGCTCTGTCTGCCCAGAATCTTTCGGAATTTTCACTTTTCCCTAATGAAAATGAAAACAAATACTTTTCTTTTTTTTCTTGTAAGGTTTTACGGACATCTGAACTGACTTTTGTAATGAAGAAGGATTAAGCAAACTCAGGAAAATTATAAATGTGGTTTGTATTAGTGTACTAATTAGCTCATAAATTTAGAAATAGTTAATCTTTTAGTTTTGCTGAATGAAAATAGAGGTCAAATTGCAGATCAGATCTTGTAAATGGAGTAAAGCAGTGGTGAATTAAACCCCCCCAGAGCATAGGTGTCTGATCTCATAGCATTATGAAAACTGGAAATCTTGCTACTGGCTTTGAAGAGCACAAGGTGAATTTAGCCAAAGTTGTAAAATATTACTCAAGCAGCCAGATACTTAGCAGATAATAATAAAAAAATGTGATTTATTAGGTGTGTACTTCTCATTGTATTGTAATCCAACAACTAACTATATTAATTATTTTTAGTTCCGTGAGCTAATTAGAGCAGTGGTAGCTGGTAAAATTCTGGGGTTTACTGCAGTTTCTATTTAATGTATGTAAATAGGTACATGGATATTCAAAATACCCTGCCCTAGAAATATAAATGTTATTACAGAAACAATTGTGGGTACCAAGTAATAAATATACTTGTCCATTACATGATTTACATTTCTTTAGAATTGCCGAAGTAGGAAAAGAGTAGAGGCGCTGTTTTACACTGCCTCATTGATAATCTGATGGAAGACTGCTCTGATGAAGACTGCTGCGATGAAACAAAGAAAAATACATTCTATCCCAAAACAAGTTTAGGTGTCAGTTCTTCAGACTGGGTCCTAGCCAGGTGATGGAGATGCAAGAGCCAAGCACCTGGGCATGGTAGCAGGCAAGTAGCTGGCAGACATTACAGGCTGCTGGATGCAATAGCTCAGAGTCTTCTCTCCCCTTTAATGATTGCACCAGGACAAGGTTAGAAGAGAACTGGGCTCAGTAACACTCAACGTGGAGAATGAATGGACTCCCATTCTCACACCCCATAAACATCCTCACCCACACCTTGTTAAACACCACCCCAGAGACTGCATTTCAAGCAGTTTTCCATAAACTCCATGTGACCTGGATACAATGCTAGATAAAACCATTGGATAAAATACAGCACTAGAAGTATGTGAACCTGGGATTAGAAGATCAGGGTGACTTAATGCGGAACCAGCCTTCACATCTGGACTGCTGTAAACATCGCTCAGTCCAAGGACTCTGTGGAAAAAAACCAACACACCAACAGTAATTCAGTAAAATGTGTAAGAACTGCTCTTTGCTAGAGTCCTGGAGTGATATGCAGTAGGAATTAATCTAAAAACATGATGGCAAACAACTGCTGAATCAATTTTCTTCTTTGGCTTATAATGCACCTGCTCTTACAGTATCTACATTTTATACTCTTTTCTATTTTCTTGCAGAGATATAAATATTCCTGCATTAAACCAACCACTCAGGTAAGGAGAGAGCCAGTGACAAGGCCTTATTCTAACTACATGGTGCATGTGATAAGGAGGAAACAAAATTTGTCTGCAAGTACAGAATGTTTAAATGCCTCTACTCACGACATGAGCTGGCAAGTTACAAAAGAATTTGTAATTATATCTCTGACTTGCTCTTAAGGAGTTGTGTAGCAGCAAGCTATTAACCAGATCCTATAGTACTGCAGTATTCTACCTCAAGGTGGTTGGAGACAGAGAAAATTCAAGCCTCAAGTCTCAATATTAGACTCTTCTGAGAGCATTGCTGGCTGCCAAACATGTGCACCAAGACAGCATTGCTGACATATTTTTGCCTGCATATGATGCTACTTCTGGAGGCCATATGACCTATAGTTCACCATCCCAGCTCTATTTTTGGTAAGCTGCTGCAAGAAAGGATGGAGTGGCATGGTTAGCTGGTACGGGTGCATAGTTCAATGGATTACCAGTTACTACCGTTTTCGTAGTATTTATCTTCATTTTAAATGATGCAGCAAAAGGCATGCAAAGCCCTCTCCATTCCCCCCCCAAATTAGTACAAGGACTAGGAATTTGAGTGACAATATGTTAGACTTTATTCTTTACTTAGTGGAAAGTAACATTTACACTCCCCTGAAGTCTCTCTGACTGCATACCATAAGCAGGTTTACAAGGAACATCACCTTAGCAGCACAACCTCAATTAACCCATCTGGCCAAAATTTTCAACAATAACAACTTAAATAAAAGTGACCAGTTTGTCAGAGGCATTCAACACACTTGCTTCCCACTAAGTTAGCACATTGGGAATTCAGGACACAGTTATTTTAGTGCTTATATATAGGTTAGAACTGGACTTCCGATGCCTAAATTTGAAAGTTGTGAAATATGTCAGCAAAAGCATTATAAAAGCATTATAAAAGCAAAGGCCTAATCAAAATGCAATATTCTCCTTAAAGCAGCATTCTAAAGAGGTACTATAGTTCTCTTCCCTGAGTGACAGGCTGTCATGGTTTAACCCCAGCCATCAATCAAATACCACACGGCTGCTCACTCACTCCCCCACCAGAAGGATCAGGGAGAGAATTTGAAGGGTTAAAAGTGAGAAAACTCATGGGTTGAGATAAATACACTTTAAGAGGAAAAGCAAAAGCTATGCACACAAGCAAAACAAAACAATGAAATTACTTCACTGCTTCCATGGGCAGGCAGGTGTTCAGCCATCTCCAGGAGAGCAGGGCCCCATCATGCACAACAGTGACTTGGGAAGACAAACACCACCACTCCAAACATCCCCCCCTTATCCTTCTTCCTCCCCCTTTATATAGTGATCATGGTGTCATATGGTCTGGAATATCCCTTTGGTCTGTTGGGGTCAGCTGTCCTGGCTCACCATCTCCCCCCAGTGCAACCATAATCTGTTATTCAGCATGGCAGTAGGAAAAGCAGAAAAGGCCTTGGCTCTGTGTTAGCCCAGATCAGCAATAACATTCCTACATTACCAACCCTGTGTTCAACACAAATCCAAAACACAGCCCCATACCAGCCCCTGTGAAGAAAGTTAACTCTACCCCAGATAAAACCAGCACAAAGGCATATGAAAAGCTCCAGAACAAGGACTCAGAGAAATCCTGCAGTGAACTGTATTTTGATGTCAGGCACGTGTTCTACCTCAGCCTGCCACTCTGTTTAACAATGAGGACTCTACTTTTGAGACTGGATGAGAGTACACCTAACACAGCCCCGTGCAAGCAAGTAAATATAATACTCCAAACACATTTATCCTATCTAACTTTAGACTTCTAAAATGTGGTTGTGTATACCTCAGATTCTAATTGAGATTCTTATTAAGTAGTGGAGAGGAACACTTTTAAGTCATGTTACATCTAATCTAGGTTAGGTGTCTACCTCTGGATAACATTTATCAGGCCTTAGAAATGTTGCTTTACTCTAATACAGGGGGATTGGAAACACCTCTTTATTATTACCTGTATGTCTAAGTTGTACAGACCCAAGGTTATCAGGGAAGAAGCCCAGCCCTCACTGCAAAATGCTGATAAGGAATGGAAATATTCCTTATGAACACCACTGCCCTTTGTCACTGCACAGTGATAAACAAAGGCAAAGGGGGACTTGGATATTTAGCCAGGAACATACATTGGCAGTACTGCTAACATCACACTTGCTGAGTCAAGACCAATGAAGCAAGGTCAGGAAGGAGCTGCAGGCAACAGAGCCAACAAGAGCTGGATGTGGCTCTTCAGTTTCTGCCCCGGGGTTAGTGCCTGCACACATGGTATGGAGGGAGGCACTATGCTACACGGATCCACCAGCATGGGGGTACAAACTCCACAGCACTGGGTCGTTAGGCTCAAGTGCTCCTGTAATTAATTTGCTTGAGTTATAGCAATACACCACTCTCTTGCACTTATTAAACAAGTGCCTTACCTAAAGCATAGTCTGTGTCCTTTACAACAATGCTAAGTGTGATCCCATCACTAAACTTTCAGGTATCAGTTGGATATTGCATGCTCGGTACTTTAATATTTAATAATTATACAGTGCATTTTTAAAGGAGCCCATCCTTACACCAGATGGATAAATTTCATATAAATGGTAAGACGCTAGAACAGATTTTTGTCTTCCATACATTGAAATCAACATAGAAAAGGTTCATCTTCTGTACTTATCATGTTAAGCAAGAGCAAGGAAATAGCAGTCAAAAAGGATTTATGTTTCAATTCTTGGTAGAAGATCAGAACAAAAAGGTTCAATTTAGGTATTTCTCCATTTTTGGCCGAGTTTGAGCCCCTGTATCTCTACAAACACACACCCCTACCAGAAGGCACACTGCTGAGTAGACCTGTTCATCCAGACACAAGTTCAAAACATCTGTCTCAATTGGCAGTACTGGTACAGCCTGGTGAGGATGCCCAAAGTGTCTTCTGCTTGACAGAAGGCACGTGGAATAGATTCCTCTCTCACACCAATGCTGTCCATGACACAGTCTAATAAAGTCAGAGTTAGAATTGCTTTGAATCTACACTAGCATGCATGAGAGAACACTGCGACTGTGTGCATCTCTCAGAGGGGTTTTTTTGCATTTCTTTTTTCTTATTTCTCATGTTCCTCTGGGAGATCTCATTGCCAGTTTCAACAAAGGGCATCATCTCTTTGCAGATGATATCCAACTCTACAACTCTGTCAAGTCACTCTCTGATCCCCTTCTTGCCACCTGTCTTCAGCATGTCAATCAACAGATGGCTACACCATCACTAAGGAATGCTTCAAAGGCATTCAAAATGTTTTAAAAGTCCTCTTTGTTCCATGTCTCTTGCTCTGCTATCAGTCTTCTTAATTCAGCCCTTCAGTTCTCCGCCAAAAATCTTGCTGCTATCCATAACACAGGGTTTTAAATTTCTTTTCCCCTACTTAAAAGCTGCTTCCATAATATTTACAGATTTATCCATCCTTTGACATCTGCTTCCTCTATGTTATGCTGAATTTTTTACACCAGTTTAAAATAATGCCATTTTGTCCACTTTGGTTTTCTAAAAACATATTTTCTAACTTCATCAACCAATGAGCAGGAAACAGAATACTACTCTACTTCAAAAGGTGGAAACTCCCTCAAGAACTTTTAGTATGTTCTTAAATGCATAATCTCATTTTAAGATTTGTGAAAACATATTTCAGTGTCTACAGCAGGAAGTTAAAGCCTTCTGATATACTTAGAAGAGTAATACTGGTTTTTTCCCCGATGACTCTGTTATTATCAAAATGTCATTCTGGTATTACCTGAACATAAAACTCTGTTGGACTGTACCAGATTTCTCTCACAGCATCTCGGCTTTTGCTTCTCCTCAGTCCTTTCTTAACTCTGTGTCGTCTCTACAAGCTTCCAAAAATTAGAAAGCAAGCCCATTCCTTCATTTACCCTATTTTAATCTTGCCTGCATTTTCAAGCCTTCCCTTCAAACCATTGTATCATCTTTGGTACAGCCCATTTCCACAGCAGTAACGTTCCAACAATTTGTAATAATAAACTGTCATAAATCTGGAGTGTCTCTAATGGTAAAGGAAGTGGCAGAATGTAAAATGGATAAACAAAAGTGAAGTGTAGCCACATGAGGAAAAATCAGTGCAGTGGAAATGTAAAAATACCAGTGAATCGCTGATGTAAATTATACTAAAGAAAAGAACTATATGGGCCAATGGTCAGCCACCTAAACCCCACTGCCAAGTGCACCTGGGGAGCCTCACAGGGGTGCCCCTGAAGGCTGACAATCACAAATTCCCAGTGTATGTTTTCCAGTGCAAAAAAGGGGCTGCAAACAGATTGGCACACATCGTTCTCTTAGTAAGGGGATTATCTTTCTATTTGTTACTGCCTCCACCTCCTCTTTCATCCTGACATTTGCAATCCCGTAACACTAGTGGTAACCACAGCCATTGTGTAGAAAGAGCATTTAGTGTTCTCCTTTTAACAGCATTTAGCAGCTGGAACCAGCTCACTTTCACAGAATCACAGAATGGGTAAATTGTGTGGAAGGGATTACAGTGGGTCATCTGATCCAACCTCTCTGCTTAGGCAGGGTCATCCTAGAGCACATGGAATAGGAGTGCATCCAGATGGTTCTTGTATATCTCCAATGAGGGACACTCCACAACCTCTCTGAGAGGCAATCTGTTCCTGTGTGTGTGGTCACCTGTGCAGTAAAGACGATCTTCCTCATATTCAGGTGGAGCTTTGGGTGCATCAGCTTCTGCCCCTTGCCTCATGTCCTAGTGGTTGGCACCACTGAGGAGAGTCTGGACCCATCCTCTCAGCACCCCCCATTTAGATAATTATACACATTGATAAAGCCCACTCCTAGTCATGTCTTCTCGAGGCTTAACAGTCCCAGTTCCCTCAGCCTTTCCTCTTAAGAGATGGTCCAGTCACCTCATCCTCTTTGTCACCCTCTGCTGGACCCTCTCCAGCAGCTTCACGTCTCTTGTGCTCACCAGCCCAGAACTGGACGCTCCAGAT
Source organism: Monarcha castaneiventris obscurior (assembly GCA_026261815.1). Lineage (NCBI taxonomy): Eukaryota > Metazoa > Chordata > Aves > Passeriformes > Monarchidae > Monarcha > Monarcha castaneiventris. Next base: position 16,174,335 of record JAMPIT010000566.1, read on the forward strand.
GTGACCTCACCAGGGCTGAGTAGAGGCAGGATCACCTCCCTCGACCTGCTGCTGCTCTTCCTAAAGCATCCCAGGACAGCGCTGGCTTTCTTGGCCCCAAGGACACCCTGCTGGCTCGTGGACAACCTGTCCACCAGGACCCCGCAGAGCTGCCCCCAGGTAGGTCAGGCCCCAGCCTGTGCTGTGCCCAGGGTTATTCCTGCCCAGGTGCAGGATCCTGCATTTGCCTTTGCTGAATTTCAGACAGTTCTCTGACCCCCTCTCCAAACTGTCGAGGTCCGTCTGAAGGGCTGCACAGCCCTCCGGCGGGTACCGGCCACTCCTCCCGGCTTCGTGTCATCAGCAAACTTGTTGAGGAGATACTCTGCCCCTTCAACACTCTGCCAGCCCCTCTCAGAGAGCCAGTCAGTGGGGAGCAGCCTGCGAGAGGCCGAGGCCATGTCGGAGCGCCAAGCCGGGCACAGGCAGCGGCGGCAGTGCCCCGGGCAGGGCAGGGCAGGGCAGGGCAGGGCAGGGCAGGGCAGGGCAGGGCAGGGCAGCCCGCGCGGCCGTTGCCGTGGCGCCCGGCGGCCGCGTCCCGCGGGGCGGAAGGGCGGCGCTCTCGCGAGATGGCGGCGGGCGGGGAGGCCGGGCCGGAAGGAGGCGCGCGTTTGAAGGCGGCGGCGGCGGGAAGGGGCGGCGGCGGCGGAGCGGGCAGGGAAGGGCAGGGCGGGTGAGGTGAGCGCGTCTCTCCGGTGCTGCGGAGCCACGTTGTTCCTGAGCTGCTTCTGCGGGGCGGAACGCGGCGCTCGCCCGAAGGGAGCGAGCCCAGAGCGGCGGCGGCGCCGGGCTGGCCCTTGCCCAGGACCGTTCCTTTCCTGGCGAATGGCGCTGGAGGCTGGCGGGGCACGGCCGCCCGCGCCGTGAAGGTGTTGAGCTAAAAAAAGTCGGGAAACGAGGTGGCCTTGAGTTTCAGAAACGGAATAACTGAACTGCGAAGTTATAGCGGTTTGGAAAGTTTAAGCGGTGCAGTGTTAAAAGGCTTCTAGTTCTGCCGTGGGACGAGGATGAGCTTTAGGTTTTAATGGGATGTTCGTTTGCTGGGTGTTACTCGTTTCCGAATTGACGTGCTTGTCTTAAGGCTTTTCAGCCAAGCATTTGCTTACAGAATCATTCAGGTTGGAAGAGATGTCTAAGATCGTGACTCATATAACTTTTATCATATCCTTTATGCATATAGATCAAGTCCTGCGACGGGCTTTAAAGAAAACACAAACACGAGGAAGCATAGGTTTTATTTGAACTGTACCAAATCATGAAGTAACAGGATGCTGAAAATCTCGATAGTAACTTGGGTTCTATTCTCAGTGTTTCATTCCAGTCCTGTGTCTCCCTGACACACAAAAAACCCCCAAAAAACCTGTTTGTTTCAGGGGAGTAACTGAACCTGAAATCATGCTGTCCCAGTTTTTGAGTTACATTGGATTTTACATTGGTTTTGAAAAACTGAAAAAGTGAATGTCAAATACAAGGTTTTTAAAATATCAAATGACAGGGCCTTGGGAATCACTTACATGGGGGGGATGCAAGATTTTAAATCCATAGCACAACCTCAGAATGAAAGTTGAGCTTTCAGTCTTAGTTTTAAATCTCTTGACTGAAAAACTTGCTTATTAAGTCTTATTTGTTCTATCACCAGCATAAACTGCTTAGACATTTAATTTTTAGCATGTTCAATTATAAATATTTTCAAGTCTTATTCATCATAATAGATGTGTGTTTAACACATATTCCTAGAAAATATTTATAATATTTGTTAGCTATCCCTTTGAGAAAGCCAAGTGCAATTTCTTTATCTCCAGTCTGCATCATTTACACAATATGCTTTTAAAATAAGTTATCTATTATTTAAAAGAAAGTATTGAAATTGACTCTGATTTATGGCTTACACTTGTAAAATGCTGTAGAAGGCACATGTTAAAATATAACTCCCAACTCATGTTGGTATCTTGAGGGAATCAATATCAACACTTTGTTAAATAATGCCTGTGAAACACTGAAAGTCAAGTGGAATATTTATATGATTGTCAAATCTTTACTTTGAATTTGAACCAACAGAACAGGGAAACTGGTAGAGAATGTCACCTGGAAAAGTTCTGCAACCTGCAGTGAAAATGAAGGTGGATGAACTCTTCTTGTGCTGGTTGAGTCAGCCTGCAACTCAGCTAACACTAAAGGACTGCTTGAGAAGAATCAAGAATAAGGAGAAAACAGAGTTTGGTAATGCAGATTCAGGAAACAGTAAAAATGAGAGTTTCACCAGTAAAAATTCCAATTCCAAGCAGTGCATATTAGGAGATACCAGATTGCCTTTGATGTCTTTCAGTCCTCCTCAACTTTCTACTGCTCTTCCAATGGCAACTCCAGCTAGCTCAAGGAACATTTCTAATGTTAGAGCAACACGTCGATCCTCAGGGACCAAAGAAGTAAGTTTGTTCGTTATTAGATTTATTTCTTTAAATGGAACTGAATTTTATGTTTGTGGTATTGGCAAATTACATAAGTAAATAGTTTCCCCAGAGGACATATCAGAAGTGGAGTGAAGCAGCAGCACTGAACATAACATCAGTGTTTGTGTGTCATTAGTATTAGTGGATAGGTGGCCTCAGCTTCCACAAGATTATCTTGGCTCCTTGGCATCTAAATGTGGATGAATTTAAGTCCCTGTGTTTGTGTTCCTTTTATAACGTACTGCCTTGACTGCAAATATTCCTTTGTCTAATGATACCAGGCACTGTTGTTAGTACAGGACTCAAATTTGGCTCCACTGAATCTGCATATTAACAAAATAATTGTTTTGGTACTGCGTGGTACACTCAGCACTTCCTTCCTAATGAGGTCTTCATTTATAACAGACAATGCCCTCTGTGCAAGCGTGGCAACCCTGCCCCCAACCTGAAATATTCTTTTTAAGCTTGCAATTCTGTTCAGTCTAGTTTCTAGCTCTTTTTGTAAGTTGTAAAAACAAAACTGGATGGAAAATATTGTGGTGACAGACAAAAGTAAGCATTGCTTTTTTATGGTTAACAGCCACAGAATTATAGAATGGTTTGGACTGCAAGGGACTTTCAAGACTATCTAGTTCCAACCCCCCTGCCATGGACAGGGACACCTTCCACTAGACCAGGTTGCTCAAAACCCCATCCAATCTGGCTTTGAACATTCCCAGGGGTGGGAGATGCACAGCTTCTCCGGACAACCTCTTTCAGTGTCTCACCACCCTCACAGTAAAGAATTTGAATAATTTCTTGCTGATATTTGATCTAAACCTACCCTTTCAGTTTAAAGCCACTCCCCCTTGTCCTGTCACTACATGCCCCTGTACCAAGTCCCTCTCCAGCTCTCTTGCTGGCCCCCTTTGAGTACTGGAAGGCTGCTGTAAGTTGTACCCAGAGCCTCCTCTCCTCCGGGTGGAACAACCCCAGCTCTCAGCCTGTCTTCTTTGGCAAGGCACTCCAGCCTTCTGATCATCTCTGTGGCCTTCCTCTGGACTTGCTCCAGCGGGTCTGTGTCCTTCTTATGCTGAGGACCCGAGAGCTGGGCACAGCACTCCAGGTGGGATCTCACCAGAGCAGAGTAGGGGGGCAGAATCACCAGCCTTGCCTTGCTGGCCATGCTGATTATGATGCAGCTCAGGACACAGTTGGCTTTCTGGGCTGTGATCCCACTTTGTCAGGTCATGTTGAGCTTTTCATTCAGCAACATCCCCAAGTCCCCCACCTCAGGGCTGCTCTCAATCCATTCTCCACCCAGCCTATATTTGTGCTTGGGACTTCCGTGTCCGAGATGCAGGACCCTCCACCTAGCCTCGTTGAATTTCATGAGATTCATAACGACTTCAAAGAGTTCTTATGCTGTTTGTGCTATAGAACTATAAATACATATATTTTAATAATCCTGGAAAATTGTAAGAGGTTGTAACTCCCAATTGCTCTGCATGCTTTGGTATCTAACTCACTACAGTGGCCAAACCTGCTATCCCAGGGAAACCTGCTTAGTTTGGTAAGGGTAGAGAGGATAAAGCTGAGGATGTGTAAGAGTACCAATTAATTTTTGTTTGTCATTGATATGCATTGAGTGTATAGACTTGCCCTTCAACCCACAAGAGTAACAGCATGACTACTGTTTTGCACTTAAACATTTAATCTGAAGTGACCTCTCAATTTCATAAATAGTAATTTTCAAATCTAATTTGAAAATTTCTTAGCTCCATAACGTCACATGTCCAGTCTAGTGTTTGTCTAGATTGATTTTACAATAATGGGGGCTTGTATTTATGTATAATCACCAGCCAGACAGCAGGGCATGACAATTGATTTACTTCTGTTGTTGTCGTTGTTCACATTATTATATTTCCTGTTCTAGTGAAATGCAGAAAGTCAGTCAGCAGATGCTCAGTTTATTCTTGTATCAGGTAAAAGCAAGCAAAGGAAGTGTTTCCATTGAAACCAACTGTTATTTGCTATACTTGATCACTAACGTGTACTGGAATTTCTCTTCGTGTGTCTTGGTTGATTGCTTTAAGTGATTCTCACAAAGAAGAGCTAGAAGAGACTAATGAAGAGTAACATTCTTGACTTAATTGAAATTGTTCGTATAGTGCTGAGAGAGAACCTAGAGAGTGCTGAGAGAGAACCTAGAGGGGTTAGGTTGATTGCTTGAGAATGTTGGGGAGGGGGAATTTCCAAGCAATGAGAAATTTCTTTATGGCTTTAATATTCTGCTGAACTGAAGCTTCATCCAGGAGTTTCTTAATCTCTAAGTGTAAATTGCATTTGCAGCTGGCATCAGCTCTTAAATATCCCCAAGACCTGCATGTTCTGCCATGACAGTGTATTTTTGCTTTTTTCCAAAGGTGTGCCCCACTTTCTTCCACAAACTACCTCATGCAGTGTCAAAACTAATGCATCTGCTGTTACCCATCTTACTTTGTTTCTCAGATTTAGCCACAATGGTTTTATCTACCTCATATGAGTTTTAAGTAAGTTTGAGACTCTCATCTTGTTTGTGTAAATGGAAGAAAATATTTCAGATAATGGACCTGTAGTACAAGCTAATACAGATTTAAATTCTCAATAGCAGTCCTAGAAAATGGTAGGAGTTAATGTGCTTAGCTCTGGGTGCATGAGGGTGTTATTAGGAAAAGGCTTTTACATCCAGCCATAGAGCTGTAGAATTATTTCTTTTTGGACTACATGTGTCAACTTAAGCATCTTATTAAACCTTTTCTTATTGTGCACTGGAAGTCTCATAAGGCAGCATACAAGCACTTAACTTATTTTGGCATGATACATTTTCAGTATCACTGAGCTAAATCACTACATTTGATTATGGGTAAGGTTGCTGTATGCCTTTTCCTGTTTCTTAAAACGTTCCTGCAACTTTTTTGAAGGACACCAAACAATAAGGTTGATTACAGAAAACTACCATCCTCAAGTAATTACCAGGAAGTAAATATGAATGTGTAGGAAAACAACATTTTCATGCTACAGGTTTCTGTACTTGTTAGCAAAACATGTTTTTCCAATAGGGAAGCACTCTTAATTAGAATTTAATTAGATATTTAATCTTTGATACTTTAAACAGTAGCATATGAGCAAAATAAGTTGGTGTACTGATGGCAACCATTAAACAGCATTAAAAGTAGCTGTCAGCTATTGTATTCAAGGAGATCTTCTCTTTTTTCCAGAGATTAGCTTGTAATTGAAGCCTGTGGGTTATACTTCTATCCAAAATTCAGAAGTTGCCGTGTATTTTGCTGAAACACTAATGTCTTGTCAGAGGAGAATTTGCTGTCTTTCAAGATAGCTGAAGCCCTCCCCTGATTAGCAAGTCAAAAGCACTTTCTTCAATAATGAAAGAACCTACATAGTCTTTATGGAATTTTTTCATCTGGACAGGTCACTTAAAGCCATGTTAAGAGTAAACTGTTGACTTAATCCACAGAACATTTTAAAATCTAGTCAGAACTCTTCCATGAAAATTCATCTTACAGTGTGTTTTACTGCAAATGAAAAAAAAACAGTGTTTGTTTAGGAATTGTTTTTTTCCTTTAGGGGAGGTGCTTCATTTGCATGGTGTCATTCACAGTGAGGTGGATATCTGACTGTACCCATTGTATAAACATGGTAATTGCAAAGTTCTGGTCACTTTTGTTATGTGATGTGAAGTACTTGGTGTTCTGCAAGTAGGCCTGTGATTTGTGTGCACTAAATACTTCAAGTAACAGAAATTTAGAGACATAAAAAAATTTCAACATTCAAGTCTCAAATATTTTCTGAGTGTATTGAAGAAATTCTGGACCTGTAACTTTCAAACTTGAAGAATAGCTGTAGTAGATTTCTTCTAACCCTTATCACTACTGAACATAAATTTAACTGTTTTTCTGGGACTCTAGATTATCCTAAACACATGGGGTATACACAATTGTACACTGTTCATCACATTGTCAAAAATGCCAGTCCTCAAGGCCTAAAAGGTGCCACAGGCAAGATGTTTAATCCTAACCAGCTGGTGCACGAAGCATCTGGGGAAAAAATTCACAGAATTCCCTATGGGCATTTTGGGGGGTGGTGGTGCAGAGAGAATGTGATACAATCAGAAATACTTCAAAGTTATTTTCCATTTCTCTGCGGGGTCAACCTTTGATATAAAGGTACTTCTTGGAGTGGTTTCTTCATATCCTTTATTTGATAAGCATACTGTCCCTGTTTGTTATCCTGTGACAATTAAAGCTCATTTCTTCCTATTTCTATAACTTGAACATTTTTTTACTGCTTTAATATATAGCTGCGTAGCTTTTTTTTCATCAATTACATTCTTGCCAAATTTTTGTAAGCAGTTACTTTATTTAAACATAGTGGTACTGCTGTGATCCATTTTGGTTTAAAGTGAGGTTAGAATGAAACCTTTTAATATTGACTGAAGTCTGAATAACACTTAACAGTTGCTTTTTGAAACAAATTAATTCAGGGGGCTTGAGATAAAGGGTAGCTGGGCTGATACCATCATCTTATCCTGTGTCTGCTCTGAATTGCTACCCCATACACTTTCATACCAGAAGCACTGTTAACTCCAGAGCCTGGGTGATGTGAGCTGTGTTAGCATTGCACTGCACACCAGGCTGCGCTGTGTGGACTGAGTGTGGTCTAACACAGGCACTCCCTAACTCTATATTATGCAAAGATAGTGTTAGTAGTGCCATGTCCTATCTCTAAGTGGGGAGGATGGTGGGCATGGCTTTCAGCTCTAGCCCGTGATTTAAAGGGAGACTGTAAATAACCTGGTATCAAACTGATGTACTTTTACAATGATAACAGGGTACTATGAGAGATGTCAGCATTAGTGTGATCTCAATAAAGCTCCTTCTATGGTGCCAACAAAGGAAGGGCAGCCAAAAGTTCATATTAAGGTCTGGAAGAGTGCAGCTATAGGTGTTCCTGTAAAATCATTATTAGTTTTGAGTGGGGTGAAATAATAGTAGGGAGCATAAGCAGCACTGGTAGTATGTTGTGTTATTCATCTTAAACGTTGCTGTACTGAATAGCTTGGAATAGAAGAACCATTATCCTGAATAGAGAACTAGCTGTTCTTTTTATTTATAATTGAGAAACTGAAAGTTATTCACTGTTGTAGGGTTTTGATAGTGCTCCTTATTCTAACTGTATCTTGTTACCCTGGCATACAAATGTTACTTTTGTTAGCAGTTATATTGATTTTGTTTACACTTTGTGCGTTATTAAAAGAAATAGTGAACTTTTGTCCTCCTTCGAAGTGGTAGTTGCATGTGTCCTACTGGAAGCTCATATTTTTTATATGCTGCATCCAGTCTTAAGATTTTTTGGTATTTCTAGTACTGAGAAAGGGAATTCAGAATTGTGTGGCTTTCTTCGAGTTTGGAGTTCACCCAAGTCCTGACACAGGACAATTAAAATTAATTCAGTTTTGAACGATAACATTTATTAATTACAGTCACTCCTTTGTGAGTAACTGACACTTAAAAGCAAACCAAAAAAGTTCAAAGCTATATAAGATCATTACTTACTTCCAGTTGCTTCTCTGTCCAGCCTTTTAAAACATGTAAACTTAATTGTAGCTTTTATATCAGTCATTTAAAAGAAGTGCATTCTTTTAACAGGTGCTCAGTCTGTGAGGAAGTGAAGTATTGATACAGAGGAGATAGCCTTCTCTTTTTTTTGCACTCAGTGATGCTTGAGAACCTGTGTTACATTTTTTGAGAACCTCTTCATATGCCTTACATTTACTCGTCAGCAAGAAATAAACTTGAGGCCGAAAGTATGCGTGGGCTTACTTCAGTACAAAACCATAAATGCAGCTCATCCAGTGAGCTAGTTTGTCCACTGTTGGACCTAGTCAATGGCTGCACAGGTTTTTTCAGCAAGCCATGTTATGAGAAAAATCTATAAAATGCCTGAAGTCAGTGTACTGCTGAAAAGGGATAACTCCTATCTAAAGGAGAGTTAGGGGTGGATAGTCCTACTGTGTTATTCTGTTTAGCTCACAAATGCATTGTCCTCTTATTCTCTTCCCATGCAGAGCAGTTAAAAATGGGAAGTTGCTAGCAAGAAATTAGTTTCATGATCTTTGAGTATAGCAAAGGCCAGGTATGGACAATCTATTTTAGAAATAATTCTTGATAGCATTAAATAATGGTAATAGTCTAATCATGAAAAAAGAACTCAGCATTTCAGGGGTTTTTTTGTTTGATTTGGTTTTGCTTATTTTCTTAGTCTAGAAAAAAATGCTACTTTCATTTGTCTTCTGGTAAGTATATTTATGTAATTTCTTCTTTGTATTTCCTGCCTCATAGTAGCTGTGTTTTAGCAAGCATCATTAGCTGATTGACTTTTTGTATATCTTCCTGAACTATTTGTTTTAACTAGTGCCTTCTTTCCACTTTAAACCTCTGGAATATATCTTTAATACTACATTATTCATGCTGTTACATGTTTTTTCTATATTGCAAAGGTGCTACCTTGTCTTAGTTAGCTTCTCTTAACTGCTATGTTCTGCCCCTCACTATTAAGTTACTTTTCTAAAGGGTTACACTAGTTGCATAACAACCCTTTGCACCGGCTGATTTGGAGATAGAACAGTTTTCTTTCCACAGTTAACCCAGGAGCCACTCTTTAATTCCTGTACCATCACAGGCTGAGGGATGCAATTGGGGTGCTGTGCTGTTGCCATTGGGCTTGGCTATTCAGCCTTATTTAAGCTTCTTTCAAAAGCCAAACAGGCTTTCCATCATCTTGGTTCATGTGTTACTGGGTTGAAGACTAGACTCCAGCAACTAAAGGTTTTATATGGCTGAAAATTATTTTCTTGGAGGCTTCCTGTAATGCTGGGATGCTTTTTCCAAAGACTTGAGGTCACTTCCACATAGTCTCTTAAGACTTTAATATACTGTTGGTATATGCTTCTGATAAGAAATTCTGGTTTGCTAGGCAAATACTTCAGGGGCTTTTTAAAGTATTCTAAAGATTGTATTTCCTCTACGTTACCCAGAACATTGTGTTATTTGTGTTGTGTTACTCTTGTGTATGTTCAGATCTCTGTTAAAGTGGTAAACTCTTTGGCCACAGTCCCTTGAGTCTGATCCATTCATAGTGTGTATCTTTAGCTTTGGAAGGAAGCTCTGAGCATGCATCTTCCCCTCGGTTTGTTTATCTAGCTAATAATAAGCTGCCAGGATACTTGAACAGCTTCATGACTGGCGTCCAGACCTTCACCCAGTAAAGGATTTTGCCTTAGCTTTCACTGGGGAGAATTCAGATTTAAAATAAATGTAACATTATACTTGAACACTTCTAGTTCAGTCTGGATGAAAGCTGACTTTCCCCTTCCCCTGTGGTTAATTCATGACTGAAAAGGTTAAAACAGATCTTAGGGAATTCTTGACCACATTGCTTTATAAATGCTCAGTCTCCTTAAATGTGGCAATACAAACTCCTTTTCCATTTAAATGGTGAAAAGGACGTGATTAGTAGCTGCCAGTGTACTTAAGTGTACTCAATTGCACGGAGATTGTTTGTATATTGCAACCTGCGAACGACAAATATTTGCATCCAGGTTTATAAACAACCACTAGGTTGGAAACCATAGTGCTAAAACAGTAGTAGGCTAACAATGGGATTGACTGAACTTCTACCTCGGGCAGTGAAGTAATTAAGATTTTATTATGACAAAGCAATGCAGAATATTCAAAATACTGAACCTGGTTTGCTGGTTAAGTTGTGATGGATTCTGAGTTCCATTTGAATAAAGGAGGGAAATACACAACTCTTTCCAAAATGGAGTTCAGAACACTTCTTTGTTAACTGAGGCTCCTTCAGCAGGTTCGGGGACTCCAGGCCTTTTAGGTTCCAGACTTGCACTTCAGTTTTAGGTTAGCTCTCCATATGACAGTCCATCATCTTAATGACATAATACAGCCACATCAAATAAGACTGTGAATGTAGCAGCAAATGGGAGTGTATCATCTGGTTGAAAGGGATGAAAATAAAAGCAATTTAAGTGAGAAGATGCCTTTCCTTACCTCAAGTAAGGCCTACTCTGCCTAACCTGAAACACAATCTGCCTTGCAATACAACCTTCCTGACCTTCCAGATTTTGGTCTGGAACGGTTATCTGTTGCCAGAGCAGAATTCCTCTCCTACTCTAACACCTCAGTCCTTCATCTCAAGTTCCAGGCATGCTGCTGTTGTGTACTGCATGCCCAGTTTTCTGTTGACTTCCCCGTGGCCAAGGTTTATCCCAGGTTAGTTGATTTAGTCTTCCTAAAAGACAGTGAGTGACAGCCAGATTTGCTCAATGCAGTTGGATAGTCTGGTCATGCCAACCACAACATGTCTGACTCTTGCCTTGTCAATTCCTTTCTTGTTCTCCCACTTCCAAAAGAAATAAGTATCTTCATAACGAGTTGCAATAAAGAAGCAGGAGGCAGGGACAGGACTGGATACTAAATTAAAACCAAGAAAGCAGGTGTTTTATCCTCCTTTACTTTCTAACAGTGTGAGATAAAGTAAAAAATGAACATGTTTCACTAGTACTTTTTCATAGTTTCCTTTTTTAATTGAACAAGGATATTTACTGTGGGGTTTTAATATAGTGTTATGTTACAGAATGGCTATGAATGGATTCATAGGGCTAAAGATTATATGGGAGTAAAATAGTGCCATCCAGTGAAAGAAATCTCTTAGTGGTGAAAGAGTTGTTTTGGGCTGTGTACATCTTTGTGTAATCGGGAAAATTGCCTTATTTAATATATGAGGGATGAAAACAGAGTAGGATTGGCCAGATCTTTCCTTTTATGTTGTTAGTAACTAAACTTATGCATGACAAGGTACAGATAATAAATAGCAAACACCTCTATCTTAAGAGAATTTCGGGGTGCTGAGAGTGTTTACAGCTTGGAATAGTAAGAGTTTAAGAGTTGCCATACTCATAACTGTAGTGGTGATATTTGAAAAAAAACTCCATCAAAATAGCAGCATTTCATAAAGATTGATATGATAAAGGTATATTCATTTAAAATGTGAGAACTCCACTAGTTGTATGTTAATGTACCTAAAACTGTGAAGGAGAAGGCACTGAAGGTCACTTCAATTTTCACAGAAGCTTATCAGATTTCTGTTTCCATGAAGAATATTGATGTGTACTAAAACTTGGCCTCACCACCCCCATAAAATGTATTTGAGATTCAATACACTGAAAATTGAGTAGAGTGGTAGCTGAATCTAATGCTAGTGAAATGTGACAGGTGTGCAATCTAGTATGTGGATGTTAATGTTTATAAAACTATTTCAGAAAAGAAAGTATCCTGTCAGGTTTTTTCAGATTTTGTGACATCATTGATATTTCTAATGTAACTTTTTGGTAAAACATGATTTAAAGCAGCATTTCAGTGTGGTAACATTAGCTTCATTACTGCTATGGCTTTCCATCTTGACATTTAAATTTTCAGATCCTTGCAATACAGTTACTTAGATATAGATTAATGTAAAAAAAAATATATCTGTGTTTGTGAGCCATTCTGAAAGTCTGTGTGAAGCTTTTTCTGTCATTGCCTTCGTTTTCCCAGTGTGATAGGGTGTTCCTGCTAAAGGGTGAAAGAGTTTTAAAGGAATTTAGTTGCTGTGTAATAAGCCTTATCCTTTGGTGAGGTACTTCATTGAAGCTAGACAGTGAGTGTTTTGTGACAGAAGGGAAAGCTGAGGGGGATGGGAGGAGGAAGCTAGAAAATAACCACAACTGGCCTCTCTGCATTCCTGTAGGGCTTGCCTTTTTTAAAATTGGAAGCTGCTTTTATAGATGCTCCTCCAAACACGGTTTTCATTTTCCATACTGTCCCATTTAGACTTTGGAATGCCTGGATGAAAGGGCAGGTCCCCAAAGTGACTTCCCAATCTGTTTTTGCAGTTCCAGCCAAGTTCCCTTTAATGTATGGAGCGGGCGAAGTTGAGCTGACTCTTATAATATCACAGAACTGGGGCGCAGCTGCTGCTTTAAGCGGCACTGTGTGATAACACAAGAGCTCTGCTATTTACTGGGACTCAAGTGCCTGGACTGGCACACAGAGACGTTACATGAAATCCGAAAGCATGAGGATAAAGGAGATTTCTTTGCGACAAGATCCTGATCTAAGAAAGGAGTTGGCATTGCTAGCTCGAGGATGTGATTTTGTTTTACCTTCCAGATTCAAGAAGAGACTGAAGGCTTTTCAGCAGGTCCAGGTTTGTCTTTCTGTTCTTATACAATTAAGATATTGTTGTCAGTTGTACCTTCACAACCACTCAAACCGCAGGCAATACATGGAAGCTGTTACTAAACTAGCAGGTTTTGATAGTCTGTTCCATATGTGATGATTTCTTCTGTGTTTTAAAAGACTGTGCAGGTAGTTTTGTGCAAAGAAAAGACGAGTTTGCTGAAGCACACAGGACAGCTAAAGTACGATGTTTGCACAGAGTGCAGATGTCTGCACTATATATGCTGACAGTTGGTGCATTTAATGCTATTAGGTTTTTAAAGACTGTTTTCCTTAATCTGCCTAATTGTGATCTACATACATTTCCCCAATGGGTTTAATTTACCTTTTACTGGAACTGGGCATATAAAAGATACTGAAATAGGCTGTAACTTCCCTAGCTCAAACATAATATGGTAAATGGTGCTTTCATACTTGTATGATGATCCTGAATTCCTTTAGATCATGTTTATTTTGTGCTTTTTATTTGGCTGAGATCAGTTGTTGCTGCTTGGTTCACACGTGCACTTCTGCTGTTTTGTAGCAGCAAGTTAAAGCTACAATATTAAAGTGTGCTTAGATTGAGAATAGAAGTATTTGAAGCATAAAATCAGAAGGAAAATTACCTATAGAGCAAATGTTCAAAGAGATTTATTATCTTTTGGAGTGAGAAAAAGTGTACAAGTTTTTTTGAGAAACTGAAATTTGGTATTTCTTTGAACACCCTTTTAAGGCACACAGTGGTATCTGAAAGCATTCACTTTGACCTTACTTCACCCTCGCTTCTAATTCATATACGAAAGGTGTGTCAGTGGTGGCATGTGTGAATTTTTTTTTCACCCTTTTTAATTAAGGAAAGTTTAGCAGTTGAATAAAAATTACATTATCTTAGAATTTCTGGCATTGTTAGTTATTCTAAATATAGCCTGCTATTTAATTTTGAATTCAGTGCACTAGTGTCCCTTTCAGGTGACCTTCAAGAGAGGGACATAGAGCCTTATGACCCTAAAACTGTGTTAGCCTTCTGTCTTCTATATGATTATTTAAAATTTGTTTCAAGTGATCTTTATAAGCAATGTTTATTCCTTTGTGGAAAGCAGAATGCCAGTGTTGACTCTGCTGGTTTATGCCATTCAACATAAATGTGAGTGAAAGGATTTTTGACTTTTGTCTTTTGTGCTAAACTGGAGACAGGTGAGAGAACTTATTGACTAGACACAGCAAGAAAAGAAAATACTATCTTAATTACCCAAAAGTAGTGGTAGCAGTTAATATTCAGGCACCTCAGAGGAGGAGGCAAGTTTAGTCTAGTCATGGCATCCTGTTGTAAACAAACACAGTATTTCCTTGTGTGGTGCCCCTTAACTTGATCTGTCTTTCATCAAGTGGTAGTTGTATTGCTTGTACTTTTACAGGGCCTTTTTATGTTGACCTAGAAAACATCTCAGTGTAGTGTGGATAAGCATACCTCTAAGCAACTAAATGCTTTAGAAAACAGCTTGTCTAATCTGTAGGGGGTTTTTCCTCTTTTGTGCTGCTGGCTAGAAACTTACAGTGCAGACAATGAGCAAATATTTTTCATTTTTAACCAGTTTTGTACTTCCTGGGTAAATGGCAACTGTAGAATAATGTATGATAAATGACTTAATTAGATTACAAAATTCTTTGGGCAAAACAGAATTAATAGGAGTATAAAACTAGAATATGGGGTCTGTCATTGCTCAGTTTGATATAAATTATTTTATCTAAAGTTCCTTTTTTAAGTGGTGGTTTGCTTTGACTTCAAGATTTTAAGGAGACCTTTTTGGAGCTATCATCAAAAACTAAATATGAGTGCTGGTAACTGTTGATACAGAAGATGGGTATTCTTTACCTGTCATTTTATGTTAATGTTAATTTCAGTTTATCCTCATAGGTTAGGTGCATTTCAAATAATAGCTATTTATCAGCTACATAATTATTGAAGAAATTTCATGTTAATATGAAAGACTGCTGAAAGATTTTGTAGAATAACTTGAAAAAAACTTTGTCATTTCAGTTCTTAAGCTTTGTTACTGTTGGAATTTGCAACCTTCCATTCCAGTGTATGGGCTTTCAGACACAACAGTTCATGAATACGATGTAAAATTAGAATGCTGAAGTCAAGCAGAAATGGAAGCCAATCTGTTCTTCCATACTTCTACTACAATCTTGTAATTTTATAACTTGTTAAACAAATGGCAGATTCTCTTTAAGAGGTTTGTGCTATTAAAACTAGCATCTTAAAATAAAAAATTAGTAATGGTGGTGGATAGTGAAATACCATGTGGCTCAGAATCTGCTCTGCGGCGAGTTGGAATGACTGGGTCTTCTGCAGGTTCCAGGAATTCTGAGGCAGTGGCTTTTCCTAAAGAGCCATGTAAGCAAATAATCCGTGTAGGTAATCCCCTGTGGTTTAAAAGGGGTGGTCATTAGAGCATAGCACATCAGGTTTCTTGAAAATCTTTAAATAGACAACCAGTAGTGAGGTGGGTTGTTCTGGAAAGTGGTGGAATAGGCAGTTCTTCAGTTTTCATTTACTGATGAAAATTGAAAAAACCCGAGCAAAGCAGGGCTTTCTGGAAAGATCTGTTTCTCAAAAGAAAGATAAAACAATACATAACAGTTGAAATTTTCTCTATTACTTCAGGAAACTAAATTTCTTAGTAGGTATCTCTGCATGAAATGAAGTAAAATTTCACTCCGTCTTATCCTGCTGTTGATTCGAAGACCAAGATCTTTCTTAAGTACTTAACACCTATGGGATATATTGAACTGGGAATGCAGCACTTGAAGAGTCACTGTGTCTACCTTGCTCATCAATTTGTCTGAAACTTTGGAGGGATAAGAAACTATAACCTTGTCAAATGTACTGGCAACTTAAAGATGTGAACTGAAAAGCTGATTACCTGCTGATAGCTGAGTACCGTGTTTTGGCCAACATCTGGTGACATCCCTTCCTGTCAGAGTTGGAATATAAGCAGCACCATTGCTCAGGCTATATGAGGAAAATATATCTGAAGTTTGAAACAAAATTGTAACAGCATAAAATAAATGTGTGTACACTGACATGCTTATATATTTGTAACTCCATGTTAGCTGAACTAGGAAAATGGATATTTTTTGCTACTTACAGGCCACATAACCTTACGAAACTTTGGAGTTCTAACTTTAAAACCAGGCTTTTTAAAAAGTCAAATAAATTTGTGCTGAATGTAATGATTTTTATAAAGGAGCTAAAAAAAAATGGCCTAAATTTTTAATTAATCCTCTTAATGTCAGTGACAGACCTGTGCTGGCATATTTTTTGATGCTTTTAATGAATGATACCTTTATCTGTTGTGACTATTTGGTGATTCCTTGGTGTAGTTGTATGCATCACGCCTCAGTGTGAAAATGGAGAACTACTCATTTCATGACCACCTGTTAACGATACTAAATGCTGCTTACACATGCTATTTATGTCAGCTGAATGAGAACTATTTCTTCAGCTTCTGCAGTGCCTCACGAGATTGGCTTGCCTTCTGAGTGAAGTAACTTTAGACTTTAGTGCCTCTTGATCATTTTTATACTCTTTTGTTACCAAAAATGCTACAGAAATGCTTGTGGCATGTTCAAGACAGCAATGAATACAGAGTCTGGGGGTACTAATGTGTGCTGGGCTGGTGCGTGTTTGTGATGTAGTGCACACAGTGATTCTTTTAGTCATGAAGATAAGTCTCATTTCTGAGGCAAAATTACTTTCAAAAATTTTAATTGATGCAGTTGGGTTTACAGCTGTAGTCTCAGAAGGTTGTATAACAATTAGAGGCTTCTGGCACGACAGCTTTGCTGTTAACATCAGTTTTCTAATTTAACATAATTTGTAGACCTTTTAACACCACAGGGGGAGGACCCAGTATTCATTTTTACATAATATTTTTATATCAGGCACACAAATTCTTTATGAAAGAACACACGTGTTTGCTGACAGGGCCAGAGATGGAATACAGATCTCATTCTGACTGTAGCTAATAATTACGCTTGATGCTCGCTTGCTGATATAATGCCAGTTTTCTAGGGCAGATGCCTACATTTGAAACAGAATGAAAATATATAAGCTGCCTGCTGAGACTTACTAGTAAAGATGAGGTTTTCCGTAAATGGTTCACTGCTAGTGGATTGCCAGCTTTTAAGCTCTAGTCTCTTAAAAAGAAACTGTAAGCAAACTGGTAGGTTTTTACTGCCTCTGTAATGGAGACTCCTGGTTCAAACTTAGAATGTGTTGGCTGCCTGTGATAGCAGCTTCTTTACCTGCTCATGTCTGGTAATATATCTATTTTTTAAATTATTATTACAGAAAATGTGTACTGTTTCTGTAGAAAAGCCTATATGGTGAAAGTTTGTTACAGCTTATTTGCATGCATGATTTAAGAGTCTAGATGTCAGTTCCCTCTGCAGCTAAGTTTTGTGATGCAGCAAGTCATACATTGAAGAGTTCAGACATACGTATTTTTCCCTTGAAATAAAAGATTCACTGTTCTTCTCTCCATTTTAACTAATGTTACTAATAGTAAATGTTATATGACTGTTGGTGGTAGTACTTCCTATGCTAGAAAGCCTGAAACAGTCCAGCACATCTTCATATAAAATGTCCTTCAACTTTTACAGGGCAAGGGGGATATGAGATTGTTTTCGCAATTGTCCAAATCAGAATTTTTCAGGGCATCAGCAGACAAGCAGTTGACAGAATACTTGCTCCAGCTGTTGACTTTGCACCTCAGTAGCAAGTCTGAAATTGGTGACATGTTTCTTGTTTGAGAGGATTCTTCTTAAAGTCAATTGCATCTAGTGATAGAAACTTGTTTTGTTGTACACATGTAAGGATAAAAAGCTATTGCAGAGTTTAAGTGGATGTCTGTCTTAGCTGTATGTGTTACTTTTGATATTGAACTGATGGCCCTTGTCCTGACAAGGGCTGTGTTCTGTAGACAAATGTTAGAATTGCCTTAGCTGTACCTGTCAGTCCCTTGGCTGTGTACAATCAAAATAATCATGTACTAGGAGGAACTTAACAGCTTGTGCCCTGGAAACAGTTGGGGTAACAGAATACTCTGGGAAGGAATAGAAGAACTGATTTAACCTGTGATCAGAGAATTTTCTAAGGAAGCTCCAACTGTATGACAAACAGCATATATTAGTGACTAGAAAACTTAATTTGACATCATTGATAAACTGTAGCCTGTTTGGCAGCAACTCACAGGCAGTAGCAGTCGTACTAGCAGTGACTAATATTTTTCCACTACTTTTGTCTTATAATGAAATTTAGAAGAAATTGTGTTTCACAGGGTAGATTTTTCTAACAAATCTTGCTTTTTTCCATTTTATACTGTGTACCTTTTTCCATTTTTAAATTAGAGGGCATGTGAAGGAGATAAAAAAATATCTTCCCCGGATAAAAAATATCACCACTGCCAGTGATGGCAAATTCTCAGAGGAAGCCTCGCTCTAGAAGCCTTTGGTAAATTTTTGTCAGCAAATAAAGCAAGTTACCAATGGACATTCATGTATGGTGAAAAGGTCTTGTGTTCATGGCTTTGGGGGGCACAGGTAACTACATCTTCCAATTTTTCCCCACCCAGGTCTTTCTGAATAAATCAGTAAGCTCCTCATACTGCATACTTCTGATACTGAAGCTCTGTGACTGTACAAAAAAAAACTGTGCAGCCGTATTTTGAGGTGTTTCTACAGCAGTAATGATTTTGCAATAGCATCCTCCAGTTCCCAGCAGGGACTGCATGATTTACCTGTGTCAGCTATACCAAACTGCAAATTGGGAGAATCCCAGTATTTCCAAAATCAGAGTTGTAGAAGAACTTGAGTGAGACATCTGTTAGTGCAGCATATATATTACAGAAAGGGAGGAGACTGCTAAGTGTGTGCTATAATGGTTAGGTATTATGCAGAAAAATGCCAGTTTACCTCAGCCTTCACTAACAAGTGAAAATCAGAAAGTTTCCCAGTGCTACTTTTCTTTGTGTGTATGTGATATGACTTGCCTGTGGTGGCCATTCACAAATGCTTTTAGTTGAATGTGGTTTTAAATTCAATACCCAAGATGGTATGCATGGAATGCATTTCATAGTTTCAGGTGGAAGTTTTTCCTGGATGCCACTACCCACAGTCTCCTCCTACATTAGAACTAACATGCTTTCTCAGATAGGTTTGTGTAGATGGTTCAAAGTTTTGCATGCTCTGCTGCAGTGCTGACACTTCAGTGACTTTTTCTTAAGGGTCATTTTGGCTGTTTCAATTTGGATTGGTTAAATTAAAGGGGGAAAGTGTTAATGATAGTTGTACCATAATTCTTGATGCTTTATAGTAAGACTTTCAAGACTATGCAGTGGTGGCCCTCACCACAGCAATTTCACTCAAACTGAATGGGGTGCTTGTTTCCCAGGCTATCACAAAATTAATACTACTCACTCTGCTGTCTTAAGATTTAAAATAAGGGGAGAAATTAGCTTCACATAGCAAACAGCTTAAAAAAACCTGTTTCTTTTTTTTGACCTTAGAATCAGAAGTTAGGGTCTTCTTCAGGCTTCATTTTTACTGTTACCTAGGATCCTTCCTTAGGTCGCATCTGACTGCTCTAAACCTCACTGAATCTCTTTTGTTTGCTTATGGAATTGCTGTAACATGCAGTTATCCCAAAATGGGACAGAGCAGTGTACAGCTTCGTCTCTAGAGTAAAGTTGATTTAGCATTGAGGATTAACATTTGCATTGAATCACATGATCGCATTACCATAGACTTTTTGTACAGAAAGGAACTTGAGACACTTTGTACAGAAAGAAACTTCTTATGCAAGAACATGCATAAATGAGATGAGAATGATAGTCAGTTTGTTTAAAACTGAGATGAATGCACAACCTGGTATGCAGGAAGGCTATTCCCACCATATTTTTCTGGTCAGAATTTGAATACAGGATTGCTAACTGGAACACAGACTGCATTGGGAGAGCTGGTGAACCCTGCTCCTTTGCATTAATTCAGGTCACAAGTATGTATAAAATTGGAAACAGTGTAGATTAAAGTACCTTTTTTCTTTTCATGGTACATTGCTGAAACTTTATGGGAAAGTGTATTAATTTCTCCATTTCCTTCCCTCATATAGCACAAATATTAAGTGACTACAGACCAAACTAGATGAATGAAATTTTCGGAGTTAAGGCTAACAGCAGAAGTAAGCTAGTGTAAAACTGCAGCAGAGTTAAAATTAATAGATGTTTATCTCTTACTGTGGAAGGAAAGAGGAGCATGTATGATAAAATTAGTCTCTATAGCCCATCTAAAAAAAGCTGCCAGACAGTGACTGAAGGATAGCAAGTTGAAGTCCAGGATAGAAGGAAGCAACTGGGACTAAAATGTTTGTTGCCAGAGGAAAGACTTCTACTTATATACCCTTATGACTGGTTTAGCATGGGTTCATTCTCTGTAGGTGTTTCTCAGGGTTTGATTATTCACATATGTTTTATATTTCTGACTAAGCTATGCAAAATTAATCACAATCTTAGAATGGTTTTAAGTCTAATGTAAGCTGACTTTAAACAATACTGCCACAGTACTCCCTGATCTTTCTTATGTTAGCAGTGGAACCATGTTCCTTCTAAGTGGCACCAACTGTGTGAGATTGGATGAAGACAAATAAGAGGTTTTAATTTTTCTCTTTAGCTGTCTTGGTGACCTGAGGCAATTCACAATATTGCTTCACTGTCACTAGCAAGAGAGAGGCAGTAAATTCTGTGTGGGCATGGGGGAAGATGCAGGTGTGCTGTGGTAAAGCTTACCTTATGCCATGCTGTAAAATTTCATTATTAAGCTTTCAGATTAACTTATTGTTTTCAAGCTGGTTTTCAGTGCAATAATTGCATTTTACAGTAATAGAACTTCAGGGAGGGGGAGAGCCAGGAGACAACCCACAAATTTTTCAAAGTTTTAAGTTGTACAAGGATTGTCTTTCACAGAGGAAAAAATACTGTTAAGCACATCAAGCTGAATGGGAAGTGGTACAATCAGTGAACTCTTGGAGTAATAAATCTCATTAGTTTGGCTGGAAAGACGCTAATAAGGATGACACAGAGAGCAATGAAAAAGCATCACACTTCAACTTAAATAATTGTAAACTTAAATGTCTACCACAAGGTCAAGAGTGTTTATGTTACAGAGAACATGTTTCTCTGGGCTTCTTCTGAGGAAAGTTCTGGTAGTAATCTTACTTTACCTATCCTGAAACAGTTTTCTGAAGGCACTTCAGCATGTTAAAGTATTTGAGGTGTTAGAATGGGTTTTTCAAAACTGTTGTCTTTCTTCCAAATGAGAATGAACCCTTTTCTAAACAATATTAATGTAAGTCTTTTACGTGATGCTTTCGAGATTTAAATTCCATTAAACTACTGATAATGTCAATAGTTTATCTAGAGGGAAATGTTGACTTTTATTGTGCCATCAATTAGATAGTAAGTTAAAGACAAAACCCTTCTGTGATTTTATTAGTCAGACTTAGATTGACAGCAATAACAGAGCAGAGGGATGGGAAGGCAGGTCAGGTATTCCTTGTGAGCCTGCTTACTGATAACAGTTTATTACATTCACAATTACTGTTTAACTGATAGGCTGTAGCACACCTTTTATTCTTAAGAACTCACTACATTTAATAAAGGAAAGACTCATTAAAAAAAATAGTGTTACCCTTTGAATCTCCATGTTGGCTGCCATTTGCTGTTGTGTATCAGGGAACTTCATGCAGTATCTGTTTTCATTGTTAGGTGGTTGATGAGCTTTATACGTGGGTGGTTGCAGGGATGTTAGGATTTAAAAGGCTGAATAGCATATCTCTGCAGAAAATCCTCTTAGCTTATTATGCACTTTGGTTCATCCAGGTAAGTTCAGCATAAAGCAGAATATGTAAGAATAGAAGACCTGGTCTACTGAAGAACTAGATTAACTCATGTATTGCACATCATAAGCAGTATTGTAACAGACCTTTTTTCTTTTGATTGCCTAATTAAAAACTACTAAGGAATTGAACCAGGCTTCTGCCTATTTAATAGGCAAAAATCTCCTTATAGTATTTTCAGTATTTAATGCCATTTTTTAGTGGGGGAGATTGTGGTGCATCCTTTAGTAGAAACTGAATGTGAAACTGGGTGTAAATGTGAGGTAGAATTTTTTGGGGTCCTTTTTTGACCCTGTTGTATGAATTCCATTGACTTTTCTCTAATATGGACATTATCATGGAAATTCCTGTCAAATACTACAGCAAAAGCTGACTGCAAACTCTGTAAATATTTCTTAAATGTTTAGGGTCAGGGTTTTTTTCAGAGAAACAGGCAGAAAAAATGTTGGTGTCAGTTAGAAAGCATCAGCATTTCTGAAGGAAGTTACCTTATTCTGTAGTCGTGTCAGAACAATGCAAATACCAATCAGTTCAATGCAGATAGTGATAGGATGAGGGGGAATGGTTTTAAACTAAAAGAGAGGAGGAAAAATTCTTTACTATGAGAGTGGTGAGGCACTGATACAGGCAGCCCAGAGAAGTTGTGGATACCCTATCCTTGGAAGTGTTCAAGACCAGGTTGAATTGGGCCCTGAGCAACCTGATCTAGTGGGTGGTATCCCTGCCCACAGCAGGAGGGGTTGGAACTAGATGTCCCTTCCAACCCAAGTTCATGTCTTAATCTCAAAGATGTCTAAAAGACTATTACATTCACAAACATATTTACCTTGCTTCCTTTTCCAGCAAGTATTTATTAGTGAGGTTTTACTCACTTGTATTTGGATCCACATATTCAACCCCTTCATGGGGCTCATTATTTCTGCTTGGCAGTTGCTACATGCAAATGTTTTGATGCCATAATGAATTTTTGTCTTTTCTTTTATACCCCTTTTATACCTTTTTATAACTTCTGTATTCTTAGTGGATTTTAGCCTACATTCTTAGACTTATTTGTCAAGCTAGGAGACTAAACATTTTAGAAGCTTTGTAGTTAGGGATCAGAAAGCCCCAGACCCCAAGGTCCTCTCCAGAACACATTTTGTAAACTAAGCTAGAACCATCCAGGGGAAGGTTCCTCAGGGAGGGAGGCTCACTCAAGCCTCTCATTGGGGAATCTTTGATAGATATGCTAATTAGTAAGACCTATAATGTTATACCAGATCTTTTAGGGGTGTGCATTGCAGTGGGCATTTCGGGGCATTCCATCTGGACGTAGTGCACCTAAGGATCCTTAAAATAAATGCGGAGGTAAAATCCCTTTTCCATTCTAACCATGTTGGATTCTTGATTTTAAGACCTGGAAAAGGCATCAGTTAGATCTAGACATTACTGAGCATACATTCTGTAAATGTCTGGGAACAAGTCCTCCCTTCCTTGTTATTTCAGAAATATATCCTGTAGTTGAATGACTGTATCATAGCATCAGGTCTTTCAGTTAAGAGAGAAGGAAAAGTCCACCCTTTTAAAACTCCCACTGTCCGTTTTTTGCTTATAGCAAAGTTAACTGCTGAATGCAACTCATCAGTTAGTAGATGTAAGAAGACTGTCTAGCTTGAAGAATTTAATTTCCATCTTTGGAATACCGTGTATCCATGTTCTCTGGTATATGCTAATGTATGATTGTATTGTAGTTATAATACTGATTTTATGCCACGACTATAAACAACAGCTGAAAGAATGGTTGGAAAAGGATCTGGAAAGTTGCAAAATAATATTAGATGTTTGCCCTTTGAACAGTGGCCTCAATGGAATAAAAACTTCCATTTCCTCCACTGTAAAACTCAAGGCAAGTGTTGGGTAGCTGTGGACAGTCCTTACAGGTCTGTATGTCAGGAATGAAAACTGGTTGTGTATTAAAGGTTTTCTTGAATTCTCCTATAGAAAAATCTTACAGAAGTTTGTTTACATGACTGCAAACAAGAAGTTTTCAAGAAATTCTCACTTCCCATCTGTTACATAACACCTAAACTGCAGTGGCAACTTCACAATACACTTAGAGATCCTGGACTTTGTATATACATTAATGCTCCCTTCTGTCCTAACACTGCAGCACACATCTGTTTGAGGAGTTATTTACAAGGTTATACAGCTGTTTCTGTAATTCCAAGCATGTTGTTGTTGGTACTCTGTCTCAGCAAGTTGCAGGGAAAATTTTCACTGACCAGGCAAGTCTCTTTTTTTGAGTTTAGCTTACTGCTACAAGTATTAAAGGTTTTAACTTAAAACCACAGGAAAACGTAGATCACTTTCTAAATGCTAAATTGACCACTGAAATGGAGTAGTTGTGCAAAAAGATTAATGAACTGTTCCTGCAGATTTTCCAGTCAAAGATTTGATGTTAGCAGACTTCTGGCAGTTCTTGTTAATGAAGGAATCCCCCAGTTGAAATTATAATTAATTTCAGAAAAGCCTAATCTCACACAATTAGTGCATTTTGATTGTCCTGAAATAACAGAACTGACTCTTTCATCAGCTATGCAGTATGTGCCTCTACAGAAGGAACTAGTAGCTGAACTTACAGAAAATAGTGAAGTTTTTAGAGCCCTTTTAGTATCACACATTGCTTCGTTAGAGCACATACAGCAGAGCAGCCTCAGTTGTACAAGGAGCATTTTGGTTATTGGAATTCAGACTGAGAGAAGAATCCTCAGCCCTTCTTGGGAAGGTGAGAAGAGGGAGGAGATGTAATATCAACTTTATAGTGCATTAGTTGGAGCTAATGGTTTTGGATGACATGCTTCTCTCTTTGGTACAGCTCCTATCCCTGTGTTGACTGACATTAACAGCACAATTCAATTGTCCCATTCCAAGTTGCTGGTGGCATTTAAGAAGCATTAGCATGCTCAGAACATCCACAAGGCAGATGCAGAGCGAGAGCTGTGCTCAGAGCTGCCTGCTGGATACCACGAGGAATGTTCAAGGGCATTTTGTTTCGTGCCCTAGATGGTATTCTCACTAGATGCCTGTATGTAGGCACCAAATAATTCTAGCAGAAATGATTGTGAAGTGATCATACACTTGCTAATGCAAATGAAACCTTCTTATAGTTTCTTCTTTTGCCAAATTTGAGAAACCAGCATGTAAAAATTGACATCTCTCAGTACAGGGAGAGTTAATTTGTCTTGCCATGACAGATTTGTAGTCTATATTTGGTCTTAGAATTGAATGAATATTTTGTCTTATAGATGAATTATTATATATTTTTACACTAAGCAGGCTGAAATCAAGTGTTTAAATATAACATTTTCATTTTAGAAAAATCAGTTTTCTTCAGCTATATGTTTGTCTTAAGATCTGAATCTGTTGCTGAACTTCTTCCTCATAATCTTTGTCTGTTGTGAACATGTTCCAGACTGTAAGATGAAAAATAAAAAAAAGCCCTTATCATATAATTCTTTTCAATAACTTGTGCTTGGATAGATCTTAAAACAAATCCTGAATTGAGATTTCCATATGTGTTTAAGAACAGCTTTTAACCTGGACCGATGGAAATCATTTACTGTGTATCTGAGGTATCTGAATCAGTTTCTCAAAAAATATAGTATCCAATGAACAAATGGTTCTGATGATAGCTTTTCTTTATCTGTTGGGATCTTTTCCAGTGTAGCCTTCCCTCTGGTTCTACTTTTCCTTTTAAAAGAAATTTTTCTTTTTTAATCTGAGGCTCTAAATTTCCCTAGCTGTGGATTTTAAAAATGCCTTGCTTGTCTATACTAAGCTTCCTTAAAATGCTGATTTACCTCATGTTATCCGCAACATTCAGGGAATGTTAGTAGTCTATGATTTGCACTTTCCCTTTTCTTGGATGAGGCATTCCTTATCGGGTACCTCTGAAGAACTGGAACACCTGCTGCTCTGTGGCCATTTGAGGAGCTCACATGGGAGTGGTTATCACAGAATATTCTGAAGAATATTGGAAGGGACCCACAAGGATCATCAAATCCAACTCTTACATGAATGACCCGTAGGGGGATCGAGCCCATGACCTTGGCGTTACTAGCACCATGCTCTGACCAACCGAGCTAATCTTATGTCAGTCCAGGCAGTTCTTGGAGATGGGAACAAGGGGAAATAGGGTAACTGCAAGGCCTCTTGTAAAGTGCTGATGGGTAGAGCTGGGCTTCTAGAATGAAACAAGGTGTTCACCCAATTACAGACATTATTTGTAGTGCTGGTAGTGATGTTACCTAGAGAATAAAACAGTGCTGTCTTTATACTTCCCAAAATTTTGGAAGTCTGAAGTTGGAAGGGATTTTTGATACTCAACAGCACTCTTATTCTAAGCTGATGCCTTGTCAACTGGACTGCTGAAACAATGATAAAACATCAAAAGTTGTTACTTACAGGATTCTTAGAAAGTTGACAGACATTGACTCCAGTGTCACAGATTCAAGGTACCTTTTCCTCTATGAAATAAAACTTGTAGCATGGTTAAGGTAATTCTGCAGCTGTGGACAGGAATTCTTGCTCAAATGCAGAGGAGGGGAAGGAAAGGTTAGTTCAGGCATTTTTTTGGCATATGTAGCATTCCAATGAAGGCTTCTGGGCTGGAACTCTGCAAATAAAAATCTGTTGTCCATAAGCACCTAGTTCTTCCACTCACATAAGGAAGGACTTCGATTGAGAGCTGGGTATCTTTACAGGCACTTTGGCAAAGGTGATAAGGAGTAAAACAAGGGTTAGGGCTTTTGAAGGGATTTTGTGTTTATTTTCCCCCAATTCTGGTTGAAAATGAGAGATTAGATGCAGGATCTTGAACACATTCATCACTAGGACAAGTCACCCTATAGCAGTGTTTCTGTATTTGAATAGTAGTGTTAGGAATAAAGACTTTAATTTAGTTGACTTGCTAAATTTGAGTTGTCTCTTAACTCTGTTGTTACTTTGCTTGTTATCTTTGTTTCTCTGCCCTATTTCACTTCCTTTTGAAAACTAACTACCAGGTGCATTCTTCTTTATTGAACCTAAGTGCTTTTAAATAAATTTCTCTTGTTACTGGTCATCTGGGAGTTTTTTTGGTGATATGGTATATCACACAATTCTTGAGAGACAGATTTCTAGGCTCTCATACCATAACTGCATATACTTTACCCAAAAAAATCCCTCTGCAGGCATTGTTTGTAAACTACCTTTATAAAATCTATCATTTTTTAGGGTAAAAAAAAAAACTTCACTGTAACTACATTAAATAGGTTGGTGATTTGTAACAAAGTTATCATCCTTATTTCAAAAGCTCAAAGCTGTAAAACTAGAAATATTTCAAAAGCAAAAATTTTTGTAATGTCTGTTAAGGTAGAGGTTGAAAAGTTTTTTCTGAAACAGATAATAGAACCTGAGTAATTTCAGATGTCCCCAAGAAGCTGTCTAACGTATCAGTCTTGAAACTTCATATGTTTAAGATTGAAGTTGTTTTTATTGAATATTTAGCATCCTAGAAGTCTTTCTAAACTACTGTTTTTGGACATACTCATTAATTTTTCCAATGTGCTCTTATAGTTTAATAGTTTATTTAATTTATAATCTGAAATCTTTCTGGAGGTGTGTTGGAATATGGAATACCAGGAGATTTAAGTTATATTATGTGGATGACTATGTGGTTTCATGGTACTTGACTGTCAAATGTGTATTTATCTATTTAGGTTCAAACAAAGAAGGAAGAAACTTTGCCACCATCACATAGTCAAAACATTCCAACTTTTTATTTTCCTCGAGGATGTCCTAAGGAAAAAGTGAATATAGATGCTGTGATTGCCAAAATTGAGAAAATTTTCTCTGAATTTCCAAATGAGAGGGCAACATTAGAAGACATGGGTAAGGTTGCAAAGGTGAGAACTTGATGGCTGTCTTCTTTTTGTACTGTACTCCTGTGGAAAGGAAAGAGGAGTTCTCTGTGCTCGGTTTTTTTGTATTGTGTGTTTCCATCTCTCACACATTAGTTATCAACAAAATTCTGCATTGTTGATAGCAGTTATCTGGAATTTTTTGCATTAACTGTGTATCAAATGACCTTCCAAAAAGAAACAAACATTTAACCAAAACTTGAACTACTTTTTTTTGCTGCATAAACAACCAAATACTAAAGGACACATAGTATGTTGTTCTCCATTCCATATGGACCGAAAGACTTAAGGCAAAAGCACTGCTAATACATGCTTTGTTTTCAGGTGTTCACACTGGTTGGGTTTTTTTCTCATTCTGCAGTGTGCTGAACCTCTGTTGTAAAGACAGAATGGTCTCGTAACTTGAGATTATAGCTCTCAAGTTATTCCTGAA
Organism: Monarcha castaneiventris obscurior; assembly: GCA_026261815.1. NCBI lineage: Eukaryota > Metazoa > Chordata > Aves > Passeriformes > Monarchidae > Monarcha > Monarcha castaneiventris. Next base: position 16,202,465 of record JAMPIT010000566.1, read on the forward strand.
GAGCTAATTTAGAGTTATGGCAGAGTGACAAAATACTTAGCTTAGAAAGCGGCGAGTATTTTTAAACTTGTGTAAGTTTACAGACAATAAGCTAGTTAAAATAAATTTCCATTTTGTTATATTTAATCAATGCTTGAAATCCCACTGCAAGTCATGGTCTTCGTAATGAGTCTTAGGTTCTCATCCATGTTCCTGTCACTTTGTCCAGGGTCTAGAAAATAGAAACTAAGACTGCTCACAAGAGCAGAACCGGGGGTTTGCCTCACCAAAGCTTTTTTACTGCTAAGCTGAATTATAGGATCCCTGTCTTCCACAGCTCCTTACAACACAGAAGTGAGGAGGTGGGCATGAGACCCTTCTCTCTCAGCAAGGAGGGTAAAAGGTTCCAGTCACCTACAATTCAGTGATGAAAGACACCTCCCTGAAGAACACTGTCTGAGGACAGTATTCATCAAACTCACTTTTAAAAACTTGTTTGAAGTACTGGTTAAACTATTGCATGAGAAGTAATTGTACTTTTGCTCCAGTGACCTTACACATCTTGCAGTATTCACAGTCTTACCAGAGATTGTTGGGGATGCCAGCATCTCTGAGTGCTCCCAGCTGGAGTCAGTTTTAGGCAAGCTGGGCACTTGGCTGGTTTGGCTGTAGATGCTTGGAGAAGACACAGAAGCAGCACTTGAGGTGTGTGGGAGTTGGGAATGTGTAACTGTTGAGTACCCTAGAGCAAGGTACTGCTGCTCAAGGCAGGCTGGCCTTCTGCTTAAAATTGGGTAGAGGATGTGCTATGCACATGCAAGGATGCAGATGAGTTGAGCCATCCTCCGAGCCAGACAAATGTCAGTGTGCTCCAGTTCAGAAGGTCTGTAACTGTGCTGTCTTGAGCTTAGCTTAAAGATACCCAGCTCTTGAGCAGAGCTTAAGATGGACTCTGTCCAGCTGCTTGGAGTATGGACAGACAGGCATGTGACTCTCTGCAGTAGTTTATTAGGAATGCTACAAGTTGCCCTGTGTTTTGCACTCCACTTTTGGATTTCAGCCAAAAGCAGTTGCTTAAAATGAATTATTTCGGAAGGTGAAGGCTGGTTTCAGAAACAGTTTTTTAAAATATCTCTTCCCTAATGCTTTTTTAACACTTGTAATTTTTGAAGGATCTATAAATAAAAGAGTAGCCCTCAGATAAGCAATCAATAAACTGACTTGATGTATACTTTAATTGTAGGCTTGTGAATGCCCACTTTACTGGAAAGGTCCTTTGTTTTATTGTGCTGGAGGTGAACGAACAGGATATGTATCAGTTCATAAATTTGTTGCAATGTGGCGCAAGTAAGTAGATTACATTCTTTTAGAAGTACTGCATTTTTTTTCATTGAAATGTGATATTTTAAGTTCTGAATGCGATCCTGTCTGTAAAGAGGAATAAAACACTTTCCCATAATCAACCATTGTCAGCCAACTTGTACATGGGAAAATGTAACTAAATAATACTTTAATACTTTAACATAAACAAATCTTCATTTAGTGTTTATAGATTTTAATATGTTTGGTAAACGACAGACTGTTCATGAGAAAAGTGAAAACCGTGGCCCTAACTTGTAGATGCCTGTTCCGGACAAAATGCTTTTTATTTCTAGTTCTTCTCTAATTCTAACTTTAAAAAGTCCTTTCCTGTAATCAATTAAACAGTGTACCTGCCTCCCTTGATGTAAATTTAAGAGACAGTAGTGCTTTGATAAGTTAACTTGGAGCATTGCTTGACGTTTGTAATTAGCTTTTGAGTAAATGTTGTTTCATAAGCCTTGCTCTAGGATGCCTGCATGAGGTAGAGTGAGCAATTTTCTGTGTAGAATATTAAATGGAAATATTTACATTTCAGAGTACTTCAGACCTGCTATGATGATGCTTCAAAGTTTGTTCACCTTCTGATGAACCCTGGATGTAACTACTTGGTGCAAGAAGACTTCATTCCTTTTTTACAAGTAAATTGAAACAGAAACTAGTTCTAGGAGCACCAAAAAATGGCAAAGCCCTAAGTTGTTTGAACTAAACATACTTTTTCATGGTCATCATTAAAGTTTATTGATAGTATTTAGTGCAACTGACTTTGCATGATCCACTAAGATGCTAGTGAGGGACTTGTTTTACAGTTAATCATTTTGTATAAGGTGAGGTCTTTTTTTTTTAAGTGCCATGGTAAGATTTAAAGTGGATTGCAGGAATAGCACATATATTGGAATCTTTTATGTTTCAGAAGGCAGTTAAAGTTGTTTAAGTCAGGATAGGCCTTTGGAGGGCAAAGAAGAAGTGGGATATGAATTCAAAACCAAATAAATCTTTGTTGAAAGAGAGGCAAACACCACCTTTAGGAATGACTGAATAAAACCTAAATTGGCTTTACTGCATCATAGCCAGCCACAAAATTACAAGCTACGGCAGTCAGCAGTGTTCAAAATCCTCAGCCTATCTTAAATAGAGGAAAAAATCCTATAATACTCCTAAAATATAGGAAAGCTTTTGTTTATCTGATTTCTTTAAAGATAATTTTATTTTTAAAAAGGTTTGTAGTGTTATTGATGTGAAGCCCTGGTGAAAACGGAGTTATCAGTAATGATTGTGGTAGTTAATTTGAACTGTTTTGGTTAAGGAAGCAGTTGTGCTATTCTTTGCTAATTGTCTTATATGGTCACTACTGAATACTCTTTGGGATATTGTTATTTCTTTTTTGTAGGATGTGGTGAATAGTCATCCAGGCCTTTCATTTTTAAAAGAAGCATCTGAATTCCACTCTCGGTATATTACAACAGTAAGTGATTTGTATCTGGAAAAGCTATTTTTTTGTTAACTAAGAAAATCAAAATTAGTCAATATGTCTAAGCATCTTGTCCCTTGGGAAGAGTAGACTTAGAGTAGGCTGTCAGTCTTCATTTCTACATAACTAGAAATCTTGTGGAAAAAGTCTTTCTTAAGCATCATAGTTCTTCTTAAGATTTGTAAGGAACTGCTGAATTTAATACTAGTAAGAGAAGCAGTGAATTGTAATGGTGACAGATAAGTTAATGAACATTAAATGAAGAGCAGGCTGTTATCTTAAACACTTGATTGTGACTGTAGACTGTATTCATTAGAATCCTGACCTTAGTCTGGGATTAATTAAATGAAATCTTGAATGAAACATCTATATTAATATGATTGTGTTCAGTATTAAGTGAAATAATGATAATATTGAAGCTGCTTGCTGCTTTTCTCTCTGGGGACCTTTCTTCCAAGGAAGGTTTTATACATGAAAAGTTTCATTTCTGTCTTCCCAGGGTTATGTGACTGAAGTATTTGTTCTGTACTCAAGGGAAAAATCAGTGACATTAAATTCTCTCAGCTGTAGACTAGACAGTTGATTCTACTGAAGTCTCAAAAGATTAAAATTCTTCAAAATGACATGCAGTTCACTTTCTTTGTGCATGTGAAAACTAGCTTAATGAATATTTTCCAACAAAAAAAAAAAACAGGCAGGGTTGATCATCTTTTATCCATCTTATACTTTGACCAGGTTGAAATTGTGGAACCTTTTTTTTTGAGAGCATTTGGGTTTTGTTCATTATATCCTTACAGAGACCTGCTGGCCTATCAAGTATGTCCTTCTGCATTAGGTTTTGCTTCTTGTTATAATGATTACCTGAGCTCACAAAAATTTCTTGTCAGTTGTGATTGAAGGAATTGGTCTGCCTGTGAGTTGTTTTGTTTCTTAATGCATTCTGGGTTGTATCAAAGCCTGCTCTGGTTAAAATTGTGAAAACTTGCTGCCTGTCCTGAAGAACAGTAGGAAAGCAAAGGTCCTGCCATTTCCAGTTACTTTTCTTTGGAGGAACAGCTTATTTGAGTAGGTCTGAGTCTAGCAATGTTGAATAAATTAGTGCTGGAAGTATTTTATTAGCACAATTTAGTGTAGACTTCAATAGAAATTGGTGTTTAATCAAAAAATTGGTGTTAAATCAAAAAGTAAACTAGTATGAATATCTCAACAATATTTGGAATACCATTCTGCAGATTAAGAAATGGTAGGAGCACTCTGCCCTTTTCTTGTCATATTTTAGGACAGCATAACTGTTCATAGAATCACAGAATATTCTGAGTTGGAAGGGACCCACACGGATCAAGTCTAACTCTTAAGTGAATGGGCCATACAGGGATCAAACCCCCAGCCTTGGCATTATTAGCACCATGCTCTGACCAACTGAGCTTGATAGAATATTCTAAAATTCTGTCCTGCAAGTTATTAATGATAATTATAGATTATTTTACCTATGATGAAATAAGGCATTTCATACCTGTATTCAGTTAGCTTAACCATGCTACATGAAGTTTTGCCTAAAGGATACTTCCATTTGCAAACCAAATGAGCCATTCTTCTGCTGGGTTTTTGTATATACATACATATATGTGTGTGTGTGTGCATATCCATCACATACATCTCTTTGGCACGTGTTTTGTAAGCCTTGAAAGCAATCTATTCTGTCTGCTAAGATATGGTATAGGTTTGTTGGTGAGTCTAGTGGTCAGGTTAGTTAGATATGGCCAAGATAGAGCTGAAATGAGTTAAAAATGTTTGCTGTGACAAATGAGATATTACATTTATTCTGCCAGGATGTTAGGTGCATACCTGAACTCTGCGTTCTTGAAATTGTAGTCCCTGTATTGCACCATTTCTTCTCCCTTCTGACAAAGCACTCTGCAGCATAGCAAAGGCAATTCTCTGACAATCTGCTTACACTCTGCCTCAGCTGACTTTAGAAAACAGTTTAAGTCTGTTCCCAGTTGTCTTTACCAAACATTCAATTTTGTTCTTATTTTTAGACCAGTTAAATGTATAACAGATGAGATAATGACATGCAGATGGATTAAGTTGCAAAGCTAAGGCAAAGACCTTTTTAGAAAAAATTGCTTTGTAGTATAAGCCAAAAATGGGCCTTCCCTAAACTCACAATTAGAATTAAGTTAATTAAGTTTCAGAAGCAGAATAATCTATTCTTCTGTCTGAAGTCATGGAACCAACTGTTCTTGTTCGAAGTAAGAACTGAGGAGCTTGCTGCACTAGAATTTAAACTTTCTTTCAAAACTTTATCAGTACATTACTTTTTCTATTTGTAGTTTAGAAATGATTGGTTAGTTTAAACTATTGATTTACTGCAATTAAAGTCTGAAGTGATAAAAACAGCCTGTAGTTGTGAGGACATTTTAATTGCCAGAAAGGGGTTCCTTAAGAGATGGGGATTTTAGTAATTGCTCTGTTGCAAATGAAACACTACACGTGCAATATTGAGTCTTGCCAATTGGCAGGTATAATCAGTCACCAGTTGAGCAGTTATAGTTCATAATATGTTTAGGTGTTTTGTCTGGGTTTTTTCTGTTTGTTTGTTTAGTGGTGAATGACTGACTTGAAATGTACATCTGGTTGTCTTAAGTCAAACTAGTTGAGATGAGTACTGAATTCAGTAAAGCAGCAGGAAAAGCATATTTTAAAGTCTTGTGTTTGTAAACTAAACCTGAGAAAATTACACTGAGTGCATGAGTTGTCCAAAATAGCCATAGAACCCTTAGTTTGGAAAAGACCTGTAAGATCATCGAGTTGATGTACATGTAAAATTTATTTAAACAGAAGTGTTGGGTACTCAAGTGGATGCAGTTTCTGGTTCCAGTATCAGTCATGGCACAAGAACTTGTCATTTTTCTGGCATAGATTTTTCTTTGTTCTTCACTTGGAAAGTATTAATGTACTACTTTTAATGCTATTAACAGGGGTTTTTTTTCCAAAAAACTTCAATTAGAATGAAGTTAAATGGGGAAAAACATTTTCTCTGCATCTGCAGGAAGTATTTCTGTCAGATGTAGATTTGTTGTGTTTGTGAACTTCAGAAGTAGCAACATCTGCTGTACACTGATCCTTAAACAGTCCCAATTCTATTTCTGTAAATTCATTTATGAAATAAAACAGTCTTACAGCAAATGCAGGTCTTTAAATGTGAAGTAATAAGATACATTAATAGGTTTGATAGATTATATCTTCTAGATCTGGAAGACTGGAGGTAGTGAAATTGCCAAGACATTTTGGATAGCATATTCTGCAACATTACTGAGTGAGATATAGATACAGCAGCATTGAAATAAAACTTATCTAGATGAGTTTAGATGTAGATTTAGAAATGGTTTGGATAATGGATAATATGACACAAGAGAAGCTCTACCTAATGAGAAGAATAGAAATATTCTATTTCTATAGAATATATAGAAGGAGAAAGATGGAGCTCTCTAATGCAGCTGTGCTAAGACAGCTTTGACAAATACTTGTATGAGTATTTAACTACCATAGCTAAGGTTTCTTTCCATTTTCTCTTTCTTGCAGGTCATACAGAGAATATTTTATACAGTAAATAGGTCCTGGTCTGGGAAAATAACTTGTAATGAGCTCAGGAAAAGCAACTTTTTGCAGGTACGAAATGTCTAAAATTTTGCAAGACAGATATTTCTAGAAGTTTTAAAACTGCATTAACTAAAGGCTTAAGGGAGTAACATAAATAGCATTTCTTCCTTTTCCAAAAAGTAATGAAGACCCAATTGCATTAATTCTCATACATTAGAATATGTTTAAATGTAATTTTTTTTATCTAGAGCTGTATACCTGCAAATGTGTGAAGCAGAAGTTGGTCTGATCTATTCGTTCTTCTGTGAATGCATTCATTTTCCACCCTGTGTGTTCAGTTTCACTGTCATGCTGTATGGTGGGCATTGTCCCTGAAAACAAATTGTTCCACTGAAATAGCATTAGATATTAACTTGGTTATGAGAACTCAGGTCATTCAACAAACGAATGTCTTACAAACTCTTCAATGTGTTCTGTTTATCCTTCTGATAGAATGTGGCATTATTGGAAGAGGAACCTGATATTAACCAGCTGACAGAGTACTTCTCATATGAACATTTTTATGTTATCTATTGCAAATTTTGGGAGCTGGATACAGACCATGACCTCTATATTGATCGGAAGGATTTAGCTCGACATAATGATCATGGTATGACAAATAAAACACCTTTGTTTAGATGTATTAAATGACCAGTAAACTTTGAGCTGAGGAAGTGGTTTAATGCCAAGGCCAGTTTCATGAGTCTCTTGGTGTAGCTGATCCTGCTGACTCAGTGAACTAAAGCAGGACAAGTCATCTGTGATGCTACTTTGCATCTACAAATACCACATTTGAGGAAAATCCTGAATTTGAATTCTGATCTTGGCAAGGAAGTAGAGGAAATACCATTTAAGTGTTGGTGTATTATAAATGGTTTTATTTGGCAATTTGGGGTTGTTATCTTGGACACAATCCATTTTACTTTTATTACTCAAGTAGCATTACTTTTATGGCAAGGTATGGAAAGAGTAGAAAAGGCAAACATACCTTCTTGGTACTTGGCTTATTTTAAAGTTTTGCTGACTCAACTGCAGTGTTCAATACTACTTTAGCACTAGTTAGCAGGTTTACATTTTCTGCATGTATAATAGGCAATGACCATGATTCTGTAGTCTTGCATGCTTGTTCCTATTTTAAATATCCTTTGGAGCTAGTATGGAACTGTTGGGGCTCTTTTTAGATGCCTAGTGCCCATCCGAATAGTGTTCCTTTCAGGGCTGGAAAGCTTGCTTAAGCACAAAGTGGTTATGGAGTATTATCCCACGTTAAAAAGGACAAACACAGTTCTGATTGCTTCTGAAAATTTGCCTGCTAAAGTTTGACTATGCTTTAGGACAGTGAGAAAGGAAAACTGCTTTCATTTGAGTGGCTGCTCTACTGAGTTAGTACATTTTATAAAGAAAGCACAACTAATACAGTGCCACCTGCAATTTAATTTTGCAGATTCTTAAGTATAAGTTGAGTATCCTTTACAGATGTAGTGCTCAGTTAAGACATGTCTGTAAAATCCCTGAAATGGTTTCAAAATAGAAGCATGGGTCAAAACCATATCAAAAATAGACCCCTGTCAGAATCAGTAAGGTATGTTTATTATGTGTGATTGTGCCAATTCTGTTTTGGCTCTTTGCCAAGGTCATGTAAAACTTAATGCCACTGGAAAACAGTATTTACTTGTCAAATAACTGGGAAATGCTGTTTTATTAATCAGCCAGTTTTATTACTTTTATTGCGCTGGCTGTTTCTAGCTTTGTTTTGGGAGACTTTGTGTTAAGTGATCCTCTCTAAAAGGACTCAAAGGGATTAATGAGCACTACACTTGATCTTTCTCACTGATCTGTGTATGTATAAGAGTTCCAGTAAACTCTTCAATGAGACCATACAAAGCAAAAATAACTTGCATGGAGTTGACACTGTTTTAAACCTTTCTTCACAGCAATTTCAAATCGGATGATAGAGCGCATCTTCTCAGGAGCAGTAACAAGGTACGTATTTTGTATGCTGATTTAAATCCAACTCCATTTTTGCTTGTTAAATTGTATGATATTCCCAGGGGGAAAAAATGGCTCCCCCTCACAAAGGAGCAGTGAATTTCAAGATTTAGTATTGTAGTGGTCTTGGAACCTTTGGCACCGTTCAAGTTCTTCACTCTCCTTTCTTTACCCATATGAACACTGGCCACTGGATATTGTATGACTTAGCAGGACTGGGAATGAGGAAGGAAGAAATATTAGCATCATTCTTTTTCCATCCCTCAAACCTGTAAAATGTTCAAGGAGAACTGAGCTTTTAAGTATTAATTGTAAAATCAATGCTTATTGCATCAATAAATTTACAAAAATGCCTCCAGTTGAGTTAATTCACATTTTTGACAGTCATTCTTCATTTTGCCCCTTTGGATTGACTTCCTCTTGTGTATTTATAGCATTTTATTCATTTTTTGAAGTGTTTGCTTGCTAGAAAGTATCTGAGGTAGAAAGCAACTGATAAACAGAAATAAAAGCTGAAGAGAGATTTCGCAGACATATGTCTAGAGCTTATTCCTTTATGTGATTTTTTTGGGCAAGACAAAACATATACTATATCTTCCCAAACATCTTGAAGATAAAACAGAAAAAAATGAATTTTATTATTGAAATGTAATATGTCTAGGAGCCTCCTACCTGACTTTTTAATAGACAGGTTGACAATGTGGAACTTACTTGGTTGCTGCAGTATGAGAGTACAAACAGACAATTATGTTCTTGCCATGGACATTTGCTTCCTGAATATTTCTATTTCATTTTTATCTTCACATTTTCATTCAAAAACTTTTAGCTAGTGGAGTTCTATAAAGCTTTTAAGTTCTCATCACTTCTACCTGACTAGAAATTCTAAAAAGCATATGTACTTGTATATAATATATCATCAAAATTATTTGAGGTGGCTCTTCTGTTAACAATTAAGCAGCGGCATTGCTGCCCAGGGAGAAAAGCTGTAAGTCCTGGAGAGGGTACTACCTTCCTCTCCAGTAGCCCTTTTCTCTTTACCATTGCATTAGAAACAGAACAGAGCACTCAAGCTTCTTTATTCTGAGTGATCACTGAAGTCTATCACAAGTCACCTTATGAACACTTCATCATTTAGGAGTACAGTTATTAGCAACAAGGAGAACAATCCTTAATTTTGGTTTGTAAAAGCTAGGTGTTCTAAAATAAATTTTCTCTCTTATTCCTCATTGGCCTTCAAGAGGTAGAAAAGCACAAAAAGATGGGAAGATTAGCTACGCTGATTTTGTCTGGTTTTTGATATCTGAAGAGGACAAGAAAACACCAACTAGGTAAGAATTAATTTGTTTTAACAGAAACAAAGATTGACTTTGTTTTTCCAGTCCTTAAATGGGGTCCACTGATGAACAGCTGCAACTCTGATGGACGAAGCTAAACTATAAAAACATGAGTGGAAAACTGGCCCAGTTCTTTACATCATCCTTATTTATCATGGTCTGCTGTTGTTGTTGCTGTAGAAGTCTATTTTAATGACTTTTAAGAAGCTAATTCAATGTTATTGTTCCGTAATTTGTATGTGGCCTGTTTATGAGCAGGGCCATACATGAAGGACACTGCAGCTGTTTCATGATGCCAGTGATTTTGGGAAGCTGTGCAGCTACTGTTAGCTGTATGGTACTGATAAGAAACTATTATGTGACATGTCACTAGCTTGTTCAATATGGAAACAAACCCAAAATACTGACGTTTTCATCAATTTTTCATTGTCTCCCTTGATATTTTGACATATAACAATGTGTTCTAGTCTTCTACATGCCATTAACAAATGTGTTTTCAAATGCAATAATAGATGGCATAGCAAATACTGGCAACTCTTACCACAGTAGGTGGTGTTTCATGATTTTCTATGGATTGGTGGAATGCAGCCTTAAGTCTAGTTTTGCCTTTAAAACAGGCAGCATGAATTCTTGAAATCCTGAAGTAAGTTTGTCTCTTTGCTGTTAATTTCAGCATTGAATACTGGTTCCGCTGCATGGACCTTGATGGGGATGGTGCTTTGTCTATGTATGAATTGGAATATTTTTATGAAGAACAGTGCCAAAAATTAGATAACATGGCCATAGAACCTTTGCCATTTGAAGACTGTCTGTGCCAGATGCTGGATCTTGTAAAGCCACAACATGAAGGTAATAAAATCCTCTTCCATCTGTAACTTCTGCTTCTCTGAATTTAGGAGTCAGTGCAGCCTTAAAAGCACTCAGTTGATCATACAAATAAAATGCCTTGAGGTTGTCTTCTCACTAAAGTCTATTAAATCTTAATAATCGATTGGTCTTCCAACAGCAGGCAGGCATTCTTTCCATACTAAAATTTAGTACGCTGCTTTCAAATTCCTTGTCAGCTTTTATTTTGTGCTTCTAGCCACATTTAGTCTTAAGTGAAAGCTTGTCACTATCTAGCTGAGGTGAGGCTCTCAGGAAAACATCCTGATGGTTCACTCATTTCTCACCTGTTCCAATGCTCATTTAATCGAGTTTCACTGCAGGGAAGAGTTTCAAAGCAGGGTTTCTCTCTTAGACCAGTGTTGACTTATTTTACATTAGAAGCCTAAGCTGTCCTTGAGAAATTTATGACAAGGGGCTTAAAATTAATGGAATAATAAACTATTCTGAGTTTTTGGCTATTTTTTACACTTATTTGGACTTTCATAGACCCACATTCTACTCTCCTGCATTTGACATTGTATCATGTTTAGCTGATGAAACTTCAGTTCATATTTGACACCTAAAAAAAACTTAAGAAGTGAGCATGATGTTCTATACAATTATGGTTGGACAACCAATTAGTAAGCCTTCCTTACTGCCCACTGTCTTTCTAGTGTTAAGAATATTTAAATTACAAGAAACTTAATTTTTTTTAAAGACACTTGTCATTTATTGAGATATCATTTTTTGCATGCTGAGAGAATTGAAATGGCTCAAAACTAGGACATAAAGCTTGATATATTCTTATTTAAACCAAGTTTAAAGGAATTTGCTAGGTGAAAACATCTCTAAAGACAGATAAAAAAATTACAAATGAAAAAGGAATATAAGTGTGATTAATCTGAAAGCTCAATCCCTGATACGGTGGAATGAAGTCTTAGACCAACATTGTATAATGCATGGGGGCTGGGGGACATTTAAAATGAAGTGGCAAGCTCTGAGAAGCACATTTATGTTATGATTGCTCACAATCACTTCCTGAGCTCAGTAGTTCCCTTCCAGTCTTATGTTATGCTTCTGAAAGGCAGACATTTACAATAATATTTCTGTTCTGCATTTCAAATGAAACAAGATTGATGTATCTCTTCTATGTCATGAGGATGATAAAAGAAGACTATGAAACACAACCAAGATGAGTTATTTAGGGTAGCAAAAATGAAAGCCAGTAGAGAAGGGTTGATATTTTTTTTTTTAGTAAAAATTGAATTATGTTTAAAAGGTGGATTTAAAAAAAAACTTCTGTTTTTCTAATACAAAAAAATTAGCAGCGTAAACTGATGTTTCACTTTGTAGATTTGAAACAAAAGAAGACACTTTCATAAAGTTATGGCTAAACTGTGATACACTTCCTATAAAATGCTCTGTGTACAAAAAAGCAAGCTTTACTTTCTGGAGACCTGAATTAATTACTTTAATTTCACTCCTGTTTTGTTGGTGTTTGAGAGACAGAGTGGCATCCACATGAGTGTTACATGTCTAAGCTCCCATTGCAATAAATGGAAACTGGAGGGCAAATCAGTGAACCAAATATAGGAGTCAAACTGGGAGCTTATGTAACTAGGATTCAAATCATTTGCTTGATTGTGGAGAGCTGCTGCCACTTGAGATGGTGCAGTGCTTCAGATGTGTGTATGGGTCTGACAGATATGGCACAGGTGCCACGGGGGATTTGTGGTGTTCTGGAGCACCAGATATGAGCCAGGCTCTTCATGGCACATGCAAGTGTGGCAACCATGTACAAATGGGATCTGGATTTTGCTTCCCTGTGATGTCCTTGAGTTACACTTTGTTAGAGGCTGGGACAGCGTGCTGAGGAAATACTGGTCCAAGTCTGGCTTTCATTGAACTCTTCCATAACATCTTCAGTTAGCTCCTATTTGATTAACAATGGAAGATTCTGTATTCCAGGTGAATCAATAAAGGGGAGTTTTAAGGATAGTCATCTGTCTTCCCTTGTGTATCTCATACTTTTTAGCCTTTCTGCAGATGCTTTAATATTCAGCTTTGAAATAGTGTAACATTTCTGAGCAACCTGACAAATACTTCTAATGCTTAACACATCAATTGATTTGAGTCTTTAAAGTACCACACTATAAAAATCAAACAAAACACCTCTGAGCATTTAGCTTTCCTCTCAAGCAATAAATATTGATCAGACTGGACAAGTGTGGCAACCTTGACTCTATGAAAAATTCATCTGTATGATGCATGGTCACACACTGTCATTTCTGTCATACATTTGTCTGCTCAAGTCAGGGAAGAGAGAGGGCTGCTGCCATAGGAGATTCCTACCTGCTACCCAAGCACTCCTTGGGAAGGAATGCTTAACTCACTGGAGACTTCTGTCTGTTGAAGAAGCTTAAACTAATACCTTAAATGATTTTTAATAGCTAAGGGAGGTAGACTGCATCTCACTCCAATATACTGATGAGCTGTGGGATGACAACCACAGCAAGGAAAAAAATCTGAAACATTTAAAAGTTTTGTACACTTTGAAGGACACATCTCTAGGTGTGTATTTCATGTTTGCATCTGTCCCATTGCATTGAGCTTCAGTGACAAATGTTCTTGAGCAGTGATGATTGAGTAATGATAATGTACCTTTTGATTCCTCCACTTTGGAGAAAGGATAACTTCAGCTCTAATTATTTTGTCTTAATTATCTTATCTCATAATCTTCTTTACAGGAAAAATTACTCTGCATGATTTAAAGCGATGTAAGTTGACAAATGTGTTCTTTGATACTTTTTTCAACATTGAAAAATACCTTGACCATGAACAGAAGGATCAGTTTTCTATGTTGCGGGTGAGTATGAAGCTCTGAAAGTCTTTATAGCTACGTGCTTAGCAATTATTATTTTTTTGTATAACATGCCATGTGGTTGTTTAGGATGGTGAAGGTGAAAGTCAAGAGATCTCTGACTGGGAGAAATATGCTGCTGAAGAGTATGATATCTTGGTAGCAGAAGAGGCAGCAAGTGACCAGTGGAATGACGGGTAAGGATGCAGCAGAAGGGTTGACAGGAATCCTCTCTACTAAAGTAGAGCCTCACCACCACTGTCATTCATGTAAAAAACAAAAGACAAATCCTTCTCAAAATATGTAATTAACGGTGTGTGAGACTGCCAAACACACATGTGAGCCAAAACTCTTACTCTGAAATAGGCATCTCTTTTTACAAACCCTGGTTTTTAAATGTGTTAACTTGGTGAATTAAACCTTCAGATGACTTTTGTTCTCTGTTTAAATCAGTGGTGAACTCATGGGAGAAACCCAAGGTGCTGCTCTATTTTAGTGTTCATAGTGGATTCTTAGTATTTACCTCTTCTTTGCCCTATGTCTTTCTCTAAAAGAACAACTCTAATCAGCATGTAATGCCTTTATAAAGCAGTTTTAAAGAACAGATACTGCAGTATCTAAAGCTTATTCTCTGCACAGTCATGTTAAGTAGATGGAAAAAATCATGTGATGAGATGAGATTCAGCAGTGGTTGGGAAGACATGCATGAACCTGAGTCACCCTAACCCTGGAAATGGTCAGTTCTTTTATCTGCCACCATAAATCTCCATAGAGGCTTTGTGTTTTTTCAAAAGCTATGAATTATAGATTGATCCCATGTAAAGTGCTAAAGCTAACCTTTTTTAAATACCAGCCTTCACTGGCTTGCATTGGTTAAACATTACATTTCATTATCCATCTATTCATCTGCATCAGCAGCAGGTGCTTATCAAGAATTCCTGGGTTAACAGTCGGCTTTCGCTTTCCAGCATCTGCTTAAAAGCACGGTTGCTGTCGCTTCCTGGTGCTCATGCACACGTCAGTGAGACCCTCAGTCCAGTATTCCCCCTTGTTTGTCAAACCTACTGCAGCTCTATTCCATCCTTCCTAACTGAGCTGCGTTTCAGACGTCTTGAAAAGAACTCGAGGGGTTTCTGGCAAGTACTTAAAGTGTTGCATTTGACCATTTCTAGCCTATGAGGAGTCCACTGGAGCAGTGTGTAACTGTGTGCTTAGAATCCTTTCAGTAGAGCTGCATATTCCACTGGAAAGTTTGGCATGTGATGGGAGACTAAGCTACCTTAAATTCAGGGAATTGTTACAGAACCCTGGTGCTGTTCTGGTTATGTTTCTTTATTATAAATATAAAATATTGGAAAGTATGCTCTTCCTGCACGTGCCTTGTTAGTGTTCCAACATTTAGGCACTCTGGCATAGTTAGACTCTTTCATTCTTCTTTTTTTTTTTTTTGTCTGCTTCTAGGTATGAAGCAGAGCTGAATCCTGTAGACCATCAGAAGGCCAGTGTTCTAAAGTATCAAATGGAGAAAAGACCATTTTTTGAAATGCCTTCCCATCTGGCTGATGTAGACTTGGATGAATATGACTATGATGAGGATTTTGAGTAGAGGTTTCTTATGATCAGCACTTGCAGAAGAGAAGGGACAGTCTGCAGCAGGTCTGCTACACACTGAAACGTTTCAGTGGGGTTTGTTTCCAGGAAGTCAGCTTAGTTTTGTGCTAAAAATATTTAATCACTACACTACCTTTTAAGTAAAAGAAGTGCATTTATATGGAATGATGAGATTTTTGTATTTATTCAATAGTTTTATCGTTTGTAAAATAGATTAAAATATTTATTTACAGATGTTGCATAATTCCTTTTTGGAAGAATAACAATATTTGACTTAAGAGAAAAGTAATCTACTGTTTTTAAGAGAACTGTTTAATTCTCTCGAAGTCAATTTGTGGTGCACTGCCCATCTCCATCTCACCTGGGAACAGGCATTTCTGTCCTGGTATGGGAAGTAAGGAGACGATTCACACCTGCAATGTGCTCGTGCTCATAGACAGCCCTATTTTATGCCTTGGCAAGGAAGAGATATGACAATGAGTGCACAGTTCAGCACTCATTTACAAGCAGAGTTTTGTTTGACAAGCTGTGCATATTAGTAGAATACAAGGAAAGTGAACACCCAAAACAAGCTGTTTTTCTTCTAAATCTTTGTTTGCCCCAACTTTAATTTTGTGTGCCCTTTTAAACTTCAGTCTTTTCATTGATGTTAATCATAAAAAGATTATTTAACAATGAAGTCTGAGTGTTCATACTTGATCCAAAATGGGTGTGTTAATTCATGTAGAAGGAACCAATTTTTTTTTTTAATCCTTTGTATAAATGTTACTTGATCAGTGATGTGCACTAATTTGTTGTGGGCATTCAGTGCTTTTGTCTGTCCTCCCCTTTGCTTGTTTGCTATTGACACATTCCATGGATATTCATCAGTGTCACAGCAGCTTGAAATTGTTGCCTCACTCTTAACTGTTAAACAGGTTTTGTTGGGAAAAAAAATGTACAAAAAGATGTAAGTTATTTTTTTGGTTGCAGTGTAGATCTTTTAAAATGTTTAAAAAACATGTTTGTATTTTCAAATAAAGATTTTCATACATGTAATTTAACATGTTTGTTACATACTGCACACAATTCATGTCTTACTATTAAAGAACCATTCACCATAGGATGGGTTACACAGGTATGCAGTCTGGTTGGGTAAGTACAAGCTGCATATTCAAAGCAATCTGCCTCAAGCAGGTTTTTCATCATCCAAAAGGGAGTATTGTGGAGCAGCTGGGAGAAACCTGTTCTGCTCTACTCATCACACCAGCTCCTGCACAAACCTTCACTCCTGTGTATGAAGAAACTTGTTGATGAAGTGATGGTGAACATTACTGAGGAAAACTCAGATCATTTTAATACCATTTGAAGGATTTTTTTTTTTTTTTTTTAAGATAAGTGGGTTGATTATTCCAGTTTTAATAGAGACTCACCAATGTCAAAGTTCTCTTGTGGTGGCTGGATACCTTTCACTTACTGCCCATGATCTGGGGCTTCTAAACAATAAAGATACACAGAGCATTTCAGTTCAGCTCTGTTCCCTCAGGGAAAGGATGACCAACTGGCATTACAGAAGCTGGTGCAGTGCAGGAGATGCTTTTTCCTACCTGCTGCTTTTTTCTACCTGAAACCCTTCCTAAAACGGGGGTTTGTAAGTGGGCAGTGAACAGCCCCAGGCTTTTCCAGCATACAGTGACATGTCTCTGTCACACAGCACGAGCACTACGGTGCAGGGTCGATCTCTTCTGCAGAGCCTGTAGCTGTTGTTGCCACTTTGTGTTTAATAGAGAGCAGGATTTAACAGGCACTTCATTATACTTGTGCTAACGAAGTCCCCTCTTTTCAAAGTAGAACACATCCTGTTGATACTGTAGAAGTCCTTTTTCTTGAAATACATGAGCTTATAAGGATTACTGGACCTTTCCCCTGCAGGGTAATTCCCATCTGTAGCCCATTGTTACAAGAATTAAAGCTTCCCTATGCTTGATGTGGTTCCAGGTGTAACTGTTTTCTTAGTCAAGCTCTATTCTTCCTACCTGGTGAGTGCTTAGGCCTAGATCCACAAATCATCCACAGATGGATGAGGGAAACATTAACACCCCAGTCCAGGTAGGGGGAGTTACTGACTGCATCATAGGAGACCTGAGAACCACGTTATGTGGGGAGTGGTACCTTGCCCCTTGCATCAGCCTGCACACCCACCTATGCAAAAGGAAACATGGATTCACTGTGGCCACATCAGTGTATCCACTACCTGGGCAACAGTCATGGCTTTCACTTCCATCTTCATGGAACTCCCTGCTCAGCCTGTGAAATAAACACAACACATGGAAAGGCCAGCATACACTGCTGCCCTTCTTTCTCCAGACACGGTGTGGGTGTATCACTTGCACATTCAGTACTAATGGATAGCAATAGTTCTGTAGTTTATTTTACACAGTTTCAATCCAAAATATATATATATATATATAAAAAATAAAGCTGATATGATTACTGCAATGTACAGAATTCCAGGGAGCAGTGAGAAGGGTCAGCTGAAAGCAGCCCACCCTCCCCAGCCTACTGCCACTGAAACATTCTTGGGTGAAGATCATCAGCAAATTCTTAATGCAAAACCCCCTATTTTTGAATGGCCATATTTACAGTCTATTTACATTTTCTTCCCAGGCTTTTTCCAAGTAAACACCATATGTGATCACTGTACGAAGGGCTTCTTCCAGAGGAAAATAGTCAGCTGGTCCACTGTTGCTTTCTTTGTTACTTTGAAGCCCTCACACAAATTTCCCAGGAATATGTCCTGATGCCTACAGACCACTAACCACATCTCCCTAAGCAATGGAAGACAGAAATACTTTCAGATTATTGATCCAGGTTTTCCATTTTACAGTAGGCAGGAAATGGCACTTGCCATCACCCAGCAGGTGCCAGTGTTCACAGCTGAGCCCGACTCCTTCCTCCCCTGCACTGGGTGCAAGGAAGCACAGAGCTCTCCATTTGGTTATCTCAAATGGTACAGAACAGGGCCAGCAGAGCACTGCCCCCACATGCTCCAAACACGCTTGTCTCACCTGGTTCAGTGTCTGATTTGGTGTTTGTCAGTACACTGATTCCAATCCTTCAGCTGGGAGCGTTTCCAAGGCAGCATCAAGGATCAGGATGCAGTTGAGTAATGATGCTCAGAATGCCCAACCCTAGACCTGCAGCAGCCACCTCAGTAACTCCCACAACCAGCGAAGGAGAAATCAACTGCAGTGCTACAAACTGGTTCTGGGTGGATGCCCACGGGCACAGAGACAACTTGATCCAGGTCTCCTGCCACCTCAGCTGATGCCCTCACACCACATTGTCAAGTTAAACAATTTGCAGAAAAAAACATAAGTGTGTGCTTCACTTCTGTTCATCTTCTCAGTGTCTTAAATGTCCTATATCACAAGAAAAAAGAGATTAAGTCAGTCCTCTACTATGACGGAGATGTCATTTAAGAGCCCACAAGGAATCTGAGTAACAGTGTAGCATCTAACCATTCAGCACCTTAACCACAGAGCCAGCTCTTGTATAGAACTACAGCTTCCACAAAAGCAAAGAAGCATTTCCATATCCCAAAAAGCCCAGGAAAGGCACTACTGGGAAAGGCACCATACTGCATAAGTAGTGCATTTTCTGTATGGCTTCGATCTTTGTCCATGGAGTTAAATTCTTCTATTACCTATCCTCAGTAGGAGCTGCTTCAAGTACATGGGCCAAACTATCTACATTTTAACATGCAGATGACTGAAAGAGAAGGTAGAAGGCCTTTCTTCTTTCCTTCTAGCCCACTTTAAAAATAAAAGCCCACCATATGTAAAAATCTTATTTGCTGAACTTTACAGGAAAAACTCATTTAAACAGTGGAAAATCATGCAAAGTCTGAATGTGGTGGTTAGATCCCAGATAACCAGAGTCACTGGAAATCAAGGGGTTGCCTGACTCACTGCAGAAATACTATCTGCCAAACACTTCAGTTATGTTCTGAAATGCAGAGAGCAGGAGGAAATACAGGAGAAAAACCTGAAAGAACTGCTCAGCCCCCTGTAGTGGCTGACACAGAAACCTTTAAGAGGCAGAAGGGTTGGGATTAGCTGCAGCACAGGAAAAATCATGGCCTTTCTTTCACATCCCCCCCACCCTTTCCTTGTACAGTCACTCCACAAGACCCTGATGTACAATGTCCTACTTGAGTCCTTGCACTCCAGTGGCCCAAAGGACTGAAAGTCCCTCCCTGCAGCAAGGATCCATTCCAGGGCTGAGCTGAGATCCAGGCAGACAGCTGCAGCTCTGCCAAACTTGGATCCCAAAGGCAATCAGTTCACAAGACAAGCCCCTGGCTATGCTGGTTGCCACTCCAAGCCCACAATGTTCTCATGCTTCCCTTCAAATCCCCATTTTTTTCAGGGACAATTTAATCTGCCCAACAGCCTTGACTGGAAAAGAAACATGGGATACTCCAGCAAGAGCCCTGGGCTGACCAGTGATCAGACACATTCCGAGTCTTCCAATCCAAAGAGCACAATGCAAACACCATTTCTGAAGCAGATATTCCCTGCAGGCCATGCAGCAGTGCCATCTCTGCAATGTGTCAGTAACACGAAGCAACTGCAGCAAATGGCTCCTAATCAGGAAGCTTCACAGTATGGGAAAAAAGGAAATGGGATCCTCCTCTTAATGCATCCTAAGTGACATTCAATCCTTAGGAATGACCTAAGGATGTCTAGATGCTACAATAAGGATCACCTTTAAAATGTAGATTGAGCTGAAGGAGGAAACTACAGTTGCAGCTGGGAAGGGAAGAGAGCAATTCCCCTTTTCTCCTCCTGAAAAAGGCAACAAAAGAGCAACCCCCTTTGCTGCTACACAGGTCTGACCTGACACTCACCCACCTCAACTACAGCTGTCCTCAGAGCTGGAAAACCAGCCAGAATTACCTGCTCTGTACCAACAACATCAACATCTTCAATTGTGTCTTCTGCTGGACCCTCCTCGGAGACATCTTCTGTCTTAATCTCATCTTTGCTGGAAATGAAAAACAAACCAAAAAATAGCTAAGTCTTGAGAAATCTCGTGACAGAGGCTGCACATAGCACACATGTGCTTAAGGCAGTGTATTTCACATAGTAAGATCTGCTGCTGCTGCTATCCATGTAAGGTAGCCTAAAGTTACTGGCCCAGAATTTCCCAGTATGAACCAGGTTATGCTCTGAGGAATTTTCAATAAAGCAGTTCAGAAACAAAACCTTGATTTAAACAGGGGCTACCTTTATGTTTAATGAATTTTTGTTCTATTTTACTTGTATTCACCATGTCCATTTAACAAGTGTCCCAAAACCTGGAAAAGTATGCATCTTCCCAGAATTTCTGTTTCACCTTTTAACCTACTAATAGGGGAAATAGCACCTAACACCTCAATGAATTAACTGAATTGAAGGAAAATACTACAACTGAGCACTTTGATTGCTCAAAAGAAGACTGCAGACTCCCTATTTCTGCAACACCTCTCTTTACATCCAAGTTGTGTGGGGTTTCACTCAGGCACCCCAACATTTCTCTAAAAGAAAGCCACTGGGTACACAGTAGTTAATAGCAGATCTGCAGAGACAAGAA
Source organism: Monarcha castaneiventris obscurior (assembly GCA_026261815.1). NCBI lineage: Eukaryota > Metazoa > Chordata > Aves > Passeriformes > Monarchidae > Monarcha > Monarcha castaneiventris. The sequence continues at coordinate 16,223,193 of JAMPIT010000566.1, forward strand.
GCCTCTTTCATTTCCAGTGATGCAGAAAACACTCATTGTCTGGCTACAGCAAACAGCCAGAGAATAACCAACACCACAGCACTCCAATCTGGACATGGGAAATGGGACAGGGAATTTTCCTCCATCCTTGTCTTTTTCTCTGTACACTCAGTATTACTCCAAGAAGGCACAGAAGCCCTGTGACAGCAGCAGGAGAAAGCAGCAAATGTAGATACTAGACTAAGGAAACCAAAAACCCCAACCTGTCCTTGGGACACAGCCCATAAGACAGGAGGGGCACACACCCTTAGCTCGTGAAATATTACAATAAACAGAAGCAGAGGTGGATAGAGAGACCCCAAGTGTCAGCACAAGAACAGGTGAAGGAGCTTGTAAGACATCAAACTCTCACCAGTATCTTCTGCGCAGCCCTCCTGGACAGAGGAATGGCAAATGTTCCTGCAAGCGCATCTCTCGAGATTTCAGCCTCTTTCTGCTTTTCCCTGCTGCGGAGGGAAGCTGGGAAGCACCCTGCTGTTCCAGGGCTCTGCTTGCTGCTTCGGCCTGGCTGGTTTCAGGCAGAGACCCTGCAACAGAGGGTGAACACAGTCATCCTTCAGCCTCACCCTCAGAGGTCTTGAGATGGACATTTCCAATATGTTCCCCACAGCAGTGAATCAATCGGGCCAAGCTTAAAAGGACATCTGGAGCAAAGCATTCATTTATTGAAGGAGACAGCTAAAAGCCACTTAAAAGAAAATCCATTTAATTTGCCCACTGGTCATTTTTGCAATCTAGATTTATGAACTTGGCCCTGGTCCATAGCTGCTATCAGTACTGCTGAGTCTCTATAATGCTCAAGAAAGGAGGGCCTTTGGGGACACAAAGGAACAAAGTCTCTGAAGGCAAGTCACTGAAAAGAAGATTTATGAGAAAGAATGAGAAAGAAACTAAAGGACACTGGAAAATTTTCCTTTCCTCCACATACAACTGCACATGCCCGTAACACTTAGCATTTTTATTAGCAATTGTTCTCTTAATGGCTTTATTACATTTTAACTAAGTCCCACCATATCCATGCAGTGAATACTTCATTGCAGATTGGCAGTCCATGAATGCTGCTAAAGCCTGGATGCAACCCATCTAATTATAGTTCTTTAAGGTAGAAGTATAATCTTACAGGCTCCCTAGAAATTCAACACAGAGGAAAACACTAGAAGATGATTTGGCCCAGATAATCTGGCCTGAAGATCTGAATCAGCTCCTGGAAATACCTCTCCTGTCTCAATTATCTACAGGGCCTAAAGCAACAATGCCCTTAAGTTAACAATTAAATGCAATCAACCAAGTCTCAGTGGCTCAGACAAATGCCAGATGTTCGTACACAGCAGAATTCAGATAATCTTGAATTCACCTCACTCAGAGTCCTCAGCCCAACCTTGCTGCTATTGAGTGATCAAGGGACCTTTAACAACAACAAAGCTGAAGGCAAAAACCACAGTTCAAACTGGGAAGTCCACAACATCCAACACCTCGTGGTACTGTACTGTTAATGCAAAGCATGAAATGTTTTAGCATGTGCAAATTTGCAAAAGCAAAGCAAAATAGCAAATACAGCAGTTTTGCCACACAGACAAAGAAAATACAGCTGACCAAGAACTGGGAAGTTTTCATACCATTAGACAATTTTCTTTTAAAAGAAGATGTCTTAGGTGAGCCCACAAGGGGCCACTCTCCCAAACTGCCGAAGACAGAGCTCTCTTCATCTTCACTTGCCAATAAAGAGTTTCTGTAGCAGACCAAGGGCTGCCATTCATCTCCTCTGCAGGGCAGTGGCTCTGTTATGTACCTCTGTAAGTAGCTGTACCTGGGACAAAAACAAAAGCAAGCATAAGGAAACTCACTGTCCTTCCCTTCAATATCTGGAGCAGGCATTGCAAGAAATGATTTTCACTTTACTCTCCAAAGGTGCATACAGACCTGTTGAAGAGAGGGCACCCCTTTTCTCTGAAATAGTTGACATCTCAGAAATATCCATTTAAAATGCATATGTCTTCAAAGCTAAAAGAGTGCTTGAGATTGTAGCATTAGAAACAACACTAAATCCACAGAAATTACAAAACTACATCAGCCTCTAGAAAAAGTTTCTTGTGCAGGGAAAGTCACTGCCAATTGCTGCTGCCAGTAGCAACCTGAACAAAGCAGAATTCTGTGAGGATTCACCTCTTCTCCTGGTGGCTTTTTCTGCCTCATGGACTGCAACACAAAGGAGATCCCAGGCGAGAGATGCTCCCTGTGATTCAGCAGTACAGGATATAGCACAGGTCAGGCAATGCAGTTTTTACACAATGGGTGCCTGTTCTGTCAAGGTTAAAAACAAGATCAACCAATTAAACCATTTTTTTCTATTATCAGCTCAAACTCAATCCAATTCTCACAGCTTTCCAATAAAATGGCAAGTGTCTGCAAGAAGCAATGAACTGCTCTGCAGTTGTGACAACACATGGGATGTGGGAAACACTGTCTCGAATCCCTGTTGTCTGATTCAATCCAGAGACTTGACACTGGGCCTTCCTGAATCCCAGGATTATCACCTTTCCTGGAGCAAAAAGGCCTTCTTCAAATACTTTATTTGAAAAACAGGACATTTCTGATGAAGTCTTTCTGACCCGTTCCTACTTCATAACCATAAGAAAAGAAAATCAAAGTCTGACTCAGGATTAGAAACTGGATATTCACCACATTTCAGCTACAGTTCATCACTTTAAAATCAAGCCCAGTGCTGTTAAAACAGACCCCACCTTAGCAAATACCAGAAGTGACAGTTTTAACACCAGCCTGTACAACATATTATTCTTTTTTTTTTTTTTTAATTAGGAGAGTGGCCTGGAAAATATCAGATGTTTCATTTGCTTTGCAAAACAAGAAAACCAGTGCTGAGAGGAGGTCAGGGTAAGCACCGACTCTGAAACAATTTGAGTCCTGGACTCTGGGGGCCCCAGGGATCAAGAAATCCTGGTAATGGAATTTGTTGGTTTCAAACAAGCACGTATTGTAACTACAGTTTCAGGGTCTAATCCAACTGCTATCAATGTCAATGGAAAGACTCCTACTGATTCAGGAATCAGGCCCTTCATGCTGCTTGCTATTCAGCAATTCATTTCTTGTGTGCATTTTGTGGTACAGAGCAATTGACAAGCCAAGTATTTTACTGCTATAGCCTGGGCAATTACAGAGGAGAGGGTTAAAGTCCATATACTTTGATGGTGTTGAAATATAGTCCTTTCTAACAAATGCCCATATTCTGTATCTCATCTGTTACAGGTACGTTCACATATGTTAACATACAGACCTGGACATCAATCCCATGATTAGTAAGAAAAATGAAAATAACCAGATGTTTGTTTCTCAAAGTTCATGTTGACCTAAAACATTCCATCCAATAATTTAAGATGGAGCTAAACCTAAATATTTCTAAGAGGAAATATAATCTCCAGCCTCTGCAAGGCACTTTAGGCCTCCCAGAATAGAAACTGTTATTCTAGAAACATAGAATGAACGTACTTGTGGGTAAATCGCAATTTCCCTTCCAGTGAATTTTATTGTTTTCCATTTGTTCCCAGCAGCAGAGGGAAAGCCCAAAGCAGTAAGAACTGAAGTCAAGTGCATTCCCTGCTAGGTTCTGTAATTTCCCACAAAACTTTTCCATGAATAAACCTACCTGAATGTATCAAATGTATCTGATACATTCAGGAATATACTTCCAGAATATATCCTCTGATCAAGAGGTTAAATATAGTCCTAGGAAAAAAATTATCATTATTTAGCTTTAATCTGCCCCCATCAACAATTAACTATTTTCCTCTTAATTAAAAACCACGCCCAGGAGGTAAATGAATTTACACTTTTTCAAGGATGGTTTAACAGAAAACTACTTATTGCATGGGTGCCACCACAGATGATTACAGCTCTTTAAAATACAGACAACATGGACAGAGTTATACAGAAACTGTCCAAACTGGGGCCTGGAGCACTTTCCCTATGAAGACAGGCTGAGGGAGGTAGGGTTGTTCAACCTGGAGAACAGAAGGCTCTAGGGAGGACTTACAGCACCTTCTAGTACCTAAAGGGAGCTGACAAGAGAGCTGGAGAGGGACTTTCTATAAGGGCATGTAGAGATAGGACAAGGCTTTAAATGGCTTTAAATTGAAAGAGAGTGAGTTTAGATTAGATATCAGGAAGAAATTCTTGACTGTAACTGTGGTGAGGCACTGGAACAGGTTGCCCAGAGAAGCTGTGGACTCCCCATCCCTGGAAGTGTCAAGGCCAGGTTGGATGAGGCTTTGAGCAACCTGGTCTAGTAGAAAGTGTTCCTCCCCATGGCAGGGGGGTTGGGACTGGATGATCCTTGAAATCCTTTGGCTTCTAATAAAACCAATTTGAGTAGCAGATCTCAAAGATTCTCATCTGAGAAAAATGCAAGAATAGAAAATGAAGTTATCCGTACCCATAGATTATCCACTTTAGGTTTCTCAGGGTTTGGCATCAGTGTATATTAACTATTCTTCTTCTGCATTTTGCATTCCAGCTTTGAATCAATTTTCAAATGAATTGTCTGCGTTGCTGGCAATCATTAATAAATTGTGTCATGTGAAGTAACAGGAAAATAGACATTTTACCATTCTTGACCCACGTTACATAAAGCCTGGTCGATGATTCCCATGGAAGTTATCCTCCAATTTGAGACAAAGTGACATGGGAACAAGCAAGTTACACAGAGCTCAGAAAGATGTGATGGTTTGACTTTTTTCCATTTCTGCTGACTTCCTTTCAAAAGTAAAACTTTTCTTGTCATGTACCGGAGTGATATGCTCAGAAATGCAAAAAGGCAGATGTGACTCAATGGTTCATCTTACATTCCCATGTCTTCAAATATGCTTGCAGGAAAATGGAAATACCTGTTTTTTACAGTATCTGTAACTAAAATACTGAAGTGCAGAGATCCAGATCCAAAATGAACAGCACTGACTAAGGAAGTAATGCTAAAGGTCAAATAGTAGGAAGAACGTTACTTCTGTCTCCAGATGACCAGAGCTGAGGCAAGTGAAGAAGGGAATAAGAGACATCTCATACATCTCTCCATTCAGGTGCATAATACCCCACTGATGCCAAAGGAAGGCTATCATTCTTATAGCATTAAACGTAAATATTTAAACCACTGTAAATCATGGGCCCACTGGATCAGGCCATATTCCCAGGTAAATAGTAAATCCTTGGATTTCAATATCTATATTATGAAGAGTGTCACATATAATTCTATTCCAAATATATTACACGGAATTCACGTAATTGAGGTCTGAAGCTCAGCTAGAAATAGATAATTACAAAATAATGATCCATGCATTATTTCTTCCACAATCTTTTGATTTACTCTTCTGTTCAGAAAAGCATTCCTGCCACTCCACTAACCAGTCAAGTCACAAATCTCTCCCACCAAATTAACAGCCCTTCCTTTAGAAGAATTGCCATATGTGGCCACAACTATGTGTAAGAAAGATCTAGAATGCATATTGCATGTACAATCTGAAATAACTCCTACTACAAAATTCAACAAGGGTGTCTCAGCCTCAGGGGCAGACTGATGTAAGAGGTTCTCTGAAGAGCCCTTGAGCAAATTCCACCACACTGAAGTTCGAGTGTCCTTTGTACAGGGATACACAAATCACAAACTGTGTACGATGGCGCACAAGAACTTAACTTACACTAGTCTTTTGTCTGGCTTTAGCAGCTTGTTGGAAAATTCACTGATGATTACCAGAAAGCTCAAGTTAGGAGGCAAGCATTTTCCATCTACTCCAGTAGCTCCTTGAAAAGCAAATTCAATCCCTTCCCTATTGAAAGAGAAACAGAAAAGAACAGAGTAATCAAGCAGATAAAACAGACAACTAACAAAAGCAATGACCATGGACAAGGTGATGTTACATGGCACATACTTGTGTATCATGGCTATAGATTCTCTAGATTTCACTTGGTCCCAACCAAATGTTAGTGAAAAGCGACGAGCAAGTTCTTTGATGTTTGTAAAGGAAGCAGAGGAGAAGTCCACACCACTACTGCTGTCTTGGCTTTCTGCATGTGTCTGAAACAGCTGCAAGAGAAGTCTCAGATAAGCAAACACAGGTAATCCTACAGGCAAACAAAGCAGCAGGCAGACAGAGAGACAGGCACAGCAAGCAACAGTCACCTCACACAGACAGAAGCCTTACAGAAGAGCTGGTAAGTCGTGCTTCTGAAGCACGTGAATGGAACGACAAGGAACTGACACAAAAGACACTGTTGTGGTCATAAGACAGGCACAAATCAAAAAATAGAAATAAAAAAATGATATGCATAAACAGAGAACCAATTCCTGAAGATGATGGTCCCACTGATCTCATCTCCTCTTGGGTCTTCTGAATCAGGCCCCAGAGGCCTAATTGGCCTGAGATGCTTTCAGAGTAGCACAATGCAGATACAAAGCAGCAAGTTTGGCAGCACCATAGTCAAATTTCTGAGAGTAAGAGTAGGTCAAAAGCACATCTTGAACTCAATTAACTGCGCTTTGGGTTTTTTTTTTCTAACAGAATATGGAAGTAGCTTGTTCTCATCAACCTGTTAACTTTCAAGGTCAAGCAAAGGCCAGAAAGGGCCTGTTGTCTATGTGATACCTAAACACAAAGTCCTGACTATGTCAGCAGAATACATGTAGCCAAATGCTGCTTAGACTGATCTAAACTCAGATTTCAAGGGCTGGTTCACAGATCTAAGCCCCCGGCAGTGTGTGTGAAATAAGCAAAGCTCATGTGTCAGTATGCCCAGGAGGAGCCTGCTCTCTGGATTACAGCAGGACTCCAGGCTAGAAGCAGCTCTGGCCACGGGCAGAGCTGGCAAAAGCAGCTGCTAAAATAGCTAACTGGCTATCAGCAGCTGCAAGCCCCAGCAACTGAGACCCTTCAGAAGAGCTGCAACGCACTTTCCTCCAGAAAAAAAAGCTGAAAATACAGGGGGTTGGAGCTGAACATACATATGCACATCCATGGTTCCTCAAATTCAAAAGGAATTAAGGTTGTCCATAAGACACAGCATAATATCCTTAACATTTGTTACGGTTAAGAGACACTTACCATGTCCCAAGAAATATTTCATAACCTCACATCAGTTCTAACATACAATGCACTGGAAGATTAAAAACATGACAAAAAATCGTGGACAAAAGCACCTTTTAAAATAGATGTAAGGATTTGAAAGGAGTTTTAATTATGACATGCAAAAACAACATAAACATGGAAAGTGCAGGAAAGGAAGTAATTTCTGTCACTAGGTTTTCCAATGACTTTGAATAATTATGGTATGGGAGGTAAAAATCTTCACTGTGAATACAGTTACCATAAGAGCCCCTAGCCTCTTGCTTCAATCTTAACCTTACCTGCTGCAGACAGAGAATCAGTGTCTTGGCACTCTGAATTTTGTTATTGTGCCTCGTCTTGCTTAACGTTTCTTTAATTATGTCTCCAAAATCACTGTAGGTCTATCAACAGTAACAAAACAATTGAGAATTACTATTCCCCTTCTTTAGCACTGGGAGATCACAAATCACGTGACTGTTCAAGTGACACAAGAAGTTCCTAAAACACTCCCAATATCAGAACATGCAAGTTAAAAGATGAAAACTGTACTTTTTATAATATTTCATATGTAAAGCAATGGCTTCTTTAAGAGTAATGTGGGGATCAAAGTTACACTGAAATTGTTAAGTATTAACAACTAACTGTCAATTCTTAATTCATAATTAATTGTTAATTTGTAAACAAGAGCAAAGCCGCATCAGGAGAGAAATAAGAGTTTTCTGTACTTTACCAGTGCTTGCCAATGAAGCAAAGGACAAGATTCATATTCAGGTATTTCCAAAGTTCTGTCAGTTGACTCAAGGAAACTGCCCACTCTGATGTTCTTGGCTCTCCTGAAACCCCTTTCAGAGTGGCTGAAGCTCTACTAAACCCAGGTCATCTAAACCCTGGGACTCATGTGAAATGTAGGCACCTGCATATGGACAGTGTGAGCTGTATGAATTAAACTGACCACTTCACTGTGTGAACCTCAATAGCTGAAACACTCCCCAGCCATAAACTGCTAGTCTGCAGTGGCCTCTCTGGAGAAGCTGAGGAGCAGATGTCCAGACAGACATGTCCTCTTCTCAATTTTCTGTAGCTTTGTCTGCAGTGAGGTAAATTTGTGGAACCAAGAGAGGAGATCTGCCCCACTCCTGCTTGATTTTATAGCCCTGTTGTGATTATACCAGGATTCTGAGCCATAACACTATTAACACTGCATCTTTCACAAACACTGGAGACACTTTCAAAAACTAAAATGCATTGATAGGAAAAACAACCTTATCTAAAACATTACCTTCACATAATACTTATAGATCTCAGCGGCTGCAGTCATCTCTACCACATTATACACTATTAACTTGCAATATGCTGCAAGAAGACTCCGCTTTTTGTGCAAGTCATCAAGTTTGCAACTTTCATCCTTTTCCTCTTCTGTCAGATCTAGGGAAACAAAAGCATTGAAGCTTTGTTCTATTACTTTATTCAAGGTATCTCAATTTAAATGACCAACTTTCACCTAAATAGCACAGACTCAGCTGTTCAGTAACAGATGCCAGTGCTCATTCTTGTGTATATCAGAAAGCACAGGTTTGTTCCCATTTCAAAGCTGCAGCTGATAACACAGTGAAAACACAGTCTTCTTCCACAGTCTTCTACTCTGATCTTCATAGGGCTTTGGCATTTCTGCTAGTCAGAATCTCAGTACAACACTGCTCACAGCTACAGAATTGAACCAGAATGTAGAATAAAAGGCACAAATCCACCAAATGGAAAGGACCAGAAAAATTGCAACCTCATTTTTTTTCCTAGAATAAAACAGATGCTAGAAAAGTAGCACATAACTCATCAGAAACCCTACAAAAGTTGTCACACACAGTCAGCAAGAGTTCCGATGAAATTCTCCAAGTGCTTATCAATAAGAGTGAAAGGAAAAAAAGTCATTTAATAGCATTAAGAACATATTAAGTGTCTGGAACATGAGTTAATTACTAGCTGGAATACTCATGGGAAACAGATACTCTTAAGAGTATTCCAACAGTGCTATGAAGGTGCTTGGGGAGAGTTTCTTGCAGCAGGAGAGCCAAGACACACACTTTCCTGCTGCATATGAAAGCTATCAGCTACCAAAAGACTTCAGTCTCTGACCTGTAATTTCGATGTGGACTGTTCCTGCTTCTAGAATGACTGTGGGCCTGGAAACACATGTAAGGCAAATGACTGATCAAAAGTATCTGAAAATTAAGAGTTTAAACTGGAATGAAACAGCTGCCAGCTGTGCACACAGACAGCACACATAGAGCATCACAAAATCACTTGTTCAGGAAGGAACCTGCAATGGGATGGCAGGGATCCTTTGTGGGGAGAACTGAGAAATTGAAGGCATCATAGAAAAAAGGTTTGAAACAGTTCTCAGGCCATTTAACCCAAAGCAGGGTCAGTTTTATCAGTTTCAGGTACAGAACATACATTTCAGATATATAACATACACAACCTGAAACATAACCTGCTTCAATAACTCTCACAACTAGGATACTACAACCTACTTGTGCAATCTTTTCTACTGTATCTTTACTAATACAGATTCTCTTACTATCTCCCTGTTGCAATTTTGGCCCATCAGTGGTTCTTGCATATATACCATGACCCAAGGAAGCCTAGTGCCCATGACCCAAGGAAGCCTAGTGCCCAAAACTGAACAGAGAACTCCATCTGAACAGCTGAAGGACAAGAGTTAGAGAAATCTAGAACAATGCTTGTTTTGTCAAAGCATGACACTCAAACTTCGCCTCAGAACCACAATGAACAATCTGTTTTCAAAACACTCCCAAAAGAAACCAGCCTTCATAATTATAACCTCAATACCAACCTCCAAATGTGTTTGAAAAAAGGCAGTAGAGCAACAAATACTATTTCCCACTGGACTGAGAGCAGCCCTGAGGAAAAGGACTTGGGGGTGTCGGCTGATGAGAAGCTCAACATGACCCAACAATGTGCACTCAGAGTGCAAAAAGCCAACTGTGTCCTGGGCTGCATCAAAATCAGCATGGCCAGAAGGGCAAGGCTGGTGATTCTGCCCCCCTACTCTGCTCTGGTGAGATCCCACCTGGAGTGCTGTGCCCAGCTCTGGGGTTCCCAGCATAAGAAGGACGTAGACCTGCTGGAGCAAGTCCAGAGGAAGGCCACAGAGATGATCAGAGGGCTGGAGTGCCTTGCCTATGAAAACAGGTTGAGAGAACTGGGGTTCTTCCACCTGGAGAAGGGCAGGTTCTGGGGCGACCCTGTAGCAGCTTCCAGTACCAAAACAGGGCCAACATGAGAGGTGGAAAGGGACTTCTTACAGCAGCATGTAGTGATACAGTGGGGAATGGCTTTAAACTTACAGAGGGAAGAATTATTTCTTAGATATAGGAAAGAAATTCTTGACTCTGGTGGTGGTGAGGTACTGAAACAGGTTGTCCAGACAAGCTGTGGATGCCCCATTCCATATTCAAGGGCAGGCTGGATGGGGTTTTGAGCAACCTGGTCTAGTGGAAGGTGTCCCTATCCGTGGCAGGGGGGTTTGGAATTAGATGATCATTAAGATCCTTTCCAACCCAAACCAGTCTATAATTCTGTGAAATTACAGCTGCCCCACAGCTCCAAAATCAAAACCCAGTGGTCCTTTACTCTGATGGCTTAGAAGGGTCCATGCACTGACAGAGCCACACTGCAATACTGCAAGGCCTTCCTCTAACACCATCATCTGGACTGTGGCAGTCAGTCTACCAAACACTTTCACTCACTGCTTTAGTTCAGCCCTTTTCATCCTACAAGTAAATTGGCAACTGTATTCTGTGGTTAGCTGGTACAGATCAAAGAATTACAGATTTTTTTGTTTGTAAAGGGGCCCAATCAGAAAAAAACAAAGCAACTCACAAAACAACAACAAAAGCATGACCAGACCCTTTTCTTGATACGTTCACTGCAGATGACAAATGATAGCAAAAATGGTAGATTGTTCCTCCAGTGATGAAGATGTCTAACCTTTTTTTTCATCTTCTTCATCCATGAAAACATGTTCCTGGATAAATGAAAGCAGTTTTTCCTGAAGTGGAGTGTTAGGAAGATAACCTAGAAGTCCAACTGCTTCTTGATTATTATTTGAATCCAGGTGACTCAAAATCAGCAACCAGTCACAGAGTATCATGAAGGCCTGTATCAAGCAAACAAAGCCAAAGAAGGATTTACAGACCATGTCACTTTTCCTGCCAATTCCACTTTGCATTTCCATCAATCACAATTGAGTTTCCATCCCACTTCTTCCTTGCAAACTAAAAATTTCTCTTTGCCTCAGCTGTGGTGAAATGCCCCAGCTAAATCCTTAAAAAACTTGTACATTAGGATGCAGCGTATACAAGTATCATGTATGAATACCACCTAAAGATTTTTGAAGCTCCATGGGCAAGAAGAATAGCTCTATTATGTTGAAATATCCCTCTTTTAACACATGAACCACTGGACAATTTCTCCATTTTTTAAGTAATATTCATAGCAAGACATTAATGAAGCAATGATAGGAACCAGCACACTGGTAGGTCTAATCAGAAAACACAATGATTTTCATTCAGATTCAGGCCTTGATTCTGCAGATGGACTCATGCAGACACAAATCTATGTTTGACTAAAGCACTAACTTGTAGTATTTTAACTAACATAACTTCAATTTTTATTTTAAATAAATAGTTGAAGACTGGGTTTTTATGTGTTATTTTTTTGCTAAGAGACAAAACCAGCAAAAATTTAATAGAAGGAAACACCAGTATGAAAAAAAGGCAAGCATTTAAAAGGAGGTCTGAGCACAAATGCTTGTTAAGCGATAGAGAAACACGAACCTTTTCTCTTACATCTTCTTCCTTATGCTGGAGGAAGCCTGTGCAAATCTGACTGAAACGTCTCAGCTCCCTTTTTAGTGGAAAAAGAGTCTCCTAAAAACGCATTTAGGAAAAATGAAAGGACCAATATGTTAGAGACTATGATTCAACAGAGAATTACAGAACAAACAACAGTTGCATCTTTCTTCCACTCATATTATTCATTTAAGATAGCACAGCTGATGATATGATGAAAGAAGCTGACATTTCACAGAACAGCTTACTAGCTATGAACAACTGCATCTGTCACAGTTGCTGAGGCCAATGGAATTCAGCAAGTCACAAACTCTTTGTTTCTCCATCTGTAGGGAGGGCAGCACGTATTCTCCTATTCACTTCATCTTATCTGTATGAAGCAGTGGTAACAATGGAAGTAGAGTCATAAAAACCTCTGGTCCATCCCATCTAATGTTCAATGTGCATTGCCTTCTGGAGTTGGTTTTCTCCCTTCCTCCCCTAATGACTACACAGGGAATGGAGTTCAACTGTGGCACTCTGAAACTTAAGACACCATTCTTTGTTAAGATGAATCCAGTATGGGTGACTATTTGGTTTACTCATGGCCACACAAAACTTTCTGATCCTCCACCAGGTCCAGCCACAGTGCACTGAGCCCTGAGCGGTCAGTGTAAGAGGAATGCCCTTACAAGAGCCAGATTTCATGCTATGCAACTCTGCATTTATAAGACAGGGGATCCATCCCAGGACATGCTGAGGAGAACCAGGTGAAGGGCAGTACATTGCCTTAACACTGCTGGGGGAGGAGCAAGGGGGAAATAACAGAGCTGCTGTCCAGGAAATATTTTTTTTTTTTGCTCTTGGAACTTCTCTATCTGCCAACATCCAGATTTGGCCCTGCAGAGTGGGCCGTCACATCTGCTTCCAATCAAAATCTGCTCCCATATGAAAGGTCACATTAAAAAATGTGCTGCCCCATTACCAGTGGAGCTAACCGTGTCTGGAGTGAAAGGCAGAACACATTAGAGCAGCGAGAGATGGGGACATCCACGCAGGAATGGAATGGGACGGGAATAGCCAGTGAATCAGGGGCCAAATGGGTAACCTCCCAGCTAGCATTTCTCACACAAATGTCCGTGTCAGCGCCCTGTCCTGTATGCACAGGAGCACCAGGGAAGGGGACAGAATGACAGAAGCAGCAGCACTCAGTGGAGTCAGAAATCACCTTGAAGAGGAGCCCCACAAGAACACATTCACACGTGAAACAAAACATAAAAGAGTTTTCTCTTCTGGTGTCTTAAACTAGACTTTCTTCTGAAACACCTGCTAGAGCTTGGTACTTTAAAAATTACAAGAGTAAATAGTCAACCAATGAGAAAATTACCACTTTCCTCGACCTTTCTGCCAGAAATATGTAGGTAAATAAAGAAAATTAAAAAAAGAAACAAAGCTACAGAATGTCCTGGAGTTTAAATTGAATATTCCTTGCTGCTTAAAACAAGAAAACAACAAACTCTTTGGCAGTGAGACAAGTTCCTTATCTCCATCAAGCCCCAGGAATTCGATGCACATGTTTTGCAGTAAAAATAGCGGTGAACCATTGTTCCTGCAGACTGAAAAAGCACATAGACTTTAAAAGAAAAAAAAAAAAGAGGAGATGAGAGAGAGAAAATGCCTCAATTCAATTTGGTTTCCTCAAGAAAACAGACAAACTATCTTCTTATAAGCTTGTTTTTTCAAGAAATCTCAGAAACAGGAAAATTAACTTCAATTTCTTTAAGCCCAACTTTGGGTTTCAAAATTACATCAATGGCCAACCTTGGGAGAATTTTCCGAAACAGCAGCTAGTTGCCACAGGAGAGAAAAATATGTGCACTGGAGAGCTGGCAGGATAATCTGCAAATAAAAACACATGTCCTTTATTTACATGAAAGGCTCAGCAGCAAAAAGTTTAGGACTAAGCAAAGCATTCAAGCCCAACATTCTGCATGCTGCTTGCATGAACATTTCCCAGTTGTATTTAGACCTTTAAAATAAATTTAATAGGTTTACATACAAGCAAGCATTGCCCCCTGAGATACTTCACTACTAAGGTGCTGCTTCTGCAGAACTTCTCTGACATCTTGATGAGATCAAGGGAAAGCAACCCACATACCAAGAAGTGTGTTCCCAGAGGCTCACTTTAGCTTAGCTCCTCGGGATTTCTTTGCAGCCTTTGATGAACGGCAGACTCCTCCAGAGGCCAGTTCAGAGCAGAAGCCAAACCTTGGTGCTCCAATGCTCCATCTAAAGGAATCCACCTCTACCCACCAGCTGCAGGCTCTCTCTACTCAACTAAATTTCACCCCTTCCCAAAAAAACCCACAAGTTCTCTCCAGCAAACAGGTAACATTCATAATTGCTAAAGTATTTCACCCTGCAATCCTAGAATACACAACTCCATCTTGGCACAAACAGTGTTTGAGTTGAGGCAACCAGATAACCAAAAGGCTGCAGCTGAGACAACTGGTAATTATAAATCACTACAAGAGTCAACATGTAAGCAACAGGTCCAAAGTATTCCAATTTCTGGTTACATACAATCTAAAAGGGGTTCCTCACAGTCCCAACAATTTCATATGTACTGAAAGTGAGACTGTGCAGTCACTGGAAATACTGAACATGACAAAGGATCAATCCAGATGTCAGATGATTACCACAGTTCTGAAAAATCTCCAAAATTAATTAATGTAAAGGCAGGAATTTACAGATTCCAGTAACGTTATACCAAAGACAGCCTCAGTTTCCCAGACTGAGAAATGGACACAGTATCTTCATGTCTCATAGGATGTTGATATATAAGATTGTGTAATACTTCACATTTCTTTGTGCTTTCATCAACATCTTTCAATGTTAAATATTAACTACTCACCAGAACAGGCAAACTGCCATGTTCCGTTTCAAACACCAGGAACCTTAAAGTCTTGTCATACAGATTCCACTTGGTGAGATCATGGGCACTGCAGGTGGAAAAGAGATAATAATGATACACTAAGCAAGAAATGAAGACTCACCTGATCAAATGGGTTAAATGTATCCTATTTTTGCCTTCATATGGTGTATAGCAATAACATTAAACAACTAAATATTCATTACAAGGGGGAAAAAGTAAGTTTTCATCATCTAACACTACAACCTTTAGACCATAGCTGTACAGTGTGCATTCCTACCACAAAACTGGAGTGTTATGAGGAGAGGAAAAAGAAGGTTGAGTTCTGTATCTTTTGCTATACTTTCCACATACTCTTCAAGTGCTCAAAAAGGTCTAAAGAACAATTTCCTCAGTTCACTCTAAATTACTGTTTCTAATAGTCTTGAGCATTCTTAACTCAACATCAGACTTCTCTTTGTAAAACCAAAGTATCCCCAGCATGCTTGACAGGTAAAAGTACATTGAGAAGAAGGCCCAATTCCCCTAACCTCTGCACTATCTTGCATGACAATTTACCAGTCTCTGGAGAAGCAAAGTTTTGAGAAATCATCTTTTAACAAATGAAGATCAGATAAATTAAAGATAAAAAGAAGACTACATCTTCTGCAAAGAACGATTGCATTCACTACACCCTCTTCAGACTGACCACCAGTGTTGTCAGTAAGGTTGTGGAAAAACATCCAGCTAAAACAGGGGCACCACAGAGGGAATCCCTGTGTCCACTCTGACATCTCAAGTCTGTAGCATACACTTCTCAGCCACATTAGAGCTGATGCTCAGTAATGAGTCCAAAATAATTCCATATCCAAGCATGCAATTCTATTAAGAAGAAACTAAACCTTGCAGCACCTCTCATAGGTATCACTTTCATTCTCTTGTGAAAACCCCATTAAACCCAGCAAGCAATTCTCACTTTGCATGTGTAAGGTTGACACTTTAAGTATATGGGAACACAAATTGTGTAAATAAACATCTCACTTATGAAAAGCTGCTACTCTTCTCAAAGTAGAATGAATCCGGGATATTTCTCCTGCGTCCGTACAAAATCCTCCTTCCTAAATCACGGAAGTTTGGGAAAGAGAAAGGAATTAGCCAGTGTGGGCCAAGGCAACTACTGTGTTCTCTTCCCAACCAACCCACAAGCTTTGATCAATCTCCTCCAGCCCTCCTCAGTACCTTCACTTTTAAACACGTCTTAACTCATGTCTTACTCTACAGTAAAAAGAAAACAATACAACTGCACAGAAATTCTGTACAGTCCCTGTCATTAATAAACCGATGGCAGCCTCCCTAGACTGCAGTATTGCTAACACAGAGTAAAAAGTAGCAATTAGTCTAACATGGTCCTTCACACAGTTGTTAAGGATCTCTGGAAAGCTAAGTGTTCACATGGTGCTGACCTTCCGTGCTTCCAGCTGCCAGATCACATTCAAAGATAGCTAAAAATATATTAAATACTTTCCCATAGATGCAATTGCTGTAGTTTCCACAAGTATACTATGTGATTCTGGGGGACAAAATACACAACCAGGAATTAGAAGGGAGGAGTTCCAGGAGGAAAATCTCCTTATTTAGATATAGATCACACTACGGAGGAGTCGAAGAATCCCTGGTCTTGCACTTATCTTGTTTCTCATAAGTACACATTCTCCCACATTGACATAGATCTCTATTTAAGACCAATAAAATTAATCCAATCTGAGGTTAGGGGATTCTTTGGCTTGACACATTTTGCAATATCCCTGTGTCCAATATAAACCTGCCAGTGTTAACTCTCATACCATGGCATGACACCTGTTCATGACAGCACAGTTGATCAGATCAGCTGCAGGCTTCTGTTGTTCAGCTCAGCCAGCAAGCTATTCATATCCCCACCAGCTGTTTCTGCTTTTTAGACCTAATGAAAAGCTTTGAGGGAGACTGCAGTCCTCTTTCAAGGGGAAAGTCATTATTTCAAAGACCCTCAAAGCTATACAATCTGCATTACAAACTGCTGGGTTTTCTTCCCTACATCCAAAGTGACAGCATAAAGGGCATCCTGTGCACAGTCAAATATGGAGAACTACAGAACTGCACCTTTTTGGGAAGAGCCTCATCACCTATAGATTGACAGCACTTACTGGCTGATTTTGCACATAGTATCTTTGGCCCAGTACTGGAGTAACTACAAAGCAACTACAGACCTTAGTCCAGAATATCTGGTGTAGCACTTTTGTTCTTCACAAGTACACATTCTCCCACACTGACACAGATCAACAAAATAATTCTAATCTGAGGTTACGGGACCTTTTGGCTTGACACATTTCACAACATCAGCTTCCAATAAAAGCCTGCCAGAAGACATACAATGCCCTGTTGGTGGTGTGGACTACCTTGTTTATTATTTTCTCCACTCTATTCCTGCCAAAATATACTGCCAAAATATATCTGCTTCATTAAAATGTGAAGAACCATTCTTTTCAGAGGTGCAAACTCATCTTTTAGAGTTCTGCCTCCCTCAAGACGAAACAGCAGGCAAAGAATAGTTCCATATCCCCCTTAATTTTGTCTTCCTTTTTTTCCTAGGGAAACAGTCTGCTTACCCCTCAATGAGTCACACTCACCTTTTGCCAGAAGCAATCTAGTAACTGGTTAAGCTGATCCATCAACTCATCTATCATTTGAGTTCGAGCACAATCCACCTGGCTATAGATGGCAATTTCTTCACTGCAGAGGATATAATAAGTCCTGGAGGAAGCCTCGAGGACAGACATGTCAGAGTGTTTGGCCACAATGTCTTTTATCTCTCTCAGCAAAGCATCCAAATGCTGCAGGTGATAAAAGGGGTATTATAGGTAAGTTGTACAAAAATCCTCTTATGCTTTAAATCATTTCAGAAGGCCCATATATCCTTACAGGTCATATAAACAAGATGAAACAAGTATCAGTCTAAGGAGGAGAGGGGTAGGATTGGAGGACACTATTTTTTTTTTCTGTGTTTATAGCTCTTTTTCATTATTATGTCTCTGGATCTTCCTAAAGAATGAAGCAACTGCTTTAAGTTCTACTTTAGCAATACATGTTTAGCACTACACAGGGAATGTAAGATGCCTTCCCAAAGGACAGGTGTGTCTCCAAACAATGGAAGTTGTCTCCCTCAACAATGGAGAATGGAGAATGTTTTGGACCACGTCAGTGACTGGGTCTTTGCTCTTAGTGGGAGAGGTAACTTGTGCCATTCTGCTGACTTGTTCTCTTTCCAGTTCAAGTTTTGGGCTGGAATTAACCTCAGAGTGTCTGCCTAACACTATGTCCCTGAAAACATCCCTGCTTAAGAATACATGAAGCTATTTCAAGGATTTCATCTATCCATTTCTGACCATCCCTTTCCCATCAGCAGATATATTATCTCCTATCTTATCTTTCAGTTACTGTCATTCCCCAGCAGCTGGGAGTCAGCCTTCACAGAGAATGAAACCTATTCTGTAGTAAACTCCTGGGAGACACCAACTTAGACACAAGGCATAACCCACCCTCCCTCCAGCCAGGAATTAAAAAATCCAGGGGTGGGTCTACCACACAAAACCACAAATCGTTACCCACCAAGGCCAGACGCAGCATATCAGAACTAATAAGCACTAAGGCTTTTCTTTGTAGCTCCAAATCAAAAAGTAAAGCCTGAATAAGACCACTTTCCTTAAGGTATGAGACCATTTCATTGTATTTCAACAATTTCCTACTTGTTCCAAATCCCATTAAACTCCCTACATTGTCACAAAAACTTAGTACATTCCACATGAACCAATTACCCCAATTCCTATTCACCTTCTCTAGATGTCCTGTACTGTAAACATCTAAATCATAATACTGAGGAATCTGCAGAAGATTTGCCACTTTTTGTGCATCTGTTGAATACTGCAAAGAAAAAACAGGATATGAGTACATTGCAGGAATTTTAATGAAATATTTAACATGCATTCACAGAGCAGCTGTTAGTTACCTTTGCCAAGAGCTGAGGAAGCACCATAATAAAGTGTTCAGTAATTTTGGTACAATCTTCCAATTGTATTTTCTTCTCTTTTACTGACAAAATCTGCAGATAAAGCATTTGGTTTCAATTATAAAATCTCTGAGATTTGAGTGGAATTTTACATGTAATCCAAGCTTAATTCCCATTGCATTGTCTCAAGCATATCAAGCTAAGATAGAGATACTTTTCCATGAAGAAAACCAGATGCTTTTTTTTGTTAACCTTACATTAGATACAATTTGCTGAACAGCTATATGTCAGGGATAAAATGCTCATCATTTGTCAATAACATGCTTCAAGCAGCTCTCCTCTAATGCTCATCTCCTTCAACATCCTCTTCTAGTAAGATCTAGTGGTAAAAAGACACTGCAACATTTTAAAAAAAAAAATCTATTTTATTTCCTAAGATACACCTGCAACTAGGAACAAGCTGTCTGGCAAAGTACATAAGGCAAAGATAATGTGATGACAGGACAATAAATAAGACTAAGATGCACTGACTTTTTTGGCTGCACCTCTGCCCACTGGAGGATGACCTTCAGCTGCTTCTCTGACTGTTGCGAGGATGATTTCGATGAGAGCACTTTCCTGGGCATCACTCAGTGCTGGAAGTAAATCAGTCTCAGCATCACACAAAAGAAAAGTGAAAATGCAGCAACAACTGATGTAAAGCCTACTCATTTACCTGAGCAACTGTGGAAGGACAGTAAAGAAAGAGAGATGCAGTATTGCTACATAAACAGAGTGTGTTTGACTTCATTTGAAGAAAGCTATTTTCTATATTTACTGAGTACCATTAATCCCTTAATGGCTAAACTTTTTTGGACAGTTGGGCTCACAAAAACACAGGCAGTTTCAATGAGGTCTCCTACTGACTAGTGTCTCATTTAGGACAAACCTTCTTCTTTGAGTAGCAAAATGTTCTAACTCACTGGGTCTACAAACTGATTTTAATCACACAACCAACTCCAGTTCTACTACAGCAACTATTCATAGAATCATATTATGGTTTGGGTTGGAAGGGACTTTAAAGATTTTTTTAAGTTCACTTCAAAATAATTCTACCACAAAAAATCCTCTAGTGTTAGATGTCATTGAACTCAATACGTTACTCATTTTCTTTTGAGGCAGAAACAAAAGCCTGACAATAACTGCATTTCAATCAATTAAAACTTTAAGATTTTTAAGTTTTGGAGAAAACTTAAGTTAAGAAAAGTAAGTGAACACTACATAAGCATTATGGCTTAATTATACAAGTATTCTTGCAAAGTTTCTAAACTAACATTACAGAAATACAGGATACTGAATAAAACATGTATGTTGATATAAATATTACATCAGCAGTGCATTGAGTTGCATCTGCTTTGTGACACTTGGGGACCACAATTTGGGACCAAATGGTACTGCCATATAAAATGATCCTAAACTAGCTAAGGCAAGGTTCAAAAAATACTATGGGGAGACTCATTCAGACAAAACTAAGTTCTTTGCTTACCCACCTTCTCCATCTTCTTCAGCATTTTTTAATAGAAGAGTGGTCATGCACTCCCAGTCTTTCAGGAATTTGCCTGCCCAATCCCACAAGCTGTCTATTAGGTATGCAACATGTTTGTGTAGCTAGGGATTAAAAACACAAGCTTATAGAAGCAATCACATCACTAAAAGAAATAAAGCTTCATAAGTTCCTCTCCCTTAGTCCAATGACAAAGCTCTGCCATTCACACATATTCACATGCAGTAGTACACCATATTTAGTTTGAGGCCAATCAACATTTAAACACCATGTCTTCAATCTGATACAAAGCAGGAAAGTGGGGTGAAAAAGGAGGAAAAGCAGGCAAAAACATTTTATTTTCTCTTAATACAAATTTTAATTTAAATTTAATTTAAACAACCTCTGAAACTAGCTTCTGTATTGCTTTATATTGCTGTCTGTAACAGCTAAAAGTCCAGTCACAGGACAAGAAACAAGTCATCTATCCAATTCTTTGCAGAAAGATTCAAAACTGCTGTGCCTGAGACACTTTGGCCATGTAGAGGTCTGCACCACTGCAAAAGCTAAACACGAACTGTTTATCAGCACTTAAGCTGATAAAACTCTCAATAAAACTACAGGTTTGGGTCAGCATGGAGCCATGGTACAGCAACCCACATCTGCCTGCATAAAGACATGGACACATTCCAAAAAAACCTCACTTAGTGGCATTAATCTTTCAGCTTACTTCCAGAAACTGCCTCAACACTGATTCTCTCCATTAGCACACTTGTAAATTAGTTTTAATACAACAGAACAGAAATGGATTCATTAAAAACTTAACCCAGAGAGTAAAAACATTTCAAACACCAAACATTTTGGAGCTCACCAACAGAAATTGCTGTCAAAACATGCAGCACTGGATTTAAGAGGCTTACTACAGGGGCTATTCTCCTCACCTCACTCTCCAGGAAAAAGTGTATTAATCTTTTCAATTGGTCAGTACTCGCCCCAAACTTTCGTCCTCCTTTGGGCTGAACTTCTTTATCTCCCTCATGACTAAGCAGCCTGCCAACAGAAAAGGAAGTCAGTCCAGTTCTGCCACGTTCTCCTTACACTCATTTACCAATGAAACAGTAATTCTCTCAAGATCACAAGGACTGTATTTCTCTTAAGTGTCCACTTTACCCCAAATCTCATTCGACTTTTTTATCAGATGAAAGGAAAAAAATTAGATTGTTCTGCGTTATGAGAGATATGCTGTCCCTGTGGATGCAGAGACTATTTCTGACAGTTTCACAGGTACCCTGCCAGCTTTCTGGGTAATGGATGCAGATTCCACAGAACTGATCATAGAATGAGCTCTGCTTGAAAAGGGGCTTGCTCTAGGCCAAATTTAAACCTTAACAACACAACAGAGATATTACAACACAGCCACTATTTACACCACATTACGTCTTGGAACTGCAGCTTCTTAAGGAAAGCACAATATCTTGTAATTGTAAGAGGCAATTAACGTCCCAAATACAGTGGAAAAACTGCTCTTCCTCTTCTGTCTGAAGTATGAAGCACAGTGTGACACTTCCATTTCCATTTCCCCCCTTATCCAAAATGACTGTGACTACTGCCCACAAAAAGTGCTAATCCCAAGATAAATACAGGAAGGCCATCCCTGCAGACTAATATAAGGCCCAAACAGCTTGGATTTAAGAGCTGGACCACACTACTAAATGTCAGCAAAAATGTCAGCTTGTGCATTCAGGAAGTGCTTCTGCTGGTATAATTTATGCCAGCTAAGTAACCTAAGTTAAAACACGCAGACATAGAGGAGATTTTGTGCAAACCAAGAAAAAGGGGCAGCAGGGCTGGAAAGCATAATCATTTATACTAAAACTTAGCAGTATGGCCAGGGAAAGGAGGGTGTCACTAACATGTCTTATCACACAAGAATGAACATTCTATACTGGTAGAAGTGCTGGAGAGAAGCACAGGGCAAAAAAGAACAAGGATGAGATTTACAGGGTCAAGGTGTGCACAATGCACTGGCAAACTGGGTAGGAAAACTAAAGTTATCAGGGCAATCACTTCGATAGCAAAAAGCAGCAGAATTCTGAGAGGAAAAACATCTAATTTATGAGCACATATTAGGACCAACACAAAAGACTAAGTCTAGCAGATGTGATAGCAGACTCGTCAAGACAGAAGTTTCTCTTCATTTGTCTTTCTGTTGGACTTGGCTCCACAAATTCCAGAATGCCAACATTTCAGTTAGACAGGAAAAGACAACTACGAGGAGATTCTGTATGTGTGGAAACACAGTTATTATTTCTGAATGGTCCCCCACAAAATCCTTGCCTAAATACTTTTATTTTCATTCCTTTTTTTAAGTCAAGAATATTTCTTTCTCAGTAGAGAAAGAATATTTGTCTCTTCCCTTTTTAGCATGCCAACTCCATTCGATTTCATGCAACCATTGCTATAAGAAACCCATTTATAGGAGTTACTCCTGGGGAAGATAAACCCTGTACTTCATTAACCTGACAGGAAATTGGGAGGGCCTTCTAATCTGCTGCATCTCTCATTATTCAAAGCATTTACAATGTATAAGGCAACTTCCAAAGGGAGAAGAGGAGGCCATTTTTGTGATTAATCACCAAACTATGAAAATCCAGCAGATACCAGGTGACAGATTAGCTTGTAAGAACCAAAGCAATAGGAAAACAAAGTAGAAAGAAAGAGGGCATGTTCTCAACATAACATGGCACTTGTGGATCAGTCAGTCTGTGTTAGTCTTCCAACTTTTCTCATGCCTATTGTTTCAGTGCTGTGCAGGAAAATAGGCAATTACCCCCAGACAGCACTTCTCTTCTGATTCACCAGAAGAAACACGCTTTCAGCAGAAAAATTAATGCTTAATGTCGCCCTTAAATAAATCCACCTTCATTCCAAAACAAATGAGAATAAGCAAGAAGGAGGCAGGCAGAGATACCTTTTATAAAGGAATTCCCCAGCTGCCACTGCAAGCGGACGGTGTGTGGTATAAACAAACTGGTATAACATTTCACAGTCTTCAGCTGATAACACATCCTCACAGTTCCTGGGCAAAAATAACAACGGAAGTTATAGACCAGGTTTATCTGCAAAGAATAGTATGAATGCTATGTCCAGCTTTCACTAGACTTGATTCTCCATAACCCTGCTACTTGTTTACACAGCTATGTGTACATTTTTGTAGGGCATTTCTGAAAATGCTCTCAAACAAAATTGGCAGTGTTCTTTTACTCACTGTGTAGAGAAATAGTGCAAGCCATGGTAAATCAGGCCCACTGCATAGACATGTACATTAATTTAAAGTATAATTATGGTTGATTAGTGATCACAGTAAAAAGAGCAATAATAATAAAACAGGAAAATAATGCCTCTACTTTATGCTTAGATGCTCACTATAGAAGATAATAAACAATACGAAACCTTCATTTTGTAGTAAAAATTATTTTTAAGTTATTTATTCCAGTATTTTAGAACCTACATTCTATTACACTAGACTTGTACAGAGTCCCATGTAAAAAGAAACCAAAACATATTCTTGATGGCACACTTACAGCTGTGACCTCTCTGCACAAGCACATTCAAAGTAATGACTTTTTTCATTCAGCTACACATCTTGAGAATACCATATGCCAACTAGTGAACCTAGAACACTCTCTCTGAGAGGTAGAAATGGTATTCATATCAAACTTTTACAAAGAGAAACTGAAGCATCAAGGATGAATAACCCAATGAAGAGATACCAGAGCAGTGAAGTCCAAAGCAAGCATTTCAGTTTCCCAATACCTGCTTCTTGCTGCCACAGCAATGTCACTGGACTAGGCTACTTGAGAGAATGAAAGAGCAACATATGAAATCCTTACACTTACTACACCCAGGTGAGAGGAAAGGGTTTTTATTTATCACTGCATTCAATCCTTGAGTAGTAACATTTTAAAACCATCTACAGCTGTGGTCCAATACCCTCTCTACAACAGAGGATTCATGCTATTCTCTTGCTAAGAGCGATGGCTAAAAAAAAATCAGCAGTCCTTCCTATGCTAGCACATTTGTCTCCAACCCATTGCATCCTTCGGCATCCTCACAAGTCACAAAGCCCCAAAATATCCTCCAAGTGAAAAAGAAGTGAAAAAGAAGTGAGCTCACATTAGGTGAGAGTATCACTGGAGCATCCATTAAAAAGGCCTTTAAATGAGAGTGCTAATGGTATGTCTCCAAAAGTGATAAATTAGTCTCACAGGATAATGTGAAATAAAAGCTGCCTTACATACTTAAGGCAGGTTTTGGCAGACTGTTTAAACATGCAATTACCTTGAGCATATATTTGCAGTAATAGGACATACAGGAAGTTGTCTGATAATACATATCAAGAAATCAGCACAAAGGAAAATATTTATGTCACTCAATCAACCATCCCCAGAACTGGGAAAGTAGAGTAAAAATGTGTCTATCAATGTTAAACAGTAAAAAAATGAAAGAATTAAAATGGTGCATTAGAGCATATGAATAAGCAGTGGTCTGTCCTGTGAAGCCATAAATGATCAAATTTATTAAACTTCTAGAAGTTTAACAAGTGAGAGTAAAACAAAGAATGACAGTAAAGAGCACTTACAGGAATAAAAAGACATGATATAACAAGTATTAAAAGACTATGGGGAATTTACAGAAATAAACTAGCAGTCTGACAAGGTTTCTTTCATTCTTTTTAATGTTAATCTGTTATTCAGTTCTCTTAAAGCACTAGTTTCCATGAAGATGTCTTTGTCATTTTCTCTATATGTACCTTTTTTTTCAAAACCTTGGTTCTTTGCAAAACCAAGTGGACAGCTTGGAATATAAGAAATTTCTACACAAACATACGGTGATCTAGATTGAACCACTACAGAATCACAGAGTGCTGAGCATGGTCAGCACCTCTGCAGATCATCCAGTCCAACCCCCTGCTCACAAGAGGATTAGCTACAGCAGGTTGACGAAGGTTGTGTCCAATCTATGAAGTCAAGGATTCTACAACATCTCTGGCAATGTGTTCCAGTACTGGATCACTCCCACAGTGAAAAACTTTTTCCTTATGCTTAAATGGAATTTTCTGTATGAACATGCCAGTCAAGCATACATATTTTTTATATTTAAATTTTTTCTTCTTTATATTTCAGGTTTTCTCTCTTTAGCATATTTATAGAAATTATTAATGCAATACCTAAATGTTTCTATTTTAAAAGAGTTCCTTGACTAAACTGTTCAGATAGCCTGAAGGGCTCGGCAACATCTGTCTCTCTGGACAGAAATTAAGGACTCTTCCTTTCCAGTACTAATGAAACTGCCTTTCCATAGGTATTTTCTATCCTTAGGAAAAAACCTGGGGATCCTGGTGGACACCAAGTTGAACATGAGCCACCAATGTGCCCTTGCTGAAAAGGTGGTGAATGGTATCCCAATCTGCATTAAGTGTTACCAGCAGGTTTGGGGAGTTGATCCTTCCTCTCTATGCAGCACTGGTGAAGCCACACTTCGAGTGCTGGGTCCAGGGCTGGGCTCCCCACGACAAGAGACATATTGGGAAGAGACCAAGGAAGGGTCACAAAGATGATCTGGGGATCATCTCTCCTGGGACTGGAGCATCTCTCCTTTGAGGAAAGGTCAAGGGAGCTGGGACTGTTCAGCCTGGAGGAAAGAAGGTTCAGGGGGGTTTTAGCAAACGTGGTAGAGGGAGGCTCTGCTCAGTGGTGCCCAGGACCAGAAGCAACAGGCACAAACTGAAACACAGGAGGCTTCTCCTGAACATTGGGAAACATGTTTTTCCTGTGAGGGTGAGAGAGGACTGGCACAGGCTGCTCAGGGAGGTTGTGGAGTCTCCATTGCTGAGATACTCAAAAGCCATCTGGGTGCAGTCCTGGGCAATGTGCTCTATGTGGCTCTTCTTGAGCAGGGGGTTGGACCAGACAACCCTTCTAACTTCAGCCATTCTGTGATTTCCAAAATCCAAACCTCCCTGTTTTTAATAGTCTTCTAAGAGCCTGGGAATTTGCCAGTGACATTAATCTAGTGCAGTGTTATTTCCTGCCTCCTCAAGACATACAAGGTCAGATGCAATAGCTCCACCTGCGAATGAAGCACCCCCAAACAGCAGAGAAGCAAAGGAAGGGAGAAGAATCCATTTTCTTCTCAGCACAAGCTGACAGACACTCCTGACACCACTTGAGCACCTGATCTTTTGGGTTTTTTCTTTCTTGAGTGGGAGGGAATACCTGTGTGTACTACTACTACTATTACTGTTCAACCACTACTCTCTGAGCCACAATGAGGTTTACACTCATAACTCCCACTGAAATGAGTGCTCAGAAAATGGGTGCCTTTCTTTCTTACATACAAAAGCCAACCATCAACCACACAAAGAATACTTCAAATACAGCAAAAATACCGCTGCAAATTCACAGCCCTCAGAATACCAAGCAACAGATAAAGGTTAAGCCAGAAGTGCCTGCCAGTGTTCAGGTGCCTAAAAATAAACAGGCATGGCCTTCCACATACCAATCTCATGACATACCATTTTCTCTGCACTTCAGTGTGAACATGTCACAAAGAAGGAACCGGGACATTCTAAAGGGAGATCACAGACCCATTTTGTTCTGCATATGGCACCAGTTGAAAGATTTCATACCTTGCTTTTTGTCTCATTTTGTTGCAAGCAAGAGGTATGACTGCTGGAGTTGCTTGACTTGGTCTGTGCTGTTGCTCACACCAAGGATAACCATCAAAATCACAAGAGTAAAACAAAAACACACCTGATGCACTTCACAGAGTTTTATGCTAGTCTTTGTTTTTAGTGGCTGTGCAGGGTAAGATCTGGTACACATTATGGTGATTGACAATACAAGCTATAGCATCTCAATCAAAAAAGAATCCGTTCACTTTGCATTTAAAATTAAGTCAAGTTAAACATCCAAATCTGCAGATGCATTGTAAAAGCAGTGTTTGTGCACTGAGCACTATCAACGTAAAAAATATATGTTGAAAGTATTCTAATGTCTGCAATAAAAATTTTAAGTACAGAAATCATGTCCTACTGATCTGTTCTGTAATCTCACTCTCACTCCCCAGCTCATATTTCAAGACACACTTTGGTGATCAGAAAAATGACAACATGGTTGCCACTACAATGTAACAATAGTCCTTTCCCCCCCACTGTACAATAGGATTAGCATATACACTGTGATTATGCTGTGGCAGACTGATGTGTTTTGTGTTTAAAACTAAGTGTAATTTCTAGTTACATTTAACTAATGTAAATCACAGTCATTTTCCCCTGTGCTGCTTACATATTCAAGCTAATTGCAGATTTGTGCCCTTACCCACACCACTTGTAACCTTTCCCCATGCATCCACTGCAGTTACCTAATTACTTTTGCTGCTCTTTTCCATAATCCCTCTACTCTTTTAGGTAGTTAAGCACACAAAAATTAACAGAATTGTCTAGCAGTAGGCAAGCTAAACTAATTTACCTCCTAAAAGGCAATGCTTTCAGTAAGATACCTTGGTCTCTCATTGTCACTCATATTTTCTCCCTCTTTATTTCCTTCCTAGTTCTATTCCCTGTCAGATCCTTTGCAACATTAATGCTAACAATTATGCATAATTCAGTACCATTAATAATTTCTATTATGCTAAACCTCACAGGCTCATTTCAGTTTCAGGATCGCATCATGCTGTGCAAAAATAGAAAACTACTAGCCCAAAGACTGGCATTCAACTGAGACAACATGCAACAAACAAGAAGGAAAAAAAATCTCAGCTCATAGAGATACACAAGAACAAAATACAAATATATGATTTGAAAAATACCAAGTATATGCATAGCAAGAGAGTTCTGGATCATCACTGGGATTTTTTTTTAATAATGTAACACATATAAGTAAATTAAAAGATCAGTGTTTTCACTGCCTCTCTAGCTATCAAGAGAGAGAATGTAAAGGCATAGCACTTTTATGGGCCAGTAGTACATAGAATAGTCAGTGGATATTCCACAGGACTGGAATGCAGTGATGGTTAGGAGATGCTCAAACCTGTTACTAACATACATGGAGCACAGCTCGGCTGTCACAGTAAAACATCACATAAATGGGCAATTAGCTCCTATATTCACCCAAAAGACAACTCTGGAAGTCAGTAAAAGAAAGTTACTGACATAACACATTTTTCCCAAGAAAAACTATTGGAAGAAAAAAAACTATTCCTGGCCTTGCTTCTTGATGACTCATGTCATGACACAACAAAATATTTATTCCAAGATAAGAGATATGTTCTGAAGGTCAGTACCTCACCAGTTAAGATTATATTATTTTTTTTAAATAATTAATGATTCCAGATCAAATATAGGGAATTCAGATAGAGATTCTTGCTAGTAGCTTTAAAAATAGAAACTTGACCTGAAAGGTCTCTCACAGCTCTCTAAAAATGCAAGTTGGGCCGCTTGAATTCAGTTGCCAAACTTGCAGATGACAAAAATTAGTCATTCAAAGAGAAGCCAAGACAGCATGACAAAAGTGGCAAAAATTTTATTACACCAGTGCATACTAGTAGCCATGCCATTTATACAAGCTGTCATTTATTATTCTATTATCCCCTTCAAGGCAGGGGAGTTGCAGTCCCCAACTCCATTTCATGCTTTACTGCACGTATCAAGCAGCATTATTGCTCAATATTCAGACACTGGTTCTGAGCTATGAGACACAACAGCCCTGCAGGTCTTTGCTTCTGCAGTGCCAGCAGCAAGTCCTTTCTGCCTCTATTGTAGGTACTAAGGCATCAGCTTTTCAAGAGAAAAGGATCTTGATGCAGGCTCTTATTAAGAAACCTGTACATGTGACTGTCTATACTGTCTGCATTCTCTTCACACAGAGTCACAGATTGGTCAGGACTACTCTTACCAAAGAGAAGAGCAGTTGTTGAATTTGAGTCCCCAACTCAAACTTTCACCACTCCAATAATTAAGCCAAATCAGTAGGGCTCAGAGCAACTGCGGGGGGGGGGGGGGGGGGGGGGGGACAGTGGAAGAAAGCAGGATGGCTATGCAACAGATGAGCAAAAAGAAAGAAAAGAATGTATTTGCTAGGCCTCTACACAGCCTAATTAAAAACAATTTCATAATGTATTAATTTTACTTATGAAAATTACATCTTATGATGGAAAAATATCATTCAGAAAACTTTAGAAGGCATTTCTTCACACTGGAAACCATATTTAAGCAAAATTCTGAAAAAATTGCTTCAGGGAAAAAGAAACATTGATCAAACTTTTATAGCTGCAGCTTGCATTAATGAGAACATGATCCCTTATAATAAAGCCAGAGATGATAAACAGCTGCAGTGCCAATATAGCTCTTGTTAATTCAGATACGGAACAAGTGCAGCCGTAAGTGGTGTATGGAATCTTTGTACTTCAACAATGGCGAGCTGCTCCTCCTAGCACAGGGACACGTTATCCATGGACATTGCATTGTGCTTTGTTCCAGCAGCTAGGCACCATGGGGAACCAAGGGGTGCAGAAATGGACATTGTGAACACAGGAACAATATAACCCTGGCTACTACTAGTGAGGCCCAAACAATGGCACTACCTTCCAAAGAGGGTGCAGTGTTCACAGCATCATATGCTGCTCTGATGTGCTATTGAAGGAGGCCTGGAAAAATGCCATTCAAACCAGTGGAATGTGAAGTGAGATAGGAGACTAGAAAGCAGCACTTCAATATACAAACATACTTGGAATTTAATGCAAACATCTACAACACCATCTTAGTTGGACCACTAAGGTCTACATGCTCCTCTAGCAATGACTAATACTTCTGGCTTAAATAGAGAAGCAAATCCCACAAGGCTATTGGACAATGTATCATGCTGTACATGGAAATAAGCAGCTGCATCACCAAAATTCAACTTACACTCTCAGACAGAAGAGACACTGAGTCCTAACATCTCAACTGTATTATCAATGGAATGCAGTGAAGATTTTATTCCCATTTTGCTTTGAAGAAGAGGGACAGAAAATTTATTCTACACATATAGAAAATAAAGACATTTCTAAAATAAACATGCTGCTCAAGGATGCATCAGAGTAATATTTATATACTTCCGTAATGCTAAGTCTAATTCTTCCCCACATTTCCTGCTTGCCATTATCCTACCAAATCTATGGCTGGCAGGTAAATTTCCAAAGAAAACAACTCTTCGGTTGGTTTTCCACCTCAGCAAAACCAAAGTATCAAACACTTGCTCGTTTCTTGTCAGACAGTCTGCTATGGGCTCAAAGGCTACCAGATTCTCTACCCTGGAGCCAAGAATCCAAAAGTCCAAATTCTAGCAACAGCCTCAAAGCTCAAGGCTTCCTGCATCAGGTGCAGAGACAGGGAAGATGGCAGAGTTCTCCAAGCTTCTGGTCAAGGCCTGGCAATCCTGGGACAAAAGATGGAGTGGGGACCCCATCTTCAGTGGGAACTTCCCCCAAGGCAGTCAAATGCTCCTTTTGAGAAAAGCCAAAATTTAAAAAGATGGAATTTCCTTTCAGAGGGAAATATAAAGATATAAAAATGTAGTTTTTAGATTGAATCTCAGCACAAGGGTTTTCTTAACACTGGCATTTCCAGCAGAAAGAAAATACCATGTCTTGAGCAGCTTTATCTGTAACTCACATCTTGCCAAAATCAACTGTTTCCCAACAAGTAACTGATTACAGGAAGATTCATCAGGATTGTACCTGGATCTTGTTGCCATTAAAACAATACAGTAAATTAAAAAAGAAATTATTTACTGTGACATAAGCATCAAGAGTTTCATGGCTTGAACTGCTACTTCATGGTCCTTGTCCAGAGGCATGGACACAATTCGATCCTAATGGATGTAAAATGACAATAAAAAGATGTAACATGGTTTGCTCTCAATAAACATGTATTTTTGCTACAGCTAGATCATCTACACTAGTACAGCAGAGATTTATTTTTATTTCAGCAGCTATTTCCTAAGAGACATAAGGCAACTTGATTACTACCAAGTAGTTCCCCAGCCCCTGAAAATTAACAGCATGTTAATTTTTAACTGAATTAATCATGCAGTAATATGATATTTTTTATAGATGTAATGTATGCGTTCACAAGAAATCAACTACACACTACAAATTAAAAGTGACTGACAACTTGTTTCTAGGATGTTACTACTGGCACTTCAGTATGTTAAATGAAGGTAAGCCTCAAATTACAAGCATTATATAATCAGTTTCTCCCATTAACAGTAAATTGCCTGCACCTACACATTACAGAAGTCAATGCCTTGCTGGAAAGACAGTTAGAGCTTAAGTCATAAAGATACCTCATGGCATAGCAGCAACATTGCTGACCTCCAGGATTCGCAATATTGTAACTTAGTACACATGCAAACAGCTCAGAAAACTGGAAAACTTCCCACCCCATGGAACCAAGAACTTGCATACCTCAGTGTGGCCTATATCTTTAAGATAAATTACACCTTTAGACTTGTTTGATTTGGGACTAACCGTTTCCCCATTTAACATATGAATTCTAAATCTCTACATTCATTTTCCTTTGCACCTTCCTTTTTCTAACAATTCAGAGGGAAGGTGTGTAAGTCCATGAATCCTGAGTTTGAACACTCAAGGGTAACAGAGGGAGCACGTGCAACTCCTGCTTGCAGGAAATAGATTGATGGTTATATGATTACATTCCTCGTCACTGGGAAAGCATGATTTAAATTTTGAAACTTGTATTTAATGTGTAGCTGTTTGGATTTCTTTTGTTTAGAGGGGAAGGAGTTGTTTTTGGGTGGGAGGTGGACTGGGGGATGGAGTTTGCAATAATCCATTTATACTGTGTCCTCCACACAGGGAGATCACAGTACAAACAGCCTGGAGCTATTTCATCAGTCTTTATTGAATACCAACCCTGCATTTGGTTACACAGCTTACAGCACACAGAAAGATAAGGGACTACCACAAAATCATTTAAAACACGGGTCAGTCTTAGACAGCCAAGTTTCATTCTGAGTAATTTATTACTAAGATACCGATATTAATCTATTTCTTGTTCTTGGAGGATATCTGATAGGCATTTTAACTATTAGGGACTGCTTTGATATACAGGTAAGCCTTGCACCTTTTGCAAAAAGAACACCGACTGCCACCATATGCAGGCATTGATTTGTCCTGACATTGAATCATGTCTTGATTCACAGAGACTGAGATATCAGGGACTGAGATATCATCTTGAGTTTTCTATTTCAAATACAGAGAAGGTGCAACCCTGCTAGGATAAGAGCAGCTGACAAAATCATTACCAAGGCCAGGGTTAAAGAAAGTAAAGGGCTTACTTCTTAAATGAGTCAAGATGTTGGAATATGATAAAGGCAGAGTACAGAGCCAGTGAAGCCACAAAACAAGCTCTCAAAACTACAGTGTATCACCTGATTTGTTCAGAAAGGAGATAAGGGATCCTTCTTCAAGACTCATACTGACATGGTAGATCAAGAGAGAGCCATTCCCACATCAGTGTGATACATGGACAGCCAGTCCATTACCTACAAGGTTAACCCATTATCAGGGGCAGCAAAAAGGGGATCTTTAGCATATCAAATTCCTTATCATCTGCCAAAGATCCTGTAAAAAAATCTCGACCAATCTGGATAAATGGTGGAGATAACTGACCACAGTGCATACTAACACCATTCTGTGTGAACTAAAGTGAAATGGAAGATTCCATAGAAACAGAGAGAAACATCTCAGCAAAACTCCTTCATCCACTCAGTCAACAAGGTTGTTTCTGCAGGAGTGTAAGTTCCTCTCAGTCAAGAGAGTGGGGAGATCAGCTCTGATCAAAACATCAGGCCCTGTGTATACACCCAACCTATACTTAAAAAAGCAGCAAACAGTAATTTATTTACCTTGAATCTGTTAGTAAACAGATCCATCCTGGAAGCAAGTTCTTTTCTGCTATAAATTCCCTGCAGTCCCAGAAGACACTTCAACCGCACTTCGGCTTGCTGCAAAACAAAGAGAAATTGGCTACCAGTAAAACACATATATCCTTGTTATTCACTATCAGCATTTATATCATGTAAATAAGAGTACTTTGTGCGTTCCTACAGCAGGCTATTCAAATGTTGCCCCATATTCTTGATTAGTGACATCAGTACCATTTTGTTCGTGTGTACGCACACTCATCTCTCCCTCACACACACACAGAGGAAGCCTGCAGTGAGCCAAACTTAAAGGTAACATCAAAGTTTGTGTTAGGCTGCCTAAGAGTGAAAGAAACTCTCACAGACCTCACAGTTAATAAAAGCAACACGATGCAAAAGATACAGGGATTTGCTATTCATCTGTTAAAGATACAAAGACAGGAGTATGGATGACCTACTTAGTACAACCAGCACTCTCCCATACATCAGACTTTTCTTGCTTCTTTTCAAGAGTTGACTGGGACAATTGTTAAACACAGACAAGGAGTCCAAGAAATCCTGGAATGCAATGGCTTATCACTATGGATTCTTACACAGTTAAGTGTCATGCCTTCTCCCTATTTCTGTTTTACACTAGAACACGGTACTTTATTCTAGGAAAAGGGTTGCTTTGAATTCAGCCTAATCAGTTAATTTAGGCAAAATATATTTATCTGTAGAGGGTGTTATTTCATACTATTAGTACTGCTGCTTCATAGATGCCTCAAAAAGAAGTATTTTCCTAAGCCAGCTTTTCAGTTATCTCATGCATATTGCTACATCTTTCAAAGTACAAAGCTTTAAACTGCATTAGGAAAGTGATTTTGATGATCCAACATAGAAAAATCATGTGTTCTGTAAATTTATAATGCTAAGCTATCAACAGAAACACTAAAACGATTTGCAGGCTTTGAATCTCTTCATATTTCTTTCTTAATTCCACTTGCTAACAATAGCAATAAGAATAAACATGGAAATCCAAGAAAGGAGACCACCTACACATAGGCTATTCATTGCTACAAGTTCCTGTTCACCTGCTTAGATGGAAAGCCAAGGATGATACTCAGTGGCAGGCTCTGACTAACAGTTTTGCTTAAGACAGCTTTTTGCTAGAAATATAAAATGAAAGATCAACAGGTAACAATGTACACTGCTCTCTAATCTGCCCATGACACAACAGCAGTACTTACTCTATATTGTACTTCAATTATAAAGTTTCTGAGGAAGAGACTTGCCCACACCTGCTGCTTGCTACAGCCACAAGGGCTGCACAGCAAATAACTCACACACAGACAGTCCCATGGTGGCACCCATCACTGGCACAAATTCAGCTCAGCCAATGTACTGCAAAACTGGCTTCAGCTGCCCTTGGTTCTTTTTCACAACACTCTGCTTGTGAACAGGGACTGAATTTGTGCTTGGGAGAAGGGACAACAGTGTGCACTGGTTTGCTCAATGGTCATTTAGCTCTTGGCATGTGCCTGGTAATGTCATTTGTCAGTCAGGTGGAGTCAAGCATAGGCCTGCAGACATAAAGTGTAACACATTAAAGTATACCCCCTCCCTTCTGAGATATCCTGTTCCTACCCAAGAGCTCTCAGTCACAACCCCATACATGTATGTTTCTTTACATGCTGAGAAAATTAACTCTAGTAACTAGAAACAAATAACTACTTCTATGACTACTTCTATTATTTTCCTGTTTTCATCTGGGTCAACACTCCTCACATTATGAACTAGGGAGGTCTACTTCTGAGTTACTCCTGGATAGCAAAGACAACCCAACTGTCTTTCAAGGTAAAACAATTATAAAAACTTCCCTCTCTCTTCCCAGCCCCTCCAGAAAAATTCACACGTATGCCCAAAGATAAGAGTAGAAAACTGCTATGTTAACAGGACCATTTGAAAAAGCATTTCCTAAGTGGCCATACCCATGGGATCAGTTTCTACAGTCATATTGGACAGAAGGCAAAACTAAAAGCCTTTTACATTGCCTGTAGCTTGCCAGGAGGATCACATGGTCAGGACACAGAAGCTCATTTCAAGAGCATGTTCCTGCTTCCACAGGATTTCTTCAAGTGTTTTTCATAGTCTAATGAGAAAACCTCAACAACTTGACCTGAAGTTCCAGACAAAGCTAGTCCAACATGGACTTCCCAAGTGTGCATCTCCATGGTCTCTGCCATCCTGTTTGCTAGTTCTGCCTTCTGCTTTTCCCATCCTTACTCTTCACTGTCTTCATTTTTCTGATCTCTAACTCAGAACTTTTTCCACAGCACTTCCCTTAACACTTGCTGCTCTGTTCAGCACTGGTTTGATTCAATCTGAATGCTGATTTAGGCACTATATATGTCCTTGGAAGAAAACTAGAGCCTTTGAGTACAAGTTAAGAGCCTGGGTTTCACAAATGCACTGATAGGTAACTGGGCTTACACATAACATCCAAATGCACACAAATGTCAGGTTTATTATCAACTGTTCCTTGGTCCTCAAAACAAAAAAGTTAAATTATTTCTAACAGATGAACATAAACTACTTGAAAGCATATCTTTATAGCACTGTTACACAGTTCTAAGCAGGCCAAAGGAGATCCTCATATGCAACTTTGAACATCTTCTAATGGTTCATAGGAGGTTATAATGGCAAAATAGTATCTCATGGGGAAGAAAGATTGTTTATCTTCAAATATAAGATTCTGAAGACAAAAATGTTAATTTTATACTTACTTCCCCCTCCTCTCTCTCCTTTAAATCATCATAAATGACTGAACCTTATCTCTGTTTACAGCACTGTAGATGGCCAGGTTTTCCCCCACCCTTAGACTTCTTTTGTGGTTGTTCCACTCTGCAGCCTAAATTAGTTGGCAAACTTCTCTGTTTTATATACTAAAAGAAAATTGGCTAGATAGCAGTTTCTTGCCATCCACCCCCAAAAAGCTGGGAGAGAAATGCTCATTAAGAGTAGTGGGAAATTACATTCATATGTCCTGGTTTCAGCTAAGGCAGAATTAAAAGGGAAGGGGAAGGGGAAGGGGAAGGGGAAGGGGAAGGGGAAGGGGAAGGGGAAGGGGAAGGGGAAGGGGAAGGGCAAGGGCAAGGGGAAGGGCAAGGGGAAGGGCAAGGGGTGAGCAAGAGGCTGGGTGGCATTTCATCTCCAGCTGGGCTTAAAACCATGACAGTATACAAAAACACTGCTGCCCCTGCTGGTGCCAAAAATGCCCTGCTCTCATTTTGAAATCAGGCAATTTGACAGTGGCTGCAAAGCACAAAGCACAGCCAGGACTGCAGCCACCAGTAGTGGCACACTATCAGGTCTCAGCCAAATATAGAATATGGGAGATGCCTCACTTTATCTCACTCTGCTTGCATCTGCATGGCTTTCAGATAAAAAACGCTTCAGAAAAAAACAACCATTTCCAGTTTCCAGTAAATGGCACCGGGTGAGCTGTGTGCATTAATCAGAGACACCATCTGTTAATTTTCACTGTAGAGTACTGTGAATGAAGACACATCATCTTCTGAAACACGACTTTTTCTTTTGAGAATTCTCCAGACTGCACATGTACTAAAAAGATATTGCGATCAGATAAAATTTATGCAGGAGAAAACGACAGCTCCTGATAGATTTGTCGTCCTAAAAACCCAAGTGCCACCTCTAGAGGGACGGCACAACGCCGGGAAGCGGGAGCCTCGCGCGCCCCCTCCTGCCTCCCTGGCACGGTACAACCGGAACACAAACACTGCCGGGAGCTGACACAAATCCCGGCATCTTTCGGGATGCACGCAGGAGCTACAGACACCTTCAGAGGCGGCCTGCAGAAGCCTCGCGTGTCGATTTCGCTAATTAAACACTCCCAATAAATATTCCTATCCTTCTGAAGTCTCTCTCATGCGTTTCCGAAGCAAGAGAAGAAGGGTATTTTCACAGAATCGCAGAACAGGTCAGGCTGGAGGGGACCACAGTGGATCACCTGGTCCAACCTCCCTGCTCAAGCACGGTCATCCTAGCACAGGATTGTGTCCAGACAGTTCTGAACATCTCCAGCAAGGGAGACTCCACAACCTCTCTGGGCAATCTCTTTTAGTGAACAGTCACCCACACAGTAAAGAAGTTCTTCCTCACATCCAGGGAAACTTCCAGGGTATCAGTTTTTGCCCATTGCATCTTGTTCTACTGCTTGGTCTTTTGGACTTACTGACTTCTTTTGGGTTTTTTGTTTGTTCGTTTTGGTGGTTTTTGGAGGATTTTTAAATGTGCCTGTACTCAAAAGAAAAAACAAACTATAAGGAAAAGGAGAAAAACCTTTGGGAAATGGCTGGACTTTCTGTAAATATATTCTGTATATGTCCAACTCCAGATGAGAAATGCAATATTGAAGACTATTCTACTATAGGCAATATTTATTTGCTCATTTTTATAAATTTAAACAAAATTTTAAAAGTCCATCAAGCTAAAAGCAGAATTTCAGTCAACATTTAACACTCTCAAAGGATATAAGCCATT
This sequence comes from Monarcha castaneiventris obscurior, assembly GCA_026261815.1. Lineage (NCBI taxonomy): Eukaryota > Metazoa > Chordata > Aves > Passeriformes > Monarchidae > Monarcha > Monarcha castaneiventris. Next base: position 16,261,194 of record JAMPIT010000566.1, read on the forward strand.
TTACAATTCAGAAATAACTCCCAATTCAGTGACATATAAAAATAACTGCACACACAGGGATTCACACAGAACTGGAAAAAATGTTCTCTGTTATTTAGTGTAAAAATGGCTTTAAAAATAAAATATGAAATAGGGAAGAAATTCTCTTTGTACCACGACAGTCCTTAACATTGACTCTGAAAGATTTAAATGCTAGGATTCTTTAAAAAAAATTAAAACAAAAAATCCCATGTACTGGCCCAAGTAAAAAAAAACTTCAAACTTTACCTTATCATACAGCATCCACCCAACATATTTTAAGTAGCTATCATTCAAAAAAGCATCTGGGTATGTTTTAATCCAGCTGCCAATTTCTTCAATGCAAGTTGCTCTGATCTCAGGGATAACATCACTGTGAAATTATAAAATTGTAATATTAATACATTAAAAGTTAATTTTAAAACCAAATATATTATTTGCAATATTTTTATGCTCTGGAATTGCAAAAGCATGTATAATTCAAAATATTCCAAGTACTTTCATATTATTATAAATTAGTCTTCAATCAACACTTTGACAAGTTTTAGCCACAAATTATTTTGCAATTCTGGATATCTTCTCATTCACAAATCTACTGCTCTATAGCCAGCAGGAAGAACTGAAAGAACACAATCAAGAGGTTCTTTTGGAAGCCCAAATTCTTAAAAATTATTTAACTGCTACACTTTCCTTGACACCATCAGTGCCTCCAGGATGTTTAACTTGATTCTCATATCTCTACAATCTGAGCAAGAGTTTCTTGGGAATGCAGATACAAATCACAGCTCTATTTTTACTCTTACCGGTAACGGTTTAGAAACGTCCCTTTGAAAATAGCATTCATCATGTTCTGTATCTCTAGAAGCTTATGCTCATACTGAAATACAAAGAGAAATGAATGTTAATATTGGTCCCACAACTCACTACACACGAAAAATTTGTATTAGGCCCCTTGGAATACTACTGTGGTTCAAACTGCTGGTGTTTACACATAGTAGCAACATAAAAGGAGTGGTCTGTATCTGCACTAGCAACTGGCCTTTTTGTAGCCACATCCCAAAGAAAGCTCTATCAGATACCAACTGCTAGCCTGGGAAACAAGGTACTTGCTTGATACAGTGGATCTTGATCTATCAGAAATCACACAGAAAGATACAGCACAACTATTAAGCAATCTTCACACATAGATCCAAACTCTCTTTTCGTGTACTTGAACAGGGATGGAAGAAAGGCAGACAAAGGAATTTTCAAAATACACAATGAGCATATTAAAAAACTGAATCCTGAAAAAACTTCTGAAAATCCAAGTCACCTAATAAAAATATTCTGTCATCAACAGCATCAGGAAGGGTGACAAGTTTGGGTTTTCCCTCCAACGCACCCATTTCCTCTGTCTTTCCCATCAGATCAGACTTATGATGATACTAAAACAACCTGTCTCACCCAAACACTCCTTCCCACAAAAAGGGTATTGTTTCTGTAACACAGAAGTCCACAGACATCTAAAACTCAGAACAGAGGTAAGTGATTCTAAGGTCAGTAGACAAGGAACCATACTTGATGTTCATACATCAAGTCACCTCCTCCCTCAAGCCAGAGTTATTTTTTACAGTTATAGCTCTGCCTCTGGGAGCTGAAAAGGAGCTGCCTGTTTGAGCAGGGAAGAAACAACAGAAGCTGAACAGCAAAAATTATACTGGACATCCCTAAGTTCTATCCATTTCTATAATGCTTTACTTACACAGAGATGACAGTTATCCTGTGTCCTTTTTGATTCATCGCTAAAATTCGGGCTTGCAATTTGTACAAACATATACAAAACTGCACTCGCACAACACCAGAGCCACTGAGACAGTTAAATTTGTGGGTAAATCCATATTTGTGTGAAGATCAAGGGCTAATGATGTCAATTTAGAAAAGCAATCAGTAGGACAGGTTAACAGTACACAGGGCAGTTATCACCTTCGTCATTTTTGTACCCCTTAATCTAGACAGTCACACCTGCTCTGCACCATGCATTAGATAAACACATAAACCTCAAAGAGCTGCAGGGGCCCAAAAGCAAGCAGTCAGCAATCCTTTTTTTCACATGTTCACACATTTCCCATATAGGACACCTCCCTAACCTCTTTCCTTTTCCTCTCTAGCTGATCAAGTCTGTAACTGGTCCTCTTGCCGCTCATCCTCTGCTTCTCCACCTCATACAATCTTTGAGCATTGTGTTTGTTGACATCAAGGTTCAGATGGACGCCTACAACTGCTGTCAGAAGTTTCATTGCTAAAAGAGAAACAAACCCAGCACAATTAGCTTAGCTCAGAGATATGCAGCATAAACATATTCACCACTTTACCACAAAAAGGATATGGTTAGCCAAATCTAGTTTATATCCAAAATATGAACACTACTAAATTATAGTAATTTGTTTTAAAACACGGTCTTTATTTTAAAGGCAGACAATGATCAAAAAGGGAAAATTAAGTTCTATTTCTGGTGATTTATAACTTTTGGTCAGAGTTCTGGTCAGAGGAGTAATTTACTGGGCAACTCTCTTCCTAGTTTATGTAATTCTGACTTTTCTGCAAAAGAATCTAGAATTGTGGTATATCTGATTGTCAGTAAAAAAAAAAAAAACAACCCTAAAAAAATAGGAAAAAAACGTGAGGCTGGCTCAGAATTGGCTGGGAATCTTAATATACTACTGGAATTGACAAAAATTCACATTCCTCTGAGGACTGCTGGATTGTTTGAACAGATTTCAAGTCGATTTTTTGAGCCCTCAAAGCAAACAGCATACTTTAGAATAAATTATACTTTAAGTGCTCTTTGCATGGCAAAGAGGGTATTTACTGGCTTTAGGGGAAAAAAAAAAAAGTAGTAGTTTTAGTATCATCATGGTGCATGAAACAAAAATGTGCAACAAGCAATGTTCTTTTCAGCACAGAGACCACAAGAATCGCAGCTCTCCAAAGGAAGCTTCTTTAGGTGAAGCATTTACTGCAACCTCATCACATTAATTAGAAGAGGAAGAAAAACAACAAAATAGAAAACTCAGAAAATTTTACTGAAAAATATAATACTCAGAACAGCAAAATTCTGAAGTCAGTCATGACAGGCATTAAAGAAGATTTCTTTATAAAGAAAAAACTGGTTTAGATCTATCATATCTAAAGCATTCAAATTCAATTCAGATACACATGGGAACAAACAGTTTATATTACAGACATTTATATAACATACACTAGGAGGAAGGTACTCTCAGTGCATAAGAGAACTGCTCCAGTAAACAGAGTTTTTCAATTTAGAACACTTTTGTTTCACACAATTCAATAAAACTCAGCACCTGTACGGCAACTCTGCAAGTGATTTTACCTGCCAAAGTGCTTGTGTGCCTGAATGCTCTGACCATGGAATCTGCTAAACCTGTAAGCAGAGAGATGATGGTGTCCATCAAGTAGTTATCATATAGGATGCTGCACTGGCACTGCTGGACAAGCACTGCAATGAATTCACAGAAATTGGCCTTGAACTTCTTCCAATAGGGTCCTGTTCTGATGAGCGGGTAGTCTTCATTGTCCTGCACAAGAAAGAAAAGTTGAGAGAAAACACACTAATTAGTTCTGTTTGTGCAATCACATCTCTCCCACTGAACATCAGAGAGAGTTTTGCTGACAGTCACTTCACCCCCCATAACTTTCTTCATGGTTAGTATTCCAAAGTAGGGACAAGCAACTAGGATACAAGCAAGCAGAGAGACAAAATAGCTTTATTAGAGCTACACTGTCACAACAAATTTCACGTTTGAAAGCAATGTATGTGAGGCAGCTGTGAACAGACAGGAGGGAGAAAGTGTGTGAAGGCAGAGCAGATTAAGTAACTTTCACTGGCATAAACCATGAGCACTCCTGGCCTCTTCTATTTCCTCACAGGTAGCAGTGCTTCCCCACTTCCCTATCCTTCCTCTTCCTGCAAAAGCATGGTAAAATCCAGTCAGAAAATGAAGTGAAAATTGGAGACAAACAACTGTGGTGTGAACAAGATGGGACTGCTCTCCTCAGCAGCACTGCCAGCTTGAGGAGTTTATCAGGATAAAACTTAATGCCAAATAGTTGGTCATTCACCTATACCACCTGCACCTGGGTCTTCAAAAACCCCCACAGAAACCGTAAGTGGGCAATACCTTTGACATCATGAGAAAAGCGAGTTACAATGAAACCATAAGTGTCCACAGTATGGTTGAGGAGGAAAGCAGACAGAGGGAAGCTGAAATGACTTCTCACACAAAATAGTGGAAAGCACACTAGAAAGACTTTGTAAATGGCAACCTCAGACAGTGCGAACATTAATTTCATTTACACCTCACAGATCCCAGGAATGGCTCAGAATATGAATTTGTATCTTGGTAGTTTCCAGGTGTGAGTGGAGTCAAGGAACTCCAAAACTTCACTCACTATGGAAAACTTCACCCTGAAGGCAGGCCACTGCTCAGCTGGTCCTTCACCAGCAGGCAAACACCTTCTCAGCCACATTCTAACACAGCTTCACACCCAGCATCACCTCCTGTGCTTATAAAGTACTCTTCATGCTCTTCTCTTGTAACTTTGTTTCCAAACCACAGGAGCTGCTGCTTTCTTTAAAGAGAAATGCAAATACAGACGGCTCACAGGGCTGGCTGCAACCCAAAGCACATTGGGAATTTGGAATGTGTTCCTGACCAGGCCGTAAGAGTCAGTTCAGAGCTCAAACAGTAGCAGCAAATGCCAAAACAGAAAGGGAAGTTTCCAGCAAGCCTCATTTAATGCTCCTTGATCATGACATGGACAGTAGAAAGACCACCTACAACTTCAGGAAATACCTTCTTTATCACCATAGCTTACTCCTCAATCTGAAAAGCAGCACAAAATACACAAAGACCTCCCTCACTTTTTAAGAGCATTTCTACTGTCCATGTTTATCACACTGGGGTACTGTTTAATGGTAACATGCATGTACTGTAAACATATACACATATGGGCACATCACCTAAATTTAGGCACCTAACTTGGGATTCCCTTAGATTCCTTTCATAGTCATTCTCACGACTAGAGAAGCAACTCCGCTTCCAGAAACCAAGTCAGATTAGGCCCTTAACACAGCTTCTTCCAGAGAACTGTACAAATCACTCAACAGAGTGATGTAAGCTCCTGCTCTTACTCAACCTGGAAATGTTTCCTTCTTTCATACAGAGTCTACAGAAACAGAGAAAAGTCAAAATGAAATGCCAACAAGGAGTTTAGATCAATTCCCCACAGAAAAAGCTAAACTACAGTTGTGGAGAACTGCAACAGCCCTACCATGTCCACCGGCCAAGTAACTGTCAGGATCCAAGGATAGGCCATGAATTTCTTGTACTGCAACCCAGTTTCCTGTAATGCAGGAGGCAAAATTTTGAAAGCTTGTTAATGAAATGGCACAGAGAATTCATAGACAAAAGCATTACAAAACATGCAACATATTTCAAAGGCCATTAGAACTTCAAACACTGTGTGTTACTGGTGACCCACACAATCCAAAATATTACACAAAATCTAAATCCTTCTCATCTGGGTTTTTTATAACCAATGATAGAAGAAAAACATACTTTTTATATAAAACCTGAGTTGTCTTGTTACAAATAGGAGATAACTTGTTTTCAAAATTTGTAAGCTAACATATACAAGGTTTCATTATTAATTTTAAGACATGACTCCTCAGCAAGTCTAAGTATATATCCCTTTACAATGTTTGGTACTTAGATACTGTAAAACATCTAAACCCTAAAAAAAAACATTCTGAGCTTTTTCAAATTAGAGATAAATGTTTCCAGCACTAGTGTGACTTGATTCAAAGATGTTTTCTCAACTCTGCAATTATTCCAAGACAAAAGGCATGAAATCTGGAGATCTTTATTGGTTCAGTGAAGGGCAAGTTTTTCTATCCCCATCTTATCTGTACAGTTATGCACCAAACTCTTCAATTCCTAAATGCTTCAGCAACAAAATGGGAAAGGGAAGAAAAACTACATAAGAACAAAGAACTGCAAGAAGTAAATGTCACAAACAGGAATAAAAGCAGAAGAGAGAAACAGAATATCTTAAAATAGAATAAAAACAAAGAACAGTGTAAAGACAAGACCATCTTATCACTGAGGAATACCACAGCTCACAAAGATGAAATAAATGCCTCAATGACCACATTAAAGCCATTATCTGCTTCCAATATCAGTACAAGTTTTCTCAGAATTACAGAAAGACTGAAACTGAGAGGGACTCTTTGAGATCACCTAATCCAACTCCACCTGCTCAAGCAGGGTCAGCCAGAGTAGGCTGCCCAGTGCTGTGTGCGACCAGCACCTCTGCTCTCAACCCCTGGTAATGTGGTTAGCATAACTAACGCCATTTTAAGTGGCAAGCAGCCCTTCTCTGTGACCAAGCAGGTCATGTATTCATTCCCTTTCCCTCATTACCAGGCCCTGAAGGTCCTGTGAACCAAGCAGACAAACAGATTAATTCCCCTCCCTCGTAGTCTCACAGTTCCTGGATGCCAGGCCAATTACTCCCTTCCCTACCGACCGTGAAGGTCCCAGGCATCCAGCCAGGGAGGCTGTGGTGATGAGCCTGTCACAGAACAGGGAAGCATCATAGCACCCAGAGCACTGTCAATAAAATCAAGGCACTGCAAGGCCAAAGTGGTGAACTTTGACCAGAACTCCTGCTGGACAGTGAGAACTGAGCTATATTATAAATTCTATATTATGCTATTATATTGATTCTGCTTGTAGAAATCCTGTGCCATTTTAATCATAAATTCTGTGCTATACTAATCATAACATATTGTTAAGAAATAAAGCTTTAATTGTAACTACAATTGGTGCCATCATCATTCTGTCAAGGATCCCTAAAAGTACACATCTCTTCCCTCAGTGTCAGGTGATGCCATGTGCAGTCAAATAACATCTTCAGAGACTCCACAACCTCTCTGGGCAACCTGTTTCACTGTTTGACCATCCTCACAGTAGAAGTTTTCTTGTGTTCAGGTAAAATTTTGCACATTTCAGTTTGTGACCATTGCCCATCTTGGCTTGCCTTTGTGTTCACTGTCTCACTGTGCACCATTGAGTGGAGCTGTGCTTCCTCCTTGTCGTTCTGACACATCAGGTATTTTAACACATGGGTGAGAATCCTCTGAGCCAGCTTCCTTTCCAGACTGAACACGCTCAACTTTCTCAGCCTCTCCTCATATCAAAGATCATAAATCATTTTTGTGGCCCTTCACTGGACTCACTCCAGTAAATCCATCTCTCTCTTGCTCTGTAAGGTCCAGAATTTGACTCAGCACTCCAGATGCAGTCTCAGTAGTATGAGCAGAGAAGAAAGATCACCCCCCATGACCTGCTGGCACTGCTCTGCCTAATGCAGCCCAGGAGGTTGTCGGTCAACTTTGCTGCAAGGGTGAGTCACTGGCTCATGTTCATTTTGTCACCACACAGAGACCCTACTCTGAAGAGCTGCTTTCCAGTCAACCAGCCCCCAGTGTGTAGTGATGCACAGGGTTATTCATCCCCAGGTTCATGGGGTTTCCTGATGTGGAACTTCATGAGGTTTCTCTCTGCCAAACTCTCCAGTCTGTTGAGGTCCCCCTGAACAGCAGAACAACCACCCGATCTAGCAGCTAATCCTCCCAGTTTTGTATCATCTGAAAACTTGCTAAGAGAAAACTCTGCTCCAGTGTCCAGGTCGTTATTAAAAATGTTAAACAGCATTGGCCCAAATATCAAACTGGGGTAGAGCACTAGTGACTAGCCTCCAGCTGGACCTTTTGCCACTGATCATTCTCCCACAGGCCTGGTTGTCCAGCCAGTTTTCAGTCCACCTCACTGACCACTTCACTAACTCATGCTTCACCACCATGTCCATGAGGACATAATGAAGGACAGTGTTTTAAGTTTTACTGAAGTCAAGACAAACAACACCTGCTGTTCCCTCCTCATCCACCAAACTACCCACTTCGTTGCAGTTTACTATCATATTGGTTAAGCACTATTTCCCCTTTGTAAATCCATGCTGACTACTCCTGATCACCTTCTTGCCCTTCACGTGTTTGGAAATTACTTCCAGAATTAGTTTCTTCTTCACCTTCCCAGGTGAGACTGATCAGTTTGAGTTTGCCAGATCCTCCTTCTTGCCTTTCTTGAAAACAGGAGTGATGTTTGCTTTCTTTAAGACTTCAGGAACGTCTCCCAGTCACCACAACCTTTCAACCAAGAGGGACCTCACAATGACTTCAGACAGGTCCCTCAGCACTCCTGGGTACATTCCATCAGAACATACAGTCTTACACAGGTTCAGTCCATTTAAGTGCTCCCTAACCTGGCCCTCCTCCACAGAGGGTAAGTAAAGTACCCTTTGCTCCAGACTTTACCTCTGGTCTTAGGGACCTGGTATTTCTGAAAGCCAGTCTTACCATTAAGGACAGAAGCAAAGAAGGCATTGAGTACCTCAGGCTCTTCTGTGTCCTTTGTCACAAGGGCCCCTACCTCATTTAGCTGCAGGTCCATGTTTTCCTTGGGCTTCCTTTCGCTATTTTTAAATTCTTTTCTTGTTGCCCTTAACATTTCTTGCCAAACTCAACTCCATTAACATTTCCCACCAACATTAGTGAGAATTTTAAGAGGAAGCATTGGTACAAGGATAGTGCTGCTATTAATTAACTGAACAGCAATGCCATGGTTGAATTACTGAAATCATCCTGAATGAATCCTCTGAATGCCAGGAACAAACAATAAAAATTCAAAGGCAAGATGATATCAAGCAGGTATCTGGAAATATTCTCCACTCTCATTACTACTTTCACTATTACTGTCATTAGTTTTCAAAAAATGTTTTTGAAATCACAGTAGTCCCATATGGCACTACTTCTCAACTAACTTAAAGCACTAACTTACATTTCCATCTTATTTATGAAAAAGATAAGAGAGAACTTACTTTCCTTGCAGAGCGTGAAGAATACAGCTTCTAAGGCAACTGCAGAACCTGCCTTTTTGCCCACCAGGACAGGTGAAAAGGTTACAGAGCTGTAATACTTCCAGGCTGATGATAACAATAATCATATCTTTGTATCTGCCAGAGTGCCTGCAGTACCATGAGTGTTATTCAGGGCTAATTTAGCTGGCAAAGAAATGCCAGATTACTAATTCATATGGCAAGACACATATCGGTTCATTTCTGTCAAAAATTAGCCCAAGTGCTACTACACTTCTAACATGAAGACAACTGTGTTGGCAAATTCATCCTCTGTGGGAATTTCTACAGCAGCTGGTCTTTGAGAAATGCTCAATTAAAACAAGGCTGATGGTTGCTGCTTGACAAATCAATTCAGAGGTGACAAATACGGGGGAAAAAAACACAGAAGCAAGTGTGAGAGCACTGCAGAAAATTTAATGTTGCCATAATTAGTCAAGGAGCAGTAAAGCAGTGAAACGGCACTGTAAAGCTATGCACTTTTCTTAACAATCCACAAGAAATGAGATACTATTGTTCTCACAACTATCTAAAAATCTGAAATGCATTTTTCTTCTATATGACATAATACAGTTACAAAAAATCCTAATTGTCAGTAAAGCAGAAAGAACATATTCAAATAAAAGTATCAGCTAAAAATATCTTTGAATTAACTCATCAGTACTTCATATTAGTATTTTTAAAGGACCTATCAACCAAATACCAAAGGAACCATTTACCTGTTTGCAATGCTGGGTTGTATTTACCTCTATAAAGTCACTACCAAAAGAATTCCTAAGAGAAAGATTCAGGAAGACTGCAGTCAGATAGCCCTAATAAAACTCTCAAAATAAAAGTCACTTAAAAAAAAACATAACCTGCTGCTGCTAAAATGGGTCATTATGACACCAAATTTCTCTTGCAAAGAAACAGGTTTATTTTCCTAAATTAATGAAGTGGTACAAAGCTCCTGATAAACAACAGGAATTCCATCCATGCTGGCTAATAAGCTAGAGCCTCTTGTTTTATAAAAAAGACATGCAAAATCAAAGCTGTGCCTACCTTATCAAAGGTCTCTGTCATTTTTCGCATGACATCCTTCTTGTGCAAACTTTGAAACATCTCTGCAGTTACCATGCCTAAAAAAAGTAGTGTTTTAAAAAGAAGAATTACTGACAACTCTACAACATTATTCGAGTCCAAACCACAGTAAGGACTTTATTAAATTTAGAAACACCAAAGAAAGAGGAGTTCTGTTTTATGTGTCTACATTGGTACGGCCAACATTATTTATAAAGAGACACATAAATTAATTGATAGGAAAAAGTACTGATGAACCAAAACTGAAATTCACATTAGAGAAGTCTGCTCTGTGCTGTCTGGAAAGGCTATTTTCTCTGTTCATCAATTAACTTCAAGGACTGATTAAAATTTTGCCCACTGCTAGTCAAAAACCCCAAAGTATTTCCCATAAGAAAAGGCATATTAGTCAAAGACCTAGAAAAAAAAATGAAGTGTAAAAGATACATTTCTAGCTGCTTAAATACACTCAGAAGTTTCAAACTAACAGGACAGTTTTCTTAAAACTCTTACTTGACATCCTGAAGCATTTCACTAGCAGACTGTCCCCAGAAGTCAGTACCCCAATGCTTGTTATGAAACAGAGAGCTTCACAATCCTCTAATAAAAATAACTGCAATGGAGCAAGAGATTGCTTTTCTAGCCACCAAAGCAAGGAGCTGAATTTGCTAGCTGCTTATCTTCAAACAAAGATACAAGCAAAACAAAAGATACCAGGAAATGTAAAACAAATGGCAACGGAAACACTGGATTTTAATTAGAACACTCATCAAAAGCACTGTCCCTGTGTGGGGATTCTGCAAAGCAATGTGACATGCCACTTCAGAAACCTGACCTTGCAAACCTTGTTCAAATACAACTCTCAGAGCTGGAATGCTGCAAGCACAGTGTCAAAGAATTTAACCAGTAGCATTCTCTTCTATTTCGCCTGCCCATCTGGAGTTCATCTTAACAAACAGGACAGATTACAAGTACAGGATTTACTGGAGAGAAAAAATCCATTTCAGAAAGCACACTTTAGACTACTCTCACACACAGACACTGGAAAGGGCTATGAAAAGGGCAAATTACCTTGACAGCCTGAGCACTGAATGAAGAAGTTGATGAGATCCAGAAGTGCCACATTCCTGTCTTGTTTATAAGCTTCAATCCAGTCAACTACTACAGACTAGAACAGATTAAAGAAACTCATTAGTCAGGAAGTGAACACAGTTTGCTGCACTCCACTGAGGATACCCATTATAAAGACAAAAACTAACATTGTTCCATCTCCATTAAATTACAAAAACAAGAATAAACTCCAAGCGATTCTGTCCCATATCTAATAGCTCTAAAGACTCTTTCAAGTCTTAAACTGCTTTAGACAATGTTGCCTTTCACAGATGCTTTGCTTCCTTTTAACAGGGAAAACAGCCACAGTTTTAATAAATGTAATATTAAAAAAAAAAAAGTTGTCCTCCTGAGTTCTTGCTAGCACTGAAGAATCAGTTTAATTTAAAAACAAACAAACACAACAAAAAATACACACATACATTCAGCCTCTGCACCATCTAATAATTAGTATTATACTGGCAATTTATCCTGGAAGTTCTCTTTTTCTCTAGTATTTGATTTGTGCACTAGGTTTGAAACAGTTCACATACTACACATAAGCCAAAAACAATTGCAAATTTCATTTCTAGGGTTGTACAGCCTACAAACTGTAAGTGACATGGATCTCCTGGGACAAGCCATCCAGGCTTCAACCCACCAGTAGTTCCACACAGTTCTGATAAATTCTAGCAGCAACAGAACTCAAGCTCTGCTGCCTTTCCAAGACCTTCCCATGATGGTTGGCACAGCAGAAGCCAAGCTCTTCAGGGAGCTCTACTGAAGTTAACAGAGCTGTAGCATGGCAAAAGCCATCCACACAAATACCTTGGAAAAATGAAGGTCTCACATCCAAAATATGAATGTGCACACACACACACTGCTTACAGACATTACACACTGGAGACATATGTATAACTCTATAAAAAAACATTTGGGCCTCCAGATTTTGATACACGTATACAAAGATAATACATACATGAGCTCACAGAATATGGGGAGGTGGGCTTCCTCACACTGAAGAAAGTTGCTAACTATATGGATGCACAGGGAAGCTGGCTATTATGCAAGCTGCTGGCAAACTGCATTGGCACGAAGGTAAAAGAAAAATACCAAAACGAAAGCACACGGGGGGAAAAAGTAAAAAAAAAAAGGAAAAGCCTTTTTTTTCAGAATCCTGGACGACTAAAATTTGCTACTGATTAATTTTTTCTGTATTTTTTTAAATAACTATCTTTTTGTATGTTTGATGCCTTAGATTTTAATTTTTCTATTTTTCAAATCCTGTACTGCTTAGAGTGTAACTCTGAAGTTCCTTGTAGCCTGTTAACTTCTGCTCTCTCATGCTAGGTAGACATAACAAAGCCTCCCTGGGCCTGCTCTTCGAGGACACCCAGACCGTCCTAGGCCCAAAAGTATAAACCAAAGAGCCTCAAAGGCAGGGCAAGCTGAGGGGAATTACATCATTAAACTGAAGCTTTAATTGGAGAATTAACCCTGATATGCAGATGAACCAAACTTATAAAAGTGTGAAGAACTCGTGACCTGTGGTCCATCTTGGGGTCCATCTTGGCAATAGCCTCTGGCTCCCCAGGGGGTAACTTTGAAGGCTTTTCAAATAAAAACCTACTTTTATTCCCTTACTCTTGTCTAGTCTCTGTTTCTAGGAGTTCTCTTAAAGCATCATGTTCAGGCATTGCTTTAGGAAGACTGGTTTAGGTTCAATTTCCCTCCTCTTTTTAAATATCTATCTAAATATCTAATAATAAATATTAAATTCACTAATTTCTTGAAGTTGCAAGATATTCTTTCCAAGAGCCATGCTCATAGCAGTTTTCCAATCAAACATGTTTCTTCCCCACCTAAGCCAAAATGTAAATGTTTCACAGTATAAATAACAGAAATGGCCACTGTTTATCCATGCTCCCTCCACCAAGTGCTTTCAGAACTCAGTGCTAGGAATACCTGCATGGCCTGCTTCCCCATGCTAACCACTTCAAACAGGGTAACTGCCTCCACCACTTGGCCATTCTGCAGCTGCCTCACTCTTCTGCTACCAGTAGAATTCCTCCTTATGTTTTCACACTGTTCTCGGACCTTCCGCTTCTCTCTCTGAAACGAGTCAAGTAAACAAAGCATGTGAGAAAACACAACACACAACAGACATTCACAGATACAAGTTTATTTTGCTCTTATTGTAATCATTTCCTCAGGCTGCTCAGTTATGCCCCAGGGGCCCCAACAAATTCTTACCAAACACAACCATACTAATAGGGAATGAAAGAAAGGATCTAACAGTTTGAATTTTTTCTCCCAACAATAAGTCATAAGCATAGGAAGATAGAACAGAAAAGAAGCTTCTGTACAGTTGCACACTACCCAGAAGGCAGTTTTCAGTGACAGCTGTCATTTCTGAAGAATACAAAGCAAGCACAGAAGCTCTTCTACATCTTTGCACTCACAGGTTAAACTCACTACCTGCAAATTAACATCAGCTGCACACAAAGCACAGCAAAGGAAAAGCACATGCTGAAATAAACTGACTGTTCAAAAGCCAGCCTTGAGACTCTGCTGCCAATGGAATTTGAGGGTCAAGCTGTATCCAGTGACTAGCTTTTAGATGCACTGTGATTGTTACATGTAATACTCCATTTTGTAACAACTGAATGAGACCCAAAATAAACTCCACAACTGAAAAGAATTAAAACTTTTAAAAGCTTTAAAATTGACTTACTGGTGTTTTCAGGTTGCCATTTCTCACACAGTTGCCATTCTGTGCAGCAGACTCAGGCACAGTCTCATCATGGACAGCATTCTCTCTAAGGTGTAACAAACGTGTTGAACGGGTTAGCAGTGAATACACAGAACTACACACTTTGGGAAAAAAACAGAAGAATATAAAAGCAAACACGTGTATTTTAGTATTTTTAATTAGTTGTTTGAAACTGGTGACATTTTGTCACTAAAAACCAAACAGCTAATTTTCAAAGCACAACAGAAATTTAGGGCCTTTTTCAGACTACTGCCTTTCCTTTACGATATGCAGATAATTGGAAAACTAGCAAAGCTATCAAAGGTATCAAGGAAGTGTAAAGTAAATGAAACAGAAAGCTAATGTTGACTTAATGCAGCCTTTGTTGATTTAAGAGTTCTGCACCATGAACCAATAACAAAAGGATGCATTCACTCCGTGGGTGCACTAAGCTAAACAAGGCAGTAACATCTGATGGGCATTTGAAGGGCAACACCTTCAAATGAGAAGAATAAATTGTTTTATTTTGTTTATAAAACATGCTGAAGAAAAAAAGACACATAAAAAACTTCATTTTCAGGTCATTACTAATATCAGGGAGGAATAATTTTACAAAGAAAGATGCACCTTCTGGGAGATCTGAAGCCATACATTTATCAGCAATGAAACCATGCCATTTTTCATCAATCCCAATGCTAACAATGTGCTTTGCCAAAGGTCATGTTTGAGTAGACGAGCTGGATCCCACTTGTGCAGCAGGTCCAGTACTGGAAGCTGGCTGCAATGGCCTCCTTTTAAGCTACAGTGGCCAGGACATGAAGCCAGTTGACTTGTACTACAAGAAGGCATAAAAAGAAAGTAAATATGAGAGTGTAAAACTACTTCTATTTTTGTGATACTACTGCAACAAGAGAGTGTATTAACACAAGTGACCACTTTACGAACAAAAAAACCAGTGTATTACACTATCAGATGCAGTCTACTCTCCAATATCCAATGTTGGCTAACACAGATGGAGAATTAACTGTTCTATGGATGCAGAGCCAGATCAACTCCACCTAGGCTCATCAATGCCAGATAAGCATCTTCTTCCCAAGATTGTTTTGCAAAGCAAATTCTGAGACTGAATAGCATCAACTGCAGGACCAAGGTCCTGATGTTATTTTGTTGGTAAGAGCAGAGAGAAGTTTTTATTTAAACATGTCT
The DNA here is from genome assembly GCA_026261815.1 of Monarcha castaneiventris obscurior. NCBI lineage: Eukaryota > Metazoa > Chordata > Aves > Passeriformes > Monarchidae > Monarcha > Monarcha castaneiventris. Next base: position 16,276,354 of record JAMPIT010000566.1, read on the forward strand.
GTTTACTTTTTTGATCTATTGAGGCATTTCAAGAAGTAGAATGAGGCTTCCAAAGACTCCTATAAAAATTCTAAATAAATATTGCACCAAAATTCTAATAAAATTGCACCAAAAAAATGTAAAATTTCTAAAGACAATTATGCAAATGCTTACCTTCCCTACAGAGAAAAGGTCCATGAAAGTTAAATTCCATTAATTACTTGTAAAAAAGTTCAAAACGTGACACAGTGTTTGATAGGTGGAAGCAAAGAAAATAATTCAGGATGAACCAATGCTTATGCCAGCTGTCCGGACTTGTGCATGTGAAGAGTGGGATAAACTATAGTTCCCAGCTGAGTCAGCATTCTATAAGGAATCATTCACAAAAGTTTTCAAATGTCTTCTTTGATTTAAAATTGCGAGCCACTGAGATTAAGTATCCCAAGTACCACCAGAGACTGCCTCGCTGAAAAGAACAAACAGCAAGGGACAGCAATATGTATTGCTTTTCTGATGCCAGTGTGCTCTTCCCAGATTCTTCTACAGACCACAAAACCAGAAAGAGTCCAAACATGTTTGCCAAGGAGCTATTTCTCCTATGTGATTAAATCCTTTCACTCTTGTTTTCAAAGCAGAATTCAACACTGTGGGGCTGGACTAACAGGTTCTTGCTTGCACTGTTTCACTGGAACTACAACTCAGGTGCCAGCCAACACCACAGTAACACAGGTTACCAGTTTCTGCATTGTACTTCAACATAACACTCAACACACCTTCAAAACCTTTTCCTGCAGTGTTTACAAGTACTGTTTAGCAACTTACTCCATCCCATAATGAAGATAACTGCACTGCATTTGATTATAGCAACTATATTTGGGTCCATGTTGTTTTAAAACATTTAAATAATTCAAAAATCAGAACTGCCGCAGGACAGTTCCGTCAAGGACTTGTCTGATCACGTACTGCTTTTAGTATCTCTGTCTAGAACACACTTCTTTGAAGCTTTAATTCATGCCTCTCTTTCCCAAGAACATCCTGAAGGACAGCACTCTGGATAGTATCTACTGGCCTTGTGCTACTTGCTCAATCTCTCCTGCCAGACAAAATGTACTTGTAGCAAAAGGGGCCCAAGAAAGTAAGGAGATGCCTGGCATATGGAACAGCATGCTAGCAAAGCTCAGCAAAACCTGCAAGAGTGGGAAGACACAGATCAATAGTTCCCTCACGCTGGGCTACCAACACCAAATGAAACTCATCTGGGGTGAAACCTGTTAAGAGTAACTGTCACACATGCAACTAAACATCCATCTTAAACATTCAACAAATTTAACTAAGCACTAAATACTAATATTAAAAAGCCATTTCGTTTCTGAACTGTTTTGGTTACCAGTGCATCGCAGCACATAGCTACGCCTCGGGAAGCACTGGGCAACAAGAGACAATTTACACAAAAGTAGTTGTTTTATAAAATCCAGATACTACTAATAGTCATGTTTCTCCTTTCTCTACTTTTTTTTTTTTTTGGTAGCATTTCATACTGTTATTTCCAGTAAGGCTATTCATAAGGCAGGTACAAACATTTGCAGAAATTAGACCAGCATCTAGAAACTGAACCCCTTGAAACCACTGAGCAATTAAACAGGATATTTAAATAGAACTTTTATTTGCACAACTACATTTCTGTTAAAGAAACTGTTAAAAGAATTAAGACACCCTCTTATCTTCTTAAGCAAAATAGGAACTACTGTACCTAGTTGAGGAAGACACAGGGATCACTTCTGCAGTGATCCCTATACATAACTCCATTTAACATCTTTTCAACTATAGGAGTGCAATAGTAGGTTTGACAAATTTTGAACTTTCTGGGTTTTTTTTTCCTCCCCTTGTTATTCTACACCATGTTGAGCACTTCTGCACTCATATATTCACTGCCTCATGCACTGGAAGAAACAGGTCTTAGCCATTTAGTTTGCTTCCATCAGCAACCAGCAAGGAAGCATAAGCAGAATGCCATTTCTATTTCCGTCTTTATACCCTGTTACATATGGCTCAGAGACTCATTTTTACCTTGTGTTCCTGCCACAATATGGTCCTTTCACTAGCACTCGAAGTGTTACTGATAAGATAAAACACCTGAAGTACAAAGGAAGCCAAGTTCCACATCTAATCCTCAGACGCAATACTACTGTGATAACTTCTGAATTCGGCTTTCTTATCTTAATAAACATTTAGAACACATTTGGTGACTCACACTTGAAAAGAAAACTACCTCTTTACCAAGGAGGTAATATATTCTTTCTGCTGTGTGACAGGAACAATTAATCTATGTTACTGAAAGAATCCTACCTGTAGATTTTTAAAATTACAAATTTCAAAACAACTGATTCATCTTTTAGAAGCAACATAAGAAGCTCCAGTAAGCAACTGCCATGTGCCTGCCTAACACTTCTGAAGCTAAAAGGCTGGTTTCAGATGAAACATAATGGGAAGGACATATGGGAAGCTATACATATTATCATAGGCTACAACTCTCAGCTTTCATTAGAAAACAATGAAGCAAAATATGTGGAGCAAACTGGATCAGAAGGTGACAGGATCAGCAAAGACTGGGCTGCAATGAGTTCAAAGCACGCAACACTGGACATCTAAAAAGCTTCACTCTTTGAAACCAAACAAGACATGCCCAAATGTTTTAACTTCACCTTTTAATTATTTATATTTATTCTAGTCGAACTTCTAATTACCATTGTCAGTGCATGACTGACAATGATATGAATACTTTAGACCATCTCAACTGATGACGGAAAAATACATTATAAAAGGAAGAAGACTTGATGGATCCCTGATAAAAACAATATAAAATATATAGGAGCAATGCATTCATCAAAGCCTACAAGGAGCCTACAGACTACTTAGCACTCTTCCCCCTCAGCATCCCCAAATTATCCACTGAATGAAATACATGCGCTGACAATAAATCTGCCCTTTTTTTTTAAGGCAGGTTCATTTGCACTGAGTGAAAAAGGCACAGAAAAGCTTGCAAGGCCAAGGTCCCTGTCAAACAGCATAAATCAGTACATTAAGAAGATGCTAAACAGTACATAAAAGGAAATAAAAGGAAGATATTAGTAAAAAAGCACAGTGCACAGCAAATCCGTTTTTTCCCCTTTCCACCCAAGATGACAGACTGTAGATTGCCGCGGTATCTGCAAGGCACAAACCCAAGGGACAGCACCCAAATTTACCAATAGATTTCATAGGTAACCTGTGCCGGGTCTTACTTTTGGCTGGGAAGGTTACTGGCTGCGTTGGGCTCGGCTATCATTTCCGCTACATTATTTCAGCAGCACAAACAAGCCGACACAACCTTCTGAGGAATCTTCACCGAAATCGAGAGCGTTAGAAACTTAACAACCCTTCGGCTTCTGCGGGCGGAACAGCGGCCGAAAACTGTCAAGAAAGGTACACAAAGAGACTTAATTCCAAGCAAAGCGAGGCAGAAACAGCCCCCCTCCCTCGACCCCGGCTGCAGGGGAGGATGAAACAGAAAGAAATCAACCCTACCGACACCGCCGCCGTCCCTCCGGGGCGCGGCCGGCCCGGGCCCGGCACCGTCCCGCGTCAATCACGGCCGCGCTGGGCCCGTCAGGGGCGGGCAGCGCTGTCACATGGGCGGGCGGCGCCGCTTCCGCAGCGCCCGGAAAGACGCGGCCGGTGACGGTCCCTGCCCGCCGCCGCGGGCCCGGCGGTGCCGATGGGGCCCGGCCGCCTCTCCTGGGCGCTGCTGCTGCGCTGCCGGCGGGCGGCGGCGGCTCTGGGCGTGCCCCGGTGCTGCCCGCTGCCCGCCCGCCCGCTCAGCGCCGCCGCCCCGCTCCGGGCCCCCCTGCGCCCGCCGGGCACGGGTGGCGGAGCGCCGTGGAGCGGGGCGGCGGGAGTCGGCGGGGATGGAGAAGAAGAAGAGGAGGAGGAGGAGGAGGATGAGGTTGCGCTGGAGGAGCTGCTGGGCCCGTCTCCGGTGGCCCCGGGGCCCGGCGCGCAGCGCGTTGCCATCGTGCACCCCGCGGTCAAGTGGGGCCCGCAGAAGTCGCCGCTCACCACGGGTGCGGGGCTGCGGGGGCGGGCGGGCTCCCGAGCGCTGGGAGTACATCCAGGGGATTTGGAATGCACTGCCCCGGGAGCTGGTGGAGTCACCGTCCCTGGATGTGTTTAACTAAAGCCTGACGGTAGCACTCAGTGCCATGGGCTATGGGCTATTGACGTGGTGGTGGTGTTCGGTCACAGGCTGGGCTCGATGATCCCAGAGATCTTTTCCAAGCGAATTGGTTCTGTGTCTGGGGCCGCTAGTGTGAAATGGACCCGCTAAACAGCGCTGAAACCGCGAAATGGGGCGTGCAAAGTACGAGCTTGGATGGAAGGAACCTTTCTCGGCCGCTCTTTCCTTCTTTGACAACTTAGAGAAGGACAAGGAGCTGTTAGTGAGTGTTGGCAGACCTGTGCTTTGACTTGCAAATCACGCTGACTGTATTTTGGACGGCAAAACGCCTCGGTGCAGGTTGGTCAGGGAAACAGACGGGTGTCCCCCTTAGTAGCACAATGTTAATTGCCTTCAGGCATCAGGCGTGCTGCCTGCCCAGTTGGGCTGGAGTCCCTTGGCCTTAGGTTTGCCCAGAAGTTGGCTGAAGAGCAGCAATACCCTCTTGTCCAGAGAAGAGAGTGCAGTGAAGTCTTGTATAAATCCTCTCAGGGACCTGAGTACTTTTATGCAGTTACTTAGTGATGCAGTCACAAATAATTAATTCCTCTGTAAGGACTTTGTTTAGGACTACTATTAGATTTCTCTCAGAAATCCTTGAAACTAACTATTATACATGCATTAATCGCACACAATTAAGATACATGATGAACTTGATGCTTTCATCGGACACTTGTCTAATTATAAAGCTGTGGTAGTAAGGATTAAAGCATCTTGTAAATTAGCTTTTTATGTATAGAACCACAGAATGGTTTGGCTTGGAGGGAACCTTTAAAGGGTTAACAATCTAGTCTGACCCCCCCCAGCAATGAGCCAGTACATCTTCCACTGGACCAGGTTGTTCAGACCCCTGTCCAACCTGGCCTTGAATGTTTACAGGGGATGTTTACAGGACCACCACCTCTCCGGACAACCTGTTCCAGAGTGTCACCACCCTCATTGTAAAAAGCTTCTTCCGTATATCACATCTCTTAGTTTGAAACCACTGCCCTGTTTTATTGCAACAGGTCCTGCTAAAAAGTCTGTCCCCATCTTTCTTAAAAACCCTTTCTAAGTAGTGAAAGGCTACAAAAAGGTCTTCCCTGGAACCTTCTCCAAGCTGGACAACCCCAGCTCTCCCAGCTTTTTCCCACAGGAGAGGTTCCACCTGTCTGATCATCTTTGTGGCCGGGCACAGCACTCCAGCTGGGGTCACACCAGAGCAGAGCAGAGGGGCAGAATCCCCTCCCTCACCCTGCTGGCCACCCTGCTTTTGATGCAGCCCAGGACACATTTGGCTCTCTGGGCTGTGAGCGCACATTGCTGGGTCATGTCCAGCCTCTCATTCACCAACACCCCTGAGTCTTTCTCAGCAGGGCTACTCTCCATCTGTCCATGCCCAACTTGTGTGAATATGCTGGGGAGTTGCCCTGACCCAGATGCAGGACCTTGCACTCATTCTTGTTGATCCTCACTAGTTTTCTGTGGGCCCACTTTTTGAGCCTGTTCATGTCCTTCTGGATGGCAAGAGACAGATTATATATGATACTTACTCTTTTATTCCAGTTTATTACGTGATGAACCTAAATCTTGTTTAGTTTTATTAGTGCTGCTAATTATAACAAATTGTCCCATTGCAGAATGAAGTTTTTAATCTTTTTAGAATTTATGTAAGTGACAATTTTACAACTGAAAAGTAGGTAAAATACGAAGGCATCTTTCTGTCTAAACATACAGAAGAATAGCAGTGGTCCTTTTCCATTTATTTAGGCTCTCCAGATGAAGAGCCTGAGGTCTGAAAAAATGTTTTGAAAAGACTGTTGAAACACCACAGATACAACAGGAAATCTGTGTATTTTACAGGAAACATAAACAATATGAGGAGAAAGTGGATCATGATTATCTTTAAAAATATATTCCTTTTGGACCAATGTAACCTATTTCATATATAAGTTATGTTTTGCTGTCTAGAGAAGCTTGACAAATTTGTTCTGAAGAGGAAAAGTTTGGCATATCAAGCCTAGATCTGCTAATCTGATATCCTCATGTCGTGCTCGTGATTTCACAAAGTCCTTTGCAATATCAATGTTAAAAACTCAAAAGTAATTGATGAACCAGAATACAGGATTCAAGTCTGCTGGTTTTAGCAAGTCACAAACCAGTTTAGGTCCCTTATGAATTAAGTGGCTGGGAAGTTAGCAGCAGGATGTCCCGTACTAGTAATTCCTAAATTATTGCTGCAAAACACCGAGGTGTTAATTGTGTGGCTTTGTGCTCATCTGAAATAACAGATTTTACAGCTAGTTAGTTACTTATTGAGGAAAAAAAGCTTAGAGATTTCTTTCTTGACAGTACAATTAAAAAGTCTTCTAAATCAACAGCCATAGAAATAATTTATACTGCCAGAAAGATGCTTTGTGTGATAAAATTGCATCAAACTGTTCAATTACTTTGATTAGAGGTAAGACACTTTGCTCCTTGTGCTACAAGTTAAAAGAAATACCCTAGCAGAGTTTCAGTGTAGCTTAGTCTTTCCATGTTCACGTATGTACTGTAGTTATTGGAGATTTGAGCAGGGTTATGATGGTACATTGTAACCTTTGTTTCTTTTTTCTATTATTGTTTTGTTCCCGAAGCTGAATTACAGATTGCTGAAGCCGTTGCTCTTGTAGATACTCTTCAGAACTGGACAGTTTTAGATAAAATAATTATTCCTACAAAAAATCCCAACAAGAAGTTTGTTTTTGGCAAAGGAAACTTCCAGGTTTTGACAGGTAAGGACTGAGATCTTTCAGCACTGCATCACTCTAAATGGAAGACTTTTGCAGCCAAACTATTCAAGGATAGGTGTGAAAGCTGAAGAGAGGGAGAATTTCGTTTATCCATCATGCAGGTTTGCAGACAAACTTGAAAGAATTTTTAAGGTTGCAAAAGCAACACAGAATAGACATAATCCCTTCTCACTGAAAATGAGGCAACTTAGTCCACAAGTTTATGTGATTGACATAAGTGAAACTGATGCTGTCTTGGCACAGCACTAAATTAGCAATTACAACTGCTCTATGAACAAAGAATATGGTGCCATTTGATGTTTTATGAGCATTCTGCTCAGTGCAAAATGGTTTGTAGTCTGGGCATTTTAAAAAGAGAACTGACATTTAACACTATTTTGCAATCATTATCCATCTTTTAGAAAAGATTAAAAAATTGCCCCATGTGACAGCTGTCTTCTTGAATGTGGAAAGAATATCTTCACTAACAAAGGTAATTAAATATAATATCAAATCATATTCTTTGCATCACTATTGTTTGAAAGCTGTTGATGTTAGGAGAAGTGGTCAGTTAAGATTCTGAATTTGCAAATGTTAATATATGAAGCACCAGGACTATATATATATATACATATATATATATATATATATATATATTTTTCCAGCTCTTGTGCATGAAATTTTCCAGCAGCTTAGTATAATTTATTACAGACTCTGCTCCCACATTTGCCACTGGCCCTATTGAAAATATTGAAAAAGTTACTCAATGTGTTTTTTTACAAAGTGATGGTGTTGAGACACCTTTTGTTAAGAAGAATGTCAATATTTTGGATTAGCTATGTGCTCAAGTTTCTATACTTGTAATGGATAGCATATTTTTTTCCCCATGTTGTGGAAAATTAAACAGTCTTGATTATAGACAGTGCTTGAGAACATGTATATAACAAGCATTCTGGATTTCAGAGATGGCACAGGGGAACTACTGCATGCATACTTTGATTGTGTTGCTGAATTAGAGCAAGACTGAGGGGTTTGGGTTGGTTGGGGGTTTATTAACCATTTCATTAAAAGTTTGCTATTAAATAATTTTCCTGCGTTCCTCTCTATTTGTGTGCAAGTTTTAGTAATCTTTCTTCTTTTCCTATGTTATCCCTATCCTTTCCCATTCCAGTATTTCATAATTATTTTTTACAAGGGTTTAACCACTGACTTCCTTGATTCTGAGATACACTGTAAGACCTGTTGCAAGAATCCATAAAGGTCAATGGGAGGATTCTCACTGAATTTGATGGGCCTAGAAATAAGTTCTACTTTCTAAACTCTCTTAAACTCCTCTCTTTGTGGCCAGCCAGATCTTGACTTTGCATGCTCATAATGATTGCCCATCCATTGCAATGAGTTCAAGTGTCCACCAGCTAACTAACTGCTTGCTGTGTAGGAGTTGATCTAGTGATACTGTGGGGGACAGAAGACATCTCGGTTGTTTTGTCTTACATGGCTAAAGAGAGAACTAGAAGGTGCCTGGGGCGTGCAAGTCTTTGACAGATACACCGTGGTGCTTCACATTTTTCGTTGTAATGCCCGGACAAAGGAAGCAAAACTGCAGGTAGCATTGGCTGAAATTCCACTTCTCAGGTACCTCGAGCTGTGCAAATCACATACTCATATCTACACATTTTAGTGACTACTTCTTTACAGTAACAAAAAACAGCAGTATTTACTATAAAGAAAAAATACATAGGGTGTTCAGTGATTGATTAGAGCATGGAATTATTTACTATAATGTCATTATTTTAAGCTTCTGCAGTGCCAACACGCAAAACCAGAATATGTTCAATAATCTTACAAAATGTGTTTCTCATGAAAAGGTCCCGGTTCTTTCTAAGACAGAAGATGGATTGCAAGAATATGTAGGAATTGGATATGTATATTCCATATATAAAATTATTGAGTTTAATAAGGAAATCTATAAACAAGGAAGATTAATTTATATTTAAATATTCCATGTGTGGCATAGAAATGTGTACATGGCAGTTGCTGTGAGTTGTGTGGATGTATTAGAGGTATCTTCGGCTCTCTGAAATTTCAGAATAGCAGTTATAATTTACTGAGAGAGTTGTATGCTTTTTCAAGCTACAGTTGAGCCAGGAAAATCTGGATTTTTTTTCTTCAGGCTTCTTGCCACGAGCAGGTTTTATTTACAACTCAGTCGTTTAGTGGTATTATTTGTACTATCAGAATACCACTACTCCTTCAACATTTTTAAGCATTTTAGTATAACTGGATTAAAGAAAATTGCTTCTAATTAACTGTTACTCTACTGCCAGGTCAAATCTGAACAATGAGGTGTCTCAGCGAGATCAGCAGAGAGGTGGTTCAAGATACATCATGGGCTCAGGTAAAGTCTAAATATTCTCAGGAATTAGAAGATTTTTTTTCTCCATAGCCTTTAAACAAATTTAGTTGTATCTTACTTTATTTGGAGGAGGTTGGGAGGAAAACAGTGTTCTGCATCTAATTAAACAAATGTACAAAAATTTATTGGAAAATAAGTTAAATAATAAGGTTTGGGTCTGTACTGGCTCAGTAAGTGGTCAAGGACAGACTATTTGCTGCCACAGGGATTGTTCATAAGTGTACATGGATATTTTAGAGTGGTTAGCATATGTTTTATAATTACTTGTTCACTTTCTTAGGTAAGAATACATAGCTTTAGTGGCTTATTTTTAACTTCACAAGCCCTAGTGCTAACTCACTTGGTTTCCAAATACATCATTTGCTTTACAGCTTCCCTTGTAAACTATTCTGCCAATTATCCGTTTGTATTTTTCAGGTGAAACATTTCTAGAAACACAGAATCGTGTCTTGAAAGAAAGAGAACTTAAAATTAGGAATGCCCTGGAGAAACTAAGGAGAAAAAGGGCTTTACTTAGAACTCAGCGCAGAAAGGGCGAGCTCCCAATGGTCTCAGTAATGGGCTACACCAACTGTGGTAAGCAAAACCTCCTGAAATCATAACACAAAAGAGCTTGTATTGTCTAATTTTTAATTAGAAACTCTAGCCAGGATCTCATTTGTGTGTGAATAGGCTTCGTATTTTAATTAGTTTCTTTAATTGTGTAATGAATATTTGTCAGTTAGGATGTAGATAGGAAAGCAAATTAAGCTGCTTGGTTTTTTCAGTCTGGAGAAACACCTAGCACCTACTGTGCCAAAAAGATTTTATATACAGTGCTGAAGACTGCACTGTTAAGGCCTCTTTATATGAATCTCTACTACTTGATCAGAATGGTTTCAGGAAAGTACATGGGTGTTTAGATCACCATGGAGGCTTGAGGCACAGGAAGACAACTGAGAGTCGGCTATTGATCTGAAAAACCTGCTTAAGGAGCACTGTAGCTTTTCATGGATTATGTGTAGCACTCTGAGACGTGTTCCTAGGAGAATCTAAATAAAGCTAAAGGGGTTTTTTCTGCTTTTTTTGGTTCGGTTTGATTTGGTTTTTTAGCTTACACAAGTGAATTCTTACACAAGACATAAATAGACTTTGGACTAGACACTTTTTTCAGGTTGCATTATCTTAAGACAATTTCATTTTCTTACTCAACTTCTTTAAAAAACTTACCATGTACTGTTATGACTTGTATACTCAAAAGATTTGGATTATACTTTATATTTTTCTTAAATGTCATACTTCCCTACTTTTAAAACTGAAGATTCAAATATATATATATATACACACATATATATATATAATGGTTTCATATACACATAATTGAAATACTTAACCTAGGCTATGTACTGAGCACTTCAGTGATTAAATATGTGAAATATTCATTGAGTCAAATAAATGTCTCTAGTACTATGTTCATGAGGAAATGCCCCATAAAGGCCTCAGCCTAATAAGATATATATTATTAGCGCTTCCGTGTATATTTTTATTTAGCAAGTAAATTATTTTATTTGACAGCAGAAGCACTGAGGAGTGTGTAAGTGCATGCTTCCTAAATGCTGTCATGGCAGTGCTCTTGAGTCAGTCTTACAGGTGAGAGATGGGGTAGGTGACTTTGCAGGTCAAATCAGTCTTTGATCATCTTGTGATTTCACAGCACAGCTGTAGGTACCAGTATGTGATTACATACGTGACCTTAAACCCAATTCCAAGTTATAAAATGTAAGACTGTCTATGGATTTCCTAACATCATATAAATAACTAATCACAAGCTACAATTAAATGACTAAAATAGATGTGAAAATACATGTTAACATCATACATTTCACCTGAGCCTTGCAAATTAAATTTTACTTGGAACAAGCCATTAAAATCTTGTCCTTTTTTTATTTAATTAGGGAAAACTACTCTGATCAAAGCCTTGACTGGGGAAGCAGGACTTCAACCCAGGGATCAGCTGTTTGCCACTCTGGATATTACAGCCCATGCTGGCTACCTGCCCTCACATATGGCAGTAATTTATGTTGACACCATTGGGTTTCTGACTGATCTTCCACATAACCTGGTTGAGTCCTTTTCAGCTACACTAGAAGAAGTGGCTTACTCAGTAAGTAGTCAACTATAAAAATTAAGAAATAAAATTAATTTCCTTTTAGATAATCCTCACCCCTTCAGAACAGGAGAAGTTAATTGACATTTTGTTCTTAGCAAAGTATCTGGCTGACTATAGTACTCTCCTAAAATAATGATGTAAGTATCTTAAAATAAACCAATTTTCTGGTACTTTAATTATGCAGAACCTACAGATATGAAGAAGATTTCAGAAGGGCTTATTTGGAGTACACGTGTCCTCCTCCATGATATTTAAACCAGATAAACCGGATTTTTCTGATTAAGTATCTGAACAGTGTATCCAAGTCAGTCAAAGCTAGCTTTCCTGGGAGTTAAAAATTAAATGAAGCCTCTGAAATGATCTGATTTTTACTTAAGGCTTCCTGTAGAACTACAAGTGGGTGACTGTAATGTGATGCAGGCAGCATGTAATAAATATAAAGGTACTTTTCCAATTGTTTTCTCATTAAAGTTATTTTCCTGTGTTATAACAAAGTGTAAAGCTGCATACATACACAAAGACATTTAAACAAAAAGCCTGTATCATGAAAGGTAATGGAATTCAGTGGTAGCTAGATGCCAGAATGCTGCTAAAGATTAGACTTCACCATGTAATAGCAGGGCTTTCAAAAGCTGGCTGAAACCATCCTGTTTGTCACTTACTTTGAAGTTTTAAATGAAAGGCAAGAAATTAACTTCTAATTATTTTTCAAAAGTTTAAAGCAATGTCTTAAGCAAAGATAATAAAACAATTTGAATGCAAATGTTGAGTTTGGTTGCTTGGTTTTTATCATGGCAAACATTGTGTATACACTTTAAACTGGTAACTTTATTGTATAAAGCTTTTTAAGTGAAGCACCAGTAATAGTATCCTGGGAGCTAAGCATAAGGATAATTTTCTGTATTTTGAATGTAAAAATAGTATTACAAGTTACATGGGGTATTTTTCCCCTCTGTTTTTGAAAGTTTTGCAGCCATTACTCTTCTAAAAGCTTTTTTTAGAGATCACTCTTTTTAATCTCCAGTGTTTTTGAAGCCTTATTGTTACACAGCCTTGGCTTTGAAAAAAATGGATCAGTTATTATTTGAAATCTTATTCTGTAACTAGCTTGATTGACATTTGCTTCAGGTTTGTTGGAGGCAATTTGTACTCACTAGAGGTGGAAGACTAAGCTGCTACGGATTTTCTTCCATCATGGTCTAAGAAACTGTAGTTTAATACTGTTTTAGTAGTTAATTTTACAGTGCTAATCTGCCAGTGTATTATCAAATAGATAGGAAAGTATTTTACATTAATTAGCAATTCAAAAATGGTATACAATCCCTACAATCTGGTAACTGGTGTTGTATATTGATCTTTGCTAGGATCTGATAGTTCATGTGAGGGATATTACTCATCCAGAAACCATCCTTCAGAAAGCAACTGTTCTGTCAGTTCTGAGGAATCTTAATCTTCCTAGCCACTTACTGGACTCAATGGTAGAAGTTCATAACAAAGTGGATTTGGTAGAAAGGTAAGCAAGAGATGCTAAGTGTACTTAAACATTTCTTATGTTCTGGAAGCTTTTAAATTCTTACTCTAGAAAAGAGATCCCACAATTCAGAATATATTTAATAGCATTTTTCAGTCTTCTACATATGTAACTATGGTCTGAAAAAGAATTAATTATCTTTTAATTACCAAAGAAATCACTTGAGTCATATAAGAACTGGCCTCTGTAGAAGGTGTCATTATAAAGTAACTCAGTTAAATTGTCCGTGCTTGGAATATTATCACAATCTAATCTTCATGAACAAATGTGCTAGCAATTAATTTTCTTTCAGGTATAAACCCACTGAAGAAAATGCTTTAGCTATTTCTGCTCTGCATGGGCATGGTTTAGAAGAACTGAAACAAGAAATAGAGAAAAAAATACTGACAGCAACAGGGAAGAAGATTCTAACAGTTAACATCAACTTAGAGGGACCTCAGCTAAGGTAAGTAATTCTGAATTGTATGAAGGACCTCAGCTAAGGTAAATAATTCCGAATTGTATGAAGGACTTGGAGAAATATGAAACACTTAATCACGCATGTCTTAAACTTTTCAATTCTCATCATACTGATTTTAATCTGCATTAAGAATAACAGAGATAATTATCAATGTTTTGTGACCTGTTGACAAAAAATAGCCCTATTAGATACAGTGGAGAAGTGAAGCAAAGCACTTCATCTTTTGAAGTGTTATCTGGACAGGAACCTTTTGACCTAGACCAAGGCTCACATTTTGTGCAGTGTGTCATACCTTTAAGATACCTTAATATGCTTTTACATTAACAGCTGGCTCTATAAAGAAGCAACAGTTCAGGAGGTGGAAGTCATGCCTGAAGATGGCACAGCCAGGGTGAAGGTGATCATCGGCAGCTCTGCTTTCGGCAGATACAAAAACCTCTTTCCCAACAGTAAGATTTTCATGTCATGAAACTGCATCCTGTTCTAGGAGAAGAAACTGATCTCCTCAAGAGGATGTGAAATGAAGTGAACGACCTGTTAGTCTCACTGCTGAATAGTTTGTTTTTCTTTCCCACTTGATGGTTTTGGTGCATTTTAGAAATGGACGCTGTTTCAGAAAATTTCTATATGGAAACAGTAAAAGCTTTGAGCTTAATTTTGTCAGCAAGTACCAGGACAGCACTAAATTTTTTATGTTAAACCTGTTGTTGGCTAAAGCTGTGGACCTCAAACACACGGAATGGTATCTGACTTAACCTTCAAAAAAAGTACCAAGTTTCTTATATCATATAAAGCTTTTTACCGCCTTTTTAAGAAGAAAATAGTATTTATTATAGTTGTTTCAGATGGCCTTTGGAAAATGAAAGTTAGTGAACAAAATGTTGTTGTATGTAAATAATGAAGGGAAATATGTATTCAAGCAGAATTCATGAATGTAAGTAAAATAACTGCCATGTCTTTTTGCAGTGAAGAAAAAAATCATAATTAAGGCATTAAATAAAGTTAGCTGTGAACATCTTTTACCCATAGTTTTCTTGCCTACAGTAATTTATCCACAATGCCTATTACTATGTCAGTTCTTGGAGAAAACATTTAACATACAGCAAACCTTTTCACAGAGGAAAACAAAAGGAAAAAAACCCACAACCACAACAGATCCATTAAGTTATGAATTACTACTGGGAACCAATAAAACAGTATCACAGAAAGGGGAAACCAAACTATTTCACTCCATATTACAGAGAGAGATTAAGTTTTATTAGAGTAACAAGAGTACAAAAGAGGGCACAAAAGATAGGCAGAAAAATTTTTGCAACCATTAGCAGACATCTGAATTTAGCTTTTGCATATAAAGTGCATCTAAAAAGTGAGGTATATGGATGACATTGCATAGTGAACTTTAAACAATAAATGGTTTTCATTTAGTCCTGGTGCTTGACATTTCTCTTGTTTTCATGATCATCTGTTATTACACAGTTCATTTAGAAAAACAGAATTAGTATGTGATGGGAAACAGCATAAACCTCTTAGTTTTGACATGTGCAAAAACTACTTAGTGAGAGGAAAAATAATTACAGAGCTACTAAAATAGCTAAATAAAAGACCAGGTGTGAAACCCCAAATGAGCATGACAGAAGCCAAAAATCTGTATTTCTAGGGCAGTTTAAATTAAGATCAGGAATTTGTTTCCTCTGTGTTTATTTTCATTGTAAGGCATACTTTGGCAACACCTAGTAAAACGTTTCATTGCCACAGACAAACTATGTAAGGGCCTGGTTTTGGTATCTTTATCCCTGCAGAACTGGCATGAGTAAGTGTGCAAATACAATTACCTCTTACAAATCGTAAATAATTTTGTGGCTACCCTGTAAGGGAGCTCACAAATGATACTCAGCACATTGGTGTATATATAAAATCATTTCAAATTGGATTGTCAGTACAGCACCTCTGATATATCAAAATATTTTTAACTGTTCCTTTTGTTTATTTAATACAAACTATGAAAATGACAAATCAATGTCAGACTGATATAAAAGAGTAAGAATATGGGTTGCAAGTAGTGCAGAATATCCTTACAATTATCAGAAAGATAAAATATTACCACTAAATCATGCAGCTACTGACATATTCCACCTTCTTAGTACTATGTAAAATAAGATTGAGTTCTTGGGACTTTCAGTATTGCCAGCTGCTACAGAATCAAAGCACCTCCAAAAAAATTACATCTATACCATAGTTCTCTAGAGACTTCAGCAAAGGTACACCTGCTTTCTTTTCTGTCCAAAGGCCTCAAAACCCTGGTGATGTTGAGAGACCTTTTCCTACTGAGCCTTGAAAGCATTCCTGGTTTAAGTTAATTGGACATTTATGGGATTCAGGATGTTTACAGCAGGGCACAATAAATGCAGACAAAGCCTTTTCAACTTCTCATAGATTAGGAAGGTGAGAATTAAATGCCATTTGTGCCAGTTCACATTGACAGTGCAGTGGAGGATTAATTTTTGTGTTAAGGTCTATCACATCTTTGACAAAATCATTGTTTCCTATAAAGTCTCCAGCAATTATGTTAATACATTTTTTTTTTGGTCCGGGATACTGCTGCTTTATCCAGATTTTCAAGCATGGAAGACTCTGGAGTGTCATTTTCTTCAATGACCCAAATGGGTGTACAAGAATATACCTTAAATTCTCTGTAAGGTTAATCCCTGCTACAAAGAATTTTCCTGAAACAAAAATCAGAAAGTGACACATTAAATATTCTTTTGAGGAGAAGAGACACATCTCAGCATTGCATTAGCTTCACATCTCATTCCAGTGGGGATCATTAAAATACTAACTTCACACTCTTTCTGTATTTTTTCATGTCCCTACAACTGTTTCCCCCCGTTGCAACCACATGCTGTAGTAAACAATTCCTGAGCCACGCTCGGTTGCCGAAACATTCCAGTTTAGCTAAATTTGTCTAGTTATTCATTGCAGTCTAGAGGTTCTCCAGTGACTAGTCCTCCATTGTAAATTATGTTTGTTTCTGTGAGGTTGGTTCAAAACGCTCAGCCTTCCCCCACGATGGATGGGAACACGGGGTGCACCCACACGAGCGTTTGCCTTTGGCTGGGGAGTGCGCTTCTGAAGCAGCTCCCCCCGTCACCACCCTGTGCATTCACCTCAAAAGCTGTGTCAGAGGTTCTGAACTGAACCTCTGTCAGATTGTACCACTTGCTTGAGTGCTGCTGTTTAATGTGCAGCTACACCCTTCTCATACTGCTCTTGTATCACAGAATCACTACGGTTGGAAAAGGCCTCCAAGATCATTGAGTCCAACATTTGACCAAACACCACCATGACAACTAAACCATGGCACTAGGTGCCACGTCCAGTTATTTCTTGAACACTTCTAGGTATAATGACTCTACCACCTCCCTGGGCAGCCCATTCCAATGCTTAACCACCCTTTCAGTGAAGAAATTCTTCCTCATATCCAACCTCAACATTCCCTGGCAGAGCCTGAGGCCATTCCCTCTTGCCCTGTTGCTGGTTGCCCAGGAGAAGAGGCAAATTTCCACCTTGCTACAACCTCCTTTCAAGTAGTTGTAGAGAGTGATAAGGTCTCCCCTGAGAGAAACCTGGCCGGGGCTTCCTTTCACAACAAGGCTGGTGGAATGCACTTCTCTCACCATCTGTGCTGCCTAAAGCAAGAAGCACTGGACTGAGGGAGCAGCCTCCTCCCCACGAGGCGGGCACAGCCGTGCCAGCGACCAGGTCTGCGCTGAGGGCTCCCTTTCCACGGGTCACACGAGCGAGGTGGCTGCCACAGTCTCTGCAGTCTGTGTGTGCACACACTGACACGTATCTGTGCCACCAAAGACAGCGTCACACTCACCCGGGGGCGGGCAGAGCACTCAGCAGCCACGGGCACACCGCACACACAGGGTGCTTACATCCCATAAAGCTGCCATCGCCCCACTTCCTACTTGTTTTGCATTGCTGTGAGTGCGCCTTCTCTCCTCCGAGCCAACTCCCTGTGCCTACCTGGACGGCCCATGCGCTTCATGCGCTCCAAATACCGGATAAGGGCGCGAGTGGACGTTTTGTTTCCCCACCAGTAAGGGATGGGGGGCCACAGCTCGCAGTGCTTCTCCAGCTCCACGTCCTCTTCGTACGAGACTATGACCTGATGGCCGAGGTGCCACATGGTCCGCAGTGTTGGCACCACCTAAAAGGAAGCATGCCCAGGTTGAAGTCAGCAACACAGCAGTGTTCCCAAAGTCCAAATACTGATGTGTGACATCACCTTGGCACAGATTCAGCTCAGATAAAGCTTTTAAATGAGCAGCCCAGCAGGTGATGGGCCATAGGACCCTGGGAGCTTCAGCCAATTCCTCCTTTCCTCAAACAATTCAACTATGATAATGTACATAACTCAAGGTCTTACGCCTGCATAATAGGAAACCATCCCTGTGTCAGCCCTCATGCACAAGCCATGTTGAAAATTTGTTAGGGGAGGAAGATACAGACCATCTGCTACAGGAATGCACAGAGAAGCAGGAATCATTTTGGCAAATGCCGCACATTGATGCAAATTTGGCATAGTAACCATCAAAGAAAACTGAACTGCTTAAAACTTGGTAAGACTAAATGTGAATCACCAAGACCTACATTAATTCTTATTTGTCTAAGTGGAAAGTTTCTGAAATTGGGATGCTCCAGACATTTCTAATTGAGAGAGAAAGACCTGAGTCAGACACTTTCTCTAACAGACAGGCTAAAATTTAAGTTAGTGTCTCAATATGAAATTACAGTTTCCAACCTCAGAAGTTACCATTGGGGAGAACTGAGGCCCTCTGACTAGTTTTATTTGCAAAACCAACATATTTAACAGGCATTGTTTTTGCTAAAAATGTTGTGGTTAAAAACTGTTTGCTGCTCGTGAAAAGGAAATGGTGGCTTTTTGATGTTCCAAGTAGCTTACTAATTAGAATAAAAGCCAAAGGCACTTGAAAATTATTAATGTAAATATTTGAAGAAGGTTAAATGAAGGGGGTTGAATGAATCCCTCTCAGTTCATCCACAAAAGAGAGAATGCAAGCCTCCATTAGGTCAGAAAATACTGCAAAATTAAGACACAAGCTACTCAAGCTACAAAACTTTGTGGTTGACTGAAACCTTTGCTTTACTCCAGCTGCCTTTCTAAAGCTGGAACCTCTTAAACAAACAAACAAAGATGTGCAATAAAAGCCAAAAAAAAAGCTACCAGAGACGTGTATATGAACACAGGTGCTTATTTTGCAAACAAAGCAGAAATGAAAGTCTAACAAGGGATTTTTAAATCCTAGTAATCCAGATCAAAGGAAGAGGCCTTGAATAGTTAAGACAATTAAAATTTTAAATGTAGTGTAATATTGTCACGCTGTGGCCTGTGCCAGTACTACATACAGACCTCACCTTAGCAGCTGCTTCAGAAACACTTTGACACTTAATTCTGTATGACAACAGAGATGCAGTCTTGATAGACAGGTAGCAGTTTATTTTAGAGTAAGTCAGCAAGTACTTGGCTATTTGATGGTAAATCTAAATCTGTGATCCCGAAAAATCCCCCAGCTGCCTAACCTGCAATGGTACCACTAGCAAAATTGGTGAGATCCATTGGCTAGTCACAGAGCCCATAGAAATAAAGTTTTCCTGTTCAAGGGAAGTACTCGGTTTGTCTTTTCTCCAGTTCCCTTCTTCCCTCCTCCTGAACACAACTCAGAAATGTTCTTTCTTTGGTGATCTTAGACCATTCTTTCAATAGCTTCATTCAACATATTGTATTCAGCAGTTTTCCCCTTTTGCAGTTAATAACTTTTTTTTTTTTTTAAGAGCTGGCCATGTGTCTGAAAGCAAATTTGACCACCTTCTCCAGTATCTCTGCTCATCCACAACTTACACACTCAAGTTATTTGGGGAAACAATAAAACAGTGTCACCCAGGTCTTCACTTATTCAGCTGTGGCCTGAATATTCAGAATCCCTTCATTTTGCTGAGAATTGTTCTACTTTAACTCTGCTTTACAAAATGCTTTGAAATGGTAATACTCACACGTTACTTATACACCAAGCTTCAAAGGCTGAATTTGAATCGCAAACAGGGTCATCATTCTCCTGTACCACTCACATCTCCAGAGAAAACCCTCTGTTCCTGTGCATCTTTGAAATGTTAATTGTTTAACTACTAAAAGCTCCCACAACTTGTAAAAAACAGAGGGAGCTAGAAGTCTCAACTTCTAAAATCTGGCAATCAAATATTTTCTGATTATTTAAATTAAGGCTTTTCTGGAGGTTTGGGTAACTGAAAGGCTGGTTAGGAGGTGAGCTCCAGGAAAGTCAATGCCACCAGAAATGCACTGAGGGCAGAGATACTATTAAGAGGGACCTCAACAAGCTGACGGAAACCTCATGAAGCTTAACAAAAGAAAACACAAAGTCCTGAACCCCACACACCAAGACAGACTGGCGGCAGCTGGCCAGAAAACCTGCTTTGCAGAAAAGGACTTGGAGGTTCTCGTAGACATCAAGCTGAACATGGCATAAGTCAACTGTGAAGTGGGCTCTATTAGCAGAGGCACAGAGAGCACATCAGGAAAAGGGGATCTTCCCTTCTATTAAGCAGTTGTGGGACTGCAGCTCAAGTACTGTCTGCAGCTGGGGCTTCCCCAGTACAAAGAAGTCATTGACGAGCTGGAGTGAATCCAGCAGCACACAGCCAGAGCAAGCAGAGGATGGAGCATGACACACAAGGACAGGCTGAGTGAGCTGAGTCTGTCCAGCATGAAAAGAGAAGACTGGACAGGTCTTGCTGCTGTCTGCAAATACCTAACAGGTAAACGTAAAGACTCCTCAGACATGCACAGCAAAGGATGGAAATCAGCAGACATGAGAGATTCTGATCAGATAGAGAAGGAAAACATGGTTACTGTGAGAGTGGTCAAATGTTGCATAGAAAGGTTGTGGAATCTCCATCCTTGGAGATACTCAAGAATGAACAGGATGCAGTCCAACGTAACTTTGAAGCTGGTCCTGCTGTGCATGGTGGTGTTGGACCAGATGACCTCCAGAGGTCACTTCCAACCTAAACTATTCTAAATGGAAAAAAACTAATTCATAATTATTGCTGTGAAAAGGCAGAAAATGGATTCTTTATATTCTATAAATATATGACACATACATTCTATAAATATATGACACATACAACTTTTATTTAACTTTCTTTTTTTCCCTTATTTTTTTCTTTCATTTTCCTTTCTTTTCCTTCCTTTTTTCTTTTTTCTCTCTTCTTTTCCCTTTCCTTTCCAAAAAAACTCAGAAAGGACAATGGATGACAGTTGTCTCTACTATTGTCCCACAACTCAACAGACATAACAATCAAATTTAATTCCCTCCTCCACACTGTGAAATGTAAGTTTGCTTTATCTCCTTAGTTCTATTAGGTAACGACCTATCTCTGATGCAGAAAATGGTACATTTCCTAGGCTAAAAACACAGTGAAAGTAGAATATATCTAAAAATGTGGAATTAAAGATCTCACTGTGATGTATCATTCTTTAAAAATGAGAAAAAAATTATCTCATACTTACATTTCTAGGACACAGTTTACACTGGAAAATCTCTTTTATACAGGCAACAAGATGCTTATGAAGTCTCTTGGTTAATCCATCAAAATTCCTGCAGGCTATGATAACAACTTCCTGAGGATGAGTTTCTAACCACCTCAATATTTCCCACAGAATATCCTACAAGAAAGAGGTATGGCAGCTTAGAAAGTTATCTGTGCTATGCAGGAGAAAGGACATATAATCAACAGAGCAATGATGGTGAAGTAGACTCACAATCACAACAATGAAAAACAGTGTTTTCTCAAAAAAAAAAAGTGTTTCTGTAATTATATAGGGCTTTTAATGCCTTCTTTCCTTTTAATAACTTCTGTCCTTACTGGGGAAACAGGAATGCCCTGTGTGTCATCCTGGAACAGCACAAGATAACCCCCAGGACACTGGGCATGAGGTAGGGGATAGGCAGTGGAGAGCAGTCTGGTTTGAGGATGAGGAAATCACTGATGCTCCAGTAGCACATGCAGCTGCTGAAACTATTCTCCAGCCCTGCTGATTTTCTCTAGTTTGAAGTCCTCACAAAAGAAAAATGAATAACCTACTCAGAAGACCTTGAGCCAGCATTTTCAGATTGTGATGGCCTTTAAATGAGAGAAATGGCACTGGTTTTATAGCCATCACAAAGGTGAGGAAAATACCTGCACAGTAACAGTTGTGTAAACCATATGCACAAAGTACAAATTCATAGATGGATCATTAGCCTTGTGGGCGATCCTGAAATCCAGGTATCTAACTCCGGCCTCAAGCTGCTCCGTCACAGTCAGCACCTGAAAGGTGAAACGGAAGACAAAGGTCCTGAGAGCTTGAAAGAAATTTGTTTCTTTAGTTTAGAAAGCTACAAAAGAAGTACAAAGTTAGCCCTATGGCATTTTTCACATGTCTCTTGTCTTTAAAATGTCATTATATGGCACCAAGTTGCAACTTTGAAGGATTTTGCTCTCTGACAAGAGAGATTCCAATTTACCCGCAGCATATGCTGCACGTACAGATTAGATTAGTTTCAGATCGTTGCCCTTGTTGTGTTCTGAAAGTTAAAGATCAATTAACCTGTGCATAAATACATGATTGCTCTTCACACAACTATTCATTTAAAAACAATTGCAGGATCAGCACCTTAGAAACGCTGTATTTATTTTATTAGATCAAAGACTTTACCATGGCTGTCTCTGCGGACCTCACACATCCTCAACAGAAGGAAAAACAAAAATAGAAAAAACTACTGGCTACTGTTCTTTTTCAAGATAAAGTTTCTTTTAAAGTTTGAATTAACTTGCAGAAGTCCTACAAGACAGAGGCACTCCTTGTTCCACTTCCTTCAGAGCTCTTCCACTGGATTTGAGGGCTGAATCAAACAGGTGATAAAGCTGTTACCAGGCCAAAAAGTCCCAAATTATTTATCTTTTCCTTATATCAAGACTCTCTTAGCATAAGAAAAAAGAATCAATTTCATTAAATATGTTTAAACACTAATTTGTCTCAGTTCAACCTGCTAGGGATAAAAATTTAGGTTTCAGAAACCATAGATGGTACTGATCTAAGTCAGAAAGGATTCAGTGAAAGCTTCATTGCTCTTAAATATCCAAACTCATAGCTTCAGCACTGAGACAGAGCTTAAGACACATGGCAGGGTGCTCACCTTGCCTGATTTAACCCCCTAACTTTGTGTTCTTTGGACATGAATTTAGTCTCCCTGGGCTGTGTCCCAGGGGCCGGGCTGGGACAGACCAGTCCTGTGTGCCCCGGGGTCCAGACGGTGCAGTGGGTCTGGCCAACAATTCCTTTTGTGCCTCCCTGGTCTCCACCAGGCTGAAGCAGCTGAAGGGAAAATCCCCTTTGCTTGGAGCATGCTGAAGATGGGAGTACACATGGCTGTAGGTCATATATAACCTTCGTGGCCAGAAGAGCAGAAGAAATAGCTGCTCTGAACTGCCCTTTAGATGAATTCTTTTCTTTTCTGTTGCCTATGCGGGCAAACTAGACAAATTAGATGCTCTAATTAGTCACCTGGCTTTGGATACTGAATTAGGCAGTGTGAACATTGCCCCCTAAAGGGCACAATTTAAAAGGAAGCCCTAAGGAGCAATGCTGCTCAGTGCTTCCATCTCAGACCAGGCATCCAGGGCATGACTGGAAGTTACACGGCCACTACACAGGAAACATTTGGGCATCCAGACTGACAGCCACAGCAGCTGGGGCTCAAGCAGGCAACTCCCAGGCACTGGGCCATCCAGGAATCTGTGGATCCTACAATCAGTAGGGCTCCATGGTGTCTGTTCTGGATACCAATGGGTGGAGTCATCTCCTCACACAGATTACTGGAGCGCCACAGAGCTAAGGAGGGGCAGAATTGTAGCTGTGCCTCTTCCCTATCAGCACTGGGCCACTTCCTGCTTGTCACACTGGGTTCAGACCAGAAAATTACTATAATGATGTTAAGAGATTGTTTGTCACCAACAGGGTCACTTTGCCAGCCAGAAACCCACAAGTTAGGAGGTATCTAAATCTTTCATCAGCTGAAGTCCCCCCAAAAAAGGCAGCTCAAGATAAACAAGGATCTGTGCTAAGCAAGTGCCCTTCCACATCAGCTCATCATGGCCAGTTCGTATTTGATACCTGGTAGTGTCTAAGATTCCAGTTTGCCAGAGGTGTTCAAACACAACAAAAGAAACTCTGGCATACTTACTGCTATTTATCAATTATTCTTTTTTGATTCCCTAAAAATGTACTCCTTCAATAAGAACAAAACCAGAAAGATTTTTAGTACTGCTTTGATGTTAGGAAAGTCTGTTCTTTGGAAGAATCTTCAAAAGCTGTAGCTTAAATCATGACCCCCAATTCTGTCTTAACATAGATTTGTAAGGAACAAAGAGGTAACTACTAGCTTAATATTTGCACATTTAAAAAAGTTAACAAAACCTTACGAGATGGACCACACCTTCATTCTCCTAATCTTTATGGGAAAAAGATCCCTTCAACAAGGGATTCTTCTGTCTCTGCTGCTGGGCGAAATACCCAGTATAGATGGGGAAAACAACTGACATCTTACACAACAATGATAGCAGAAATTACAAGCAGTACCTTCTGAACAAAGTGCAAAAGAAAAAAACCTCTGTTGATTACATTAATATTAAATGTTATTTACCACAACAATAAACATGTGGAAAAGGGTTTCTAGTACCAAGTGGCCAGCTTTAAGCAACATCTTTGTTTAAGTATCATCCCTGCCTCACCTGCATGCTTTTTCCCCAGAAAAGATGATCAGGTATGTGTGGCTCCTATCTCATATTCCAAAGTGCTGGATTTAGATAAGGAAGAGTAATTTTCTTCATATTAGCTGGAATGGAACTGTGGTTTAAATTTGTGTTGGAAACAGTGTTGATTACACAGGGATGTTTTTGCTATCACTGAGCAGTGCTTACACGGAGTCAGGGCCTTTTCTGCCTCTCACCCCATCCCACCAGCGAGGAGGCTGGGGGAGTACAAGGAGTTGGGAGGGGACACAGCCAGGACAGATGACCCCAACTGACCACAGGGATATCCCACACCATAAGGAGTCCTGCTCAGCATATATAGCTGGGGGGAGAAGAAGAGGGGGAACATTCAGAGTGATGGTGTTTGTCATGCTAAGACACCGTTACACGTGATGGAACCTGGCTTTCCTGGAGATGAAGGAACACCTACCTGCCCATGGGAAGTGGTGAATTAATTCCTTATTTTGCTCTGCTTGCACCTGTGGCTTTTGCTTTACCTATTAAACAGTCTTCATCTCAGCCCACAAGTTCTCCAGCTATTTCTCTTCCAGTTCCCTCCCCTATCTCACCTTGGGGCAGCGAGAAGCAGCAGTGAGGGGCTGAGCTAGTGGCTGGGGTTAAACCACAACACCCAAGCATGGCATCTCATGAGAGCACGGATTTCTGGGCAGCAGGCCATTGTACACTGTCATTGTACACTCTCAGCCCTGCAGCACAAGCTTCAGCTTTGCCAAGGCAAGAAGAGAATGCCAGACAATGGTTACCTGTGTTGTAGACCACTTCATGATAATGGGGTGCACAATGCATGGCAGGCATTTGTTTAAAAACTTCACCAGCTTGGACTCATTGCCACTAACAGCAGAGCTTTTATCCAAACAGTAGGTCATAGTATCATGACTCCCTGTAGAATACAAAAACAAATGTACAGAAAATCTCATTTCTTAACTAGTCAAGACCACATTCCATAGCTACATTTCATGTGCACACCTGATAGGCCACCCCATTTGTGAGCCACACATCTATATTGTCTGAGAAACTCTGTGGTTATGGCAAAAAGGTGGAATTTTCTACAGAGGTTGCTCACCTAACATTAATAAACTTAGTGTGAAATCCTTGTGAAGGGAATGCATTGAGACTTTCAATAAAGCAGTCCCCATCTAAACTACACATCACTGTAGTTTGCCCCAAACCACAATAAAATGGTCTGTTTCAAATGGCATCTTCCCTCAAAATAATTATCTTGATGTATAAACACTTCTTTTTTTCCCAGGGAATAAATAGCTGAAGGCTGAATTTATCTAGAATTTGTCCTGTTTTCAGAGTTGTCCAAATGCAGGATTTTTCCAACACCCTCATCTCTACACGGGAAAATATGATTGAAAGCAGAAATTCATCTTCTTAACACCTTTGACTGGACCAACACTTAACTTGGCACTTTAAATATTGTTATCTTAAATACCTGGTAAAAGTGTCCTCCTGAACTAAACTCCCACCTCCCCTACAAAAGCAACAAACAAGGTGTGTGCTTGAAGGTTTCAGAGGCAAATCCAAGTCTAAGGTTATGAGTGACAGACGAACAAGATCCTCATTTGATGGACTTCAAAAATTACCTGACTCTTTCCAGCACAGGGAATTCCACAAGCATCAGAGCCAAGAACAGCTTGTTAATAACAACAAGTATTTTATTTCCTTGAAATCTTAATAAATCTGACACATCTCTTGCATCACGTTTAGATGAAACTATTGCAACTCACAATTTCTTCAGGACAGGGAACTGGTGATGTTGCTAGCTTTTCTGTTCCGTTATTTCTTCCAGTTTTATAAAGCACCAATAAGAAAAGCTAACAACTCAGTGAAGTGACTTGCTTGGATCTTAACAGAGTATCTGCAAAGAATCTGCTTATCATTTTGGGGGTTAAGTCTTCTGTCAAACTAATTGTTCACGGGCACTAGGAACTGCTTTCTTGAACTGTCAGTCTTACTGGTGCAAGTGGTAATATTTCTAGTACACAAAATAAAAAGGATTGGTTTGGAAATAAGAGTTCTTTCAAACTGTCAATAATAGTTTGATGTCTCACTCAATTTTTTCACCTTCTAAAAGCCATTTTTGATCTATTTTACTGCCTTAAACACCCAAACCACACTCACTGCTGATGGAAGATCGATATTGAGGGCATGCAATAAAAGAAGTAGGTGTCAGAAGATGTAAGAGTCAAACTATTAAATACCCATGGACCAAAGCCAAGTCTGAGAGAGATGAGCAGGATTCCCTTGATGGGTGTTGCATCTACAGATGCCAACCAGCAAACAGATAGAAATCTTTTACTCACGAGTCCTTTGTCATGTCAGTGAGGTACAGTAATGAAAGAAAGATGGGTGCATCCATGACACAACACATATGATGCAAAGATAGTGAGCTAGCACCAAGCCAAGCAGCTCCAGACCTTGAAGCAACACCTCCCCAGCAGGACTCTGCTGATTCTGGTGCAAGCACAACACTAATTAGTGAGATTTGCCACTGTCTCCTCATCATGCTTTCAGAATCCACTCTGTCATGCTTCTTCCATGCCTTCTATGAGATAAACTTCCACTTCCAAACTGGGTTTCCCCCAGTCATTGCACCCTCTGGAAACCTGCCAGAGCTGTCTTGACCTGGTTGGTTGTGATCTGTTTGTGTTCTGACTTGGGCTAGGGTTGTAGGTCAGCTGGACAGACATCAAAATATTCCAAGCTAATAGCCTGCAGTGCTCTGCAAAATGCCTCTAATGTTTGCCAAAATGGACCTGCCTTCAACTATTCTTCATGCCTGTTCTCCCTGCAGGCATGTTGTTCACAAGAACAACAAACATTTGCAAGAATAACAAGGTCACCCTTAGGAGGAGAGCCAGGAAGTCAAACAAACCCACCAGCAGGTTCTCCACTTTCTAGGATGGCCACAAAACACCAGGAGAAAGTCTTATAGAAACAACATGGCTCCTTTTCCAGCAAAACAAAATCCCACTGAGTGTGCTGCTGATTTTTTGAAGGATTTTTGCAACAGGAACAAAAAAATAGAAAAAGAGAAGACTATTACCTTCTTTCTTCAGTCGTAAGACAGATACATATTTTCGTTTTTCTTCTCTTGATGGTTAAATAAGAAATCTAGATATTTTTTAATAGCACTTGTACTGGTCCTCTTACATAGGCTTTATCCTAAACAGATATGTGCTTGTTTTGAAGTTAACATCAATTCAAATTACATATCTAAGAAGCCACCACGAAATAAGTTTCTGGGTTTCAATTTTAACTGGAACTCCACACTCCATTAGTTCACAACTAATGGGCAGAAAAAAGCCAAAACACTACAATACCTGGGTTCTCCCAGGGCTCTACCCACTGAAGACAAGACTTCACACTATCTCTAAACTTATGCCTTTCCTAAAATTAACCTATGATCCTGTGGCCTATATAAAACATTCATTCACACACTGTGCTGCTTTCCACCCAAACTACCCATCAGTCTACAGGTGCAAGAGAAAATGTGGGCAAGACTTTCCTTTAGTAGCATTTTTGATGTGGAGGCAAAGGGAATCCTTCAAGAGCTGATGGCCCTCCAGTGCCTCACCAAGTGCCAGTGAAATCACGTTATATCATAAATTTCTTTGACAGAATGAGAGGGGGAAAAAAATCAAGGCAGCAGAAAGAAGGAATAATATGACCAAAGAAAATTAATGATACACAGGTATCATTTAAATGCCTTTATGCATAATATAATAAATCCAGTTTTTATAAGCCAGGTCATGTAGAAAAGTAACAGTCTACATTAATAAAAACATGTTAATTACAGGTCTCAATTCTCCTTTTTCTGCAACTTCACAGCCTCTTTTAGACAGGACAAAGAAACATAATAAGGTAAAATGTTATTTCTCCCCTTCTGGACATATATTTTATTATATAGGAAGTCGCAAGAATTAATTAGGAAAATTTTATCATTGCCCAAATAAGTCAACCCTTAGATTATTAATAGTATCTGACAAGATGACAGAGAGGGACTGAAAAAAGTGCCTCTTTCTTTTCATTTCTAAAAACAATAAAACATTCCTTTTTCACTCCTCCCCTCTAAGAAACCCCAAACATTACAGACCAACATTATCCACATAACATCACACAAACCCTCCCCCACACACTGACCCAAATAATAAACATAGCCATCCTGAAATGGGACAAACAGGATATTCCAATGCTTAAATGGCAAGCTAACAAAACAGTGGAGAACAGAAGTTAATCTTTACCTGGAAGAGCTAAGTTATAGAGGGGAATATCCCAGAGCTTCTCTGGTAACCGTGACATCCATTGACCATTTTCATGGCACATGTGAACGAAAGTTTGCAAAGGGCCTTCCATTGGTATGTGCTCTGGGACTTCATATGGTATTCTGGGAGGGAAAAAGAAAAGAAAAACAATAAACCATTCCAAATACTGTAGTTGAATTAATGACATTGCACCTGTGTAGGGTTGATTCATAGATGTTAAAAAATGCCAACCCTTCTCTCAAGTAGTTGCAGCAAAATGTCAAGAGCTTATCAGCCACGACATATGCTGCTTTTGATAACACTGTGTCCCAGCACAATGCCAAAGGGTGGGTTCCAGCCTCAAGCCTGCAAACTGACCAAGTGAAAGAAAAAACAGAGCCAAGACAAATATACACAGCTTCATTGGTATGGAGAAATTACTGTCTATATTGGCTGTTGTGAAATCACAAGGAGTACCTCCCTCCAGTGTGAAACTGCATCCATTCCTTCACCCTTTGCAGTCCCAGGAGCACGGCAAGGGGAATGATGGCAGGGCTGGGACAGGGACTGGGTCTGCTACCCTCAGGTCCCTGGAGAACACTTACCTTGAAGGATCAAATCAGGTGCTACAGGAGTACCTCTATGAAAAGCGTTTACAAAGATGTCAGGACACTGGATTTGCAGGTCATGCTGGTCTGGGGTCAAAGAGGAAACCTTTCCTCTCCTTGTTCCCAGTTTGGAGAACACCACAGGTGCTTTTATCACCCCTACGAGTCCATGATCATAAGTATTTCAGTTTGGTCTGACTTTCCTGAAACTACGCTGGAACTGTTCTTCTCTGGGATCTTCTGCAAAATTTGCAGTGGTCATGCAAGGAGTGCCAGTGGATGAAACCCAGATGAGAAATCATGGCATTGCCAGGGCCTACTAGAGTTATCCTGTTAATTTTTCATTTTATGTTTTCCTGGATTAGGCAGAACACAAAAATAAGCTCTCTGTGCTTTGGGGTTTTTTTCCTAGGATGTTCCTAGTTCAGGTGGTAGTCTGGAGGTTAGAGACTTCCTTCTTTTCACTGCTTTCATGGCTTTATTTTGTCACAGCTAGTGTGAGAATTTCTTTTAGATCATGGCACAGTGATTACCATCATTAATATCACCGCTTCCTTTTAAATCCTTTTTTAAAAAGCTGTCAATATAAATGATTCCTTCTTGTCTGCTACAGCAATGGCGGTCAGATATGTATTTTTGCAGGTTTTGTACTCTGCAAACAGCCTCTCTGGTCCCTGGTCCCTGATCCCTTTTGCTGCATCTTAGTACATTCATTCAAGATTGTTTCTCCTAGGAGGTGGTTGGTTTTTCCTTAATATACTGGAAAGCCACAGTGCTCATATGAAGAACACTTCCTTAAACATGGTGCAATAGATTTGTTTTTCTTTTGGCAGTCATATAGGGTCATCCAAAAGGCAACTTCAGGAATTGCATTCCTAAGTTTTATGATCATACCACACGTAAAGATACAATCTGCTTTTATGCCTGCCAACGATCATAGCATTGCTTGCCTAGCCCACCTTGCTGTGCCTTTGGTGTGTCTTTGAGTTGGTGTCTCTGAGTACAGACACCCCGGTTTAGATCAGAATGGGACCGTGCCAGCAGAGGGAAATGCCTGGCACCCCTGGCACAGTGACACAGGCTGCACGTGGCTGGTGTGCAGCCTGGGCCTTCCTCCTGGTGAAGAGCATCTGCCTCTGAGCTTATCCACACACACAAGGCCTTTGTGTAAGCAGGGGAAAAGGGGTTTAAACCATCTCTTGCTCCTTTTGTCTCCTTATTTTACAAAACAGGTATTTGATGGGCCTAGTGCAAAGCCAAGTGGAAAAAATGCCCATAGATTTATTTAGGGGGGGAAAAGGTGCAGATCCTTTTTATCCTGCATAAACAAATGGTGTCTATATTACACATCAGCTACTCTTATTCTTGGAAAGATGTTCAATCTCAGGCAGACCGACTCACCCATCCTCTGGCTGTGCACTTCAACATGATGAGTTTCTGTCCCCCATAGAACGCTGTTCAGACAACAGATGTCTGCAGCTCATTTTTTCACCTTTTGCTGTATTTCATGCTTCATCAGACTGCACACCACTGCTCACCCACAGCTGCTCTGCTCTGGTCTCTGCACCAGGTAGCATCAGCATGGACAGGGGCTGCAGGTGCTTAAAACAGCATTGCTGTTTAGCAGTTGCAAAAGACTGGATGGTCTTTCTTCTCCAGCTCTGAAGCTGACAGGAGCTGTGAGGTGGCAACACCCCAGCATATGGCAGCACTTAGGCAGGTCCTGTATGCAGACTAGAAACCTAAGAATAAG
Source organism: Monarcha castaneiventris obscurior (assembly GCA_026261815.1). Classification (NCBI taxonomy): domain Eukaryota; kingdom Metazoa; phylum Chordata; class Aves; order Passeriformes; family Monarchidae; genus Monarcha; species Monarcha castaneiventris. The sequence goes on from JAMPIT010000566.1 coordinate 16,307,419, forward strand.
CACTGCTTTTCCTCTTTTTTGAGGGGGGATTTGCAGTTCCCTTTCCAGAGCCTTTGGGGCTCTCCAATTCCCCAAAACCACCCATGCTCCCCCAGAGCAGGCACCCATCACCTCAGGGACCCATAGCAAGACCCTTTAGGCCTGCCAGGCAGTCACACCTTGGCCTGGCACAGGCTCCTTTGCACCGACAGCACCCCCAGGATGCATCCAAGGGTGCAGGTTTGCCTGCTGCCACTCTCTCCTGCTGCCACGTGCTCTCACTGCCTTGCTGGGGCTAACACAGGCACAGCCTCAGGGCTGACAGAAAAAAGCTGGGTTTCTGCCATGCTGGTCCCTTTCTCCAGCTCACCATGGAATTAGGACAGCCCAGCACTGGCCCATGCTGAGGAAGTCCCTGCAGAGGCATCAAGCCCTGCAATTGCCTTTGCTGAGCTGTACAAGAGACCCCTTGGCATTGCCCAGCCAAAGCCTGTGGGCAGCAGGTTCTCAGCTTGGCACGAGCTGCCATCAATGCCCCAGCCTCTGTGGGACCAGGACACTTAACAAGGAGTGTCCTGCTGCTGGGCCTGAGGAAAGCCAGAAGACAGCAGAAACAGCAAGACCAAGACATGAAGCAGTCCTGCAAACAGAGACACGTGAGAGATTCACATCTCATTCTCCTCTTCCTCTTCTTCTTCCACAGTACCCTGAGACTGGGGATGGCAGCCACTGGCAGTGCATGGCAGGAGCTGCACCATGGCCATCTGCTGATCAAGTCCTGTACAAAAGTGACTGGACCAGGTTTTGTCCTGCTCCCCCATGCAATGCAAAGCCCTGGGTGTTCACACTGCCACCTCTAAACTCAGCTCCTGCCTTGTGCTTGAGGGGCTACCTTTAGGGAGAAACCAAGGCTTGCCTGAAGAAATGAAACTGCTACCATTAGCTGCTGCCTCTCATGACTAAATCCTGAACTTCACAAATGAGAACTGTCTTTATTCCCCTTTTCCAGACAGTAAGTCCACCCTACACACAGTAATAAACTACTGTGTTGGGTTTGCACAGCAAGATTTTGGCAGTAGGGGAGGCTACAGAGGTGATTTCTGCGAGAAGCTGCCAGAAACTTTCCCCATGTAGAACAGAGCCAATGCCAGCTGGCTCCAGGGTGGACCTGACGCTGGCAAAGGCTGAGCCCATCAACAACAGCGGTTGAGCCTCTGGGATAACAAATTCAAGAAGGGGGAAAAAATTGCTGTGCAACAGCAACCAAGAAAAGAGGAGTAAGAATATGTGAGAGAGACAATTCTGCAGACACCAGGGCCAGTGTAGAAGGAGAGGGAGGAGGTGCTCCAGGCACTGGAGCAGAGATTTGCCTGCAGCCCATCATGAAGACCATGGTAAGGCAGCTGTGCCCCTGCAGCCCACGGAGATCCATTCTGGAGCAGAGTCCTCCACCTGCAGCCTGTGGAGGGCCCCACACTGGAGCCGCTGAATGCCCAGAGGAGGTTGTGAACCCATGGGAAGCCCATGTTGGAGAAGGCTCCTGGCAGGACCCGTGGTTTCATGGAGAGAGAAGCCCATGATGGAGCAGGTTTGCCAGCAGGACTTGTGACCCCACAGAAGGGACCCACACTGGAGCAGATCAAGAAGAACTGCAGCTCTTGGGAAGGACTGATATTGGAGAAATTTGTGGAGGACTGTCTCCCACAGGAGGGATCCCACACTAGAGCAGCAGAAGAGTGTGAGAAGTCCTCTCCCTGGGGAGGAAGGAGTAGCTGAGACAATACTTGATGAACTGACCTCAGCCCACACGCCACATCCCCCTGCGCCACTGCAGGTAGAGGAAGTAGTCAGGAAATCAGAAGTGAAGTTCCACCCAGGAAGAATGGAGGGGTGGGGGGCAGGTGTTCTAAGATTTGCTGGTTATTTCTCATTATCTTACTCTGATTTCATTGGTAATGAATTCAATAATTTCCCGGAGTCGAGTCTGCTTTGCCTGTGATGGTACCTGGTGAGTGATTTCTCCCTGTCCTTATCTTGACCTATGAGCCTTTCATTACATTTTTCTCTCCTTGCTGAGCATGAGAGTGATAGAGAGCTCTCTGGTGGGCGTCCGCCCTCCAGTCACGAACGATCCACCCTAACTTCCCTCGCTCCCCTGGTTCACATCAGCTGTCTGACCCTCCTTGGGTGCTCTGCATGCAGGCAGCAATTACATTTTGACGACTTAACCGGCACAGATGCAATAAACAAGCAATAAAACATGCAGACGTGTGAAGCCGCTACAGATCACCATCCTGCAGCCCCAGGACACCGAGAGCATCGGGCTGATCATCCCTCGGCCGGCTGAGCCCCGCCGGAGCGTGCCTTGCCCGCCCAGCCCCGCCGGCCCGGAGCGCTGGGACACGGCCAAACCCCGGCCAACGCAGTTCCGGGAGGGAGATATAATTAAAGAGCGATTCATGATGACATCCGTAAAACATACGCTGCAGCCAAAAAAGAAGCCAAAAAAACCCTTACAGGGATCATAGGGAGCCCTGTGAGGAGCAGTTCCCGAGCAGCCCCGGCGAGGAGGGAGCTGCCAGCCCCTGATGGGTGCCAGGGCTCCGCGCTCCCGCCTGCCGCTGCCGGACCCTCCGAGGAGCCGCATCCCTCCCTCCCTCGCTCCCTGTCCCTCGCAGTGCTTTACTCACTCCGAGGAACGATCCCGCTTCCATGCCGGCCCCTCGGGAAGCCGTGCTCAGCCCGGCTCGCCCGGGGCCCCTCGCCCAGGCGGGCGGAGCGGAGCTGCCCCGCCCGCCTCAAGGGGCCGCAGCTTTGGGGAAGGTGAAGAAGGGGCGGGAGCGGTGAAGAAGAGGAGGAGAAGTGGTTGTGGGGAGGTGGCGCTGGCCGAGGCACAGAGCCGCTCTCTGGACTGACGGGGCATTGCTCCAGGAGGAGCCTGCGGGCAGGGACAGGCGGGGCGAGCGTGTGCCGCGCTTCTGGTGCATTTGAAATCTATTAATGCAAGAAGGCTTAAAATCAATACTTACAAGCACATATATACATTAAAAGTACCTTAATTTCCTGCTCTGTTTGTCTCTCCAACAAAGCTGGTCAGGCCCTCAGCTGTGGTGAAATTCTCTCATGATGGCACCTGGCAGAAATCTTGGCAAGCTCTTCAAAAAGCTATTCTGTGTAAAGAGGCAGGAGGTAAATAAGTGAGTGAATGGCATGTAGAGGCAAACATGCAAATCCTCGGCGCAGTTCTGGAAGCAGGGTGTGTTCTCAGCCTTCCCAGACAGATGGAGAAAGAATCTCACCTATCTCTTAGTGTTCCAAAAGCACACTAAAACACACAGTTCCATAAGTAAAGAATCACCATTCAGCTGAAACTCCAGCTGAAAGAATGGATAAAGATTAGTTCCCCTTTCTCCACAGACCAGCATTCTTAGAGGGTCACCTGCAATGGAACTGGGATCTGACTTCTCTGGGATCATACTGCAGTTGGGATTAGCAAAACTCCAGGCTGCTGCAGTGTTGTGCTTCTTAATAATCCTTGCAAGGATGTATTTTCCAGATAGGCCTTCTTCACGATCTCATTTTTGCATGAGGCAGAACAGTGTATATGTACAGAGAAAACCTGCTGTGGTACCAACAGCAGCAAGATCAGGTTAACATTCAGCTAAAGGAGTCATTCCCTTTGGTGAATCCCAGGACAGCAGGGCTGCCCGGGCTTCAAGGTGATGCTTGCATATCAATTATGTGTATCAGTTCAGGCTGCTGTTTATAGATCAACTCTTAGAGAGTATCACAAAACTAGCTGGGGGTAGATGCAGAATAGGTGTGCATCAAGCTGTAGCACTAGGCACAAAAAGGATGAAATGCCAAAAGGGATCGGCTGAAGCAAAGGAGAAGGTAGGAAAGAAAAGACACTATTTGATGACTGTGTGATTTTGCACCACCATGATAGAAAGTAGCTGAGAACAATTACAGACAAGTGTTATTGAGCCCTTCGTGGATTGAAATAAATAGGAAAGTATTTCAACCAGAAAAGGCTAGGAGAAAGAATCAAAGTCAACTTTAATTCTTCATTTGCTTAGAAAGTTAAGACTATGAAGGTGTGACAAAACAACGGGCAGTCTCTGGATACTACCATGATGAATGCAGTACAGCCAGACATGGTACCAGTCTTGTGAAGCAAACCTGTGTGAAGTTGCTTGGACTAATAGGCAAAACATGACTGTAGAAAGAAAAAATTAAAAGCTATTTTGGTGTGGATTTGAAATGAGTAACAGAAAACTCAAAGGGAAACATGAAACTGAAATCCCACATTTTATTCTGAGGGCCTTAACACAGGACTTTACACTCTAGTAACATGAAGTGTCTGCTGAGTGATGTGGAAATGATTTTGCAAGTCTCACCTCAACAGAAATACTCTATCAGGAAATTTCAAGCCGTGTCCAAACCCTTTTAATTCCCACCCTTTCAAGTCTGAGTTTGTGTCTCAGTTCTTCTTTGTTTGCACTGGAATTACTAGAGATGTCAAGAGAGTTGATCTTGGTTTAGTTCTGAGATCACAATCTCTCAGGAGGGATTTAGGAATTCCATAAACCAAAGAATGACAGGAAGTTAATCAGCAAATTATTAAAACCTTGAATAAGCATGTCTTCTGAGTAGCAGTCAAGGCAAGGATAACTTTTAGCAGTATTTGCAGAAATAATGATCAGCCAATTTCAAGATGAAGAAGCAGGGATGTGAAAAAGGCCAATATTTACCCTCCTCACAAAATAAATGTCTGCATTAAGAAGACAGAACAGAGCTCAAAAGACAAAGAACTTACCGAGAAGGAGCTTATCAGGTTTTGAAGCAGTCAGTGCTGAAGAGGTTTAAAGCTGGTAGCATCTGAGTGATTCAAAACAGGCAGATACCTCAGTGAGGGGACCAATGGAAGTGCAGGTCTGATTTATAGCTGTGGATCAGAGTGAAAGTTCTGGTTTGTTAGTCACAGTGGCAGCAGTCATATAGCCTTAAACTGGCCTTTATCTATTTAAACACTTTGGCATACCAAAATATGATGCTCTCAATCTGAGAGAAATCAGTTGATGTGATCAGATGAATTAGGGGTTTATGCCATTTTTGGAAAAAGTATTTGAGACATTCCATGAGACATTTGTCTTCCAGCCCAGTTTTTTATTTTCAGATATGGATCACCTTTACTCTGTGCTGTAATGTACAGAAATACCACTAAGCAGTTAAACAGCCTTAACTGAATTCCCTGGATCTGGGGTGTTTGTTCTGAGGATGTTTGCAACACCCAGGCAATGTGTGTATTTGCCCCTGTCCTGACTTACTGATAAGTCCTCTCAACCTTCACCTAATTTCTGGCTTTGGAACAAACAGGCAGCTTAATATTTCTGAGAGGAGGTTGCATATCTAGGGGCAGCAGCCACAATGTCTCCTAAGAGCAGGGAAATCATCGAGGAGGCAGCTTGCAGCACCAAGGAGGTCACTCTGGGCAATAAAAAGACCTGGGAAGAAAAATGCAGCCCAGACTTGCTGAGAGCTTGAAACTGCTTCCCTGTGTTTGCTTCTAGAGTTATGAGACCACAATGGCTGTTCAAGCTTCCAATGCTGTGAGCAGGATGTGATGAGGGTGGAAGGCAGTCTGGAACCCTCCTTTGCACCTGGTCCCTGTGCCTGGAGCTGCCTGTCAATGAGGTGTCTCCCACAATCTGGCACCAGCTGGCAGGAAACCTCAGGCAGAAGCATTGGGGTGGGATTTAGGTTGCCCAAACACATTGCAGTGGGCCAATTCCATCATGAAGAAACAGCCCTGGCTTTATTTGCAACAGGCAAAGTCGGTGAAAAAATTCGGTGGCTGGCAAAAATGCTACTGGGGTGGTCAGACATGGGGTACAGTGTTGCTGAGAAGAAAAAGTAGAGTTGAATTTTATTAGCACAAATTATAATTGAAATTTTTTAAAAATAAAAACATAGGGAAAAAATCCTTAAATTCTTCTATTTTGATCTATTCCCACCAATATAAGAGAGGCTTCAGTGGGCATGGATCAAGGTGCAGGCAAAACAATCTTCCTCTCAAACAGAAGCAAGTAAGATTTTCATTTCAACTTAACCACACCATTACTGACAAGAAAGAAGGGTTAAAATACCCTAAAATACATTTGGTACAGCCAGCTGACTTCATGTCTGGCACTAACAGTGCTTAAAAGAAGATAAGAAAAGCCCTTCCAAGATGCACAGGAGAGCTGCTCATAATGTCCTACTAGGAAGAGAAACTTAAGGGGAAGATAAACAAAACTCTCTCCTCTGACCCAGCATCTGAGAAAACAGGAGCAAGAAGAGAACTGGGTTTTGTTGCTAGAACCTATCAGAGAAACTGGGGAGACACTAAAAAATAAATGCATTCCTGTCCACTAGAAAGGATTTCAAGTTACAGGGAGAAGGGAAACCTCCTCACTCCTCCTTTTGCCATTAGTTTATCTAATGGTTATCTAACTATTAATTTATCAAGTGTTATCTAACCCTTAAAAATTGTGGGAACTCCCTGTCCTGCATGAATTTCTGTCTTTTTTTCCTAATTGGAACAGGTCAGAAACAAAGCCCTCTATCCTGATGTCCCAATCCCTGGAGAAGCTGAAGCGACTGTAGACCCACACTTTTCAGCCACCAAGGCAGCTCTCAGATTAGCATCAGAGGCAGCTGCCTGGGCAGGATGAGGCTGAAGCATTGCCCTGGGTAAAGCAGGATCATCAACACATCATGCCCTGTCCATGTCTTTCCTGGGTGCAGCTTCTATCTTGGTGGCAGACCATAGGGAAGAGAAGGAAGAACTCTTTTTGTGCTTAAATTCAACACTTTGATAAAACTGAGGGAGCAAGTCTTGTGTCCTTTAGCACCATAAATAGCATCCCACTTTCTTCCTGTGATCAGTTGTGGAAATTAGGTGTCTGTGTCCTTGGGGACAAATTTCCAGTACTGGGCAAAGGTTGGAGCTAACACTGTCTGGGTCTTTAAGCCATCCAGACTTTAACTCCTGTGGTTCTTGTGTTTGTTAAGTCTTGGTGAGTTTGAGTTCATAATGGATTGTTGGGAAATAACTGAATATTATTCTAAAGCTGGTGAGTTCTTTTTCCCCCACGCATTGCTGATTTGTACTGTCCCCCATTACCTGCCATGGAGCAAGACCTTTTAAAGCCATGCTTCAGCGACAAAGATGACTCACAAGCTGATACAGATCAGATAAACCAGATCCTCAGTGCAGGGCCAGTCCTGTTCTCTGCCCTGCAGAGCTGTATCTGTTGCAGTTTCAGACTTGGTGCTTCTTTTTGGTCTCTGCCTGTATTTCACATCTGTTGGGGCACAATATCAAAAGCAGGTGAGGGTGGATGTCTTGGGCAGCGCAGGCATGACCTGCAGTGATCTGCAGTTAAAAGTTCATCTTCCAACAGAACTTCACGCTGCAAACAGCACAAGTCATCCGTGGCAGAGGATTTAGGTGCAGGGCTGGTAGAAGCTGAGCTCAGGATGTCAGTCTGGGTCAAACATTGCTAATGTTAGATGCAAAAATCTACAACAGAAAAAGGATATGTTTCCCAAGGGGACAGATAACCTAAGAAAGTACTTCATCTCCTATTACATTTACTTATTTTATTGCAGGCTAACAAAGCACCATATTGACCTCCCACACTACCACAGGGCACTAATTAATAGCATAGTCATTTATAAACTACTTGATACATATTACTGAGCCTTTTTTTTTTCTATCCACATTGCCCCAATCTCATCGTCCATTGGTAGATTGTTTTCTACTGGTACTTGTGTCAGGAATGTGGAGCTGAAAAATTCCCCAAGGGCTGCAGCTACCAGGGTAGTCCCACTCTTGCACACCCAGTGTAGCAGCTTTGCTGGAAGGGTTTGTACAAACATTTCCCACCAACAGTTTGTGTTTTTTGCCTGAGCTAATCCATTGGTATTCAGACATACACTAAATATGCCCATCTTCAAACTTTGTAATAGTATACTAAGTACCCTTCAAGTTGTTACATAGCACTTTTAGTTAGGGGATGTTGCTATTACTGTGTACAACATGCAGACTGCAATGTTGTCTGGGCATAAAAGCAGATTTGGCAAGCCCCAAAATGTTCCCAAACAACCTTCTACTAAAAGCAATGGTAAGAAGCCGCTCCGATGCGCTGGAAGCTCAGCAGCTGCCTGCATGAATGTCACAAGCAAGACACAGAGAAGCTGCTCTAGCAGGGACCAAACCCTACCTGACTGTGGTTGTTTTCATGTTCCATTTTCCACGGCAATTTTCTTTCTGTTGGGCTCCAGATGCAGTAAGACTCTTCAAACCACCCCATGCCTTACCAAGGAAAAAAAAATCCACTGCCTCCTATAAACAAAACAAATCCTACACAAGACTTAAGTGTGAACACTGTTTTGACAGTTGGCTTTTCCATGGATTAGGATGTTCCTGACTGACAGGTTTTTTGGTAAAAACAAAGCTGGAATTTTTTCTTTCGATTATATACCTCCATATCTATTTCACCTGAAATGATCATGGCAGGGGCGACTAATCAGTTTATAGTAATGAAGATGAGTAACAAATCTGCCTTACAGGAGCATATAAACACATTTTTCACAGCACACATTTTAGAAGCTACAGGAAGCGAGGACATTTGTGGCACGTTGAAATGCAAGTTTTTCCTGTTCCCTGGTTACAAGTGAAGAACATGATGTCACGCCCACTGTTCATTGTTGCACTTACTGACTTTTTTATATGAACAGCTGTTGCTAGAAAGATGAAAGAATTTCACTAAGTTCATGGGTGTGATAAGAACCATCAGCTAAAGATTCAGATATTGCTGTAAATATATTTGAACCATTTCTGATCCTGAAATGGACCTCAGGTCCTCTGATGTAGACAAAACTTTGTATTGGGCTACAGGGTTTGACCCATATTTTCAGCCTCTGCATCAAATTGAAAGGAAGGTCAGGGCTCAACAAGTGGGAAAAGGAGGTTAACACAAATCCAAACAATTGATGGTTTATAGGAAATAGAACTTGGCAATTAGGGGGGTGATTTGTTTTTTGGTTTGGTTTTTTTCTTGTTTGCTTTGGTTTTGGGGTTTTCTTAAGGGTAGGGGATTTTTTAGGGGAATGAGATTTATGCAGCTGCCTAATCTTGTACAGTCTTTCTTCCTGTTTTCTTAACCACAGCACTTTTTAAACCACAAACTGAATTGAAGCAAAATCTTATCAGCCATAATATGGCTTGATTTCAAGAGGTTCTTGAAAACCGTCTCTCTTCAATGTTTTGATAACCTTATTAGCAGACGCTTGGGTTTTAGGCCAAAGGCAAAGGAGTGGACCTTGCTTGATTCTTGTGGAGGTCACATAGAACCCTAAAATCATTAAGTTTGGGGAAATGACCTCTAAGATCATTGAGTCCAGCAGCAAAACCATGTCCCCAAGTGCCACATCCACAGGCCAAGAGGGCAGAAGGTTCAAGAAAGGGGATTTTTTTCACTCTCTTCTTACCGCTGTAGCTGGAGTGGGCTAATATCTTTGCAGAGAGCTGTACACCATAGGCTGTACTTGCTGCTGGTACCCTGTCTAAGAGGGTCCTGGTGATTCACCTTTAAACATCTATAGGCCTTTACATCTAAAACCCAGCTGCATCTCCTCATGTAGTTGTGTTGCAGTACCAAGTGGACCAAACCCTGAACAGCCCATCCCATCCCATCCCATCCCATCCCATCCCATCCCATCCCATCCCATCCCATCCCATCCCATCCCATCCCACCCCATGCCATCCCATCCCATCCCATCCCAGAGCTGCCTGGCTTTGGCAGGAGGTTGAAAAGGAAACCCCTGCGAGGGCTCTTGCCACCCCAGCAGTGCTGTGAGGCTGCAGCTACGTTCCAGGCCAGGAAATGTGGCCAGAAAAACAGAATTAGAGAGAGGCTAACACAGTTAGAGTCAAACAGTCCGAGCCTCATGGGACATACAGTTTGGCAGACTAAATGGGGTTTCTTTTCAGCAGGTAGGGTGTATGCAGCCACACTGTCATACACCTGCTTCTCCTCCCATCCTATCTTTCTCTTTCTTCCCAGCTGCTTCTGGATACAAGCTAACAACCCTCTAAAGTCAACAGAGAGAAAAGAGCACATCCAGCATGCCCATCATCTAACCTGCTTCAGATTGGCTCAGAGACATACTGCTACCAAAATTTTGTAATTGCTTTCTACCTCCTTCCTAATGACACCACATTACTAAAGACTCACATTACAGGTGCCCTTACTTTTTCAGTGGAATGACCTCAGTTTCTCCTGTGTGGGCTTTCTTACCAGTATATTCAAAGAAGAGCCAAACAACAGCGATGCAGACAGACAGACAGACATACAGAGCTGCTATCTTAATGTCACATGTTAGAGGAAACACCCCAACTGCAGAAGTCCCCAGCTTGTGCAAGGCCTTGGCATGATAATCATGGCTAAGAGAACTATTTGCACAATCTCCAGTTACTATTTAATCCAACACCTAGGGCAAAATGTCAGGCTATTGTCTTGCAAAAGTGCAGAGTGATGTCAAGGGCTGTAAAATTTCTTATAAGACTTTCTCAATTCAGGCTCAGAAAAACACAAATAAAAACATGACTCATATTCTGACAGAGCAGCTGAGGCTCAGCCTCCACTTTGAGCAGCGCCTGAGCAGGCATGTCCCTTCATATTCCTGTACCTCTCATCTTGATTAGGCAGGTCTCCTTCCAAAACAAAAGCCAACCATTTTGCTCACTGCGTAAGAAACAAGGGCTGGGGAACCTGTTTCTTTCTCCGTTCTACTTTAAAACTTATCTCCAAAGGTTAGCCTACAGGCAACAGGCACAGCTTCACTTTGAAATGTGTGCAGACTGACAGGAGTACAAACAAAATATGGATTCATGGGTTTTCCCACAGTTATTCAGTAAGCCTAGAAGTCTCTAGGGAGTTTCTTAAACACACACAAGTTGTGTGTGCAGGTGTCCCCAGGGAAATGGAAAGGAATACAGATATCTCCTAGGCAGTAAATTCGGAGGTGTTTAGTCCTTGTATAGGCAAACAGCAAAGGAAAGCTCCTCACACTAGGACAGCCATCGTTCACATAACATCTCCCACCATCATTCCTTCCTGCACACAGTCTTCTCTTTCCTGAGGGTATTATGCTTCTTAGCAGCATTTCGATTCCTTTACCCATCAGCTCTTTGTATCACCTGGAGTTTCATCTGAACCAAACCTGGCTTGCACCTGGAAGTCATTCCCATCAGAGGAGGACCGGAGCCACACAGCAGAGACTATGGTAGAGAGCAATTTCTAGAGTGTGTCATTCCATCCCAAACTAAAATCAGAGAGACTACAGCCTTGAAATTCCCAGTTCTCTTCACCAGCTTCCTGCAATGCTTCTGGCAACTAGCACCCCATCTCCAGGAGAGAAACAGCTCTAATGGGAGCTAATTGGTCACAGTTGCTTCAGGGTGTTGCAGAGAAGTTCACTGACACAGGCCAACTGCATGAGCAGATGTGCCCGATGGTTCAGACTGGATCAGGCAGTACAGACGTGGCAGTACAAAGCAGGCTGGAGTCAGGCAGGGGCACACTGTTCACCACCAGCCAGAGCATCTGACAGAGACACTGTACACACTTTTTCGTTACATCCCGGCTTTATGTAACCACAGAAATAGACAGCCAATACCTGGTCCAGCTCAGCCTGCTGGTACAAAAGAAATCACCCAGCTCTTATGGCATATTTGAAATATCTGATTGAGGGTTTCTTTAGGAAATCAACACCATGTGTCGTTATGCCCAAGAACTGTGGGTTGGTTGAAGAATCACAGTGTTCAATTTTCTGTAGCACTGGAATATGGCTTCATCATGAACTGATTCTGACTCAAGTCTTGTCTCAGATGTATCATCTATTTTCTGAAGTATCAAATTCAGCATTTAAAAGGAGTTTCAGTAAGAAAGGATAACACCAGCAGAGGTCAGTGCATCACCATACTCAATCTCTTCTATCTTATCTGGAGGACAGTAGTTCAACTTACAGATCATGGGAGGTTTTTAAAGGGAGGGAAGTGATTTTAAAAATATTCATAAGTAACGTGTTTGAAGAGGAATCATCCTAGTCACTAGCTCATCCTGAGAATTATAATAGAGGAAAAATGAACAACAAAACTCCCTACTTTTAAAGAAAAAGAAAGTACTTTGGTGAATCTAGCACTTTTTTGGCATTAATTTCTCCCTCACGCCTCAACTGCACAAAGAGAAGTTTGTAGAATTACCCTTTAATTATAAGAAAAGTCACTAACATGAAAGGAGATGTCCCTTATGAACTACAGTTCACCTTAGGACATTGTCTCTGCATCAACAATCAACTGTACATGGAAATGAGCAGTTGAAATGGATAAAGCCAGTTGTTAAACAGGAAGTTTGCTATCTGCCCTATTGGGAAGTCCCTAGTGACAGATGGTAGAAAATAGCAACTCCTTCTCAGTGACCTGTTTCTTATGGAAAACCAAGAGCAAACTCCTAGGGATAGCTACCCTAAAACCGCCCTGGCAGCTTTGATGCCTGCATGCCAAGCAGAGATCACCTACGCTGAAGAAGTGGCAAGAAGCTGACTCATGTTACTCCCACCCACTCTTGTGAAAGTGGGTGCAAACAGACCTCATTGGCATTGGCAGCAAGTGGGAGAACACAGCAACATCAGCAGCAGCCAGAGGAGGAAAGATGGAGTCTGAAGGGTTTGCTGTCAGCGTTCCTGGGCACTAGCTTTTGCCTCCCCTCTCTCAGCAGTCACTCCCACTAATTCCAATTGCTGCAGTCCCTGTGTCACCAAAACCCACCGGGTCTTAGTGGAGTAGGAGGCAGCAGATGGGGCTCTGCTGAGGCTCTTCAAATCTGCTAAAGAGTTCTTAATCAATCTGCCTTGTGCATCACTTACCCAAGAGTGGAGATGATAGTGCTTATCTCTCTCCAGCTCTTCCAGGAAGATGGTCCTTGTGCATCTGTACAGTTTTCTCTAACAGGGTACGCCCGGAGAAGTTGTGGTGATAGGACAAGGAGTAATGGGTACAAATTGAAAGAGGGGAAATTTAGGTTAGATATTAAGAAGAAATTCTTTACCACGAGGGTGGTGAGATACTGAAACAGGTTGCCCAGGCAGGCTGTGCATGCCCCAACATTGTCAGTGCTCAATTCCAGGTTGGATAAAGCCTTGGGCAACCTGGTCTAGTGGAAGGTGTCCCTGCCCACAGCAGGAGGGGGTCAGATTATATGATTTTTATGGTCCCTTCCAACATTTAACATTCCATGATTCTCTGATAAGTTGTGGATGCCCCATCCCTCGCAGTGTCCAAGGCCAGGCTGGATGGGGCTTGGAGTAACTTGGTCTACTGTGAAGTGTCCCTGCCCGTTGCAGGGGGAGTGGAACTAGATCTTTAAGGTCCCTTTCAACCCGAACCTTTCCATGATTCTGTGATCAAGTGTCCTTGGTGTCCTTTACACCCCACTGTCATACCAGCAGTGTCATGAACATCACGAGCTGCAGAGGGTTATTAATTGTGAAAAAGGAAGCTCTTATCACATGAGGGGAAACAAACTGAGCAATGTCAGGCTCCAGCATCCCTTAACAGAGATGATTCCTGTGCCAAACTACATAAATTTCCTCCTGAGAACAGAGCTTGGAGAAGCCCTCCAAGTGCTGGGAAGGTAGAAGTGACCACTGCCACTACACAGCCTCACTGCCCAAAGGAACAAGCCTATGACATCACTCAGCAATCTCCCAGGTAACATTTTAACCTTTTGGCCAATGCTACCTGCATTTGAGGGACAAGTCCAGGTCACCAGAACATTGAAGTGGGATTCAGCTCAATCAGCTTCTCAGATACCTGCAGTAGAAATGGCTACTGATGCATTAGCCAGCTAAGCACTACACAGCTAAGATGCCTTTTGCAATCAAAGGGAGTAATTAATTAATAAGGGTGCAATTCATCAGCCTCTAAAATCAGTCTGCTGAGTTACACCCTAAAGCTGCCTGTTTCTCTTCACCACACAGTGAAGAATTTGTTGGTTTCAAAGTAATAACCTTTTACTGAAGGTTATTGAGATTTGGAATTGTGAAAGGAGCTCTGGCCCAGGTTGAAGACTGGCAGAGGCAACAAGAGCACACTGCTGTGGGCAGTCACCCCAGGAGTAGTGTCTGCAGAATATTAAGAGATCCCAGACTGGAAGACACAATTCCAGATGCCAAATTGTTCCAGGCCAGCAAAAGTACAACCTTCCCCAAGCCAAGATAGCACAGTCAAGTGTGTCCATAGTACTCTTTTTTAAAGCCAGTCTGCCTGTTCCCTGCTGCGCAGAATCTGGCAAAGCTTTCGGGAGGTAGCCCAAAACCCACCCACTGCTTGCATTTACAGCTTGCATGAGTCTTGTTTTGGTGCAGGAGGAGAACAAGACATCAACACCAACTGTTTCTTTGACTTTCAGGTTGTCAGTACTGCAACACACAGCCCAAACAAACTCAATAAACTGGCACTTTAAGCAGCTGAAACAATCTACAATCTTAGATAAATTTAATCTACAGCTCTTTCAAATGGTACCCACTGGGGTGAACGGTCCCTAGCAGAACAAAGAGGTAGCTGCCTTGCTGACATCACATGGCTTTGCACAGTTTTCAAATCCTCTTCTGCTGTAGGAAGAAATTACATGGGTTTGGTAATTTCTTATTGGCTCCTGCTCACATCCTTGTTTTCTTTTAGTACTAACAAATAATTTGGTTTGGCACTTTTTTTAAACATTTTCTGCAAGCAGAAATTAAGCTAGTGGCTGAATCATACCTTGCTATTCCTTTCTCCATATTTAAAGACAATCACTATCTTTTTCTTCATGAACCTTTCAAGACATTACCTGCTGGAATCACTCAATCACATGAAGACATGTTCTCAGGTAAAACATTATTTTTCAGTATTTCATTGTGAAATATCTTAATTTCTTCACAAGGAAATTCATAATCCCTTGCTGACTTGAAAAACTCAAAATTTTTCTTTTCCCATTCAAAGCTAACATCTTTACTTACATTGCTGGCATGAACTATAATATCCTTCAATTGAAATTGATCATTCTTCTAAAGACAGAAGCAAAAGAATGTTACTACAAAATTTTACCCTCTGAGTATCATCTAGCAATATCTTCTCCTCTCTTCTGAACAGCTGACTAATTCATCCTTTCCTTCACCTTCCCTCTGTTACAACTGCACTTCTAAAAATTATTTGTACCTCTTGGCAGATGCATCTTGTTTTGAGCTTCGACTTTTTAAAAGTTTGTTCCTCTATCTTCATGTTATATTTATCACTCATCCTCAGTAGCCTGACCTAGTTTCTGCTTCCAGCTTGATCCTTTCTTGTGTTTAAGGTTCATGCACAGTTCATGCTTTAATCAAGCTGATCTCTTATTGCACTTTCTCTCTTTTTTCACAGTGGGGTAGTATATGCCTGCGGATGGATATTGTGTTACTGTGTGTATTTTTTGTAAAGCACTAACACTTCAACAGCTTTTATTGAAGTCTACCTTGTATCACTCAGCTTCTCTTCCTCCATCTTGTACTGGAATAATCATGGATCGTTTTTCTAATGGCCACTCTTCAATGGACCTTCCAGCCTCAAATTCTCATCCATCCCTCACAATTGTCAATGAATATAAAAGAATCTCTCCTTTACTTGCTTACTTTACTTCTTGAATCAGAAACATTTTTCCATATGCAAGCCAAAATTTTCCAAGCAATCTTCTGTATTTCTTTCCCAGCAAATATTCTTCATTATCCCCAGTAACCTTGTGCCAAATGCAAAGGTTCTTGCAACATATAACTACCATTTTTTCT
Source organism: Monarcha castaneiventris obscurior (assembly GCA_026261815.1). Lineage (NCBI taxonomy): Eukaryota > Metazoa > Chordata > Aves > Passeriformes > Monarchidae > Monarcha > Monarcha castaneiventris. The sequence continues at coordinate 16,323,310 of JAMPIT010000566.1, forward strand.
GCTGCATGCTTCCCATGCACACCTCCCCTATGCTACAAACCTTGGGAATAAGATGCAATTTAAAGCTCTATCTTACATTCAAAGACCAAATTTTGCAAAATTTATGGCTAGCACATGTTTTGTTTGATAGGAACACAAAGGTCAGTTTCAGGATAGCTTCAGTCATTGACAGCACAACCCAGAGCACAAGAGATCTTGCAAGTGAGGTCATTTCATGTGCTGCTGATATGGCATCAGAGCATGAATATGTCTAGATAGTCTTATCTACATGTGTCTTATCCAGATGTGCTTATCTACAGTCAATCTGGGATTTGCCTACACGGTTCAAGGGTCTGAACACTGGAAATCAGTGGATCTAGGAGTATACCAGGCTTCTGGCTGCTCATGTATGTCCTGTTTAAAGTCATGATAACATCACTGAATCACATGAAAGGGAAAATACTGGGGAAACCTCTTACAGTAAAATCACGCCTTCTTCAACACAGCTGGACATTCCCCTGAAAACATGACATTTCTTAACATCAAGTTCCCCAAATATGCCAAATCTAGGTAATTATGCTAGATTGAGTGCTATGAGCAGTAAGAACATTAAATATTTATATATATATCTGTGTATATATATGTATATAATACAATGTAATTTACAATGTAAAAATAAGGTAATTCTAAATCACTAAATGCAAACTCCATTTTATGGGCTTTTTTATGGTTCATAATAATACAACATAAGAATAAAATAGTAGTATCATAATATTATATTTATTGTGTAACAGCACACAGGCCAAATGTCCATAGCAGAGGCAGATGTGGAATTTGTCATTTCAAGCCAGATAATTACTAGTCAAATATAATGCAAAGGATAAAATGTAAAGCTTGCAAGCAGAAGTTAGAAACCTAGGCAGACTTCAAGATGCAAGGTGTTCTTCAAACAGAACACAAGGAAGAAGAGTCTTCCTTTCCCTACTATATATGTATCACAAATGGATTTTATAGCAGAGCCCAGAAGAAACCTTATTCTCTGTCAGATCATACATGGGGCTTGGGATCATATCTTAGCATTTTGGCTTTCATTCTGCAAAGAAGTGTTTAGGCATGCTGAATATTTGATGTAATTTACATCTTGATTTCTGTCTGCATCTAAAGATCTGGAATGAAGAGATTTGAAAAGCACAAAATCGCCTGTGTCATAATAAGGTCTTCTTTTCAAGACTGGTAAATACATCATTTTGACCTTCTAAGATTTAGATAGAGGAAGTGAAGAAGATTTTTAAGTTCTAGATACCTTTAGGGCCATAAAACTTAAGAGCATATAGCCACCTGCACCATAAATCATGGAGGCCTCACCAGCTTACTCTTTAGGGTCAACACTTCTTGCAGGAAACAGAACAATGGGAAGGATGTAAGAGATGAGCCAATGTTTTCCAGAAGCTACTTAAACCAGCTCAACAGTGAATAACAGGTGTCTGCACTTGTCTCAGTGATGTAAAGATGGGCTTAGTGCTAAACAGAATGCTTCAAACTAAAATCGCTCCTTCTGTACTGAACACAGAGAAACCTCTCCTTGCAAGTGCCATCAGGAATTCATTAGAACTTAAGAGTTAGTTTAGACTTAACTAAGTTAGCTGAAGTTGTCTTCCATCAGTAAGAATCTCCTCCTTTTAATCATGCTGATACTGTAAGTGTTGCATTATTCTTCAATTGCCTGCTGTGTTGTGTGGCAAAGACTGCATGTACATTTTTACCTGCTGGGTCATGGACACTTGGTGTCTCTGCTGTTGATTTCTGATTCTCTAATGGTCACAGTGCAGGATTATTGCATTTGTCAGAGTGCCTACTGGGAAATGACAGGTTTACAGAGAGTATCTCTGCTGCATGTGTGAGAGAAGTGCAGTATAAGAATGCAGTGGGACTTAATGTAGCCAGTTATACATCACTGAGGTGAGGGTGGCTTTCCTGTCCTCGTGGAAAACCCCGTGGTCCTACTGTCAGGGCAAGTAATGCTTGTGAAACTGGTGTCTTTACATCAAACAGGAGTCCTTCATCACTGTTTATGAGGCCTCTTCTTTGTCACGCAGAATAGGTGCTGGTTAGACATTTTAGTCTCTTTTGGAACCAATTTTACTTGTGAGCTTGGAGCACTGCTTAATTTTGAGCCATTATTAAAGGGATTCAAAAGGGCTGAAAGGTGGTCTTATCACATAGTTAATGGTTTGGGTGACCTGTGGCATATTGGGCTTCTTGCTCTTTTAATAAAGCTCCCAGAATCCCACCCTAGTTCCTGAGATTAGATTCCTTCAGGTGCTGCACTGATCAGGAGGTTACCCATCTCCATTGCCAGTCCGAAGCACCTCAGTAACCTTCCATTTTTTTTTGATTTATGGCTTAAAGACAATAAAGTCTTTTAGTGCAAAGAGTAGAAAGTGGAAGAGCAATATGGCTTTAAAACAGATTTAAGCTGAAAGAGAATGGGTTTAGATTGGATATTAGGAAGAAATTCTTCACTGTGAGGGTGGTTGCCCAGACTAGGTGTGGATGCCCCATCCCTGGAAGTGTCCAAGGCCAGTGGATGGGCCTCTGAGCAGCCTGGTCTAGTTGAAGGTGTCCCTGCCCGTAGCAGGGGAGTTGGAACTAGATGGTCTTTAATGTCCCTTCCAACCCAAACCATTCTATGTTTCCATGATACAATATGTGACTATCTAGCCAGAGAATCAGCAAGCAGAATTGCCTTAAAAAGCCATAAGACACTGAACAGGAGTAAGTATTCTTAGTAATAGCTGATAGATAAAACAGTTAAACACAGGAAAGGAAGCATAAGGATGAATAGGCAGAGTATTGGAGCTTGTAGTAACTTGGATCCTATCCCTTGGATAGGTCATCAAAATAGCAGCAAGTTTATCCTTCTGTTCCTATACTCAGAACCACACATATTTTACAAGTAAAGAGCTTAAAAAGCATACTTGTTCTATAAGCAGGAAATCAAACAAAGACCAGGTCTTTCAGAAATGGACAGTCTTGCCCCCATCTTCTCTCCTGTCATAATAGCCCCAAAACTCCTCCACACCTCTAGTGGACCCCAGTGAAGCAAGAGGCAGCCTCACTGTTGCTATCCTAGACAAACACATCTGCTCAGGCACCAGCCAGATCCTTCACTTTCTCTGTGATGGGCCATTAGCCTCGATGTTCTTTCCACCCAGGCATCAGGATTCATTACAAGGGTGATCTTCGGAACTCCTCCTTGTCTTCCAGTTTGGATTGAGGCGAATTGCAGCCAACAGATGCAAAACTTAGCAGAGGTGGCAATTAGTACTCTTTTCTATTAAAAAAGACATAAAATGTCCACTAAAGTCTTAATGTTCCCCAAGCACTTTTCTACTATCACAGATAACACAAACATTCAGTGCACAGGTAGTACCCGCAGTAGAGAATGAAGGAATATTTTAGCACTGACTAGGGATGGCTACCCTCAGGCAATGTATCACTGGAAAATCTTGTTGTCTGGCTAGTATTAAAAATTATACCAAAAAACATTTTTCTGCAATCCTCTCTGACTATTGTATGCTGATCTCAGAGTTCTATCTCTAAGGCACATGAGAAAGGTTTGAATTTGTGCCCTCCAGCATTACTTGAATCGTCTACTACTTGAATCATTGACCTGATCTGGTCTTCTTGTAGCCTAAGAAAAATGAAATTTTGCATAAACAGAAGCAATTATAAGAGATCTTTGACATGCCAAGGTGATTTAATAGAGATGGTCAAAAGTATGTGATAAATACAGTTTGTCATACCACATAGAGATGTAAAAATCAAGGAGCTGTCCCACATGCAAAAAATTCCGCCTTTTTTTTAGTTGGGATTTGGTGATTTGGTCATGTCTAATGGTTAAGCATCTACTGTTGGACCAGTCTTCCTCTAGGAAATAAGTCAGCAATAAAAGGAAGAAGGTGTTTTGAAGATATGCAAAAAAAGTTCAGACTTAGCAAAAGTACTTAGTTATAGACTTTATAAAATTTAAAAATTCATTTTAGTTGGAGTGGATCCCCCACTGGAGGCCTTCAAAAACATCTAACATTTCTCCTACATCTAGGAAGGGATTTTATTTATTTATTATAAATTTATTTATTTATTTATTTATATAGAGATCATTATCAGGGGAATCACCAGGCACCCAGGATGAAGATACAAGTGCTGGAGCTATATAAATAGGTCTCCACCCACTATCCTTCCTTTGAGAAAGCAGAATTAGGGAAAGGTTTTTAAGAGAAAATGAAAACAGCAAGCCAGCACCATTGCAGAACAAAAGAATTTTCCATTCTTTTATTTCTAAGCTTTCTTGTCACTAGAGATATTGGTAGAAAAGCAAAAATGAAGGTGAAATAAATATCTTTCCAATGTTAAAGACTAAAAAATTAAGTCCCTAATAAAGATTTTTACATGTTCTTATTTACCTATTCTTTATCTGAGGGCTTGCAAAACTTCTCATTTCTTCTCTCATCTCCATGTGAGAAAGAGAGCACCCTAAATATTTCCTAATAAATTCTCAAAGCTTTTTGTTCATGTTACAGTAGAAAAAAGAAAGACAACCAATTAGTCAGGCTAGTGTACACCAGCAAAGGAAGAGCTGACAGAAGAACACTGAGCCTTGAGGCATTTTCTGTAGTGGAAAATAAATGTTTGGCCTGAACACAACTATACAGATGTAATGCCAAAAATGAAGTAACTCCTCTCTTTAAAGCCCCGGAGAGTCACTGGAAAGCTTCCCCAGCCTTCAGATTACACTGTAATTTAATTTATTTTTCAGCGATTCTGTAGTGGGTAAATTGCTGAACTGACATTAAGGAAATGGAGTTGGTTTCCTGTTCCTGACACAGATTATCTGCAAGACCCTGGATCAGTCACAGTGCAGTAACCAAGAGCAGCCCTGCTGAGAAGGACTTGGGGCTGCTGGTGGAGGAGAGGCTGGACATGAGTTGGCAATGTGTTCTCACAACCCAGAAAGCCAATTGTGTCCTGGGCTGCATCCAAAGCAGGCTATCACAAGCTGTATAAATCAAAATTTAAATCAAATGCTGTACTTATTCCTATTCCACCAGTTTCCTGCATTTCAAAATCAAAATTAACCAATGGCTGGTTAATAAAAGGGAGCTCGGACCAACTTTTGCTGCAGTCAGGTAGAGAATTTTACATCACCAGTCAGTCACCAGCACATTTTTTATATGCTTCACAAGGTGAGCACTTAACCATAGCTAACTTAGAATATGGTTAGTTTAATGCCATTCAGTGTGGTATAGGTTAAATATAGATAAAACATAATAAATACTTATAAAAGGCAGGGTGTACAGAGAAATCCCTTAAAAGGGAAGCCAGCTCCCATCAGTCTGTGCCATATTGTTGAGTAGCTGGTTTATTTTCTGTAGGTTACCCCTGGGCAGGAGCAGCCTCCCTGTTGTGCTTGTCATCTGGTAGGGCTGACCCACACCAATCAAGTACTCGGCCTCCCAATAACACCTCAGAGTGTATCCTCAGCAAGGACTGTGGATGTCATATTGTTCCCTATATGCACAAAAGGAATGAACCCAGTCCTTTACCCATTTCCTTCATCCTTTGCCTCAAGACAAGGGGCCTTTGCCCTTACTTTGGTAAACTGAGACTGGAGAATAGCCCCAACATGATTTTCAATTACCACTTTTTTTTAGAAAGCAACATCACAAAACAGTAACTTCTGAAGAGAAGCAAAGTAGTGGGCCTTTGAGTAACAGAGAGAAACTCATCTTCAAGCCTTTTTTAGTTTGAGAAGCTGCGCCACAAAGAGAGAGTTCCCAAAGCACTCAGACCTTGGAGTCTGAGAGCAGCGTGCACCATGTTTTCCTTTAGAAATGGAGGAAGGAGTGGCTGGAGAATTACAGACCAGCAACCCTGGCTTATATGCCTGGGAAAGCCCTAGAAAAAAAATGCAGGGGTAGTAAGCATTTCTTAAGCACAAATTGTTTCAAAATTATCTACTTTGGTTTTCTGGCAGAGCAAAGGACTTAGTAGGTAGGCAATTTTGCAAATAACTGGGTATTTTTTGTTAAATAAAGTATCTGCACTCACTTCCTTTTTTTGTTTTTAATTAAAGGTTAGAACACTCGACTTGTCTCCAAACACCTTGCCTTCACATTCCTCTCCAGATGGGGTAAACAGGAAATCTTGCATAATTGTCCATGTTCCTTATACCAGTTTGGCATTGACATCGTGCCAAAGGGCATTTAGCACCTTTGCTCTTAAGAACCCCCAGCAGTTTAATTACTATTGGAATTATGACTTAGGAAGAAAAACAACAGCCTGTTTGTTGAGCAAACATTACAATAAGCTGAATGTTTTATTTCTCAATCAGGTTGTCTCTGTGCAGCTCTGTGGACTAACCTCCAGGGCAAAAGGTAGGAGTGATAGGCCAAGCCCCTTTATCCTGTTATACAAATTATCTGGTCAAGTAGCACAGGAGCAAAGTGCTTGCTAATGACCTAAAGTAACCATCTACAATAAGTGTCTGAAAAGTAACTAATGTGGGTTTTAGAGTAGACTTCAGGTAACTGCACTGAAATAATGCACTTTGGAAAATCCTGTTCATGGCCAAGTATATTCAATCGTACTTAATGAATAAAGCTCCCTTCCTGGTCCTCTGGATCTCAGATTTCTTTCCGGACTGTGGCCCAGTTCAACTGAGGGGCCAAATACACCACGTAACCCTCCCCTGTAATATCCACCTTTGAAACGGGTGGGACATTTTCCTAGGATATGTGGTTTGACCCATCCTCTGACTGATCAGTTCTCAGCACCAGACCTCCTACTGTCAGCAGGCCAGAAGGCTACCACATAAGAGGGTTTGGCAATGTGGGTATTTTTAAAGGAATAAATCAACCCAGCTTTGTTCTTTCAAAACTGCTGTGAGGGACCCCTGGCTAGGAGAGGGATGCTAGGTTTGGAGAAAACAGCTAATTCTAGAGGCAGTCTGCGTACAGCCCCACAGAAACTGTGTTTAACATTTCTGCACGGCTAACCACAGTTCCCCTGCTCCTCAGTGCTTGGGTTGTTGGGAGAGATTGAGGCATTGAGTACTTTCTCCCTACTCATAGTGTCTGAGGGCTTTGAATAGCAGGGGCGAAAAGGTCAAATACCTCAGAGGAAGACACTGGAACATCTGGTCTGGTAAATGATGCGTATTACTGCCTTCTTTGTGACATTACAAAGTGTCAGCATTAAAGATCTGAAAATGTATTATGTGCTGTGTATTTTTCCAGGCAGCAAAAGCACAGCAAACTCAATGCAAAGGCTAGATTTCACTGCATATCTACAGGTCTCAAGCACTCTGAAATCCTGAAAGGATCACAGTGGTTCAGTGAGTCCAGGGTAGCACTGGGTCATTATTTAAATAGCCTCTAAAAATACACCTTGATGTTGTGCTTTCTGGAGGAGAAGGGAGGGGAGGATCTGAAAGGAAAAAGGATGAAAATACTTGAAACAGGAGAGGAAGAGCACCAGAAGAAAGGGGAACAAGACAATGAGGCTGTGCACACATTAAGAAGATGCATAAAGCAAAGGGAACTCCATGTGTGTGGGTGTAAGTATCACCCCTGAGAGGACAGCTCCACTGAGCATCCGTGTTTGGTAGCCCAGGCCATCCTGGTGGTTCATAGCCTGTGTGTGCACTGACTGTGTGGTCAGTCAGAGTTTTCATGGTGACATCTGAATGCAGAGACAGAACATCTGTAAGCATTTTTTTAAATATAGTCGCATAGTTTATTTTCAGCAGCCTAAGTGGTGTCCTAAAGACAGGACAGCCTGGAAAAAGGCTAATGAGGATGTAAAAATGGAACCTGGATACTACAAATAGGTCAAAACAGAACCTTGGGGGAGTCCCACAGCAGAGGAGCAGTCCAGTTCAAGACACCACTCTTAAAATATTTATTAAAATCTGCCATATCATTGCTGGTACATCTCTGTAACATGAGGAGTCAGATTCTGCTTTGGGAACTGCACAGACTTGAAATTCCAGAGCTGGTCATCAGAAAGTTCAACAAAACTACACTTGAGCATTAAGAGGTTTAGGGTAAGTCACAAAAGCTATCAAGGTGTAACACAGATTAACTTTACCTCTCTAACCTATTGCATCAAGCCACAGGCCCACAGAAGAAGAAATATCTTCAACTCCAAACAAGCACACTCACAAATGTGGGCTTAGAAATCCTCACACAAATAAATTCTGTAGTTCATTTGACTTCTCCTAGTCAGAGTTGCTGCAAGATGGAAGCATTTCTTCTTTGCTGTTTGTCAAGGTTCAAGCAGCATAGAGATTCTGTGGGATCCCTTTCACACCCAGGCCTGTTATCTGTTTAAAAAAAAAAAAAATTAAAATTAAAAGATAAAAGAAAGGAAACAGATAAATCTCCAACCGAGTATAATGAAAACACTCCAACATTGTGAAACAAATATCATAGCAACAGACTCCTACATGGAGGGTCCCCTGCTTCAAGAGGAGCCCAAAAACAGTCATTACTTGGAGTTCTTTCAAACTCTTTAAGATCACTAAGATTATCTAGCACCACTCAATAATTTTGCTAATTTAAATGTTACCTGTGCCCCTTACACATAGTCCTTATCTTCAAAACAATTCATAGTAATTTTTAACATGCTTTGTCCATGCAAGACAAATGTGAATTTGGAAAATACCAATTCCCTTGTGGAACTGGAGAACTCAAGAACAAAACCAAAAAAGACAAGGCTCATTTAATCCTCCTGTGGCCTTCTAAACTATACTGCTTGAGGAATATATCAGGTCTCAGCCATGAGAAATCTGCTCTAAGCACTGCTTTCAACTGGAGTGTCCCAGATCCCAGAATAGATCTCCATCCCTCCTGTAACGTCTCCATCCTGTTGCCAAACAGATAAAAGTGTTTGGTTTGGGTTGATGGCAATTGCTGAGTAAGAACAGCATTTTATTCTCCTGATGTGGTTTTTGCTAATGGAGTGGGGAAAAAAAATTAAGAGAGAAACAAGTTTCAGATTCAAGAGCCCTGGACAAAAATGTTTCTCAAAAAGTGGCAGTCATTTCTAAGAGAAAAAAAAAATTCCCTAAAGTTTTTGGGTTGGGATGCAAAATTTTGCCCTGGTGAATTTAAGCATTTAATTTTTACAGGAGAAATATGTTCTGTAAACATTTAGATTCCTTGGCACAATTAAAAAAATGAGAAGTAAGATAATGAAACTTCCAAAAGTGATGAAAACATTAAGAGGTAAAAGCAATTCCTTACAGTATATTACAGAAAATGCTATCCATATGGCAGAGCCATACCCACTGACTGCCTTCAGATCCTGACCAGCCAACCTGGCCAACCCAGCTATCAATACTATTACTTGTAATTTCTCCAAATCTTCCTTCCAAGTGCATGAGCAGCTCTGCAAAAGCAGCTGTGCCTGGCTGGGGGACAAGCAGTGCACCTGGAGCAGTTCATGAGGCAAGTGAGATGAGCAAGGGCAGCCAGGGCCACCTCACTCTCAGAACATGAGGCTTGGCAGGTCTGATGTACAGAAGGAAAGAAATAAAATCTGCTCACCTTGAAAATCTCTCCCGCGTGAGGTTCCTTGGCTAAGGTGGCCTCGTCCAGTCCATCATATGCAGAAGTCACATACATTTCTGAGTAGTCTTTTCCACCGAAGCAGCAAGAGGTGATTCTCGGAGTAGGCAACCTCACAGTTTGGATTCTTTTTCCTGGGAAAAATGTGCAATTGTTTTCTAATGTTCATTTTCTAGGAAGCATGTAATTATGAATGTACTATTAATGCACATAGCTCAGATGTGACATTTACTCAGAAGGCACCTCCCCTTCAGACAGAGACCATAACCTCAAGGACAGTTTGTGGGGAAATCAAATTATTTCATCTACCTCATCTCTAACTATTTTTCAGGCTCTCCCCCGCATCTGCGAGGCTTCATTTCCTTTTCTCAAAATGAAGAAGTACAGTGAGGCCAGGAAGGGCAGGGACACCTGACCTGGGATGGATGTTTTTCCTTAGAGCAATTCCCAGTTAAATATTTCAATGCTGAGAAATTTTATATGCAGTATTTTGGTTGGGGTTTTTTTGGTAGTGGTATTATTAAGAAGAGTGGTGCAGTTCATCAGCAAACAGTGGGAGCAGGGGTACCTGACCCTGGGAGGCAGCACAGGGAGCTGCACTCTTTACATGATAGAGCCTCTTGGCAACCCATGGAGCAGAAATGGGCAACAAATTTCACCTTCTTATCTCACCTTCTGTTCTTCCTGCTGCCATTCCCCTCAGGTTTATATGCACAAACTGGTGGAGGCCTTACCTGTCTCTGGGTCTATGCGAATGACTCTGCCACCATCGATACAGGCCACCCAGAGCTTCCCTTCTGCATCTATGCACATCCCGTCAGGCATTTGCTCCTCCTTTTCCAGATGGTACAGAAGTTTGGGGCAGGCTGCAGCAAGAGTTACAAAGCTGATGTTACGTGGGCTGCTACCCATTCTGTGTCAGTTCCCAGTCTAACATCTTCCATGCTCTTGCAAACAGCTACGTTCATTTTCTGTGAGAAAGACATGCTGCAAAATGTACATAACGTATGCATTTTGCAGGTGTGTTAAAAGCCTAATTCAGCCTGGCCAAGACAAGTCCCCAGCACAGCCATTTCAGTCTGGGATTGTACCGAATTAGTGCTCCTGTTATTCTGCCAAGAGAAGAGAACAAAATGCCCCCATTTCTCTTGTTAACCCACCTGCTGCCTGCCATAACACAACTGCTCCAAGTGCAGTAACTTCTCCTGGACTTTCATTGGTCATGGCAGCCTGGGTATGTCACATAAATAATCATCTGGGTTTGAACATTGGTGATAAGCAATCTCTCCTAGCTAAAGATCAAAAACTTCATTTTTTAATGGCCATCCAAGCAACCAGTTTTGATTAAGCCAACACCAACTGCTCATGGTCTAGGATGCAGTGCAGATGTGTTGGTGGGCACGTATGGTCCATGAAGCTGGGTCCATGGCCCGTGGACCACCTGCTCCAAGCCACCCAGCACCTTCTGGCCATTACACTACCCAAGAAGAGACAGTTGTGAGCATAAAGCCAAGCCTAGGAAGCTCAAACATATTACTTTTTTGTATTTTCAGGAGAAAAAGTTGCATTATATCGTCTTTAGAAACCTCATATCCTAAAATCTGTAGAAATAGATGTTCTCAACAAAATGAAATCTGAATGAATGTAATTATTTTGTGCAATTTTCATCTGTGATTACCCAAAGCCTGCACTCTTTAAAGTACAAAGGCAGTTGAGCCATTTAAATTCCTGTGAAGCATATCAGGCTGATACAGCATGAAAATATTTCAAAGAGTTTTGAAATGAGATTTTATCCATTTTGCTTACACTTAAATTTTCTTTCTTGCAGATATAATAAAAAATGTTTATCCATAAAATGAATTTAAGCTAGGTTTTAAAACATGCCAATTTCAGAAACTTGGTTGGGAAACCTCCATCATAATGACAGCTTGATCCTCCAAATACCTTTCTATGATATATATACATGCACGTTCTCCACTTGTATTTATGGAGCGAGTACAATCAAAGTAACTCCAGTAGATGGCACTCAAGAATAAATAGCGTCCTAAAAGCTCTTTCTCATTCTGCAATGTAAATGGCTTCTTCCCTGCAACTCCTTGAACAGGTCTAAGTATGAGCCATCTCTCCAGATGTAAGTAAGCTGAAAGACTGTCAAAAGTTTGTTCACCAAATACAGCTGGTGAGTAAAAAAATTGAGAAATATCACAATTAGCCTGCTGACAAGCTGTAACCAGAAGATATGAGATCTGTCAAATAAATCACTGTATCTCACAGGCCCAGGTCCTGCTGCAGGCAGAGCAGTAGCACTACTTGTCACCAAATTTAAAAGCACGTGTACCGATCTTTCCAGTGTGCACATCATAGCTGAAGGCATGGACAGCGTATGACAGGCTGTCGATGTGAAAGAAGGTCCTGTGGTCCAGAGACCAATCCAGACCATTGGAGATGTCCAGCTGGTCTAACTGTTTTATTACTGAATGGTCAGGGAAGAGGGTATAGAGAGCTCCTTGCCGCCTCGCCCGGACCCCTGGTGCTGTCTCTTCAGCCATCGTACCTGAAATGGAAGTGGGAGCACTGGTTAGAAAGTAGAAGCTTCCTCCTTGTGTTTGATCAAAAACCCTCTCTAAGTGTTACCAAGAGGTCCTAGGGACAATCACAGGATTGTGATTTTTTTTCTTTTCTTCCTAAAAAGAAGAGATTTTTAGGAAAAAATTCTTTGCTGTGAGGCTGGTGAGGCACAGGAACAGGTTGCCCAGAGAGGTTGTGGATGTCCCATGCTTGGAGGTGTTCAAGGCCAGGTTGGATGGGGCTTTGAGCAACCTGGTCTAGTGAAAGGTATCTCTGCCCATGGCAGGGGGATTGGAACTAGATGATATTTAAGGTCCCTTTCAGCCCAAACCATTCTATGATTCTACAATTCTACAATTCTATGATGAAAGGGACTAATAGGTCCTGTCAGATTGATGAGAAAAAGGAGCAGATCAGGAGCAGCTGCCTCCCACAGAGCCGATCCTGGCCAATGAAAGGATGTTTCTGCATTGCCATGAGATTTAAGTCATAGACATCAAAGACCCAAAGGACCACCAGAACATGCCAGGGGGTTGAGGTTTTGTTCACAGCAAAAGCCAAGACGCAGGCAGGCATTATATGCTGTTTTTGTTGTTGCTCTTTGTACACTACTTTCATGATTTAAATGGGCCATGACCTTAAAATACAGGTGCGTACCATGTGCCTGAGAGCGTTGTCCAAACTATTATTGAACTCTGTTGGGCTTGGTACCATGACTGCTTCCCTGGGGAGCCTGTTCCAGTGCCTAACCATCCTGGGGGTGAAGACTTTTTACATAATACACAATCTAAACCTCCTTCTTGCCTCCAGGAGGCTGAGGATCTCCCCCCATATCCTTGTTTTCCAGACTAACCAAGAGAGGCTGCATGTAAAGGGTGCAAGCTGCAGTTCGTATTCTGCTCTAGAGGCTGCATCCGTCTCTACATCCCCAGAAAAATTCCCACCTCTATGAGCCCTTCACTGGCTTTTCACCTTCCATGGAGGCAGTTGTTTGAAAAGCACCATCCACCAAGTAGGAGAGCCTTCCTGTCAGATGGCTCTTGTCAACAGCATCTGTCCTCATGTAGGTCAGAGGATCTGGAGTCCCCTGTCCTCCTCCACTGGGCAGTAACCAAGCAGAGCATTCACAAGACACAGAATAAAAATACCTTATATAAAATACACTGTAATTAGTTTCCCTTTGCTCTGGGGAAAATTTCTGCCAGGAACTTACCAGCAAAAAACCTCCCCTTTGGATCCACTTTTCCATCATTGAACCTGTTGTTGGGTTTATCCTGCTCGAGCTCAAGGATGGTGGTGACTGCCTGGGTGTCCCAGTCCAGGAAGGCAAACCTGGTCCCCAGGGCGATGACGTAGCCCCCGCACTGTCGCAGTGCCACTGAGCCGACACGGGCATCTGTGGGTGAGAGAGAGCTGAAGATGAAGGGGAGCTCTGGGGCCATCACTCAGCCCTCACCGAAGGCATTTGGGCTTGACAGGGACATCCCTGACCGGGAGAGGCTGAGCTGATGCTAAGATCCTTCTTTCCTGGGGTTGTTAGCACATCTCTCTGGGTCTATGTTCCATAGATTTTTCCACCTGCTAGAACAGCACAGCCATTAGCACTGTACCTTTTCCTCTGCAGGTCCCAAATGAAAAGTGCATTCCCATTTAGGCTTATCAGGGCAACAAGGGCACAGTCCTCTCTGCTCAGCTGGCTTAGGCTACACTGTGCTCAGCAACACATTGTGGGAAAGCAGGGTGTGTGGTCCCATGGAAAGTAAGAGAGACCACCAACCTGCAGGACTCCTATCAGGAGGGAGGGATGGGACAGACAGAGAAGACTCCCAGGATGAAGCAGTGAGCATGGACTCTTACCCACAGACACGCTCTGCACCTCATTGGTGACTGGGCTCCAGCGGCAAACTTTCTGTGAGTTGATGTCTACATAGACAAGTGCATTCTCCCTTTCTTCCCAGACTGGGCACTCTCCCATCCGGTTCTTCTCCTTCACAACAGACTCGATTTTGATGGAGGAAGACATGATCTATGGGGAAGTTAATAATGCATGTAATTAGAAGCCCTCATGTGGATTTCTTTATGGCTACGTCTAAAAGCAGAGTTTGTAAATGGCAAAGCAGTCCAAATCCCACAGGACAGAGTAATTTAGGAGGTTCCTCTGACATTTCCATGCTCTCATGGCTAGAATGAGCTCAAGGCACCAAAGCTTCTCCTTAGCAAAACTTCCCTAAACCACAGCTGCTGATGAGGCACCTGCCTCCAGGCACAGGAGTGCTGGGGCTGTGGCCCTGAGCTGGAACCAAGCGGTTGTCTGGGGATCAGTGATCCTAAGGGTCCCTCAGACCACAGGGAGGGATCAGTAGGCAGCAGCACCAATGAGTCAGAAATCTTTTTGTGGAAAAACAGGGCTCTGACCTATCAACACAGGTGCATTGACTCCCTCCATAGGAAGACATTCATGCACCCACAGCACCGACTGCACTTTGCCACAGAGGCCACTGCACAACAAGGGCCTGTTCCCACACCGAGTCAGTGAGAATATGCAAACGCTGAGGAAGGCTCCTGCCTTTGAAATCCTGCTGCTTTGTTTTCCCTCCAAGCATTTCCTCTTCATCAGCCCCCTCACTGCCCCAACTGCATCTCCAACCCCTGCTGCACACTCCAAATTTTGCCCAATGCCAGGCTGTGGGATGCAATTACCCCAGTTGTTGCCTGGGGGGCCAAAGCCACCAGTGAGGCTCCCATACCACATGCCTGCTTCTGCCAGGAGTTGTTCATACCCTGGCTATCCTATCCCTATTGCAGCAGGGACATCAGTCAGCCACAACTGACACCCACATAGGGTGCACAATCCATCAGGTCTGTGTCCAGAGCCCACTGTCCTCCAAAACACGGATCCTGGGCCTGTCCTGACCTTGCTGTGGGGTGAGATGTGAACAATAACCTCCACCATTCAGCTCTTGCAAAAGAAAGAGGCCCACTCACTGCCCCAGTCACCCCTAATGGAGCCGCCTCCACTGCTGCACCCACTGGCCTCAGCACATTTTTTCCACAGATTGGAAGATAATTCTTGGGAGGCAGCCAATCTCTGACATAACATCAATCCTAGGGATTACTGTCTTCAAGTGGGTATTGTTTCCTAGTAGGTGAGCTGGCGATAAGGTTTACAGATAATTAATTAGCACTAATGCACTTCAAAATATGTGGGAAGAGCCAGTCAATCACTGTGAGTGGCAACACCAGGGCTGAGGGACATGGGATCTTTCCTGCAGTGAGTCACACCACCAGGGTAAGATTCAAACAACCCAGCTATCAAATGCATCCTTCTCCCTTCCAAAATACACAGGCTACAAAGAGGCTGGGCAGCAAGCTGTTCCACGCAGGCAAACAGCATCAGTCTAAAGTATAAATGAGGATATACAGCAAGATGCCAAGTTTTAACCTCCAAAAACCTGTTAAACAATGCTTGAGCTGGAGGAGTGAGTTTCTCTTGGGTTAAAGCTTTGTGTCATGTGGCTGCCATATGTGGGACCCGAGGCTTGGAGACACAATGCTGACTTTATTGTATCACGGTCTGGAAAGCACAGAGCTGTTCTCACCCCTGTGGGAAAACAAGAGTTCTGCAGCAGCCCGGCAGCAGTGAGGTTCCTGCAGAGGCAGAAAGCCTCCAGATCTGCAGAAGCCAGTGTGTGTCTTGTCAGCTCTTTCATTGACCCAACCGAGCCTTATTAAACCTTTCTTTTCCATTTCATTTACACCCCCCTTGTCCAACTTCTGCCACACCAGAACAGGGGCCGGGCAGATAAGCCACGGTGAAATACTGATTCACAGACCCACCCCACATGCCACATGAGGAGTACACAATCACACTATTGCCAGCTGTTTCGCAAGGCACAGGCAGGGGAGAAACCATCCTGCCTGTAACAGCTGCCTGCTTCCCCTCTCCTGTCCCCCAGGGATGCTGCAGAGACCTGCCCTGTCCTTTGGACCCTCCGTGCACATCTGCCTTCCCTGACTGCACACTCAGCCTCAGCATCCATCCGCTCTGCCGAAGAAATAACTCCTGTGTATCACTCCAGCTGTGGAAGTTTTCATACTGGTGAATATTTTGGCTCAAATCATCATCACCCCTCCCTGTTTTTAAGAAGAGGGCAATTAGAAGGGAATGTCTGTGTTTTGCTAGCTGAGGTTTCACTAATTTTTACAAGCAGCTGAAAATGGAAGCTTTTAACAGGAAGGACCATCCAATCCTAAGTGGCAGCACTGCCCCCCAAAAGAGTCCCCACGAGCTGGGAGGGACTCAGCCCTGGTCCTATCCAGTCCATGTCCCCCCTCTGCTCAGTGAGCCACCTCCTGCCGTGCCCTCCCTGCTGACACCCTGTGGAACTATGCAGCAGTAGCGTTTCACCAAATACAGCATCTCAGAGAGAAAAACGAGGAAATCATCCAAAAAAAAACCTGGTTCAAAATACCCCAGCATACTCAGTCCCCAGCCATCCTGCCACCTGGAGCCTTTATCTATGGCACCTTGCACCCTGCTTGGAACAGCACTGACCCATCAGAGATGGGCGTGCAAGGAAAGGCAAGAGAAATTCAATGCAAAAATCACCAAATCCTTCTGTAGTCTGCCAAAACGAAATCCCTGAAAAAAACATCACATTCACTCTGCTTATATCCTCTTTCCAATATTTTTTTAGCTTTGCAGCCTCCTGGACTCATGCCTAAGCCCCTTATGGAGACTAAGGGACAGACAGGTGTCACTGAAACATTTTCCAAGTTAAACTGTTCAACTGTTTAAGTGGTAAAAGTTACCAGAATTTGGAGACCATAAGAAAAATTTCCTGTTAGGAATAAAAAACTAATGTAAAAACATCCTGTCTGCTCTAGAAACTAAACCCTCTCTCTGGTAGCTGAGCTGTTTGAAAACAGCTTTTCTAGACCTCAGTCCGCATCCCTTTTCAAATGATCTGGACAAAAGTTGGTCATTTCAGTACCCCTATAAACATACAGGTAAAATACAAATGAATGACTGACCTTAAAACTTTGTTTGCTGTTTCCCTCCCTCTCTCCCTCCCGTGCAAACACACATAATTTCATTTTTGATGTCAAGCTGAACCTTCGAATAAGCAGGCAGACAGCTAAAACTTAATGTACAGTCAGGCAACCATCTGCATATACCAATTTTAAGAACCCTTTTCCCCTCAGTCAAACAGCTGAATATTTTTACCAAGCTGGAGGACACATATGCGAAACTCTGCAGTTCATCACATCAACGCACCTGCTGAGGAAAATATTGCAAGACCTGGGTTGGTGACTCTTTTCCAGCACTGGTCCAATGAAACTGGCTGCTGTTTTCAGCGACGGTTAAAAATGTGCACCAGTTGATGTTATCTGCATGGAGCAGGTAACCTTTTACATTTTGTATTCAGTCAGCAGTCACATGAATGATGAGGCAGGGACCAAAGCCTTTCTGAATGGTCTGGTTTGCAGTGCCAGCAGCAGGACATGTGATAGAGAAAAATCCTTGCTCAGTATTTTTCTCATGTCAGGAGAGAGCAAGAGGGAAACTGAGGCGTTGCACCATTCAGTCACCCCAAGGGCTATCTCAGTCTTCCCAAATTTGGGGTGTTAAAAAGGGAAGGTTAATGAAAGATGCAGGGGAGGGTTTTGTAGTACTCTGATAGGGAAAAAAATATTGTTGTGATTAAGGCTTATTATCATCATTAAGACTTGGCTCCTACTCCCAGCTGTGCCACAACCTTCTTGTGTGTGAAGTCACAGGGCTCCTCACCTCGAGCATGCAAAGCCTGATCCCACTTTGGCAAAGAGCTCCAAGCTGCTGCCTGTAGCACACACAGGGAAGGACTTTTGCCAGGAAGTCTCAGCAACTGCTATGGATGCTGCAGGATGGCGATGACTTGCCTGGCTTTTATTTTCCCCTTTCTTTGGCACTTGCCTTCTTTTTTTGTCTGTGGGAGGCAAAGTGGAAGATGCCAAGTGCCTTCTCCCACCCAGCCCTGCTCAGCAGAGGTAGGTGATGGCAGAGCCAGCAAGGTGGGGACAAGGCAGGCTTGCCATGGGGACAGAGTCCAAGCCAGGCAGTGAGCCAGAGCAATCACCAGAGTTTTGGTGACAGGGCCACACTCAGCGAGGGCAGAAGCCACTTGGGAGGAATTGGCCCCAATCCAGCAAGCAGGAACAATGCATTTCTTTACTCATGAAAGACTTTGATGAATTTTTTAATTTGATGTTCAAATGATTCACAGGATGAACATGTTTCCCTGATAAGCAAGTAGACAGGATAGACGGATTATCCTATCATAGTCACCATCAATCCACGTTCAGAGATTTAAAAATTACAGCCCTAAGACATAGACAAATTCAAACATTTCTAGGGAAAAAGGCAGTAATATTTCCAAGTCAAACTCCTTCCAAAATCACTGTATCACAAGCAAAGTGATTCTGAGTGCCTTGAGGATGCTTCTCAGACTTTCTTGGCCTCCAATGGCTCCATCCCATCTCAGCACAAACCCCCAGTCTCTGCTTGCTTTCAGAAAATTTATCACTTTACTCTCTGCTTTCTTTCTTTTAACCTAGATGATAACTTTGAAGGGAGGTTCAAGTAGAATAATATGCTTTTTTTTTCCCCGCAGCATTTTCAGCTGGAAGACATATTCAAAAGGAAAATTCTGGGTTATGATAATTTTCACTGAAAATTAATTTTCAATTGAAAATAAAAATTACTGAAAAATATAAGTTATCTTGTTTTCTGCAAAATATTTCCCAAAGCATTTTCTGTAAATGGTTTTTGGAGGAGAAAACCGCATTTTCCACACAGTTCTTCTCTTCTGGTGAGTTGACTGACTTCCTCACCACAGGCTGCAGCAAAGTAAAACCAAGCCAGGCAAAGGGACAAAGAATTCACCTTGCCACAACTGCAAATGCCAAACATACAGCTTTCTGGGTGAGCAGCTCGGATGCTGGATCACCAGTGGCACAGGAAGGACAGCAGCTGGGAAAACTATACCAGAATACGTCTCTAATTTATTCAGGTGGCCGCAAATGCTCTGGGGATGCCCCTGCCGCATTTTGCACCATCTCTTTTTCCTACCCTGACCACTTTTAAGCTACCAACACAAGCATCACATCTCCCACCCTGCCATTTCAACATCCCCCATGTCTGCCTTTCCAGAAGTTGGTCACTTCAGGAAGAGTCCAACTTTAGGAGGTTTTGTGGGTGTTGTTGAGTGGTGCAACTCTGCAGTAGCAGGTGCATGTATTTGCTAGCCAGCCAGCTATTCTTTTAATTGTTTCCACAACATAAAGAGCCTGGCCTTGCCATGCACTTTGTTTGTTTCTAATGTTGCTGGGTTGCAAAGCAGAAGTTTCTAGTGAAGTTGGCCAAAGGCTGCCACGCACCCCTGTACCTCTGGCTGACACCCAAAAACCCTGTCTCCTTCTGGTGTGGCTTCCTCTCTCCTTTCCCACTGCTTTGGTATCCTCTGATGCAACTCTTACCACTTCTTTTTATAGTCCCTAGTTTTTATCAACATAGAGTAGTCAGGAGAGTATCAAGGCATTATCGCATAACATAATGTGGTATTTAAATAATTGTACTTGTCTTCTGTTCCCCACAGGCACGTGCTCAGATAATAGCTGGGAATTTGTTCCTGTGGCTTTGCAAACATTTAGTAAATCCATCACTTCCCTTTTTTCCCCACAACAGCCCAAAATATACTTGTGTTACTTATTCCCCTTGACGGTCCATCCAGTCATTCATTGCACTAGAAACTCAACTTTGCCTGTTATTTGGTTGTCCTGATCTTTTCAAGTTTTTATGCACCTCTGCCACTGTCTCTGTCTTGGAGATGACAACAGGCATTGTTAGAGTTAATGAAGACACAGGTATTAAAAACCCCGGGCAGATACAGGTACAGCTACTCACCCCAGCGATATCCCACTCGACAATGTTGTCCAAAAGTGAAGCCAATGCTTATCTTTTCGGGTTTCACCCTTTTGTAGGAAGGGCCTGGTCCCTCCCCTGTGCTCGAGATGGGAAGAACTGGAGCTCCCCAGGCAGTCAGTGCCGCCTGCTTTTATTTCAGCAGAGCTATTTTGCCAGCAAAGGATTACAAGAGCTTTCTCCAGCTTGGTTGGGAATAACTACGCTTCACCTATGACTATAGATTTTGGTCATGAGGGTGAAGAAACCCTTCAGGGCACAGCAGCTGCTCCTCCTGATACTGCCTTTCCTGTCACTGGGTTCTTGCTCAACCCTAATTGAAATCAGTGCTGGTCTTTGATCAAAGAGGTGAGCGCCATTAATAAGCGAGGGATTAAACAGAAGTCAGGAAACCTTCCTAATTGAGGGAACCAGCAACGGCTCAGCTCCAGTTTGCCAGATCCAGTGCTCTGTCATGGGACTCGAGTCAAAATACGCCGGCAGCACCAGTTTGGGCTCCTCGGGCTGGGGTGCGGGAAGCAGCTACAGCCTCTGCACTGGAGGCTGCGCGGAGACGCGCTCCCAGGGCATTTCGGCAACATTAAAAATGCAAGTCTCCTGGCAGACTTGGCTCTTCCTGCTCATGTGAAGCCCATGAAACCTGTGTAGCAAAGCCGAGCAGGTGCTTTTACAGAAGGGGGAGGTGGCATTCATTTGTAGAATGTCTGCAGCAGCTTATTTTACCTGCCTCTGCTCCCACACTCACAGGCACAAAGAAACGTGTTATTCAGACATTTGCCCAGTGCCACCCATGCACAGCATGGAGGAAGAGTGACTCCAGCAGCCATGTCCTCCCTGTGTCTCATGGGTGCCTCCTGGCCAGCTGTGATAAACTAATCTCTGACCCAATTTTTCATGCCTGTACAAGCTATTGCTCTTACTTTTCTAATGCAGCAAGATAAAAAAGATCAGCTTGTTTTTTTGTGTTGTGCTGGCAATCACCCTACTGCCATTGCGGTGGTGGGGGCGAGCACAGGTACAGAACCTCAAGAGTGATAGCAGAGGGAGCTTACCTGTGTTTACACCCACTTATTTTCTGCTGCATCTCCAGATCTCCATTAGTGATCACAGCAGCCCAATAGCATGGTTCCTGAGCAGCGGCTATCAACCGATTTGTGACTTCAGTGAGATCAGAGCCCTGAACTTGCCACATTCATCATCTACCTCAACTCAAGCTTTCTCAATACCGTGTTTGAGACTGCCTTGTAGCACAAAGTAAATGAAGGATATAGACGTTCCACAAAGAACAAGGCCCAGCTTCCTTCACTGCCTCATGCTCATCCACACTGAAGTGAGGCTGCTTAAATCTCCTTTTTTTTCCAGCTGCCAACACAGACTCCTGCATGATTTAAAGAGGGGAAACGGTAACTTGCACAAAATAATCTTTGAACCCTAGGATCAAAGCAGCACTGAGGCCTTGGTGGGCAGCTGAGTCACCCACTGTGCACTCGAGGGCATGGCTGACACAAGATGATCCATCAGAAACTTACTCCACAGGCCTGCAGAGATGGAAAACCATTATGTGCTGATTCTTGGAGCTACCTGGAGAGAAAAGGCACTGCCAAAGGTTTGCTTGGCAGTCACTTGGTGGGTTACCCTCACACAGCAGGGTGGGGACAGACACCTATTCCACCTGCAGGTGGAGGTACACTAACATGGGAACGCGTAACATTCCAAGAGCAAAAATCTGCAGTTAAAAATCCACAGGAGAGAAATCACAGCTGTTGCAGCACATACAGGCCTGAAGTTACCAGGCCTCTCACTGGATTGCAAAATGCAATCCCATGAGTAAGTTTCTCATTCACAACAGGTGGTGTGAAGAAATCACAATGGAACTTCCCTTTCCTCCACACCTGTAAAAGCAGTGGCTATTCGGGCATGTGGGCCTGCCTTGCCTCTCTGTCCTCTGGGGGAGGTTGGTTCAGGAGGAGGTATGTGCAGGAGGTGCTTTATGCACAAATGATCAAGAATGCCTGATGTTTTCCTGTCATCATGGATGTCCCCAGAACAGGCAAAGATCTTCAAGGATGGAAAAAGATACAGTTCTTGATTCCAAAAATCTGTGTTTATATTCAACAAAATGAGCAACATGGTAGCATGCTCGGGGGAGAGAGGGTCATCAGTTCCACCCAGAGTTAATTTAAGTACAGCCACAGCTGAGACCTGTTAGAAGAAAGCTGCAGGTGCACAGTGAGAGGTATTAATGCTTCAGTTGTTCAGAACATCACAGGACAAATGAAGTTACAGTTAAAACAGGGGTAAGACTACCAAAGGGCATCTCATGAGGAACTTCAAAAATATGTAAAAGAGACAGTACAAGTAGTTTAATCAGTAAAACAATATAACGTAAATTGCAAATGAGACAGAAGAACATTAAATAAAAAGATATTAAAATATTATTTAATCATAAAATATAATTACAACAGTAGCTTATTAGGATGACAATCTTTTTAGCACAACAGTAAAAGTACCATCATATATTTAAAGTAAGTTTAAAAGGAAAAAAAAGATCAGTTTCAAAATATTCCATGTATTTCAGTAGTTTTTCATCCTTTCCTGATGAAATATTTCAATAGTGTTATGATTTCAAAGCAAAAGATCCTGAACACCAGAATAAGACCTTCAGACTCTTGCTTATGTCAGCCCTCTCTAATCCACTTTGAAGAGTGTGTATTTAACCTGCAAATGGATATGGTGGAACTCCTTTCACCCCCAGTCCTGTTATCTGTTAAAACACAGAGAAAACAAAATTAGACCTATAATTCACCATTATCAGGCACTTGCTTTTCTTACACAACTAGACATGCTTTAACTGAGGAAAGGACTGTGTCCTCCAACTTAACATCCTACTTTTTTTGCACACATCAGCTCATCACAGCTAGGAATTTCAATGTATGCTCTTTCTCTAAAGCTCAGTAATCACAGGCCAGAGTCCATTCCCCAAAAGCCTCTTCTCTTAGATACTGCTAAGCCTTAATTCTGCAGCTCACAATGTAACCTTCGGCATGCACACAACACACAGAAGAGCAGGGCTTTAAAACAAATCCCAGTGGAACAAATTTTTAAAGAGATAACTTTGTGATAATTAACTAGAAACTAAATAAAAGCAGATGCTTTTATCTGCCACTGATTAAGACACACAAGTATTTACCCATCCTTTCCATAATAAATAAAAAATCAAACAGTGTTGGGAGAGGGAGAAGTATAAAGAGATGATTGCATAGAAAATTTGCATTATCAGCATTGTTACAAAGTTTAAACCCCAAAGTATCTTCAAATCTCTAAATGCATTTAACCTTCCACAACAGGAACAAAAAATACAAATAGCTTAACATATATGACCAATGCTCTAACAACTATCTTTTTCCAGCCTCCCACCACTCCCAACTGCTTTGCTACCTGAAAAAAATCAAGAGCGAAAAGATGGCCTTCTGAAATGAAAGGAGAAAGTATCATTCACCTTGAAAATCCCACCAGCCTGTGGTTGCCGTGAAAGCCACTCTTTATCCATCCCATCACTGGCAGAAGTCACATACATTTCTGAATAATCATTTCCTCCAAAACAGCAGGAAGTTGTTTTGTCAACTGGAAGTTTCACAGTCTGGAGTCTTTTTCCTGAAGGAAAGCACACATGATGTTTCCTGTTTGCCTACTTACAACAAGAAATTTAAACAAATTATTGCAAATAACTGTTGAGGAGCCAGGTGTTCTGCAGAAGTGGGAACCAGGGCTGGGGGAGGTCCCATCCTGACTGATGAGCACCAAGACAGGGAGAAACCAGACCTCTGTGAACCCTGTTGTTGACGATGTATTGTTTGACAAGTTTCAGTTTCAGGTATCACAAACAAATCCCACTCCAATCCCAGTTTGTCCTCTAATTAAATGCTAACATCCACAGCACAGACACGTATCTGAGCTCGTCATCTAGGCTGTCCATGCAGTCAATGGAAATGGGATAGAATTCCTCTCTAAAACAGATCACATGAATCACACCCTAGACCTGCTGACTTTTCTACTTTTAACTACAAAGGCAGCCTGGAGCGAGCAGACCTCGTGCAGTGCTACGGAGGCGTACCTCCTGCTACACCTCTACTGCCTGCAGTTAAGGAAGATTAATTCCTAGAAGTTTTTCCTGAAATTCCAATAGCCTTTCAAATGAAGCTTGCATAAAACAGGGATCATGGGACAAGTCTGATGTTTACAAGAAACTAGCACTACCACAAATAATACTACACACTTATTATGTCAACAAACAGCTACGCTCTTAATGACGGTAGTGAACAGATCACCCCCAGCCCTAACCAGAAGGCTGTCGAGACATCTTACAGCAGATTTTCCCAAAATTTCTCCTAATCCTGGGCAGTAAGAGCCTATTCCCATTACGCCTATTTTATGTACTTATAAGTGAATTTCTCTTTCTAGAAATATGCTAAAGCACACGAATTTCCTTACAAAATGTGTCATTTTTCTGTTCTCCCAACTACATATGTAAAGGGCTTGGTCCCCTTACAGCAACTAACTTTAGCGAAGTGTTGAAATAGCAGGAAAATAACTTTGATGTTGGGAGCCCTAGAAATTGACTGACACCAAGTCTGGGAGAAAGGGAGTGGGAAAGACATTCAAAACAAAAAAACATGGACTGTAGGAAGAGAGGCATGAGCCCCAAAGACAAGGGGATAGACCGTGGTTGCAGTTATAGAGTGCTGTCAGTGGATAACAGCTGGGAAGACACCATTTACAAAGCTCTGAGATGAGCAATGTCTCCCTGGAGTTTCAAGAAAATCTGCACCTGGATGTTCTACAACCTATTTGAAGTATTACTCTGTGCTTGGTGTCTATGAAAGAGACAAATGTAGCCAATCTTTTTGACACTATAAAAAATCAAAGGACATTAAAAACAATCATTAGAAAGAACTGTAAAATATTTAATTGAGGTTTAGATTGGACATCAGGAAAAATTTCTTCACTGAAAGGGTTGTCAAGCATTGGAACAGGCTGTCCAGGCAAGTGGTGGAAACACCATCCCTGGAAGTGTTTAAAAACCATGTAGATGTGGTGCTTAAAGACATGGTGTGCGGTTTACTTGGCAGTGCTGGTTGATGGTTTGACTCGATGATCTTAGAGGTCTTTTCCAACCTTAATGGTTCTAGGATTCTAATTAAAAGAATAAAACTAGCAGGTCACTAAGTGACCAGAAAGTATGTCAAGACTTGGTAACATGTGAGTTAGACATCCCTTTTGAGTTGTTGGCAAACCCCATGGGATCAGCCATCAGCTCTTCCCCATAGCACATCCTCAGTGTAAAGGCAGCAGCCATCTCTGCTACAGAAGCCTACACCCAAAAAGCTGCTTCATTCCGAACCTCTAAAACTTCACTTAGGAAAGATGCCAAACAAACAAGTTTCCTCGTCCCATTGCCCTGAAAACAAAGTCCAGGCTTTGTTATCATTGAAACCTGAAAATCCCTCACGTGCTTTAGATGAGCTCTTTATCAGTGAATGTATCTGCAACTGGCTGACAGCCATTCAAGCCACACTTAATGGCTATTGTGTGTTAAAAGAGAGGCTTGCATAGAATTCTCTTCAAGCCTGTCTGTGTTATCTCCCTAAATAATTACAATTCATTCAGAATTCAGCAAATTGAAGATTTTAGATATTGCTTTAAAATGATAGCATGAGAGGACAGGTAAGCATGAGATATTCACAAAAAAGGGTGGCTCTTTGACATGGACACTTATCCTGTGAAACTTCATAACACTGTTCCCTGCAAGTGCTACAACATGGGTGAGGGGGAGACTTAACAGGTTCATGGAAGAGAAATACACTGAGAAATACACTACCAACATATCAGTATCTCATCCATCTGTGAACATAGTTAAGGACTGGGAGTGCATGAGGGATATGTACTCTGCCATCAATATTCTTACTATCCCAGTGCATCTGCTTATAGACACTATTCCCTCTAGCTTTCCCATATGAAAACACCTTCAAAAGGGAGAAGGAAAACAAGCAAAAAAAGGGAGGGAAAAAAACGGTCAGGGAGAAATAAAAAAGGCCAGGGAGGAAAAAGTTAAAACAGAAAGGAAAAATGATTGAGTCTATTAGTCCAGGAGGGTATTCAGAGGGCTGGTGGATATCACCAAGGAGTGCTCTGCCCATCAAAGTGAGAGGATGTGGGTCCAGAAACAAGCCAAAGCACTACTGGCATCTCCCATCTGAAGCTTCCTTCTCCTGGAGGAGGAAAAGGGAGCACCCTAGCGCTGGGGTGCACACTCTGCAGAACAGAAGTCCCACAGGTTGGCAAGACTTTGGATGGGTACAGATTAAAAGTTGAGGGGGAATGCACAGTCTGAGCCTCAAGTAAAGGTTTCCAGCAGGGTCAGAAGTAAGGCTGGTGCACGTGTGCCCAGCTCTGCTGTGTGCTGCAGACGAGGCACTGGCATCCCTGAATCCACAGCCCCACAAAACCCCAAGCCTTCTACTAGAGTCCAGATGCATCCCAGTGCAGCTGCTCTTCTGCTGCATGATGCAAACTTGTGCTGTCTGGGATCTGACTAAATCATGCTCCCATTCTCACCCAGCGGCCCCTTGCAGCCAGTGTGGTTCAGTTTCCCTCAAGTGCTTTACTTGTGTTTTTTACCCAGAGTAAATCATCCCTGGCACATCACTGGAGTCCAAATGAGAGCAGCAGTGAAGGACAGACTCAGACAATGGGCACACCCAAGACATTACTGTGGGAATGATAAAATGTTGTGGAATTCATTAAACATTTTTTAATTATTTCATTGCAAAATTGATCATGTAAATAACTTTCAACAATACAAAAGATGTTGCTGGCATCAGTGTCCTGTGGGACTTGTAATAAAATCCAGTAGGCTGCCAAAATGATACACTAAGCTGAAGAAACAAGACTCAAAAATGGCTTAAGTCATCTTTCCCATTTATCAAAGAGGTAAACACTGGTATTAATTTTGGAGGATGCAATAGGATGCTAACTCAAACAATTCACAAGTAGAATGATGATCTCCTTAGCGACTGTATCTTTTCCAACACAACAGATGCTGGGAACAAAGACTTACTTAAAAAGGTAATTTTTGAGAGCAGGGACATAAAATTGTTTAAAATAATAAAAAGGCAAAAAAATGGTTTAAAATAATAATAAAAAGGCAAAAAAAAAAAAAAAGAAAAAAAGAAAAAAACCCCACAGTTTTTAAAAAAGAGCAGATATCTTTCCCTTTCCCTGAAGGGAAAAAAAACCCACTTCTCACTCTTTGTTTTTATTTCCTCCTTTTTTTTTGTTTTGTTTTGTTTAACACAAAGTTCCATCTTTTGCAAGGACTTACCTGTCTCAGGGTCAAGGCGAATCACTCTCCCACCATCATAACAAGCTACCCAGAGTTTGCCTTCTGTGTCAATGCACATCCCATCAGGAATGCTCTCCTCTTTTTCCAGTTTGTATATACTCCTACGGTTGCCTGCAGGGTAGAAAAACCACAGAACTGAGTGAAACAGTTGTTAAAATTTTTATCAGTTACAGCCCAGCAGAGTTGTTTGTACTATTATTTTCAAAAGCTGTGCTGAGGCCCTGAGTTTTTTTCCCATGAAAGAAATAGATTGTGTCTGCTGCCCTGTTTGTTTCCCGAGACAGTTGTTTCTCAGCATGAAAGCCCGTGGGTCAGTTTCTATCCATTGAAAGTATAATCCTTTTTTCTGGCATTCATTTCTAGTGCACCACTCGTGTTCCCTACTTGCAATATTAAATGAATAACTGAATAAATTAATGTTAGATATATTCATAAAATTAATTGCCTGTTCTAAAAGCGGTTTGAGTTATTTCAAGTATGGGTTGCTCCAGCTGGACACTTTTCAAACAGTTTGCTAGAACGTGCCAATAATCACTGTTCCAACACAAAACTGACCTTCAGATCTATAAACTGAGAGCTTACGTAAACACAGAGTTAGGAAAAGCATCAATTTCAAAGGCATACTATCAACCTAAAAACAAACAACTCTATCTGAACTTTTACCACTGTTATTAAAGAAAATTAAACCCAACGTTCCAACATTGTTTATTTTATGCTCTGACAACTTCAATGTTTCTCATATGCAGCAATATTCTTAATGAGTTTCCTTTTTGCTCCTGGGGATTGTCAGACTGCCCACAGAAAGAGAGCGAGCAAGAATGAGTGAGAGAGAGAAATACCCTATTTCCTAGAGAAAAACTCAGATGTAAGCCACAGCAGAGAATCATTAGGACAAAGTGCTACATCCAAAACTACTTTAAATTCAGAGTTTTAAAACTAAACATCAAATTGGCTGTGTTATTTCAATGCAAATACCTCAGCTCATGTACTCAAAAGCAAATTACTAGTCCAAGTCACCTGAATTTTTCTTTTGCCCAAGCTTGTAGAAGCCCTTAAGGCGTTGTTTTGTTTTAAATTAACGAAGGAAGCTCTGAGTTACTGCTACTGTTGTTGCCTTGTTCTTTCTGCAGAATCTTCATTTAATAGCTTGTATTTTAAAAAACAAAACAGGATGAAGAGTGAAAAAATATCTAGAGAAGCTGGCAAAGGTTTTGCACAAGACTTCAAGCTTGCTGTCACTTTGCCTGTGCTGCCAGCAACAAGAAACACACAGCCACAGGAACAGACAGATGAGATACACGTTGTCCTTTTCACACTGGAAGATCAGATATGCCTTGAGTTTAGTAACAGCAGTACAGATTACTACTCAAACTGCCACGCAATTTAAATACTTTATAGTATTACCAAACGACCCTGACTGGTTTGAGCCAGGAGCCTATGCAGGCACAGACAGATGTTAATATGGCTTCTGTTGTTTTGCTCTAAAGAGGTTTCTGGATAAGTGCTCCCAAAGCTCTGATCATCTGTGCAATAACCAGAGCGGTAACAAACATCACAATCTTTAGGCACAAACAATGATTTTACAATACAACCACTCATACCAATTTTTCCAGTTTGGACATCATAATCAAAAGCATCCACGGAGTAGGACAAGCTGTCAATGTAAAAGAAGGTTTGGTGATCCAGAGACCAGTCCAGCCCATTAGAAATGTCCACCTGGTCAAAGTGCTTCACCACTGAGAGGTCGGGGAAGAGCGTGTACAGAGAGCCCTGGTGTCTCTCCAGCACGGTGGGACGAATCTCCTCTGCCATGGTACCTGTGCAGAGCCAAAGGGGAGGAAGCAGGTTCAGGGTGAATGGACTCTCCTCCAGGTCTCGGGAAAGCCCCTCACTATGATGATGGTCACACTGCCAGCATAGAAGGGAGCAGTGAAGAGGGCTTCTGAAATTTGAGGAAGAAACTGAGTCAAAAGGAAAAGAAAGAAGTGTATTTTCAAAGTGCTTGCTTTTAGCAGAAGATGACAAAACACAGCTTTTGTTCTTCTGTTGAACATTTCTGGGGCAGAAATGGTGTGCAGCATGATTCCTGCAAAATGTTTTATTCAGTCATTCATATATTAAGACAGGTGTGGCCAGCATTTAAGTTACAATAAATCTTAATGTCTTGTAGAGCTGAGAGAATGGAAAAAAATTACCTCCTCCCTCAGAATGAGTCTTACACTAAAGCCTCTTTTAAAGCAAATCTCATCTTTGCAGCTTGAAGCTGGCAGCCGAGACCGGCTCTGGAGAGGCTGGGTGAGTGCAAGTTAAGGTAAGCCTCAGGACTGAAGGACACAGCAGGAGCACAGAATGGTGTTCTAAAAAACAGGAGGACAGGATCACAGCTGAGGCTGGAGGGCACCTCTGGAGATCATCCAGGATCACCCCTGCTCAGAGCAGGGTCAGACACCACAGGCTCCTCCCATCAGTATTGGGTGTTGAAGATCTCTACAGATGAAGACTCCACAGTCTCTCTGGACAACCTGTTCCACTGTTTGATCACCCTCAGTAAAAGAATTTTCTTACACCCATACAGAATTGGCTGAGTTTCAGTTTGTGCCCGCATCACTGAGCAGAGCCTGGTCTCCATCTTTTTTTACTCCCACCCCAGTCAGGCACTTATACATACAGGTAAGATCCCCTGAGCCTTCTCATCTCCAGGATGAATAGTCCCTAAGTTTTTAGAAATAAAATTCTGACTTATGAAGAACAAATCACACAATATAATAAATTTCTCATGGGAAAAGTATTTTCTGTTGGCACCCTTCCAGTATTCAAAACAAGCAGCTGACAGGGAAGAAGCAAGGCCAGTATCTTAAACTAGGCAGGCTCCAAATAGTCGGCCTCTTTTAAACAAAATAGTCCAGATTAGATAGTGCTCAGGTGATACAAACAGATTCGTAAATGGGATTAAATTCTGTTTGAAGACAACAAAAAATCCCCACCACTTAACTGTGAAGGAAAACTTGCTACATCTGATCACTGCATGTTATCACCAAAACCCAGCAAGCACCAGAGGGAAGGAAGAGCCTGCAGCATTACCTGCGAAATACCTCCCTGCAGGATCCACCTTCCCATCATTGAATCGGGTATTTGCTTTATCCTTGTCCACTTGAATAATGGTGGTTACCAGCTCCTCTTTCCATTTCAAAGCAGCAAACCTGGTTCCTAGGGTGATGACATAATCCCCAGACTTCCGGAGAGCCACGGAGCTCACAGGAGCATCTGGAAACAGGGTGAAATTGAAAAGTGGGATGTGATGATGCCATGAAGAGATATTTCTTTTCTGCCCACTTTAGACATGCAATCTGAACTCAGCGAAACCACAGGCAAGAGAAACAACCTACTTTTCTACCAAAAAAACTGATGTTTAAATACATAGAAACAGATTATGTCACATGAACTTGAGTGTTACCACTGCTACCAGGAGCTACAATCATTACCAGCACCTAGTGGCGCTAGGAGCTGGTAATAACATAATTTTTTTTTTTAATTTAAAAAAAAAAAGGGGGGACAGGAACATATGCTTTTTACAATAGCTTACTGTGTGGGTTCCCCCCTCTCCAAGGAAAAAATCAATTGCCACAAGAGCTCTAGAGCAACTGTGTTTATTTAGCACAGCTCCTGCATAAATAAGCCCTAGAGTGATGGAGGCAGAGTATCTCTGCACTGGGATAGGTCACAGTGGGCAGGAGATTCACCCCTCCACACCACACTGCTGTGCTGCTCAAACCTCCAGCAGCACCAAAAACACACCAAGGAGTGGCAGGGCCTCCCAAGAGCTAAAACAAAACAGAAAACTAGTAAATTCTCCATGATTAGTTTACACTCACTTGAGCTATTATGCATAAAACCTCAATTGCAGGTTATTATAAAGGAATTAGTAAAAAAACCCCAGTGAGCACAAAGGTAACATTTCTGTAAAAGCCTACAATCAGATGCAATATAAGGAATAATAACTTCAGGCAGGGCAACAAAGCCTAGCATAATATTTTCTATACATGGGACGAATCTCTAATTTTTTAATTTAAAACTGAAACAATTCTTGTATTTATGGCTTTGAAGGGGTATAATTACATAATAGTTTCACAAACACCTATAACCACCACCAGCCACCAGGTGCCAAGAGGAGCTGCTCCTTTCCAGCTGTTTGGTCATGGGTCAAGATGCCCCTTCCCTTGGAGCCCTGGCAGCAGTACCACCATGACAGAAATCCAAATGCTCTTTGCCCCCAGCACTGGAGATGCACACTTGACTGCAAGCTCTGTCCTAGCAGCCGAGGCTGCTGGTGGTCTGGGCTCATTTCCACTGAGGTGCCATTCCTTCCTCCCGTGCCAGCACAGAGGGCAGCAGAGTCCCCTCAGCCGTGTGTGGCACCTGCCACATGTAGTGATTTTGCTGGTCTTCAGATTGCCACTAACCACACTAATTAAAGTGGTTCTCTGTCTGTATCAGCAGCAGAGGCTTTCCTAGCAGAGCATGGGATTGCAAGTCTACATTTGCTCTCCCAGGAAAACGCCTGGGACCATGGCTCAGAGGACTCCTTCCACCTGGGCAGCCCCCAGGGCCTTCCTCCCACCCTGGGGGGAGCAGCCCCGAAGCACGGCTGTCCACTGGAGGTGCTGGACATCCAGGTGCCCCTATAGCCACAAGAACACCCCTTACCTTCCTGGCAAAGCACCCCAGAGGCAAGGGGTGCATGAGGACACAGCCACCCCACTGTTCACTGCACAAACATAGCACAAGGAGTGTCTCAGCCCATGCACCCAGCTCAGTCCGCTGCGACCCCAAAGGGCTTTGTTAAAGCAGCACCTGCAAGAGCTGACTGATTTGCTGCACCATCTTATGCCCAAGAGAAAACTGACCATAAGGTCTCCCCTTCAGGCCCAGTTATGCATTTATGGTGTTTCCCCTGCAGAGTCAAAAAGGGCATTAGAAGTTGTTTCTAAGCATGGGGTCGTTGTAATTCTCTATAAGCATTGATAGTGAATAATTTCTCTCTTAGTTTCCACTTAGGAGACCCACTACTATAATCACATGGCATTCTTTGATTGTTTGGGGGTTGAGGGTTTTTTTTGTCTTTTAATCATGGCATTCCCAAAGGCACAGCTATTAACCATAACCCCTTTATTACTAAAGAGAGGAAACAATAAATGTGATGTGTTCTCCCTTCCGCATCTCCAGAGAGGCCACAAGTAAAAGATCAAACCTTTGAGAGCAGACAAGTTGGGGGGAAAGGCAAGGAGAAGCACACTCCCTCAGCTAAGCGAAGAGAAGTAAGTTTGGAAAGGAACTATTCCAAAATTAGTATAATCTTTTCTCATCTTAAAATTGGAAACTACCGTAATTTGAAAGACAGATAAGCTCAGATCAGTTTCTAGTGAATAATGAGAACAGCTTACAGGTAGGCAAAATTGATTTTCACCAAGTGTTACTGAACATGAGAAAATAATAAATTGTACTGAAACCACTTAAGGAGCTGTCTCCCAATACAAGTATTTATCACATCCAGCAGTAAATCTGCAATCCTCTTTTTTGTAAAAATTAGCATATCTCCTCCTTTCCGGAATAAATACTTAAACCACTGAGACTCTAGCTGGTGACACCATTACCTTAAAAAATGTACCAACTTCTTAAATCGTTTTTGGAAATCTTTCAA
This sequence comes from Monarcha castaneiventris obscurior, assembly GCA_026261815.1. Taxonomy (NCBI): domain Eukaryota; kingdom Metazoa; phylum Chordata; class Aves; order Passeriformes; family Monarchidae; genus Monarcha; species Monarcha castaneiventris. Next base: position 16,356,552 of record JAMPIT010000566.1, read on the forward strand.
TAGAGAAAATATTATGAGCACTGATCATTCAAATCAGAACTACTATAAACACCAACAGAAGAACTTTACTTCTGGGACAACGTGGGAACAAAAGAGAGTGAGTTGTGGACAACTTACAGGAAAAAGAAATAGATCAAACATAACCCAGGAGCACAAAATCCTAAGGGAAGCCTCCAGAGCCACCTCTGGTCTGTACCCAGCGTCTGTGCATAGCCCCAGTGTGCTGGCGGCCTAGGAAACGCCGGCTGTAGGGAAAGGTCTGCATCTCCGGGCACCGTGCAGCTGCCAAGGGACACAGCCCGAGTCCCAACACGCAGCTCCCGCACACAGAGGAGGCTTTCCAGCGGCTCCTTACCCACAGGAATGGCCTGCGCCTGCCGGGTGAGCGGGCTCCAGCGGCACACCTTCCTGCCCGTGATGTCCACGTACAGCAGCGCGCCCTCCTGCTCGTCCCACACGGGCGACTCCCCGATCCTGCAGCCCTCCTTGGCCACGCACTCGATCCTGACGGACGACATGGCCTGCGGGGGGAATCGTCACCGCCTGTCGCCCCCGGCCCCGACACGGCCTGCGGGCGGCGGCGGACGGGAACGGGGAAAAAAATAAAAGAAAGGAAAAAAGAAGAAAAAGAAGGGGAGGAATAATAAAAGGGAGGGGGGAAATTAAATCGCGGGGTGCGTGCGGGCGCAGGGAGGCAAAGGCCGCGGGCCCGCCCCCGCCCGCCCGGCTGCCGGGGCGCACGGCGCCGTGTCAGGGACACTCGCGTGTGTTTGTACCTGCGTGCCTGCCTGTGAGCGGGACAGGAGGGTAACGCTTAAAAGTGCTAATAACAACAACAGCAGAGCGCGGCCCAGGCACGCCGCGGCCGTACCTGCTCCCGCCGCCGCTCTTATAGCGAGCTCGGGCAGGGGAAGCGGCCGCGCCTTGGGCCCCCTCTCCAGGGGCGGGCCCCCCGGCCGGCCGGCCGGGCTGTCCTTCGGGCTGTCCTTCGGGATCCTCCTCTCCGGGCAAGGCCAGCGCCGGCAGCGAGGGGTGCGAGCCCAAGCTGTAGCGGCTCGACCCCGGCACCGCTTCCGAGAGCTGCAGGGGGGGAAAAAAGGGAGAGGAAGTTTCCCACCGCCGTGGTCAGGTTTCTCAGCCCCTGGGGAGGCTGATTCCCAAAAGGCCTGGTGTCTGCCTGCCTTCTTGCTCTGGTGGAGGTGGCCACAGAACCTTGGCCCTGACTTCCAGCATCAGGGAACCTGAACAGCTCCTGCAGCAGCACCGTGGTTATCCAGAAATCCTGGGCCTTCAGCATGCAGTGCCCTCTTTTGCTCCCTGTGCTGTATAGTCTCAAAAACTTCCAAAGGCACGAGGCAAACAGCTGGCATCAAAATTTGCAGATACAGTTCTCTGTTGTGCCTGCTTATCTCTGTGCTAGGGCCACTACAGCTCCCAGGCCTCAAGTTCCAAAGCAGGGGGTACTTTATATCCCAGATATCCTCTTCAGCATCCCATGACACACTGCCTTTTGACTCGGAGCTGGTGATCCCCATAGGGATCAGTGACATCAAGTGGTTTCAGGCTCACTGCTGTGTCTTGTGTGTCTCCTCCTGGAAACTCAGGAGCACAAGGCAGGCACAGGCTGGCTTGCTGCTGTGTCCCCACAAACCAGAATTAACTAAGCTGCTCCAAAACTTGCCTCTCCCCCATCCAGACTGGTTTCCAGCTCGTGTAGCAGCCCCATTATTCAAGGGGTACTGCACAGCATGGTCTTTTTAGGAGGTAGTCCCCACAAAGCTCCTCTTACAGATTTCTCTCTTCTTTATCATATACACTCCTCTTGGCAATTATCTCCTGTTGAATATTTTTATTTGGTTGCCTTTATTCATAAAGCAGGCACTCACAGCCCAAGCTTCATTTGGTCACAATTTTTTCTAGTAGTGGTATATTTGGAAAGTTCATGGGCTACATGACCGTACCAACATGTGTTTCATGTAGGCTTCTTCTGCTGGAGTACTGATGTGATGTTTATTAACTTATTGTGGCCTTATCTGAGCAATTAGACTTCTATTTTATAGGCTTCCATGGCATTCCTTCAGTGCTTAGCATTGAATTTCTCTTTCTGTCCTACTGCTGCATGTACAACAAATAGCAGGATTTCATCTCAGACCTGAGGCAAGCAAATTATTAGCAACAGCCAACACAGAAAAACCTCCAGAAAAAAAGGGCAACATCTCTATCCTTTTTCTTTCCATACATCTTACAACATGGAAAGAGATGCAGAAGTTTTAAAAAACGCATGCAAAGAATTCATTAAGTACAAGGAAGAACAAAGCTTAGCCACATTTACTGCTCTCCCATTGTCTTTGCACACTATGAGGCCATCTGGGAGACGATGCAAGAGCTTACTGAATCCAGCAGCAATAGGAGATACACCCTCAACCCACCTCACCAGTCTCTCTGCTCCTTGCTGACTTAGGCATTTGCCAGCATGGTTTGGAGGCATCAAAACAAGCTGTGTGCTGGCACACACCTTGGGAGAAAATTAACAGCGTCTGTAAGTGCTAGGTTACAACACAAACTCTGTGCCTTGTGTTTTGAGCTTGGATCTCTAGTTACATAGGACAGCACCCCTGCTTTGTCTTCTCTGTAATGGCTGATCCAAGCTTGTTGAAAGGTAGAGCAGGGAGGAATCCATGGTCAGGGTGCCTTCACAGAGAGCATCAGATGAGGTCTTCTGCCAGTACAAGTTCACTGTGGGAGAGAAGAGCACAGAAGAGGTGGCTGCCAAAAGTTGTGCTGCCTTGCGCCTTCCCCACTGGGAAATTCCCACTGTTGCAGCACAGCCACAAAGTCTACTGTGTGGCCTCCAAATCTGACTGATAGGGAGCTTACACAGCACCTCTGTGGCTTCCAAAGGGCACGCTGGTAGCTCAGCATTTATCCCACATGGTAGTGCACATCATACACTTACTCCTCCTGCTTTGCAGGGAGCAGGGAAGTGGAATTCTTACTTACCTACAATCATGAAGAACACAAAGAGTAGATCTGTGATGTGGGAGGCCCTGTAAGGTGAAGTCACAGCCCTCCCCCAGCCTGCAGGTTCCCTGAGCCTGCCAGAAGCCATTACCCTTCTTGCCAGTCAGGAAACACTCAGCAGTTCTGGAGAGCAGCCCAGAGCACCACAGAGATGGAAAAATCCCCCCACCCTCAATGACTGTAGGCAAGAAGAGGTGCTGGACTATTTCAGGCACTATAGAGACTGGCTTTTACTTCTGCTCATTCCTGGAAAGTTGCAGCTGTTCTTCTCTCCTTTTATGAGCCTGATCCTGTTATTTCTTCATCTTTAGAGCAATCCTCATCTTTTTTCCTTTACCTTTAGTCTTTACTACTGTTAGTCCTCCTTCCTGCTTGAAGGTGGGAGGGCTCTAGGCCTTATCCATGGCTGGTCCAAAGTGCAAATGCTGCAATCAGATGTCTGTATCCCAAGGGCTGCCTCCGAGTATGGAGTCTGTCAGGCGTCCTCTGCAGATGGGCAAGGTGCATCTGAGAGCAGGGACTGAGCCAAGGGTAATGGAGCCCAAGGAGAGCCCACTACCTCAGAGCAAACCTGTTAAATCCATTGGGGCAACCAGAGTGGGCATATGGGAATTCTCCACTAGGAGGTAATACTGCATTTGGGGGTGCACAGATGGAGGGACAAGCAAAAAACACTGAGCAAGAGCAGAGGTAGAAACACAACATCAGTCACTGCAATCAGTTGGCTGGAAAGCAGTAGTTGGCACTGCCGGGCACTTGTTTGCAGTTAACTATAGTTCTTGGAATTGGCTTGTGTGTCCAGATCAAGTTTTATTTGTTAGCAAGCAATAAGTAGGTCGAGGAGAGATCAAACTGCTGAGAAGTTTCAATTGTTTACCAGTCTGGATGATCACAGTTGCATATTTAAACATAAAACATTTGCCAAAGTAGTCCATTTTCCTGTTTGCAAATGTCTGCTTGGGAGGTGGCACCAGCAGACCTGTGCCCATTGACTCATTTATGTGTCTGACACTTACCACTATCACACAAGTTAATGCAGAATGGATTAAGAATCTCAAATAGAGAATCTTTTCTACAAAGGATTGCACCAAATCACCATGAAGTCATACTGAAGTATTTAGCCGTTCAAGACTAGTCTTCACAAAAATGACAATTGTGCCCTGCACTTACTACAGTTCATTACACAGACTTCTTTCAGCACAATTCCTTCTGTACTGGCCACAGGCTCATGAAAAAGCATCCCTCACTTAAGAATACAATGCTGTAAGTGATTGTGTGACCCATTCCACTGCTGCTAGTCTCCCCAATGCTTCATGAAGACCCTCACAATGTCACAGGTGCACCTCCAACTTCTTTGTCATGGGAGCACCAACAGGTGCAAGTTTCTGCTGCCTTAAGCTGCCTCACAAAACTGGAGTTTCCAGCCTGTGCCTCTCCAGACCTCTGCTCTGCACTGGGAGCAGTTGGGCAACAGGGTGCTTCAGAAAGCGTTCTTCAGTGGAGCACAGCCAAGACATTTTTCATTAATGCTTTACTTTTCTGCTCTCCGTACCCCATGTGATCTGGATTTGTGTTTTGCTTGCCTCAGGATAAAAAAAAAAGAGCATTGATATGTGCTACAGCAGCTGCAAAATTATAGTCACAACAGAGGTCATGCAACAGAGCCAGGACTTCAGGGAAAGGCAGCATCTTTCATTCAAATAACTGATTTAGCAACAGTACTTCCAGTGTTTGCAGCTTACAGGCATGCAAATCCTTCTTCTGGCCTAATCAAAAATAAATTTCAAATTAACTGCAGGTTTAGGGTGACTTCTCAGAGCTTAATTTATGATGTTCAACCAGACAATTTGAGGAAGTCTGGTTTATGTAGTAGCCATTTTTAACGAGTGTAAACTACAACTTGCTTATTAATATCAGCATCACCTGGCTCATCCAGCTTTTAGGCCTCTGTGCTTCCCTTAACAAGGAGAGCTATCTGGCTTGTAGAATGAATAATCAGGAAAAGGATAAAATAATGCCCCTACTTCATTTTAGACGAGACAACAGAACAGTAGCTGAGCCAGTTTTAAGGAGGGAAAGCACTTTGTTCAGGTTCCATTCAACCAGATGCAAATGGAGCCCAAAATGCCAGTGACAGGGGTTCCCAAACTACTCAGCACCGCCCTTCTGAGATAAGGAACTACAAAGGAATGCAGCCAGACACTGTGGTTTCAGGTGAAGTGGGTGGGCTAGTTGAGAGATGTTTTTCCCCCTCATTCCCTCACTAGGGCCTGCACTTCCTAAGGCATAACCAGAGCCATTTTCCCAAATGGCATATAACTTTTTCTTGTTACAGATACTACTCTTGAAGTCTGTCACAAGCTCAAGAGCTCTCAGATGACCAGGAGATTTCTTGATGGCACCTTCCTTTTATGTTGCTGTTGTGGTAAATTTTAAATTCTTCCTCAGGACACTGGCCCACTGATTTGGTGAGCAGAACAGCTCTGGAACTGTTATGGAACTGTCAAAATACAACGTGTGCCCTGCTCCCCAGTGCTGTTTCTTGGGGTTAGGGTGGGTGGGGCAGCACCTGAGGAAAAACAACAGAAACCGGAAAAAATATCTTCAGGATGTTTAAGCCAAAAGAAACCATAAAGGTGTCATTATGGAGCCTACCCAGAGATTTAAAACAATGTATCAGATAAAGCAGCCAAGGCGAGGCAGATACCCAGCTCCAGGGCTGCTGAGAAAGCAATGGAAGGCAGGGAGGGTCTGCCCAGCCTGAAACAAAGGAAGAGTCCCAGAGAAAGGGCAGGGCAAGGTGGATCCAGGAGGTTGTCCCAGACAAAAGAAGCCTACTGGAAAAAGGAAGATTATCTGGAAGCTGCACACACAGAGGCAGGGAAACTAATGAGCAAATATCTGAGGCTGCTTCTCCTTCTACAACCACGTGGTCACACAAATTTATCCAAGCTCTCTGCAGAGGGGTTAACTTGAGGAACAGAAATAGGCATGCACATCTGCTGTTTTCAAACAACTTACCCGACTGCTATGTAACATTCTCTTTCAGAAGGCTGTGCTTGCAGTCACTTTAATCCACCTGTCACATCCTGCTAGATGTGCTGACTTGGTTAGGAGCAGAGCCTGGCAGCAGTTATCCCAACAGGGACATATCGCAGAGTTGCACCCCAGGAGTGGCAAAAGGCTGTTCAGCCATGAAGCTGGTGTAAAATTAAGGTTCAGAAGCAGCAGTAGGCAAGGCATCTCTCATGAAACCAGAACCCAGAAGTCTGTGTGTCTTCACTTCTCCCTAAGGAAGCCACATTGAGGCACTCTATTGTTTTCCATCTCTGCCCTTCCCCAGTATTTTTCCCTTGCACGCCAAGCTCCCAGGTTGTGCAAGCAGCTTTTGTTCCTTAATTCGCATCAAAAGCATGTTTTCCTAACAGATGTGTCAATTCCCTGCAGTGCTAAACCTTTACAAGTACTGGGATCATCACAATTCCCAACGATCAAAATGAGTAGTTTCACTGGATTATCTTCACAGCTCACAGAGGCAGGCTTTGAACACTGGGTCCCTCCCAGGTATCAGATACACATCATGAGTCTGCAGTACAGCCTGTACATCCAGGCCAGGTAGCCACATGCACCACATCGAAATCAGGGAATTTTTCAGGCTTACACGTAATAGCCAAACATTTGTCATTTCTCCTTCTATGGTTTGGGATTCATGGTACAAAGAAAACATTCCACAAGTGATATACACAACTGAGAAACATTTCTTTTAGGGCAGAAACATAAATGCAGAAATGATGGTGCTCGGAGCCACTGTGCAGCCCCAGTTAGTCCTTAGCCCACGTTACCATCAACAAATAACCACAGTTATATGAAAAGACTCTACAAACCAATAGTAGCTGTTTCCAAGTTAATGGATACCAATCTCTTTCCTTGGCCCTGTCTTTCCCACATCCCAGCCACAAGCAGACTGTATGTGCAGAGGGAATTAGAAGCCACCAGTCAGGAAGTCACAACAAGGAAGTCTGTATCTGTTTTAAGATGCCTTTAGGGAAGAAGAAATCCTGGTCCTGAAAAACAACTGACAGTCCAATGCTTACTGCTTCTTCCTAGTCCTGGTTTTTCTTCCCTTCTGTCTGCACCTTTACTGCCTTTTCCCCCTTTTTTACCTCCTGTTTGCTTTTCAGCTGAGGGACTTGAGCTCCATTTCACCCAAGCTTTCTCCTGCTCCAGTTCCAGCCTGCCTGGGGCCACCTGCTCAGTCACTCCAGTCCTTAAGCCAGTCCACAAGTGTGGTGTTGGCTGCTCAGCTCTGACTCACCCTGCTGCTGCCAGACCCACTGCAGAGGCAGGAGGGTCACTGCTGCCTGCGACACCCACATTGCAAATCCCATCCTTCCTGAAGGCTGCCTGTTGCAGAACCAGTCAGAGCAGGAGGGATGCTACGGGATCAGTTGTGCAGCTACCCCAGAACCCTTCTCTCCACCTTCTCGTTTTGCCTTCTTCCCTGCTCTAGCCCGGGGAGCAACTCCTCTGTGCCAGCAAGGTACCTCACAGCACCGGCCTGTGGGAGCAGGGGGAACTACAGCAAAAGGTCGGGTAAAACCCACAGGAAGCCGACACGAGCCCAGCAACCTGCTCGCCCTGCTCTGTCCTTTGCTGGTGAGTGCTCAGCTGCACACGTCTGCGGGGTTACCAGAAGAGGGATCAGACAGAAGGCCTGGCTGCGGCTCTTCCTCTATAACTCACTTTGTCCGCAGGGAAAACCAGCCATACTACAGCATAAGCAAATGCATTGAAAAGTGAGGCCAGGCCAGCAAATGGTCTGTTACACTTGCTCAGCTAGGCAGAAACAAAAGCCAGGCTTGCACTATTTGCTATACACAGCAAATTAGTGCTCAGCGACTCTTTTTTGGGAGGCTGAAGGGGAAGGGTTTTCCTGGATACGTAACTTGTTAAAGTATTGCCAAATCTGCAGAAATAATTTACTCCTGATGGACACAGTACTGATGAGTTTCACAGCCTGCCAGACACAGAGGGTAAAGCCCTGAATAAATCACAACAAATGAAAATATTGTTAGCAGTTTCATAATTTAATGAAAAAGTACTTGTAAAAAGGGGACATCTGAAAAAGACCGAGTCCATCTTGGAAAATTGAATATATATATATTTATATATATAAAACAAAATGCAAAAACACAAAAAAAAAATTGACAAATAAGGTTAAGAGGTAATACTTCAAACAGTTAGCCACCGAACGCACAATAAAAACTAGCAAATGCACTTTGGGGACAATACTTGAGAACTACATAACCAAGGGCTCCTTCATATGTTTATTAAAATAATGTAAAAATTAGCAAAACCATTGCCCAGACTGGAAACAACTGAATTGATAACCCCAGAAGAGCAGAAACGCTGAGTTTTGCTGAAGCACCATTTTCCCTCTTTTCTGTCATATGCTTCCAGCCACAAAATAACATGAACACTTTGCTGACCTCCCAGATAAGTGTTCCCAATAAAAGCTTCGTAAAATTTCATGGCCAGTGAGAGAGGATTACTAATAAATATTGAAGGAGAACTAAGAGAATCAGAACCAGAATACAAATGAACAGACATTTGTTTACTTATTCTGAATGACCCATGGCTTAGAACACAAAGCATTTCCCATTAAAATAAAATATGTAGAAACCTAAATTGCTACTGCATATTTACACCAAAAGAAATAATTTTGAAGATACAGCTCTAGAAAGATCAATTACACAAATATACATAAAATCAAGAAGTAAAAAAAAATAAAAAAATTAAGATGCATGAAGCAAACAGAGCAGATTGGCCAAGTATACTTTTTTTTATAATTCCACTACGGAAGAGTTCTCCAGCCCCTGACCTGCTAGTCCTATTGCAACTAGGGAGATTTCAAAGTTTAAAACAAATCTGAAAATGTCGTTGCCATTTCCCAACCTAAAAGCAATAAATTAAAACTATGAAGCAAAATGAGTTGCTGTTCGGATGCTGCAAAGCCATCTCCTGACTGTGGGGGGGACACCTTAGACAAAACTGAACCCTCAACAGAGCTATATGATGTGCCCTTCACAACCTAGGGGCCGTTTCAGCCAGTGATGTGGGGACAGAGGATGTTGTGTGTTTATGAAATGTACAGCATTTCAGAGAAAAACAGTGCAGTTGCTTTGTTGATCAACACAACACCATCTGTAAAACAAGAAGTTAGTTTGCATTCAAACAAAAATCCCTGTCATTGAAACAAACAGAAAGGGATTCATTCCCTTCCCTTCTTGACTCCTCAGTCAGTACTGACTGAAATTTATTCATGATTTAACAACTGCTGATTTTAAAGGACATACAAAAAATGTGTTAGACTGGGAAACAGCAACTGATCCAGAGGTTGAAAAGCAGCTTAGTAAAATAGTAGATTTTCAGCAATAAAAAAAAACATTTTTAATTAAACCATCATACTCCAAATGATGACTGGCTAAAATTTTACAGACCTAGATGCCAGAAGGCTCCTATGCCTGTGTTCAGGCAACTAGGGTTGAAAATTTGCACCTGAAAAAAAAATTCAGCTAAAATTATTTCTAATTCCGCTGACTTTAAAAATACCAGGTAAAAACACCTCTGGATATGAAATCTCAGTTTCAAGAGGAACCTGGCATCACCGGTGATTGCCTAAATGTAAGTGTCAAATAGCATTTTTCTTTGAAGTAGTACATCTACTTTTGTAAACACTATCCACAAAATTAGCCATCTGTACTTGTTAGCTGGGTAAAATATTTACAAGTGCATCCCACAACAAGCATCTATGTACAGAGATTAAAAAAACTGAAGTACTAGAAGTTGTATATTTACAAAATAAGCGAATTATTGTGAAGAGAAACACAACCTTCAGCAAAAGCAGGGAATGGGGGCACATCTAGAGGTCAGCGAGTTTGGCAGCGCCAGCAACGCCTGCTTCCGCCCTCCGCAGGGAGCCTGCAAACGCCACTGCAGCTCGAAGCCTCCTGCAGAAGGGGATCATCACTTAGTAGTCACTTTGGGCCTGATCCAGCAGAGCACACCGGCATGTGCTCGGATAGCTGAGCACAAACGTTCCCGGGGGAAACCAGCAGGACTTCTCACATGCTTAACTTCCTAACACATCCGCAAGTGCACTGCTGGATCAAAGCCACACTGCAGCTGCCGTAACAACGCAGTTTCAGTGTCTCCGTTTGCAGTCTCGCAACACGTTAGAGCAATGCAAGGACTTCTTTAAAACCTGTCCACCACCACGAGACTGACTCCACATGAACACGGAGCCTCGCACATTAAGCTGGCAAGGGGGAAGCAGTTTCCTGAATTTTTGCACAATTAACGGCTTTGTGCTCTCCCAGATGTTACCTTCTGATAAAACACACGATTTCCACACAACTTTGTGGATAACTGAGCTAACCTTGCAAAGACTGCAAACCAATTCACAGTTGAACAAAACTACTCTGATTTCTCTCCCCTCCCCCATCCCCTACTGCAGCTCTTCCTAACATAGGTCCTAGACTATTTTCTGGAACCTTTTGATGCTGAGCTTTGCACTGGTACACTGGAATACATAAAGGCTGAATTACCCCGTGGGGGCTTCTAATCACCTTTGTACCGAACTGTGAGATATCATATTCTTTTTGTTTCTATTGTGACAATCTCTTCCAAAGTCCTTACTTGGGCTTTCTCTCTCTGAGCTACTTCGTCTTAACCTCACTTGCTCTTTGTTTTCATCACTTTCTGCTTCAGAGTCACTCAGCTCTAAGTCAGGACAGTACCCATCGTTGTCCTGATACGGAGCACCTTCAAGTGTCTGCTTGCTCCACAAGCGATCTTTTGTTGCAAGTCTTCTTGTTGGCTTTTCACAGCACCGGAGATCTTCCGTGGTCCTCACCAGACTGTTGGTAGCCTCTTTAAAGGACCGGCTGAAATGTTCTATGGTGGATTTTCGGAATCCACTCTGGCTGGCCAAGTGAGCTGTGAGTACGGACTCTTGTTCGTAGGACGTCTGGCTGGAGCTGTCTCTCTGGCTCACATCTCCAGCCCTGCCCATCAGACCATTGGATTTGGACACCAGCCTTGAGTTCTCCTGCTGCACCCGCCCATTCCCAATGGAAGACTGTCCATGCAAAGCAGCCTGGAGCGCTAAAGGCTTCCCGGATGGCTGGCCCCTGTGAAACTCCATCAGCTGCGTGGGGCCAGAATCCTTTGCCTCGCTCCGAGGCTTGCCAATCCCTGCCAGCAACCCATTACTTCTGCTGTCGTGCTGATACCTGGCATAAGATTTTGCTTTAATTTCAAACGATTCCTTTGACATTGGCACACTTCGTTTGCTGTAAACAGTGCTGTTGTTGTCAGGAGAAAGCGGTCTGTTGCCAGGCTTCAGAGAGTTATTTTTGCAGTCTCCCAATGCTGATTTGGGCATTTTTAACTTCAGGGTGATCCTGGGAGGTGGGTAGAACAGTGTGTTCTCTAGTGCACTTGTCAGGGTATGGCCTACAGGAGAAAGAGGCAAGGAAGCAGAAGAAAAAGAAAAAAAGCTTTTTAAAAAACGGTAATTTCTTTTGTCATCTGTAACAAGTTTTATAGTCCATTATAAGGTCATGCAACAGTAAGAAGCATTTGCAAATAATTAGTGTGAAATTATTTTAGGACACTAAGGAGAAGTTGGGAAAACCAAACTGTTCCAAATTATCCACCGCTTTGGAATTTAGGTAAGCATTTAAATATTTCCATTAAAAACAATAATGTACCCTTTTTACAGTGCTTTAAGCCAGTGAATTGAACCAGTTTTGAAATATGACTGAAGTTGTTCCAACAAAGCTGTAAAAAAGGTTCATATTCAGTTTTGAATGAAGAAAAAACAATGCTTCAAACTGAGTTTCAATTTGGACTTGGTTCAACTCTCTGCTTTGTATTATAAAATTCTCTAAGCTTTAAAAGTCTTTTTACCTCAACGTATGAGTTGTTTATGACAATACATGCATACAGCACTCACTGCAAGTATCAAGCTATTATAATAACCATTAAAAAAGCACTTGTATTTTTAGAGACATAAAGTAAACTTAGTAGACATTTCTAATAAAATGCATTTACACACAAAAGCAAGGAGCTTCAGAGTGCCACTGCTTCCATGAAGTACTAGTCTGATCTAAAACAATTAAAAAAAAACTACCTTATCAGTACTAATGAAACCTATCACTGTTTCAGGGGCAGAGAAAAAAAACATGAACACTTCACCCTAAACTGGTGAAGTATATATCTTGGAAGACCAGAGAGATCTTAATTTCACACAGGAAAATAGCTGCCTTTCCTATTAAAAAAAAAAAACCAACGGTAATTACACTGGTATGCATCCTCTCTTCCTCTTTCCATATACTGTGTTCCTTATTTTATAAAATTGCTGTAAATGTGAAGGGCAGATTGGGGTTTGGCACCTCAGCATTCCTAAACAGTTACTAGTCACTATTAATAACCAGAGTACTTGAACTCTTTTTGAAGGAAGGAGAGCAACTGCGGATGGCAGGCTGAGAAACCTGCGCTGCTCATGAACTGCACAAGGCACACGAGAACAGCAGCAATTCCCATCAGTCATTCTTTCTCTTGCCTCAAGGAACCAACTACTTACAGCAAGCAAAAAAAGCTTTCTCAGCTGGAGAAGCAACCAGCAGGGCAGAGCTTGCTGTGGGGAACCAGTGCCACGGACCAGCAACACAAGGGTGCAAAAACCTGGAGATCACCACCAGCTCATTTCTGCTATCTGGATGCCACAATGATTGATAAGCAATAGGCAAATACCAGAAAGAGCCGTAAATAAAGAAATATTGAAGTAAATATTTTAAGCGATTAAAGAGTTCTCTCTGTGTTGCTACTTTTATTGACTATGTACTTGAAGAAAACGTTTAAAGACATTTTTACATGTTAAAAGCGCTAAGCAAGGAACATAAAGAGAATACACTGTTTTAGTTTAAATACAGGCAGGATTTATAAATATTTTACATTTATATGATTACCTGCAGCAATTTCCTGATTAATGAGTTGAACTTGCAAGTTGAAGACCTGTTCATGAACTTTACTGTGGGACAACTTCAGTTTCTCTCTCCTGCTTACCATGTAGCAGAGATTTCTTACCTACAGAGGAGTAACAGGAGACTTAACAAGCAATAAGAAAATAAATACAGACAGTTTAAAAAGTGTATCATCAACAGAATCAAAACAACATTGCATGGAAGATCCCTTGGTAAAGTTCTTGTCAATATTACTAAATATACTTAACAATGCATTTTAAAAATCCTTTTTTTTTTCTGCCAATTCAACAAATGCCTTGAAAACATTTTGAAAGACAGCAGAATATATTTTCATTTTAGCTGGCCCATTTACCAGTTTCTTTTTTGACTCCATTGCATTGACTCACAAGGTTCAACAAAGCCAAATGCAAGGTGCTGTTCCTGGGTCAGAGCAATACCCAGGATCGATATGGGCAGGGGCATGTATGGATGGAGAGCAGCACTGTGGGAATAATGGTGGGTAAAAAATTGGACATGACCCAGCAGTGCACACATACAGCTCAGAAAGCCAATTGTATGCTGGGCTGCATCAAAATCAGCATGGCCAGCAGGGCAAGGGAGATGATTCTGCCCCTCTACTCTGCTCTGGTGAGACCCCACCTGGAGTGCTGTGCCCAGCTCTGGGGTTCCCAGCACAAGACAGACATGGACCTGTCCAAGTAAGTCCAGAGGAGTGCCACGAAAATGGTCAGAGGGCTGGAACTCCTCTCTTCTGAAGACTGAGAGAGTTGGGGTTGTTCAGCCTGGAGAAGAGAAGGCTCTCGAGAGACCTCACTGCAGTTTCTCATTATATGAAAAGTAATTATAAGACAGAGAGACCAGAGACTGTAGTGACAGAAAAAGACATAATGTTTTTGAGCTGAGGGAGGGTAAGTTTACACTGGGCATAAGGAAGACATTGTTTACAGTGAGACACTGGAAGAGGTTGCCCAGAGAAGTTGTCGAAACCCCATCCCTGAAGTGTTCAAGGCCAGGTTAGATGGGGCTTTGAGGAACCTCGTGGAAGGAGTCCCCATCCATGGCAGGACTGGGGAACTATGGTTGGAACTAGATGGTCTTTAAGGTTTCATCCAACCCAAACCATTCTGTGATTCAGTTCCACGTAATTCTACTTTTACTACTTGTCTGAGTTAATAGCAACATTTCCACCTAAGGTAACAGAATAAGAATAGACACTGAAAGCTCTTGATAAACACCTAAGAGTGCTTTCAAAACACAGAAATAGCACAGGGGCTGGTTAAAAGGTATCTGCCAAACATACTTTCCCCAGCACTCAGTTCCATCTGTTCAGAACTGGAATCTCTTTACCCAGAAACAAAATTCCAAGATTGCCAAATTTATATTTATACCAAGATATAACAGAGTAGAAAATCTTGTGGCACAAGAAGTCTAGAAACTTGGAAACAAGCATTTCAAATTATGAATCACCTCCACGCAGAGTAAGTACATCAATTTCAACAAAATTTGATGCAAACCAAACATTTATCAAACAAAAAGCCTGACATGGTCTCTTGAAAAATAAAAAACAACCCATCCCCAAATACCAATCCTCCATCTGAAGCATGTTATGGGTTTTAAATTTTTTCTTAAAGCAAGCTTCCATATCAAAAGCAGTCCTGGAAAAGATCTGAGATTGATTATGATAGATTCAAGACAACAGTTACACTGGCAAGTGCAAATCTTGGCTCCAACAATCTTCCTGTATTTTCATGTTGTCATCTCCTCAATATTGTTTCCTCTTTTCTTACAACACTATTACCTCTCTTCTGCTTTTACTTCCCCTCTCCTCATCACATCTATTTTATTACCTTTTTTATATACACTACCTACCTCTAAGCATGTGAAAACTGCGGGTCACCACTACCCAACAGGCCAACCTAATGGGCAGCCTCCAAGTGGTAACAAGCCTTACTTTTACTTTTTGTTTCATAAAAGTAACATTTTTTCCTCATTCAATCTGTATCACTAACTACTACAGTGGGTCAAATAAATTTCCTCATTTTTTAAACATTTACTCAACGGAAGCTGAAATCATAGAGTCTATTACCAAATATGTCCATTGTGCATAGAAACATGCATCTTAAAACACATAAAGGAATAACCTTTAAGCAAGTCAGGAAGCACTCCTTTCACACTAGATCTTTCACTGGACTGAGAAGGGCAGCTCCTGAAAGTCTCTGCAGCATACAGTGCAGCATATCAAAAGTTTGGAGTTGAAGGCCTTACTTCTTAAAATTTTTTTAATTATCGTTTTTAAAATTATCTCCTTTTGCTTTCCCCATTCCTACTTTCATCCACAAAGAAAGACCTTGCTCACCTGCAAATAGTTTTTCAAAACTTTACAAGTTAAATTCTTACCCTCTCTAGGTCCTGCCTTAAATGCATGAACATCCTCATGCGAGTATGAATGCTATCTTCTTTTGGCTGCACCAAGCCATTTTCTTCATCCTCCTTGGGAGGAAACAATGGTTTGTTAAAGTTACTTTTTCGCTTTAATTTCCAGTAATTGTAGATGAAGTCTACAGCAAGTTTAGGAAGGCCCAGCTCTGCTGCAACATCCTCCACTTTTACTAGTGAGTAGAACTCTTCTTCCAGCTCTCGGAGTTTTTGGGCTCGCAGGCTCGTTTTCTCACTCTCTGTTTGCTTCTGCTCTGACACGCTCTTGGGGTGCTCCTCAACATCAGGCAGAGAATTCTGTTTGTTCTTGCTGTGCTTTAGACAATATGACTTGAACTTGACCTCATCCCCATCGTCCAGGATAGTCTTCATCTCTAAGCTATGCTCAAAGGCACAGGTGACATGAAAGGCAGTGATGCAGCTTTTCACAGAGCACTGCAGACAAAATAAAACAAAAAGCCTCAATTACTAACAGTAGCAGCAAACCAGAAAAAAAGGACATAACTGCCTCAACTATATGAAAATCTATCCCTACCAAAACCTATTTCCTACACTTTCTTAAAAATATTGATCCCTTTGAAGATGGTATTACCCAATTTATTATTTTCTTGTTTGCAAAGAGCGTTCAGTGGAAGGAATTTTCTGTCCATCTTTGATACACATAGTAGTGGCTCTTAAACATCTCAGCCTCATTCAAAAGGTGGCAATCCAACTAATTCCTAAATCTCTGTCTAGTCAACTAATTTGATAGCAAATGGCTATGAAGAAGCACACATCTATCCAACAGTCATCTCCCATTGTAAAACATCTCTGAACACAGGAAGAACAAAATGCAACACTGAAATTACCCTTCTGACAGATTCAACCCTGCAGAGTCACTATGGGACAAGTACGTACCTGAATGCAAGCACCAGTTTTCAGTTTGCATAAACTACACACTAGAGCCCATCGACTTGGTGGAATGTGAGACACCTTTGTGATTGGCTCCATCCTTTCTGGGCAAGCAATACTAACCTGTAAAGAAACAAAACAGTGTAGAAAACTGTTATCCAAGGGAAAAAAAGAACCCAGGCTCTCCATTTATACCAGAAGAAGAAAGCCATCCATTCATTTATCTTCCTTCAAGATCTCCATGTGCTCACACCTCTTAGAAAGGGACCCCAAAAGATCCCACATGCAGGTGGATAGTGTGGAATACTATCAGTTTAACCTGGTGACTCAAAGTTGCAATTATTCAAAACATCTGAGGCACTAACAGCACCCCCTTTTTATGAACCAGTGTCCTGGTTCCAGCCAGGACAGGGTTAATTTTTGCAGTAGTCAGGAGGGAGCATGGCTAGGAGTTGGAGGCTAGTCTATAGCAGCTCACATCATTTTCTGAGGAAAGGGCTCTCTTCTGGTCAGGGTAAGTGTGGCATGAAGAGAGTGATGGGTAGGGCTGGCTCCTTCTGTTACTGACATTGTAGCTCTTACTGTTTGTTTTTTTTATTTCAATGCTGCTTCCAGTAAATTGTTCTCTTAATCTGTGATCCTTACCATTTGTGCCTCCGAATCGCCTCTCCAGCCTGCTGCAGGGGAGGGGGGAGTGGCACATGGTTTGAAGTGCTTCAGTGGGAACACTAAACTGGGGAATACCATTCCTAAACCACTACCAATTGAGGGACTGCAGCAACTGATACTTCAGTTTTTTCCATTCCCTTGTGGTTTTGTTTTTGTTTTTTTCCCCTGTGCTGCTTTCACAGGTCTAACTTAAATAGTGCCAAAATACAAGCCCCTCAGAACAAAACAGGAACACTTTCCTAAAAAGTTCCTTCTATAAAATCCCTAGATCTGCTACGGTATCTACTCCTGTCAACTCAAGGTTTGGGACAGAACCAGATCTATCAGTCAGCAGCCAGGAAAAGCATTGCTTCCCAGCTCTGCCTCTCTACTGAGCATTCCCACTGCAAGAGGTGATCCTAATACACTTTCCTAACTATGGATTGTATCAAACGTAATTTGAGAAAAAATACAACAAACTTCTCTTATTGTAAAGCAAGATACATTGTCTTGTGCTAATGTTCACATACTTAGTCTGGATGATCAATTTGTCTCTGGTAGACCAGATTACAGATATTACTAAAAGAAAGGAAAAAAACCCCAGATACAGACAGAATAGCTTTTCCTATTCTTTGTTATATTAACTTCCACATATCCATTGTGATAGAAGTTTCTCAACAGTTGCCTGTTGTCTATACAGGGCAATGAGGACTGTCCTCTATGATTTGGACACCAAAATAGATATATCTATATCTGTAGGTATCCCTGAGCCACTCCTGACAGGATTTACCCAGGCACAGCTCTGAATGACTAACATGCAGAATTGGGCCAACATGAGAATGGCACATGGTAGAAGATTTCAGTGGCATAACTGGCCCAGGAACACCAGTCTCCCTAAGTTTGGATTTTGACACCTCTACAACACTTTTTGAATTTAGCAGTTGTGTGCCTTGGAGGGCTACCTGGCTGAAGCAAAACCACAATGCTGATACTAACTAGGAAGCTCTCCACACTTTCTAAAAGCAATTCATCTGGATAGAGCAGACCTGTTATTTCCTGTGGTGGGACATGGGCTTCTTCCCAAAGGTGTCAAAACTAAGAATTCAAAGAAAGGAGGTTCCTAGGTCATGCACTGTGGCACTGTGAGGCCAGAAGAAAGCTGATGGCTTAAAAAAGCAGTTAAGGATGAGATTTCGACAACAATTATTTTGTTTTTCTAGAAAACTTTAAGAGCATTACGCTACAGTAATTTTCATAGATTAACTTCACAGTAAGAGCCACCCATAGAAATGTGGGTTGTATGAATTAGTTTAACATGTGATAATTGAACTGGTGACTTTACAAGAACCAGTAGAAAAAGCTGTATTTGCCAGCTTCCCTTTGGGGGTACACCATTAATGACTTGATGCACATACTCATTTTGAAACCTGTTTAATCCCTGAGGATGAAAAGCTTTGCTTTAGCAGACCTCCTCAGCGAGGCAGACTTACCCAAGGATAGCAGTGCTAAATCATAGTTGCTATGCCCAGAATATTTTTGCTAGTTTCTCCTTATCATACATTGCTTTAAGGATCATTTAAGTAGGTGGAAAAAGCAGCTTTACAAGAGATTAGTTGGTTCATCATTTCCACATTAGAAAAAAAAAGGTTGACCAGCAGTTTATGCATTACTGACTCAGATATATGTTTGTCACAGTACTTCCCTCTCGGATCTGCCAAGTGCAAGCCCACATCTTCTGGAATATACTGAGGTCAACTGGCTGCATGGCATTTCCAAAAGTCTTCATTAGGAAGACACGGAGATGCTTCAGAAGGTTCAAGTTTTAAAGAAGAACAGTCAGGCAATATGTGATGCCCTCATGAGATAGAGGCGACAATTTAACCTCTTGTGGCCTTCCCATAAATTGGTGGAAAAGTAACATGACTGTCCCTGGAATGCCTGAGTAGTTCAACAAAATAATGGTCAGCACTCTTAAGTATCATCAAATGTAGCTTTTTTACTTCCAAAAGGAAAGAGCCTTTCATGAACCTAACTTGACCATGCTCAAAACAGCTGCTTACAAGTTGCACAGGTATTTCTGAAACAATATTGTACAAAGATTGACTGTTACTGCTACACTAAGAGACAAGACTTCCTTTAGGAATTAAGGGATTGTGTCAATGTGTCAGGTTGTCTATATTCTTTTCAGAAAGAAACCAGAACCTGCAATGATTTTTTTCTGGAAACTGAGTAATACCAGCTTTCCACTGGGCTTCCCAGCAGGAGCTGGGAATCTACACAGACCTTTTTTTTCCCTGTCGCTCTCTGCCCCTTTAAATGTTCTCCCTGCTCCTTCCCCAGAGGAGACTCATAAGGTCAGGAAACATTTATATTGGAAATACTGTTCATTCAGCTTGTAATGCTGGCTGTTGATATTACCCCACTTTGTAAAAGCACAAAGAGGCACTTACAGAGTCAGGTGCAATTTATTTATACTGGCCTCGTGCCACCTGCATGTTTCTGCAGAGAGGAGTTAAGGCAAAGTCCGTTTGAACTTTGCTGCTCACAAGGGAGCCAGAGAGCAGAGGCCAACCTTTTCATCCCCCAAGAATTCCCATTCCAAGGCAGAAATTATCCCTCTGCCTGAACACGTAGTCATTTTCTCCATTTCTTCACCTTGCATCAGGTTACATCTTGACTACTATAGTCTTTAGAAGTTCTAAGAGTGGGAGAGAGTGAAGACAATGGGTTGTTGAAGCCTATTATCCGCAACTGTTATGCACATGATCAATCACCCTGCTGTCCTCTGCTTCCCTGCTCACTGTGCCACCAACAGCTGCACCAGGACACAGGGATCTCCATCAGTGGCTGGGAAGGGCAGCCCAGTGGCTTGAGCACAGCCACTCACAACAGCTGCTCAGGACAGTCAATTTTATCTTTCCTCTACAGCCGGGGGGTTACCACTTTCTGCTTCAGCTAACATCACATTGACTGGCAGAGGACATACCTGGAATAGGTTATCTAAGGCAGAGAAACACCTTGAATTTCAAAACACTCAATACAGGTTTTCTGGTATCAGTGTTCCCTTTTCTTAAATTTTATTTTTTTGAATTTAGAAGAATACCTTTAAAAAAAACCCATGAAATAGACCATATATTTACACTAAAGCAAAGTAAAGGCCGAAGAAAAAGAGGATATAAACCAACAATGAGTACACTTTGGAAAGTAAAAACTTTTAAACGTCCAAATCAGTCAAAGGAGCATAAATTTAAACAGCATTAACTCACAAGGAAGGCGGGGAAGAAAAAACATTTTAAGACAGTGCTGAATGAATTAATTCAGGAGAATACCTGGCGCAATTGACTGCAACAATGCTAGACTACACTTGGTGACTCACGAAGCCTCTTTGAACCTTTTGCCACAAGACACAGACTTGTTTATAGCCCCTTCCTCCCTGCATTCTGCCTTGCTCCACTTTGTTAGGGCCACAAGAGGAAATACCAGTGACTCTATAATTAATCTGTTTCTTTCACGGAGTTCCAGCATGCTAGTACCTTGGGAAGAGAAAAAATGAGATATGAGAATACACATTCTCCCCTAAAGCATCCATCCCTGGGTCTTCAAGCTCTATGTCTTTCTTGCCCCTGGGAGTACATAAGGCCACTCCACACAGGAACTGACCTGCCATTTTAGTAGAGATTTACAAAGGTTTTTTCTGGCTTCTCTGGTAACTGAATTGTTTTACAAGTGACTACACACAAGCCTGAGAGAGAGAATGGATCCAAGAGGCATTTCCCACGCCTGCAGGCAGGTGCCATCTCTTCACTATGCCTGACACACTTGGCATTGGTGTGGAGGGGAGGACGTGTCCAAAGCCTGGAATCACTGAATGGGCTGTGGAAACAGCCGGATTCAAGCTCTCCCACCCAGTGTGTCCCCCAGCAGCTTCTCTTCCTCAGCCAGAGGGAGGTGGTCAGGCAGGAAGCCAGTGTGTGCTTCCTGCCCTGCCATCACCTGCTCCCAAACCTCACCGTTCCTCTTCTGCTGATGAGAACAACATGGCAAACACATGCAGAATGGACCTCTTAGAAAAACCAGTCAGCTCAGAGCCAAGGAGAGCTTCCAGTCAAGACACTTAATAAGTACAGGAAGAGAAGTGATTTTTAAAAAATAAATATTTTTTGTTTTCTTCTCAGCTCCTCTCTCCTTGAAGGTGAAAGAGATGCCAGAAACTACAAGTAGGCCTGAATGGGAAATGCAACTGCAAAGATTATCTCCTTAAGAAGCAGATATAAATGCCTGAGACGACTAAGAATTACATATTATATCTGGCTGCTAAGTTAAATAAAAAACAAAACAAAACAACGAAACACCAAAATCTTAACATCTTCCTTGAAGCTGTGCATGCATCAGGCCTGTCTGCACTTGGGAGCAGAAGATTCAGAAAATATTTTATCCTTGATTTCATGGTGCTGACAGATCTGGCTACTGCCTCACATTAAACCCCCTGCCATAATGCATTTGTGAATCTTACCAGAAATAAAACGTAAATATTCCAAGTGCAAAATTAAATACAAATTCCATCTATACCTAAGTGAACTTTCTGTTTTACAGAACTACACTGTGATGCAAAACTTGATTCAAAATGGAGGAGGAAGGGGAAAACTTCATGATGAAACTCTCCATATATGTTATGTACAGATATATGAAAAAAGCTTTTACTTATGAAGTATAACATGGAGATAAAAATTCTCATCTCCCCACCATTCAGAAAAATTTTAATTCAAAGAAACCTTAACTACAAATTTGAGCATACATCCTATAGAAATAATACAGTGCAGGCGTTCTTTAAACAAACAAACACACAACTAAGAAAAAAGTGGAGGTATTCATGCAAATTACACATGTATCTGAGCACACAAATTAATCAAAAAATAAGAGAGACAATGAAGCTGCAGTTGTAAGATATAGCTTATTTCAGTAGCCCTTCCTAGCAGGTCACAGATACCATAATGACACCAAGAAGTGATTGCTGAGTAAATGGAGGTGACAAAGTGACTCATTAATAGAATATAAGATGGACTCTCTCCCAGTCTTCCCAGACTGAGCAGGCTTATCAGAATAAACCCCAGTATTATGTCAGACAAAGACCTTATATCATGAGAAAGTAAAAAGGCAGATGATGGAACGAGGAGGAGGACAGGACAGAAATTAGGTTTTTACCTCTGGAATCCAAAGAGCACAGCTCACATGTGCCCACTTGGTCCCTGTCCTGGTAGCTTTCATGGCACCTCCTCTTTTGGGACAGAGGAGGCACTGAGGATGTATTCCCAGGACACAGGTGCGACACAGCCAGCTCCCTTCAGGTACTTTTAAGATTCCATAGCAAGCCTTGGAGAAAAACAGATATTGGAATCATTGAGCTGAAATGATTTCACACACAAGCATTCATATTCACACTGAGGAAAGCTTGCAAAAAAAGTAAAGGCACAAATCTGGCCTTCACGTAATCTTTCTGTGATTTCTTTTCCTTAAAATGAGCCAAGTGATCCAAGAGAGAAACAGCCTCAAAAGCAATCGTTTTCACACCTGGTTATAAAACATACCCTTTGCGACTGCACAACAGCCCTGATGTTACAAACCTTCACCTTTGCTTTTAGTGACTTTTAAATTTCTGAAGCAAACAACATAGACATTTCTTTCAATTAGCTTCTGTATCTAACACTTTCTAAAATCACTATTTCCTACTGCCAAAAACTTAACACTCTATTTAGATGTGAAGGGATATAAGCTACTTGACAGCAAATAATTTCCTGCAATGTTTGTGGTTACAATTCTGCTTACTTTTTTTCTTTAAATATTTATATAATATTGCAACAAAAATTAAAGCATATACCGAAATTATAAGATGCTAGGTTTTATATCTATTTCCCAAGTATTGCACTTAACCACAAGGAAAATGAGAGATTTCTTAAGTTTTGCTAGGTTTGAGAACTAAAATGAAAAAAAAAGGAAAACAAATAATTTGATTTCCAATTCAAATTCCTCATGGTTCTTAATGGAACCAGTGATGGATCCTGCTGTACATACTCATCCCCCTTGCCCCCATGAAGCTGAGCGTATCTGAAATCACTGGCTGCCACCAAGGTCTAATTTCACTCAACCACTCCAAATAAAAGTTTTATCAAAAGGGTGGATATCATAGGAAATCTCGTAATTTCTAACACTCTCTCTGGTAATGATAACAGTAAAAGACTCAAAAGAACGGGATCATTATTTATAACCATTCTTTCAGATTAAATCTAGTATAAAATTCCCACACATGCTTTCCCAGTCTTCTAAGACCTCAGTGTTTAATATTAAACAATATCATGAAACACTGCACATTTATGTCAGGCTAGTAGGGAGGGCGACTTTCCTGAATTAAATGCAGCAAGACTGTCTAACCTAAATGTTTTCTTGATGTGACAACTCCTGTAAAAGCTCAACAGGGGGAGCTGCAATCTAAATTTTACAAGTGTTCTTTTCCTCCTCTGTAGCACATTCCCACCAGAATTCCTTCTGTTACTAGAGCAGAAGTGGCATTACATTTAAGATCATATCTAGGGTGTTGGAAATGGACTGAAACTATTTTCTAATTTAAACTGATAGGCAAAGGATGCCTAGACTACTAAAACAGTATTTTCAGAATGTGTTTGAGCCAGCACAACAGGGTACCATGAAGGAGGAATTTTCTCACACTCCTCCTCCCCTCCACCTCCAAACTGTGTGACAAACAGACCTGAGACTACTTGTTGAATCAAAGCTGATCCAGATTAAAAATGAAACAAGTTGTTGTTATAGTTAAGATTAGCTCTAGCCCAGACACGCTCTCCAGTTTGTTTCAGGCAGATCCAGCACAGGGAAGAGTGAGGGGCAAGGAGGCAGCAGACCATCAACTCAAGCTCAGCTGTCAGCAGACAGCCATGAGCCTTTGACTGCAAATCCATCAAGACTCCTTAACAGGCACAAGCAAGGACTGAAGCAGGCAGACCAGCTGCCAGCCATATTCCTGTCACTGGCCACCTTACTGCCAACTCAGGCTCACACAGTTGCTTCATACAGAGTCTCAGATCAGGAGAGCACTCAGGCTGGAAGCCAGCCCACTCTGAGCAGGGAGGTGACAGGTCCTTTTTCACCCAGATATGTTTTCCAAATACTACTTGCAGTCAGTAAAAAAATACATTAAAAAAGAAGAACCTTCTTGGTCTCTTTTCAATTTATAGCAAAACTCCCAGAACAGGATGTACACAAATCACAGGATTCATATCCCTTTTCTGATTATAAGGATACCTCTACCTGACTATGCTGAGCTCAGGCTGTGTAAAGTCTTGGTTACATCTGAAATACTATTACCGTGAGCACCATTCAGACTGAGACCATGGTTTTTGCAGGTGCCGATGCCTCCTGAAAAAGATCACTCTGTTGAAGTGCCTACATGTGGTTTCAGATGGCTAAATTTGGCTAATTAACTAGCCAGTAAAGGAAAAAAAATAGCTCGGAAACAAATGATCTTTAGATTTCTCAAGAATGGGCAAGCCAGTATTTCCTGCCCTGTTTTTCTTCAAAAGCAGGTTTAGTAATAGAGGGAAAAATTGTTTACAGTCACAGAGGAAATACCTGCATGTCCCAAAACCACACTTTTTGCATTCCTGTTAGACTGTAGCTGTCCACTTATTAACTATGCTAGGCCACTTAATCTACTGTAATTGTTAGAGTCCAAAAATTCACCTCAATATTGCACCACCCTCTGTATGTAGAAAACCGCAAAGTCCTCCACTTAACATTTAATACCTGTTCAAATTCCACACTTGCCTGGGTAAACTCAGACCACAGGAGTGTGTCAACATTTCTGCAGGCACTAACCTGATGGACACAAATATTACACTTGTCACAGAACACCATGTCATTCCCATCTTCACTGTCCGGGGACCGGCACACATCACAGATGACGTCCTCATCATATTCGATCCCCAGCCCTTCCTCGGTCTCGATGGCGTGATTCATGTTCTCATGGCAGTGCCGCTCCAGCACCTCAATTGTCTTTTCCATCGTGTTCTCATCCAGGAGCCCACATCCTACAACACAGAAAGGGAAGGGCAATTAGAGGACAGTCAGATGCTTCTGACTGAGTCAGAGAAGCAGGAACAGAAAAAAGACAACTTCTAGCAACTAATGAAGTAGACACAGCATCTAAAAATGAAATAAAAATAGACAAGACTTTTCACTCAGACTAATTATAACATTGTTTTATAAATACAAGTAGAACTCCTACTTGAATAGAAGTTTAAGTTTTACATAAACCACAAGGTTGCACTTTGAAGAAAATACTACCGCATAAAAGAGCAGTTGCTGTAACTGCTGGCTGCTCCCATACAACCCTTCCTGCACCTCCATCATTTTACAAAACACTAATGAAATCCAAAAATCACACACTGTATTCTTCTGAATACTAATGCCCTAGGAAATAAAACTTATCAAGAATACTTCATATCTTATAATGATACAGAAGTCGCACCACCCAGTACCTCTAAGTTCATTGTGATGGAGTGATCAAAGCATGATGATTATGAAAAGTGCTTTTATTTGATGATCACGAAAAGTGCTTTTATTTTTCTGATTTTCTTCTAAAAAATAAAATAGTAGCTAAATATACTATTGCAATCCATACTATCTGTTAACTCAAACACTACACATGCTATATATACTCACCACTAATCAAACTTAGCATAAGCAGGACCACTTAGAAAGTATTTGCTATGAAACTGGCCCTCAGCTTGCAGATTTTCAGGACATGCACTGTCCTGAAAGAAATCCTACGATGTTCACAGCTATAAGACATCTCCAAACTGCATCTTATCAAAAACCTTGGTCAAAACTGATCATGATGTTCACAGCTTATGATTTACTCAGGCCTTCAAGTGCTGGGATATTCATGTAATGTTAATTGCAGAGGCTAATAGTTGTGATTCCTTGTTACAAACAATAAACAGGGAGAGTTAGTGTTCTATCCCATGCCCTAATACTTTCTCATTCCCTGAATTAAAAGAATTACAGAATCAATCAGGTGGGAAGGTCCTACAGACGGCTTCAGCCTCTGTCCTGGCTCCAAGCAGAGTCAATAGTAAATCCAAAAAAGGCTGTTGTTCGAGAGATATGTCTAGTCAGATCTTGAACATCTCCATGGATGCCCCCTCGAACAGCTTTTGCTAACAGCATTCCTGTATGCCTGGGAAGCTTGTCCTTGCTTCTACTTCTTATATACATCCTTGGGCACTGGAGCCCAGTCATGAACTCCCTACTTCACCAAACCAGTCTCCCAACATATCCACTCATTTTCCTCAATGTCTAAGTGGAACTTTCTTTTGCTTGGAGGACAGTGTCCTTTAAGTCCTGCTAGCTCTCTTCAGAGCTGCCTCCCAGATCCCACCCAGTTACCTAAGGAGATATATGTTGTCCTGAAGTCCAGGACCAGAAAAACTACTTCCTCTCCTCACTCCACTCTGGGTATGTCACCACGATTTATTTCATAGCTGTTATAGGCAATGCTGCCATTGATTATCACTGCTCCACAGGTCCTTCTTATTTCATTAACAGCAAATCCAGGAGATGCCAACCTGTCCTCCCTAAAGGACCTGCAATCACCCACGGAAGAATACTAGTCACACAGGCTATTCCACTATACTTCAGTTATTCCAGTGATAATTCCAATATTATTTTCCATAGCTCACTCTTTCTCATAGCCCTCCATAACCCACAATTTGCATGGGAAAAGAAAGTTTACTTAGCTGATTTTAAGTGGGCTAACATGTGTGAAACTTAATTACTCTGTTGAGAACCCAGCATGCAAGCTCCTCAGAACTCTGAATTTGTAGATATGTTCCAAGTTTAAGAAGTGGAAACATCTGCTTTCCCTACATAAAGTCTTTAACTTTTGAAGTCCTAAAATTAATTCCACCTGGTGTGGGCTTTTTCTCTCCTGCCTCAGTCTGCAGAAGTTGCAGATTATTTTGGTTGTGAAGAAATTTTTAGGCACAATAGGTAAAATATTAAGAGATCAAGGAAGTAATTACTACTTTAGCTCCTGTTTATCTTAGCGTTTCCATTCAATTCTCATTCAGCAATCTTTGAGAGACCTTACACAGCACACGACAGCTCAAACAGCAGAAATTAAGTGCAGCTTTTAAAATGAGAACATGTTGTGGAATTACCCATTTCTGTAAGCTCTTCATTTAGCTCCTGGAGCCAAAAGATGTCCATGTCATCCAAGTCATAGCGACACACAGATTCTGCTAGTTCCAAAATATTGATGTAACCTGGTTCTGTGGGTTCTTGGCTGGAACAGTGGATGTATTTCCTGGGTCGTGTATACAGTACTTCTTTTACTTTTTCTGCTACAACCCTGTGAGTAAAAAGAAAAAAAAAAAAAAAAATACTTCCAGCTTTTTAAGACTCATCCTTGAAAGACATAAAATATTTGCTGTAAGTGCAAAGAAAGCTGGTGTTTCACATATTTTAAACTAACCAGTAGGTGTAGCCAGGCTAGGGAGATAGGATTCTGTAAGTGTCTTTTCTTTCACCCAAAATGTTCCAAGGTTTACTGCATACACAGAGTTCTTTTTAAAATGTAAGCCTGTGCATATGACTTAAAATTTAACAAATGCCACCAGTATGACAAAGCAGCTGTTTCTGAAACCCACAGAAAGTATTATGCACAAAACCAATACAATCTTTGTCCTATATTCTTCCTAAATGCTATAAGGTAATCTTGCCAACCAATCTCTTGAAATACCAGCTTTTTCATGAAAGCTTAATTTATTCTACTGTGGTGTCTGCGTGTGTTTGGGAAAAATCCTTGCTCTCCATTTGGGATACACAGTTTACCCTTATTTTGTAAATGACACCGTATCCACATTACAAATACACTATTTTTGTTATGCAAGAAACATTCTGATGCCAAGCAAAAAGGTAAAGGGGGAAGTCATCCAAGAAGCAAGGGAGAAAAAGATTTGTGTTCTCAACCTTTAAAGTATTTTCAGATATAAAATGCAGCGTTTGATTAGTTTGATTTTGGAATGGAAAGAACAATCTTAACTAGGTAAAGTTCAATCTTTCTCTGAGTTCAATGCAAAAAGCCCTATATGTGGAAGGAATCCAGAGATATGCAGAAAGGAACAGTGCCATGCATAAGCAGCTCTACGTGCTTTCTGGAGCCGACCCTCCACCGGACAAGATAAAAACTGGGGAAAATAAGGTAGCAAAGAAGGAGGAGGCAGCTGCCAAGCTGTATCCCACATAATTTTTACTGGACAATGTGGATTAAATGTTAGCACAATGTCCTTCTGCCAGTCTTCGTCCCCCTTCACCCTGCTCATTTTTTCCTCTAACTCCCCGGTGAGGTTTTCTTTTCTCTGGTCCAGCCAAATCTATAGCAGTTTTATCCTCTAATAGAATACTGCTGGTAAGAGATGCAATATATTTACTTGTAATAACTTGGTACTGACAATAGCCTCAGTGGAAATTAAATTATGCTGGCTCAGCACTTTCACTGGACAATTCATTTATCTTCGTCTTGAAGACCACGCTGGCAATAACCTTTCTACGTTGAAACACGCTTTGTTTCCACCAGGAAGGGATGCAGGACTACAGTGCTGTGTTTCCCTGGTCTAAACACAGTGTGAGAGAACAGTAGATTCTTTATTTATCTCCAGAATCTGAGATCACTGAACTTCTATAATGTTAAGTAGCCAACTGTGGTGAGAGAAGGTAGAAAGGTTTAAAACACTGAGAATAACCAAAATTAGGTTATGACACCCTCTGTGCCTTAATTATACCTCCCTGGATGGGAGAGATTTTTTAAAGTCTTTGCCAGGAGTCCAAGAGACAAACAGGACCTTCAGTGGTCTCTGCTTTCAGATAGTTGTTTATTAAGTCTTATCAGAGAAATAAAGTCACTAACATGACCCAGACATAGCATAAAGCAGAGAGTGCAAGAGAAAGCCAAATTATCAAGATCACACAGTCTTTTTAAAGGTAAGTAACCCAATGGAAACTTGAAATGAAAGATATTTTCACTTTCCCACCAAAGTTCAATAAATCACTTTGTCACGTAGACAGGAACTGCGGAATTCTTTATCCAATCTCCTTAAACTACTTCTACTGCAGAATATGGAGTAATAGAAGAAGAAGAAGGTCTGGAGCACAACAATCCTCCATTTTGAAGTTTTTACTTTTTATCTATTTACTATACTAACAAACCCCAAAACTCTACATTTTTCACCCTGTGATAATCTTACATAATATTCTATAACCTAGTTCACACCAGTGTAGATTCTAATTCTTCCCAGAGAGTAGGCAATTTTCTCCATGGATGAAAGTCAAAACCAGTGTTGTCCAGGGGGGTAGACCCCTTCAAAACAGACAGAGAAGTATTCTCTGCACTCTGGATTCCCACATGGTTATATAAAAAAATGAGTAATTTTACCAGGTATCAGTGATTACTGCATGCCTAGTGCTCTGTATCATCATGCTGTGTAGGGAAACCTTTCAAGTAATATGCATAAGATATGGGTTTATTTTTAATTTATTCAACTTCCCATACTCAAATAAAAAACAGCTTTTAATCCATAGCAGCATGTGACTGAGGAAAAAAAAATCTTTTTACACTCACAATGTAGATACTGTAACAGTGTGCAGACAGAATGAGATCTGGACTGAAATGTTTTCCAAATTGGCACTTGTGTGGTTTAAGAACATGTCTGAAGGCTGCTACACTGAAGATTTAAACACGGCAACAGAGAAAAGCTGACTGCACTTAGACAACTCGGTTTGAGAGACCATCTTCTCTGAGTTGACATTTTGAGCACATGATCCATGTCTGATCACCAATACCTGAGAGAAGGCTGTGGAATAGTTTCTGGACTGGCTGGAACCTGAACCCCTTTCTCCCATTCTTGTTTCCACGTGTCCACAAAGACGTAATACTCATCAGGGTTGACATGGTGAGAATCTGGTAGTTTCATGGCACTAATGAGATCCTTGCGGAACACCTGCAGGAAACGGAGTGAAAAGACGGAGCTGAGAAAGAGCATTGTGCTGAAGAATGTGGCAGGTATTTTTCTTAATCTACACTGAAACAATCCATATACATTGATAATATTTTTAAAGAGTACCAACACAAACAAGTCGATTTGAAACTACCTAGATTATTGATTTTTAGTGTTTTAGGTACAGTACGGTAAGCAGTTTATACTTATTCAAAACCATGCTGCTGCCCAAAGGTTAATCAAAAGGAAGAAGGCTTTTACAGGTAACAGAGAAAGGAGAAAGGAGGCCTGCATCTGATTCCAGACTCCTCTCCCTATTTTCAGTCAGCTTATTGCCAGTCTGTAGGCTTTACCCTAACTTAGATACAAGGCAACATATCCTTTTCTTTCATTCAGTTCAGCTACTTTAAGCTGTCATATTCATCATGGGCTACAAACAGTTGCCATGGCAAAACTGATGGATAGGCACTTGCTCATTTATTAAAACCACTTGAAGTTTTATTGGTTGGGATCTCTGAGATCGAAGAGGAACAGCTGCCTTTGCTGGAACACAAGACCTGTGCTGCTCTGTGCCTAAGCAGTGACGGACAAAATTCAGCCTCAGCATCCTTCAGGAAACCGATACAAGGAAACACCATCCTCATACAAAGCAAACCATCAGCGACAAATCTTCAGCCATAACACTTGGCTCAAGGGAGTTAAGCTTTTACAAGCATGTAAACATGATTATCAGTCATCTCAAAGCTTACTTAATGTCAGTATCTGTCAACTACAGGTGCGTGCAATTTAAATAAATGGCGTATTTATCCTCTGTGGGCTTTTTCCTCTACTGCTACACTGCACCAGCTTAATGTTCAGTAAAGCAAAACAGTGGCTGTGACTTGGTTTTAGGGAGACATTGCAACTAATTAACTGCATTATTGTAATAAGAAATGAAATCCTCAAAGGGCAATAAAATGAAATGGAAAATATCCCTGCAATAAGTTGTGACAGGTTTTACTCTCTTCTTACTAATTCCATTTTATAACCAGAAGAGTAATAAACTATCTCAGAGACCAATATCTTGTCTACTCTTTTCAATTTGACAGTACCAGACTGGTTATAACTACTGCAAAAATTCTCAGCTGTTCTTGGAAATCGTCAAGTAAACATTATTTAAAAAGGCTCAGTGCTAAAAAAGGTATTGAAATAGCTACTGGTGACCTGGAACATCAGCATTACTTCATTATGTTCTACAACTGCATCTCATATGGGTGGCCAGGAGAGCAAGCTGACCGAGGGAACTCAAACTCACAGACCCCAGGCTCTTGTATATGCTATTAATGTGCTATCTGCCTTGGTTCAGAACAGACTGTTCACTGCTGCCTTCTGTATAAAACTCCTCAGGTACCTAACAGGCCTGTATGAAAATCTGAATGTCAAGAGTGAAAGCACTGAGACTGCAAGCATCCATTTTTTTTCAAGCACTATATGTACACACCAAAAATAAAATGCAAAATTATTTATGTCACTTAAAAGGCATTGTAGTTTTCTGTGTTACAGGTACAGAGCCAGGATTATGAGAAGCACTAACGGCACAAGTCCAAAGAACACCAGAAGGAAGAAGTCTGATACAGAAGTGCAATGACTGGTTTAATTATCAGAAAATATATTTCTCAAATCTTATCTCAGGTAAGTGCTTTACAAACTACCTTTTCAGCCACTGACAGAATATAAAAGTGAAGTACTTCATATCAAACCCACTATTTCTTAAACACTAGATGAAAAAGGCTATTAAAGGCATCAGTATTCTAACTACATTGCTTAGCAGCAAATCTGCTGATCATCCATTATGTATGTGAACTGTATCTATTTTTAGAGCACAAAATCCTTGGAGCATATACTTCTGTGTTGTTTTGACTATTGTAAGTACTGACCACATCATCACTATGTCACAACATTAAGTTCCCTGCTTCAGATTTCTACAATTGACAGTACAGGTACCACTGAAGGTCAAAGATTTAACCAATAAAAAAGTAACTGTTGAAACCTTAAGGGACTCCAAAACTCAGCTCAGACTTCCTAAGAATTGCCTGTTCATACTTGTGATTAACAGTGCAATTGAGGATTTCCTGCAGACACATGGAATCATTACAATCTTTAGCTCTCATCATTCTTCATTTCTTCACACGTGGCAAAGCAGGGTCTTCCAACAGTAAAATACTCTCAGAGGGCAATGTATGAGAATACTCAGTCTGTATTTCCTTTGTTGTGGAAGTAAACCAAAACACCCAGGGGACCCAAGGAGAGTTTTCTGACAAATCAAGTAAATTCTACTTCAGCAGTCAGCCTCAAGGCTATGAACTAAGCCATCTACACAAAGAGCAGCACACATGCCTTCAGGATTTAGATAACCAGCTTCTCCTCGTAGCTGTTTCTTTTCTGACATTTATTTGAAAAACAATGCTGCTCCTTTACTAACTGTGTCCACAGAACAACAGCTAGTCTGCTCCACAGCACACACTCCCTTGCACTCTTGGCAAGGGCCACCTTCACTTTCAGTTAGTCCTTGAAGTGCAGTGGTCATCTTTCAGTCACCCCAAAGTAGTTCTATTTCTTACCTTATATAAAGCACAACCCCATAACTTTATTTTAACATCACCTGTTATATCATACATATTGAAAATACCTGGAAAACAAGCATGCCAAGGCTACGCTAATAAGGAATTCCCATCCAGAAACATCACTCCTCACAACCAGACTCAGCTGGTGCCGAGTGTCTTTAGCACACGACAGAGAAAGGCTTTGCAGAGCTGAGCTATAACCAAGTGCAGCTCACAGAGCCGGCTATGTACACACACCAGTGGGAAACTCCCCACCACTCGGAGCATTCCACAGTAGTTACTGAGTGACAGTGAGATTTTTTAAAAGTAACTTTTAGCAAGAGAGAGCATGAAAGTACAAATGAGTTTTAGCCTTGCAATGCAAGACTGCTTGGTCTGAACTCCGAATTTCATTTTACCACCAGGAACTTTTAGCTTCGACCAAAACCAGTGCAGCACTTTGAGTGAATGACATCAATTAAATGTGTCTGCTTATGTCATCCTTGTCTCATAATCTAATTTTTACTATTTCATTGAGAACTTCTATTACATATTTCATGCTTTAGAACTGGGGCTTAAACCTAGAACAGAAGACCTTGTTCTTTCGTCATATTGTGGTTTTAAGCCCAGCTGGAAATGAAACACTACTCAGCTGCTCGCTCAACCCCCTCCCTCTCCTCCCCCCCCAAACCCAGTGGAATGGGGAGGAGGATCAAAGTAAACTTGTATGTTGAGATAAGAACAGTTTAATAATTGAAAATAAAGTGAAATACAATCACAATGGTAAATAATAGTAACAATCGTGATAAAAAGGAAAAAACCCAAACAAGTGACACACAATGCAGTTGCTCAACACCCACTGACCAATGCCAGATTCCACTTCCCAAATCCAGACCAGCATCCCCTCCAGGTAACTCCCCCAGTTTATGTAACAATTCCATGGTGTGGAATATCCCTTTGGGCATTTTGGGTTACCTCTCCCAGTTATGTTCCCTCCCAGTCTTTTAGGTTTTGTGGTTTGTCTGGTTTTTTTTTATTGCATACCTCCTCACTGATAGAGCATGAGACACGTGAAAAAACAAGTCCTTGACTTAGGATAAACACAAATTACCAAATAACCAAAACATCAGTGTGTTATCAACACCATATTAATTCCAAATCCAAAACACAGCACTGCAACAGCTATTGAGAAGAAAATAGCTCTACCCTAGCTGAAACCAGGACAGGTCAATAGTGTTTTGCTCTGCAGTAGAAGTTTGCCTGGGTTTGCTGAGGAAATGAGAACCTCCTAGTCAGCTCTGCAGACTGCCATCTACAAAGCCTTTAAAAGCTAAATTCTACAAAAATTCTTGAGAAATATGGATGCTCTGCTCCCCCAAAGCACTAACACACCAAGAAACAATGGTATCAAAGATATGGTTCATATGTTTTATTTGTTTTGCAGACTTCTGAGTCCTATTTGGTACTTATGTTAGAAGAGTATGTCCGAGGAAAATTAACTTCTTAGAATTCATTTTTAAATGCTTCACCAAAAGCCATCTATGATTTGAACCCAAACTCCTTCTGGAAGCACTGTATGGAAATGCAATATATAATCTTCCTCACAGGACCCTGCAGTGCTTACTCTGAATAAATCAAGCTCTGAAACAAAGAATATGATTTTGCATCATTATCCTTATCCATTAAAGACATCAGGAACAATACAAACAATGCTATAGATAATTACAGTAAAATACTAGCACTGAAAACAGAGAATGGTCTTGACAATAAAATGGCCTTCTACAAACCCCACCTTTGATGAACAATTCAAACATTGGATCTGCACAGACTGTCCAGCACCTTCTGTTCATGACCGCTGCAAACCTAAAACCACATTAAGAAAAGAAAAAAAGGAGCAAAATACCTTTTCTGATACCCCTCTGCAAGCTACTACTGAAGCTGACTGATGTAACTGCTCATTCACCATGCCTTGCCCAAGTGCATGTGTGAGGAAAATGTGTCATCTCTTAAAAATGAGAAGAAAACCACTACTTCTTCTTGTGACACTCTCTGTGCTTTCAGGTACTTTGATCAACCACTTACAAACTCCCAACATGGATAAGTCACTTGTTACAGGCATCTAGGCCAGGACTGGGAAACACAGCTCCATGACTTCAGGAAATTTTGGGTTAACTGCTCTTGTTACAATCAAAGCCCACTTTATGCTGGATTGTATGTAATTGCTTCAGTCCTAAGGCTTCCCCTGCATCCAGCAGGACTCTCCAACATGCAGTTCAGTTCACGCCTGTCACTTAGGAAGTCACAAGACCCACTGGTCAGAAACACAGAGTTATGATTTTTTAAAAAGCAGGAGGGAACTACTATGTCCTGTCTTCCCTGCAAAAGTATATTAAATCTTTTACAGCAAACAGCATGGAATAAAGGCCAGCAGCCTCTCTAAGCACAGAACACCTAGCGTTTTCCTGGATTTTTGGTGTCCTTCCCAATCCATCTTGAAGGCCAAGTTTGAAACCCCATTGTCAAACACTTGAGTTTCTGTAAAGTGTGGATTACACAAGAGTTTTTCTATCGTGTTGAGGATCAAACCATCTTTCTTTATTCTCCTTTGGAAGGATCTAGTAACTTTCATTCCCATAAGCACCCCCAAGCATTAAGGCTTACTCTACTATTGTAGCTCGCAAGTACAGGGCCTGAGCAAAGGTACTTACAAAGCAGCAGGTTTACAACTAAAATCACATCATAAATAATAAAACAAAATTTAAATTCTAATATGACCTATTACAAGTACAATATAGCCACACAGTATCTCAGCATAGTTTATCTTTGTATGGATATTTGACAGTATGTGCAAAAGACCGCCCATTTACAGGGGATGAAGCTCCAAGAACAGAATTTGGTGAGCTCATCCTGGATAGGTAGAATTTTTCTTGTTCATACATTGCAACCTGGGCATGAAGTTTCTGAACTAAGCTACCTCACAGAGAAGTGTAGAAAATTCAGGCAGGTTTGCTTTGGGTTTTGGTTGGTTGAGGGATTTTTGGCAGCAAAGTAAATAAAAGGCAACATAAATTTCAAATGGAAATTAAACTACAGTTCCAGGCACATATACCAACTGGACTGAAAAACTTAAAAATGCTGTGATAGACAGGAGTATGTGTAGAATTAAATCTGTAGTTCTCAAACATCCACACAATTTGAACAAGCAAGGCAGTAAATCCTAATGTTAAAACCCCTACTCCCTAAAACTATTTTAACTAATTATCCAGGACTCAAGCAAATGAAATACTATACTTTTCTTTTAAGTAGCCATGAATCTTCCTAGCCTCCTTTTACAAGCATGTATAGGAAAAGCCAGGAAATTGCATATTACATCAACCCTACCTAACATCATGTCTCTGACAGTATCTCATGAGCCAGAAGAATGTGCAAGAACACGTCAAGTTTCCTTCTGGTTGCTAATCAGACATAAGCTTTGGATTTTGGGATTAATCCTAACAATCAATTTTTAAAGTGGTATTAATTTATACAGATCCTTTAAAAAATCTGTACTTGCTATCATCTGTCCAATTCCTTTTTTAATCTTGTTTAATTCTCAGTCTCAACAACTTCCTGTAGCAGATAAGCTTCACAACCTAATTTCACGAAAAGGATATCCTTTTAATTGCTACAGATTTTCTAACTTTTGGCCTCATTTTTCAATGTCCCTAGCTGCCTTTCCTCTCCAATTCTTCCAACACAAGGACTGGCAGGACTGAAGCACTCTAGCTCTGCTGTTTCCAAACCATTCATACTTTACTGTTATTCACTTCAAAGGTAAAATAGCTCAGCCTTATCACAAGCAAGCTCTTCCACACCTTTCTGCATTTGGGTCACCTCTTCCTAAAGAGTTTGAATAGCCTGAAACAGTATCTCAAAGGAAAAAAGGATCAAAAAAGTAACTGATGAGTTTGCACCTCCAACCTTACATATTTCTTTAAAATAAACTAACCCAAGCAGGCTAAACAGTAGCTCATGGATAATGCATGTTTGCCAGAGGTCTTGAGAAGCCTGCACACATGCCCCAGACAATCCAGAATTTTCTAAGGTAAGCATGCACATAAAAGTGACAGTCTCTTATTACACCTGGTGCACACACAGCAATATGGTTTAACCATGTTGCCCATTCATTCACAAAACAAAATCAAGCACTTTCAAACAGCAAAAAGAGTCCGTTTTCTGCTAAGAGTCTAGTCCTACAGGGTGCATCTCAGGATCAAGACCTACAATTTATGTGGCAGTTAAATGCCACTAAATAGCTTCATGTACCCAAGTAATGAATGCAGACCATTTACTTTTGGAAGACAAGCCACATTTCACATAACACAGCTGTCACAATAAGCAATGAGGGATTAAAAACTATTCTTGCTGTGAGATTCAAAACCCTATTTGCAAAGAGAGGTAAAATACTGCCCTGTTATATGGGAAGGGTTTAAAAAAAAAGCACAATGCTAACTTAACTTCTTAGCAGTTTCAAGAGGGAGACAGGACTGAAAAAAAAGATACATGAACTTGAGTGTCATAAAGATCTCTTAGGCTCTTTTGCGACCCCACTAGCATAAGGGAAAAGAAATGGTCAGTCATTCAGGACGGTCCAGCTAATGGGTTTTCCCTGCAAAAATTATTCCCACAACTCTGCTATCATTTTCTGCTGCAGCTTTCACGGAGACAGGAAACTGCCAAGTACAGGCTTCATGCTGAGCCAGACATCCAAATGCCTCCCATCCTGCTGCTCCCCACAGCCGACTGCTGAGGCCGGCGAGTCGCTCCTATCTATGTTTAACTCCACTGAGGGGCAACACCACAAACGGTGAGTGGCCAACATCACCATGAAAGTCTCCAAACAGCTATGACTTTGTATCACAGAACTTTAAAGTCACCTTTTCAGTAGTTTGTGATAAATTGTAATCCAGAAGGGGAGCAGTGAGAAAGAGACACAGCTTTGCTTTTGACATTACATACAGAAGCACCACGGT
Organism: Monarcha castaneiventris obscurior; assembly: GCA_026261815.1. NCBI lineage: Eukaryota > Metazoa > Chordata > Aves > Passeriformes > Monarchidae > Monarcha > Monarcha castaneiventris. The sequence continues at coordinate 16,394,255 of JAMPIT010000566.1, forward strand.
CTGAAGAAGCATCATTACAGGCTTCCCTTGTTTTCACCTTCTTCTCCAAGAGGAGACTGGAGTAAGTTGAAACCAGGTCCAACCCAGTAACATCCCTTCTGGATTGATACAACCTCTGCAGATGGGCTTCGACATCTGCACTGTAACATGACGCCTCCTGGCCTGGCAGTAACAGCAAATGACCTCACTCCACTGAGGCCATTCCCAAACCTATCTGGATTTTAAAGCATCTGGAAGGCAATTCAAGACAGAGCAGTCCTCAGATGCAACCACTCATCACTTTTTACAGGCAGCCTCAAGAGGACACTGGCATACTTAGGTAAGTTATGAACTGGCACATACATTCACTACTTACTTGTTGGAGTACCAAACCCAAGCTTTTATTTGGAGAGAACCCAGGTACTCAGATTGGGCTGGTGATGGTAGAGGAAGGGGAAGAAAGCCTAAGTATTCACATGCAATTTATTTCAAAAAGCAAGGCTTACTGGCATGAAAGAAAAATCAATGTATGAAGACCATGAACAAAAATATTCCCAAACAGCTATTTATAGCCTTGACCTTCTAGATTTTCTGCATCACTAACTCAAGAAACAGCCTGCTGCCTGGCAAGCAGAGGTGAATGAAAGGAGAGCAATGCCAACTTGTTACAGAGAGGCCTTGCTAAAGAGATGCTGCCAGCCTGAAAATTTAAATTTCTATCTAATAGATATTAGACAACTATTACTACAAAAAGCTTGTGAGATTACAACATGAGTTTCGGAAGGGTGTATAGTGGGGTCCCTTTTCAGTATTTGCTTTGCACCCTTGTCACCACTTGATGCATAAATAATCAATTTCAATGCTCTGCTGACAAAAGCATTTCATATAATACACTTGCCAGCATATGCATTTCAAGGGGTTGGAGGGAGCACTTGCTTCTAGCAGAAGAAAAGGAAAAATATAAGAATAGCCACAAGTCTTATGTACAAGAGGTAGAGCTTACTACTGTCACCTTCCCTTCCATTCTCTTCCTAGGAGAACTTAATTTATTTCAGGGATCTTTCAAATATTGTATTCAGGACACTCTTTCCAAAGAAGATATATTCTAAAGTTTATGATTTCTTTCCTTTTTTTTTTCTTCTTTTTTCCCCTCCCAGGAGGGGAATCAAATCAAACATGACAAAGAGATCCTTCTAGTATTACTAGAAGGATTACATTATTAAATAGACTTTTTAAATTTCAAGTGTATATTCCTGATTTTGTTCTTCAAAGTTTTATAATTTCGAGCATTAAAGGAATCAAGATTTTGCCTTGGAACTGGTGGAAAGCAGCAAAGTTGATCTCAAAAGGAGGAACTGAAAACACTGCTCATTTTAATTCCTAGAAATAACATAAACAGAACACTTGTACACTACATACCTGGACCACACCTTCATAATTACTGTTTTAATAAACATATGCATATAGAAACAGAATGCAACAAACTCAAAGAAGGCTGTAATAGGGCAATCCCTAAGGTGAAGAGATACAAGAAGGAAACTGGATGGCTTGGCAGAAAGAAGGGATTGTGAAGGGACTAGCACTGAGGTATATGTGGAACAGCAACAAGCCTGGCAATGTATGTGCTTCAGCTCCCATTTGCACAGCTTGACTGGTAACAGAGCTACTGCCCAGGCACACATGAGCAACACTTACAAGACCTCAGTAGCCACAAGCTGTTTTAAGATTAAAATTCTTACAGAACCATAATCCTCGTAACATTTTAAAGGCAAAAAGCTTAGTGGGCTTTTCTTAACCTTCTTGGTGGCCGCAAATAAAACACTACATTCTAGCCAATTTTATTTTTTAGAACTTTTTTAGCATTTTATTTTAGAAATAAGTTGAGTTTTCTTGAATTGACTTGCAGTAAGAATTAAGCTTCCAAAGAAATGCCATAGTTGGTATCATTTACCTTGCTCTTACCAAACCAAACCCATCTAGTTAGTAGCATTTAGAAAAGAAGCATGAACTATGTTTGCTGAATAACTTAAGCTATAGGAGCACAATCCACATATTTCACACAACCATGCACAAAGTAACCATTCAGGTAAAAAGCTGCTGGTATAGTACACAAAATAACTTCTGGGACATAACTTTAACTTCTATAGAAATAAAGTGTGTTTTGTCAGCCTTTTTTCAGCAGTGATACTAAACTTCTGAAGGGCTCATTCAGAGGCAATGTGATAACAAGTAAGGGGAATTAGCTACAAGAAATATTTCTCCTATTTGCAGTTAGTATCTGACTTCAGCCCTTAAGAAAGCAAGCATAAAATCTGGAGAAGGCAGCCAACAAACATTCCACTAAGAGGGGCTACCAATGGAATGGTTGACAAGATGGCTTTGGGCACTGAATTGTGCATGACTGCCAGTTTATTAAATGGGTCAACACAGGGCCAGTGACAGTGGTGATAGGTGTTGAGGTTCTAACAGGTGGAGATGGCAGAGTAAAAAAAAAGCTTTGTTGACAGTAAAAAGCCAGGAGTAACAAAGTAGCAGAGCAAACATGGCACAGACATATCCTACCCACTTAATTGTCCCACTGTTTCATCCTAAAGCAGAAAGACAGTATCCTTCCCAAACATGCATGAGCCACTTTTCTGTGCTATACTCTAGAATCCTAAGACCACACCAGCTTTTGCCAATTTCAAAATGATATTAAAATTTCAGGGAAAGAAACTACATGTTACTGTCTGCAAATGCCATAATCATTTTGGTGCATCCAACCCCAGAGTACCTGTAATAATCACAGTGAGGAAAATGTGGATTCACAGAGAATTTGACAGGTGGCAAAAGGACTCACCAGCAACAGATTCATAGCTCACCACTTCAAGGCTCAGAAACATGAAAACTGCATGACAGAAAACGACCAGCGACCAACCTAGTTCTTACCTCAGCAGGCTTCTTTTGTTCATTTGCTGGTGTTTTTGACTTGCTCCTGTATTTAGAACAAGAAGAAAAGGAAGTGGAAGGACCTGTTAAAAAAAAAAAAAAAAAAAAAGAAATGAAAAAGGATCCTTATAAGCTCAGCTCAATTCATTTCATTTTTCCAGTAAAACACAAGTTGTTCCAATCTCTTGAATTATAATTTTTGACAAGATGTGGGCAAAAAAAACCTGTTAGGCAGTCTGTAGGCTTAATTTCAGCTCCTCCTGTTCCACTCGTTCTTTATAAAACCACGGCACACCAAGTTTATGGGTACATTCTGCTCTGCCCAACGCAAGCATGAGTAAACAGAAACAAGCAGACAGACTGCTTTCCTTCATTTAGTTCCCTTCTAACGAAGTGGAAGGAAGAGTAAAACAGAATTTCAAAATGCTCAAAAAAACCCCACCAAAGAACAAAGTAATGATACTAAAATGTGCTGATGAGAGATGCAAAAAACACATAGTGGGAAATCTTAGAAGTTTCTGGCAAAATGTTATTTCAGCAGAGCATACATCAATGACTTGCAGTGAATATGAGAATGAATCATTATCCCATATAGAGCTATTAGGTAGGCACAGGTTTACAAGAAACAAACAATACCCTGCCACACAGGGTTGTTCTGTTTTGGGTTTTTTGCAGATAAAATGGGAAGATATTCAGAAAGATGTCTGCCAAGCAACACTTAAAATGTAATTTTACTAAATTATTTAACAGACTGGAGTAGATCAAGAACCAGTATGAGATAACATAACAATCAATATACTGCTCATAATTCCAACACATCAATGCTCAAATAACTTGCCACCCCCAACTATTTTAACGCTGAAGCTCTGCACAACATGAGACAACAGGATGCTTTTTAAAAAAGTAATCACAGAATAGAACCCTGGGCAGTAAAATTTCTCCTGATTTACAAATCTTTTCTTGCCAGTTATGAATGAAAAAGAAATAGGAGTTTCTCTTAAAATTTTAAGTATACTCCAAACTCCCCTTATAAGATCCTTTGCCTTATTTTCCTCCGCTAACATGATTCAGAACACTGAGGACCACAAATGCAAAAAGAAATCAATCAAGAAACGTTTTTCTTGAAATTTTAAGAGGTGAAACAGTTTCCCCTCAAACCACAGAAGGAAACCACAAGGGGGTGATAGACCAAAGAAAAACTAGCAGGTATTACTTACTCTCATTGTCTGAACTGTCACTGGTGCTTAGATGCCTGTGGCGTTTCATCCTGACGCATCCTAAAGAGAAAAAAAAAAGTTGATGGCAACCGTTCTACCAGAAAATCACTGGCTGCTGGCTGATGCCAAGTTCTTCACACTAAAGGCAAAGCTCCTCTGAAGAGGTCTCAAGCATAGAACTAATCCCAGTTTAGTCACTGTGTTTTATTTCTGCAAGCAACTATTAGATCGCAGCATTATTTGTGAAACTGAGCACCCTCAAAACCAGCATGCCTCTGCTGGGCAGAGCTTGCTTTTAATTTTGCAGAAATAAGTGCAACCCGCCAGCTGATTCCCGGCAGGGCATGAGCGGTGCACTGCTCGACTCAATGTCCCATCTGTTCAGCTGGAGGAAGAGTTGCCATGGTGGCAGTAGCTAGCTGAGAGACGGGTGGAGGCCAGGAAATAAGGTGGATGCACAGCAAGGCAAGGATTTAGAAATATGACACACCTTAAAAAAACCTAAACAAACAAACAAACAAAAAAAGCACAAGGAAGCCCTAAGGCATCCATGCAAAGCAAAAGGCAGATTTTAAATAGCGACAATCACAGAAAGTAGTGACTGATGCCATTTAGGTCATCTGATCACCATTTATTTCACAAGAAATGTGGTTTCCAGAAGTTTGAGAAGTGATCAAGAGTATCACTGAGAAATACTTCAGTGGCACTGCACCACTTGCATTAAAAAAAGGTATTGAACTTTTTGAAATTAATTTTTGACCATGTAATGCTAGAGAGAGAGGGGGGAAGAAGAAATTTCTGCACCTCTACTGAAAAAGAAAAATCAAATCAGTTGTCAGCTACATACTCTAAACAAGTGCCAAGAAAAATCCATATACATTCTTATTAGTCCTGCCACTCTATAATATTCCATGTTACATTTGTTAAATAAGGTTCAATAACAGTTTACAATTAATAGCAGTAGATAAAAATCGCCCCTTTGTTTGTAATGGAATGAATGAGAAAATCAATAGAGAAAAGAAGTAAAAAGTAATTCTGCAGGAACAGATGAGAACTCTTTACAATTTTTTTTGTTTGTTTTTAAGCAGAAGATCTGCACAAGTAGGTTACAGATAGCTGAACCTGAAATGTCTGCAGTACTCTAAGTGCCAGCTTGCCTACACCTGAAATATAAGCAGCTTCATTGCTTAAACATAACCACATACCATTAAAAAAGCAACACGGCTAAATATCCCATTTGATAAGCACTCCACATTAGTTACTGTACAATGGGTCTTGAGATTATCCAAATACCATGGGATAAACAAGATTTCCAGATAAAAGAAGCCTGCCCAAAGGCTTTGAAGAGATTGAAATTGAATTGTCTGCAGCACAAGTGTTTAATTTAGTGGAAAATTTCAGCAGTCTTTGTATTTAAGAGAGTGAGTTTACTGAATCTAAATGCAGTGATCACTCGAAGTTTAAATCAATCCTTTCAACCTATTATAAAAAAAGACATTGTCCACACTCCTGAAAGCTGACAAAGGAAGCAATGCTTCCCATTTTCAAGAAAGCAGATACAGAACTTCTGAGTCAGGTATTTAACCTGGGGGGGCGGGGGGGGAAGACAAAGACACAGGACAAAGGTCATTTGCATCATCACTTAAGCTAGGTATAAAATTCCATTACATAACAAATAATTCCACATTAATTCACCTTCTCACAGCTCAGGCAACATAGGGGAGACAAGGCAGCCACGCTGTACATGCAGACCAGTGTCCAAGAAAAGAGCAACATCAAAAATTAAATACCCAAAACGCCACAGGGCTTTGATTCCAGCAAGCAATGTAAGGTTGCTTGTACAGATGAAGAAGCTTCCATGAACCTCTTGGACAAAAGCTGTTTAACAGGTAGAAGGCACTGGGGTCAGAAGGACTTGTCTTTGTACATGTTTTGGGGGCACCAGACCTGAGGTTTGCTGCAGGGTAATGAAGGCTGGTCTAGAAGACTACTTTCATATTGCCAACTTGCAAAGTTTAAAGGCATGGATTTTAATCAAGGGCAAATAAAATTGCACTGCCTGTTTGAGAGCTTGCACTCCAGGCCAAATCCAGCCCCCTGGAGCATGCAACTCTCCCTAAAAAAAGCAGGTTCTGCTCATGACAACTTATCTGCTGGCAGGCTTCATTTCCAAACAACCTGGCTTAAAGGCCATCAGGTACAAGACCCTGGGAGACAACAAAAAGAAGCATCTAGGTGATCCAAGCAGTATTTCCCACTTCCATTTCTCAGCAAGAAATAAGTGTTTCCTGCTTGCTTTGGTTTTATGTTCAGCTGAATTTTTGAGCAATTGTTAAAAGGTGCCAAAAGCTTATGGCAGGCAATTCCCATCTCTTGGAGTCTATATAAACATGCAACAATAAAACCTTTTCACTCTCTACTAAGGACAGCTATCTGCAGAGCACAACATGAGCCTTCAATTAAAGCAGGGTCAAACATGAGGCCGAGAGAGCCAACTACAGGACAGAACACCCAGGAAGCCTGGACTTCTGCCTGGGCAACTGGGAAAGAAGAGCAGAGATGCCCACGCTTCAAAGACAGCTTACACAGAAAAGGCAAGTGTAACAAAAACTTCAGAACAGAAAGCACGCCTCTGCCAACAACTCCATGAGAGTAGAAAAACAAACAAACAAACAAAACCTAAACAAAAGTAACAAACTGTTATTTGAGAACTGGATTTGTAACAGCTCAGACAAGAGATTTACACCTCCATGATAGCAGACAGAAACAGAAAAAGTAGTCACTGAGGGCAAAAAGCCCCGAATAATTAATAGTACTGGATTCCTGCCTGATTTTTTTTCAGCAATATTTACCACATCGACAATGAATAAAAATCCACAGAGTCACAACAAATTACAGGTGTGCTGTGTTTGGTAAGAGGTTATTTAAGTGACTAACAGGCTACAAGTTCACCCTATGTCCCCACACGATGCAGGAGGACCCAGAGCCTCAGCACCATTCATTAGAGACCACCTTTACAGGGGCTTTCACTCTTCTTTTTAACAGAGAAACCCTTTGCTGTACCTTGTGTACACTGGGACTGCCACACAACTTCCAGCTCATTTCCACCCTAAAGCATGAGGGCTTATCAGAAAGGCTCACTGATAATGATGCTTCCATTCCCTAGACTGTAGAGGGGGATCCCAAAGTAACATCCATTCAGGTGGAAAGCTCCTGCCTCACTTCACCTGCCTTTGAAGAACGGAGAAGAATCAGAAGCTGCTCAGTTCAGAAAAACAGGAGACACAAACATGCCACCCCCCCACCATGGAAATTGATGTCAATCTTTCCCAGCTTCAGTCCAAAATCCCCAAAGCAGACTGGCATCCTTCAGTTTGTCCAGGCATTTTGCAAATGTGCATGCTGAAATCCTTGTCTGAGTAGACTTAAAGTTTTAAGATTTAAACTTTCTAGTAGTCCCAATGTACAAGCTAAGAAAACCAGGGAGTGGATAGCAACTCAAGACTGAAACGTTGCAGAGCGAAAGAGATGTAGCTCCACCCCCCTCAAAATGCCTGGAGAAAATCCTTATTTCTCAGTCACTGGATCATGCTTCTCACTGCCTTAGAAAGTAAGGGGGGGTGATTTGGCTATGGACTTGAAGAGTGCACAGGCCTTATAGGCAAACACAGATTACCTCAAAAATGATCATTAAAAATATAAACATAATATACTGTTTCCCCCCCTTTTTTCTTTTTTAATCCACAGAGGGACTAACAGCTTATCAATCACTTGTATGACAACATATACAAATTCTAAAGATGCCCACCTTCAGGGATCTCCTAAATAAAAACTGAAACACGTAAGAGGCATTAAGAAATCATCATGTCACAAGGAAAAAGATGTTCAGCTCTCCAGGCAATGAAACCTTTGCTGGCATCATTTTTAATATGAATTACTAGTTATTCCTAAACTTGAACCATATTCCACACCTGTTGCACTTCTGACTTGCCAAGCCATGGCTGCACGTTTATGCCCAATCTGCTTGAAACAGCTTAAGACATGAACTGCAACTTTAAAAAAGAGAAATCAGCCTCATTCCCTGCTGTCACCTTAACGACTGAACACAGGTCAAGATGCCCTGAACACTTTTGTGTGTTTAAGCAGAAGACAACCCAAGGAAAACCTCAGCCACAGACAGCAACATTGCACTGCCAGCTTTCCCTGGCTTCCACAAGGCTACTGTACATATTGGGAATTTTGCCCTGGAGACAGAACCAATGCTTGTATCCAACACATCACTGCACTTTCAAGGAAAGCCAAGAAAAAGACACCCTGCATTCACCTGACTGAAATTAAAACATGGATCTCAAGCTAAGAGGAATCAACACCTCAGCCAGCATGTGAAAGAATCTTAAGATGGTAACACTGGTATTTCCAAAAATCTAAGGGATATGCTTCATAATTAATGATTTCTAAGTTTTGTTTGCTCCTTTTTGCTTATTCACAAGTATCTGCACTGGTGAAGTGAACAAGAAGCAGCCACTTGCCTCTACCACTATTCTCTCCTGCCCCTGAGGAAAATCAGTGTTGCACTGACTTAAGGCACTTCCCACTTTTGAAAAGCTAGTTACCATGGATTATTCAAAAAAATCACTCAAGCAGCACATGTAAGTAGCAGACAGGTAACAAAATTTCAGAGCCTGATCCAAAACAAAAACCCATTTCAAATACCTGCAGAAACAAGACAAACAAATATTTTTTTCATTTTCAATTTGCATCAGAGTAAACAACTAAATTTACCAAATAAACTATTACATTCAGCCTCTTTTTCTAATGCATTCCTCTGGATAGTTCATCAGGAACAGCAGACACAAGGATGAGATATCACAGAGTCTGAATATGTAGAGCATATCAGGCAAGACATCAGTGACAAGCACACAAAATGAATCCTTAAAGCCAGCCAAGATTTCTGAACAAAACAGTATCTCCAAAGAATAGCAGTTCTTCCTGGCTTCAGTTTGTTGCAGACAAAGGTTAAACATGGTCCTGTTAGGACCTATACAGATGGAAAAAACAGAACCAGAAAATTCAAGGAACTGTTAAGCAAATATATCCTAGACCTGCAATATTTTACTTCTTCACATCTTAAAATAGCCTGACAAAAATGGAATTGGCCACAACACTATGGAAATTTTCAAGTGGGACAAAAAGTAACCTACTTTATTTTATTAAAAAGAAAAACAGCATCTACGTACGAAAACCAAATGACAAGCTACATGCAAATTTCAGATTAAAATTCTCTACTTACATTTTTACAATATGGCTTGTCTACAAAAAAAAAAAAAGGCAGAGGCAGTAGGTAGCAATTTCCAAGTCTCCAAAATGTGGTTTATGTAACTGTTAAATTTAGATTAGGAAGCAAATTATCTTGAAAGGTCTCCAGGAAATGTAGTACAGTAAAACCATTTAAATAGGTCAGATTTCATAGTCAACTGCCAGGGAAATTACAAAATATGAATAGAGTTAATACAACCTTTCAAATAACTAGAGGAAGAGAGATCACTTGTGTTTGGGTTTTTTATTATTATTTTTTAATATCCTACCCAATCTCACAAAAAGGCTATATAAACTGGAAAAATACTCACTTAGAACCTGGTTTAGCAATATTTGCTACACCGAAAAGGTTTGAAAAGTTAAACAATTCACAGAAGAGGATGTTCAGCAAACAAAGTAACAACGTTAACAATTTTGTGATTGCTTTTTTATTTCACTCTAACCAGAAAATTCTTTAAAATTCATAGTGTACTCCTAGTCTACTCAAGAAGCCCATAACAGAGTGACCACATCTACCCTAGTCTCCCCTTAACTCCCAAAATAAAATAATGTATTATTTTCTGAAGACTGTTCAGGGCCGATCACAAAATAAAATTTTTCTTGCTACTATTTCATACTAAGTCTTGATTAACATAATGATCTGTAATTCAACAAAGGAGGAATGCATCAGTTTTTAGAAGCAGCAACACCAGCAACAGACAATGCCTTTGTCATTAGGCAAAAAATAATTGTAGCAAGCAAGAAAGTGCACATAACAGAAATCTGGCTAATAACATGGGTCTATATGAAACGCAGTAGCAACAAGACAGTCTCAAGCTCTGTCTTCCTTGTATGTTACCTCTTAATATAAAGCAATTTGGCAGCTGCCTCAAAACTACTGTAGGTTTAAAAATGAGAAGAAAAAAAAAATCCAAAATATCATATTCCAACATGACTTATCCCCTGAAATTATTAAATTCTGGACTGAAGTAATCTCATAGATCATAAAACTAGGATGAAGAAACGCCAAATATAATCACACATGCACATTCATTTGTGGATTATGGGCCAAAAGGGAACCCTGACATCATTTTGTGTGCCCTTCTACCATGATGATCCATCATTCAGTCTAGTGTGAAGTACTTAACGACCATCACTTTGCCTTCCAAGCATAAAAAGAGGGTAAGTGATGCTACTTCACATTTATAACATACTTTGATGACACAATAAAATACAGCACACCCCAAGAACCTTTCCTACCTTGAAAACGGAAGTACAGTTTTAGTTTCTGGGCACGCATCCACTCACTGACCCACTGCATGAGCAGGGGAGCAGATTGACACCAGAGGCCTTCTAAACTGCCTCACACCAGGCAGCTTGTTAAAAATCAGCAATCCTCAGAAGAACAAGTCACCAGCAACATGTGCAGTGCCACCATTACCTCAACAGAAACTCTCCAAGAGGCTATGAAGAAATTAAACTGCCCTGTCTTCCCAGTGCTTTCCTGACACCCAGCAGTGACTGAGCAGCCTTATTTTCATCTTTGAGGCAAGCTACACCTGTTGGCCTGTACACAGAGGAGCCAGGTGGGCCAGGCTTACATGGAAGTATTTCTGTCCATTAAACATGAAGTTTTAGCATTAGCATCCTGAAGACAATACTGATCTGCGCAGAGTCAATTAAAACAAAAATAAACAACATCAGACTGTCGTGAATTCAAGCAAATACACCACTGTGTATGCGGTTCTGAGCTACTCTCTGCTTCAGTCCTCATTATCAATTTTCTACTCCTGAACACAACACTGGTTTTATACCAGCTGTTTATCAACAGGACTATCATTTTCCTAAAACAGCAGCAGAGATTTGGACACACAAAATTATTTCCTTCAAAACACCATATTGCATTTGAATGGAAGTCTGCTTTTAATACAAAATAAAAAAAGGGAGAAAAAAATCACTTCCTTCCCTAGAACCACAACCAGTCTGGTGCTGCCTGGCACTGCTACACTTACACGCCTGAAGTGTGCTGTGCCTGGCTGCAGCCTGGTGAACACTCCTCACACCCACCTCCCACCTCCTCTCACCCTCCTCCTGGCATCACTCCCAGGCAGGGAAAAAGCTAAAATGAGGGTATACATCTGTCGGAAAGGGAGTCATGGCCCCCGGCAGGGTACTGTGCCTGCCCACCTCAGCCAAGTTCATCTCGTTGCTGTAGGTCCCCCTTCTGGGGCAGCAACAAAATCCCCAGCATGATGAAACAGGAAGCAAGCTCCCAGCGGAAAAGTCACAGCGATATCGAACACACAGGCACCACCCCCTGCTGAGGTGGCCAGCAGGACACTGTCAACAGAGGGAAGCCACTACAGCTCTCGCTTCCTCAGGTCAGCATCACACAAACTGTCTCTGGTCAGGCTGCTGGAACAACGCAGCAGCTAATTGATCCCTGAAGGAAACGCCCAGGAGGCAGGGCCAGCTCACACAGGGCCCTCTAACCGCACCGGCACCAAGGGCCATGGAGAGCACCAACCCCAGATACTCCTGCCCGGGAAGCTCATCTGCTCATAAGAGCCCTCAGCCGGGGACATGCAGTTATTGATCAAGTGCTGTTTTACATGGCGTCCTCGGAACAAAACTCACACCTGACTTAACACTAAGACATTAAAGAACCAAGGGACAAAAGAAGAAAAGAAAACCCCACAAGCCCACTTAGTTGCGCCGGTTTTGGAACAATTAAAAATTTTGGCACAATTAAAATGAAGCTAAGGACAACGTCTGCTTTGAAGAAAGACTGATGCGGATGCACTGCTACTAAAAATGGACCAGAACAGGTCATCACACCTTGTGCTAAGCCGGGCCAACAAGGGGCTGACTGCCCAGGGGGTTGGACACCCGAAGACAGCCACGTGTCCTGTATCTGCAAGGAGACTGCAGTCACAGGCACGCCAGGCACCGGCAAGAAATAGGAGCAGCACACGCTTCACCGACATGACTGAGCAGAAAAACCTCCGAGCGCTTAGCTGGGCTTTCTATTTTAAGAACTGGTATGATTCACGTTACCTTGGCTCTAAGTGTTTTTCAGTCTTCACCATATCTACCCTCATGATAAGCTCATATTAAGCAAGCACTGAAAGCCCTGACATTTCAGAGCTGCAGTGCAGAGCAGCCATACATCACGCCTGGAGCCTCCAGCACCAGCAGGCAGCTGCATCCAGGTCTCCCAAGCGCATATTCTGCGACCTTGCCACTCACTGCCCTTCCTGCTGGTGCACATGTGGAAACAAATAGAAGAAAAATCAGAAAAACCCGTGTGATGCACTAAGTCACTAAGCATTGTCCTGCTGTTGCACCGTGATGAAACTGCAGGGAGGGGGGAGATGAGGACAAAAGAAAACCCCACGGAAGTGTCACTACTTAATAGAAAATTCAGCAATAACCAGTGTTAGACTAGTTCAAATGAAGCCCACTTTGCCCCATCTGCCTGATGCTGCCAGCAGTCACCCACTTGCATCTTTCTCTGTTCTTCAGCTGCACTAATGCATGCTTTCATAACAAAATACAGGTGCAGGAACTAGTATTGCAGCTAGGATCACAGGCAGGAAATATTATCAAAGAAGGAAGGATCTAGAAATGTATGCGCTATTTCAGATTATGAAAAACAACTTTTCTATTAATAGCATAGGCAAAAGTTCTCATATCCTACAAAACACTTGCTTAAAATAATCATTTAATTTTTTGGTACTTGCTAATAAATGTATTGAAGTAGGTTTCACTGTTCTTGCTTTGTTCTTTCCAATTCTCAAAGTATCAACATCAACCTGCATTAAATATTTTATGTTTTGACTCATTTTTTTCTTGCTTATAACGCTTTGGAGAGGCTAACCACTTCACTGCAAAATTTTTTATCACCAACAAAACCTGAGGGATTGTAAAAGGCAGAAAACATCAATATGCATTCTTATACTCAAAGAAAGTAAGAACACAAATATTTTCCTACAGGAAACATTAAGTTGATAATTTCTTTCCTTATCCAACAAGAAATGGTTGTCATTTACAAGTTGAAATAAACAATCTGGACACTGAAGTTTTCCTCAAGTAAAAAGAGTGCACTGAGGGGATCATTGGATAGGAAAAATTAAAGGGCATGTACCGTCACAGCCAGAACTCTAAAAAGTATTTGGAATATTTCAAATCTCTGGCTGAATCCTACTACATTTTCTAGCATTTCACACAACATGTACATATGCGATTGCACTATTATTTTGGTTCTCCCATGTCAAAACATCACAGCATGAGAAAACCTCTATTATAAAGTTTCTTAAAATACTTTTTAGCTTAAAAAACCTTTTGAGGAGACAAAAAATCTGTCTTAATAACTAATGAATTAAAATTAATTTTAATGTCTGGTCAATTAAACTAACGTTATGTACTACAATCTGTAATATACAACACATCAAAGGATACTGGGGGTCTTTTAGTCGAAGAGATTTAAAATAGACTTGTAAAAATAAATACCATTTCAGATTTCTCTATACCATCAAACTGAGGTGGGGAGAAAAACATTATGAAAGAGATGCTGTGGTCAACTGACATTTGTCCACTTTATGTACAAAGTAGAGTAAAAAAAAGTATTTTTCTCTGTCATAACACGAGGTGCAGCAATACTAAATAAATAACAGACTTGTCCACTGGGGCTGATGTTACCCTGAAAAGAGGAAAGGATGATTGTATTTGCTCAAGGTTTCAAAAATATCACGTCTGGGAAAGCAGTCAAGAGATACATCCTGAAAACCACACAAGGTCCAATTTCTCATCAAATGGCCGAGCTGAAGCCAAAGTATTTTTATATTTTTTAATTAGGGGACACATTGATCAGGACTATTAACATTCCTCTAAATTCCTCCTTCCTCTTCTGTCCTGTGGAAATAAACAGGATTTAAATGAGTAAGATTAGACCATCACCATTCTACAGTTCCTAGTAGAAAGCATGTCCTTCTCAAGCTGTGCTGAAGCTGAGCTGATGGAGGTGGCTTTTTTGGCCCAGGAGAAAAGGTGTCAACCCACAGGGTGGATCACAGAGAACATGGGGACAGAAACAGGTAGACTCAAAGCAGAGTGTTCTCACACCTCTTTCCATTCCCTGAGGATAAGGAACTATCACAGCTGACCTTCCAAAGCTGCCAAGGTATGAGGTAGTGAGTCTGCTTCCAAAGCACATCTCTTGTCCACTCTGCACTCCTGTACTGGGAAGAATGGAAATGCCTACAAGCCATGGAAGGAGAGATGTGTTTCATGACATGTTTATTCATATGGTAAGGGCTACAAGATGCTGCAGCTGTTGCAACTGAAGCCCATGCTGTCAAGAGGAGTACTGAAATCTCTGCTAAGAAACAGGGAGGGAAAAGAGGTTCCAACTGAAAGTTCAACGATGAAACTGAACAAAACAAACAAAACCACTTCTATAGCAGCATCACTCTTAAGACTCCATGATGCAATGCAAAACCTGCAGTTGATAGTTTTTTACATGCAACTCCACCTGGTCAGGGATGTTTTCACAGGCCTGTAAAGAAGCTAAGAGAAGGCACAACCAAGCTTGTGCTTGGACTGGAGCAGAATAAAGCCACCCCAGACTCCGGCCATCCACCTCCCCAGCTCTGCAACACCAGAAGTGACTGGCTGTTCACACAGAAGCTGCGATCTGGGAGCAGATCACAGACCAGGCACGTGCAGCTGCTCCCTCAGACATCCCTGCCAGTGAGGCAGAGTGCTGTTGCCTATCCCAACCCAACTATGGTTTCCAGTTAATACATACGCTGCCACAGCACCTGCGGGACACTTCTAGAAGGTCTGAAGAAGATGAAAACACACACATTAATTGAATGTCTTTAAAAACAGGGTACTTGGGCATTCCAAATCACCTGCAGCAAACTACTGTAGGAGGAGAACAGCACAGAGAGCTGCAAGAGAGGCATCCTTCTGGGAAGGCCCAAGAGCAGCAGCAACCAGCACCGACACAAGCCTGGCTGGTTTCATTTGCTACACCCACTCAGCCACACAGAGAAAGCTTTATGGATGAGCAACATTAGTGGATCACTTTCAGGCTAAGTGCAAGGCAGTATCTTCTAGCTCCCCTCAACACCACTGGAGAAGTATTTGCAGAATGTGAACCCCCAACCCTAGAAAAGTCTGCCATGGCTTTAGGGTAAGAGATGAAACAGACTGAGACTATCTGTGAAAGGAGGATGCAGAAGAGGGGAGATCTGTTTTAAGTGGCAGAGAAGAAACAGGATGAAGAGGCTACTCACTGTTTCTCATGGCCCAGAAAGCAAGGGACACAAAAAATTACAGAAGAAATTTCAAGGGAAAGTAATTAAGTGAAGAAAAGAAAAAAAAAGTCATTATGTACAAAATGACTGAGAAACTCCATGCTAGGGATATTGTAGAGGTTGAATAGCAAACAGATTAAAGAAAACTAGGCAAAACGGAGAACAAGGGCTATTAAACACAATGTCATGTCAATCTGCTGGAAATCCCAAAACCAAAATTTTATAAGAAACAGAGTCAATAGAATTTTATAACGCTTTATTTCCCTAGGTGTCCACTGCTGATCATTATAGGAGACAGCAACTGGCCTAATTCAGTAAGGGAAATAATCTGAAACCAGACATACTCATAACTCATTATTCCTCTCTGTGCTATGGATTTCATTGTTTTTTTAATATATCACTTCCTAACCTGACCTCTGTGGACTACAGATCAGATGGGTGTCTGTAGGGCCATGATAAATATTGAAATGAGTATGTTTATCAGATGAAATTTTGATTATGATGAGCACAACCAGCAGAGATTCTGACACTTGACATACTGTTGCCCTAAAAGTTTGTTGATTGCTGTTCACGAAACTATTTTGGTTAAAATTATTATGTAAAAGATTAGATCATTCCCAGTATACTTGAGTTGCTGATTTTTAATTTATTTTTTTAAGGAGAAATCGAATAAACAGTTGTACAAATACAGCCTACATGCACATTAGGGCTCTATCCACTCAGGATTTTCTTTTGGGTTCTCTTCTATTCTGCAGATACTCAATCCCTTTAATAACTATACTTCCAATTCCATCTCTGAAGTTTAAGAATCCACTACACTTCCATTTTCTTACAACTTTCCAAATCTGGATAACTAACAGGGTTCTCATGTGATTCTTACAGGTTTATTATCTCAAACCTTTCCAAGATACACATCTGAAGTTATTCTGTCTCTCTCCTCTCTCATAGAGAAATAACCCAAATCCTCCAGGCAGCATTGTATTGCTGCATGCTTGAATTCTGCAAGCTAAATGCTTAAAAACCTACTTAAACTACTTAGAAAAACGTAACCATGCTTAAACTTTTGCCTGTAAAGCCTAAACAAGATAGTGATCCATCTCATCTGAGCCATTATGGTGAAATTTGTCTGAGGTCATCTCTTCTAACTGCAATGGCAAAGCACAATGCATGGTAGCCCTGCTAACAGTACAGAATCAGGTGGGAGGAGAGGCTGATGCTGGTTTTGTGTAGAAAAGAATTGCTAAGCCCTGACCCCTTGAAGACAAAGCCATAGTGCAAGAGTAGTCAAGGCCAAAGCTCTGTTTGCAGAAAATCAATGGGTTATGCACAATAGCAGCTGCACTCAGATGTTCACAGCTCAGCTGGAGTCTGTAGATCTGGTGTCTAAATTCAGAGTATTTGACGCTGAAAACTAGAAAAAAACCAAAAAAACAGTCCTCCCCTCCCCCCCACCTTTTTTAAAAATTTAAACAGTCAAAGCAGAAACAAGCTTTGAACTTAAATTCTTGAAATTGAGATGAGTGAATCCCTTCTCTTTGCCACTCCTTGTGATCTTTGGGAGCCAGCCAAATGGTTCAGCTTAGCTTCATTTTCCACATCAGTCCAAAAGTTGAATAAGTAATAAAACTTGCATGAGGAGAGGGCTTTATAATCACATTAGAGGCATGCAAGGGAGACCGGCTACCTCGGTTCACCGGGCAGCTTGAACAAGGCTTCATAATGAGGGACAGGTGTTGGCACCAATTAGGAACACTCAGCTCACCGCTGACATTGGCCCCTCAAAGCAATGACTGCACTTTAATCCTCTAAGCCACATAAAAGAAAAGCAGAGTGGGCAGACAAAAAAAAAATATCTAAAAGTGCCTCTGCAGAGGATTGAAATATTTTTGCTTACTTAAGGGAATAAAATAGAAGTGTCACAAAGCTGCAAAAAGTTCACTATGAAGTATCTTGAGTATATCAAGAATCTAAACCTTCTGCACATTTAATTTTAGGAAGGGTATCACCATGTATAGTATGCATTCATCACAACTATCACAATTTATATCCAGAAAAGAAGCACAGAATAAAAATGGGTTGAAGCAGCACGTGTAAATATTGAAGTAAGATAAAATTATTCCATCTATGCTTACCAGCATTTCAAGCATTATGGGATACATAAGAGATTTTAACTGAGATTATTAAGGAGTTCTGCAGGCTGAAACGTTACTGTTAATAGCTTCTTTTATGACTTCCTCCCCTTTAAAAGACTTTATACTCCTTTAAAAATTCAGAAAGCTTTCATTTAAAAGGTGATATCTGAAAGTTGAAGGTATATAGATTCAATTTACACATTGTAAACACCAACACACACATTTATTTATTTATTTTTAAGTATCAGTTCCTCCTTCACTTACATGCCAGGTCATGAGGTAGATGTTTTCGCTTCAGCTGATGACATCACAAGCTCCTAAAAAAATGAAAGGAGTGCTATTTAGGTAGTAGGAGTGATATCAGGCATTTCATGTTTGAGCTACAATTTAATTTTTGGCAAGTAAGTGAAGGGTGTATTATATTTTTATTGCAATTCTCCCAACCAAGTGATACATCCAGAATATAAAGCCTTAAAGTCCACAATTCTCATTTAATATATGGAAAAATTAAATGTATCAGCTATATGTGCACATACTATAAATGCAGTAAGTATTACAACTAAAACCAAATTTATAAGAATATTCTCAAAGTTGATTTTGCTATCCCTCTTAACATGAATGGGAAACAACTTCACCAATACCAACAAAATGAAATTTTAATTAGTATTTTCTCTATACTGTTTTGGGAATAGAAACACTTCAACACACACATTCAGATAGACGCATGCTTATTCAGCTGGCTTAAGGCATTGATTTCTCTTTATACACTGATTCTTTCTTCATTCAAGAGGGTCTTCTATGAACCATGCATGCTTATAAATTCATAGGAGGGCAAACAAAATAAGCATAGAGGGAAAGCTCCATGTGGCTCTTGATTTAATTCCTCACTACATTCCTCCAGACCTCTCCTTGACAATCCCGAATAGCTTAGCTTCCCTGGCAGGGATTCTGCTTACTCGCCCTTTTTAATCTAGTCCTGAGCCTTGAGCAATATTAAATCTGGGAATAGAAGGAATTTTTCCCTCCACCAACTGCCCGCATTCCCCTCCTGCACGATCAGACACAGGTATGTTTTGTGCCCTATTGTAACGCACGTGGCAAAGGCATTAAAGCCGTCACACCCAAGAGATGAGCTGCAGCACTCCTCAGGGATGTCAGCAGCCCGCCCCGTGCCTCGGAGCAAAAAGTCAACAAAAACAGGACAGCTACAAGCTGTGGTACAAAGTATTAGAGAGCAAAAATGCAAGTAAAAACCAAGGAAGCGGTAACTGCATACCCTGCCAGAATAAAAAGAGTAAGAAAAGGGGATACGACAATGTTTTTCTAACTGAAATCAGGCAGTTTCTGGCCAAAGTGTCAGCACCGTACTCTAACATTTACACTTCTCCACCCATCTGGAGTACAAGAAAAAGATACAACCACCCATCCAGTGAGGAGTGGCACACATCCCATTACTTATTACAACTATTGTTGCTCAACTTAGGCTGTGGCATCAAAGAAAAATATTTCCTTACAATCGCAGGGGAGGGAGGGGGGAAGGAGAATGGGAACACAATATATTACAGCTCCTGTGCGTTGACTGTGCAAAATTTTGAAGTTTTGGCTCTACTAATTTTCTTTGATTTGAAGTTTTGCCTTTGGGGGTTTTTCGTATTTGTGTATTTGGTGTTTTGTTATTTTGGGGGGCAGCAAAGGTGCTTGGTTGGTTTGGGAGTTCTTTTTGGTGGGGTTTTTTTGGTGGTTTTTTTTTTAATTTTCCTAGGTTCCTCTTCCCATGTTCCTGACACTCTCTGGCTAAACCCCACATGAAGCAACTAACTTTGAGCAACACAGGAAGATCTGTAGATCAAAGCAGTACCAGAGCCAAGGTTGTTGAAACATGAATCACACTACGTGGGTCGGGTTTTTAACTTGAGATAAGCAGATACACTCTGCCACCACACACACGGCCTGAAGCAATCCACAGGGTCCACAAGCATTTATGGGAGCCTCCCGTTTCCATGCAGAGGGACCCAGCTCAGGTGCAGCAGAAACACCTGACACACAGGCAGTGGGGGTGACAGAGGGGCTCACTTTTACAGCCCACTGCTGCTCTGCCTGGTACTACCCCGCCTGGTACTCTGCCTCTACCCTCCAGCTAAGAAATGCCAAGAGCCTCACCCACAAAACACACTGGAGGAGGGCGGGCAAGTGAAGAAAATAAGTAAATAATTAATAAATGGCTGGCTAAGTTTTCCAAACATGACTTTGACTGATTTTTTCTTATGACATATTTCATTATGGGATAATTCTTTAATGTCCCGATTGATCCCATTTAATATAAGTTTTCCATAGAAACACATGCAAAGCCCTGGCTGTGGCAGCTCAAATGGCATCATTAAAATGCAACACAGCCTACAACTTTTAAGTGTGAACAAAACCACAGCTTTTGCCTCCCAGCTGAACCACAAAACTAATATATTTTTGAACTCTTCATTAAAAACACATTTATTTGCTCAGTTAAATGCCAAGATGAACTTTGAAATACTGGAAGGTTCAACTAAATTTTTTTTTCTTTCTCTAATCCTTACAGTATAGAGTCATAATCTTCAGTCCCAACTTCACTTATTTCACAACCACGAACAAATATACAAAATGGGATAAAAAGTACACTTGCCCCCACAAAACACTGTTTCCCCCCCTTTTTTTTGAAAGCTAGTCTTAACATATTGATTGAGAAACATTAAATTAAGTCACCTCAAATTAATGATCAGGGGGTGCTTCCCCAACAGATTAAAAAAAATGGAAGTGTGTCAACCTCCCCATGAGCAGCAAGTTCAGGAGCAGGGTAAAGAAGGCACAGAAGATGCTCACCCTCCCCTCCACACAGACTGTGCCAACAGACTGCAAACTCCTAATCTCCAGGTGCATTTGAAAAAGTAATGGGTAAGCAACAGAAACTGTGGCATGAATAAATAGAAAAAAAAATTATAGGAACTAAAGGACAGTGTAGACACAGAAAACAAACTTAGAAATGCACAGTAGCTTTTCATAAATACTGCCTGGAAACTAAGCGTCACCAGGGAAAAAAGCATCAGCAAGATTTATTTCTTAAAATACAACTTTTAACAACAGAAGGCCACTTGGAACACAGATCTATTTTTGCAGTTATCACTACTGTTATACTATCGCTCTCTCTGTAATTTACCACAGTGCTTACCAACAGCCAAGCCACCAAAGCAAGAATTGTGCTGGTTGAAAACAGAGCTTCGTGCTTTTCTTGTCAACCATCCCACACACTGCACTGCCATTTGCAAAAACAGAGATGGTCGTAGAAAAAAGATCTGCCAGGGTCCTGAAAAAGGACAGCTAGACAGGACCAAGAACTCAGCCTCTGCATAACAGCCTCCCCAGCCTCTCCAGGGGAGCCCCTTCCATGCTGCATGATCCTTCCTGCCAGCAAGTTTGTCCCAGCACTTAAAGCACACATCTTCCCCCGTGCTGCTCAAGCCTTTACCAGGTCTCTCCCTGCACTGGGCCCTGATGATATCATCCTTTCCCTTTTTACACAGTTAACCTTATGTTTGAACACTAACTGAACTCTCTTGTCAGTACGTCCTTGTTTTTTCTCCAAACTAAATAAAAGTCTGCTTAAAGGACATGTTTTCTGCATTTCTGATTCTTCTAGTTGCTGCTTGTTGCACCACCTTTTCCAGGGCTGGCACACACAACCACTATGAAGTTGTGATGTCCAAATCTGGACAAAGTCTCCCAGCTGAATCCTTCCCTACACAGAAAAAGCTATTTTCTTTTGACAGAAAAACATCCTTTACTGTCACATGAGTTGCAGATAATAATTCTACATATAAACTCCAATGCATTTGCTTTTGCAACAGCATGACTGTTGCCTCGTGTCCTGGCTGTGAGCAGTTATTGCTGCTGGGCCCACTGCTCCCAGCCTGCAGGCGTGCAGCCAAACATAGGTGCTGAAGACAGAGCTACCCCTCCACACGACCTGCTCAGCCCCATCCAACCCCTCCTTTCCAGACTCCTTCTCCAATCTGTTAAGTAACTCAAGTTCAAAACATCTTCTCAAGTAGATGTGCAGCTCCATCCAGCTTGATTCAGGTATTGAATAAACAGAGTCCTCATTCCTTCACCCACATCATTAATAGCAAATATTAATTCACCTGTCTTGTTTGAAACTAATTAGCAATTATCCTCTCAGTTTTCTCAGCAGCTACAAACATTCCTCTGAGCATTTCAGGTAATCCATGCTTCCTTAGCTTGCTTCTGATAATACAGGTTGCCTGATAACTTGCATCACCTACTGTGCAATTCCTACCTCACAAATTACTTTCAAAACTGAATTAGAAAGCCGGTCTTGTGATGTTCCACATCTCCTTCTTCATAAATAATCCCAGCGATATAACACTGCTTAGATGGGAAAGGTATTAGAAAATCAGTTTATAATTTCCAGTTTTTTTACAGACTGTTTCAAATATCTAGCACACACAGACAGCTCCCCATGGACTACCAGTAACATCACACAGACCTCTTACAAAAGGCAGATCAAAATTTTAATACTACCAAGACAGCATCAGAAATAAAGCCAGTAGTTTTTGAGATTATAAATATAATATGAAGCAGGAAGGTAATGGTACTCCTTCCCTTGCAGTTCTGAAAAAATCATAATAGAACAAGTATCCAAATACCAAAACAGTATCCATTGTATTTAACTAAAGAGGTATTTCCAGGCAATACTTATACTACAGGGATTAGAGGTAGAAAAGAAAAAGTCAGTAAGCTTTAAGAAAAGTCTTATAAAATCCCTACAAAGTCTTTGTAGCAAACAGTGCAGGATTTTTGCTTGTAATAAACTGATTTGTTGTTTATTCTTCTTTATAAGCTTCTAAACAGTCCTAACTACAGTGAGTACTCTGCAGCTTCTCAGTTTTTATCTCTCTTCCGCACTGGCTTAGCCAACAAAGTAATTCAGTATAAATTCACAATTTCATTGTAAAAATCTAAAGATAGCCCATCTCACCTTAAGGTAGATCAGAGACACTGAAAGCATTTAGTAAAGCCTGCAACTCTCTAGTACCTTCACTTCTTTCCACTGTCACACAAATACTTCATGACACCTTTATGCAGCAGTGATTTAGTAATTCCCAGCAACCAATTAAAACTTGCTGGGAAAACAATTTCCCACAGCGGCTTACCCCACTTTCAGACAAACAATGCAGCAGGATGTCTAGAAGGATAGGTTTCATAAGGCAACTAACAAGTAACATCAAGACATTTTATGAAATGCTCTGAAGTCCTGGGCCCCAGGCACTCAGATGGTGACCCAACACAGCAGTTATTTAGTTTGTGTGTAGTGCCAACCATTCTGCAAAACACTCAAAACATCTTGCTGATTACTTGAAAATAATTGTTACACAACACAATTAACATATACATGCAAAAAACTGAGGCTGAAAAAATTGCCCTTACAGAGTAAAGCTACTAAGACCAACATAAACACAGGATTTAACTTACAAACACCTACTTTAAGATACAAAGTTGTTTACATTCTTCATATACAGGTAGGATATTAGAATTAGTCGAGCAAAAGCCTGGGTTTGTAAGAGATGAAATGTAATGGGATAAATTTAAGAAAAAAACCAAGAAGTTTAGGCTTAGCATTAAGGAAACATCCTGAGAGTCAGAACTGCTGACCCACATCCCCAGGGGGAGGATTGGAAGCTGCAGCCCTTGACGTTTAAACAAAGATTGGACAAGAGTCCTGGTTGCTGCGCTGCCAACACAACATGCTCCACAGAGCTCAGCTTTTCCCAACCCAGCCAGAGGGCAAGGCAACAATAAATGGGACTTGAGTATAAAGAGCTCTGCACAAAGTGGTTTGTTGGGACTGTCTGTGCTGAGGGCTGCACCTCACCATGCAGACACGGTACTGTGGAGCACAAGGACTGTGCATCAGCTACTCCACACAACTCATGAGTATCACTGCATGCTGGTGAGAACAAAGCAATCCCAGGTAGCTATTACACCATTCCATCTCTCTTCCCTACATCAGAGGCTGAAGGATATATATACACACACATAAATCCCTGCTGGATGCTATGGTGTACAGCTGCATGCAGGGACAGTTAGTGCACAGCAGCTCAGGTCCCGGCTCCTCTTTTGCAGGACAAAACATTAAGGAGACTTGTTACTTCAGCCTGGTGCAGGATGAATCTCTCTCTGAAGAGTGAGTATTCCCTGCAGCAGGACACACTTCAATGCAGAGGAATGTAGCAGAAAGAGAATACAAATGCATGAGGCAGAAGGCTGCAGTACAAGACCTAAACTGAGATAAAAATATAGACAGGAGGCTTCCTGATCCACAAAGCCTGGAATGGGGTACAGGCAGAAACAACAAAAGTATTTTGGCACTACCTACTATCAGGAACTTGAAAACAGGTCTTTGAGCCACAGAGTAGCAAAAACAAGCTATTTATGAGGATCTGAAGCAAAACAAAATAGATGCAGTTCTTGAGGAAGGAGAACATTACATGTCCTGCTGTTAGCCACAGCCACATGCTGGCCAGTCGGATTTTAAGTATCAACCCACTTCATTCGAGTTGTACCTCCTGTACTAAACAGATGTGCTCATGTGCATTTCCTGTAGCTGAGCAATGGCAGTACTGTTCCACGCTATTTTCTGAAGGGAGGTTCACACAAACATTTCAGAAGCAATAATCTAGATGACCTAGAAGCACTTTTTCCATAGCCAAATTCTATTATTGAATGCAACTATATTTGTACACAGTTAAGGACCTTTAGTGGGGATCTTAAAATAAGAAATAAAACTATTCAAGTGTGAGAACTTCTAAAGTATGGTAAGATAACAGATGTTATGTTTCTGATGGCACAGCTATGCCACTTCCATATTCTCCACAACAAGTCCCATGACCCCACCACACACAAGAGTCACAAATGCTCAAAGCAGTGTGTGGATCCTCCACACAATGACAATATAAAATATGAAGAGACATATTTAAACTTTGGACCAAAGTAATACCAAACTGTGCACTTCAATGCCTTCAAGCTACAGCTCTGGCTCTGGAACAAGAAACAGCAAACCCCACAAGGTTTTAACTCCCCATGCAGCAAATGGAAAGGTCTTTACAGAGGGATTCAAAGTGCCCAACACGTTCAAGACAGCCAGCTCAGACATCAAAAAGGGAATGATGCCAGAAATCTCTCCTCTCACAGATTCAACTACTCATTTGGAGTCCTGTAAATGGATACCTTCAGGAATCAGACACGTGCTTAGACCTTTCTTCCTCCTCTCCCCAGAAGCACTCTTCAGGCATCAAATTTGGCATCACGTAAGGTGTCAGCAGTTGCCACACCTGCAAAGGCTGTCCTTAGTTTTCACCCCATCTTCCCAGTCCTCCTCTCCTGTCCACAGTCTGCCCCAGTGCTTTCTCCTTTTTCCTCAAACCCTTTCCCTCACACAACTCTGCTGCTGCCTACCTACAGCATTCAAGTATCTATGGTCATTCCCATCACTTCACCTGAAGTAAAGTCTGTGCAAGCATTTCTTATCTATGTTGTGATATTTTGCTTCAACCATTTACTTGCAGGATGACCACCCACCAGTTGCTGGAGAGTGTCAGGAAGAGCTCGTGGCTCAAACTACCACCTGCCTTTACACAACGAATGAGCCTGCTGAGCCTCTGTTCCCATCCTGGTCAATGCAAGTAGGAAAAAAGGAAAATTACAAACAAAAAGATTGAGAATAATTTATGTCTGGATTACAGGAGGAAAGTTATCTTACAACTGGATGACGGTAGTCAAGACAAGATTTTGTCTCCTTTTCTGGATACATTAAGTTGTGATGCTCACCAACACACAACACAGGGATTCAGAGAGACTACAGAGCACATTCTTTCGAGTTTCTTCAACTGCTCCAGCTATGTGGAATTTGAGTAAATGTAGATATACTGAATACTCCTGGCCCTTAAGGGGGTCTCAGTGGCCACAGAAAAATAACCCTCATAAACAGCTCACCTCACATAAAACCATTTAGTCAGTATCTAACTGAATGACAGTTCCCAGAGGAAAAAAAAAGTGGGGGGGAGGGGAAAGAAAAGAGTAACAATGTTAACTTCACTTGATTATGACAGTGAGTTAAAGTACTTTTGACATCCTTTATCAAACTTGGGACACTGGTATTTGTGATTTTTCAAAAGGAAAGCCTCTCTGGTCTTTTATGGTCAGACATCACACCAGCACTCAAACTGTCACCTTCCCCTGCAAAGAAACTCCATAAATAAATAAAGCACCCAAGCTTTGCACTTAGACCGCAAAAACACAAGGCTTGGAGCACAATCAAATGACAATTAATGAAGCAGCATACACTAAAACACAGTAAACAAGACTTCATCAACTTCATCCTCTGTGGCTGCAAATCCCATAGCAGCAACCAAATATGACTTCTTCCTTGAAGATCATCTTAAATGGTCGGAAAGGGTTGTGTTGGGTTTTTTTTTACTGCTATGAAGGAGAAACTTGTGTCAATCCTTTTCCAAAGTCATTCCCACTCAGACAAAACACATGACAAGCTCTGAGAAACAAGCAGGGAAACTTTGGTCTTGGTGGAGTCAATGGGAATTAAAGCCAGTGCCAAAACAAAGCCAGAAATGAGCAAAATATTTATCTGATGAATTTATAAGCAGAATTCCTAAATGACAAAACTGAGTTAATTTCTCCTTAAAATCTCCTGATGCAAATATATTGGGGAAAGGTGGGAGGTTGCAAGATCAAGTTGCAATGCAAGAAAACTATTCCTTTTTTAAAGCACCCACTGTCAGAAAAATTTACTGTCAAAAGGAAAAACCTTTAACAGAATTGTCTAAAATATTTAGACCTTTCTGATTTCTTGTAGTTCATTAACGTTAGACTTCCGCTATGCAAAGCTGTCGCTTTTATGGAGGCAAAACTTCTGATATTGTTTAACAAGGGATAAAACTAGACTTGGATACTCTCCCACCCACGTCGTTACGGATGGGCTTTCACCAGTTCCAAGGAGGATAGCAGGTAACAGTGCCCTTCACAATACACTGGCATTAAAAAAAAAAAGAAAACTTGCCTTAATAGGTTTGCTCCCTCAGAGTTTTACATTACTTCTGCTTACCTGAAGCACAAAAACCTCTATAATCCTGTCAGACCTGGAAAGCTCAAAAGCAGAAGCAAACAAAGGAGCTGAGCTTTTTCTCCTTCGAGAATTGCCATCATGCAGTTAAATCCACAATCTGACTGATTAAATCCCTACGAGCCTATAAGAGACCACAAATAGGCAGAGGTGCCAGAGTACCCTAATGTGACATTAAAACCTCTAGAAGATAGATCTAAGATACTTTGTTATGGACAAAGGAATCTGGTACTGGAGTGAAGCTGGCTCAACTTGTACAGCCCTTGTGCAAAGGCTGACACTACTGCCACTTCTTCAGAATTCGTTGTACGTGACCAGTCGGACCAATATAACAGAGTTACACCAGAGCAACACCTTCAAACTGTTATGAAAGCTGACTTCTTTGATAGAATGAGCTTAGTACAGATTCCCTAAAATTATTTAAAGGGGGAAAGAAAAAAAATCATTTTGACAAAAAAATTATCATAGGGTAGAAAAGGGTTAAAAAGGATTTGATACCTTATAAATAACCAGGATGCATTTAAATGTTTTAAAAGTTACTCCACTAAACCAATGCTTTGCCACTGTCTCGCTTTTTCTAGCAGTTCCTCCTTGTATAAAATTAAGTTTGTTTTGAAACACTCTTATAATCTGTACCAAAATACATACAGTTGCTGATGTGTGTTTAAGTCAAACATAAAGATTTAACTTCCTTAACCAAGCATAATTTACCTATGTACAGGCAAAAAACACAGAAGGGTTTTTTGTTAAACAGCAGCTAAATAGTCATCACGCCAATATCAGTATTCACCAGAAAAAAAGTTTTATATCACAAACATTTCTTTTAACGAATTTTTAAAAATACAACTTGAATTTTCAGTTCATGGTGGTTTTGTACATACACATATGTAAACCCCCACAACTGTAGCAGCCACGAAAAATAAAGCCTCTCATAAAAACACAGGTGAAGGAAAAGGCCCCCTTTATCGGACTGAACAAACTTACAGAAAAAAAAACCAAACCAACAAGTCTGCCAAAATACTTTCAGGTCGACTGCAAATAATCTAGAAATCCATACTGTCTGTAGTCTGGTACAGGAGACAAATTTAATTCAACCTAGATGATTTATAGGGTCCCAAGAAGACTGTGAGACACTCACTGGAAACACTGTTTTCTCCAATAACAAGGAAAAAGTTGGAAAGTTAAGTCAAAAAGAAGAGGGGACAGCCAAAGAGAGTCTACAAAAGCATCAAAGACATGGATGGCTGAGAGAGATAAGTAAGGACTACAAATCACACTGAAGTTCTCATCTGCAATTGAGGCTTTATTTTCTTTCTTTTTTACATTTCTTCAGACTTTTTTCTCTCTCTTAACCCATTCATACTTCAAAAATGGACTGATTCAAATGTGGAAGTCAAGTACACTGAAGTGAACACACAGAAAAAAAAAGTAGTTCAATAATCTTAAAAAGGAAGTGAAATGGCACCTGCAAAAGCTACTAAGTTCCAGTAACCTAAATTAATGCACATCCCTGTTTGCTGTTACGTATAGAGGCTTCTGAAAATCTAGAACAAGTACATAGAAGATGCCAAACAAAGGATCTAAGACTGCACTTAAGCCAGATTAATCCACGTAATGGGAGTCACGGGGCTCTGACTGATACTGAGCTGACTGGCAGGAGTGTAAGCTTTCTAATAACTTATGTCCCACCTTCTGAAGTTTTATGGCATTTACAGAGGAAGAGAAATGAAAACATCATGCATCAGATCCATATGTACTCAGTTTTAAGCAACAAAGGAGGGACTACTAAGAATACCACGTACTGAAACAAAGTAACTTTTAATCTCTTCTTTCATGGAGTTCAGGGCAGAGTCCCATTTTCTACAGTACTGTCCCACAGATATTCTGTCTCTGCACAGGTCTATAAAACCAAATAAAGCAAGTCAGATCTCCATCAAAACTGCAGAAACACGCGTGAATGTAGCCTGCCAGTCACTGGCAAAATCTCATTCAGTTGCCATTGCAAGTAAACTCTTTGTACACTAGCTGTATAAGTAAGTATTTGGATCAATATGTTTACTACTAACTTCAACAAACTCAGGCATCTGAAAATTATCTAAATAAAGAAAAACTTTCACAATTTCCATAAAATATCACTGGAAATTATAGTATGATACATTAAAAAGTACAAAACTACAAGAACTGAAATGAAGCCACCTGAGTTTATGGACACCAGCTGCAAAGGGCATACAAAATCATTTTGCATCATTTCTATTTCTATAAAAATATGGAATAATTTCATCCCACAGGTTTTTCATCTTTTTCTTTTTTGACCCAAAAAAGTGAACAAGCACTAACCAAAGAAAGTTAAGAAAATTAGTATCTGTAGTACAGGCATAACATTTTGAAAAAATAACTTCCATAAAAGAATCAGTACCATAAGCAGAAGTGATTTTTACTTCCTAGGTATGCCAACCCACTACAACATTGTTGTTCATAAACATGTATCTTATATTAAGATCAACTTTTTGGTTCCTCCCTCACTCTTAGCACATTCTGTTACAGAGCTTCAAGTTCAAATTTGTCAAGCAAAAAGCTTCACTTACTTAAGATTGCTCATTTCATGCTACAGTGGAAATGATTACGTTGTTAACATAAGGAAGACTGCAACTTCATTATCAAGTTTGAGTATCTCCCTCTCAGTTGCTTAAATGACAGGCAATTTGATTTTTGTAAAAAACCGTAACTGCTCTTGAATTAGGCCCAAGCCAAAGAGTAGCTAGAACTCCCCCAAACAAGGTTAACGATACCAAAGCACAGCACCAACACTGACAACCAGAGCCCTTCCCTTTTCAGAGCACGGGTCAGCAGTTCTTGAAAAAAAAAAAAAAAAACCAACGACAAACAAAAAACTAACATAAGCTATTATCTGTGCTTGAAATGAGCATTTTTTTCTCCCTCCTATCAAACAACACCTAAACAAGTTTACACTGCACTGCAGAGTAATCACTCGTTATCACTATTTCAGTCACTATTTTCCTGCTGGGAAAAGAGTCTATTTGTAAGAAAGCAGGAAGAGGAGTACCACTTTATTACTGCTCTTTCTATCCAAGTATTAATAAGAGTGGGAGAGGTATTACTCCTACCTCTCTGCTGAGGCTCCTCCTCGCCAGATAATTGCTGAGCCTAACATTTTCCTGTGTGTCTCTAACACGTTCACATACTGCGTATTTCAGCTCCACAAGGTCTTTGGCTGTTTTTTTCATTAAAGCCAAAATCTCAGCAGGACATGGGCATTATTTCCTATGATGAGTCCTCTACAGCCACCTTGATATCAAGGCCTGCAAATTAACACTGAGAGAATATTAAAATAAATACAAGCAGTTAAAAGCAGAACAAATAAAGAGAATTAAACAACACAGAGTCCCACTAGGGACGCTTCCTCCCTTAACAGGGTACACATTTCTCCTATACACTTTTGTATCCAGCAGTTCAAGAGGTCAGGTTTTCTGCATGTCAGCAGACAGAAAATACTAACATTTTATTCTGCTATATTTGATATGTAGGGGAAGATTAAACATTTGCACACTAAAAGTAATAATTTTCTCAATACCAGCATGGTCCATAGAGGAAGCATTATTTAAAAACTGTCTGGTCTGTTAAACCAATACTTACATTTTTTAAGTGGTATGAATGAAAGCTCATAGTTTAGTTATGGTTTTCAAGCGCTTATGAACAGCCATGTTACTGCAACTTTTGTCTAACACTTGTAGTAAATCCATCTTTTATCTACATATTTAAAGAATTTCAGTCGTACAGTATTACGTGATAAATTATGTGGCACAATTAACAGACAGCACCCAGGCAGAACTTCTCCTATGCAGTTCTCCTCTCACTATTCTGTCATCAAGCCAACAGCATATTCCAAAACAAGAACTGCCTGAAAATTTAAACACAGCTTGGAAAACCCTCCATAACACAGTCACACAAAAGTAACTGTTTCCAATAAATGTTCCTGGTCAGTTGTTTCACATTGCAGTGCCCGGTGTGTGGGGTACCACTCCTCCCTTTGGAGGATCTCAGGCATCCCAGCCTCTACTCACCCACTGCACTGCGCTAACCCTCGGAAGCTGTTGGAGTTGCTGTGCACCAAACCACTTGTGCAGGCATGAAACTGCTCTCTAGGACGTGACCAAGAGCCTGAGCCTTTCACCAGCAAAGGCTATCAACAGTCAGGAGCTTTAAGCAGGTAAGACAGACCCTCAGAAAATGTTCAAGCAAGAACTTTTAAGAGCAAGGTGGGAAAAAAGGAAAAAGGAAAGAAAGGGGGCTGGGGGAAGCCCTGAACAGTAGATTAGCAAAATAATACATAATTCCCTCAACACTGTGTGACAAGCATATTCAGTTTAGCAACCAGTCAAGCATGTGTATAAACCTGTTCTTTAACATCTCCTAGAGCTCTAATTAAAACACAAAGAGGCATTAACGACACAATATGTTACGTTCACCATTCAATTCAATAATCAAGAAACACAGCTCTTTAATCTAATGATGTAACAGGTGTACTTTGAAGAAGAAAAGCACTCCAAAGTTTTCAAACAAAGTTTAACAAGCTAAGGCAAGCACCCCATCATTTAATCCAGGAGAAAGTTATAACAAATAGCATCAGCAGTCACGAGCTTATCCTCCCACCTTCTCCTGCTTCTCCAAAGAGGGCGACTAAGCAAGTGCCAGTGGAGCCTCCGCAGTCATGCTCACAGCTCGGGGTCTCTTCCATTCCTTTAAATCCGAATAAAGCCTGCATTACAGCTCTACAAATGCAGGAGCTTTCATTAGGTCCAAGACCACACATCCCAGACTGCTCTAATCCCCAAATTCTGGGTCTCCTACACACTGAAATAAGATATTAAATGTTGGAAAAGTTCAGATGTCATCTAGAAAAGGGTAACTCGGAAGCAAATGAATATGAAAGAGTGAACAGCCCAGGGAAACAGGGAGGTGCTTGGTAATTATATCGGCATCTTTCCACAGAAGGCAACACCCAGACTGTCACATTACACTTCTGAAACTTATTTGCCAGATACCTTCTTGTAGTCAAAATAAGTGGAAGAATCAATAAAAATAGTATCTATAGGCACACCTTTTAGGGGTTCTGAACATCAGATGTGCAGTTGTAGCTAGAAGATAGCATAAAGAAAAGTAATTTTAAAGTGACAGGTGTAACTGATCATTTAACATGAATAAATATAAAAGAAATCAGTGCTCACATTCTTTTTATTAGCAGCATTAGATTAAAATAAGCTATGTGCTAAAATGCAAAATTTCATATAGTTATCTCACTTTTCAGAGGCGCCATAAAGCCCTACAGATCTCCAGCATCTCCCACTCCCACCTGACCCAGCCTCCGCCAGCACAAAACCTGCCAGGGCCTTGACATAACATTTTGTATATCAGCTCTTCAAGATGCAAATAGCATCTGTTGGCTTCCATTACATAAATACCCCTGATAAGAGCTATTATTAACTTGTTAGTTTCCATTTTAAGTAAAGTATGTAAAAATTGTATTTATGTCTCCAATTACATGAAGCCTCAAGAGTTATAGGCACTTCATATCTTCAGAAAAGAGAAACACCACACAGTTGCAGAGATTCCCCTCTCCATAGAATTGAAAAGCCCCCCCCAAGTCCCCTTAGCTATAGCTCCCACAAAAACTGGGAGTGGAGAGATTAAGCAGCACATGCAAACAGCAAGTTTTGACTCAGTCCATTTCTGTCCGTAATGAAAGAAGTCACCGAGCAAGACACAATATTACCACTGATCCAGACAAAACAGTAAACTTTTGGTTATAAAATGCATTGAGAGAATGATACCTGTACTTAACAGAGTATTAACTTCTAAATTTCAGTTGAATACAACATTCTTTGCAAATGAATTGCCTGGTATTTTCTGAAGAGTGGGCATAACATTGCACCATCAAACCCATTCAAGTAATAGCCCCCCAAACCACATATCAACTTCTAAACAGACTTCTAGGGACGAAAGGAGAAAGGCAAACCACAGAAACAGATGTTTACATGACATTTCCATCCGTGGATGATAAAAGATGCACTACAGAAATGGGTGCACATTCCTTCTCCAGATACATCTCATATCTTGACAAGCTAACCAAAAATATGCAGACACCACGCCCCACTCCTCACCCAGTGGGGCACGATGGTCAGAAATTAAATTCAAATATTGAAATAAGCTACCTAAATACACCACAGGGAACACTGTAGGAGTGTTTCAAACTAAAGGCAGCTTGTACAAGGTTTAACTTCACTTCTCCCCATCAGGTCTAACAAATCCAGCCATTTTCACCAAGGCCTTAAGACACTTGACATCACACTAGCCAAGAGTTGAGGGCACCAGCCAAGACATGCTCCAGGCCAGCTGCAGCAAGTTCTTGGGAAAAATGCTCTACAGCATTCAGCATGTGGTAGCTACTACGGTGACCACACACACCTGTTTCTGCCCATGTGTATATACATATAAAACTGTACAGGTAAAAACAATACTCAATTGTAGGTAAGAAGCCTTCATGTAAACTCTTCTCCATAAGTGAATCACCCAGGTCTATAAAAACTATGTGTATTTTGAAAATCAAAACAAAAAGCCCACAACAATCCCAGGTATCCCAATAAATCCCAAACACAAACTTCCTGATTTTCTGCTGCTGAGAGGAAGTCCACAGAACCGCAGAGAAGAAAACAGCTGCGTTTATTCCATCACTACACTGAGATCTATCTATCTATCTATCTATCTATCTATCTATCTATCCCAGGCTCTTACATTCACAGAGGATTTTCATGGTTTTAATGAGATCCCAAATGAACATGCATCCTTGCCAATAAATGCCACTGCATATGTTCCTACATGAGTTCTCTGCAAACCTCTGCAGGTTATCTGCTACATGTACATAACACAAATAAAACAAAAAAAGACCTACAGTCAGACCCAACTCAGAGGAATTTCTCCTGCTGGGGGAGGGAGGCTTGTTCTGTAAAAGGACCCTGGAAGGAGGAAACATCAAACAAAGGACAGGTAATAGAAACGGTTCTGCTATTTTGATTACTTTTACTGCATCTAAAGTCCAAGTTTTGCAAAGAAAGCTTTCTTCTCCTCCTCTCTGCAATAAAAACAGGGCATGTCACGTCTAGTCTGAAAAGAGGTCGTAAGTTCAGTTAAAAAAAACCAAAAACCAACACAAACTTTAGATCCTAACAGTACTAGTTTGCTTTTACTTTGAAAAGGTACGTTCTTAACTAAAGCAACTTCAAATTGCATTCTCCCCCTTTAGTAAGTGCAGGTAAAGGCTTTTCTAATGTCTCCTTAAGGAACTCTGTGGCAAGCTTGAAAGTTATACAAACGTACCTTCATCCAGGTCACCCTTGCCGGCCTAGGGCTCTCACATTTTCAAGCTAGCTCTTTAACCATTATTATGATGCAGCCTCACTTCGTAGAGAGGAGCAGATGTGCTTGAGATGCTCTACAGAACAGCCCACAACAAGCACCGACCTGATGTAAAAAGTTGGCTGCTGATTAAGCATCCTGCAAGCAAGCATCAGGACAAAATAAATTTCTCTTAATCTTTTCGTTTTAGTGCAAAGGCTCTTTCACATTAACCGAGAGGTACAACAGCTTTTAAGTATCTAGTGTGTAGTAACTGAAGGTTTTCTAATCGCAACTGGATGTTGTCTTCAGCATCCCTTTTCTCCTGAACATGAAAAAAAGCATAGGGCTTTGAGGCACAGTGCAAATTTACTGATATTTTAATAAAAATACACAGTCACTCATTATAACAATTTGCAAACAATAGCTGAACTCCTCAAAAAACTACAAATGCTTTTTATAAAATAACTCCAGTTCAGAGACGGGAAAAAGTGTCCTTTATTTTCCTGTTAAGATGCATTTTAGGGTGCCCTGTACCAAATTCTCCCATTAATCACTCCATTGTTATTTGCAAGTGTTACTTTCTCTACATCCCCGGCCGCGGTACATCCGTAGAACGAAGCCATGCCTTTGCAGAGCGATGAGCAGCATTAAAGCAAACACCATGCAGAGGAGGAAGGTTCGATCTGGAGAAGCGAAGACGGGACCTTCCCGCTCCTCTCCCTACAGGCACAGGGGGCACTGGGGCGCCAT
The DNA here is from genome assembly GCA_026261815.1 of Monarcha castaneiventris obscurior. Classification (NCBI taxonomy): domain Eukaryota; kingdom Metazoa; phylum Chordata; class Aves; order Passeriformes; family Monarchidae; genus Monarcha; species Monarcha castaneiventris. The sequence continues at coordinate 16,429,476 of JAMPIT010000566.1, forward strand.
CCGCCCCCGCCGCTCAGGAAAAAACTTACCTTGGCGGCGCGGCCGGGCAGGCGGGAGGGCTGCGCTAGCGCTTCATTGTCAAACTCAGTTCTAGCAAGTTCCTCGACATACCGGCGGAGCGGTGCTCGGCGGCGGACAAGCGCCCGGCTGTCTGTCTGTCTGTCTGCCCGCCCGCCAGCCACGCCCAGCCGCGCTCCGCAGGGCCCCGCCGGCTCGGGCACCGCCGGGTCGCCGCCTCTCCGGGCTGCGGCGAACAAAAGGGCGCTTGGCCGGGGGCCGCCCAGCCCCTGCCGCCCCCCGCGGGCGCAGCGCCCGCCCGGCTTCGGAGCCGCCGCAACTTTTCCCTCCGGACGCGGCCGGGGCCGCAGCGCCCACGCCGGACGGGCCGCCCGCCGCGCTGCCCGCCCGCCGCCCCCGGCGCGGCTCCGCGCTCCCCGCCGGCGCCCCACGTACCCGCAGCGCCCGCCGCCTCTTCCCCCGCCTCCCTCCTGCCCGGCCTTGGCGCCAAACGCCGCCGCCGCAGGCCCGGCGCCTCCCCCGCACAGGCCCGGCCCGGCGCGGCGGCCCCGGCGCCCGCCCCCCGCCCCGCCTCCATGCGGGCAGCCCGGGCCGCGCTCACCTCCCGCCGCCGGCCCGGCCCGGCGCGCCGCCGCCTCCTCCCGCCCTGCTCGCTGGCGTGGGCGGCCGCGGCCGTCAGGGCTGGCGCTCCCGCCGCGGCGGCGGCTCCTGCTGCGGGTGCTGCTGGTGCCGTCCCGCGCCGGCGCGCATCGCCCCCGCCCGCCCGCCCGGGCCCGTGGCCGGCGGCGGCTCCCGCCCTGCGTGCCGGCTGCTCGGCGCGCCCGCAGCCCGGCCCGCTCCTCCTCCGGCGGCGGCGGCCGCACAAGAGCCCTATTGTATTATTGACACTGCTGGGCTCCAGGCCCCGCCTCTTCCCCTTCCCTCCCTGCCCGCGCCGGGCCTTCCTGCCAGCTGCGCCGGCAGAGCCGCCCCCCGCCCGGAGAGCGAGCGGGAAGCGGGCGGCGGGGAAGGAAGAAGGGCAGCGTTTCTGGTGAGGGTGTGCAGCGCATGTCCTGTGAGGAGCGGCTGAGGGAGCTGGGGGTGTTCAGCCTGGAGAAGAGGTGGCTCAGGGGTGACCTTAGAGCTCTCTACAGCCTCCTGAAAGGCGGCTGTAGCCAGGTGGGGGTCGGTCCCTTCTCCCAGGCGACAGGACAAGAGGGCACAGTCTAAAACTGTGACGGGAGGTTTAGGTCGGACATGAGGAAGAATTTTTCCACAGAAAGGGCGATTAGATATCGGAATGGGCTGCCCTGGGAGATGGTGGAGTCACCGTCCCTGGATGTGTTTAAAGGAAAGACTGGACATGGCACTTTGTGCTATAGTCTAGTTGACAGGGTGACGTTTGGTCATGGGTTGGACTCGATGCTCCAAGGGGTCTTTCCAACCTAATTGATTCTGTGAAGGAGCTGGAAGGGAAGGCCGCAGTCTCAGCTCTTCCAGTGGGTGTCAGGGGCTGAGAGGGGAGAACAATATCTGAAACCAGGTGAGAGACAGGAGCTGGCTCCCACCGCTCCTGGGTGTTACTTTTCCCTTTGAGGTGCCAGTTCAGAAGATGAGCCAAGGGGCAATGCCTGGTCTGCATCCCTGAAGCCACTGGCTACTGAGACTCAGCTTTGGACTGGGCAGCTGGTGGCAGGGACAGAGGTGGCCAGGCACCTCACCACATCCCTCTTACCTTCCAGCAGCTTCTGAGGGCACAGCACACCCATCTCAGCCCAGTCCAGCATTAAATTGAGAATATATTGCCTAAGTGGCACAATTTGTAAAATAATGAGCATGAAGTTTACCTTAGGGCAGCTTTTAGCCAGCTATCAGTGTTAAATCATTCAGCCCATGACACTGAAACAACATTAGGTAGGAAGCACAGTAGGAAGCATCAGAATAAAGGAAACAGCGGCAAAAATTCAGCAAACCTCCTCCGTTGTTACACCCCACACCCACACTCATTTCCCATACTGCTATTACCAAGTATTGCTTGCGTCATACACTCTGGAAACCCCTTTTGCCTTCCTTACTAGCAGGACTGCTGCAGAGTCTTAGCTGGAGATCATCCTTCGGCTGCTGCAGCCCCATTTCTCCATGCACACAGTAACTGAAGCATGGAAGGGCTATGAAAACTTGGCAGAGAAAGAAATGGAACCTGGGGTACAGGTCTTCTCTCGAGGCCAAGCACAGAGAAGAAACAGCAAGATTATAATGAGTACAAAGGAGAAAAAAGAAGAGATAAGCAGCAAACACAGAAAGCATTAATTGGCATGCCTGAGCTGCATTTCTACAATGTTTCCTGACAGCAGCTGAAAGATGAGGAGAAACAGATCATAAGAAAGGAGGCACTGATTCAGCCAAATGTTCCCTCTAGCTCAACCTAGCCTCCCACCTGCTCTACGAAGTCACAGGCACCTCGCACTGACTTCCTCTTGGCCCATGTGGGCATCCACAGTAAGATACTTCCCCTGAGTACTCTACAAGCCTCCAAGTACTTAATCACATTTCCCAAGCAGTATGTGGAGCATCTGTTTAGTAACCCTCAACAAATCATTTCTCCAAGTACTTGTCCAAGTCAGCTCTCACTGAATTCATGTAGGCTTCTGACTGTAAATCACTGCTGGCAAGGAATTCCATGCATCTACTACCTGCTGCAAAAAGAAAAAATGAAAGTCTTTTTTCTTTTGAGTAACTGGTTAATATTCCTGAGTGTAATATAGCTTTCTACAAATGCAGTTTGACCACAACTAAACAGCACTACTGACACGTGTGACTTCCTTCACACACCAGCAATCACCTCATTTGCCTTCATTTACCTGCCAGAAAAGCACTCTGAGCAGCGTCAGAAAACCACAATATTGAGTAAAACACCAAGAATGCTCCCCCTACCACCACCACTTGTGGAATCCTCTATATCAAACCAGGTGGACCAGGCAGCAGGGCAGGCAATATTGAATTTTAGACAAGAGATTTGAAGTCCAAAATGAAGGGAATTCAGAGTGATAAAACCAAGTTCATGTACTAAAGACCTGTTTTCTAGTCATAAATAAAGTCTGGTTGAGTTAAACTAAACAAAAACCATTTTCAAGTACCAATATCTTCATTAGGATTTCAGAACAATTTCTGTTTTTTCTGAGTTCATGAAACCTGCTTAATAGAGTATATATACATATACACACACACATATACATATATAGTGTTTAAAGTACCCATCATTCTGAAGGACAATAGAGAATGTATATTCCCAACAGTGAAGGAAACATCCCTACAAGAAGTTTCCTGCCACATTACTTTATATATGAATGACATCATCAGAAGCAGATGCAGCCCAGCCCAGGAAAGGTGTTTAGCAGCTATCTTCATTTCCCATGTCTGGGATCATACACACCTCCCTACACTGGCTGTCACATGTCAGGAGAAGATTATATCCAAGCCTCTAATTCTTTAGTAAATCCACAGCTGTACATGGTGGGCTCATAGCCAAAAGATAAATGACATAGGAAAACCCATATCAGAAAGTCTGTGGGGCTACAAATTTCAATAAATGCTTTACATTCACGGTGTATTTCTATAGGAACACCAAGCAAGATGAGTAAATAGGAAGCAGATTGTACACTTTTGTTCTTTTTAAAGACATATGCAACAAAGTTTCAACATTTGTTCTCGAAAGGATGAACTGCAGATGCTCTTATGCACCTAGAGAATATAAGGAATTTACAAAGCCAGATGTTAACATGTTGATAAACTGTAGCACAAACAGGAAGTCTTCCAAAGGGCAGAATGATCTGTAACTAGAAGAGGTATGATTGGGATAAAATAATGTATGCATGTATACCATACCCAAGTTGAACCAAGTCCTAATTCAGCTGTACAAAAGCTGCCTGTGGTATATTAGGATATTAAGAAAATTACACTGAAGTAGCGTTTAGCATTTGAGAAGATGGTCATGCAGAGTTTAACATGGATCTGAGCCACAAAAGAAGCACTTCTAACTGAAATACCTACAAGTACTCCAGTGAATTTCAACAACAACAATAAAAAGTACTTTTTTTATACTGATCAGATGCCAGAGAAGCAAAAGACAAGAATGTCACAGAGTAGTAGTCAGGGGAAATAAGCATTGGAAAGGCCTCATAAGTTAATTCAAACCCCTTACCTCCAAGTCTTTGTGGCATTCCCAGGCTGCACATAGAAGCCTCCATGGCCAGCAATTCTAGTTGACTCTGATAAAAGAAATACACAGATACCAAAGCCTGGTATACCACTTTTCTCTGAAATGTGTAGATGCTGCATAAAACTCCCTCCATCAGCAGAGTGGATACCATTGATGAAACCTTGATACAATGTCCTTGAAACCAGAGCAAGCATTGGCAGTTACTGGCAAGAGACAGAAAAGCTTAACACCTTTATTTTCCTTTCACAATGAGCAAAATTATTTAACTGTTACCATAAAGCACAAACATGCACCTGCAAACGAGAGCATTAATTATGACTGTGGAGAAACTTTCATTCTTGTGTGGAAAAAAATGCAAAGCAGAATCTCAAATAAGGATGCCTAGCCATCTTTAAACCCTTGTGACTAAAAATGTTTCTGATACTCACTAGTAGAAATAGAAGCAAAGAACACTCAGAGCTTCAAAAGATAATCTTTAAACACTGAATCTAATCCTTTAGCACTTGTTGGGGCAGCTATCAAAAGATGCCCCCAGGTCACAGTACAGCCCTTCCATTTTATCTCCAGGACCCTATAAGAAAAGGCCCCTGAAGTGTTTTTTTTTTTTATGGAGGAACTTCAGAAATGGGGGGGAAGATCTCCCTCACAAAAAGATCAGCACATTCCGACAAAAAAAAAAAAAAGTACTTTCACAATCATGAAGCATTTACTCTCTTAAGAACAAAATGTGCCAGCTTCACTTCCCAGGATCTGACAAGTTCAAAGTTTTGTGCTTAGGGAGATCTTTGATTTATCTTTCTCCTTCTAAGACAGTAGCACAGAATGGAGAGGGCTGCCAGTAGCTTTCAAAACCGATTAGTATTATAGCTCTGTACCTTAAATGCATGGAAGTAAGTACCTAAGAAAAAAAGAATCAAAGAATACATCTTATGCTTGTATTAGTGAGGAAATAAAGTTGCCTGAAAGACTTGGAAAGTTAGCTGCTTCTCTGGTGATGTATTTGCAATTTGGGGGAAATCTCACCACAGCAGACAGCATCCATGTAAGTAGGGGAGAGTAGGGCTGCTGCTCCCTTCAGTACTCAGTAATCACAGCTCTGTGGTCACTCCACTTTTCCACATCCCCCAAAAGGTTTAATTTTTATTTTTGAGACACATGAGTTTAATGGCTTAAACAGGAAAAAAAAAAGACAAACCAAAATAAAAAAACAAACCCAAGCTTTCCAAGTTTTCTTCCCTATGACAATAGGTTCCTAAAAATAAAAGTGTGGATTCTCACATGACTCTATGAACTGTGACTTACTATCACAATACTTGTGATAAAATGAAGTTGGAAAAGCAGAGAGATACATACTCATCTAGACAGAGTCCTTTGAGCTCCCGGTACTGCAGAGGTGCTTTGCCTTAAATTTAGCCTCATCATTTGGATAGAACCTATAATAGCACTGCTTTCAGCCTTTGCAGTTTTGGAACATCAGGCAAACACTCATTTAAACACTGTTCAGGAGCCTTTTAACATCACCGTAATTTCCTATCTATCAACTTTACCTGTTGTTTGAAGGACAAACTTCCTACAGCTGTTTTAGCAAAAGGATACGAGTGAAATCCACACGTATTTGAAAGGTCTCCTAGACCCTTGCAGCACTGGAAATTTTAAAGTCTTGAACAATTAGAAAGAGGATGACTTGTACTTGACAGATGCTGGTCACATTGCTTAATATACATTCTGGGAAAGTACTCTGATACTCTGGCCATGACATTGTACGTAGCTGGGGATTATCAGTAGGTGCATTAAAAAAAAAAAAAAAGAAAAAGGAATGAGCAGTTGCACATTTTTCTTTATGTACTCAGAAAACTTCAGAGCCTTTATAAAAGCTTCTTTCACTTCCCCCTCCTTTTCTTTTCTCTTACTCAGAAGCAGCGATGACTACATGTGCATCAGAAAGATTCTGTGACCACAAACATTACCAGCAACAGTCTTATGGCAACCGGGCATTCTGAAGAGAGGAAAGCAGTAAAAAGCCTTTTTCTATCGAACTGGACACCAAGATAATAATGTCTGGACTGTTAACGATTCATGACTCCCAGGCATTCAGTTAATCCTCCTGCACATCCTGCTTCTACCAGGTTTGATGTTTGCAAAGTTTTGCCATATGTAGATGGTTGTGTTGAAAGACAGAGTTCAGACTAGACAGCTTTAAGAAAAACCTCCAGGCTGGCAATACAGCAAATGATTATTTTTCAGAAGTTGTCCTCAGCAAATTACCATAGCTCATACTGCAAGCTCTGCAGTCAGTGCCCAGGGAATGGGGTAGACTCCCAGAGCTAGCTGCCTTCCAACATACACTGCAGCAAAATGCAGTGCTGCAGCACACAACTTCAGGAAGTGCTGCAGCCAGTTGCACCATCCCCCTCAAACCCATGGATGCTAGAGACAATACTTACAATCGGCACTTAGTCATAGCTTCTGAAACTGTTGGACTAGAATGTACATGTTTTACATCAGGTTTAAACATGCCTTAGAAGAGCTGTTCCTGCAGACCTCCAAAGACCTATGTCACCCTTGTGGATTCAGAAGGCTTAGCCATTAATTTAAAAAAGAAATGGCACAAAGGTCCCAATGAGTCAACAAGGAACTTGATAGCAAAAGACCTAGAGTTTAGGAACTAATCAGACAGGCAACTGGACTGCTCCTAGGTATTAAAAGATTCATTTCACTATGTCCTACATTAAATTTTTAGGAAAATAACCTGTGAAATCAATATCTTTTAGAAAATACTATTATCAATGCTGATTTAAATTTGCGCAGAGTGCTGAATTTTGTATTAATAAAGCCTAAATACTTAAAAGCCAGCATTTAAGTAAGAAAATATTCAGCTACAGAGTTTTTACTCATGCCTAAGCCAGTAAAACTTTTTTCCCCCCTTATTAGTCAGAATGACTTAAGCACATATTTTGTAATAAAAGGTTAAGGCTGCTTTATGGAATTGAAAAAAATCCAAGTATGTAAGTGCAGCCTGGTATGTAGATTAAAGTAATGCAAAAAATGCATGTATATTAGATATGACAAAAGAAAGTGGGTGATTTTCTAGCAACTGGGGCACAGATACTTCTTCATGTTAGTATTTGAGGATGTGATTGGTCAAAATGGTGAAAATACTTAAGGGCAGCTTTGCTATGACTTAGACACTACATAAAAAAAGATTATTAGGCAACTTGGACCCAACTGGGGTAACAAGATGGTTTTTAAACCATATAATTGTACAATAATAGCTAAGGGTAAACCAAAAGCTTTGATACTTTAAAGCTTCACAATTGCACTCAATATATTCAAAAGACAATTATATTAATACAGTACTTTATGTTCTTTCCAAGCATTTATGCTTAGTCAGTTACCCTAGACCATCTCTACTTGGAAGAGTCGCATTTCTGACCAGTTTAAAACTGCGTTTGGAGATTTATTAAATGTTTATCTATTTTCAGGAGGTTTTTACCGGTTTTCGGATATCACATGGACCTGCTTTCTAAACTAACAATTTTACTACTATAACCACCACAATCTCTGATTGAGGAAAAATCCCTGCTGTCAAAAAATATCACCTTTTTCAGAGGATGAATGACTAGAGAGTTAATGCTTATTTTTGATGAGCTATGAGTATCTATTTCAAGATATATCCCAGTTTAAACATGGAAATCAGTTTTTATACCTAATATAATGTAACTATGTTTTTCAATATACTATAATTTTAAAAAGTCTTCAGAATCCAGAGTTTAAATACTTCAAATGTTTATTATGAACCACATTCACAGTGTAATACAAATTACATTAAAAGCTACACAACAAATGTACAAAGAACACATGAAACAAGTACCATTCTGTAATGCAAAAGATTCCTGACTCTTAAGCTAGAAGTGTTTTTAACACCTGTTAGCAAGAAATGAAAATTGAAAGATAAATAATTGGATTGAGAAACTCCTTCATTATTTAGGGACTTTTTATTAAAAGTTCTAGATGTTGGTAAACAGACTGTCCATGTAAAAAAAAAAAAAAAAAAGCAACACTGCTCTTCCTAGCATGTAGAAAAGTTATTCCACTGTTTCAAGCCTAGATTAATTTTGAATTAATCATCCTGTCCTCTAGCAAGAGTAGTCACAAAAGTCCATTTAGCACTTGTTTCCAGAGCAGGTTGATGATACAAAAATTAAGCTATAAACATACACATAATCATGTGTCAGCAGGTAACTTTGGAAATATTATATGTTAAAGTTTAGAGACCAAGGTGGTCCAGTATATGCACTGCTGATATAAATCACACACAGACAGCTCTGAAGTGCATTATACAATTTCAATGTACTGTCCATGACAAAAAAATGCATTTACTGTACATGTCTAGATTAATTCCTGTACATGTTGACTGATGAGTTGTGCCAGTACTTTGGAGAGCAAGATAAAATTTCTAACTCTTTTCACAGCCCCACCTCACACTTAATAATCCTGGCTGGCTAACTGCAAGTACATGGTAATTTCTGATAACAGTTGGATTCTGGTGGTAGCTTGATTTTCTTTGACTTTGTCAAATAAAAACATTTCAGAGAAGTGGCAATTGGTGTACCTTCAGTAGACCAATGGTTTAGTTTATTCAGGAGATATTCTTCCTTATTTAATCTATGCATAACTATAACAAGAGGTCCTAAGGACATATTCTCTAGTTTAAACTAATGGCAAGCATTTGCCCAGTAGCAACAAAATGACAGTTCAGAACCTCTCTTGGGCATTACAGAATTATGAATTTCAGAAGAAAGATTCTTTCATGTGCTAATTCAAAAAAATTAGAGATGTGTTTTTAGCCACCCACTTTGGCGCTCCAGAGCTGTGAAACTGATGAGTCAAGACTCATTTTCAGTTAAGATTTGCAAGATCTTCCCTTTTGACAGATGACCATAATGAGGAAATTGCTTTAGCACCTCAACAGAGCCCCAACCCATTCAATGAATTGTAAAGGCTATGCAAACTGGCAAGCCACTGTGTTAATTACAAAATTTGGTTTTGTGTGGCTGCATGCACAATTGGTTCAAGTATTACAGAGGGCTTGTAAACCCAAACATAAGCTTTAAGTTCAGAAAAATCAGTAAGGATGTAATATGCAAAAATAAATCAATCATGTATTTAATACCCATATAGACTGGCATTCTAATATGCACTATTTAGCAGTAAGCATTATTACTGAACACCATTCAAATGCATCTCACAAAATGCTGGTAGCACTTCTTCAGCCTGTCTTTAAAATTAATACAAAATAAATCCTATGGCAGTGCGTAGCACTTTCTGTACTACTTCTGAATGTAAAAGCTTTCTCCTGGGGTCTAGCAAGGAAGAGGGGGTTTTTAATGCCATCAAAGTCCTTCTCTGACTACTGGCTACTCTATGTCCCTTCTAACAAACAACAATGTGCCAGAGGTTTATTGCTCCATGTGCAAAGAAACCTCATGTATATCCCATGTGTGAGTTGGGAATGCCAGAGGCAGCTGTATTGCCAAAGAACCTGAGCAGACCTTAGAGTAGCTTCAGCAGAGCACTCATGCTCAGGATTCACCTCAAAGCAGAAAAGCCTGGCAAGTGCTCACTCACCAGAATGCTGTTGTGACAACTCTCACCATAAATGCTGCTGCAGACAACTTTATTCAAAAAACGTGCTGAAGCAGAGTAAGCCAAAGTCACAAACCGCTTTTGAAAGCATTCTACAAGGACAATTCGTTTCAGACTAAGCTTTCAGAAAAAGTCAACGACTACAGTTTCCTTCCTGGACCCCCAGTGAAGACAAATTTGCATGTGGGAAAGTTTTGAAGGGCAAGTTTCACAAAAATACACTTTCTAAACATGTGTCTGAGTTAAAGATAACAATTACTACTGCATCAAACTTGGATCAGCATTGCACTTTTAAAATAAGTATAACCATTAGATATTGTCAAGAAACATTCAAGTGTCAATAGATGTTTAGAAATCACTATAAAAAAGTTAGTAGAAAAGCTCAATTGTTTTTGAAGTTAAACTTAAGTTTCAAAAACAATGCACATGGCGAGCTGTGCTGTTTACTCCAGTTCAGATAATATGGTATTAAAACCAGTGGCTTCATAAAAAGGATATATGAGAAAGACAAAACTAAATGACAAAACTACTGCAATATTCAAGCCAAGTGACATCCAAGTGCTGAGACAAACCGTATGTGAGCACCTTTATGCTAAACTTCACATTCCCATCTGCATGTCAGCGAAGTTGTAGAAATTGTCTACATCTTGAGATGCTGATGCTTTGCTTTCTGATACAAAAACCTGTTTTGTTAAACAAGAAAATAGTTATGCATCAGTAAAAGCAGCCCTTCCTCATTTGGAATCAGTAATGCTTATTTTTAGTTTTGCCTTTCAAGAGAGACACAACTCTGTTGGTTCCCACTGCGTGACAGAACAAATCCTAGAATTCTCTCAGCCCTGATGCACCCACCATTTGTTATCGTCACCCCTTCCTAGCACACATGCTAGCTGCATTAACCCTTGCCTTCAGCATCAGGAGTTTAGGGCTTCAGGGGTCACAGCTTCAGTTAGTGTCTAGTTAGATGTATTTTGATTGGTAGTCAACTCTCTCTGGAGAGTGGGGGAAAAATAAATATACAAAATCCTTAGACTACTACTTTCCCTTTAACAGAAAGGGAGAGTTTGTAATAAGGACTTCCTTGTGCTATATTACCCTCAAAACAACTGTTGTTTCTCCAGCAGATGACTATTTAAAAAAAAATAACTCTAATTACATTTGCATTTTTCAAAATTTACCAATGTATGTGAAAGTCCAAGCTCTAGGACAGTCACCTTTGAAAGCTTTCAGCAGATCAACAACAATTGTTTTAGACAATACTGAAACAGTTGAGTGTAACAGAGAGCATTGTGGCTGTTCACCAATCTCAACATGCAAGCAATAGCCTCAATCAAAAAATTAAATGACATTACTTATTACAAGATGACTGTTTTCCAGAAACTGGGCAGCGTAGTTCCAAGTAAGTCTTTTGAAAGGAACTGAAAGACAGCAAGGAGCTGTATGGATGCAATGTCTCAAAGACATTCTAGTCTTCCTTGAACAGCTGCCTGAAAGCAAAGGGTTTGTCACTTTCCTGTTACCAGGAGTGCTCTGAATGTTCCCAGAAACTTTCTCAAAACCACTGCCATTCAGAGAAAGGGAATGGCAAGGAAAGTGGAGGTGTCGTGTACGGAAGCTAAAGCGAAACAAGCTGACAGAAGAAAAAAGAGCACTGCCTTTGAAGGAAGGCATTCTGTGGTATCCTACACAGCAAAAGTAAACATGGAAAGAAGTTGAAATCCCATCATATTATCTTTGTCATGGTTTAACAGACAGGACACCACAAAGCTAAGTGACTAAATCCAAGACTTGAAGTGGAACTTTTTTGTACTATATTTATAGAACTTGATTTTGCTATTATGTGAAATAACAGTTTTAAGTGGAAATCTTGTGTTCTTCAGTGGATGTGGGGATTCAGAACTCTCCTTCCTAGGACAATTTTCTTGTCACTAACAAGTAACTTGAGTTTTGAGTACGAAAAACCAAAACAACAACAAAAGGATATTCCGATTTTACTACCCATTAATCTAGAAAGATTGTGTACCATGTCAACACTATGTCTTGACCACGAAATAGCTGAGACATTCTGCAATATTTTTGGTGAATAAAGCAATACACCAGCTTACCTTAGTCCCACTAAAAACTTCATTTATAGTGCTTCGACATTGTTCCACAGCACCATCTCCATTGAACTCCAAAGCAACCACTGGACCTGCAAAATAGTTTCATCTAAAATCAATACTACTTCTAAGCTTCGCATTGAAACAGCAGATCTCTCAACCCATCGGGAATTGTAAAGCTTGCAAGAAGCATTTTATTTTTTTGCTTGAGTAGCCCTATAACAGCAGATAAAGAATTAAAAACACTTACACATGTTACAAAAAAGTATAGTGTTATCTGCAATTGCATGCTTTTTTTTTTTTTTTTTGCAGAGATTTGGGCAGGATTCCAGTTTTACTTCTTGAAAGGCAGCAATAGCACAAAAATGCTAAGGAGTGCAAGGCATCATGGAAGCGAATCAGACTATACTGCTCAAATAGTGAGCCATTTCACAGACATTTGGAGTGGGACTGAGTCATTCAGGCATTTTTGCCTCAGTCCCAAGATAGCGAATTGCCTGATTTTTAGACTTGTTCTCACCCACTGTTTGCAGATCTGCTTTCTCTGGTTTCATTCTGAACATGGTATTTCTTCCCATATGACTGCAATATAGCCCAGAAACTAGACTGTCACCTTGTAAGTGCAATGACTTCTGTCCTATTCTTGCAATGAACATCACAAACCTCTCATGAATAAACCTGCATGTTGCTACCAAGCTCGGGAGCATATGGTGAGCTTTAGCATGTAACAGATAACAGGATGTCAGTACTTCTGCAAGAAGAGACAAAACCCAACTGCAGTTGTATCAGTAGAAAGGCTTTTGAAATACTTTGACAGTACACCAGTTATAAACAACAATTTTAAATGCTTATCTGCTTTATGTACCTCTATACTGATTTGCTAAAATATTTATACTGAGATGCTGAACAGCTCAGTGGTTGAGCAGCATTAGTGACAAGTTCAAAATAGTCTAAAAGCACGAGCTTCTTCTGACCATTCCAGGCAGGTCTGCATGTGCCACTGCTCCTGAGCTATGCGGTTGGACCACTAGAGGGGGAGCAGAGACACAAAATACATGGGAAATAATTAATTTCTGATGCCTTCAGGAATTTTGGCTGCTTTAGGGCCTCGCTGAGGCTTCCAAAATTCATCTCAACAGGTTTTACACTATGCCCTTGAAACACAAATTTCTCCTTCATTCCTCTTTCTTCTCCAGAACTCTCTATTGACAGATTTCTATATCAAGAGGAGAAAGAAAACACAAACTCACCTTTCTCCAGCAGTGGAATGAATTCTGATGCACTCTGCTGGAAAACTCTGTGAGCATCTTCTGCCTTCATTACGACTTCTTTAGTCTGTACCAGCTGAAAGCCTTTACTAGTCATCTGTTAACAGAGAAAGGATTCATGTTAAAAATGCTTCTAAGGCAGAGTTCAACTTGAGTATCCAGATTACACTGTAATCGACCCATTTTTCCCACACACATTAAGTCACAGAGCATAGGGACCCTTTCTGCTCTTTTCAGAGACCATTTGCTTTTTCTACACTTCTGTTTATTTTTCATTCCACTCATCCAGATTCTCTCCTCTGCCCTAGTGCACCTAGAGGAATAAATGTGAATATTTTTGTTTTACATATTAGGGCCCAGGGTTATGTGTTTTTCCCCACAATCCCTCACAAGCAGAAACTAATGGGAGTTAAAGGCAGTCAGCACCTGGAAACAAGCAGTCAGTTCTCTTTAGTCTGCAACAGTTCAGTCAAGCATTAGCTCAAACTCTCATCTATCCACTGCTGAAGTTTTCAGTTTTGGAATAATTAACAACATTTGAAAACACATATACACATCCCAGCCCACCCCTCATTTTTACTCCAAATTTAATATGAAACTAAAAGCATGTGGGAAAGGAACAAATACATTTTTACTTCCAAAACATCCATTAATCTACAGAGAAGTTGGATTCATACAGAAACTCACTAACTAGTCTTCTAGCATCTTCTTAACTCTAATATCTAAATAACTACTAACAGAGGAGAACACATCTATTACCTTCTTTTCTGTAGCTATTCCTTTGTCAGAAAAAAACCCAACCCATAAGTATCATTATCTCCCTTCACCCAAGTAACTCAGTATCTCAGTTCCATAAAAGTCCAACTGGGCAGTGGGGAGGCAAGGAGACACCCTACAGCTTTCTTTCCTTGCAGATAAAAACCCAAGGGAAAGAGCTCCACCAGTGTCGCCCTGGTTTTCACAGTGCTCCATGTTTTTACTTTTGTAGTAGAAGTTCTCATGCTCTTTCTATAAACATAGCTCTTGTTTTTCTAACTGGCTAAGGATGTTTACTGAACTTTTACATTGTTGTTCATACCTTTCTCCAAGGCGGAGAAAGGTGATAGACTGTGTTCCTATCCTGTAAAATGCTAGAGGTGTTAACCTCATCCACCAATGTATGATTGTTTTAGAAGAGGTATAAAAGTGTGATAATAAAGGTGGGCAGGGCCCTTTCGCTCTGCTCGGTGGTCCTGACCTGACCTGCTGTCTACCTGCTGTTTGAATCTGCGTGTTCGTGTCCGACACCGCGTCACACCAGATGTTTAGTTGATCCTACAACACTGTGATCAGCAGCTTTTGCAGATACCACTCTCAGATGCCGTAGCCTATGGTTACTGGCTCTGCTCTGTGACATCCTTGGCACTTCAGGATGGTGAAAGCAACCAGCCACTCCCAGGTTTTAGCCCCAGGAAAGTACAAACTCAGCCAAGATTGGAAGCTGCTGCCTCACAGGAAAAAAGAAAAGACAAAAAAAGAAAGAAAGAAAGAAAACAAACAAAAAAAGAAAGAAAGAAAGAAAACAAAGACCAATAAAAAAGCTATTTAAGTCATTGAAGACAGCTGACCAGCCATGACAAACACTCACTGCCCCTTTCAGAAAAAAAGTTCCAACACTGGATGACACAGGGGATGCATTTTAACACTTTTTTTTTTTTAGACTCTCTTTTAGTACTGGAAGAACTTTCAGGACAGACTTTTGTTAGCAAACACTTTCAGGGCAATAAGCTAACAAGTTAATTGACTACATCCCTTTCACAAGCACTGTCTGTATTTGACCAAATTCATCAAATCAACTACACATTTTCTTCAGAGCATCATTTTGCTGTGCCATGATGGAAAATACACCAGAACTGTTAGAGGACAGATGTGCCACTCACAGCACGTCAGCTGTAAAGAAACTGACTGATCAAATGAGATTCAGTCCTTATCTTGCTTTAAGGTTTTAAACAGTGCAGTTGATCAGTATGGTCAGTAGGCAAACACAGCCTCTATATTCCCCCTTCAGGGAGCACCAGAGGCTGTCCAGAGGAAAGTTTAATTAGGAATTGAGAAACCTGAATGCAGATAAAGGTTGCTTACCTCATCAATTAACTTCCTGGCATTTGCAGTTGTGTAGTCACCAGCAAAAAACACGGCCAAACACGATTCATCACTGTTTTTCTGTCTCTGGCCTCGAGTTATTGGTATTATGCTCTTTGCAGCATCAGTAGAAATCCTGACGGCTTTCAGCTCCTCAGAGCTGGGCAGAGGAACATAATCTTGGACTACAGCAGTTTCAGGCAAAAGGCCCCAGTTATTTTCTCCAGACACAGGGGTAAAGTCATGGATGTTGCTCCACGTGTTATTGAAGATACTCAGACCAGCATCTTTAAACTGTAAAGCAAGCTCAGGATAATAGTACTGGAAACACCCAAATTTCATACCTGTGGAGGACTCTATAATGGGCTGGGTGGCACAGCACAAGAACACCTCCAGCTTTCTGCAGTCCCGTGTGCGGAACTGCTGGCAGGCAACCACGCATTTACAGTCTTTGCAGTCACGGAAAAACACGCTGCCTTTTATTGGTCCTAAAAAGATTTGGCAATTTACACAGTCATCAACAGTGATTGTAGCAGAATGGTCAAAGATGTAGATTTTACAGTTCTCGCAGTCCTGAATGACAAATTGTTGCCCTGCTACTTTTCCAGGCAGTCGACCCACAGTTTCATCTTTAAGTCCGGAAAAAGTGTAATCTTTGGGGTCAACCTGAAGGAGGAAATTAAAAAAAAGGTTAAAGTCTTCAAATACAGAGAATATTATAATGCTAAATGCCAACTGACTTGCACTGACTGAAGTGCCACTGAATTGTAAAACGGCCACAAGGGGCTTCAATGAGTGAAGAAAGATCAGAAGCAACTCTTTTAGCTAAACTACTGGAATACACAGTAGTGAGGTACAACTAAGAAATGAAACTACACTTCTGAGATGCTCCAGGGGAAAGAAACAACAACTCAGTTTGTTCTTTAATAAAGGGGGCAAGGAAAGTTCGTTTTATCTGTGGACTCTCAACTGCTTCAACAAGGATGATGGCTCTGGGTATTAGAGTCGCAACTGCAATAAATAAATTGTCCAACATACTTACAGATTCATAAAGCTGGAGATACACAGTATTTCCTTTTCAAGTAGCTTTCTTGATCATATTTTACCACACCTCAACCCATTGCAAGGAAACCTTGTTGCAGTCAAGCAGTATCTCCTCTATTATGTTTGCAAACTACAGAAAGCTCATTAATCTGTGCCACAGCATTATCTTGTGCTAACAATGACAAGATTTTTGTGCTAACAAAACATATGAGATTGTTTTAGCTATGTCAAAGAAGCAAGAACTGCCAGTGGTGGTACAGGGGGCATGTTTGTAGATCTCCACACTCCAGCATCCCTCTCACTGGCACAGAACACTTGAGAGAGGCTGTCGCTTTCCCTGGGACTCTCCTTTAGGGAGCAACAACTCATAAGCCACACAGCACCTAGGATGACTGCAATACAGGTTGAAAGCACAAATAATACAGCCCATGCTGTCCTAAAACCAAAAGAATCCAAGCTGGCTTATTTCTAGATCTAAGTCTCAAGTCAACTGCAATTCCTGGCGCAAATTCTACTCTGCCCTCTTGTGAAAGCTCATTAAAATAGCACTTCGAAGTGTACAAGTACCTGAAAGAGCCTAACACAAGACCACTTCACAAACCTGTTTGATTATCAGTCTGAGGCTCCTAAAATTTGCTGTACCAGAATCAGTTTTGGTGTAGCCCAATTTCTAAGAAACTTCTCCTCCCTAGCATGTCAAACATTGACATGATATTTAGACACCAGCAAAAGGCATAAACCAGAATGTGCTAGCACCAGATATTCACTAAACCAGCCTTGGCAGCTTTTGACTGGAACAGCCCAAGGAAGCTAAAAATCTCTACCAACTGATAAAATGTATTTCATTCTATGCAACAGATGTGACCTTCAGACAGGAAAGGAGCTTTGCAGCTGATGAACCTTCCAAATAAAATGCAAATTGAGACAATGAAGATGGCTTCCTAGAATTCTCTCCTCACTTATATTTAGTACCACTAGTATACATCCAGGAAAGTTAGTTGGAAGTGTTAAAAATAAGATTGTGAGACTCAAAAGATAAGGGATACCGCATGGAGACTCAATCACACAGCATGCTTTGGATTCAAACTCTCAAAGTCTTTAGTGTCAAGTAATGTTACATATTTGATCCAGATACAAATTATTTACACTCATATTCCCTCTTACTTGAGAATATAAGTACTAAAATTGCTTTTGGACACATTCCTCCCAGGCATCTCCTAGAACATTAATGTATGTTTGTGTATATTTGTATGCTGGGTGTTGGTGTTTTTAAATAACCATGGGAGACAGACTTCCCGCCTTCAAAAGAGGCACTGAGGAACAGTTACTTCTCTTAGGAATGAGAAGTTCAGTGTTTCCAGAACTTACAGTTTTTTTGAAACTTGGCACCTAAGCACATCCTTCTGAATTGCTCTGCTCTACAAAGCCTCTGAAGCAGCACTAGCTCATCCTACACAGCGGCCTTTGCAGGGATGTGTGAAACTTCACATTGCAATTTTATTTAGGTCTAGGTGAAAAACACTGGTTAGTCAGCAAACTCACAGCTTATAGACAGTTTCAAATGAGAGTTTTTGAGTAAGAATAGTAGTCAAGTTATAGATAAAAATTCAGCTTATTATCGAATTCAGGAGCACCTCTTTATTTCCCTATTTTCCAGAACTAAGAGTTCTGCCCTGACACAGCTTCTACTTCTCAGTTTGTTCACCATGCTATGGAGTTTGCCCATTTCCCTTGATTTTGCTTTGCAGTTATCCTTTTAAAGACCAAGAGTATTTATTGATTAACACAGTACAGACTGGAGGGACTGCATGAAATAGATTTAATACTCTCTCCCCACACTGGGTTATTGCCCCTGAGAGGAGGGGTAAGCTAAGAGACTATAGCAGATAGAAATACTTCACTTCTCCTAGGTAAAAGAAACATGCCAGAGAAACAGGCATGAAGGCAGAACCATGATTTTGAGGATGCATCCAACAGCTCCTCATATGCTCATAGGATCATAGAATAGTTTAAATTGGAAAAGACCTCTAAGTCCATCAAGTGCAACCACTAACCTTGTCAAGTCCACCACTGCCACCACATCTACACATCTTTTAAATACCTCCAGGGATGGTAACTCAACCAATTCCCTAGGATGCCTGTTCCAACTCTTTCCACAAATAAATTTTTCTTAATGTCTACTCTAAGCCTTCCCTGGAGCAACTAGAGGCCTTTTCATCTTGTCCTATCACTGAGTCTTGGTAGAAGAGATCAACCCTGACCTCCTACAGCCTCCTTTCGGGTGGTTGTAGAGAGCAATAAGGCCTCCCTTGAGCCTCCTTTTCTTCCAACTAAACAGCCCCAGCTCCCTCAGATGCTTCTCATCAGACTTGTGCTCCAGACCCTTCACCAGCTCTGCTGCCCTTCTCTGGACATGCTCCAGCACTTCAGTGTCTTTCCTGAAGTGAGGAATCCAGAACTGAACACAGAATTTGAGATGCAACCTCACCAGTGCCAAGTACAGGTCATGGCCCTAGTCCTGCTGTCCACACTATTTTTGATACAAGCCAGGATGCTATCGACCTTCTTGGTTTGTGTTCACCATCTCTGAAATCTTCAGGTATCATCAACAGGTTAATATTAAATCACTGCAACCATCTTCCTTCCCCTGACAGTCAACACCAACTGCTTCTTAAGTTCTGTCTGGGCAACAAAGGAAAAAAAGCAGGCTAGGAAAGCCAAAACAAACAGAAGAAAGTAATTTCTGCAGTCTCATACAACCATAACCAGGGCTATGTACATTTCTCTGCCCATTTGTCTGGTGCTCCAGTGGCTATAAAATCTTAAGCATGTGGCAGGTCAGCAAAATTCAATTATTTGATGTCTCATCTATTTGTCCTTTGCATTTGGATAAAGTTTCAAAAAACTTTGTCCAAATCCACCCCTCTCACTCAAAGAGACACTTTATTTACTCTCCAGCCCCTAACAGATTCTTTAAATGCCTTTTTTTTTCCCAGGGTGATTAATGTTCAAAAGGTGACAGTATTCAGAAAGGTAACTTTTAATATTTTCAGCTGAATTTAAAGAGTTCTTAGAGTAGATACTAGTCATACATTAATAGATATTGGCACAGCTCCGGATTTGAAACCTTCTAACATAAGTAGCTATGCACAGGTTCAGGAAATTACTCCACAGAATGACCTAAAATAACGAGATGTGATGATGAAAAAGCTAGCCCTGCTTACAGGGCTAATATATTCTTCCTTCTCAAAATAGGTACAGAAGTCTAATCTTTTGTTATCAGCAATTACAATGGTGAGAGGTCTGTTACAAAGGGCTAGAGGACAAATTGCAAGGAGCAAGGATTTTAAAGAACAAAAAGGAGAGAAGTGAGGGCAAACGAGTTTGTCATGGCTGCTTACAACTCTAGGACATCCTGATACAAGTGCAAGGTGCGTTAAGCAGCTTTCCTTCCTGCAAACACGTGTCTTGCAAGAAGGTCAGAGGCTATGTGAAAGCTGCACATGACATACATCTCCTCAGCCACCATTATCCAGTTTACTGGCACCAAGGCTGGGCAGCTCCCGTTTGGAAGGAGACTTAGAAGTACTCGACCTTCACAGTTGTTAGTGGTAACTGTGCCTAGAATCACAAAGGATCCCAACATCTTGACCTCTTTCTGGCATGAGATCTTATCTTAGCAAGACTTTTTCACAGAGTCCATCAGGGAAGGAGTTTCAGTCAACAGTGACACGCCCCCACAGATATGAGAAGGTACTGCTGTTCTTAACAGGTTACAGTTCTCCCCTAGCCACCCATGTCTAGGCTGCTGAGTAGTTTGTAAAGTATTTCTAAACCACTTACACTAAGGTCCTCTCTTTTAAATATAATTCTCAAAAAATCACCCCCTATCACTCTAAGTCACTACAGATGGCAGTTCAGAGATGAACTTATATACAGCTGATGACATACAAAAGTTGACTGCTGACCCAGTGACATTAAAAGCTGCACCTATAGGGTAGGCACACCAACTTAAGAAGCTTTAAGTGCTATTTTTGTCAGCAGGGGAATTAACATAAGGGAAATAAGAAAGAAAAATGCATTCCCAGGCCTTGACACTTCTGCATATTCATACTTGCAAGGGTTTGGTGCCCTTAAGTAATGAGTTGCAACATCCTCTGGAGACTGCTTGTTGAAGTTTCTCACCCGCTGGCAGATTTCAAGATTCTTGCACAAGAAAAGGTGCAAAGAATAGTGCAGGTTTCTGTCACTAGCAAACAGTTTTTCATTTTGGAGCATCTCCTGCACACCCTGACTTTAAAAGTGGCCAATACAACAGTCTGAATGCTCATTTCATTCCATTCTTGGTAATATTCATGCTTTTCCCTAATGCCCATAACAGCATAAAATGGCCATTTACATACAGCAAACCACTGCCAAATACTGCACACAGAAAAAGTGAAAGAAGAAAGGAAGCTACTACAGGCTTCCTTTGATCTAACTGGCAATACTGCTTAATATGAACCTTCTGACTGTTTCTCAGTTATCTGACTGCATTTTGAGAAACACAGCAGTAGTTCCTTCTGGTGCACTGGGAAGCACAAGGGAGATACCTTTGATTTAAGGACAAAATATTTCATTGCTTATAGAAAAAAAAAAGTTATTTTATTAATATTCCAAAATAAAATACAAAATGGCTACCTAAACAAGATCTAGACAGCTCGAGATACCCAAGCCAGCTCAGATCATTCATGAAGAATCCTCAAATGTAAGGTAAGTAACAAATGACTATCTATGGTTTAGGCAAAAGTTAAACCACTTGAGTTTTTTTAATTGTTTAAATACAGCTACACAGACCAATAACAATGATAGCTGCATGTTTCCTATCAACTAAACCAGTTAAGTTGCAAGTCAGTGGCCATAAAACAAAACTTCACTTGTTCCTTCTAAAAGTAAAAAAACATCTGGGAAGGAAAGTTCCTCTAAGCTCTAAATGCCACTGTGATCATAATTAATCTAATCCTACTTCTTTGAGCATGAGACAACAGCAAAAAAGATGATGCAGCTATTTGTGTTTCTTCTCCTGTGGAGAAGGTCATGAGTGTATCTGCCATCACAAGACACAAATGCCCAGTTCCTGTCTGTACATACCCATATTCAGTTGCTGCTGTTATACAGTGGGAAAGGAGAACAACCCAGGTGGAAAGCTCGCTGAAGAAGACTGAGAAGGACTGAGCACCACCAAGTTCCTCTCCCACACTTGGTCAGAAGGAGATTCTGATGACAGCCCAAAGCCGTCAAGAGACATAAATCCTCAGGATTCAATGCAGCAATAACAGACTCTGGAATAAACTGTGCACTACTTATACTTGTGGATTCAGAATCCCAGAGCAGCAAGAAAAACTGAGTAGTCATACTTTTCCCTTCTATTGTCAAGATAATCTGATCCTTTGGTTCTTCTACTGCACCGTAAGTAATCTTCACACAGTTCTCTGAACCGAAGGCTCAGTAAGCATTAGAGACTCCAGCAGATCTACAATGCTATCTGAATTTGATTAAACTTTGCATATTTTAAAATTTCTGTCCTCACTTAATAAAGTCACACAGAAATCTGAAAAGGCCCCTCAAATTCATATGCTTTCCTTAATTTCAATTAAACTACCAGCATCTTACAATATTTTCTATTTAGATTTTTCTACCACATGGTCCATTTTTGGGATGTAATGTAAGAGTTACATGGTCAGTGGAATATCATCATATTACTCTTTGTCTAGGACTGCACTAGCAGACAGCATCAATACTAACAATCTTTTGCCATCAGAACCTGATTAAAATAGGCTCAACTAGCAACAACGTCCTTCAGAAGCAGAAGAAATAGTTTTTTTGGAGGAAACCCTCAGGTTCAGTCACTCCTCTACACATCCCTGATCACACAAACATGCACACAAGTGTGCCTACATTTTTCTGCCATGTCAGAATGGCATTAGTTTAAAGGAAGACTGCTGGAATGTCTGAGCAGCAAGACATACCCACCTGTAAGAACATACAGAGCATAGTTTACAAAAACTACAATTGCCAAACCTGCTTCCAAAACTGCTCTATATAACCACAACTGCATCATTGAGTAGGAGAGCCTAAAATTAGAAACACATCCCCAACCCAAATGGTGGAAATAAACATCAAAAGACCACTTAGCACATCTGTTGATAGAGTTGAGGTTTTCAGGGTTTAGAATACAATTCAATGCATTTGATGAACAGAAAGGAGTCTTGATGCTACAAGTTTTCCAACTGATCTCAATTTAGCTTTGAGCACAAACACAAACTGTGAAATAAATAAGTATATGTGAAGCATCAGAAATGAGAAAGCAATAGACAACAGGACAACATTTAAAGCTACGATATTAACACTGACATGGTATCACTTAATACAAACTGGGATTGACAAGTTCAGCACACCAAGTGCTCAGTACTCCTCCACCTAAGATAAGGTAACTCCAGTGCTTTCCTGGTTTAACTTATTAATCTTACACCCAAAAAGCTCAATGAAAAATAAGGCTGCAAAGAGCAAGAGAAATTGACTTAAAGATTAAATAGCCATTCTTAGGCTGTACAGTACAAAATCAAGCAGCTAATTTGATGGCTTACACAGCTCACTAGCACAGCCTAAATTCACTGATTCTTCTGGTTTCTAAGAGTCTTTTTAGAAAAGGAGGAAGTTTTACATGCAATACATGACAGCATTTTTCTTACTCTACAGAGATAGATTGTTGGTGCTGTAACAGTTTCATATGTTAGCTTGAGCCTTCTTCCAGCTAGTTAACAACATTCATCTCCTTAGCAACAAGGCCGGCTATTCTCTGAATCAAGTCTTTCTATATCTTGACTTTCATTCTTTGAGTTTTCAAAGTTAGCTTTACATAAGTAGATGGGGTAGAAATTCTCCTACCTGTTGCACTTTAGTTGCTGAATTTGCTCTAAAATTAAAAAATATTATTCCAAAGGTTGATTTAGTAGTTTACTTTTAGACAGACTAAGTTTTGTTACAGCCCCTCCCCCTGTAAGTCTCTGTACAAGCGACAGGCTGCTATCTTCCCCTTCTCTGTCTGCTCTGTAAATACACACTATCCAGTCAAAGCAACAAGCCCAACACAGATTGCTCATCTTTATCCTCAAGGAACCGATTCCTCCAGGCCACACGCACAATCTCTAACTCATCTCCATCTAAGCTTGTCTTAATCTACTTGGAAGACTTAAGGGACACCCTAGAGCACCTGGCCAAGTCTAAAAAACAAGCAAGCTAAACATTCAAATAAGTTCACACATTTTCTTTTCCACACTCGTAAAGTATGGCCTAAAGGTTTGAGGATTTCGTTTGTTGAAACCACATCAATTAAGTTTATCGCCTGCCCCAGTTTCTGCTTCCCCCACCCGAAGGCAGCTGGAGAGGCCAGGAAGGGAGGCCTAGCAGGGCTATAATGTCGTGATATATTTAGGAAGTGAAACTTGAAATGAGGCTAGGAAGAAATACATTTAATCCGGTATTTAAATGCTTTCCTACTTGAGTCTTCATGACTGCCTCCGGGAGCTCGGGAAACAGCATGGGGATTTGTTGGATTTGTCTTCATCTGTCATTTTAGGGGCTGATAAGCTAGTTCAACTTCCTCTAGCTTTAAAAAAACCCAACAAAACAAACGAACAAACCAACAGCGCAAACACCCAAGCAGGAGGAATCAATAGAGACAGTCAGGACACACGGCACGAGTTCTACACTTCGGCCGCAATGCCAGGTGCGGGGCTCGCCCGGGCACAAGCGGCTCCCCAGCCTTCAATCCCGGTTTGCTGGGGTGAAGCACGCACTCGGGGCACTCCGCGCCCTGTGAGGAATCCCGGCGGCAGGCAGACACCCGTGGGGACTGTCACAGCCAAGCTGCGTGCCCACAGCCCGCTGTCCCACCGGGAGCCAGCGCCAGCCCCGTCCGGAGCCGCCCCGCACCGGGGACCGATGCTCGCACGGCCGGCAGCCGCGGCATCCAGCGCGCCGCCCTCCCCGCTTGCACAACTGGAGACTGCCTGGTAAAATCCTTAGGCTAAACACTTTTTAATTGTTCAAATAAACGCACTGAACTGCGCGGACCGAGCCGTAACAGCGGCACCGGGAAGGCGTGCTCCCTGCCGGAGCACACAGCCCGCCGCAAACGCCGGGCGGCAGGAGAGGGCGAGGCGGTGCCCACCGGGAGAGGCGACAGCCCCCAGCCCCAGCCCCAGCCCCAGCCCGGGCGGTACCTTGGCTCGCAGGTCCCAGCTGTACTGCGGTGCCTTCTGCTCGCCGGGCGCCGCGTCCTGCCCGGCTCCCGCTTGCTGCTGCTGCGGGCCGCCCAGGGCCGGCTTCCTGCGGCGGGAGAAGAAGCACCCCATGGCGCTGCTGCTGCTGCGGCCGCCGCCAGCCGGCGGGGAGAGGCCGGCAGCGGGGAAGGGCTCGCCAGCGCCGCGCCGCCCCGCCCCGCCGGCTTCCGGTTTTCCCCCGTCTCCCGTAGCGACCGTGACATTTCCCCCCGCCTTCCCCTTCCCCTTCCCCGCCCCGTCCCGCTCCAGCCATCGCCGCCGGCCCGCGGAGGCGCCCGGCCGGGGCGGTGCCTGGCAGCGGGCGGGGCGCCGCCGGAGGCAGCGCGGCCGCGGGGCGGAGGAGGCCGGGGGCGAGCGGGAAAGCGCGGTTTGCCCGTGATCGCCATCGCTCCCTCGCCCCGGCCAGGGCTACCCCCTGCCCGTCCCGCGGGAGCGTCTCGGGAGAGGTGGCGACTGCTCCTGAAACCAGCGCTCTGCCGGGGTGAAACCCGTGTCCCGCCCGGAGCCGTGTGCGGCTTCACCCGTGGAAGTCGGAGGGAAAACGCCCGGTGCGGCGTGTAAATACAAACCGAGTAATCCTGCATCACGTCATTTTCTTATGGATACAGCGGCTCCGTCCCCTCGGGACGCGTGACACCGCCGTGCTGTCCCCTCGGAAAGGGCTGCCCCAGCAGAGCCGGCTTCGGGCAAGTGGTTCGGAGCAGCAGAAGCAGCAAGTGGCGGCATGAGAACCCCCAGCGTTCTGCTGCGCTCTGCCTCCCTCTGCAAATAGTCGGGCTTCCTCTGTTGGGCTGTGGTTTGTGAGTTTGTTGTTTGGCTTGGTTTTCTTTGGCTGGGTTTTGGGGTTTTTTTCCCCAGAGGAAAAGCCCACACATTTTTTTATCAGACTGTCTGACCAGTCAAAGACATTTTCCCCAAGATTTTACAGATTTCATTCCTGTGGTCGAGGCGAAAGACTTCAAAATTGTCTCTGATGCTTTGCTCAGTTCCTTCAGAAAATATCCACCTGTTCTGCTGTGGGGTCCCTCATGGGCCGCACTGTGGGTATTTGCACCTCTGTGGTCCTTTTCGTAGGCTGCAGGGAAATCCTTGCTCCAGCACCTGCAGCACCTCCATCCCCTCCTTCTTTGACCTTGCTGTTCACAGTGGTATTCCCTACATTTTTCTCCTCACTCCTCTCTCGCTCACTGGCACGTAGTGGTTTTGCCCTTCCTCCAATACGTTTTCCCAGAGGTAACACTGGTGTTACCGGTGGGGCTCAGCCATTCCCCACGGTGGAGCTGTTGGAGCTGTCTGGAAGTGGCTGTGTCCGGCATGGGGACAGCCCTGTTTCCTCACAGAGACTACCCCTGCTGGCAGCACCTGGCCACCTACACCCAGTCCATACCCACCCACAAAACTTCAGAGACATTTTATTTTAAAGGATGACATTCCTGCTGTAGGAGCAGAAGAGATGAGAAGCCAGGAAATGTGGTAGAGCAGTGCTCTACCAGTTGAGCAGGCTGAAAGGCTTGGTCCAGCTCAGGGCCCCGACGACAGCAGAAAGGAGGAAGTGAAACCAATTGCTCAGAAATGCTTGCTAAGGGGGAGGGGTGACTGACACCCTTTTTGGCATCGGCTGTGCTGCGAAACCGTATGGCTGGGCAGTAGTGAAGCCTGCTCGGAGCTTTTGAAGCTACGGTTCAAGTCAATAGCTATCCTCAATACCACCAACCATAATTTTACATCTCAGGTGAAAAGTGGATTTGCTCTATGAGCCATTTTTCTGGGTTTCTTGGGCACTAGCTTGCTGATCTTCATTGAATCGTCTGTGCACCAGCTCTTTCTACAGTGTCCAGCTAGGACTGTTTGAGACAGTTTGCAAGTTCAGGAGTCTGATACACCCTCACCTCTTCTAGCTCACCCTCTGGAAGTCTAACAGTCCTCCCAGACCCCTGGGCATTTCATACAGATTAGCAAAGTTCTGCAGTCTTTTGGCAGCCAGGCTCTTCCTTCTGTGCATTCATTAAAAAAAAAAAAAAAAAAAGAAATCGGTAGAAGAAATAAAAAGCAACATTTGATACATTTTTGTTAAAAGCTAAAATACCATTTAGTAAATCTAAAACTAACAAAACCTAAAACTACATTACCAGAACATTGTTATCTCACATTAATTATTGGATAACCTGTTGTAACAGAAAACTTTGTGTGTGTAAAGACTTCTTTCCCTGCTGACATGCGCTCAGGTCTGTGATGGAAATCTCACCACTGCTGTAGTAATGCTTCACAAAGGTATTTAAATGCAAGAAAAATAAAGTTACTTTTACATTACTAATGGGAAGATGCAAGGCAAATGCAAGTTTCTGAGTTGGGCTTCTTCCATGTTGCCATGACTAATATACTTGTCCTGCAAAATTATCAGTCCCAGAAAAATACAGGGGTTTTGTATGACTACAGCTGATCAGGAGAGGTCATGAGTTTTATTTCTCTGGCATAACAGCCTCTCAAGCTCTAGGATGTTTTCTGACCCCAAAGCCCCAGAGTACTGAGCAAATTAATATGACTTGTGATTCATGAGCACATAACTTATTAAGAAATTGCAAATGTGTAGTTCAGTTCTTCATTCTCTATTCATCTGCCAGCCAGACCCAGCCCTCTTGGCTCTGAGATTTGATACAATCATAGCCTGAAGTGTAGTAATACAAGATTGCAATAGCATCATAGTCACTACCAACCATGACTACACTTACCGTAATTTCAGCAAACTGCTGTAATTAGTGATTTCCCTCATGGGGATGTCGTGAAATATATCTAATTACAGTCTAACACAAAGTTTTGTGATCTCCAGAAGTGGTAGCTAGGTAACTGAAAAGTAAAACATTTTCTTTGCAAAGGTTATATTCTAAAGTATTTGGTGAAAGAGACTTGCTGTATCAATACCTTTCGGGCACATGCAGCTCGCAAGGAGCCTTTCAGATCTCTGCTGTCCTTGCCAGGGGGACAGTGATGCTGTGCTCAGGCAGATGGACAAAGCATGTGCATGGGCTGTGTCTCTGTATGGACTGCTCTCATCCCCACATTGCTTGGCGGTGCTTGCATGCCCGCAGATAAGATCCTAACTTGTTTTCCTCCTTTTGTTTGACACTCCTTTGCTTTGCCCCAAAAGCACAGAGAGGGAGTTCTCAGTAGACATCAGGACCTGGAAACCTGCCCAGATCTTGAGCAAGTATCGTAAGGAAGCAAGAGTTCACTGTGTGCACACCTGCGCTTCTCCTATCATGGGTTAGAATCTGTTTGTCTTGGTGGTGTTGGAAACTTGACAAAATGCACAAAGCCAAACTTTCACAGCCTTCTTCTTAATGAGACTCATTGTATTCTCTGTGTGTCTCTTAAATCTCTTGTAATCATACCTTTGTGACAAAATTGAAGTGTGTCTTGTTGAAAGCAGGTATTTAATCCTCTTGGTTATAGGGAAGACCTTGAAAATATAGTTTCTAAGACATAAAGAAAACAACTTAAATACTATTACTTTTTAAAAGCACATTTCATGTTTTCTATCAGCAAAGATTATAAATCCTCTGTTTGGGATCCTAGCAACTTATCTAAAATTGGTATAAAGCTTTGAAAAGAATTTCTAGTTAAGATTAGATTAACCTATACTCATACAAAATTGTGAATTACGGATGAGACAAATCCTTCCATAGTATTCAATTCCTTACATAGTATTCAACAGAAAGGAAGGGAAGGATACTTTACTGCTGGGTTCACTCTCTGAGGCTATATTCTGATACACGTTCAAGACAGAACTGCCACAGAAAGCCTCTGTTGCCTCCAGCAGCTTCTTTAAATCCCCAACCACCTATGCAGTGGGACAGCACAAATGTTTGCATAGACTTGGTAAACCGTGTTGAGAAACAGATGAATGTGTAAAACTACCATTTCAATCAGACATCTGTACGCTTCAGTCTCATGCACTTTTTTTTCCGTTTTTTTTCTTTTTCAGAAGCAGATGATGAATATACAGACTAGGATTTTCACACAGAGTCATCGCACACTGTGAGATCATGTTGGCCTTTTTTGGTCTCTTTAACAGATTCTCTACTGCTGGAGATTCTTGCCAGACTGAACACCAAGAGAAGCTAGTCTGCAACTTGAGATCAGGTAGAACGAATAATATAGCTAATTTTGTGACAAGATGTACTAGAATCTATTTTGCATTGCTAATGGTGATTTTGGACTAATGTCCTCCCCATTTTCAAGCAGTATATGGCTTTTCAGCATCTCTTTGCATACAGAAATTAGCCCTGGTCACCAGTAACTATGCTGAATCACATCACTGCTGGTCGACAAGGAAATGCTCTTTTTTTGTAGCTTTTTGGGTAGCTGTCCCTAGCATAGAATCTGTGATTCGCAGCTTTAATGCTGGGGTTCTTTACGAGGAAACAATGGATAGGTGTGCCCATGTCCCAGGTTACTGTGAACTTACCTGACAGGACAAGGAAAAGCACAAACATCCAAACGGAATAGTTCATGTTTGCTAAGTTGTTTGTTCAAAAATTACCTTCTACATACTTCCAACAAACATTACTTTCCCTGTAAGAGATTGCATCTTGTCTACAGACCTTTTCCTGTCGCTGGTGTTTGGGACAAAAGTGAGTAGTGCTCTATGCAGTGCATGAGACACAGACAGCACAGTATGTAAAATCATTCTTTAGGCACTACATAGAACTGCAGGTCATTTTAGAAGTGTTTTTTACTGAAGATCCAAACAGGCAATAATTTTTAAAAGGCATAAATTAAATATTGTTGGCTGAAGGAATGAAAGACTATATCCTAATATTAGCATAAAGGAGCATGATGCGTGATACAATCCCCATACTAATTCTGAACTTTGCCTCAAGCCATCTCTGAGACAGAAATTCTGCAGCTGGAAAGGTCACAATTGGCTTAAGGGCTGCTAATGGAGTGAGTGCAGTTATTCAAACAGAGCATATTTAAGTTTTCAGCTATAAAGCATATTCTTATGCTGCACTTACAGGTTGATAGATCTCACACAAGAGTTTACATCCAAGATCCTGTTTTGTGATGTGAAGAGAGCTGCCATAACCACGGCCTAATGTTCAGGTGTCCAGAAAGCCTTGTGTTCCATCTGAGCCTCTGGCTGAAGCAGACAGACCCTGTGGTTTAGTGTTAAATGAAATGCAATGTAGTGACATTAAAGTTTATGAAATGTACCTCTTTAGTTCATATTTAATAGGGCAATAATTCAGATAACAAGCTGCAGTGCTGATTCAGCAAGGCAAGTATGCACATGCTAAAACCTACAGGTTCCAGTGGTATTTGAGGGAGTGCAAAGAGTTAGGCACATAGTTAAAACTAAGATGAGTTTTAACAGCTTGCTGCATCATAGCCCAGCAGCCCTTAAATTTTTCCCAAGCTTAGAGTTCTTTTTTTTTTTGTGGTAAAAGTGAGAGGTGTTCTAATTCCCCGTGTATCCGAGTTAAAATTGACAGGATCATCTGCCAACATCTGTCTCTAGTTACATCTCTTTACCCTTTATCCAGGTCTGTAGCATCTAACATTGGGGTGCTCAGTGGAGCATTGCTGCAAAGGTAAGCTCATAGAAAGTTTCCCTCTGCCACAGTCCTAACGTGGAGAAGTCAAGAAAACACTTGGTAAAGTGGCTTGCTCTTATCACTTGGCATTTTAGAGAATTTTTGACTGTACATTCTATTTCTTTGTAGTTTTTTTTTCTTGCTTAGTGTCTGACATAATACCAATCCTCTTTCCATTCTTGGTAGCACAGAAAAAGGATTGCTGAGACCTGGGGTAGGGACTGTCATCCTAATTCTGGTGCAGCAGATCGTGACAAATGGGTAATTGGAGATGACAACATGCTAATTTTCCATTGCACAATTAATCATAATTTGTCTATCTGAAGTTTCATTTTACATTGTTGCACAGTTTATTGATGCTCTTCCAATCTGAAGCTCTTAACATTAATTTTGTGGGATAGCTTTATCTGTGGTGCCAAACTGCCATGCACTGTTCTTGTGGGTGTGAACAGTGGCTGCCTGATGCTCCCAGTGAGACTGGCAAAAAGTGAGAAAAGTGGGATCCTCAACAAAAATGTAGAAGATATCGCTGATCTGGACCTTGGAACCCTGCCAAAATATACTGAGGGGCTGCAGCAAGGCAGTACTCTGACTACATTAACTTTAGGGAATTACACAGGAATCTATAAGCCTGAACAACTCTCACACAGGTCAAGATTTTATAAAACTTCATCAGCATAGTAATGAGCCAGTGAATCAGATCTAAACTGCACATCTAAATATTCAGTGTTAACTGTAAGAAGATCCTGCTGTTAAACAAACACAGAATTCTATTTGTTTTGCCTTTTCTTCCCTTTCTGTCTTTCAGCAGAATGTGCAATAAACATTCTAGTCTGCTTTTGGAAATAGTGCTATGTGGCTGTAAGACTCTGAGGAATAAATTAGTTGAACTGTTAATAATACAAAGTAGCAAGGGATACTGCAGAGACAGCAGATGGAAAGAAAATACTAAAGTAATTATTATTGGGAAGAGATTAAACTCTAGAGCTTGCTTGGCTGTTAGGAAGACTCACATTAAGGCTGGTTTTCAGATAGTGTCATTAGCACTGAAGGAGCACAAACATTCAGTATAGAAATTGGTAAATAAAATGCTCAGACACAGAGGAACTGGAGTGGAATGAAAGATATGTTCTCCTGCAAAATAGACCCATTCACTAGAGACAAGTATGAGCTAGTAAAATCTGATGTGTGGAAGGACCTTCCTTTCAAGTCATACAGATTCTAATATTGTAAGGTGAAATCCCAAAGGAATCCTGTGATCATGAACAGGGGTATGTACACTCCACATAACCTGCATGTAGTTAGGCAAATGGATCCAGAGTTAAAAGTCAAAAGAGGGCAAGCACAGCTGAGTCACGAGAAACTGGTGCAGAGCTGGCCACTGAGCAATGTGAAAATGGGGAATATCTTTGATTTAAGGCAAATTAAGTCTTTTCTCATTCAACCTTCCACTGTTTTGATGATTTTCAATCCTTCTCCTTCTAGGAGCTCAGGGGTTATTCAAACTGCAGTAACCTCTTGAAAAATTTTCATCCAGGGAGGCATCAGGACAAAGCCAATTAAAAAAAAAAAGAACCAGAATTCAATAATGATAGCTGAGTTTGGGACTCATGCTTTACTCAGTTTCAGACCTATTGAGCAGGACGTACCTGATGCTCAGGTACCCAGAAAAACAATCTAATAGTTGTCTCTAGTTTTAATCATATAAGGAAAAACCTGTCTCTCCTGTACTTCTGTTAGTGGCTGAACATCTTCAGTTCAGGCAAGTTATCAAAAAGTGTCTTTTTTTTCTTTTTCATTTCATAGTACTGGAATCCATTGTTGCCAAACTGGAGTCCTGGGTAGACTTCCTTAGCCATAGTATGGTAGGTCTACTAGTTAGATACAGAACTCTTGAGTTTGTCACTCAAAGCAATCCTTTTGTAGGCCATGGAAAAAATGTGGGGATGGCAATTCATCTCAGATAAGCACTTTTGGATGGTGGCTAACCAGACCTATCTCAGCTTTCAATTTTTCTTTCTTAGTAAAGTAAACAAAGAGTGATGAACACAGACATAGACACCAAAACTTTAGGCAATGCTCTTCTAGGTTAATCACACTTCTTATGTTCAGTTGTTTGTCACTGATAATTTCCAGGAGCTCTCTCTAAGTTATAGGTGCTATACATAAATGAAACCTCAGTCCATGCCAGAAACAGCTTACATCTGGAAAGCAGCTAAGCCAAATCAGGTCACACACACAATAAAACGTCAAATCAATTCTCACGCACATTAAAGAGGTGCCTGCTATACCAACTCAGCTGCAAACAACTGGTTAAATTATATTCACTTGTTATTTATGAAGGTGACATATCTATTTAGATAAACACAGTGAGTAAATAACCCTGGATCATACCCTGAAACAAATCCGTTTAAAATCTTATTCAGGCATACAAAAAGATATTAGAATTTAAATGCTTTTTAAAGATATGGTAAACACAATATTAGTTTTCTGGATTAAACCAGTTTGTGGTCAATTTTTTACATTGCCTATTTAAAATTATTTCCTTTTAAAATAATTTGCTTTGAAGTTCCTCTCTATTTTGCAGCTATTTACATGCCAAAGGACTAAAGCGTAAATAATAGAAAACAAGAAAATTATTAGAAAACATCAAAATAGCTTGGTGCCATGAATGTAAAAAAGTGCAGTAGAGAAAACTCCAAACGCTAGAATATGAGTGAAACTGGACTTAGGAGCAAATAAAGCAAAATATGTCTTCCATAATGACTAATTGCACTTTATCAAAATGTGAGTGCATCTCTCTCAGTTGTGGCAGATCACTGAAATACTTTCCATGGATGGGCTGTTGGGGACTGACTCATTGCACACTCAGCATGTCTCAGAGGCCACAGAATATGACGTTTGAGAAAGGAAACAGTGGGAACAGGCTCCATGGCTTTAAAGAACCTAACTTCTCTGTCTCAAGGTGTCTGGCAACCTACTGTTCCACCCAGAGGCTGCATCAGCAACTCAAGTGAGAAGGCTTTTCTGATCAGCCCTGTGGCAAAGCCTGGCTTCCTAATCACACAGTTGATTAGGTGTTCAGTGTTCAGTGTCTTCTGTTGCCACACTTGTTCCCAGTTCCACCTCATCTGTGTGGCAGTAGTTTCTTTCTGGAAGACCTGGTCTTGCCTTTCCCTGCTGCCAAAGTCAATATTGCAGGCAGCGGATCCTTTCTAACTTCTTTTTCAAGCTGTGAGGATTCCAGACCCTCTGAGAGGATGTCAGCAATGACAGCTGCACCTCTTCAAGGAGATAGAACCCATGAAAACAGGGAATTGGAACATTATTCTTCTGCTGATGTTAACAGAAAACCTTACTCCTCTTTGACTTTGTAAGTCACTCAGAGAATGCATTGCCAATTTTACCTCCTGGTTCTCTTTGTCATTCCTTCTTGCACTGGTGGTTCCAGGTTCCTTATTTCTCTACATGAATACCATAGCAGGTGTGCTGGTTTTGGCCAGGATAGAGTTAATTTTCTTCTTAGTAGCTCATGTCGGGCTGTGTTTTGGATTTGTGCAGGAAATGGTGTTGATAGCACAGGGATATTTTCCTTATGGCTCAGCAGTTCTTGCACAGAGTCAAGGCCTTTTCTGCTCCTCACCCCACCAGGGAGGAGGCTTTCGGTGCACAAGGAGTTGGGAGGGGTCACAGCTGGGACAGCTGAGCCCAGCTGGCCACAGGGATATCCCACACCATGTGGTTTCATGCTTGGAATACAAAGCTGGGGGGAACTAAAAAAAGAGGGGGGACATTCAGAGTGGTGGCATTTGTCTTTCCAAGTCACTGTTGCATGTGATGGAGCCCAGTTTTCTTGGAGATGACTGAACACCTGTCTTCTCCACACAAAGCAGTGAATTAACTCCATGGTTTGTTTTGCATGGCCTTTGCTTTCCCTATTAAACTGTCTTTGTCTCAACCCAAGAGTTTTCTCACTTTTACCTTCTGATTTTCTTCTCCATCCCACTGTGGAGGAAGTGAGCAAGTGGCTGCCTGGAGTTAAACCATGACACCAGGAAAGATTAATGACAATGTGTTATTAGTTGACAGTGAAAACATTGCTGCAAAACATTCACTTTGCTGAGTGTTTGGAATTTTTGCTGAATTAAAAACTTTTCTCAGTCTTACCCTGGCAACAGGACAAAATTGGGGCTGCCATAAATATGGCAGTAAGGTGGGGTACAGCAGCACAGAACTATCACATTTGTGATAGTTCCTCTGTGACCTTGATGTTTCCCCAGCAGCACAATACTGCTATGAGTGACTTTGACAGTGCCTTGGGCTTAATACCACTAGAGGTCATGCGATGTACTTATTATCTAAGCTGCTTTTGAAAAAAGCTCTAATACCCACATCTAGTAGATGTATTTGTACTGACGGTATCTGCAGACACTGCTCTGGCCTCTAGATCTCCCAGCTTTGTATGCAAGTAGTAACTACCCCACAATAAATCATCCCATTTATTCTACTGCCTAAACCTGGAATTTATCTCAACTAGCACACAACAGGGGAAGCATGAGGAACTGGGAATATGCAAATAATATCAACATGGAAAACCTTCTTTATAAAATGAAGTACTCTTTTTACTAAAATAAGGAATAAACAGGTAAAGACAGTGCAGTATAACATCAAATCCTTCCTTACAATACTGTAGGTGGTATCTGTCCTTACAATACCAATTATGTCTGATCTGACTATTGTGATGCTGATTCGAATAACATATCTGTCTTGGATATTTCCTATCATGAGGTTACAGCCTGCAATTATATTGATTGCACCTTGAAGCAGCTGACAATTACTCTCTGTCTTTTGATTTCAGTCTTTTGTAGCTTTCTCCTCTTTGCCTTTGGCCAGCAGCCTGGCAGTCAACCAAATAACAAACCCCCCTATCTGCATCATCCATATGAAAGCTACATGTCCAATAGGCATGTTTTAGGGAGCTGTCAGACTTCTCATTCTGTCACAACTTGGCCCAGACCTACTATCATAATTTTTCCAATAAATGCAGATCTGTTGTGAGGGAGTTCAACTGCTGGAGCCAGCGTGTTTCCCCTTAGAGCTTGCCATTGCTATTAGCCAGGGTGCACCAGAAGTTAAAACATGCCCAGCAGCACTGCCTTCACCAGCCCAAGTCTGCTCATTCTTGGAAAAGAACAACTAGCTCCCAGTACTGGCATCACCTGGTCTTGTTCTGAACTTATGTCTGATCCTCATCTTTCAACTTGTCAGCCACTTCTGCCTCCCTGACTCAGGGCTCTCCCAAATTGTGTGGAACTGGCTGCCTGTGTGGCCTTTCGAAAAATATATCTCCGAATTTCCTACATGATTTTTCAGACTCTCAAAATGAGTCAGTATTAGTCAATCAGTTCTTTAGTTTCCACAGTAATAAAAATTTACAATTAAATTTCATTTTGAAACCCCACTCTCAGACTTTTGCCAGTATGAGAAGCTCTGGAGATAAAAGTTATTGCTAAATTAAATATTCACAATCTCATAGTTGATAATCTAATCTCATTTTATCATATATTGATAATCTCATCAATGTCTATAAATATCTGAAGGGAAGGTGTAAACGAGATGGAGCCACGCTGTGCTAAGTGGCAGGACCAGAGGAAATGGGCACAAACTGAAACACAGAATGTTCCCTCTGACCATTAGAACACAGTCTTTACTCTGAAGATGACTGAACACTGGCACAGGTTGCTCAAAGAGGTTGTGGAATCTCCATCCTTGGAATTGTTCAAAGGCTGCATGGACATGGTCCTGGCTAACTAGCTCTCAGTGTCTCTGCTGAAGCAGGGGTGTTGGGCAAGATGGATCCCTTCCAACCTCAGCCATCCTATGCTTTCTGGCCAGTTAACTGACATTCTGTCTCTCTCTTAGTAAGTTATTTCTAATTTGTGCAGAAAACTGCTTAGATTATACTAATTGACTGTATTAGTACACAGTTAATAATTCAGCTCTTTCAGCAGAAATGGAGCCTGTGGCAGCCAAGTTATACTCTCTTTCTTCTAGTTATACCTCAGACCTCTTTCAAAACTGCAGAGCATGTTGTCTAGTGTGATGGGAGTAATTTATCACTAAACCCCACTTCTCTGTGGATGTTTTAGCATCTCATACTTCTAGGAAAACTTGTTTTCCTATAGAAGAAACTAGAACTTTCCTGTTTGATCACTTCTTTTCAGAACAAGAGCAAAAATAATCACCTTCAGACATAACTTCTCAAGACAGATCTAACCTTTTTCTGTGCGAAGTCTAGCCATGCCTCCTGGCTGCTTAATTCAGATGAAGCGAAGATACTTAGCATAACTTTTCTTTCTAAGATTCATTTTCTAGCCTATGCAATGCCCACAGGCATACATAGCAAGCATAGTCAAGATTTAATGAAGCATAATTTTGACTTTCTGTTTGTCTATCAAGAAGAGAACAGAGGCTTTCTTATGTCAAAAGGTTTGGTGTAATCATGTAAATATGGAATAGAAATATTTTACAACAAATCTGAATGTCATGACACTGTACTCACATTTTTCCCAATCTTTCCTCCTTTATGCTTCAGAACTGCATGCAGGGAAACGTTTTGCAGACACTGTTTCTGCTAGTGGCTAACTGACAGCTGTCACCAGCAGAGCATTTCTGAGCATGCTTGCAGTTTCAAATGATGTTCACATAGCCCCTTCTTCTGTGCACAAGGTCAAATCATAATTCACAAGCCTCAGCTGAGGCTCACTTACTCTTTCCCAGAATATTTTTTCAGACTCTTCTGGCACAGGTTGAATTGTGGCACTTGTTGAGCTGCAGTATTCACTTGTTTTAATATTTATGGGGAATATGGTAGAAAGTGATGAGTGATGAGAAGAATGATTTCTTAGCTGCTTCTTTGAGTGATTACAACTTTGAAAATCATAACCATGATGTGCACCTGCAAAGGGTAATGTACTGCCTTCTTCTGAGGAATAAGGGACAAGTTGGTTTGTCCCTAGAAGAATGACACTTGCTGGTATCACATACAGCTAGAAGGGGAAATAAATCTGCTTGGGTACACAGGAGGTGACAGAGCACTCTTACATAGATAAAATGTCTAGTCGCATGCCCCTCAGACAATTTGAACATTTACCATGACACAAAAGCTCTGAGATGTGGCTGCACAATGAGTGACTCTTGTACCTTGCAAATAGCACAGAGCAGCTTTTACTCTAGCTAGACTTTTGTCTACTGGAAAGGCTAATTATGATTTCTGTACTTGCATTGATGGAAAATGGCAGTTCTGACATTTTCTCAGCTATATGACACCTCTGCAGAACTAGTACAAGCAGAGAAATGTGTCACAATTGTTAGCACTTCTAACCAGCTGGAGATTTGAAAAAAAATGGTTTTCAGTAAAAAATATGACATGTTCTTCACAATTCAGCTTCAGAACACTTAGTTGTCTTTAACCTCACATCTCAATAGGGTGTGTTTTATGAGTATGATGTGGATTTCTTACATGGACACAGGCAAGTAGCCCACAAGACAATGCCACTGGTGCCAGAAGTTGGCTATAGGTTCAAAATGGGTTGCCGTTTCAAAGCACAGTGATAGGATGGTTTGGCTTAAAAGGGAAGAAAGGAGAAAAAAAGGGAAGAAAGGAGTGTGACTGACCTGCCTGCTAATCAACTTGCTACTGCATTCTGGATTAATGTGCTAGAAGACATGAGCATGCAAAGGCAGTTGCATAAACATGCCATGTATTAAGATAAGGATTTGTTTGATTTTCCATTTTTTTATAAGCCCAAACAACAGCGAGAACCTTTCTCCATCAGAATCAGTCCTACAACAGCATGTTAGATCAGTGAAAATCTCAAAACCGCTGCTTTCAGCAGCACAAAGGGCCAGTCTCAAGAGACTTGCATAATACAGAAAAGGTCTCAATAGAGCACCAGTCCTCCAGAGTGATTGACAAGGAGTGGATGATGTTACCACCAACAGCTGGAGAGAGAGAGCTTGAAAACAGGACCTTGAATTTGCCTTACATGACATTGTTCAACTCTGGGAACAAGAATAAATCCGAAGTGTGTATCAATTCATGTGCTAACAATGACTTTCTTGACACAGGAAGTTATAACAGTGCTCAATGGACTTTTTGATGGTGCTTCTGGCAGAATGAACATTTTAATAAGACAAGACTGGTAGACAAAGGGTAAGCTGAACCATATCTGTCTCTGCGGTGTTTTGGCCAGACTCATGTGACTCAATCTTGTGAGTCAATTACTAACTATGTGCAAATGTAAGTATTTATTAGCATTTAATACAAAAATCCTCCCGCATCCCTCGAAGTATGGCTGAACTTCGTTGAATGGCTATATTTTGTCCTTTGACCTGTTTCACTGCCATCTTATAGCTTTAGTTTGAAGCTTTTGATACCTCTGTTCTTATCCACTTGGTCTTCCATCTTCCAAAGCACACTTCATTGTTTCTGCCTGAAGAAGGGGCTCTCAAACAGCAAGCAGATCAAATACCTCTGCCTGGGCCCAGATCTGCCTGGACCCAGATCAAAATTAACAAATGGAAAGAAAGCAGGAATAGAATCAAATGACAGTTTTGCTAAGCAGGCAGGCTGACTTCTGCAACATATGTGGTGGCTGTCAGGCAGAGGTCCCACCTGTAGAGAACATGAAGTTTTAGTGCAGAATAGCTTGGGAAGGCAGTTGGAGGCCTGCCAAAAAAAGTCTGGAGCACAAACTGTAACTGCAGGGTTATTACAGTGGTGGAATTACCCTTTGAGCTGAGATTACTGATGTCCCTAATGGACTGAAACCAGCATGGAGACCTGGGAGCTACACCACTGTGAGGAACTGAGCTGTGTCAACACGGCTCTCTTACAGGGATGCAGCCTGGTTTACAGAGATGTATAAAGAAGCTCAACTTGATACCTTTCTTCCTTAGTTGGTAGCATACACTCTAGATGATGCTGTTTAAATCAGTTTAAGTATTTATGCACCATGATACCAATCCCTGAGTGTAAAGAGACAGCAAGTTTTGGCCTGTCTGAACCAAATACGCTCTGCATATCAAATTCCCTGGCAACAACTTATTACACAGGGCATTGAGTTGAAGAGGAGTCAATTACATCACTACTAAACTTTGATACTCTACACTGACAGAAACAATCATGCTCCCATCACCATTTTACATACAGGATTTAGTTACACCCACAGAAAGAATAAGTTGAATTCACTTTTGCACTCAACAGTGGTGAACATGATATATTTAGTTTGGTAAAAATAATTGGGGAAAGATTCCTAGGATAAGGTGATACCTGTCCAAGGCTACAGGGGCAGGACAGCAGTGAAAAAGCCTGATAAATGTGAGTATGGGAGTTCAAGGCTTGAGGTGATGGTAGCACTGACACGCCAAACCATGGATGAACGCTTTCCTCCATAAACAACAGAGTTCAGCTAGAAAAAAAAAATTGTCTGTTATCCTTAAGTATTAAAAGAATTGTCTGGATGTTTCTTGTTGCCTGGAGATCAAGAGGCATAGTACACAGAGAACTGTTGAAGAACAAAACACAGGTTACTGGTGGAAGACTTTGTAGAAAGTAACTTAAGACCCTGACTGCAACTCAGCTGAGAGGTGGATAAAATTACAATATACATGGAAATTGTCTCCTTAAAAAGAGCCATCACTTAGTGACAGACTTTGCCCAGCACTATGCAGCACATAAAAACCAAACCCAGAGGAGAGCCTGTTATTGCTATTGAGTTTTTTATTTTACAACTTTATTAGCATTACACATACTTAGCACTGTAGTGCATAACTCTAGTCTGCTATGAGGCCTGCAGGTTGTTATATCCTAAAGATATATGTTACACTGTATGTAGATTATATGTCCTGAAGATACACAGCAAAGATTTAGTGGTATAATACTCTCATTATACCAAAAATGTTAATTTTGAATGTGAGATTTAACATAAGTCAGTCTTGCGGCAGCAATTTTTAATGGTTCTCATCGGTTTAGTAGCTAGGTCTTCAAGGCAAATTACTGCTTTTCATCTCTAAGAGGTTTACAAATGATGCCACTATCAAAGTAAACTTTCAGCCCTGCACAATCAAATGTTAAATATAATTGCACTTAATTACACTGGATTTTTAAGGTTGTTAAGAGGAGTTTGCATAAATACCATATTTAAAAGGACTACATATAAATAGAAATGTAGATTTACATAGCTGTCATCTTGAAATATATATAAAAGGGAGTTCCTAAACAATAGCGTATGACACAAAGACAATTCCAGATTCATTAGCAGGAGAAAAAAGTTTCTTGTAACTGGAGCACCCCAATAAATACCCTCAGAAACATGTCAACGATGTTAAGAAAGAGCACCTCACTAAAGGAGATAAGACCTGGTGTGTAACTAATTAAAGATGTAGCCAAAGTTATTGTGTTCCTTTAATGCAAAATAATGGCTAAAATACGTGTTAGATGTTGTGACTGAAAATAACAGCTCTGGGAGAAATGCCCCAGGAGCAGAAATGTCAACATTGCTTACGCCACCACTGGAAGCTGGGGGGTATTCTTCTGGTAGCCAAAGGCAAAGCATCCTCCTGCTGAAGGTGATAAAACAAAAAAACCAAAAGCAACCAACAAAACCCCAAAAGAAAAACAAACCCAGTTTTACAGCTGTTTGTATTTCTTTAAACCCAAACAATTTCATTACTCAGTATTTTATCTTTCAAAGGGGTTGTGATTCATTTAAGAAAAATAAAAAGTTAAAGGAGAAAGTGCTGATTTTGAGTTGCTTGCAAAAAGTGACTTTTCTTTCCTTCCCCTAACTTGAGATGATTTTTAAAACAGTAAACATATGCCCTTTTTCTTTTCAGCAAAAAACATTTCAAGTGAAAATTGCTGACTAGCTCTCTATTCATTTCCTACAATTGTCTTGCCTCCTAGAAGCAAATGTCCGGTAGGATGTACCTGGATGAAAACCTCCAAGCTAGCAATTTGGTTTTAGTAATTTTTCCTATGTCTTATTAAAACAAAACAAAAAACCAAAAAAAAACCAAAAAAACCCACCACGATTGTTCGCAGCTCTTATTCCTTGCCAGTTCTTCTCACGGGGGCCATCAGCTCCTGGACCAGCCGGAGCCCGGCCGGGGAGGGGCAGGGTGGGCTCTGGGGTGGTGATTCCCAGCGCGGCCGCGGTGTGAGAGCCGCTCACAGGCTCGCCCTGCACCGCGGGGAGGGAGCGCGGCAGCGGCACCGCGGCTCTGCCCGCACCGCCGAGGCGGCACCCGGAGCTGCCGGAGCAGAACCAGCCCCGCGGGGCGGGGGGAAATCCCACCCACCCATCCATCCATCCATCCATCCACCCACCCACCCACCCACCCATCCCTTCACCTCCGCCGGGCGGGGCCGGCCCGGGGCACCGGGGGAGCAGCGGCACCGCGTCCTCTCGGCGGAGCAGCGCTGGCTGCCCGGCCCAGCCGAGCGCGGCGGGGCTGCGCCTTTAAGGGGCCGGGGCAGGCGGCGGCGGGCGGGCTCCTGCGGGCCGGGCCGCTCCCTCCCGTCGCTTCCCTCCCCCGCCGGGCGGGCGGGCGGTGGGCAGTGCCCGCGGCAGTGGCACGGGGCGCCGCGGCATCCCGGCTCCCGCAGCCATGGCCGAGCCCCTGCGCCGCCGGCCCCCGCTGCTCCCGCTGCTCCTGCTGGCAGCCGGGGGGCTGCGAGCGGCGGAGCGGAGCGGCGGCAGCAG
Organism: Monarcha castaneiventris obscurior; assembly: GCA_026261815.1. Lineage (NCBI taxonomy): Eukaryota > Metazoa > Chordata > Aves > Passeriformes > Monarchidae > Monarcha > Monarcha castaneiventris. The sequence continues at coordinate 16,471,556 of JAMPIT010000566.1, forward strand.
CAGCGCCATGGAGGAGCTGGCCACCGAGAAGGAGGCGGAGGAGAGCCACCGGCAGGACAGCGTGAGCCTGCTCACCTTCATCCTGCTTCTCACCCTCACCATCCTCACCATCTGGCTCTTCAAGCACCGCCGCGTCCGCTTCCTCCACGAGACCGGCCTGGCCATGATCTACGGTGAGTCCCGCCGGGGCCGCGGCAGCGCCCGCGCCTCAGCCCCCGGTGTCAGCCCCGGCAGGTGCCGGCAGGGCCCGGGGCGGCGGCGGGCCCGGGGTGGCCGCGCCCCGCGGTGCCGCCGGAGCAGCCCCGAGCCGCTGCGGCTGGCGGGCGGCAGCGCCCTGCTAGGCCGAGCCCCGGGCAGCGGGCGCCCCTCGCCGCAGAGCCCGACAGCCTCCGCCGGTGCCCCTGGGCCCCCTCCCCTGGCCGCTGCCTTTACTGGGGCTGGGGACGGGAGGACACCGAGGGGGGACGCGCGGTGCGCAGCCTCCCGTGCGGCAGCGGAGCGGGGTCCTGCGGAAGGTGCGCCCGCCGCCGCGGCCGTGCTGCCGGGGACCGCACGCCAGCGACCCTCCCCGCCGCAGGAAGGCAGCTCGCCGGCCGTACTCCGGCAGCGTGGGGTGCCGAGCCGTGCGGGTCATCGCGGCGGTGACTTTGGGAAGCGCCATCGCGCTGCCCTCGCCGCTCCGGGGCCGCACGGCGCGGAAAGGAGCGTGTTCAGCCTCCGGGTTTGGTCCCCGGCTGCCGGCGCGCTGCTGTCACCGGCGGCCCGCGTCTGCGGAGCCTGACTGACCGCAGTGACACCAGACACCCTGACACTGCCCGCGGCTCATCCCCAGCCCTCCTGGTGGAACGAGGGCTGCACAGAGCTGAGTTCGCCCACCTCAGGCCCCTGTCCTGGGTGGCTATGAATAGAGGGGCAGTAAATCCTTCAGGAGAAGTTGTGTGTCTCCCCTGCGTTTGTGGGGCGGATGGTCCAGAGGAGCCGGGCTGTGCTGGATAATGTTAATGGTGCTGGTCTGCTCTCCCTGGTGCTGTGAATGCCTGGCGCAGAGGGCGGCAGGTGAGCCTCAGCTGGGGATGCAGAGCCCTCGTTCCGCGGGGAACTCCGCGGTTGTACTCAGTGCGCAGTTTGCTACGCAGAGCATAGTGGGTTGCGGGGAAGAGCAGCCATCCATTTGAAAAATTATTTGTCTGCTGGTGATTGGCTACTGCCGTGAGTGCCGGGGGCACTTCTCCTTCGCCAGCGGAATCTGTTCCTGTTGACCCGTGTGAAACACCTGCCCGATGTTGATCGGGATAAGCATATTGAGGGTAAACACACATGAGAAATTCAGCACTCGAGGGGAGGGGGAAAGTGAAGCGTTTCCTCCCCGATGAGTACTACTGCTCTTGAGAGCTATGTGATTGCTTGCAAAGCAGTGGAATTTTCCTCTGCTGATGCTTCTCTTAAACCACCCCAATTTGCTCTTAGTCACTGATCTCCTTGCTGCATTGCTGTGTACTTCACATATGCTCATTGCTGAAAACCAACACATTAACAACTGGGCATATAAGTAAGTTATGTGCTGGCATGATAATGCTTAGCAGCTGAAGAGTGCCCAGGAGACTGTAGATTAACTGTCTGTATTGATTGGAAAAGAGACAGGGTAAGGTGGTATTGAAGATGTTTAGATATTACCCTACTGTTGTCACCTTTGGAAACTTCATTTATAATGTTTTATGATCATTTCAGTGGCTTAGTTTATGCTGAAAATCTTGTGTGTGTGGGTGTGTTAATGCATGCAATACAAGTGTCAGGGCACCAAGGGCATTTGGGTTTGTGTTTTGATGAGCTGCGTGGGAAATGAGAAATTGTTCTACTGGAGAGATTCTGCCTCTAATTACACTCAAATTAGTTTGCTCTAACATGCAGTTCCCGATCTGTGAAAGGGGTGTTAGGTTCCCAATTTGATGTACAAGTGCTGAAATTTTGTCTGAGGAAAGGCACTATGCTATATTTCTTTCAGCCTCTCTGGCAGTATCCAAAAAATAATAATTGGCTCAAACTATTGCATTTTCTAGGTGTGCCCTCACTTGAATAATTTTGCTTTCATAGATCAATACACTTGCCTTCTAAATGAGTCCCCTTATTATATCAAAATACATGCTGTTCTGCCCCCAAACAAACTGACTCTTGCCTTGTCATGGCAAACATCCCAGGAAACGTGTTTAGTGAGTTCAGTTCCCACCTAACATGGTTAGCCTCTATGCTGGTAAAGCTCTGCTGAGACCTGGCTTCACTTAAGCATTTCACAGACTTTCTACAGAGCAAAAAAAATAACACAGCAAGTGCCAGAGTAACTTTCTGTTATACTTCTGATAACTGGGCTTAAGTCTCCTCTTCCTTCCTTGTTGCTTAAAAGACAGCAGTTAAACTTGATAGATGGGTTTCTATTTTGCTGATAACTTGCTATCTAAGAAATGCACTTAAAAAAAACTATATATGAATTTAAAGTGCCTATGTTTGATCAGTCTGCCTTAAACACAAAATCATAAGGCAGTATGTCAAAGAAAGAGTTTGTAGTCCGAAAAGCACAAGTATCTATTCAGCTTATAAAGTGCTAAATACAATTGAATTCTAGTGTTGAAACTGTAACAAAGGTGCTTCGCTGTGGAAGTTAAATACTAGCAAATATCAGCAGCTCCAGCAACAGAATTGCTAATATCTCTAATGCAAGTTATTATGGAGCAATTAAAAAATCCAATACAACCCTAGCAAACATCAATCCACAAAAGAGAAATTAAAGAATTGAAACTTTGCTGACACATGTATTTCAACTTGTGATAATGATTGTGATGCTTGCTTTTCTTAGCGTTGGTCTGAGTCGGAGGATAAAGTGTTCCGAGACATGTTTGTCCTGAAGAGGTTCAGTGGCAACTTTGTTTTGCAGGCTTCTTGGTTCTCTGCCGAGAAGCATCACCATGTGGTAGGAGCAACAGGACATGGACCATGCACCTGGACAGCTCAGGGTGGACTTAAGTGTTGGAAGTGGTGGTGGGCCCCCAGTACTCTGCTCCTTAGGAGGCAGCTGTCTGGATATGTAGATGTTTCCCAGCAGATCCAGTGGCATCACTGCCAGTAGGCAATTACTCTGTCCCTTGTAAGTGGTAATTGAGGCAACTGGCAGTCCATGAATCAGCCTAGGTGTCAGTCCTATCAGGTACCTGCTTTTCTGTGGGGTTGTTCTGGAACGTCTGGGGGCCACATGTGCTGGTGCTGCAGACAAAAGTAAAAGCAAACTGGACTTGGGTATAGTGAAAGAAAAACAATATATGAAGAGGAATATAATACTTTATTACCTTTTGTGGAACACAAATGAGAGAAAAGCTGTAAATCTTCAGTATAAAAACATTGTATGTGTTCTGGAATACTCTGTATCAGACTAAGTTTTTGTATCCACACAGTAGATACAGAAAAGGCCTATTTTTAGCTCATCTGGCTGCAGTGCTCTCTGTTAGAATTCTAGTATCTATCTCCACATGCTAGAGACGACCTAACTCATCTCCACTGCCAGCAAAATAATGTCAGTCTTGGTTTTTAATAAGCCACTTTGACATAAGCCTCCTAATACTAGATTTAGGATCATAACTGAGCACCCAGTTTTGAGAACATTATCCTTTCTCTGGCAACCTGCTTGTTCTTCCTGAATATTATTTTAAATCACTTTGTTACAGGCTTTTAAGGTAAGTCTTGCTCATTTTTTTTGGCTGCTCAGTACGTTTTAATTGTAATACCAATCTTTTCTATAAGCTTGCTTTATGGCCTGCAACTGGGTGGAAAAATTATAAATTCTTCTTGTGAGAGAAATTTAGAAGAAATGCTATATAGCTTTAATTAACCTACATGTATTTCAGGTTTGGTCTTCAGGCAAGGGTAGTTGGATAGCTTACAAATTGCTAGTGTTTCTGAAACATCTTCAGAAGTACAATTCATCTGTAGTCCTCAGGGCAGTGATTTTGGGTTTCTTTGTTTATGTGGATCAGGGTTTTGTTGTAATTTCTGTGGGTTTGGGGGTTTTGTTCATTTGTTTTTATAGGGGCAGTGTATTTAATTAAAATAAATGAATTCATTTTTATGTTTGTTAATTTCATCTTCATGAGAAGCTCTGTCTAACCAACACCAGAATATCCTCTGATCATGGCATAAGCCAGAGAAGAGAGAAATGGCAACTTGGATTTCTTTTGTGTGAGGAAGCCTTTGGTGACATACCTGGCTGTTAAAGTTGGTACTGCTCTGCAGCACCGTGTGATTGTAGGAACCATGCCGAGGCTGAAGGAGAAAGGTGTTCCTCTGCATGGACTGTAATTCTCATCTGAATTAGAAAGTTACCACAAACAGCTGCCAGCTCTGTAATGCTGCAGAGCTCACACGCCTGCCTGCCTTCTGCTCCTGTGTGAGTGCTCTGGCTGGGCTGGTTGGAGTGTGCTGAGCTGAGGGGAGGTAACCTGTGTCTGGTGCACAAGCTTGTAGTCAGAGTCAGGTGGTTCCATGGCAGGTTAACGTTGCACTTATCTGGGCCCTGTAGGAGCTTGAGGTTTTCCTTTTTCCACTTCAAAAGATTTCTCTTGGAACCACTTCCCGTTTCTCTTTGCTGTTTTGCAATAGAAATACATCTCTATACAGGTCCTGCAGTGATTCTCCCTGAAACAACACAAGGACTGATCTGATCTGTTCTGTAGATGCAGAGCATCTGCAGCTACTCTAGTAACTTCTGCTCTTGGCACAGATGAGAAAATGGAAAAGGAGATGGTGAGGGAGTATATAAAAGCTATCAAGTCTAACAGGATGCCCAGAATTACTTCTCAGGTGCTGATGGTATCCCCATCTCGGTGCTTCTTTACTTAGTCTTTGGGGTCTATGTTTTTGGGAAGAGGTCGATGGGAGAGATCAGGTCTGGATTTTCACCTGTCTCCATTTTGTTTGGTAAAGGCCTTTGTTTTGAAGAAGGCCATAGAAAAGTGACAGGAAAAGTTTCCTTGGCTGTGTTAAGAATAATCTGTGTGGCAACTGGTGTGTAATCTTATCTCTGGATTTCACAATACTGCACTGTAAATTTTATGTAATGAACTGTAATTGGTCATTCAAACAGCTTGAACAGTTCAGATACTATTCTTTTAGATATTTAATTTAAAAGTATTTTGCTGAACAGAAGCAGTTATAGCTGTGTATTTCTTTGTATTGTGTATTTCTGTGTATAGCTTTGTATTTCTTTCTCACTTCCTGTGCTATAGAAAGATTAGAACACCTGAACACTGAAATTGCCTTCACCCAAAGCAATTATCCACACAGCAGGAAGTTGCTTCTGGGTCACTTGTACAATCAGCACTGGGCAGCATTTAGGTATCTGTGTAACCTGTGAAACACCTTTCTTAAGTACTGTGTGTCCTGGGCTCACTAACAGAGTGACTAGAGAGAACTCTAGACTTCTGCTGTGGGTGCTCCCAGCACAACTGGAAACAGATGTAAGCCTTGCCCCTAACTTACCCAAATGCTTCCTTCTCAGGGGATTGGCCTTGACTGCAAGCTGGGATGGTTTCCTGCAGCGCACATAGATAGCTCTGGGCTTGATTCCCTGTGATTGAAAATTGTCATGGTTCAGCTAGCTATGATCCTCTTGTATCCTCAGTCCCCACAAATCTTACTTTGTGGATGCATAGCAGCCCTTTCCCCACTCCCTCCTTCTGAAAGTTGGCCTCCCCTACCAGTTGGCTCTGCAGTGTAGTTCAAAACATCTTAGAGAGTTGGGTGAAACCTTTTCCTTGCTTCTGGTAGGGAGCTATTTCCACCCCCATCTGCTGCTATCTGAGCAACCATTCTCTCCATTACTTAGAGATGGCAGCTTCACCCTTGACTGATTTAGAAACCAGATATGTGAAGCAGGAACCTCAGCTCCACCATATTAAAAAAAAAAAGGTAGAGGACACAGTTTGCAGTCCAGAACTCTGTACCTCGGCCTGTTAGGGGCCAGAAGTAAAAATATTTTGCAGTTCCTATCTAGGCCTTTAACAGGTGTTGTGTATCCCCTTGCCCACATGATAAAATGCTCTGAGTCCAGCACAGGGCTGCTGAACTGTCCCTGTGTGTTCAAGAGACAACCTCAGTATCTAACTCAAGTCTGTTGTTTCCATGCTGACAGCCAGAAATACCAGCTTGTAGACTTACTTTTTTTTTTTTTTCCCAACACAGAGTACTTATTTGTGTCTCAGGATTAAAGCTTTATCCCCATTAAATACTGAATATAGCCTTTCTCGCCCTGCTTTAGACTAAGTGGTGTCTACACTGAAATAATGTGATACAAGCAATTTTTTAGAAGAGTATTTATGTTGAAGGGTTTTTTACTAGCGTTGTAAAGAATACACAGTCATTCTCAGCAGTTCAGATCTTTTCTGTCTACCAGAGAGAGGTAATTTAGCTAAAATGCACTGATGTTTTCTCCCCTATTAAAAAGCACTTCAGCCTGCAATTAACTGAGTGTGAAGGGAGAAAAGCAAAATTGTAGGAAACTGTTGGTTTATGTTTTTTTATCCCATGTCCTGAAATCAGACAATTCACTTTACTTTAGAAGTACCTAAAGGGCCTTGAGAGTTATGGTGGAAGAAAGTGTTGAGGTTTTTTTTTCTTTTATTGGGGAGGAGTTGAAGGCTCCCTCTAAATTAAAGTTGAGACGAACTGTGCTCTTAGCCAGAGGGGATGTGTGGTTTCTTGTGCTTTCTTCATGGCTTTGGTATTCCGTGTTCCTTTTCGAAGGCTGGGGGTAAGCTCTTCATTTCTCTTGATGCAGAAGTGTGTGAGTGATACATGGAGAAAGATCACACCCCTCTCCCGGCAGAGCTGTGTGGATGCAGCACCGCTGCCAGGAGTGTCTGTGGGCTTGGCTACACTGCCACCCCTGATGGCTCAGCACTGGGGTAGATCTGCTGCCACGGGAGGGTCCTGGCCCTGAGGCCACACTGGTGGGACTTGCAGGTCTGCTGTAGTCCGGGCTACTTCTCCACTGCTGCCACTTTCTCTGTTTGTAGCTTTTTTCAAAATGCCTCTTCCTTGTTGAAGTAGGTCTGTAGTAGATGGTTTTAAAGGCAGCTGAAGCCACCAAAATATCTGTTGCATATTTTAAGTCCACACTATGAGTGTATTACTGATTTCTCCTCTGTTACCTTGTAAGCTCCTTGAGGGAGGAGTTTGAAGAGCAAAGCTGTGGGACTTGGTGGGCTGGCTTTGTGGAAATGTTTAAATAAAATGGTCTGCTTCTTCAGACTGCCATGCCTTTCCATAGATGTCTTGACCTTTTTGACTCTAAAGGAGAAGTCCTTTAGCATTAAAAAAATAAGTTAGGATTGAGGGGATTTTTTAAAAAGTAAGCTTGATGCGTTCACCTACTCCTTTATTATGAAGTTGGGGGACTATTCTCAACAAAAAAAGGGATGGAAATAAAAGAGCATGGTACAAATGCATTCTAAAATGCAATTAACTTGTCTATGCATAAGATGACAGTCTTTAATGTGCTGGCTGTTTATGGAAGCATGGTGTGTGCAGCTGCATGTCTTGCCATCGGTAGCCATCTGAAGAGAAAGCTGCTTGTGTGGCTCGGTGTCACCTACATGTGAGAGCCTTCCCTGTGTCAGCTCTGCAGCAGGACACTCCGCTTCCATGAGCAGTGCCAACACACTGTGAATGTAGTTACTGCTTCTGAGACTCAGAGCCTATTCCATTAATTCAAGAACTGGATTAAATATGAAAACTGCTGTTAACCTTTGCCCTTGCTTTGAATATGAGATACTAACAGAAAGACGTTATAACTGATGATAGCTTAAAAATAGCAAGTGTCCCACATGGGTATGACTAGCCTTTGGTTTTCACTCAGAATCCATTAGAATGAAAGCTATCTGCTTCCACACCAATTCTAAGAAATTATTTCCCCCACACATACACTTCTTAGCACTTTATATCAAGTGCCATATGCCTCTCTGCTGTTGTTTTACTGCTGCACAATCCTTCCTATTTCTCATTCCTTTGTGTCAGTCTTCTTTGTACTTACTGATTGTGTAATGGCCTTTCTCATGAAAAGATTTTCCTTATCCATGAGACAACTTGACTGTTCTTAAAATGCCTTCTTAGTGAGTGAATTGTTAATGTTTAGCCACAGAATCCACCCTCTGCTGCAGTTAAGAGAACTTGCTTTACAGTCTGCTGAAAAAAACCTCACACTTCTCCCTTCCAAAACTCTGCTGAGTATGGAGATCATATATTTACATTCCTTGTATACCTAGCACTGTTACTTGCAGTCTAAGGATCTGGCTGATTTAGTAGGTGAACTACAAACTCTACTTTTATCTACTGTGAAGTATTTTTAAAAAATTACATTTGGAGAAGTAGAGGCTTCATATGGGCATCTTTGAAAGTGGTCTGGATTGGCTTTTCCATGTAATGTCAACTCACCAAAGACTTACTTAGGTTCTGCCTTGCTGATACTGTGTTTGCTTCTCTGTGTAGGAGCAATGAAGCTGATAGCTTAAAGTGGTTGAGAGAGAGGGAATACAGTTCATGCTGTATTTGTGTCTGCTACTAGGTGCTATATTTAAACTAGTTATTCATGGCTTGAAATACCAACTTATTTTAATTGGCTTTTAGCTTTGCTGTGTAATTGATGCTTTCAAAGTAGCCTTTAGAAGTCAGGCTCCCTAGAAGAGTTCAAAGTGGCAAACACAGAGGGCTCCCTGGCTAGCTGGGAGGAAAGGGTATTCACAGGCATCTCCGGCTACACTGCAGCTTTGCACTGTCTGGAAAACACAAGAATACCATGGAAGAAGAAAACTGGTGTAAAGGCTTATTTCTGTTGGGGAAGTGCCACCCGATAGTTTCTCCTGGGTTATCTTTGGTATTTTAATTTATTATTATGTAATGTTATATATTAAGAGAAGAGGAGGCTGACTTGTAAGTGACCTTCCACAGACATGCCTGGCAGGGCTGGCTGTAGCATCCTCTCCTGGCTCACAAAATTCAAGCAGGCACTTCTGCTTGTTCAGTTTGTCTTGAAGATTTATACTTTGACAGTCATCTTTATACTGCTGCACAGCGTAAAAGGTGCAGCTTTGTCATTCCTATCTGCAATACTAGTGTCTCACAGGGAACATAATCCCACTAGACATGGGTTACAGTGAATCATTCTTGGAAGAAGATGAGTATTTTGAAGACGTGTTGGTGTGTGTGAAATAACGTTAATTCCGGAATAGACTTTTATATAGGCAACTGAGCGCAAGGACACTGTTTCAGGCTAACCTTTATTGCTTTTGGTCTCTGCACAGTAGTATGTCTGACTTGGCAAAAATTTGTTTATGAATTTGATTTTTATGTCTAGAGACTTTTAACCTTCTTTCAACCATGTTCACTTGTGTTAAAGCAATGTCTATACACACACACAATCTCTTTCTGATTTTCTTTTACAGAGATACATAGATATAAAATTAATCTTTTCCTCAGCACTGCATGACTGAAGAGTTAGTGAGTGATTTCCTAATGATGATCTGCTTGTTAAGCTGCAGTAACAGAATATAATTGCAGCATACTCTGATTATACAGGTGCCTGCATGAAACAGAGAAATGTCAACATAGATATCTTGGTGATACTTGGTACTTGATTATGTCCCCCATTTCCTCAGGGAGCCATAAAAAGGGTTTATTGCTTTTTCTGGCAAATGCTTGAGTATACTTATTTCAACATTTTCATTTTTTGATCCTAATGGCTTTGGGATCTCTTCCAAAGTATAAAAGATGGGACAGTGACTTTTTTTGTTCTCTGTACTTCAAACACGAATATCTAATCTTGTTGCATCAGGTCCTTATGATGTTAGATAGTATTTTGTCAGACCTAATTATGGATAGGGGAAACTTTGCATTATTTGTTGTTCATATATATGACATAGCCCCTCTCCTAAAGACAGGAATTTGGGGCAGCAGGTGTAAGCACAATCTGCTTTGCATTTATGGTAATTTTATTCTTAGCCTGTGGAAGCTAAGGCCCCCCATCAGAGTCTCCACCTTCTAGGTACTGATTAAACTTAGAGTTATGTTCTTAAAACAAGAACCAAACTAACAAACCCAAAATCTGCCTCTGAAGAATTAGGTTTGCTAAGCTCACTAGCCAAAGTCAGAGATTGTCTTTACTTCTCTGTTAGCAGGCCACAAGTTGTTTTTCTGCATTAGGTACCTAATTAGGTAACTGCCACAATTTTAAAAGACAGTTGAGACTCCAACAATTTTTGCTGGATGGTGTCTATACAAATTTTGTTAGCCTCCTTTTGCTCTTCTTTCTCCATTCTCATGATGCTGGCACATAAGTCTTGCTCTCCAGTGGTTCCTGTGGGTATTACTATTGTCACTTATTTTAGCTGTCCTAGAAATTGTATTGTGCTGACTGCCTGCTTTTTTGTGGGAATCTCCTAACACTCTCTCCTTGTTACTTCACTTCTCCCCACAGTGCATCCAAGAGCTTATTTTAAAGCTGACAGCCTGATTCCTCTCCATACATCAGACCTACTTTTTTTTTTCCAGTCTAAACTAAAAACCTTTGCTCACTTCCCTGTCTCATGGAAATGTAAGGATTGGCTCAAGATCAGAAGGGCTGAAATAGCTTGTCATTTTTATCTTCCTCCTGCAACCACAGTCTTCATCAGTGCGACTGGTTCCCCTGACCACAGATGAAACTATCTGTGCCTTGTCTTCACCTGTAAGCTGTTTAAGCTGTGCAAGTTATTTCTAGGTAACATATGAGTAAAGTATGAATTCCTATGTCTCTCTACATCTACATCCACAGTCCAGGCTTTCATTTCAACATTGGCTCCTTTGGTATTCTGGTTCTCAAGGCACAGGAGAATTTTGTTCAGATTAAACTTTTGCTGTTAGTGTTATAAGAAACTTTTTTCCTTCGCTTTCTCATGCTGTGTTGCTGTGTTCTCAGCTGTCCTCAGTGAAGGGAAAGATAAAGATGCCTCTCTCTCCATGACCATTTAATCATAACAAGAATCAAACTAACATTTTTTAGCTTGCTAATAGACTGTGTCAGGACCAAGATCTAGTTATTAGTTCTCATACTTTAAAAAAGTGCTTTGACTCATGAGCAACATATGGATTTCACAGCTATGAGAATAAAACTTGAACCATTAAAACTATTTACCACCAGGGTTATGTTATAAAATTTTACTTGACAGTCAGCAAGGAAATTTTAGTTAATTTGTAACATTTATAGTAAGAAACAACTTTATAACAATTTTGTAAATAACCCCTTCTTTCAGTAAGCTAAAGCTTCCAAGATCTTCAGAACCCTTAATTGTAGAAAAGGGCTATGCATAAGAAAAATAATTGGAGCTTTTATAATTATGTCAAAGTGCCAGAATCCAAATGATGCAATACGTGCATGGCATTTTTGATCCTGGAACAGATCACATTTGACCCATGTGTGTGCACCCACACACAACATACACAGCTCAGCTGAATTGCTCACTTTCCAGAATAGCCTGTTCTTGTGTAATACTCTATCTGAGGACAGAGACAGATTTCTGATGCTTCACTTGATTGGAAACAGCATTTCCTTGCATTTGATTTAGGATAGAGAATACGTCATTTTGCATGTGGATATGGTATTTTTTTAATGACACCAGAAAAACTTGTCAACTAAAACTTAGGTTCTTCTTTCTGTTGTCCTGATACATAAACTGAGTGTATGTTGTGTGGAGAATATAAAAAGTCTATGAATCATATACTGAGATAAATATATGACTGATGGAAAGCTGATACACCTTAAGTTAATAGTTAGGTGCACTCCTAAATTTAACTGTTCTTACTGTAGGTGGTTTGCCTGCTACATTGTATTTGCCTTACTGGTTGAGAGACTTGAAACAGCAGCTTGTTGACAAATGCAGATTTATGGAAAGTTCCTGCTCAAACAGGGCAGTGGCCTGGTGCAACAAGGAGGGTGTTCTAGAGCTGTTAAAAAGGTTTGGGAAGACATTATTTATTTCTGTTATCAGCTGTTTGCCAGAGCTCCATTCCATAATGCTGGGCTTCAAAGTTAAGGAAAATTAATTTGAAAACAATATCCTATTTTTTAAATGTCTGCAATGTCAGGAACAAAGCTCATTTTCATACTGTATCTTGAACTGTCCAAGTTGACTAGGAGTTACTACTGGGATGTCACATTTGCAGGACACCTTCTGTTAGGCAAGTGGTTGTGTTGGCCAGGAAAATTCATGTATGACTTGGGATTTGATGGGCTTGAGGATCAAGCAGTCTTGTAAGCTTCAGTGAGCAGGAGGTCAGCCAGTACTGAAGAAGTCACCTAACCTGGCCAAAAGTTGCAGAACTGATTCCTGCAGCAACAGGTACCCCAAGGAGAAATGCAATAACATCTAACTGTGTCTGCAGAGGGAGATGTAGCCAAGGAGAAGGTAGAGGACTCAGTCAGGCTTGTTGAAATGGACTGAGATGCTGACTAGGGGAAGGGGGGGGATACAAGTTTTTTTTAGGGGTGTCAAATCAATGGCGGAAAAACGAGAGGCTTTTCTGCAAAGAAGAAAAATATTCTGATTTACTAGCCTAGTTTTCCTTGCTATATTCCTGTGCTATTTGTTTAACCTTTCTATTTAATCTGTGGGTCACAGTCCAGTAACCTCAAACCTTTGAGGTAATAAATAGGAAATCCTGAAAAAGAACACCTTCTCTTAGGAATCTAACTGAGGAGGGCGTTCCTGGCTGTGGCTGGGTTTAGGCTGTTGAGGTGTATAGTGACAAAGGTCTCCAGAAATCAATGTCAGTCGCACCATCTCTGAACCACCACGAGTAAATTGTTCAGCCCTTAAAAATATTTTTAGTCACCTGTTTATGCTGCTGCTTTTTTTCTTTGTACTCCTCCTTGCTTGGTACACCTACAGGAACAGTGTGATAGCAGGGAGTAGGGGAATAGCTGAGCTACTGATGTTCATCAGTCTGAAGTTAGGACCCAGTTTTTATCACTGCCTGTTTATATGAGATGGAGAAACAGTGCCTGTGTGTATTTACAGCTCCATGAAATACCAAGTATCCAAGCATCGTAAAACCTTTTGATTTTAATTTTTGCCTTTTAAAGATGGAAAATTATACTAGATCTGAAGTGCAACAGGAAAAGCTTGCTCAAGGTTTCTTGGGAAACTCACTGCTGATTCAGATAGTGAGCTGTGATTCTGTCTTTACTCAGTGATTTCCATCAGCGTTGACTTTACAGTTCCAGGAAAAGCGGAACCTCTAATCTGAAGTGGTCGATGCTGTGCATGCTCTTTGCTCTTGTAATGATCACACAGGGCCCCAGCTAAACACAATCTGACTTCGCAGATCTACCTGTGCCTGCAACATGCCCATACTCTTTTCTTTATAGTGGCCATGCAAAGCAAATAGGCTCCCATGTCTCTTAGGGGACAAGTGTGAGTTAGAGAGTGTGAGGTTGCTGGAGTGCCCTTCCCTGTGGCTGAGTCTTAACCTGGCACAGAGGAGAGGAGTGACTTCTTGTGGCCTTTTTTTCTAGTCAACAGTTATAAAAAGAGCTGACTAATTCTTTTTTTTCAAGGGTGTCTGAGTATTGGTAAAACAATTAATGGGGGGTTTCCTGGGTGCCTTGTGGGGTTTTTGGTGTTTGCCACAAGTGTCTTAATACTGGGCATTGTGTGCATTACTCACTTTGCAAGATCCTCTCAGTCCTTTATTTCCATTTGATTTGGTGCAAATTTTTAGTTACTGTTATGGCAGAAGAATTGTGGCACACCTCGTTAACTTTCAGTTGAATTTAATGGTAAATTTTCCACTTAGACTGCTGGAAAATATGACCTTTTACTCAAAGAGTAATCAAAACTGAATCCAGTCCTCAACGGAAGTATTTTGGTAGTGACCGGTCATGATGCATGATAATGAATATGTGGATTTTATATGTGTAGAGATATTGTCTGCCAGTTTTTTTAATTGTTATGTTTGTGGTCTAAAACTTGGCAGCCTGACACTGAGTGTTTTTCCAATGATCTGGCAGTTCAGTCTGTCAGCATTCAGCAAAAGTAATTGGGCACACCTTTTGTCAATGCTTTGCTATTGTAACAAATATGACACTTTCTCCTGCACCCATCTGGATCTCATAGCCTGGAACATTATGGTCGCAATGATAATGCTGTGCACATCCCCTAAGTTCTGTTGTTCCTTTTGAAATATTACCACTATTTATTCCAGAAGAATATGGTAGGCTGAAGAGTCTATTTGCTTTCTCAGGATAATTAGCTCCAATCCCAAAACTGGTTCTCTATACCTGAGTCTAATAGCTAGGTAACACTTCACTGTAAGGAGCAGTTATCCAATTTGATCTCCCATTTATTGTTGCTTAACCTGCTCATATTTCATAACAATTCCTCTTGCTTAAATTGATACAGCTTGTTAAAAGCTTTGCGAAAAAATACATCTTTTTACTGGGTTGCATTTGCAATTGTGTAGTTTACTTTTAGAATTTGGGAGAAATTTTTTTGTTTGTATTGGGTTGTCTGCTACTGAGGAAAGGCTCATTGAAGCAGTAATTCTCTTGAGGTCCTTGGCATGAATAGGCATTGCAGCAATAATTTTTCATTTCTCAAGAATTATTTTAATTGCTTGCAGCTTCAGAACACATCATTGTCAGGACCTGACATGAACATACTTTTGTTCAGAAGCAACAGAAAGCTCCACAATACCTGCAACAATGTTTCAGCATATCTGTAACCTCTTTTATATTTTTGTCATTCCTTCTATCTGTGAGTTACTGGTGCCTAAATAAAAAGGAGTGGGGAAATGTAGCCTTTCTGTGTATTTGGGAGGGAAGGTACTGTGAAAGGACTTTATTCATGCAGAAGCACATGTGATTTTTGAAATACAGCATTTAAATGCTGCAGTGCTTCATAAACCATTTTGACTCAATTCCCACCATTTTTCTGTTTGTTTGTAATGTGTATGTTTTCTAGCTGACCATTGTACAGATCAGCAAATCTTCAGTGCATGTTCTGAAAGCTTGGATTTTCTTTGGATGGATTTTCATTATGGCCCTGTTGCCATTCTTTACAAACCGAAGAAAGCCTGCATTCATAAGGATTACTGCATCTGCAAAGGATGAAGAATAAGTAGGAATGATGAACTCCAGCGGTCATGAATGGGCAGATTGTCCCGGGCATTTATTCAGTTGTCAGTATATTGTGGAGTATTTGGGCTGAAAAAAATGTTAGCATTGGGTAACATACTCGTTTTATTAAAAGCACAGTAGAGTACTCAGAGAAGGTGTATAGTCCAAGACACACTAGTACAGCACATACTGTCTCTCTTCCTAAGTGTGATTGATTTGTTTATTTCTCACTGAAAGCTTGTAATTTTAGATTTTAATTCTACTTTCAATTGCTAGCTGTGCTTGTCTTATCAGACAAGTCTTATCAAAAAGGTGCTTGCAATTCTGAGTGGGATGCTGCACTGTATTATGCCAGGAGCACTGAACAAGAAACACTTTGCTGTGCTGGCTGAAGATCAGAGTTGATTCTGGAGTCTGAAATGTTCCCTGTGTTCCTCAAATATAAATAGTACTGTGACCAAGAGCTGCGTGCCTTCAGATTCCAATTTGCCCTTGATGTTGTAGGTGTTGGTAAATGCAGATTTTTTTCCATGATGTTTGGATAAAGCACTTTAGCAATTTTATCCTCAGTAAGTCTCTTCTGCATGAGATATTAATCAGGAGTAAATGGCCACTGGGCACTTACTGTACTCTTAGGTGGCATGCAGCACTTCCCAGTGCTCCATTACTGGAGCAATTTAAGGAATATCTTATGTTAACAGTCTGGCTCAACTACAACCAACACTTCAAATAAATAAAACATAGAGAGTTAGTACAATACCATTTAAAATAGAGAATTAAAGTGAAATTGTTTGGTAAGTGTTTTGGAGGGTTTGTGTGAGTAGTGTGTCTGGCACAGACATGTCTTGACTGCCTGGGGCTTCCAATTCCATTGGCAGTAGCTGGTTTAGCAACTGCACAAACCAAATATAACACCTGTTAATGCTGTAGTAAAAATACAGCATTTCAGTGAGTGCCATTAATTACACACAGTATTAATAGTCTGGTCTGAAAAAGGTTTCCTTGCCTTTGAGATTTCACTATGGAATCTCTTCTGGTTGAGTCAACAAGTAAATATAAGGACTTTGATACAGCTACTGAAGTTGTCAACATTAGTGGTGCTTTTTTGAAGACAATCTTCTCTGAACAGTACTTTGCTACTGGTAGTTTGTTACTGACAACTCTTGCATGAAGGCCTTTGAATAGCAAACTAAGAGCTTGAAAACAGCAGCTGTTTCAGAGAGAGGAAGAGAGAGGAAAGGGAGCAAGCAAGCAAGCGAGGAAAGATTTTCCCTTGATGAAGACACAGTACTAGATAAGACACTTAGGTGCATATTTTAAGTACTGTTTTCTTCAGATTTTCAGTGAAATTATTTTGTATGCACTCACCATCTTTAGGATCTTTGCTAGTACTAGACTTGAGCACACAGTGGTGTGCTTTTTTGCAGTTCTCTGCTAATGTACGTGTGTTCCCTGGTTTGACAGGAATTGGTGTGACTGCATTTCCTGACATCAGGACATCTGTGATTATTGCTCATAGGTGTTGTTAATTGAATATTTGCATTTCTGTAGACATCAGTTGCCCAGCTGTTACCTGTCAGGCTGGATTTGTGTTACTATAACCATGTCATAGATAACATTTTTTTCATGTTCCTACTTGGTGATTTTGACAGGTCACACTGAAGGTCTGGACTGTGTAGTAGGTTTGCATGAACCAGCTTCCATGCTACTTCTGCCACAGAAAATTGAATAACAATGTCCAGTATTACTATATCCCATGTTCATGTGGACTCCAAGGATATTTCACCAGGTCTTTGAATACTGTAAAAATAATGACTGTCCTGCTCGCACTCTGAAAGTGTACCAGATCAACCTGCGCACTGCTTCTGTCCATTCTGAGAAAATGCAACATTGTCCTTGTGCCTCTGTACCTCACCCGTGCTTCAGCTGCACTAGTCCAACTTGTGCTTTATCTTGGACTCAAGGGTATTGTGTTTCTAGCAGCAGTGAGGATCAGTTCCTAGATCCTGTTGGAGACAGTTTATCCAAAATAGCAGATTACCTTGAAATTACCAGTTGACTTGAAAGGTCTGCTTTGCTCATAGTGGTGTGTGTCAGCTTCTGGAAGAGAGTTCGAATGTGGTCTATCAAGCTGTTACCATGTAACATGTTTCTGTAAAGTTTTGTTTCTTCCTTCTCCTATTCTTTGGGAATTTGATGGTTACTCCCGAGGTATACATGATCATTAAACCCTGCAATGTGTTTCCAGGACAGTGCTATGACTTCATCTTGCAGGTGATGTGTTGTGGCAAGGAACAAGGTCTAATGCATTCACTGCATCTTTCAGTTGTTCCTTTCTGATGCCTGCAATTGGGATTTTCTTTCCTTATGCTCCCACATATGCTCTCATGTATCAGTGACACTTGGAAAGTCCGCTACTCTTCTAAACCAAACCCCTAAATACTTTTTTGTTCAAGAATGCCAAGTCCTGTCCCCTGGTGAAAAGGGACTTGTGGTTGTTGGCACTACCTGGTAGCTTTTACAGGCTCAAGTTAGGAATCTAACTCTGCGGAGAGCATGGTTTTGCTTTAAGGCTTTGTCACTCTTGGAAGAGACCCACCTCGCTGATATCCTTAACAATTTTTAACAAACTGGACATGATTCTAGTGCACAGAACCTTCTGTGAGCTGTAGCAAGGCTAATCTTAGAGCAAATCCAAGGCATGTGTTGGAATGAGGCTGGGGTTTATGTTTGAGCTGTGTAACCCAGTGCAATGTTCTCATGTTCTGCCTTCTGATTTCTGGGAGCGGAGAGCAATTTTCTAAAGCAAACTGAAATGAATTTCATTGTGCTGTTTGTGCAGAGTGGAACACTTCAGTTTGCTTTAGAAGTTGTTGTTGTGCACAGAAATGAGCCATTGGAGTTGAGCTAAAGCAATGGTGCCAGTGATAGAGGGAAAAGTAAAGCCAGGGGATGCAGCTCCATGCAGTTTTGGTTACAGCTTCTTTGCACTTTGCTTCTTGGCAAGTGTTTTTGTCTTTGCTTTGTTGTCAGTCAGTTTGCTGTCACCCAGCCCTTTTCCCACCTCTCTGAGCTATGTCACAGTGCCATCCCTGCTCCAGCACCCATGGGTTTTCTGGGGTCCCTTGAGTCAGTGCTGTAGTTTTGATCAAGGAAAATGTGGAAGTCTAAATATACAGAGCTGTTTCTCATAGTTCACAACCAATGACAGAATTGTGATGAAAGCCTCTTTAGAAATACTCCTAATTTTACTTG
Organism: Monarcha castaneiventris obscurior; assembly: GCA_026261815.1. Lineage (NCBI taxonomy): Eukaryota > Metazoa > Chordata > Aves > Passeriformes > Monarchidae > Monarcha > Monarcha castaneiventris. The sequence continues at coordinate 16,489,998 of JAMPIT010000566.1, forward strand.
GATTTTTCTTCCTAGCATAGTAAGTGATTCTTTTAACAGCTAAAATAGGTGTTCTCACTGTTGCCACTTTTTTGTTTGTTTTTTTAAGAAGTCTTGCCTTTCTTTTTTAAATCTCCTTTTAAAAATCTTTTATGGAGGTCTCTAGTTAATCTTTTACTGTAAATTTATTTTAAAGCACAGGCATCAATGAGGATAGGACTTAAGCAAGATAGAATTATACAAATTTTATTTGACAGAACTTGCCTTGCTTTTATGAGACATTTCCTCAGAAACTGGAACTGTGAAATGTTGTTCTGACAGAAATATTTTCTACTCCTTGTCTGATAAAACATCAAGTTACTTTTTATGCAGTCACGCCTTTTGCAAAATCTACAACATTATTAGATGAAGATACCAGAGTGACTGCTCAGCCTGTCAGTATTGGATTGCAAAGTCTTGAGTCTTGTTGACATCTTTGCAATTTGTCTGGCCTTAATATTTAATAAGCCTCATATTCTGCAACCTCAGAGTGAGGGCAGTTCTTTTAAAAACCACCTTTTACTTTTGCCAGAGTTCTCACCAGACTCTTTAAAGTTAGAGGTGTGCTTGCAACACCATGTCTGATGGGCAGAGCAGTAATCAATTTCATGGCTCCGTGCTCCTGTTGTATTAAAATTTTGAGGAGTTTGCAGAATGAATACTTTGTATAGCACATCAGGACCTTGGGTTAGCCCCTGATCACTGGGGGCTATGGCAAAGCTCAGGGTGCCATTTTAGGAGGATGAGTATGAGGAGTGTCCCAGTAGTGCTGCAGCCCGCATGTTCTGGTTGTCCACTTGTTGCTGAGTGGCTCACTGGGACCTAGACTTTTCCAGAGGGAACACAGGAGGTGAATGAGAGGGGCAACCCATATCTGTCAGTGAAATGGCGACAGTGAAAGCAGCAGATAAAGGCCTGCTGATGTACTAGGAAAAAGCAGCTGAGCCTGCTCCATAAAGACAAATTTTTGTGTTTGTCTCTAGTAAAAAGCCATGGGGAATCTTGGAGAAATACAGTCTGAATAAACTTGTTTAGGCAGCATCTGTGAACATAGGGGGTCTTTCATTCCAAACTTCTGATTTGAGCTTTTTGTATACACAGGAGTCAATTTTTAGGACTGCTAATCAGTTGCAGGTTCCCACCAGTTGGACTTACTTGTCATAGTGGAAAGTGTTCATCCTTTGCATGATGTCCATAAATTTGCTAGCTTGACTTGGAGGCTGTTGTTGAAACTATTGCCTCTTCTGGGTTTTGGGCAGTCTAAGTGAAGAATCTGACTTCCTTCGTTTTGCAAACCCTTAGCCAGTAGAAAGTAATGCACAAATTAGAAGTATTTGTCATTACATTGGCATATTTCACCAAGGAAATCTGTGCTATAGTTGATAACATTTCGAATTACTTTTGTGTAAGAAGCTGGGTAGCTGAATTGGAAAAGCTGTTTATGTGGTTTGGGAGTTTTCCAAAACTCTTCCAAAACATCTCAGTCTTTAAACCCATGGAAGTGGCTTCTTTTAGGTCTCAAAAGTGGTTTTAGCTAATAACATTCAGCTGACATCTAAAGGACAAAAAAAAGTAATTTTTCCTTTTTCTTTTCTCCCCTCTTTTCCCTGGAGGCTTGAGTAAATTTTTGGTAATTTCTTTTTCTCTGTAGTTATAACAGTTGCAAGCTGCAGATGCTTTGTCCTAATAGGTCTTTAAATTTTGAATCTGAGCTTGAACTTTTAGATTTGTTTGTCAGACTTAAGTCAGAGCTAACTCTTCAGCACTGTAATTTGTTTTGTTTGCAGCTGCATACTTTACTTTTTTCCCCACCCATTATGATGAACAGCCTGAAAGAGAAACGTGTTGGGAACTCTTGCAAACTGTTAATGGCTTTTAAAAGGCAAATCGTTAAATCAGAACTCTCTTCAAGTGCACCAGGGACTTGGTGTCTGAAAAAAATGAACTTCATTTATTGCACATCTGTGGCTTTTTTAACATGAATTGCACAAAAGAGATTCAGTGCCTGCATATGAGGTGTAAGTGAACTCGACTCTAATACTTTGAGACATATTAAAACATATCTTCTGAGGTGCAAAAAGTATCATGTTGTGCTGAAAATGCTCTATTGAACTAGAAGCCTCAAGCAGAGGGTTAAAAGGAAAAGTTATTTCTCTTCTGACTTGGTGCTTTGAGCAGCAATGGGAGAAATGGGAAATCCTAGGCTGGTTTATCTTTGTTTTAACACTTGGCTGCTTGGAAGAGGAAGAGAAGACATCTGTTTCCTGCTGGCTCTGGGCAAGAGCCGTTCACCACTTCTAGTGGCTTCCCTAAATGTCGAGGTGCTGGTACCAAAACTAAGCTTGGTGGAGTCAGAATAGAAGCTTGCAACGAGTTGCCCTAGATATTTTACCCCCACTAAAGTAAATCCGAGGTCTTTATGTGTTAGCTACTGGTTCAGCTTTTGTGCTGTGAGGATATTAATAAGTGCACATACACTGCCATTTAACTGCAAATACACATGGTAACAAATCTTGGAGTAAGTACTTTTTAAAGTTGCAAGAGGAGTTTCTCCAAGTATCTAATTAGTCATGTATCTCTTAACCATGCTGTCCAAAAGCAGTAGTACTAGCATGTAATTTTTAAAAACAAAAATCCAGTTGCATGTTCTCTGAGGTAGCTCTCTCCATGAGCAGCGCCGATGGATGTAGAATGTCTCAGCACTTAGGGCAGGGTGGAGTAACCTTTTATCTCTACTTCTGTCAGTTTTAACTACTTATCTGATAACAGGGCCCTAACAGGCACATTGCTATTAAATGAGGTACTTTTTCTGTGGTTTGGGATGGCCGTTGCAAGCTGGGCAAAATGCATTATAAGGTATCACATGTTGCTGTCACTGGCTCTTGTATTATTCTGTGATGCATTTTCCTAATCTAAGAAAAGAGTATCTTTAGAGAAGTGAAATTGAATAGAAGCCAGAATTAGCTGATACTGTCTTTTACATAAAAAAATCTAAATGGAAAATTGAAAAGAAAAGGCTGTGAAAGTTACATCTGAGCAGTGATGTGTCACATTACTTGAACTCATGTATGCAAGAAAGGTGAAGGATGTGCATGGTGAGCATCAGTGCTTGGTTTCATGGCCTGCTATTCTCTGTGCTACCTCGTGAGTGTGGGTGCAAGTCCATCCCTGTCCTCTAGTTTTATGTCAAGTGGGAGCTGTTCATTCTTCTGCTGGTAAATGTATAAATTCACAGGTTTTTATAAGTATCATGTGCAGTTAGTTATCTAAAGAGAAAGTTGACTTAAGCAATTTTCCAATTGAACTGGTTAAACATAGTTTTATTGATGAAAATGGGTATTTTTGAATTCATATAAATCACGTCACTAGAAAAAACATAAGGAAGTTTGGAGGGTATTTTGGTGATGCTTATCTGAAACAGCCCTGAAAGTGCCATGGTATGAAAAAAGTGAAATGAAGATCCTTCTGGCTTGGTATCTTCCTGACAGGGCACTCATCTATCTTGGGATGCAAGAATTGCTTTATAGTGATTTTTTTGCACATGTCCACACCCAAAATTTTAGTGTAGGGCTGAAAGCTGTTACATTGAAACTGTGTGAGAAAACCTGCAGTCTCAACCTGAGAATTTCTTATGCTTGATCTTGAGGCTGTATTTGTATAAGAGAATATGCAGGGGAGAGTAATGAATGGCCAAAAGACAGCATAAGTAAAAAAATATGCTTTAAGCACTTGAAATTATTTTTTTAAGATGAAGCTCATGGGATCAGCCTTTGGAATAGAGTTTTACTCCCTACCTTTTTCTGTCCTGCTGAGGGGTCTTGCACCAAATCCCTGTGGTGTCAGTGGCTGCCCTGAATGTCTGTGGGTCACATTATTCTGTGTGGTGGCAATTGCCTGCTCTTCACCTCTAGTAAGCCTGGTTCTGTTAGCACTCATCTGACACCTTCGGCCTGGAGGAGACCTGAAATCATAGGTTCCCATCCACTTCTGTGCCACTAGTGAGTCATGCTGCAGTTAGAGCTGAGGTGGAATGCAGAGAAGAGATGAAATGGATATGATTGCTTGGGCACCATGTTGGCACCACAGGTGCTAAAATAGGTGTAAGGCATGGCAGAAACGTCAGGCTGCAGCAGCATCTGGGATCTGTTGGGAGCAGGCAAGGAGGCATCAGTCTGTGGGACCAGAGCAAGAAGTTAGTGGCTAGGAACTGCAGGGTGAGCTTGGCAGGAAAAAGGTAATGCTTGTGCCAATATAGGAGGAAAGAAGGAAGGTGGTAACAGGCTGTGTAGGAGGTTGGGAATTGCAGCTGTGCGACCTCTGGACAATGTGCTGCTTGTAAGCAGGCTGAGCTTTTGGATGGCTTTTTTTGTTACTGCGCAAAGTGCATTCTTTCTTCTCCAACTCATGGGAATCAGTCAGGAAGGCAGAAGTGTCAGGGAACTGCTCATGCCCTGCAGGCTGTGGCAAAGTCATTTGCTGGCTTCTGCAGTTAGTACTAAAACAACTGCTTGAATTTTGAACTACACAGGGAAACAAGTAATAGTAGATTTCTTTGCTCCTTCGGACAGCAGTCCATAAGGTCCTAGAAGAGCATTTGCCAGCTTTTTTTTGGTTCAAAGCACATATAGTGGGATGGATGTTACAACAGCTGTACAGTGGGATTGAGAATTGTGGTGTGGTTGTGGGAAGGCCATGGTCAATGAAGTGCCTGTGCTCAGAGCAGTCACCCAGAAAGGAGAAACAGGGGGAACATATGGCTTCTTGGCTCTGCTTTGGGAGATGTCTGTAAGGGGCAGGTTGCTCCTATGTGACAGGATAGATCTTCTGTTAGACTGTGTATGTTTGGATGTTGAAATAACAAGGCTTCTACAGCGAGACATAACGATCACAGAAAGCCAGAGTCGTCATCTTGCTGCTATTTCTGTCTTGTGGGTCAGTGCATTTCTCTGTAAGCCACAAACCATTTTATCTATAAGTGCTGGTTGGTTTTCTGCCCACAGTTACAGAACATGGGGCTTGCTCAACAAAAAATTATTTTCCTTGAAAATTCAGCCAACTTGAAACCTTTGTCTCTTCTTCATGTAGAAGGTTATGTAACTAGAAAGGGCTTGGTCCAAAAAGATCCTTGGGAAGAGAGAAGTACTGGAATGTTTTCAGTTGTCTCAAGAAGAACTTTCCTGATATAAGTTTCATTTCGTTCACTTTGCTCAAATTTCTTCTTGTTCTTTTCTTCCTAAGACTTTGTTTTGGCCCCTATCCTAATCAGAAGTTGCTAGAAATGGTTTTTAGGATGAAGGCCTCCCCACATATCTATTACTTTCTTCAAATGCATGAGGGCCTGAGGCTGGGATGTCAAAATATTCCTAGTGAGAAAACAGACTTAGCTACACTCTTTGTAGCTATTGTGGGAGCTCTGAACCCAAAACTATACCAAGATGGAGGTATTTCCTGCCCCTTCCCCCTTCCTCCTCTCTTTAAGTCAAACCTTCAAAATTAAATGACAGCATCAGCAAAGAGATTGCTGCTGCTTAATGAGTTTCAATTGGGTTACAGATTGAAGCCTGACTCCTTGCAATGACAGATTAATGACTCCTTCTGCTGAAGCTTTAGGAGGGAGGATAATTATCTTCTGGGCTCTTTATTTTTTTAACTTGAAAGCTCGTTTCTTGCTAGTGCCCGAGCCAGGTGCTATTACTCTAAATCTTTTTGTAACAAAAGACTTGACATTAATATTTTTCAGACTCTGAGGAACTTGTAGCCTCATGTTTGAGATCTGCTGAGTGTTCTAACATGCAAATGGGAGAAAACGCAGTAACAGAACACAAGGGTTAAATAGAAGTCTTTCTGTTATACATCATAAAACTGCTGCTGGTCCTGCTGTTAGTTCTTCTTGGTGCCTGCAGCATGGTCACTGATGTGCCTGGGGGAAAGAATCTCGGTATTTGGGGTTTTGCTCATCTGGCTTAGAAGTCTATGTTGAAAGAAATGCTTCAGCTCTGCTGCTGCTGCTGCAGGGGACTGGGATCAGTTGCAGTTGGCACTCTGTTAGGGAGTCACTCCTGTGTGATGGGAAGGAAAGGGAGCCAGAGTGGGGCAGAGGTTGGTGTCTTTGTGATGGCCCATTACTGCTCACGCCTCTAGGAACAGATGTGGTATTAGTATGGCTTTCACTACTTGGGTTTTATAAATAAGGAGTGAAACTTATATTTTTAGAAGTATAAAGGAGCTTTAAAAATGTCATTTATAAAGTATTTAACAGCAAATGCTTTGTTAAATCTGTGCTGCATGAAACAGTGGTTGTGCAATAACTAAACTTGAAAACACCTGAGTTAAGATTAGTTGCAGACTCTGTAATCTCTGACAAACACCTGTGCCCTTTATAACTGTGGTATCTTATTTCTAAGTTGAGACTGTCTCTTTAAATTGTCTTCTCTGGCCTGTCCAAGGTCATTCACTGAGTCATTGCTGAGGCTAGGATTTGGCTCAGGAGACTTGACTCATAGTCCCGTGCTTGGACCAGAGGCCACATGTGATTACCACAGGACAGCAGCTTCTTCTGGGGCTGACTGTTCAGGCTGTTTGACAGATTGGTCTCGGGTTGGGGGGTGTGTGTTTTGTGGGTTTAGGGTTTTTTTGATGCTTTTAAACTTTTTTTTGTTTGGGTTTTTTTTGTTTTCTGGATTTTAGATTCTAGGGGAGAATACAAGGAGCAATTTTTCTTACTGGCTATCATTTTGCCACATATTTGTGGTCATCTTTCTGTGGTTGCCCTCTTGTTAATACAGTCTACTTGTCTCTCCAAATTATTTGGAAAAAAATTTTCTGGAGTTATAGCTCTCCTGTGCAAAGGTAAAGCTGCATGTGAAACTTAATAGCTCTTCAGAAACTAACTTTTGAAATGCCAAAGCAATCTTCTGTTTAAATCTCTTGATAGTTGTATTTTTAAATCACTCTTTTTCTACCTTGAACCTGTTCTTTAACCCCGCCATCAGTAAGAATGTGCATTACCAAATAAAGCAAACTTGCCTGTCCCTGTAGTTCATAATTTTTTTACCATTTTGCTATACATGTAAGTATGTAGATCACACTAACATGACACAGCATGAAAAAAAACTAGATCCCTATGCTCCTGTGAGTTCTTTGGAACCAAATGCTTGCGATGAGGCACAAGTGCACACGTGTCAGGCAGCAAAGAGCCAGCAAGTTAATTTGACATTTGGTTCTGCGCAGTGTGCCAATAACTTTTTTGTGTAATCTGTTTATTTAAATTCAAAACTATGCTTAGTTTGGCTTATTTTAAAAGTGAATAAAATGCTTATTACAAAGATGCCCTTGATAGCATACTGCTATGTCTGCCTACATGGAGGAAGAACTACCCGCTTGTTTACTGTCTTTTAACTTCCTTATCTAAAATAGCCCTAAGGCAATGACAAAGCATGACCTTGAATCTGTTATTCAGAATTTTAGGGTTTGGATAGCCTCAACATTTCTTCCAGACTTTAAGAATTGGCATCCTCTGCTTTCCTTCCCTGTTGAAAAATGCTGGTTTCAATTTTTTTTTTTTTTCCTGAAATGTAGTGAGGATTTGTCATGTGCTTACACTGCTGAACATAAACTGCTTCCCATTTTTCAAAGTTTGCATCTTCTGCAGCGATGTGACAAGCTGGTGAGTGTCACGCTGGCAACATTGCACCATTGAGAAAGTAGATAATAGATTAGCCATGCTAAGTGCAAGACAAAATCACAGAATCACAATTAGGTTGGAAAAGACCTCTGAGATCGAATACAATTCAGGACCAAACACCACCATGTCAAGAGACCATAGCACTGAGTGGCAGTTGTTTCTTAAACACCTCCAGGGATGGCGGCTCCAGCACCTCCCTGGGAAGTCTGTTCCAATGTCTAATTGACCTTTCTGTGAAAAAATTCCTCCTAATGTCCGGTTTGAACCTTCCCTGACACAGCTTGAGACCGTTGCCTCTTGTCCTGCTGGTTGCCTGGCAGAAGAGACCGACCCCCACCTGGCTACAGCCTCCTTTCAGGTGGTTGTAAGAGAGAGATGAAGTCACCCCTAAGCCTCCTTTTCTCCAGGCTGAGCAACCCCAGCCCCCTCAGCTGCTCCTCACAGAACCTGTGTTCCAGACCCTCCACCAGCTCCATTGCCCTTCTCTGGACTTGCTCCAGCGTCTCAATGTTCTTCCTGAACTGAGGTGCCCAGAAGTGGACACAGCACTCGAGGTGTGGCCCCACCAAGGCTGAGTACAGGGCAAGTGCAGATGCTGTCAGAGGCCCGGGGTTCTGCAGACACTTGCTTAACCCTTCTTCAAGGGCTTGTAGAGTGGTGCTCCTCTGCCCTCCTGTACAGAGTAGTACAGTGAATGGCAAGCAAATGAGAGAGTGAGCTGCTAGTGCTTCTGGAGATGGTGATCTCCAGATGTAACGTGTGATCTCTTTTTTTTTTTTTTAATATGCAACGTTATTGGCTCAGTTCTGGATCAGAAGAAAAAAGTGCTTGAATTATTTTGTACAAGTGTTGAAACTTCCTCGTAAATCACTGTGAAATTCGAAGGTGTGGACTGTGATGTTCAAAGGCTGATCCTGTAATAGGAAAAATACTTTATCTGTTGGTGTTCAGGCTATTTAAAGTAAAGCTTTCCAAGTGTGGTACCCTGATGCACACAAACATCCAGTAGAAAAATGATCTCTGTGATAAACACTGTACATTATTATTAGTCTTTCACCTTGAAAATACATACAGGGCTTTCTTTCATCCTTCTTGCCAAGTTTTTTTCAGCTTTGTTTCTTTGTCCTCAAGCAGATAAAAAGTTCAGTTTCGACATAGGGAAGAAAAATCTAGACTTTTAAATATAAGAAATCTTTTTTTTTTTCTTATTCTTTGTGTTTATTTTCAAAAGCGAACAGCATTTTTCTCTCTATCACCAAAGAAGCTGGTGTCCAGGTGCCTAAAATGTGCTATTCTGCCTCTGTGTGGGCTGCACTAAGGGAAGACAAACTGCCAAGCCAAGACTGGCTTTCACCACTGGTAGTGTTGTCCAGCTTCACAAACCTGTCAGTGGTTTGCTGTAGTATCACTTCCAAAATACACTATTATGGCATTAAAAAAAGAGAAGTATTAGTAACAAGTGCTTTATGTGATGTATCACAATATCTGCTTTCCTGTACTTATGTGGAATTAGCTGAATATCTCCTGGTCACCCCTTTTGCCTGCTTTTGATAGGGTCAGTTGAGGCCCAAGGTAGGTGGTGAGTTAGGGAGGACTGAGAAAGTAAAAGCAGCCCCTTCCTAGTCTGTTGGGTATTTTTGGCTTTTATGATAAGACTCGTTGCTGTTTCTTCTGCTCTGACTTAATGAGATAGGAGTTTAGTCTGTCATTTAAATAAAATAACAACCCAGCTCCAAAGCAACAGAAAGCCCCAAGACCTGATCCAGAAAGCAATCAAGGTGATTTTAAAGAAACGTTTGCAGTAAAAAGTATCTGTCTGAGTGGTCCAAACACTCAAGGGAAAGACCTTGGGAGGTAGTCTTGTCCAGCCCTTTCCTCAGAGCAGGCCCCCACAGCTTGGGTTGCTCATGGCTGTACTCAAGTGAGTTTTGGCTGTACTCAAGGAAGGAGATTATGCAGCCTTTGTGACAGCCTATTCTGGTGCTTAGCCACTTCATTGTTTTAAAAAACAAACCTTGCCTAATTTTTTTCACCTGCATTGCAACAAGTTTTTTGCCTTCAGTCTTAATCACTGCGCACTTTCCAGAAGATTCTGTCCCTCTCTTCTCTGCCTCCCCAGAGAGAGTAGCTGCAAACTGCAGTAAAACCTCTGCTGAGTCTCCTTCAGTTTGCAGGTTGAAAGGGAAGGACCCTCAGTATTCAGTGCCTGGCTCTCCACCAGAAGTGTAAGAAAGGAACTGTATCTAAACAGGTTTGAGCTCACAGATTGATGCAGTCCACTGATTCACAGATCAAGTTGAATTCACTGATCAAACTGTGTGATGTGAAGTGTGAATGCCTCTGGCTCCTGCAGCCAGCTGCCAGCTGGCACTCCCTGAAACCTCAGGGCTACTTCAGCAGAGAACTGGGCTGGAAATCACACAGACCACAGCTCTTACCAGATAAAGGTATTCGTGGTTGTGTGTGTCTTTCTAAATTCATGTTCCCACTTCAGTGACTTCTGTACTCAAAACCAAAAGTAAAGATGACATTTTAAATGGTGTATTGTTAGATTGGTGTTAACAAATCCAGTTGCATCAAAGGAGGCTTAGACTGGATATTAGGATTATTTTATTCACTGAAAAGGTGGTCAAGCATTGGAATTGCCCAGGAAGATGGATGAGTAACTATCCCTAGAGGTGTTTAAAAGATACGGAGGTGTGGCACTTAGGGACATGATTTAGTGGTGGACTTGGCAGTGCCAGGTTAACAGTTGGACCCAGTGATCTTAGGTATTTTCCAACCTAAATGATTCTATGACTGTGTCTGAAATCTAATATTTTTCATTATCAATAGTGATTTGTTTCAGAAGGGGCAAAATATTCCCAGGTTTTAACACTTCATTTCTAGTAAGATATTCTTTGTGTACAACCTGCATGATCAGCATTGTACAGGCAAGCTGCTGGCATAAATACTCTCTCTGTTAAAAGTGAGAATGCAAGTCACGCATACAGGGTATTAAGAATTAGTTTTGAGATTATCCTTCCTAAGAGTCCTTGAGCAGTGATGTAAACTTGCCCTTGCAATAGTTACCACAACCCAAAACTTTGAAAGTAAGATGCTTCTCAAATTTTGAAGTATTTGTATCCATTTATAGCTTTTCCTCCCTTGTGACAGTCTTCCAATAAAAGGCAGTGCTGGATTTATTTGGCCTAGAGGTCCTCTTTTTTGTGGCGGTAGAATGCTCTGAAGCAGTCAGAAAAATATTTGCTGTCTTGATCCAGGTTCTCCATAAACTCTTCAGCAGTGATGCCTCAGGCAGGAGTAACACAGAGTTTATGTACTGATTCTTCTGTATCTGTTCCTAGACTCCAAATAAACAACAGAACTATACTGAATTTTTGCTTATGTTAACAGCCTGGAAGTAAGTCTTAGTCTAGCCTTGTCCACTGAAAAATTCCAGGTTGTCTCTCTTTCTATTCTGTTTATTTCCTCTCAGCTGCAACTCTGATGTTTCAGAAACGGTTGAAATCAAGTATCCAGAGAGAATTACAGAGGATGTCCTGGTCTTCTCTGTAACACCTAATGGTAGACAGCTTGGAAGGGCATCCTCTCTGAGGCTATAAATCAGGCAGTTTGTTCTGCCTGAGAAGCATTTGCGGATTTAGTTTTTTGTCGTCTTGGGGAGCTGAGTGAGCTGTCTGAGGTTTGTTAATGTTGTTTTATCAAGTGAGATGGGATGTAGAAATCACATAACAAGTTCAGTAACTTTTTAGCATGTAAAAGTCATGATGTTCTTTGGTAAACTGAAAATTCTTCCATATAGTTTTCCACAAAGACTTCAAATCTAGTTTTGGAAAAGCACTAAGGACTTCTGCCAAACATGTGCTTTAATGTTTCTATTTAATGTTCAAAACCTGTTGGTTTGGGACCATATGATATATATATGTGTGTATATATATATGTGTATATACATGTATATATATATCAGTATGCCTGTACCTTTGTGAAGTCAGGGAGCTTTCCATTCTTCTAATTCATCTTTTGAACCAACAAATGTCCAATATTTTGCTAATGAAGCTGGCCATGGAATTTGTGTGTCTTCCTTGGGCCCCTTCTGTTTTCATACATATTTCCTTTAATGTCTGAGTTGTGGGTAGCTTTACCCACTTGACTGCTTCTGACAGCCTTTTGCCTCAACAAAGGCACCTACTTCAGGTGCACCTGCTGCAAGGCAGCACCCTGACAGTAGGGACCACGTGTTCCTAGACTGCATGGTGCTCAGTGCAAAAAACGAACCCATTTTGGTGTTTTATCAATAGGAGGTGTATGAAAATTCCCTCTACCTGTGTTACTGGCCATGGGATAGTGAGGATATGGGATAGAATGTTTCACTTCAAATGCTAAGTACTAGTTATGAATGTAATTGTCAAATAATTGGTATATTTTATTATGGAGAAAAATGTATAAGTGGGTTATATCCAGTTATATAGTGCAATCCCCTCCTGCTCTCAGGTTTCTCTTCCTAAAGCAATAGTAATGGGGTTTCCCATCTGCTTTTGCAGTGCATTCACTAAGGACAGTCTCTGACCCTAAGAAGATATTACATCTACCAGTGTCCCCCTCTCTGTTCTCAGATGAGTAGCGATACAGAATTGGCTTTGTGCCACAGCTGTGTATAAGCTCATCTGCACAGTTTTTTTCTGCATTCTGATTTACTATAGAATTTCTGGCTGATGCTGGTTAGATCAGTTTTTACCACAATCAGTCTTCCTAATGTATTCTGTGACCATAGCTCTTCCTGGCTGTGAGCAGGGTGAGAGCAGCAGAAAGCTCAGGCTGCTTGCTGGGTTGGTGAAGCTGTCTGTAGCCATAACTGGTAGTACAAGTGGCTTGGAGGTGTCTGGTTGTAACCTGTCATATTGTGCAGAGCTGTGTTTCTGCCTCATCCATCATATGTAGCTGTAAAATGCTCTGGTAGTGTTAGGAGATGCTTCTATCAATCTGTGTGTTTAAATCATCAGCATTTGAAATTTCGGTAGATTCCTCTTGCTTGGGGCATTTCTTCCCCTGTTTTCTCTCTGAGTATGTACTTCCCTTTTCTAAATAAAACGTATCTTAATATTCCAGTTACTTTGGAATGATCTCGTTGCTGCTCTGTTCTCTTGATCTTAGAGAAGGAAGGCTGGAAATGAGCCTTCCACTAGTGCCACAGCTGCTACCTGCTGTGGCAGGTACCTTGCACTAAAACAGTTTTGTCACCATGGGCTTGAAGAGAATGGGGTGTGTTGGCTGGCTTTTTGCGGGGTGCAATTTGGTTATTCTTTGCAGTATGTCATAAGAAAAAGTCTATTTGGCTTCTTTGTTGTGTGTGGTAGATTTTTGTTTTGTTTTGTTTTACCTCATTCATTTTCTGGTTATTAACTGTCAGCTTCATTTACTACCTGGGGAAACTATGGGTGCAGAGATGGGGGGTTACAGGGAGTGAAACCATCATTGACTACTGGCTTGTCAACAAAAGCATCACACATTCATCTTGCAGTTGTCTGGAGCAAGGATTAAATTGCCCATCATCCTAAGGCAACAGGGGAGCCTTCAGTAAGTGGGTATCCATCGGTTTACTTGCCAGACCAAAATCTGTTTTGTCTGTTCTTGTATGTTCTCTCTCTGCAGAAGTTCTTTTCTTAGTACATTGTATGGGGAACAGTGCTGAGTTAAAAATTGTGCTCCTCCAGCCCCCTGGCATTAAGTTACAAATTATTTTTGTCACTGTGTCTGATGCATTTGTTATCGATAGTGTCTTCTGGTTGGATTTTCTCTGCTGGCTAAGTATTATGTTCCTGAATCCTGGATCTCTTAGGATTGCTCATTTATACCTTATTTTTGTTTATGTGAAATGTGGAAAATGCTTGCAAATGACATGTCGTGGCTTCTTTGTGCATGTCATCTGACTTTTAGTTTTAAAGGTTGTGGAGTACACAGAAGATTGTGCAACAGGCATTGTTTACTTGCCTAGAACCGTGGGACTAAAAACTGCATCCCTGCTGCAGCCATAAAATAATATGGCAAACGTTACCATTCCAGATCGGTTATGGTCACATGTTTCCAGCAGTCATTGTTTTCTGGCAATAGTGAGTTTGCTCAATTCTGTCCTATGGCAGGTGAAATGTGTTTGATGTGTCCTAATGTTTGGCCTCTCATGTGACTGGGGGTTCACACTTCTGAGATGTGAATGAGAGTGAGGAAGACAAAAATTGAAATGGAGCCTTTTGTTTGTCACTTCAGTCAGGTACCAGATTCTTTGAATTAATTGGTGGTTTTGATGTGCTCAGGGCCTCTCTTCCTCTGCAGAAAACTGATAGTAACAATTCACTGCAGCGTGTTTATGATGCACATATGCTTGTAAAGTCCACACATGATCTCTTGGATGTTGTTTGAAACTTGTAAAGGTGCAGGAGTAGCAAATCAGCCTCATGGATTTTTACCTCTCTTCCAGGACTCATAGTTGGGGTGATCCTGAGATATGGGACCCCCTCCACGAGTGGCCATGACAAACCATTCAGTTGCTCACAGGAGGACAGGCCCTTCACCACCCTGCTGGTCAACGTCAGCGGCAAGTTCTTCGAGTATACGCTCAAAGGGGAGATAAGCCCTGGGAAGATCCACAACGTGGAGCAAAATGACATGTTGAGAAAGGTGAGGCTAAACCATTTTTTGTGCTTGGCTGAGTGTTTCTCCTTCATCTCTGCTTCCCTCCCTCCTCCCTCCTCTATCCCATTTGAACATTAAGTAGTGTCAAGTGTCAGTATTCCTGATAGTAACAGCACTTCAATGCTTAATTCAAAAGCATCTTCTGTACTATGTCACTGTTGGAGAAACTCTGCTCTGTTACATGTATGTAGTCCTTGGTTTCCTAAAGGCTTTGGTTTGAAGACTTAATGTATGTTTCTAACATCTGTAGAATTCACAGAGACCAGCTGAACTGAAAAAAAAAAAAGGGCTTGTGCTGCCTTGTATAAATGCAATATAAGGAAAAGGATAATTTCTTAGTGAAAAGTGATTGTTCCTGGTTGTTTTGGGCTTTTTTCCCCCTAAGGTTTTAAAATCTGCTTGTTGTCAGGTAATAGTTACTGCTTCCACCATATAAACCACCAAATGAGACAGTCTGGTATTGGAAGTGAAATTCACCTATCAGCAGTTACTCAGACATGTTATTTGCCATTTTATTCAGTGTCAGGAATTAATCACCTTTTGTGTGTATCAAAGGTAGACTTTGAAGTATAGGATTGTGATCTAAAAATACTTCTTTCTGCAGATTATGAAGAGAGCTTAGCTGTCTACATATATCTGTCTGCTGTAGGTATCTCAAGTTAGCTGAAATGAGCCCTACTCTGGGAGGGCACAATTGTAGTATTTGTCTTCTAACCTGTGCTTAGGGAGAGGGTGAAGAGAGCCTAGTTAGTCTCACATGTGTGAAGATCTTCTGTTTGCATTTTAACTGCTGGTGTTTGTTCTTTAGTGTAGTGTAGTCCTTCATGGATATCTGGAGCTCCTACTGAAATACATGGAAGAGGTGTATGATCAAAATTTCTGAAAACCAGTCTTGTATCTGACTTGACTGGCTCACAATAACTATTCAGTGACTAAACTTGCACAAAAAAGTAAACTAAAATGACATTTCATCTGCAGCTGTACCAATATCAGGTATCACAATAGGAGAGATCTTCTCCAGCGTCATTTCTACTAGAAATTTGTAATTTAAAATAGAGGACTGTGTTTTGGACTGCTGCCAGATTATCATGGGGGATGGATGTAATGCCTGTTCTTTCTAGTTGCTATTTACCAACAAGAGTTGCAGCTTTTTGCTGCTATGTACAAATAGATCTGGCCAATGTTTCAGAGGGTCAACTTATCTATTTCAACAACCAAAAATAGGGATTGTCAGAAAATGAACATGGAAAACGACCTAACAATTTGTATATGTCTGTTTCTGATTGAAATTCCATATTTTATTTTTTAGGTAACATTTGACCCAGAAGTTTTTTTCAACATTCTATTGCCTCCTATTATCTTTCATGCTGGTTACAGCCTGAAGAAAGTAAGTGCAATAACTTCTAAGGAGGAGAATAGGTTCTTTATTTTTAATGTGAGATGGCTGATTTGTTCAGGATTGTAGTCTTCTCTCAGGCATTTACTTACAGTAAGAGAAATCTCATTTCCTCCAGAGGTGGTTAGGTCATATTGTTTTAAGAGAAAATACATATATTTTTGAGTATAAATGTATTAAACTCTAGTTAATTTTGCTGATTTGTTTTCCTTTGAACTTAGCCAGACATTAATATCAGATTCATTTAAAGTAAAAGATATTCTGTTATGAATTGTTTTGGTCCTTCTCAACTGTCCAAAATAGTAAATATTTAATAAATATAATAAATATAATATTTAATAAATATAGTAAATTAAGCTGAGAAGCAGACCTAACCCTGAATCCCAGTGGAGCTGTGCCAGACCCTTAATGGCAGAAGGGCCCAGATTCTGATCTTGCTTGAAGACACCATGAATTTGTGCTGGTTTCTGTCAAAAAGCTTTCTGTCAATAAGTTAGACGTAGGATCTAATGCATGGCACAGATCCGGTTTATTCAATTTATTGAAGCTGGATTGAATTTACATAGCAGTAATTGAAATGTTTCTCTGGAATGAAGGTGTGTTTCTGTGTATCGATGCAGGTGAAGTAGTGTGTTATATGGTTCTGAATGGGAGATATAAATTTTCTGAAATAAGTATATAAACCTCTTTTTCCTATGCAGAGACACTTCTTCAGGAATTTGGGGTCCATTTTGGCTTACGCCTTTTTAGGAACAGCAGTCTCTTGTTTTATTATTGGGTAAGTGAACTCTGATATCAGTTTGTCTCTACAGTAAAGTTTAAGTTGATAAAGCATGCTCTCTCTCTTTGCCTGCATTATATATATTTTATGTATATACACACACACATTTAGTTTAAGACAACTGGTCATGTTGGTTTGCTTGCCTACAATCTCTTATTCTGCTCATGTTACGGTGTCTTGTATATGGATATTCTGAATAACAGAAATCCTGAATTGTATTGGTGACCTTGGCTTATCTCTCAAAGAATTTCACTAGAGAAATAATCTGAAGACTATTCTTACCTCAGAGCTTCTGGCCTGTGTATTGTGTTTAGAGAAATAATACTGAGGGGAATTTTGAGCAGGGAAAATTTGCTGGAAAACGGAAGAAGCAAGTAGACTCTGTGCTAATTGTGTGAAGATTTCAGAATTTGCTTCCTGGTTTTACATGATGTCTTCTGGATCACATATTGCTTTCCCTTGACCTGCCTGAAATGCACCAGCTTGTTTGACTTGGAATGTTTTATCTTCTTTCTCTTCAGGAATCTCATGTATGGGGTTGTGAAACTAATGAAGTTGGTGGGTCAGCTGTCTGATAAATTCTATTACACAGACTGCCTCCTCTTTGGAGCCATAATATCTGCCACTGATCCAGGTAGCTTGATGAACATTTTTTAATAATCTTCTAAAATAACCCTATTGTTAGGATTTTCAGCTGCATATTAACAGGACTCTATTTTCAGTTATGCTATGTTAGTATCTCTGAGCCTCTTCTCTGAAATGCATACAAATTCTGAGTATTTTGAAAGCTGTTCTCTGCTGATTTGTGGCTGAACTGGTATGACATCATGGTGTATTTGGAGAAAAGTGTAACTCTCCTGCTCAAATACTTAAATATGTTTTTGCCCAGTGGTTTCTTGTTAAGGGTGCATCAAGTTTAAGACTGCAAATAGATGAAATTATTACATATTCTGGATACCAGGACTTCCTTCTTCAGCTGCATTGCTTGGGGCTGGGTAATTTAAGAGCAGTATTTGAGGCTTTTAGGCTCTGTAGGTGGGGGATTTTTTTTTCCCTCTTTCAAATGAACTTCATGTTTTACTAGTTTAAGCAGAAGAATGCTTTTCTGGCCATGTAAGTTCAAATAATGCCCAAATAATGTCACCATCCTTCAGAGTCAAGCAGGCTCACATTGCTATCTTCTCTTGATCAGTTTTTAGGGCTGGCAAAGGTCAGGGGCTGGGGTAGGGAGTGATGAAGTATGAAGCTTGACATTTAAAGCAGTTTATTTGAGGTGCTTAGTGGTGATTAGTGTGAAAATGGGAAGTAGCTCCTGTGATTGAGCTGAGCTCTGAACAGCTGGTGGTTGCATACAATTTATGCAAAAAATCACCAGGTGATTTTTGAAGTGTGTATATGGGAACATCTTCAAGATCATGGTCTTTCATCTCAGACCAAATTTTCTTGAAAGAATGATTATAAATATTTAGCACTCTTGTCCTTTTTAAATTATGTGGAAATTCACACCTGTGGCATAGTGCATACTTTGGAGAACACTTAGGATTATTTTTACTATTTTACAGTGGCTGAAATAATAAAACTGTGTCAACAACCCATACGGCTTTTAAAAGCAACGTTTTGTTGCTTTGTTGTTGCTTTTTTTGTTGATTGTCTTATATGGAACATGCTTTAAAATATTCTCAGGGCTTTGGTAGAAGGGCTTTTTCTATTCCATGCCCCTTGATCATGGGGCCTTGCTGGGAGCACTGTGCAGATTGGAGGACAGCAGAGCTGCCCTAAAACTGATGGAGGAATTGCTTACCTGTAGGCAAACATGGCTACTGTTTCCCATTATAGATTTGATCCTGTACTTCAGTTCCTGGGTTTTGTTGCTTTAGCCAAACTGGAAAGTCTGCTCCACAGCTCATGCAGTCGTTCCAGTGTTGTTTTTCTCTTTTCTTTCTGTAGTCACCGTGCTAGCAATATTTAATGAGCTGCATGCTGATGTTGATCTCTATGCCCTTCTGTTCGGAGAGAGCGTGTTGAATGATGCTGTTGCCATTGTATTATCCTCGTAAGTAACTATGTGAATTTCTACTCTGAAATGACTAAATGGACTTTGGCATTTGTCTAAAATAAATGCGTTTTCTGAGAAACATTATTTTGAGTTTAAATGGATTGCCTTTAACTGAGCTGATAACCATTACAAACATTTGGCAGGACCCCTAATGCATACCTAGGCCAGAATGACACATATGCCTTCAGTATGGGATTGTCTCCCTGTGGCTCAGGTAGTGTTGTTACAGAAAAAATTTTCTCTGATGCCACTTCTAACTTCTCATTGTGTTCTCTCTTTCTAGATCTATAGTTGCCTACCAGCCAACAGGTGAAAATACCCATGCTTTTGATGCTGCAGCATTTTTCAAGTCTGTTGGTGTTTTCCTGGGAATATTCAGTGGTTCTTTCATGATGGGAGCAGTGACAGGGGTTGTGACAGCTCTGATATCCTTTTTCATGTTTAGTTATTCCAGCTGAGATGGCACATGTGGGTATTATCAGAGCTTTCCTGTTTCCAATTACAGCAAAAGTGACTGTAGCTTGTTTAATTCTGAGTGTGAAGAGGTGATCAGTATTCATGTGACATTTTTTCTATAGAAAGACATTATAGCTACCCACAAAAATCAGCTCTTTGCAATAAAATTGAGGCCATACTAGAAGTTTTACTGATGTTGCTGCAATGAGCCAAGGGAGGGCCTTAAACAGGCATGTCCTAATAATATTTAGTTTCTTTTTATGAAATTAGAAAACCTAGTTTTTATTGTTAGTCTTGAAAGACATCTCCTATGATAACTGGTATTTGATTATGTCTTCAGCCAAAGCTGTCAGTTATTTCTGACCCCCACAGCACTCTTTGAGTCCTGCATTTAAACTTTTTGCCAGAAATCTGATGTCATATGTGTGGGATAAGATTGTATGATTTATTCTGTTCTCTTGATGTTTTTTCCTGGTATTTGGTTAGATCTCTGAGGTGCTCAGCAAGCTATTTGTGTGGGTTTTGTTTTAGGCTCAGGCAGGAAACCTTCCCCCTGACCTGCTCCAGGAGTCATGATGCTTCTTCAGGAAAAAAATTAAGTCTTTGCTTTCGGACTTGCTGGTATAACCATATCTGTCCATATCCCAGGCTGCTTTGATCTGCCTATACTGCTGAACACTGACCTGAAAGGGGTAAAACGTGATGTTTTGTACAGTGATCATGAACCTGTGACTCTTAAGCAGTAATGTCTCAGCTGTATCCTATATACACACTGTGCAGATTTTCCTGACATGTCTGCATAATGAAAACCTTTAAGTATCACAGGGAAGATGTGCTGTTGATGCTTTTCTGCTCAGTCTCAGTTCCACTGATCCGCATTCTATGTGACCCAGAGCCACGATTCTTACTCTGGCTTTTAGGCTACCAGCCATCCACAGCTCTCACTGCTTAAATGCAGTTTCTGTGGGTTTTGGCTTGCTGGTTGGCTACTAACTATGGCTGAAACGCATTCAGATCCACTTTGTAAAATTATGCTTCTGAAGAAGCAACTGGTGCTTGCTTTTTCTAATGGTTATGCTCAGGAGGGTGATGTGAGGCTGTTCAGAACAAAGCCTCTGTGGAGGCATTTTGTGTATGTGGTGGAGTTTTTTCTCTTTGTTCTGTTTTGGGTGTAGTTATTGGTTTTGTTGTTTCTCTTTGGTTGTTTAATTCTATAACTAGTTTCTTTTGGAAACATCCTTAATGTCATGCAGTGCTGTAGAGGTAAACTAAATTTGCATTTTACTCTTCATAGCTGATTAGAACATTAAGTTATTAATAAGTTAACTTAATTAACATTAAGTTCTGGATTAAGTTCATAGGTTGTTGTTCCTATAGTGTGAAGTACCTATACCTGTACCTCTCTGAGTGAGAGGTTTCATGCAGTCAGGCACTGCCCTTTGAGAATAGATTGAATACTTGGCTCCAAATGATGCAGATAATATACAAGGACTTATTCTGGCTTTCAGCAAGCTGTCTGTGTTTTCTAAAAACAGTTAAGGTACCACACTGTATATTCTTTCTAAATTGCAGAATCTGACTGGTTGAAAAGATGTGAAACACAAAGCCATGTCTAACAAATAAAGAAAAGAGTTAAGAAAAAAGAAATAATAATTTAGTTTCAGTTAACATTTCAATTTGATTGATTATATGAAATAATAAAATGTTTTTCTTTTCTTGCCTTTCTCTCACCTTCATCTTCCTCCAAAATGATGAGCACAGGTTTTAATTTCAGATTTAATGAAATATTTTGGTATGGTTACTTATGATACCAGCAAGGGGAATAAACAGTTTGATTCATAAAACTGCCAGAAAAGACTGGAAATAATGAATTGATTTTGACAAGAGTCCTTGCCTAACTTCAGGGGAATAAGGTTCAGCCTCTTCCTCTCCCACTGAGTGACTGTGGCTGTCCAGTTTCCTTAGGCATCCATGAATGTCCCTTGAGCCAGGCACTGGATTATCTGAGTCCTCTGTGGGGAAATGGGTTCCAGTTTTTGTAATGGTGGATGTTGCTGCTTCAGAAGCACGATCTTAGAAAGTAGATCTGTTTGGACAAAGTGGTGGGAATTCAGCTGAGCTCAAAAGTTTTAGAGGTGGTTTCTGTGCAGAATTAACAGCTGCTTAAAAAGTAAGCTGTGTTTTATAATGTAATTGTTGATGTAATGCCAACATGGGGTTGTTTGTTTTTGTTTTTTTTTTAAATGATGTTCTGGGCTTTGTTTTGAGAGCAACCTTCTGAAAAAGTAAGGTCATGGCTGAAGGTGTGTCTGGAGTATATGTTTTCTCTGTCCAAGTCACCAGAAAACGTCAGCAAGAAGTAGGTGTGAGTGGAGGGTTGGTACTGGTTGCCTTGATATGAGCTGTGCATAGCTGTTTGCACCTCAGATACAGTGTGCTGTTCAGTGTTCACCTGCTGCCAGAGTAGTGCTTAGGAAAAAAAACACCAAAAGAATTCTATAAATATGTGAACAACTTTTTTTTGTAGTGTGTGAAGAGCTGAATTTAACACTACTGAAATCTGTTCTACTTCTTCGGTGGCTGTATGAATTGTTAATTCAGTGTGTGCTTTGATGTTCCTCAGGTTTTGTTCTCCTCTGCGAGATGAACTTGCTTTTTCTTTCCATTGAAAGACTGAGTTGCACTGAGTTGGCTTTTTCTCTAAAACACATCAGCATAAGGAGAGGAAATACATTTTGTAGGCAGCAATTGTTTTGCCTTAAAAGTACTGAAGTAGCCACACTTACTGGAAAAGACTTATTAACAAAACTGAGCAGAAAAATTCTTGTAAATCTTACTGATCTTAAGGCTGCTGTAGTCAAGAATAGCCCTGTGATTTAATGGCTTTTGAATGCATTTCATGCTTTATTTGAAGGTGGGAGTGGGACTCTTAATTGAGTTTGGCAGGGGGAACAAAGCATCATTCTCTCACCAATCCCCTGAAAAACCAAGGCACATACAGTCTAAAAGGAACACCAGGTATATACCCCTTCCTTGCTTGCACTTCAAAGGGAAACACAGAATAAGATATTAAGAGGTGGAGCCATACTTATACCATGGATATGCAACAAAAATTTCCAAAACTGATTGTTGCAGGTTGATTCTGAAGTTTGCCTTCATGTGTTGGAATTCGCATTTTTCAGCATCAGAAGTGGGGTTTTTTTCCAACAAGCACTGGCTGTTAGTATGTGAAAGTGTTTTTCATAAATACTGGAAACAGAAAAGCCAAAGGATTTCTTTTTGATGCCTTAACAAGTGACTTAACGTGACAAAGTTTACCAAGTTGCACTGCTTCCCCCTGCTGGAAACGGCTCTCTTCTTCTTGATGTCCTGGAGCACTTTCCTCCTTGCAGAAGCTTGTGGGTTTACAGGTGAGTTGTTGGGATTCAAGCATATGGAGACAGAAGTCCTGTCCATCTCAGCAGCCATTTTCCCACTTTTTCACTAAAGCTTTTCAATGAGAAACACGTTTGTGCTTAAAGTTGGGGTTTTTTTTCTGTGTCCTGTTCAGTGCAGAAGCTGCAGCTCACTGTAACAAAGGCTTTTAAGAGCAATGGTTTGGTTCAGACACCATCTCCCTAACCTGGTATCTCACTCACTTTAATGGAAGGTTCATAAAATCCCAGGGTTAAGAAAGATGTATAAATTTAATGGAGCTTGTGAAGGGAAAGTGTGGTGAGCTGTCATAAACAGGCTGATTTTACGTGTGGCTCTGTTCACAGGTGTGGTGGCTGTCCTCTTCTGTGGAATTACCCAGGCACATTATACATACAATAACTTGTCAGTTGAATCAAGAAGTCGCACTAAGCAGGCAAGGATGTCTTTTACCTTTTTTATAGTGCATTGCTGTAGTAGTCCATGTTCTTTTGTTTTTACAGCATCTTTTTTACTTGGCCTTTAACATGATGGTTTTCTCCCTAGCTCTTCGAGGTATTGCACTTCCTGGCTGAGAACTTCATATTTTCTTACATGGGCTTGGCACTGTTTACTTTCCAGAAGCACATATTCAGCCCAATTTTCATTATTGGAGCTTTTGTATCCTTTTTCACATTGTGTGAGGTCTCTCTGTCGTCTTATGTGCCCAAAAACTTGTGATGTCTTTTGGCTTTACCAAACAGAGAATGGTGACTGGCCTAAGTTTCCCTAATGTCTTGCAGGCACAATAATTTTGAGAACACGCTTTGGTTACACCTTATGTCAAAGCTATAAGGCCTCTGTGCCACACAGTTGTTGGCTCTGTACCTCAATGTTAGAAGTCATATAATTTCAGTAGATAAATAAATGATTATGCTTTACTGAGTGTTTTGGCCATTGATGGCAAACACCGTTTGT
Organism: Monarcha castaneiventris obscurior; assembly: GCA_026261815.1. Classification (NCBI taxonomy): domain Eukaryota; kingdom Metazoa; phylum Chordata; class Aves; order Passeriformes; family Monarchidae; genus Monarcha; species Monarcha castaneiventris. The sequence goes on from JAMPIT010000566.1 coordinate 16,513,450, forward strand.
ATTGTTCTTGTATTTGGAGATATAGAAAAAGATTCAGTTTTCTCTTCACTTACAGTGGCCCCTTGAGAAAGTAAGGGGCAAACTTCAAATACATAAAAAGGGTTGTGAGGGAATAGATCATCTTTGAGCAATGCCCCAGAGGTCAGCATCTTTGGTGATGGGAGGAGAGAGGAACTGAGCTGGGGTGCAGACCATGAAATGAAGGGAACAAAATTAAAGGTTCTGCCATTGTCCCTGGCTGACCTGGTACCTGACTCTCAAATTCACCAGAACTGACACTTTGTAGTAGTCACACTCATGTAAGCTCTGCATCCTGCTGCTGTTGCAATGGATTGTGTGGATCTCTTCACTACATTCCTGGATGCTTCAAGATTCAGCACAATTGAAAGTGTGCATGAAGAAATTGGAACTAATCTTCCAGTCTTGATTTCCCTCCGCCTGCTGTAGGAGTAGAGCTACTGGCAATGGAGGTAAAACCTGGTAAAAGGGCATATAAAGATCTTGCATGAGATGTACTTATTTTCTCTTCTTTCTACTTTTTTTCTGTACTACTTCTCAGGATTTATCACATTTGTCTTTAATTTCCTTCAGCTGTTTACTTTTTTCTGAAATAATAATAAATTTTCTTCTGTATCTCCTCACATCCACTTTTCTGACCTAAGAAATGCTCCAGAGCCCTGCAGACATCAGATGAAGACATGAACAGAATAGTGCAGCTGGTGTACTAAGCAATGCAATTTTTCATTCTTGGTGTGACCTTCCATCTCTTCTCAAGTTGTGCTGTCTGCCCTGGGTTTGTTTTCAGCAGTTGTTTCTCTTCCTACTTGCCTTTTAATACACTTTCCACATTTTTTCTACCACTGCACTTAACCTCTGTTGCCTCTTGACTAATTTTCTACCTTTGTGAGGAGGGCAGCTAGTACTAGCACCCATGTTTTCCCTCAACACCTATGGTTCCCACTGAGTTAACAACTTGCAGGGGTGAAATGTAGAGGTATCACCAGCTGTTGAAAGTGAAAGGCTGGACTGTAAAGGCAGAGCTAGAGCATCAGCATCCTTGGCAAAATCTTAGCTATTATTCCTACATACATTAGTCTTAATGGCTTCTGATGTCTGATTTCTGCAGCCCTCAAAAAGACTGGTTTAAAAGCTGTTTGGAATAGTTATGTGAGGGTTATTGTACAAAGTAATAATCAAAATCTGATTTTACTAGAAACATTCCCTGCTGACAGTATTGCTTTACTTTAGCTATGGCAACAACCCAGTGGTTTCTAGGGTTCTTATATGGTTTTATTTCTTTTCCTTTGGAGATGTATTGTTCTTCTAATGTTCCCATCCCAGCAGCCAATGATCAGTGTTTGTCAGGCTTCTGGCTGTGCTGGTGTTTTACAGGATTTCAGCCCACCACTCTAATTTTTCCTGAAGTGTTCCTTATGCAGTGGAGAGTGTTTTCAGCTTTCTGCTTCTTCACAGGAACCATGGGATGTTTTGCACCACAGTAAGGGTGCTTACCACCTACTGTCATAAATTTCTGCAGTACCCTTTCACTACTCTTTTTCAACTTCATTCTATTGCTGAAAATGGCTTTTGGATTTATATTCTTAGTGACTCGTGTACTGTTAAGTGTTTGCTAGCCAATAGGAGATTTTGCCTCTGCAGGAGCCATAATGAGGTGGCCACTTGCTTGTCTTAAGTTGGTTTCCCTTCTGTATGCAGGGCTGCATTTCTGTTGTTCCAAAAACTCAAAGTAGTGATAATTGTTTAAAGTGTTAATTTTCAAAGAAAAGTCCTCATTTGTACAATTGGTCATTTTGATACTACGTATAATTTCACTGTGCATTAAAAAACTTAGTTGTATTAGTAAAAATTTGCATTTTGTCCAATGACTTCTCTATGCCCGAGTTGCATAAAATTGGGGAAAGTCTGCTTTAGATACACAGATATAGGAAGAACATTTGATATAATGATGTAAACCTCTCACTAAAACAAAAGCTTCATGTTAAAGCCAAGTACCCAAGACTGCATACCTCAAGAAAAAGAAATCCTTAACCCTCAGCTGTAAACAGGTTGCAATCTTTTTGGGCAGAGCTGCACATATCTACCCCCTCTCCTTCTTGTTGAATTTGGGCAGAAGGCATAAGATCAGCTGGAGCTTTCAGCACATGATGATGTTTTCAGGTAAGAGCAAAAATGCTGGGCAATGCAAAAAGTTTTAATTTTAACTCATAAGCAATTGACAGTGCTACCTCCTGATTTATGATCCATGTTCATGCATCCTAAAGGGAAGGCTTACTGATTGTTGCAGCATGCCATCATGTATCTTTCAGCCTTTACAGGAAATGCCATATCTGGGGTGAGTGACACCTTGAAATGCTACCTGCTAGCAGCAGGCAGCACCTCATGTTGGGAATAGAGCATTTTCATTTGAAGTGCTTGTGAAGGGCATGGGAGAATTGGGATGTGTCTCTTCCAAAAGGTTATTTCTAGCTGAGATGAGGTTCATGTTGTGCAAAAACACATACCTGCTGAGAAAATTGAGGTGTATTTATGGGTGCCCTTTCCCATTTAGTTGGACAAAGGTATTTGACTTAAACTGCCTTATAATTTCTGTCACACAGATGACTGTTTAAGTTTGTCATTTAAGGCAAATTATGTATTCTGTGTCTAAATATCCTCAAGAAGTTCCAGGGAATCCTCTGTACACAAGACGATGTAAAGAGGATGGAGCCAGGCTATTTTCAGTGGTGCCTTGTGCCAGGCCCAGAGCTAATGGGCACAAACTGGAACACATGAGGTTTTCTGTTTGAATATCAGGAAACCTTTTTCACTATGTCCAAGCATTGTCCAAGTTGTCCAGAGGGGTTGTGGCATCTCCATCCATGGAGATATTCAAAAGCCATCTGGATGTGGTCCTGTGCAAACTACTGCAGGGGTTGTTCAAACAGGGGAATTGGACCAGATGAACTCCAGGGGTTCCTTAAAACATTAACCATCCTGTGATTCCTCTACATAACAAGTCTGCAGATGGCCCCATGCCATGGCTTGTTCTTGTTAGTGAAGTTTCATAACTGGGAGCAGGGAAGAGGGGGGAAATGCATAGTCTGCCTGTGATCATGTTATTAACTAGAATATTTTTATAGCTGATAAAAATGTCATATCGAGAACTCACATTTCAATTATGGATTCAACTGGGAAAGTGTGAGTTTTCATCTGGATTCAGGGAGCTGCTTGGCTTACATAATGATTTGCTGTTGTCCACAACTTCTTTGTTTCTGTCTTCCTTTTCTGTTAGTTTCTGGAAGTATTTACACCTTTTCATAGCACTATAAGTTACAGAAAACCAGGAGGGCACATTCTGTTGTAAATCATCCCATGGCATAATTTATCCGGGTATCTAAGGAATTTAAAACTTGCTGGACCTCAGGGCTTTCTGCCTGACACTTTGTGGCAGGGAGGGAGCAAGGAAAGATGCTGTGCTATCCATTGTCACGGCTGCATTTCTGTGTTATTTCACTCTTTTTGATAGGTCTCAGGGGAGCCATGGCATTTGCTCTGGCTATACGAGATACTGCTACCTACTCACACCAAATGATGTTCTCAACAACTCTGCTCATCGTGTTTTTCACTGTGTGGATTGTTGGTGGAGGTACAACCCCCATGCTGTCATGGCTGAACATCAGGTTGGTATGCAGCTGCGTGCTGGGGAAACTTCACTTTTCAGGAGGCAGCTGTGCTAATCTGGCATAGTTCTACAGATCTTGTTTGATGCTTGCTAGAACCATTTAGAACATGATATTTTAATATACATGTGTAGGTATTTCGAACATGATATTTTATAAAGGAAGGTGCTAGTACAGTCTGGTGAAGAAAATGTACTGATGCTGCTAGGATTCAGCCTAAAGGTGCTCTGGTGCTCTGCAAGCAGGTATCTAGGTCCTTGTCAGTCCAGTAGGATATGGAATAGTGTTGCCTGATAAAGCAGCTCTATATTGAAAAGAAAGCATTAATCTAGTCCCATATAAACTTCTTATTATAGTAAGATCATTCCCTATCCTTTGGCTCTTTGTAATGGGCCTGTTAAGGTTTTTAACTTCAGTGGATTCTTTAATGGGTGGTGCTAAGCTGAATACTTTAAACAAAATCTGATGTTATCTAAACAACTGGGATAAATGGGGTCCTGCTGGTCTTCTGAGTGTGTTCCCTTCTGTTTTGAGGAGATCTGTGAAAATGGTAAGTTGCATGATTATAGATGTTCGACTATAAATCTTGCCTAATGCTTAGTACTTTTGACTGCATGTACTTTCATATTTGAGAATACTTATCAAGAGATGTGCTAGAGAATCACAAATCAATCATTGTTAAAGACAATATATATTAAAATTCTGGAAGTTTTGGCAGTTTGGGAGACAAAGATAAATAGAGGGGAATTAAAACAATACATGTTGCACAAGCCCTTTAGTGCAATTTTTACATGTAAACTATCCGTGCTCTTTGGCACTTGAAAATTTTCTTGTTTTCTAATTGTGTTAACCAGAATTTGTATCTCCCACTCTTGCAATAGGATAGGAAAATACCATCCTAGGTAAAACTGTTTTCAGTCTTTAGAACTGATCATTCTCAGGGGCTGGTACTACTTTTGGAAAACTTCAGTGAACTGCTTTTTGCAATAGGTAGCAGGTGCTTTCTAGTTTGGCAAAAAAAAAGGGTAGGATTCCCCTAAATGCTTATGAACTCTTCTAATGGAAGATAGCATGCTTCCAGCTGAATATGGATGTTTCAGTATCTCATCTCTGACTAACAGCAAACATTGGGAAATTGGATTTTTCACTAGAAAGAAGCAGCACTTCATGTAGTCAGGCTCTCTGCAGGTCATAACATTAATGATAGCTAATGCAACATCTGGTGTGAAGTCAGAAATATGGTGACACTGGGTTCAGTGTCACCATAGTTGTGTTATTAATGGTTGTGAGATACCACATCCTGATGATGTGATAGTTATTAGGGCTAGCATCCTTCAAGCTTTTTGCCCTGTTGTCTGTACCTCTTTTGGAAGCATGGCTGGGTATTTCCTTCAAACCTTGTCACCCAGCAAGGGACAGATGTGCTGCTGACCAGCGAAGTGAAGAGGAATTGCGTTCACTGTGCCTGTATCAGAAGGCAGCTTCTGAGTGCAATCAACCATTACCTCTGCCACAGGGCTCCTTCAGTCATCAGCAGTAGGACAGGACTGAATTCTTCCATATGGCCCAGCCACCGGCCAACTGCAAAATGGTTCTGAGGTAGCAGCTTTTTTTCCTCCTATCCTCCCCCATCAAAAATAGGAAGCATCCAGGATTGTGCACTGACTCCTTTAGCTGATCTAGTTCAGTAGTGAGGCTCCATAAACCTGGCTGATGAGCTGGTCCTGCAGGCAGAGAGGACTAACACCATATCCATTCCAGGCTTATCCCTCAAGGGGGCTAGACTTGCAAAAGTCGTTTGTGTGACCAACAAGGCAGAACATCTGTAAAAGCTATGCTACCATTCCTAGGGAAGTAACTGCCAAAAGGCAGCTACTGAAACAGTTTTGAGTGTTTAGCTGTAGTTTTGGGGGGAGATTTGCCCACCCTTATGAGTAAGCAGTAATTTTAACTGTGACTTGTTTGGCCTGGTTGACAGAGAATAAAGGGTTAACTTACCTGTTAAGGGAAGGATAACATATATAATAAGGGAGCTCTACATAGGAAGCATTTTAGAGACCTGCGTGGATCTGCCTGCAGCTGGCTCGGTAGGCACTGACTTGCCAGAGATGGAGTTTGCACCGCCTGGGACTACGCGAAATCAGATTTACGCCAGGAGGTGGCGGCCGTGTGCAGCTGATCGAGAATTAGAAACTCGGTGCCGGTGAGGTACCCTCAGTGGTTAGAACATTTTCCACTGGAAAAAAAAAGGCCTGATTTTACAGATTTTTTTTTTTTTTTTTTTTTTTTTTTTTTTAAGGAACAAATTAGTTTCCAGATGAATTTTAAAGCTATGCCAATTATCGGTTTTTCATCCCCTTCTACCCAGTGGAAGAGGTAAACAGGAGGAGATGAAGATGAGATGCTGTCCCAGTGCCTCACTCAGCAGTGGAGTATATAGGGCTGGTGCAGCCCTGAGGCTGTGCAGTAGGTAACTTGTCCCTGGGATGCCTTCTGAGCCTTGGCACTTGCCCATTAAATTCCATTGCCAGAGGCTGGAAATAAGTAGTGGTCGTATACAGGATTATTTAGCAGAAAAGAGATTATGAAATAAAAGCTGGTTTGCTTCCTAGATAAAGTGAAGGGGTGTAGAAAATTGGTGCCATGTGTATGTTGGACTTAAATGTCAGGATTTGTGGGGACTCCTAGCCCAGTTCTGATGTGGAGGTCATACCAGTTGTATCCTGGTTGATGGAAGGAAGGAAGGAAGCAAGGCAGGCAGGCTGGCTAGTCAGCCATTACCAAGTCCTCATGAAGTAGTTGGCTTTTCTTCAGTGTAGATGTAAATAGAAGGCCCTGTCTGGGCAAATCAGGGGAGTCAAGACAGACATCAAACCCAAAGGGGATTATTTAAGGTGGTACCTGCACAATTTAAGTAGAGCTGTACCTGGGAGCTGACTCCAGCCAGGACTATCAGCCTGGCCCAACACCACTGAGTTCATGGGGAAGCAGCTGTGTGCATGCAAGGGGCAACACCTGTACAAGGATCCAGAATTGCTTTGCTGTGGCTTAGAGCAAGAGGCAGATGCCTTCTGGCCACACCATTAGCTGTGTAGCATTTGGGATGCATGCTTGGTTCCTTCGTTACTGTTGGAACTTCCCTCCCATGATATGAAATATTAAAAGTAGGTAAAGGGTGGAGGGGGTGACATGAAAATTAGGTTTTGGTAAAGTAAAAAGCAATATAAGAAGGAAAATAGGCAAAAATACTCTTTGCCTCTTCCTGCTGTTCCAAAAATTTCAGATATTTGGATGGACAGATATTTCAGATAGGGTGGGTTACCAGGGACCACTGACCAGGCTTTCATGTACATCTAAGCAAAGGACCTGTGGCTTGTAGCAAAGGCTTAACTTCAGTTTACTGCTCAACTGGTTGGAAAAGTGAGGTCACAACTTCAAAATCTGAGTGAAAAAATGACAGGATCTTTAGATGCCTTTGATTTCTGCCACTTCACGCTGAGCAAATTAAAAATTAACTACAGAAACTGGAGTTGAAGCCATGATATAATGTGTTAGAGTTCCTTGGCTGACTATCAGTGAGATGCATCCAAGCATTTGGGTGGTAAACAGTCATATTTTCTTAGCAGCAGATTTTCTTTTCTTAGAAACTAAAGCATGACTTGGATATTAAAAATATACTCTCATCCTTTAAGACCTAAACAAAAAAACAGTTTCCTGGCTGAAACTAACAGTCTCAGCAAACTTGAGAGCCATGTAAATCAAAACCACTGGCAAAATTCCTCTTTTCAAAAAAATAGCTGACTTCTTGTTTCATTTATCTGTCACAGGAAAAAAAGGAACTCCTAGCATTTGTATTGCAAAACAATGTGTTTTGCATTTTTCTTTAGAGGTTAGTGACCTGGTTCTTTTCATGTTGAATGAAGCAACACATAGATTAATGCCTTCCTCTCCTTCATAACCTGCAGCAAATGCAGAAGTAATTGCTTATTTTAATGAAGTAATTTTAGTTATACTTAGCAACCTTTTTATAAATCTCAAAGCATTGTATCTTACATTTTAAAATACTTCAGGTTTTTTTATATCATAAAAGCTAAAGGTTGCACAGGCAGTGTCAACTTAGATATTTAGAGCCTTACGTCTGATTTGCATACACAATCTTTCAAAGAGCTTTCTATTTAGTGATCTTTTTTTCCTGTAAAACAGCAAATTGAAAAACAAATCTGGAAACATTAACTCTCATCCAGCTGCTATGTGAGCTACCTATCTGGGATGGTGGTGAAGCTGTTGGCTTGGTGGCAGGCTCAGGTTATACTCCATTCTCTTCCCCGGGGTGGTCCAATGATAAAATGTGCAATATGCATTTCTTACATACCAGGCCTCGGTGTGCTGGGATGGCAGGAGGCAAGTGTTGATGCTGGGATCCAGCCTCATGCTGCCTTCCAGACTGATGTGGGGGATGTCTGATAGGAGGTTACATCCTCCTGTTTTGCTGCCTGTTTCCATTATTGTGTTACTTAGATCCTTCACTGCCTTTAGTCACTCTCTGCTGCCCTTGAAGGCAGATGCACAGACACAGGGGCTGTCCCTTGCCCTCTGTTGGGGGCTTTTTCCTTGCCCATCTCTTTCTGTATTGTTTCTTCCAGTTGTCTTTCCCTATCTAGTTTTTCTATTCTTCCTCCTTCTTTCCCAATCTCTAGTTTTTCATCATCAGTCTTGAATGTCCCTTAAGAGTGGGGCAGTGCAGCCTCCAAGCCACAGCCTCACCCCTCTGGGCCTTTCCCTTAGTAGGAAAGAGATTACCTCTTCCTCTGGAAGTCTGGAAATAAGCATGGGAGATATTTCCTTTTCTCTATTCTTGTTCTCTGAAACACAACAATTCACACTAGAGAGAAAAAGTGTGGGGAAGACACTGCAGGAGTTGGGTTGAGACACATCGGGAGCACAAGAACGGCCAAGTTCTGGCAAGCCTCAGCCAGCAGTTTCAGAAGTCATTTCTTGGTTAGGTGAAGTAAACAGATACCCAAAGACATCCTAAAAACAACCTGAGGCAACTTTTTCTGATTCCAGGGTTTTTTAGTGATTGGGTTTTAATTCTTTAAAAACACGGTGGTGGGAGTTCTCTTCTTTCTCAGTCATCATCTGAGAAACAGTTGAACTCTTCCAAAATAGCTAAAATTTTCCAAAAATGCTGCACTCATTACAGACATCTGGGAAAACGTTAGTATACTAACTTGGCAAAGATACAGCAAAGAGAAAGAAGTCATAGAAGGGAAGTTATTGGGTAGTTTTTAATTTTAGTTTTTGCTGCACATGCAGAACCATCTCAGTGATGGCCTTGGGGAGCAGAGTACTCTGACATGGAGTGTATGCTGGCATGGGAAAAGAGCTATTGAACCTGGAATCCAAAACAAAGCTATCTTAAGTCTGGTATTTGCCTCGACATTCAAGGATTAGATGAGTACATGCTCTTTGTATCACAAGCTATGGCCTTAAATATTTGGTTAATCAAGATGTCAGCCTTCAACCAGTGTGTGTACACCTGCTTTTTCTGAAGTGAGGCCTCTGTGGATTTCTGATCATCTGGGCTTTTACTTCACGTAAGCAATATAGAGCTTTTGACACACACCTTAGTGGAAAAATATGGGGGATAAAACCCCACAGGCTGCTAAGGAATGGATGTGAAATATACTGGAAGCCAATTTGCTTTCATTTGTACTTAAAACCTCCCCAACAAACACAACTGAAAAAGGCAAAGAAAGGACTAAAAGGCAAAGCAAGGACTACAACCAGACTGCTGTGACTGCAGATTAAATCAAATATTGATAGTCAATTGCTAGTTAAACCAGTGGAGGGATTTAGTGCTTGTTACCAGCTGGTTTGAAGTGCTCTGAAACCCAACAGTACTGGTGACCCCTCTCATACCTGTATCGCTTCCCATGGCTACTTCCTCCGATGACTCTTTCTCTTTCACACCACATGCAGGTCTAAAATGGTAGGAATTGTCTTAGATTGGCTCTGTCTGTGTGCAGCACCAAAGAGAGATACTGAATGTGGTTTACTGGTGGATGTAGTCTGCCATTAATACAGATGCTTTGCCAGCTGCCATCTGAATGAATGAAGAATATTACTGGATATGCCAATCATAAATTGCTGCTGTTGCTAATTTTGGTTTTTTGGTCACTTTGTCATTGCTCTGCCATTGTTGTTCATGTATGTTTTGTCTTTTTTCATTGGGTAGGGGTTTTTTTTTTGGTTTGCTTTGTTTTGCTGGAGAGCTCTGTAGAGCCTTCATCTCACAAGCATTTTGTTACTCACATTGCATTCTTGTACTGTACCAGAGTTGGTGACCATGTTCCATCGGTGGAAGAGATGAGTGAAAGCCACTGGCTGTATTTCAGGTGACACTGTGCTTTCCTTGATACCCCATTAACCTGGTGCTTGGCTTTTTTTCATCTTTGTAACACTGAGTTTGTGCTCTTTTTCTATACTGTGGCATGATGCTGCTGCTTCTTTTCTGAGAGTGCTGTACATGTTCCTCAACTCTGAGTCTATTCACTTATTCTGAGCTGTGAGTGTGGATCACACATCATGTCTTTAGTCTAAAAAAGCAAAACTATAAAACACCACGTTCTTAAACTCTGTCTGTAGATATTTAATAAAGCAAAACTAGAACCTCTGGCCTTGGAACACTTGAGAGCTGAAAATCATGGATTTGATCTTATGATCTTTAATCACAAAGGTATTCTTAAGCATTGCTTGAGGTTATTTCCTATAACTCTTCAAGTTGGAAGGAACTTCATAGATGATTTAGCCTGGCCTCTTTGGGGATGTATTTTTAAAAACAGAGAGATATCAACCAGAGATGATCAGGATTCTGGTTTGGTTTTTTTTGAACAGATACATGGTTAGAGAGAGAATTTAAAATAAAGTAAACATCTCTGACATCTATAGGGGGATGTGTGTATATATATGTGTCTGTGTCTTGGGGTGACTCTATGATGTGTATCCCCTATCATGGCTCTATGCCAAAAAATTAATTTTGTGCCTTTTTCTGTGCCTTTAAACTGAGCTTGAGAGGGGAGGGAAAAAAAAAACCAAACCCCAAATGAACTTTTCAAAGCAAGTTCCCAAGGACATAGAGAGAGAAACTCCTCTGTGTTCTCCCCAGCTGCGGGAGCACGGAGGGAACACCCTTGCCTGTTTCTTCAGCCAGCTTTTCGGTTTTTTTTTCCTTTTTCTCCGGCATGGTTCCCGGGACTTTGTTTTTTTTACCCTTTTTTCTCTTCTGGACTGTTTCAAAAACATCAGAACACATCAGGAGAATTTTCCCTTCAGGCCTGGAGGTGGGCCCACGGCCTACGGCCTCGCCGACCCAGCTCCGAGGAGGAGAGAGACAACATCTACAGAAGGACTCTGAAATCTTCCCAAGCTTCTCTCGTTATAGTGAGGGGTTTTACTATCTAGCATTATTATCCTTTTCCTGTGTGTTTGTTAATAAATAGGTTTTATCTCTCACTCTCCTTCGAGGAATTTTTTTTCCCCGAACCTGGTTTTCTCCCAGAGGACAAATTGCTAGATTTTGGCCAAAACTGGCACAGTGTGTGTGTACATATATAAAAACATACAGAATATTCATGTAAAGAAAGCCCTTTGGGATGGGTCAATGAAAAGCTTTTCATGTACCTCATCACATTTGAATGTTTCCAGCAAACTACTAGATTTGCCAGAGATACAATGTGTTAGTCTGCACAGACATTCTGAGAGCTATTATCTATCATACTCATTCTTGGCTGTTTATATATTACATATGCTAAATGTAATAATGCCTGGTATTTTGGTAACTTGTCATCCATGTGTTGTAGGGCCTTGGAAAGGTTTCTGAAGTATCAGAAGAAATGATGCCACACATTTTAAAATGATGTAATAGAGAACTTGATGTAGTTCAATATGCCTTTTTACCATTCATTTCCATCCACTTAGTTCAGTTTCGTGCGTCAGCCACTTTCTCCCACACTGTTTAAATTACTGAATTATGCATAAGCCTAATGTTTGGGAGATCAAATCTGAGTAGCTGCTCTCCTACACGTGATGCTGGAGTTGTAGTTGCAGGAGAAGGACCAAGAAGGCCAGGAGTCAGTTAAGGGCAGAAATGCTGTGCTTTGCTGTCAGGCATTAGGAGCTCAAGACTAGTCCCTTTGCTATTACAGAGATATTAAAGCAACAGTTTTTGCCTTAAAAAAATATTTTCATTAGGGAGGAATAAAGAAATACACTTAAATTGGATTAATTTTTACTATAGCATTCTCTTGTCTACAGATTCCAATGACCTTCCCAAAGCTGAAATAAAGGTGTCTGAGTTTTACATACTAGTAATTGTCTGTACTGAAGGAATAAGGTGTCTATCAGATACTAAAGGGATTCCAATGGGGGAAATAAATGGATTTTTTACCAATTTTGAAAAATATATGCATTGTTACAGTGAAAAGACTGCTCATATTCTTAATCTGAAATCTTCTTTTTATTACTGTGCTTAATTGTACACCCTTGGGGAATCCCCACACAGCTGCTGCAAAGGGCTCTCAGAAAGGGTGGAGGGGAAAACAAAGACACTTGCTGGCATCTGCACTACCTTGGCCTCGGCTGTTCCTCTTCAGTAAAATGCTGTTTTCACCCAGCACTTGCTCACCTGCCTTTCTGCTATGGGGTTGGAGCAAAACAGCCCAGCCCTTTAGCAAGACTGCCCTCCCTGTGCCACTGACCTCTGGGAGGGGGTCTGTGTAAATCCATCCAGTAACAGTTACATTTATAAAACAGGTTAAATAAATGAGAGCTGATACTGACCTTTACCGCACATTTAAATTACGGGAAGCTTTTAAAATATATTGAGCATGTGAAATGGATTTTTTTTTCTCTTCACCATAAGAAGAAAATCAATGTTGAATACATACATGCATCAGCTTTACTCATACTTTTAATTATTGAAGGGAGGTTGGGAGAGACTTGCCTGGTTTTTGTTATTTTTTTTTTCAGGTCATAAAGGTGAGATTTCCTTAGAATTCTGGAGGCTGGGCCTGCAAAAAACTGTGATGTTTGTCATGACATCAGGGTATATAAACCTTGAAACTTAAACAGGCAGTCTTGCTGCCAAAAAATAAAGCTTCCTGTACACCTGATGCTAGAGTAGAGGATAACATATTATTTGAAAGATACAAAGGGTAGTTGTGAGAATTCAAAATGAAAATGTATTTAGTGTTAATCTCTGAACTGAGGAATAGGCTTTGAGAGTAAAATTTTTAAAAAGTGATTTATGGAAAAGAATTAATTATAAATGTTCAAAATATAAATTCATCTGAAGAATAACTTTGAAAAAAATTTAAATGGACAACTCTGTGTGGACATACTATTGCAATATTGAAAAGAACACCTGTAGTAAGATGTTTTTCCTAAAACTTGAACTATTTTAATATAGAAAAGTTCTCTTTTCATCTTCAGCACAACAGTGAACCCAAATACCTGGCCAGTGATATACTGTGACTTTTCACTGAACAGTGTGGTTATCCTCCATTAAGCCCCATTCCCCTGCCTAAGGGCAGTGAAAATCCTCAAAAACAAATGCACAGCCTTGCAAGTCAAGACACTGAATTGTTTGGTGTTCTTATATATTGTGAAGTGAATAGGTAACCCAGGGAGTAAAAACTATTTGGGGAATGCAAGCTATGTTCATCTTTTGGAACGAGCTTCTTGATCTCCCCATTCACACAGTCAGCTACACAGCCAGCATGAGCTTGGCTGCTATGCATAGCACATTGAACCTTCCCCCATGGGCAGCTGGAGTTTGGAAAGCCAAAAATATTTTTCTGTTATTTTCATGTACACTTACAAAGGAATGTGAAGTCATATATATATATATAGCCATACTGGGTCGATTTTCTGATGTTGCTTGTCAGCTTTCTGCATTAGAGAACCAGTTTCCCTGCCAAAACCCCTTCTTATGTAGTGATAGCCAAAGTAGTAACATCTCAGCCCTTGCAACCTCTCAGAGCTCTTGTGAGTGGTGTTTTATTTTAGCATGTGTTACAATCCAGTACTCAATCGATCTATCCAGTGTTCCCTTAAACTGGTGAAGATTTCAGTTCTGAGGCTGGTCAGTGCCAATGAATTTCCAGGCTCAATGTGCCTAAAGTTTAAGATGACTGCATATGGAAAAAGGAAGTGATGAGGAAAGAACAAGAAGCTCAGAAAAAAAGAAAAAAAAAATCCAAGAAAAGGACTGGGTCAGCACTAGTTTTACATGAGGCTGCAGAGCAGCCTCCTGGATTTTCCCTGAACTACATTAACTAATGTGAGGCCTTGAGCTGGCTGTGAGTTCACAAGGATGACTTAAAACTTCTCTAATTCTATTGTATCAAAAAATGCTGCCCTGGAAGCTATTTGAAAGTGTTGTCTTTTTATTTGATCCAAGCGTGGTGTCCCTGGGACACAGAAATGATATGGTCTGGCCAGCAAGGTTCCCTTGGTCTCTGGTGATACTCAGGGCTGTTGCATAAACACCATGGCTGTAAATGGCTGACAAAAAATCTAAGTAACAAGGAAATGGCACTAAACCAGCTCAGTCCCTTCTAAGAGAGGAGAAGTGACGTCGTTAACAAAATCTTATTGTCTGAAAGGGCTGTTGCAGGTGTTTTCCCACACTTAAGATGCAACATGGTGGAACTGAAACACAACACATTTGAGACTGAGACTCTTATCTAACTTTTGAGGTTGGAGGTTTAAGTTCTACAAGAGATGACAGAGATCAAGACATGAATAGGATATAAAATAGGCAAGTCCAGTCTTAACAAATAGCTCCCCCCAAAACAGACCAGAAAAACCTGAACATAATTACAAGGATTAAACGCCAATCTTGGATAGGAGCCCTATGTGCAAGGATGGTTCAGTAATAAGATGCTTTCTAACTAAGCAAAAGTGAGTAGACAGTTTTTTCTTAACATATTATTCTGTCAACATCCACCATCTCATTGCACAAACCCTGCCTCACTCAGATGGAAGGCTGGCCTACAGGCCATTTGTTAGTCTACTGTGGCTGTGTTATGTTAGGTGAATGAAACTTGCAGCAAATTAATGTTGTGACTATTTATAAAATATTTTCTGTGCTTCCCATAGTGCATTAAAACTTGGAGTGAGTGTGTCTTTCCAAAATCATGTATTTCAGCCATTCTCAGGTTTATCTGAAAGTTATTTGCTACAGGGGATATTTAGGCTGGACTTTATCCTTAGTTTCTGGTTTCCTCCTGCTGGGCATGAGAGATACCCTCCACTGAAGAGGATGTCGTCCACTTTTTAAGGCAAAAATAGTATTTTCCAGTGTTCTAAAAAATTGGCAGCAAAGGTAAGCAGTTAAAGTTGGTGCTGAGATGGAGTTAAAGCAGTTTCTTGAGTGAAAAAGTATCTTGCTTATAGCTGTGTAACTACAGGGGAGTAATGGACAGCTCTTCCTCAATCTATTCTTATAACCTCTCTGATGCAGCTTTGCTGGGTGCTTAAAGTGCTTTTAAAATGCATTCTGCCAAACTTGCAGCATTTGCAACCCTCAGTAACACCACTTGCTTTGTTTTCCTAATGTTTCTGTAGGGTTGGGGTTGACCCAGATGAGGATCCTCCACCTACTAATGACAGCTTTCAAGTCTTACAAGGAGTAAGTAATTACATAACTTCTCTATTAGGCTGATCTTATTTTATAACTAAGACAATAGAGAACTGCAGAATGTATGCATGGATAAAACTTTTCTCTCCTAGCTGGCAAGTCAGTAGGGGGTTTTGGTTTATAATGTCGAAGTAATGCCCACTGAAAAACATTCAGTGGTGTTGCGTGTAATGCTGTCATGTTCATGTTTTTGTGTGTATTTAAAGCATCACAAACCTTCCCAAATCTACTAATACACTCTACATAACAGTGCACTCTCCTCTTCCCCCACCTAGCCAACATGCTTGCTTTTAGCATGCTACTGCATAAATAGTTCTTCTCAGTTCAGAGGTAATACTCTAGGCTCCTCTTCCTTAACTGATACCAAATTTTGGCCCTTGGACTTGCTTAGAATCCAAGATTAAGTTTGCTAGTCTGATCTGGACTCTTGCATACCAAACCACAAGCCAGCTGGATCCTGCCTGAACTACCTATCACCTGGGTAAAGCAGAAGAAGCACTGGAAAGTTGCCACTTGTATTCAGCAAACTGTTGCTGTGAATCTTTAGTGAAGCTTTCCGTGCATCACTAATAACCCAAGAGTTGACTTCTTTTCCCTAAAATATGCTATTGACAAACAAGATCATTGGAAAAATGTGGTTCATAGCAGAATTTTCAGTTTTGCTCATCTGTAAACTGAGTTGATTCACAGGAGGAGTGAAAGATGTGGAAAAAGAACAAAACAGCTCAAAAATTCCTCAGGCTTAAATTGGAGTTTCCTCTGTCCAGACCTTGGTTTGCACTCTTCCAGAGTTCTGCTTGACACTGATTGCTCAGCAGCACAGCTGGTTGCTTATGTAGGAACCTACTAGTCACAGTTGAATGATGGGTAACTTTGGATCTAGGGGATGCTTAGGGAGCAGGAGTTGTATGATGGTGATGGTGTTCAGGCTGATTGGAGATAGATTCATGTATTTGGGATTAGCTTTCTTCTTAGTGGTTTCTCCCACCTTGTTTTTTGAGTTTTTTTATCCTTTCTTTTTCTTTCCCTATTACATGTTGTAGAGGTCAGAGTTATTTTCTCAGGAAGCATCTTTCATTGAAGAAACTGCACTTTGGCATCTCTGTGTTCTTTGTAAAAACCTGTGTCCAGCACAAAAAATAGATGCTGAAAAGGTGGAGCTGGCTCTAGTAAGGGTGAATTTTGTTTTGTAATTACCTGGAAGCGACCAGAAGTCCAGGCCTCAAAACGTCTTTTACAGTGAAGGCCACAATTATTGCATAAAACCAAGGTTAGGAAGTAGTATTGTGGTAAGATGGCTTTGGCCAGTTCAGACTGAGCTTGTCAGTAATTGAGGAATTGCTTTAACAGGAAACAGAGCATGGGTATTCTGTTCTCATTCAGTGTCTGCTGTGGAAATACCTTGTTTGCTTTTTTCCCATGTAAACATAAAGAACTTACCCATTTGTTTCCCTCTTTAGCTGTGCATTGCATTGCTAATGTAGTCCATTAGTCAGTTCCCTCTGGATTCATCCTTCTTTCACCAAGCCAAGATTAGCAGTATGTCACAGTTAAAGAAAATATATCACTTGGGATGGGGCGGGAGTGAAAATGTACTAAGCTTTAACTCTTGGTGGATCATGGATTTTTGCAGGTCAGAAGTAGACAGTGTAATCCTGTCTTGTTCTTTTCTAGTAGTTTGGAAGATGATTCATACAAGGCATTCTTCTGTTTTCCTGTGTTTGGCCTCTGGCCACAAACACCGCCCCCCCCCACCTGAACAACAAACAACAAAACAAAAACAGAAAGCAAAACATTCAAACTCTAAACAGTAACAAAAGTAAAAACAACTGCAGCTGCAGACCAGCTGGTGTGATGATTTGCAGCACAGCTAGTTAAGAGATTATATTTAACACTGTTAGCCCTTTCAAGTGATGCCTTAAGAGGCGTCCTAGAAACAGAAACTAGACAAGAATAAGGGAATAAAAGTAGGTCTTTATTTGAAGGGCCTTCAAATAAGGCTCCTCCTGGGGAGCCACAGTCTATTGCCAAGATGGACCCCAAGATGGATGACAGGTCACAAGTTCTTCACACTTTTATAGGTTTTGTTCATTTGCATATCAGGGTTAATTCTCCTTAATTAAAGCTTCAGTTTAATGATGTAATTTCCCCAAGCTTGCCCCCCCTTTAGGGTTTTTGGTTTACACATTTTGGGCTTAGGATGGTCTGAGTGTCCTTGGAAAGCAGGCTCGGAGAGGCTTTGTTATGTCTAACTAGCATGAGAGACAGAAATTAACATGATACAAGAAACCTTAGAGTTACACACTAAGCAGTACAGGATTTGAAAAATATAAAAGTTAAAACCTAAGGCATCACAAGGTTGATCCAGCATTTCTGAAATTTGCATGACCTCCCTCAATCGTGATATTTATATGGATTCTCTGTTGAGCACATTTCTTTTAAATGTAATGTATTTCACCAAGTTTCTGAGAATTTATCAGATATGGTAATTTCCCTTGTTCTTCCAAGGAAGCATCAGGCTTAAGAAAAAACCATCAAACCTAGAGTTAAGGAAACCAATCAATCAATGAATAGGAATCAGTCTTGGAATATCAATGAGGCTTATTTGTCAGTTTGGAAGTTATTTCTGTATCTATTCTTATACTAACAGTGAGATAAGGTTTCAGGCTCCAGGGAACTTGGTGGTAGAAGACTTGTTAAGGTAACCTGAGTGCAATGAAGACAGCCTGGTTCCCTGCAGTTGTTTCTGGTCTTTCAAAGGAAAGTAAACTCAGTATAAGCAAATCCCTAAACAGCTTTCTTCTGCATTCCAAGTACAATATTGAAGTAATTTGGGTTTTTTTTTGATAGGACATTATAATATGAATTGTTGGAGTGTATAATTTTTGGTTTTTCTGCCTGAAGTAATTGAATATGTTTTTATCTTACTTTTAGGATGGCCAAGATTCTGCACGAAGGAACAGGACGAAGCAGGAAAGTGCTTGGCTTTTCAGGCTGTGGTATAGCTTTGACCACAAGTATCCTTTTGAAAACACAGCTTAGTTTCAAGGCATGAAGTGCTCACTTTTTTCCTTTCTGTGTACCCATATGTAGCCTTAAGCACTTGATCTTTCTGCTGTTTGACTCTCTTAAGTATTTGACATGTTCAAGGCACAGAACTGAAGCTTGAACTTACTGGCTCAGCAGTCAGACCTTTCCTTTCCCTAATGCATGGTGTGTGGCACTTGCTGGAGGACAGAAACCAGTCAGTTCCAGGAGAGGAAGTACCTTCCTAAACAGTAAGACAGACAATTAACTATTTCAGGTCCTCTGATTTGTTCTATTAATCTGTTCTCATTTTCACTGGTGCTCGTAGCACAAACTAGTTTTTCAGTTCATTGTACATGTCTAAACCTCGACTCATAGCTCTGCAGAGCCATCTGCTTTTGTGATGAAGTCCCCAACTCTGTGGTTGACTTCTGAAGAGGAAGCTCTGGAACTAAAAAAACTACATGAGATCCAGCTCATCTCCTTAAGTATATCCAGAAATTACTATGGGTGTTAAAGCAGAGTGTCTCTGAGTGTATATAGTACTGTACAACCTTTCTGAAGCTATTATTATAGTATTTAGATCACCTTGTTTAAGATTCTAAACAATTTTGGCATAGCTGTCCTGTATTTCATGCTTGTGGGTTTGGGTTTTTTTTTTTTTTAATCTACTTAATCAGGATGTCATACAGCTGCTCCTCCTCAACAGCTTACAGTCACTTAGCAGAAAATGGCGAAGAGAATCGTGAGGCCACGGCAAGTCACTTATACCTAGAAACTCAAAGAAATTTCAGTACTGAATTCCTAGTGATTTCTGGGGCAGCTAAATATACACAATGACCTGTGATAGGTGCCTAATGTTCTTGCAGCTTGCATAGGAGCCTTTTCACTGGGGTCCTGGCCTTTGATTGATGAGAGACTGCTGGGCTGGTTGGAGCACAGTAGTTTCCTTCCATACCTTGTGCATGACACTTTCCCACCCAGGCAAGCCCAAGTAGCATGTTGAAAACATTTGGATCCTAATAGCACTTGCCTTTTTGGGATAAAATCTGTTTGTGACCAATGCTTTCAGATGCAGTAGTACTGACCCAAAGCCCAGAAGGGAGTGTATGTGCTGCTTGAAGTATTCATAAATGTTTGTAATTCCAAGGTAACTCTTCGAGTTCTAGTGACTGGCCTCAAAGGTCAATTTTTATTATTAAAAAAAAAAAGAGAGACTTTGGTGTTAAAAGCATGAAAGGATCTGACTGTGGCTGACTGCTTCTTTTTTGCCTTTTTAAGAAGGAAGCAGAGCTGCCCTCTTCCCCCTGCCTTTACAAAAGGGATGTGCCTGATGAAAGGAGTAGTTGGCAATGCTGACTTCCCTCAGCTGATGCTTGCAGAGAGCAGTCCCTCTCCAGCAGCTGCTGCAAGGGCAGGCGGAGTGCTTGGAGAAAATTTCAGCCTAACTACCTGTCTCACAGAAACTTAAAGGATCCTGATAATGCATTCCTTTTTATTTTTTTTCTTCAGTGGTGACTAGCAGTATTTAGGGAAAGTTTCTGTGAAGTTTGTGCCAAGGAAACTGACATTAAGAGGCAGAATTGTCTTACTGTGTTAGAGATAAAAGCCTGCTCCTTCTCCTGGAAGAAGGTATTCAGATAAGCAATGGCTGGGTGGGCTTAAATTGCACAGATGGGATGATCTTTGGTATTGCAACCTCTGTGTCCATGACTAAACATCAAAATATTTTTTTGCCAATGCATCCACTTGGTTTCTGGGTAGAAAGGCAGACTGTCTCAAAATTCACTCTTTGCAAGAGAGCTTAACTTGAAGAAGATGTGAGTAAGTGATGGAAAAGTGTGTTCCAAAGCTCACTATTGCCTGCAGAGCTCGGTACACATGGATAAATGGGAACTTCATTCCTGTGGAATGCAGAGTTCATTTAATGTTGTGGGCTGTTCCCTGGGTTCACCCACAACTGTTAAACATGGAGAAAACTGAAACTGTGATGAAGCAGCAGATGTCTTTAGCTGGGTTTGTTTTTTCATGGCTGAGTTGCTGCCTGTCTGGCACAGGGCAGTGTGGAGCCTGGGTTAGTGCAGGGACGAAGAGCTTGTTTCTTTCCAGGAATGGGTGTAACCGCACTCTTAGTGAAGGAGGAAAGGAGGAAACATAACTCTACTCGAGTAAACAGCTATGCCAGGCTCTGCCACAGGGAAGGGACAGCTCTCTGCTAAAACAGCCCCCTTTTTAACCCCCTCTTTGCCCTAAGCATCTTAATGCGCTGGGAGGGAAACTGTTCTCTCTGTGCTTAGAGGCCTAGGAAAGCAACTGGAACGTCTGCAACTTACATATTTGTGTTTAAAATAATCAGATTCATTCATGTGCTAGTCAAGATCAACATGCTGCTCTTTAACAGACACCCTGCCAGTGGGTATTTTTTTCAGGCATATCATCAGTGTGGAGTGCTCATATGAAAAGTATGGATTTACCTGAAAGCAGACCTGTAAAAGAGGTGTAAAGACACTTTCCTTTCCCACTCCCATGTTCCCTCGGTGTAATCTAGCTAGCACTGCTTTCCTTCCACACTGTGGTACATGGCTCTTGCACACAGTTTTCCCTTTGCCCTTCTGAGGCTCTGTGTGGTACATGTATGTGCACTGCAGAAATGTCTGTGAGCATTAGCATGGTAATAGCTCTGGTTGCACCTCTGTGGCTCAGTAACCAGCAGATCAAGTGGATAAACTGCTTTGAGGATGCTGAATGAACAGAATTTTTTTATTTCCCTATGTTGAGCCACACAGGGATGTTACCTTGACACCACACTCCGTTCTTCAGAGCAGAAATACCCTTGAACCTTTCAACTCTAAAGCACCTTTGCTTACTCCTTTTTACTTGAGGGCACAGAAGCTGGAAACATTGCAACTGTTTGAAACTCGTAAGAAGAAAGTTAGCTAGCTGTCCTTGCAGAAAATGAGTGAGTAAAGAAACTGCCCTTGAAACAATCAAGGGGAAAATGCTGGGAGGGTGCTTTATGCATACAATTACTGTATATCACAGTTCAAAGGCAGAACCCCATTATGTACAATTGTCTCTTTATTTTCACTAGGGGGTTTTGAGCACTGGTGTGTTTTCCTTAACTACTTAAGTTATTTAAAGCCAATTCTCACTCACAGTGGCCCTCCGTTGACCACAACGCTACCCAGCTGGTGTGGCCTGATAGCCCGCTGTCTGACAAGTCCCCAGGTTTATGAAGTAAGTAAAACAATTCAATACTTCTTTGTTTTGTTTTTTATTTGTTAAACTTCAGCAAATCAGTGTTTTTTCTTTTTAGGTAATGTCCTGGTTTCAGCTGATCTGATAGACACACTGCAAGAAAGTGCTGGCTTTCCTAGGCAGAAAAGATTTAAGATACTCTCCCCTGAGGCAAAAGCTTCTGTTGTTTGAGATCAGGAATTATCTTATTGTTCAAATACTACATTAGAAAAATAACATTTAAGGATATGAGGAAATTACTGGCCTAGTCAATAACCCAATTCAGTGAATCACTTCAAAATATTCAATCCCTTCTCAAGACTTTTAACAAGATTCTTTGCCTGTTACTGCTAAACTTCGAGGTGTCCTTAGAGATGTCATTGACACATTTACCCAGCTGGAAAAAAACCTGGTAGCACTTCCCTTCATTGTTTCCACTGCGAAATTTAAGATCAGATTTCAGAAACTGTTAATCAGTTACTTATCTCAGTCTAGCAGGTCACTACACTGTCTTTACAGCCATGTCTTGCAATAATTAATGCTCTATTCTCCTATTACTCTTGCAGGATCCTGATACTTGGCATTCCTATCTGTACAGTGCTCCTGAAATCTACAACTTTTCATGAGCTGCTTGTAAATAAAAACATAGTACTATGTGGGATATCTCAAATTTGCAGGTTCTCTGGAATATTAATATCTCTATGCTCAAGTGGTCTTGGACCAGTTGTCTATTAATCCTTTCCTAGAGAGTTATGAATTTTAATTGAAGTTTTGAAATCTTTCCCTACATTTCTTTCTGGGTATCATTAGCATCTTATTTGTATCTGATAGAAAAATTCCAAAGAACTTTGAGATACCTGTTGCCCATTTGGAGCTATTGGTAATGCAAGAAATTGGCCTTCTTCCCATCTTTGCAATGGCACTGGAGGTCTTAAAACATGTCTAGATTAGAAGGCACCCTAGACCAATTATCCTACTTGTTTATTACCTGTATGTCTGTCTGTGTATGATCTTATGAGAGCAATTGTCCAGTAACTGAGGATCTAACCAGAATGATCATGCAAGCTTTGACTTTCATTTTCTCTAATAGTTGGGCTCTTCTTCGTTTTCTTATATTTTTTTTTCCTCATTACTCATCATTGTTGGCTACTACCAGATGTGGAAACTTATTATTTAATGGATTGGCTCAGTGATACACACAGGACATTAACTTCATTGCTTGTAAGGTTGTATACTTTGTTAAGGGGTATAAAGTGTAGCTTTCATATTGTATTCTCTTTTCTGTTCCTATTTTAGTGCAGTGCTGCATTTGTTTTAGGAAAGAATATAATTTTGAAGTTTAATTTCTAGTTTCTTTTCAGGATTTCTGAACCCTGCAGTTGCTTTGTGTCTTTTTTGTTTCTTTACATGGCTGGCTTTGCTGCAACACTTGGTTATCACATTTCATTACTGGTTAAAAAGCTGTGGAATATTTTTGCCTTTCTATTAAATGCAGGTGAAGCAACAGAGGCGGCCATGAAACTGCTTAGAATAGTGTTTTTGTGAGGTATTTCCAGGAAAATTAAATGGTACACCTGTGAGAATTAAAGACTGAAGATTTGCAGTTAAACAAGCAAAAAAAAAAAAAAAAAAAAAGCCTGTAAATACTTAATAAAGTGTAACATAGCTGTAAAATATGTTTCCCAAACAAGTATTAAATCCTGGATCTCATTCTAGGTGCATGTCTGAGCTATGCTATCTATATAAAGAAGAAAGCAATAAGTATGTGGCTATGATACCTGTATATTTGTATATTGTTTTTAGCTTTTGTTGTTTTGTTTTGTTTTTCTCCTCTGACTTTATCACAAACTTACTTAGAATTCACTCTCACTTCTACAAGTGGGAGTAGGTCTTTTTAATTAAATGCCAAAGGGCGGTTCGAAAGTCTGAAAGTTAAATAATCCTACAATGTAGCCCACCCACAACTTACTCTTCAGCATGAGATCGTGTCCTCTAAGCTTCAATTTGCATGCAGTATGTGTAAGGCTCTGAGTCAGCCCACAGGGGTGAGGTGCAGTGGATTTTTTCCAGAGATGATGTTACTGTTCATCGCTGATGTTCTCCCACTGCTTTTTAAGGCTGTGCCATAAGCTGTTTCCAACCCAAACAGACAAGTTGGAATTTAAAGCATGAAAAGTTGCTGCAGTTAGCAGTTAAGTTTTGAAAATCATAATTTTAAACACTAATTTCTCTTCTGGTGTTATCTTCAGTGCATGACCAGTTGGCAGGGCTTTCCAGCTTATCCCAAAGTGATGTAGGTCACTTTTTTTCCTTTCCTTTTGAAATGTCCTTTGAAACCTTTAGTAAGTCTCTGTTCTACCAGTCATTTATCCCAACTGAAAGAAGCACTCCTGGGGATGTTTTTTCATTGTTGTTTGTAAGTTTTGGGGTGTGTTTTGTCTTCCACACTTAAAAATATCTTGCACATACACAGTATGACAACTTGGTATGAAAGTAGAAGGAATTGAAGTAATTTATAAACATGCAAGCCTAGTGAAGAAACTTAATTTGCAATCTTTGGATGAGATAACTCTCAAAATGGATAAGAAAACTGTTCAGCCAGCCTTCCCTCTTCCCCCTCCTTAATGGTTCCAGCTTCATAGCAAAAATTGCTTCATTTCCTTAGCGGATTTAAATTCACCTGAGAAAGAGAGAAACTAAATGGAGCATCAGATTTAAGTTGGAATATATTTTGTGTGCATGGTGCTTGATGCTTTCATTTTGGAACCATGAGATAAGTAACTTCTGATGCAAGTCTTGTTATCTGTGATGCATGTGTGTGTTGTGTTCAGCACCAGCATTTGTGACTACTGCCAGCACTTTGCACATGTGTTGTACTTTGCTTGTGTTTCTTTTTACATTGTCTTAGGAGGCAATAAAGACTGGCTTTGTAAGCAGTAACTCATTTTAAATAAGCTTTAATAACAAAAAAAACATCTCCAGCATGAACAGAGAGCATGAACAGCTTTTACCACAAACAGAATAGACTGCAGGGAGGTGCCTCAAGGTTATGATCAGCACATCAAAGCAGAATTCGGGCTATTGCAGAGTTTTGGATTCAGGTCTTTAGCCATTCTAGTGTGTCAGTTTAAGTAGTGAAGTTTGGACCTGTGTTTTCTGAGTGAATTGAAGCTTTTCCTACAGAACCGTAGGGGATTGCAGAGGCCTGTTTAGGGTTATTCTTGGGTGTATTTCAAGTCTCTGTGGATCTATTTGGATACATTTCCTGTCTTTCTTGAAAGAATTGTTCATGCTGCATGAAGCACGATAGGTTTATTCACCCAACCTCTTTGTTTGCAAACATAGTAAATTTGTATAGTACATGAGATTTTTCGTGGGTGTTCTCTGGGGAAACATATAAAATAAAATGCATGCTCCTTGCAGTACTATTCAGAATGGAAACAAATAAGTGGAACTTGGCTTGTACAAGGCAATGTTTGTTCACTATCTTGGGAGAAAGCTCAGTGTTTCTCTGGAACTGATCGTGTTTACGTAAATGTAAATGTAGCCTGGGACAAACCAGCGAAGACTGAATTAGGACTTGACATGTAGTATAAAGCCTGTGACCCTCTCTCTCAGTATCATGCTTCCAAGAGCTTCTCAGCCTTCTGGGGAAGCTCAAGTGTAGTGTGTTCTTACCAGTTTCTGATCTGATAGGTGGCTGCAAGGATTTGCTGTTCAACAGCATTGTGGAGACAGGAGGTGCTTCGAGAGCTTGCTGCAGCCACTTCCACATGAGGCCCTGGTACAGCAATACCTTCTGGGGCTCTGTTAGCCCTGCCTTCCCTTCCTTGCTGCTTCTCCAAGGGCAAATACCATGAAAGGGAACCTGTGATAGACCTTTGCAGCTTCTTCGACTTTTTAAAACATAATCAGTCAACAGTCACAAACTGCCTGCTTCCTGCTCATTTTTCTGATTTTCATCCTTATTGAATGTCTTTTCTTCAAAGTGATATATATCCAGGTATCAGATTTTCTTAAACTGATTACTTTGTGACCCTTTTAATCATTTTGGTCTTATACCCCAGGCTTTTACTTTTGTTTGCAACTAAAAGACTGCAAAGGCTGTTTCTGCCAATTATAGCTGAGCCCTTTAATTTCTGCCTTTTTTTTCTATTTAAGATGGTGCCAGTAGTTCAGTGTTTTCTTTGCAAACAAAGAAAGCGAGTGTCCTAAGCTGTATTGCTCTTTGAGAACAGTGCTCTCTATCAGACTAACCCTGTCACAAAAAAGCAATGATAAATTTGGATGCCATGAAGGTTCTGAGGAATTAGCATTCCTTCGAAGTAGGACTTGTCTTGCACCCTGCACTGAACTGCACCATTTCTTTCGTTGATTTTGGCAAACTCTTGACACCTCTTCTACTCCTTGTTAGTTAAATATTCCGTATCATCTAGAGGCTTCTGCTGCTTTATTTTGTCTGATTATCTTCTGACATAATGACAGGAAGCTTTCCCAGGAAGTTTTATTTATCCAGGAGCTGCATTTTTCATCATGGACAGGTTAATCAGAGTTTTCGATCTCCAGTGCCCTGAACTCCAGTTCTGCAGTAGAGGCAGGGCTTTCTGCTCATGCTGATCACAGACATCCCATCTCACATGGCCTGTGCCCCCCTTCCTTTGCTGTAGTGGAAGAAAATAATGTATTTTGAGAATGTAGCCTGATTGGTGTCCAGCCTACCAAGGGAACAGCAACACACACACATTTCAGCTCCTGCTAAGCAGTATGGAGCCATTCATGTGGGGAAATAATTGCTTTCAGTTGCAAGAAAGCAAGCTTATAGTACTGATTAGAATTTGCTTCCAATATGAAGAAAGCCCATTTTCTGACCAACTCAGCTATTTTGCCTTTTACCATGTTACACAGCAGTGGAACATGGTACAATTGCTTGTCATTGTATTATGCTGTGATAGAGAAATTAGGTGTTTTATTACACTTCAGCAATTTTTATTCTCTGACTATATATTTTGTTCCATCTCTGCCAAAAAGAATCACAGGGTTTTGTGAGCCACTTTCTTAAATGATTTTGAAAAGAAAACACATCCAAACTAGTTACAAAACTATGAAGCAAGCACTTTCTTGTATCCATCCTTCACAGCTCAGGAGCATTCCCAAGAACTAGGTCAAGTAATGCTTCATTTAGTAGCAGGTAAAAGTAAGGGGATAGTTTGAAAGGATATTGTTAGTTCTTGATGTATAACAAAAGAATGTTGAGGAATCCTTGAATACAGAGATTTTTGGGCCTTATGAGTTCTTATCAGTTTGCATGAAAAGTTTACTAATGACTTTAACTAATTAGCAACAGATGCAACTCTATCTGGAATGACTCAGCTGTTCTTGATCTCCAGTCTTTGTCCTGTACTGCCTTCTAAATTGTCATGCAAAACCCAGCATGTACCACTCATCTCTTGTACTTTTGGTGTACTTCCAGTGCTACTAAATCCCGGGTTACCCGTTCCATAACCTAGTTCTTGGCTTCAGCTCCCTCTCATCTCTCCCCAGTAGCAGTAGCTATACAGGGAACAGTAAGCTGATTTGCAAACACTGGGTTCAAGGTTATTTTTAACATTTCTTAAGGTGGAACTTTATCTCCTCTGTATTGACATGTAGGTAAATTCTTCAGTTACGTTCTGGGCAAATAAAGGTGCTGTATAAAGATTTTTCTTTTTTTCTTTTTTCCAGAATCAGGAACAGCTTAGAGAAGAGGATTCTGATTTTATTCTGAATGATGGTGACCTTACTGTGACATATGGTGATACAACAATAACTGCAAATGGTTCTTCTGGCCCCCATACAGCTACCACTAACCTTGACAGCAGGAGAACAAAAAGTAGTTCAGAGGAAGCACTGGAACGTGATTTGGGAGCAGCAGATCATGAAGTTACAAGCAGGGGTACCCGGCTAGTATTTCCTCTGGAATACAATGCATGATTACTGACTCAGTAAAAATAACTCTTGCTCTCTGAATGGATCAAGGAAGACTGCAGGCCACTGTGTCACTTGAGGTGGGGGTGTTTATTTGAACAAGTTAACATGCATAAGTGGTTTTGCTGAGGTCTGAAGATGTCACCTATTTTTTACTCAAGATGCTGACAGTGGGGTTTTCTATATGTCTGAACATAGACAAATGAGAAAACTGGTTATTCTCCTCTTTCCAACTGCTTATCAAATCCAAGTATAACTAGCATGCTGCAATTGTCTTGTTCAGCTGCAGCAGCTCTCTCTCTGAAGAGAGGTACATGAAAATGTTGTCATAGAACTGAGCTTGTCTTGGCTTAGCTTGAGAATGTGAAAGGACAACTATAAACTTGATAATAATTAAGAGACAAAGAAGATTGTGTGTATATCTGAATGTGGAGAGATCCATTGTTAACTTCTCTTGTGAGGCTGAGGAAACTCAAGTGAAATGGGACAGTAAACATTAGGACTACAGATGCATGAATGAAAGACTGAGGAATCTGTTACTGCAAACTGAACTTAATCTATTTCAGGGAAAAAAAGGGAAAAGAAGATTTCTTCACTGGCCAGCTGTTTAAATAGGAAAACAATGAGAGCTCTTTGTCCCTTTAGCTTTGGGCAACTTGACTATTACTCTTAGCCTAACTTCTAGTGCCTCAAAAGAAAAACATCCAGCTTCCTGTGGTCTAAGATGTACCTGAAGCCGACATGAGCCTGGAGCCAGGCTCTCTCGGGTAGCAGTGATGAAGTAAAACTTTCTTTCATATGAAGGTATTTGGAAACCTGGGCTGGGGAAAACAGCAGATAGGAGGAGGGGAGAAAAAAAGAGAGAGAGGCAGTATTGAACTTGCATGGAACCAGGAGGTTTCATATTCTCAGAAGAATCCATGGACTCTGCTTACAGTTCTTGTGTGTGATAAACAGCAAACATCTAATTAAACAGACAAACAAATACTACTGTTTTTACCATTTGTGACTATCCTAAAAGAAAGCTGTTTACCCTCATTCTCTTTCGCAGAGTAGATGTGAAACTTCAGTGGGGCATTGCACAACAGCATATAAGCTACAGAAGTGATGAACTGTAGTATCATCTTAAATGTGAAAAGGGAAAAATCTCTGACTAGTATTTAGCCCACTTACACGTAGGCTAGCTTTAACTTATTGCTAAATGCTTTTTAATTTCCAGATGAGGAGATAATCATTGTCTTTGCTAATAGCTGAAAATGTATGCTTTGAAGAGCCTTTCAGCTATTTAAAGCATGCTGAAATGTGATTTCATTCTCATGTCTCAAAAGATTTATTTTTTTAAAGACTTCTGTGGCCCACTAATGTGATGTAATATCAGTTTGTCCAAAAAGTGTGTTTTTCTTGCTGCCATTTCAGTTGTTCCTCTCATAAAATTATGTGTGAGTAAATACCCACTCTGTTTTTCCTTAACTATTAAACTTATTGGGCTAACCTCAATACGAGAACTTCCTGCTGCAGAGAAACTTTGCAGTTGTGTTGTCTAGTCTGCTTTCTTTCAACTGTGTTCTCTAATGAGTGATCTACCTCCCTGTCTGTCCCTCCAAGGTAAACTTATAAAGGCTAGTGATCTGTAATGACTGTCTCACATTATTAAGAAATGAGACACAAGGAAACCAGGAGTCCTTTTGTTGAAAAATTGTAAGACCAATATAGAATCACAGAATATTCACAGCTGGAAGGGACCCCTGAGGACCATCAAAGTCCACCTCCTGGCCCTGCACAGCACCATCCCCAAGTGTCACACCATGTGCCCAAGAGCATTGTCCAAACGCTTCTTGAACTCTGTCAGGCTGGTGCTGTGACCACTGCCCTGGGGAGCTGTTCCAGTGCCCAACCACCCTCTGGGGGAAGAACATTTTTCTAATATCCAACCTAAACTTCCCCTTACACAATTTCAGGCCATTCCCTGGGCCCTGTCACTGGTTAGTACAGAGAAGAGATCAGTGCCCCTCCTCTTCCCCTCATCAGGAAGTCACAGACTGTGACGAGGGAGCTTTGTTCGTAAATGGTGCAGAGTAACAAACCCTGATGAGGATTGCTGAGCAGAACAACTTTTTAGGTCTGCACGTGTTTTGCACAAAAAAGCCAATTCTCTTCACTTCCGTGGGAGCACAGGCAGTTTATCAGTGAAAGCTGAGGGGCCATGAGCAGGTCCTGTGACTGCCAAGAGCACTGCTACAAACAGGGGCACAACACTGGAATTTTCAGGGTGCTTTCCATGAGAGGTGTTCCAAGTGCTGCTGACGCTGGCTCCAGGAGTAGCTCTGATGCTCCATCTCCAGTTATCAGGAAGGAGGAACGCTATGACAAGTGTGTTTACACTGTGTTACACGTCTGCTACGCAATGTAAGCTGGCTTTTCTGATAAGCCTGAACAAGGGTGAAGTATCACATACTTGGTACTTGACCAAGTCTAGCCCTATTCCAAGGATGCATGTTTTCTGGCATATGAAAAGACAAAAAAAAATTGTATTTACTTTTACAATGAAGGAATTGCCTTTGGGGAAAGGACTGCAGGAATTTTAACTGGAGGAGAGAAAAAAAATTATTTTTTGGCTGAACTTCCGAAGAGCTGATCTGAAGCAAGCAAATAACAAAGGTTAAAATGACATCTATTATTAATGAAATTATGGCTACTATGTTTTACTCCTGGGGGGGGGGAAAGATCTCACAGCAGAAATTCTAGCAACCTTAACAGATATTGTGAGCTGCTCATGCTACTTAGGAGGCCAGATTCTGTGATTTTTGTCTTTGTAATCAGATTGGCATGGTCCTTCCTGTATAAGATCAATTCAGCTCTAATTGCAGTCTTTCTTTAGACAGTATTGGTCAGAAGAGTGTCTTTTAGTCT
Source organism: Monarcha castaneiventris obscurior (assembly GCA_026261815.1). Classification (NCBI taxonomy): domain Eukaryota; kingdom Metazoa; phylum Chordata; class Aves; order Passeriformes; family Monarchidae; genus Monarcha; species Monarcha castaneiventris. The sequence goes on from JAMPIT010000566.1 coordinate 16,543,972, forward strand.
TATTCTGGACAGTAAAACCCCAGGAACTAATATGCTTCACATGCCTTTCAAAGAAAGGTTCAGTGTTTCTTTTAACTCCGAAGCAGCTCCCTGGAATAACATGCTTGACCTCAGCCTTGGCAGACATGGTGTCTGCTTCTGCACAAGTGTGGGAATGGAATTTGGATACTCTCAAGCCTAAACTTCATATGCTTTTCTTTAACATTTGGGGAAGGACATTTTTGGGGAAGAAACCAGAGAAGTTACAGATGCATCAGCAGGGAGTATTCCTCTCCAAAATTAATGAACTCATGACCCACTGAAACTTTAGAAGAAAGGGAAGACAACCCATGACCAGGCGACACAAACCATCCAGGAGAAAAGCAGCCAGTAACTACCCTGGACTGGCTATGAACAATCTTGGTCATAACTAGACTTGCAGAAAGTAGGACAAAGCTGCTGAATAGGTTGAACACATTACTCAGTCGAAATAATGTAGATTAACAAATTCAAATATCCCTGTATTGGAAAGTACTCTTTGTAAGAAGCAGCCCATGCTGACCTTATTTTCAATGCAGAAGCAGAGTCTTGCTTCCCAAGGCTGGGGGGGAAAGCTTAATATGGTGCAGTGAAAAACCACAGATACTTCTTGGTCTGAAATTTTTGGGAGTGCCATTCTAAAAAGTAACTTCCAGGAGAAATAAGCCTGCAAAGTGAAAGAGGAGGAAAGTGTGGAGGAAACAGTGAATTACAAAGCCAGGAAATGGTTTAAACAGGCAGCTCTACTGTGGGAACAGCACTGTAAACAATTGCTATTCTTAATCTTGCAGTCCTAAATGCTGAGAAGTTATGTTGGCTTCTGCATAACTTATCTAAAACAAGGGCAGTGGGATAATGCAAAAGTAACAAAACCACCCCATCCTAACTGATCACAAAATCAAAGGCTTTTACAGGGCAGCACTGATGTGTTTCTACTCCAAAGCAACGGAAGTAACTGAACAGATTTTTCAAACCCTGCATCATTACTATATTTTCTTGATTCTAAAATGCCTATAGTAATTTTGAGATCAGTTCTATGGTAACATTAGTGTGATAAACATAGATGTGCCTTATGAAACATGCACACATACAGACAGGATGCAAATGCTTGTCTAATATTTGAATCTGTGTTGCAGACTCAAATGACATTTCATATCTTCATATGATACTTGCAACTTATATAAGTTTTTGTTATGGAAATTAAACAGTTGTGACAAAGCAATTGAATATTAGAATCAGTTCAGATTTTTAGGTAATAAAATGATCTATCTGGTTTGGCTGCTTTATTCACTCTTCCTCTGGTACTTTCTTGATAATAATCCATTTTGCACTGCCCCACATGGACTTGCTGATATCCAAAATGCCAGTGGGTTTGAAGCTTTATCTAGGGACTGAATGTTAACTGGGAGAGACAGCTCATTATAATTTATACTGGAATAAAAGACTTTATTTGTTGCCTGCACTGTCTCTGTCAGGGAACTTGCTGGTGGAGAAAGATATCTGCAGGGAGGGAGAAAAGCCCTGGCTTATTGAATACCTGCCTAAGCTGCCATGTGCTCCTCTCAGGTTCTTGTGCAGTAGTACAGTCAGAAAGGATTTCTATTGGTGCACAAAAGGGAGCAGCAATCGTTGTCCTAGGAAAATTAAAAATATTTGGGTTAGTTCTAGCTTTTATTAACATAACACTTTTAAATTTAATTTTCTGAAGCCCCATTTCCAGCAGTTTTTTAACCTTTTGGAGCTTGAAAATGTCACCTATAAACACATTGGATATAGATTTTAAAAAAGGAGGGAGGGAGGCAGAATAGTCAGACTTCACTTTAGTGCCTGAGTACAATTGAAAAGCTATGCTACATTGCTAACTCATGCAAATTTGATTAATTAAATGGCAATAAATTGAAATCCTGCAATTAAAGGTCGCTTTCCCACTTCTAATTGAAAAAAACCCTCCAGATTTGCATTCCCTCAGAGAAAGTGAATGCCCAACTTAAAAGGGTTTTGCTGCAATGTTAAAATACTTAACTTTAGGCTATGAGAAATAAATTGGATTTATTTTTTAACTAGTTAAATCTCTGAAGTTGTTATTACTGAGGCAGGGAGAAGTAGGTCATGCAGCTCCATATTTATGACTTTTGTTTCCAGATTTTAGTTTAATCAGGGAGGTTATCCTCCACTGCCTGCTTTTGAATTTCAATCCTAAATTGCTTGGCTTGAATGTCTTGATGTTGACACAGATTAATACCAGAAAGCAGAATACCAGAAGACATTCTTTTGGATCGCATCAGCCGATTAGTAATAGCTGTTGTGAAATAACAGCTTCCAGCACACGGGGTCACTTGAGGTAAGTTTGTCCAATCTGAGTTTGAGATATCAGAAGTAAAGAAAGAGACGTAGAATCACATGACCCATAGCTGGTTCTGATGGAGCAAGGACAATGTAAGCCATCTAAGGATGTCCCAAATTTGGAGACAGGCTGCTGTGCCTTGCCTTTGCAGTTACAGGCTCGGTGCTACAGGTTTCCTGTTCATTAGTTTTGGTCTGTTTATAATGTTCAAAATCACAAACAGCATTTAACCTGAATTTTCAGTTCACCATTTTTGTAGCCCTTACCCTCTTGTCCTTAAGATATATCAGTGAGGTTTCAGGAGGTGTCTTAGGGTTATTTCAAACCTAAAAATGCACTAGGTATCCTAAGCATATCACGCTGTCCTGACTAAGACTGCTGATGATCTGTTCAAAACTTTTGGTGCTTGAGTTCCCTTGAGGCACCTAAAGCCTGCATGGTATTTGAGGTTCAAGCTGGGGGTGGTCCAACTGCTGTCAGGGAGGGCTGTAATACATCTTAAGTCCTATCCTTCCAGGAGATAAACACAGTTTCTTGTGTGCGAGAAGCTGGGTGCTACTGCACCAAATGTCTTTAACAATGCTGAAGAAGTTTCTGTAAGCAGAGGTTAGTAGAACTGGAATATAGTACTGCATCCCCTGACACATCCTCTTTGTCGTGTTGACAGCTGCACCACAACTGTCCTTTCAATATTTGCACTTGAAGCAGAGAGGATGTAAGGAGATCAGCAACTCTCTGCAGTACCAGGGCTTGGTTTCTTGCTCTTCAGCACATCGATGGTGAGCAGGTCTCTGAGTCCTAGTTTGGGAGCTCAGTATCCTAAAGAGGTTGAATGGCAAGGGCTTATCATTTAAATACAACAGTGGGTGGGGAAGAGAGAGAAAGCAGAATATTGTGAAAGCTCTCCATGTTGTGGGGACAGTAGTAGCGGAGGATGGGGAATAAACACCTGCTGGGCTTTCTGCCATTGGCTGGCTCGTGTACAAGCTCGGTTAAACATTCATTCTTGTGGACAAGAGACTGCAATGTCAGCTTTGAGCCTCCTGATTGAGGCTTCATCCAAGCATTCTTTTCTCAAGAGAGGATATTTTAGTGCTGCTTTAATGTGCTGTGTGCGTGTTCATGAAGGGTTCAGCTTTGCTTTTCCCTGAAATTCCCTGGCCAGGAATGGCTCCGGTGGGTGCAGTGAGCGCTCCAGCTCACTCCTCTCACCCACACGGCTGTTTAGGCATGGCTCTCACCACACTCAAGCTGGACAGCTCAGCGTTGCCAGAGGCAGAGTCAGGAGGGCTCTCCCACATGGCATTCCATGGACAAGGTTTGTTGCATCCTGCCACAAAGGGAGACCAAAGAGAGCAAACCATCCAGGGACCAGGGTTTTTATACAGGAGCGGAGAGCACCAGAACCAATGATCTGAGGGCACAGGGGTGATACAAAGGTGGGGCCAGGGAAAGGGAGCCAGTGGGGAAGGTCTGGGGGTGTGTAGGGATACAAGCCATTCAAACAGACCAAATCAGCATAGCACCACAAAGCCTGATGGGAGAGGCTTTTCCTTTCTCACCATGAGGTCAGGGGATGTTCTCAAACCTCGGAATTGGTCCACCAGCAGGCCTCTGCTGTTTCGGGGCTCTTTGGCCCCTCTGCCATCATATCTGCTGTCTCAGTGACCTCAACACTGCTTGGAACTCCTGCTCTGTCAACAAGTTTCAGGTTAGGTATGAAGATGGTGTTGCTGTTCTAGGTCAGCATCATCTTTCCATTTCTTATTACTTCCTTACTTCAAATAGACCGTGGAGTCACCGGGAAGTAGCAGGTACAAGGTGGTGGTAGCTTTTGTGGAGTTCATTGTTTCACACTAAATTACACCATTGGCTGCACTAGAACAAATAATCATAGTTGTCATTTGTAGTCAAGTCAGAAATATGTCTTTTCTTATTTGCCTGATAGTAATGCAAAACTTTCTGTGGCTTGACACATTTGTGATACATATAAACTTTTATCTCAGAAGTGAAAAAGGCTGATACTGTGCAACTCAGCCTTCTCACAGTACAGAGCTAATTTGGAGTTCCCTTCCTTAAAATCTAATTAATGGTTCCCACCTTGGAGCATCCAACAGTTGCTTTTAGGAAGGGTTGCAAGGTACAACAAAAAGTAAACATTATTATGTGGAGAAATAAAATACAGATTTACATCAACATGGCTGGGATAGAGAGGTGTTATAACTTCTAAATCTGTTCTTAGAAAGAGTGAATGATCATGCAGACAAAGGAGGTCTGGATAATTTTATGATATATTTGGAAAGTTCTTTCTCAAGAAGCCTTGGCTCATTGCTGTCTTAATCACTGTTGGAAGATGAATCCATGAGGATTAATAACTGACCATTTATTTTCTGTTCTGCTTCTTACCTTTTCACCAGTTTTCACCATGGAGAGACTAGCACTGTCATCCAGAGATTTCCAGGGCTGGATCTGGAGAAGGGAGTCATAGCAAAGTGAAAAATGTGGGGAATATTCAGTTAATTTTGGAACCCAAGGTTGATTACAAAATGGGGCGTTGTGCTTAGTGAAAAGCATCTCCAGGGCACGTGCACCTACAAGTGCAATGGCCTAGGAAACAGCTGCTTGTCTGTAAGAAAGAGCTTGGAACCATCCTGGTTAGTGTTCAGAAGACAGCAGGAGTGATTCAAAAGACAATGCTGAGAACTGAAGCCAAACTCACAAACCATCTGTTGCACTATAAATCCAGGAGCTGCTCGGCAGTGCTGTCCAAAGCAGCGATGTGTGGGTGGCTTTGCTGGTCCTCGGAGAGGATGTGAGGTGGAGCCCTGGCAGAACACCAGCTCCAGTGTGAGGTACCACAGGAGAGTTGTCTTCATCTTGCATTATCCTATCATCTGTAGTCAGTAATTTTTCAGTATGCTAACATCAGCTGAATATTTGAACTGGATCAAACAAGGGAAAAGTGGAAATAATGAAGAGAGATGGTGATGAGAATTTAACTCCGCTTGAAGAGCTACAGACGTTCTGCACACTGACTTTCTCTCCCCAGCCATTCTTCATTTTCTTAAAACATACTTAATAAAGGATATTTGTCAAACTAACATTGCTTCTGTTCCAAGACTAGGGCACTTCTGCTACAACTGAGTTCAATATTCTCAAAGCAACTGAATTTTGTTAATCCAGGTCTCTACTTTTTTTCCTAACCAAAAGTGAGTTCACAAAGTAAAAACTATTCCTGCTAAACTAATCCACAGTCCAAGACAAAGTGATTTCTGAGAAGCACTTAAGGTAAAATAAGCCATGTGTGCTTTTGAAGTTAGGAGCTGTTTTCTTTTTCTTTTAAGAAGAATTTTAAGAAGAATAAAAAGTGACAGCTTACATTCAGTTTTTGGGTAGTGTAACTCTTGAAAATGTGATTATTTCTATATACACCACGTATCCTGAGACATTTGATCAATGAACAAAAATTATCAAATCAATCCCTATTAAAAATCTTAAAACTACGTCTGTTCTCTTGTTATGGGACAAGAAATAGAATTTAAATACTAAACAATTGCATAAAATCTGAAAAGGGAATTGTAACCTGAGGTAAATGTACAGCTATCTTGAAAGCACCTTTTATTTGGGAAAGGATGAGAAATTAAACACATGCCACAGCTATAGAGAGAAACTTGGTTTATGGCATGAAATTTTCTACAACAATTGCAGTACTGAAATGCACCTGTCTTTTGCTAGAACTCCCAGCCTCATCTGCCCAGTGCTTTTATTTTTTACATTACAATGAGGAGACAGGACATCTCCATGGTTTGCCGTGCCCCACTTCTCTCTATATGTTGGTCATCCTGTGCAGAAAATTGTTTCTGTGCTATTACAGCAGTGAGCTTGTCTTGTGTGGTATGTTTCAAACCAGCAAACAGAAGTTGCACTCAGTAGGCAGCAGAGCTTTCCTGGTGCCCTCCACTGTGCAGGACGCATCTCCTGGACATTGGACCAGATGGATGCTGTGGGGTTGGATGGGGCTGTGGAGCTCCAGCCACCTGCTCCCATCCCGGTCCCTTGGTACTCAGACCTTGATAGGCCAAGTGCCAGCTGGGTTAAATGAAGAGTGGGATTTGAGCTGTGTATCCATGGTCAGTGATGTGGTTTAACCCCAGCCAGCAACTAAGGCCACGCAGCCACCTGCTCACTCGTCACCAGTGGGATGGGGGAGGGAATCACAAGGACAAAAGGGAGAAAACTTGTGGGTTGAGATAAAGACAGTTTAATAGGGAAAGCAAAAGCTGTGCACACAAGCAAAGCAGAACAAGGAATTAATTCACTATTTCCCATGGGCAGGCAGGTGTTCAGCCGTCTCCAGGAGAGCAGGGCCCCATCATACATAACAGTGACTTGGGAAGACAAACACCACCACTCCAAACATCTCCCGCTACCTTCTTCTGCCCCCAGCTTTACATGCCAAGCATGAGGCCACATCATCTGGGATACCCCTGTGGCCAGCTGGGGTCAGCTGTCCTGGCTGTGTCCGTTCCCAACTCCTTGTTCACCCCCAGTCTCCTCACTAGTGGGTGAGGAGCAGAAAAGTCTTTGACTCTGTGCAAGTACTGCTCAGCAATAAGGAAAATATCCCTGTGCTATCAAACACTGTCCGCAGCACAAATCCAAAACAAAGCCCCACACTAGCTGCTCTGAAAAAAATTTACTACTCCAGCCAAAACCAGCTCAGTCGGGCTTTTCAGCCAACAGCAGGAATTTGGGGTTAGACCCCAGAGAAGCAGCGGTGTTGAGCATCTTCAGGCAGTGAAAGACAGGGGACCCCAAATGCATAGTGCACTTTCATCTAATGGATCGTGGGACAAAGTCTCTTCAAGCACAAGAAACACCCACGTTGGTAAAACCCTACTGGAAAAATAAACAGGACAAGATGTGATTTACCCTGGACATTGGTATTTAGAAAGGGAGGAGAAGGGAATGCCAGCAAATTTCCACAGATCTCCCTTCACTAGGAAGGAATTAACTGTTACAACACTATGGTCAAATGTAAAAAGAACTACCCTCAGGTTACTATGAGCTATCCTTAGCTGCATGCTTCAGTACAGATGCTATACCTGCGTGGAGCAGAGGCAGCAGTAAGTAAAAAAAAAAAAAAATCCAAAAAGCTTCTAAGAAGGAAGGTGGTCCATCCTGGGCCTTTAGCCAACAAAATCTGCAAAGATGGATGTGCATTTTTTTCTTGTAGAATTTCACACTTGATTCGGAGGATAATACTATGCTTGTATGAAAGCACTTGGTTACAAAAATCAACCTGATTTTACCTTTTGGCTATAATTCCAAAGCTTGACTGTCAAGTCAGGATGTAAAGGATTTCAAAGGATGCAACTTCACTCTGCATTAATTGTACTTATGATACTACAGGTGTTCAAATTACTGCTTACAGTTAGATACTTCTAATACTGCAGCTGGTTTAGATTAAGGAGTAACTATCACCTTCCCTAGATGCTTTTTACCTTCACTAGTTTAAAACCGCTCAATATTGGAATGAACTTTTCATGGGTAGAGCAGTGATGAAGCCCTGCAGGCATTTAGAAATAAGTCCCAGGAATTATTCTGTAGGGCCCTAGACTACTTGTGCATTCCCCAGATCAAAGCATCGTTAGAAGATGAAAAAGTTTTATTAATTAAATGTATAGCTCAAAATTATTCTAGCTATTCTGTAACAGATCACAAGAGACTTCTCTCCCACTTATCTCTGGACCTTTCCTTTCATGCATTAGTAAAGCTTTTTAATGTAATGTTTAGTAAAGGCACAGCCTAACTCTTCTGAAGGACAGGATTTTTGCCTGGACTGGGGCATCACTCACCTGCTCAGTAGCCAGTAAAGGAGTTTTACTCTCTCCATGCTGAGGAGTGCTCCAAGGTCAACCCTCAGGAGCTCAGTGTCTCAGAACTGGAATCCCTCCTGGCAGGAATCTGTGAAGCTGTGGGTACAGGCATGACCAGACACATTTTGACAGCTCCAAGCAACCTGAAACTCAGTTCAGAAATAAGTCAAGTTTATGCAGTCTTGAAATTGCTGACTGGCTGCTTCCTTCAGGGAAGTATTACAAATTTACATGTTAACCTATGGTAGGAAGCTAAAAGCAGCAGGAGGGCCATTTTCTAGGGCAGAACTATCAAGGCAGCTACACATAACCTATATTACTTGTCAAGATTTTAACTCCTTTCCCATTAAGGAACTAAGTTTTAGAAATCCTGGCTAGTTGTTATTATTATCGCTATTATTATTATTATTATAATCCAATCTGAATGTAACTGCTTTAATTTTAAGTTCTTAGAAGACTCAACTAGCGAATATTTTAATAAGAATTTACAGAGAACCAATAGGAAGATATAGTTTCCAATTTACAATTTAAAGATGCAAAATGAAATTCATGCTAAAGCAACTCCTCATTTCCTGCAGCAGCTTGAGGCTGGGTCCTGCTTTCTAGCAGTTTCCACAACTTAGACATTAAAAACCTTGTGAACAGCCAAAACCAATTTTCAGGTAAGCAAAAGCACCTCTTTTCATGCAAGAAATTGATGTTATATAAATGACTGAAATATTTATCTGGTTATCTGATTTGGGGGCATCAAGGCAGAACTGGGACTTGGAAGTTGATCAATATGCAAAGATGAACAAAGTGCTTTATTGAAAGAAAAACTGTAAAATGGAGAAATGAATTAGAAATAAACAAGCTTGAAAGCTGAGTATTTGGGGGAGAGTTGTTGTGTAAAAAAATAATCCTATAGTTAAGAGCTTGTGACAAGAACAAGTTAGTACAGAGCAATGGTAGCAGGCTGCTTTCTGCATCCAGTAAGAGAAGTAACGGGCTTAAACAGAATCAAGAATGATTCAAACAGATGACTGAGAGCAGTTTTTAACAGTGGGCCTACAGACATAATAGAATAAATGACTGCTAGATGAAGTCTTCATCCTTAATGATTTTAAAACCAGGAACAGGTGACAAACATCCCATCCTCTAAATCTATTTGAGAAAGAGTTAAGTATCACTAATTGTTCTTAAACTGGTTTTATAAAAAAAGGGAAAAAAAAACGAGGGGGGGGGTGAATACTCACAACAATCCACTCAAATGACCCCTGCTCAAGCAGCAGCTGAAATAGCTGTGAAAAGCCAAGGAAAGGTTTTCAAATCTTCTATCAGAGAGGACTCTGCTGTACTTGGATTGATTGCCCACAGCCCTTTGCCATTATTTTAACAAGTGCTGCACTTCAGCTCCTAGCCAGAGCACACCTGAAACGAGTTTCATGCCTGTGCATAAATAAACAAGGGCCTAATCATTTCACAGCTGTATGGCAAAGTACTAAAGACAGCTCAGCCACACTGAGGGCAGTGCTAGGGCTGGGTGGTCCCACATCCTGCACTTGCTGGCACAGCTGGGACTTCTACCCATGGCAAGTGAACAACCACACAGCCTTTGCTTACACAAACACACCCCACCTTTCCTTTCCCTTCAGCTCCTCTCATCTCAAGAAAATCAGGGCAAAATCTACTGGGTTAATGGTGTGTGGTTTGTGCTTCTCTTGATTTATTGCACAGCTCCAATATATTTTATTCAAATACTGGCAGAGGTGCAATTACCAGATTTCCTCATAGGAAATGTTATGAGACACTAACCTATTGCAGAGTACTCCAGAACAAACTATTTAAAAACATTTCCATGAAAGTCAGCATTGCCTCCTTTTCACAGAGCACAAGCAAAATGTACAAAGCATCTTTAAACTAGGGCTCTGGTCTTTTTGTACATTAAAGCTGACTTTTCAGGACACTTCAGCACTCTGTGCAGTAATTCCTATGGATCACAGGGCTTCTGGACCTCCAGCTTCATATCTTGTCATAACACGGCAGTTTACCATAACAGTTCCTTTCTATTTCTAAATTATAAGAGTTGTCTATTAAAATGAGTTGTCTCTTCTTTTCCATCCATTCCTGCCATGCTATTCTCATGGTTAGAAAAACCCCACCTTCTTCCAGCTTCCAGGCTGAAATGATTCATTGCTGATGTACAAAAATCTGTTCTTATGCCAGTATTGTTCATAGCCTGATTACCTCTCTCCCACACTTCTGTTCACGCTGCTGTGCACCCTTGTCCTCTTTCAACCTTGACTTTGAGACTAAATAAACCACACAGCTTGGTCCTCTCCAAGAAGTTATTTCACTTGACATTTCTCTGTATCTATTAAAAATATTAATTCATGCTCTTGGGGCTCGGGTGCCTATGACACAGAACATGTTAATGCTGCCATACATTTGCCCTTTTCACAACCAGCTCACTCAGGGATTCGGAGTCACCCCTGAGCCACCAGTGCCCCCTGACCAGGCACATGTGAACACTGGCTGCTGCTACAGCAGTTCTGCGAAGCCAGCTCCAGCATACCAAAAGTGTCACTCAGCTTCTGCTTGATATGGACTTGGCCTCTTCAGAAAATCTAATTTATTTGTCTAACATCTCACAGACACTGTGGCACCAGGGACTGAGTCCAGCTCCTCTGAGAGCTGTTAAACACATCAGCCATGAGATACTGCCTCCATCCTTTTTACCTCCTTCAGTCTCCTACCAGATTCCTGCACACTTTGTAACCTCTGGCACAGAGCAGGCAGTGCTCATGGTGCCACACGTGTTGCACGATCCATTCCTGCCCCAGGTGTGTCCAGCTTTGAGTGTTGATCAAGTGCTGCAGTGGAGAAAAAACAACCACTTGTGATACATGACTGATAAGGAGCATGAAAGGGGAGGCAGCAGACACTGAGTCTGACTCCTTCAGTGCTTGACTTTGCAGCACAGACACTGAACGCCTCTGTAACAGTGTGCATAGACAAGAGGTTTCCTGGCATTTTTGGAAAAGCTTATACTGGAAACAATAGATGTCAGTGATATGCATGTGAGTCACTGCTAGAACTGGGACTTTTAAATCCAGTGCACAAACATCTGTCACTTGAACCAAGGACACGGACAAGGACCTCCTCCAGACTCCTCTGTTCTGGTGGCTGGTGGTAATGTCCACTGCAGAAGTGACTGCAAAGGCACTCCCAAATGGAGCTCAGACAAAGGCAGCTGGGTGAGACAGCTCTCACATCCTCCCTTGTACTCACAAACTGAGCCAGATAGAAGCAGGAGGTGGGCAAAGACTTTATTTTTGCAAATTTGAGCTTTAAAACTTCAGTTTTGCAGGAGAGCACTTCTTCCCATGCATCCCACCCCAAAGCTGATAGGAGGGCAGTTAATAAATTCCTTATGCAGAGGGAAAGAGAGGAGTCTGGTTTGCAGGAGAAATGTGTTTACTTGGGCTGAAAAAGGTACAGGGGAAGGCATGTCACCACTGCCCTGTCGACCAGCTCTCCACCCAGGGGCTGGTCCACTGCCAATTGTCTGCACAGCCATTTGAACAGAGCCATGGCAAGAGCTGATGTTGAAGCATTACCAGTTTCCCCTGCAATTCAGACTCACCCTGTTCTCCATATCCTCCCCCTTCCCCCCCACCCCAAGCTTTCCTCCTCTATCTCCTTCAAACAATACACTTGGGGCAATGCCCAGTTCTTGATCCCTGCTTCTCCTAGCTTGCTCTCCCCGTGTTCCTTCCTTCCTTCACACATACTCCTAGCCAACTTTTCCAACTAAAGCAGTCACAACTTCCTGCCTCTCCTCATCAAATCCCAGTCCCTCATTCCTCTCACACCCAAGTCCTTTGCCCAACAAATCCCACTATCCTCAACTAAAAGTGAATTCCTTTCCCCATTCCCTCATGTTTACCCCATCTGTCATCAATGTCTTCTCCCTCTCACCTATAGTCCTTTCCATTATTAAGCACTGGAAAGCTGAACACTGGATTTGGGGGTCTTCCTCAGGAACAACTGCAACAGGGAAAGAGGGGATAGGGAAGAAGGCATCAGTGGGAACCAGGAATGGCAGACTCCTCCCTGCTCAGCCCAGTGATGCAGCCCCTGCCCTAGTTACATGCTTTTGATTCCCACTGTATGTCTTGTACCACACTGAGTTTTCTATGGGAAAGAAAGAGGTTTGCACAGTCTCACTGGAGATAAAACCAATGCAGCTTTTATTTGGTATAAAATAAAGATACACACACATACCAAAACCACTTTTACTGAACACGTGCTATCCATTTTATACAAATGTTAATATATTTGGCCAAATAAGAATAGAAAGCAGAGGTAAAAAATAAAAACACAGGGGACATCCTCTACACAGAGATAATTTCCCCTACCCAAACTGGAGTTCCTGTCCCAAAACACGTAAGTGACAAATGATTTCAAAGAAATATCTTTGAGAACATTTGAACACAGGCAAAAGTCCACCACATTCTAAGATCAAAAGAATATGCACTGTTTTGACTGAAACTCCCTCAAGAGGCGTAAACCTCAGGCCCATGATGAAAAGCTTCAGCCTTCAGTACAGCTGAAGTTTGGCAAAACTGGACATTTAGAAACAGTAAAACAAGTTTGGAAGCTCCAGGGAAAGGCTGGATTCCACTTAACAGCAACAAGAAATGGCACTGCAGGCGCCCTAAGTTAGCAGCAGAGCTTAACATCTCAGTTCTGGAAGCAAGAATTTCACAGTACTCAATATCCAGACTGCAAGTTCTAAAATGTTAATCAGCTTCCAGCCTGTTGTTCAGAGCTGAGACTGCCAGATATGTGTCTCACCAACAAACAGCAGGTCCCTTCATCATTGAAACCCACCACCTCAATATGTTTGGATCTCGCATTCATCTCTTCAAACCACAGCCAAGAGAAGGACAGCCTGGACCTGGCCCCTCACTCACATACACACACTGCCAGCGGGGGGCTGAAAACTGCTAAGTGGAAGGTTTGACAAATCGTATTTCTCCCATGTCATTCTCCATGGTGGTAGGAGTCATGTCAGGTTAAACAGGAAAGACAAAACAACATCTAAGGTAGTGCCAGTGCTGCACAGATTGCACGGTGACTCTGAGAAATGACACGCACCATCAGAGAGTCTCAGTGACAGCTTTCTGTGTTCAAGAAAGGAACAGAACATGCTGTCGGGCTTGTTGGCTCTCAGGGTTTCAGTTGTTTAATTCTGTTACCATAACAAACCCAGAAACTCTGCAGTTTTTATCATTGAGCTTTACTGAAAGTGGTGATACTGAGAACTTAATGCAGAAACTCAGGACTTTTCTTGATGCCCAGAATGATGGGGGGGGGGGGGGGAGGGGGCTAAAATGACTCATGCAGTACTGAAGTTGTTAAATAAGTAACTCTATAACCATTATAATACTTCTTTTAGATACTGCAACTCAGACTAAGCTATTTCTATTGTACCTGCAGTATGCAAGTATGTATTGTGGATATCTACAAGGACTCCATCGGTAATATCCTAAGGAGTAAAAATAAGGCGGGAGCCAAGAATTTCTTGGCCCTGGACTTTCATCATTTCCCACAAGTATTCACTACAGTTTGCCTCCCCGAAAGAAACCATTTAAATACAGATATGATGTTGTAAAAGAGCAATTAACAATTATGGCATGGAAATATCCCAGCCTTTTATGAATAACTACAGTACTCAAATTTCTACCTCCCTTAAGTCGGATATGTGACAACAGAAATGTCTTGTGAGCATCTGTCAGTTTTGTACCCACTTCCCACTAGGACTTTTTAATAAATTTAACCTTGTTAATTCATTGTATGTAATGTAGCACAAGTAGGTAATTTTCACCAATCTCAGTCTGAAATACTAAAACCCTATTGATCAGCCCTGCACTCCGATTCTAAGCCTTCAAGGTTCAGGTTGGCTGTAAGAATGTGTTTACTGTTTCCCTTGCTTATCATGCCATGCCCTGCTCTAAAAGAGCACTTATGGTTCAATTTTCTACATCATCCAATAGAACGGTGACTTCACTTCAAAATGTCCAGCTGCTCTCAAAATGCAGTCTAACTATGGGTGTCCTGCTTTCAGCAAGTTCTGGTTGCTTCCAAAGATCTCTGCCACTGGAACTCCATGCTGGTTGTCCTAATCAAACCTGTTTCTATCTTTTCAGGTAAATACCAACACCGACATTTGACAGTGCATTTGCTTTTTTTTCAAGGCCTGAGTTTCAAGACCAAGTACATGCTGTAAGCACCCTGAATTATTCTGTCTGATGCCATGAAAACACCCTGAGAAAAAATGGGATGCATTTGTTGGTGAGCCTTAGTTGCCCCCCTTGGGCAGGAGAACTTTAGAAAATCTTTTAGTGACTGAAGGGCACATGTCACACCATCAGTAACTAAGCAGTGGCCCTCCAGCCTTATATGCTCTTGGACATACATATTCTAAGATGTCACTCTGGGCTACTTGCTCCTTTCTTGGCTTTGGATATTCCCTATGGATTTTTTAGAAGAGTTTTCTAATGAACTCTGGTGCACTGAATACAAACCACAAATTGCCCTTGCTATATTTTGTACACTTAGCCCAATGAAGCCCTTTTCACGTTATACAAAAATTTAAAAATTAAAATAAATCATGGGGAGCAATCAGGCTAGTGAACAACTTCTGTTGAAAGAAATAATTATTGATACAGAAAATGCATCTATCATAGAATATCCTGAGTTGGAAGAGATCCACAAGGATCATCAAAGCCCATCTCCTGGCCCTGCACAGGACAGCCCCAAAAATCATACGATGTGCCCGGAGCACTGTCCAAAAACTTCTGGAGCTCCGTCAGGCTGATGCTGTGACCACAGCCCTGGGGAGCTGTTCCAGTGCCCAACCACCCTCTGGGTGAAGAACCTTTTCCTGATATCCAACCTAAACCTCACCTGACACAGCTTCAGGCCAATCCCTTGGGTCCTGTCACTGCTCACCAGAGAGAAGAGATCAGTGCCTGTCCCTCCACTCCCCCTTATCAGGAAGCTGTGAACTGCAATGAGGTCTCCCCTCAGTCTCCTCCAGGCTGAACAGACCAAGTGCCCTCAGATGCTCCTCACATGGCTTCCCCTCAAGGCCTTTCAGCACCTTGCAGCTCAAACATGGAAACAGTTTCAGAAAATACTAAATAATTTCCAATAAGTGGATTTCCTCCCAGCTATAAGAATCAATTTAAGCTAGACGTCAACACTTCTTTCCTCATCATGATGAACCATTTAAGTGAAATTAAGTGTGGATTTTGAAAAATGTACGAAAGATATTTACCACCTGAAACAGCATGATGAGATTCCCTGTCAAGGTGAGGAGAATGCTTAACAGTTGCATCACACAATTCTGTGACTGCAACTTGCTAAGAACAAATCAACAGGATATACTGGATTTTAATCTCCCATCTAACTTAAGAAAATAAGTACCGTATCATCTTTTGGTATGCACAAAAATCTTATTTTCTTTCAAACCTGTCAGTACAAGCCAGGCTGAGTGTAGTCCCAGAAAAGCCTTCCAAAATAGGTTACCTGACACAGGTCATCAAGGCATTAGTAGAGGTATTGTCTGTCTATACAAATACCATTATTAAATGACACTGGAACACCCAGAGTCAAATTTTGGTGTCACAGGCACTGTGAGAGAATGCAGAAACATCCCTTAGATAATACACAAGGTTTTTCCAGCACAAAACGAGACCCTGTAATTCTTACTTCAAGCAGAAGCCCAAGAATGCAAAACTATATGAAGCATGTTACTGGGAAATGGATAGATTTGTTCCAAAACATTTTTATGACTACATTTTCCTGTCAGATAATGAAAGAAACCTGCTTCTTGTGCCAAGATACTCTCAGATGGGGAGATAAAGGGGGAAAAAAAGAGCTAAAATAAATGAAGGTTCATCCTAACTTACTGACATGATATACAGCATAACATTCAGAGCACAAAAATGTACAGAGCAATTCAAACACCTCCTCCATGATAACATAACATCTTCGAACTGCCTTTATTTTCAGCACTTTATGTAAATACCGCTTTCTTCCTGATCCTGGATTATCCTCAATTTGAAACTCATATTCTAGGTTTGCATTTGAGGACTGCATGTAAACATCCCTATAATCCTGTGCACTCTTGTGGGGCCATTTAAAGACTACCAGACTGTAATGGATTCAAAAGCAACCTCTATGAAGTTATGAAACTGCATCCCTAAATTACAACTGAACCTTCTATCCCCACATCAAGTAATTAAGAAACAAAGGTACTCACAGATACACACACACCCTCTTCTCACACAAGTTGCAGGATATCTGCAGGAACATGTCATTTTAAAATCCAAAATAAGAAACTTCAGGGTTTTGTTTGTTCCATTTGTTTGTTTGCCTTTTTAATAAAAGGTTTTATTTGGGAACTTCGTTAATAATTTGTCTTAGCCTCTTAGGAAACATTTGCTTTTGTCCAGGAGTTGCCAGCTGAGAGGATGTTATTGTTTGGAAGGGATGTGATCAGGAGGACCCTGTGCACAGCACAATGTGTGAAGCCCGGAAGCAAGGGAAGAAAAGTGATTCTCTCATCTGACAGAGAAAACAAAATGGAAATATCGAGCATTTGCCTTCCAGTTTCATTCATCCCTACACGTGTTCCAAAGAAATATATTAGTTACCTGTATCTCACATGAGAACCACCAAACTACATCAATATATGTACATTAAAAAAACCCCTACTTTCAAAACAATTACAGATTTCTTCAGAAAAGCAAAGATTTCTGCCACTAACATCTTCAAAACACATAAGCAGGCGAATGCTTACCCTCTCTGCACGAGTGCTTACCCTGCTGCTCTGAACGATGGACAGAGTTGGACATGGTTCCCCTTCCCTCAGCTCCCTCCCTACAGCACCAGCAACCAACAGGGGCAGAGACCCTGCAGAGCAGGTTTGGAGCAGGAGAGCTGAGTCCTGCCCTGCAGCAGGCACCCTCCTGGCTGGTCACTGACCTCTGCAGAGACTTCACAGAAGCCTCTTGCATTTCAGTAGCCGTAGGACAGAGGCCAGCGTGCTTCAGACCTCCAGAAGGGGAATGCTCTCCCAGGAGCACCTTCCAGGCCCTCTAGTTCCTTGCTGAGAGGCTTCACCTGGGGGATCTTAAAATTTTCATGCAGTTTGTTCGTAGCATACCCGTGCTTTGTACACGAATCATGGTTTCACGCTGAAAGGGCTCCAAGAGTGATGCCGTACTCGGAGGACACCTCTTACCAAACCCTTCTCGTAAATAAAACATCCCCCCTGCCCTCTCCACGCAGCCCAGAAGGAACACAGCCACACTGAAGCCGCAGCGGGCCGGTGGCCTGGCCCCTGCCCCGCTGCCTGTACCCGAGGCGAGGCGGGTGTCCCTCAGGGGGCCCACCAAGCGGGCGCCTCCCATGCCAGCGGTGACCCCCGCGCTCAGCTCTGCCCGACGGCGCCCGTCCGTCCGTCCGTCCGTCTGCCCTCGGGCCCGTCCGGGACGCGGGGCTCGGGCTCTACCGGGCGTCGCCGGCGCTGAGGGGGTAGGCGAGGATGCTCATGGCCTCTCCGCACGCCGCCTCCACCTGCCGCACCTGCTGGCGGCTCAGGCGCTCCCGCCAGGCGTGCACGGCCTCCCGCGCGTCGCGGGCGGAGATGAGGAAGGGCCGGTCGGAGGAGTAGGCGGCGCCGCGGGTCATGTTGAGCACGAAGTCCTCCAGGGCGGGCGGCACCGTCAGCCCGGCGAAGCGCAGCAGGCGGCGCAGCTCGGCGCGGGGCTCCCGCACCAGGTCCTCGTAGCGGAGCTGCGTGTAGCGGCGGCGGAGCCAGCCCGGGGCGCGCCGGGCCAGGAGGAGATCGCGGAGCCAAGCCTGGCAGATCACCTCCAGCGCGCCGCCGAGGAAGAACTCGGCGCGGTGCTGCGGCTGCGGCGCCCGCCCGCCGCCCAGCAGCCCGGGCGGCAGCAGGAGATGCTGCTGCTGCTGCTGGTGGCGGGCCGGGCCCCGCGGCTCGGCGCGGTGGCGGCTCCGCAGCACCTGGACGCTCTCCCGCAGCAGCGCCTGCCGCGCCTTCAGCCGGGAGTTGTGGACGGCGCGGGGGTCGCGGAAGAGCTGCACCACCCGCAGGTTGAGGCCGGGCTCCCGCAGCAGCGGCAGCAGCGCGCCCAGCTCCAGCAGCCGCACGTCCTTGATGACCACCACCGGGTACTTGCGGCACTCGGCCTCCAGCTCCCGCAGCGCCCGCGGCGGACACGTCTCCTCGCAGGCGGCGCCGTCGACGAGCCCGATCTCCCCGCGGGGCCGCGGGGCGGCGGGGCAGAGCGGCGGCGAGCAGATCACCTTGTTGGTCCGCCAGCCGAAGATGCTGGCCGTGGTGAGGTTGTCGGCGGCGGGCGGGGCGGGGGCCAGCGGGTCGCGGGGGCCGGACGGGGCGGCGTAGAGGCGCAGGACGGAGAAGTCGCATCGGAAGAGGGCGCGCAGCATGTCGCGGAGGGCTCCCTGCAGGCTCAGCGCGTCCCCCGGGTAGAGCGCCTGCCAAAGGTGCCACATGGGCTCGTACAGGTAGAAGACGTCGGGGTGCTGGTTGAAGAGCTCCCCGAGGAAAGAGGAGCCCGTTCGCCAGGTAGCGTGCAGGTAGATGTGCCGCTTCCCCGCCGTCCCCGCGCTGCCGTTACCCGCTGCCCCGGCCGTGCCCGCCTCATCCTCCTCCTCTTCCTCGTCCAGCGGCGGCCGCTGCTCCCAGCCCCACTCGCTCAGCGCCTCCTCCAGGCTCGGGCAGCGCCGCAGCAGCGGCTCCTCGTCCGCTCGCCCGCGCCTGGCCCCGTAGTCCAGCGCGTAGGGCACCAGCAAGAGCAGCAGCAGCGTGTACAGCACCAGCACCGCGGCGAAGCGGCGATGTTCGCCTCGCCACCGTCGCCGGCCCTTCATCGCGGGGGCCGGCTCGGACCCCGGCTCCGCCGACCCTCTGTCTGCCGGAGGGCGGCTCTTTGCGGAGAAGCAAAGTTAGCGGCGGCGGCGGCGGAGATGTGGGCGGCGGGCGGTCCTCCCCGCCGGGGAGCACGCCCACGGGCACGCCGGCCCGGCTCCGGGCCGCTGGCCGCCGCCTCCTCCTTCTCCTCCCGCTCCTCCTCGCAGCGCGACGCGGAAGCGCCCGCACCTGCCCCCGCCGCCGCCCGAGCAGCCGCTGCCGCCGGGGCTGCTGCTGTTGCCGCTGCCGGTGCCGCTGCGCCGGGCTCCGGGCCGCCCCTCGCCCGGCCTCCCTCCCTCCATCCCTCCCCCCGAGCAGGGCCGGAGGGGCGGGCTCGGCACGGCGGGACTCACCCCCGCCCGGGAAGGGGCGCACCGAAAAGGAGGTGTGTTAGCCAGGACAGGTACTGAGCAGCCGAGGGTGTCCCGAGGAGTGGCTGGTCCTGCTCTTCCCCAGAGCTCCGGAGAAAGAGCACGCAAGACGCTACAGTAAAGAGAAGAGCTGTAAATGTATTTTTAGGGTAGATGGCAGCTATTAAAATCTGCAGTGAGTTTCAGAAATGCTGCAGTTCGGCGCTGTAGAGAGCTGCGGGGTTTCTCAGCCACACTTTTGTCTACGTGTGTGTGCTGATGGGATGCGGACACCTCGATCATGACTCATTGCTCCAGTTCTTACACCTGTAAGTTCCGTAGCTGTCTGAGCGGGTCACCCTTTGCAGCTGGTAGGAAGAAATGGGCACCCACTGAGGGACATCTGTATGGTGGATGTCTTCCTGATAGCCCTTTTTATTAACTACAGTAAGAGCATAAAGTTACCGGTTCAAATGTAGGCTTCTGTTTTTTTAGATGTCTAAGATCAGTTGAAATCTCCTTGGGGGTGGAAAGTCAAGAAGATGTTGACTTCGGGTGTTTAAATTAAAATGTACAGTCTCAAAATCTCCAGCCCAGCCCCTGCCTGACATTGGAAGATGTTCACGTAAGGAGATGCACCATGATCCTGCGTTCCTGGTTAAGGCATCCAGCTGTCAGGAAAGTGAGGTCCCTGTTCTGCTGATGGTGTAGTGGGAGCTGCTGGCTGTCCTGACCTCTAGGCAATAGGTGGCATCTTCTGTAAAACCCTACTAATATTTGAGTATGGTGTGCAGGGTGAAATTCAGAGAGGATAACACAACTCTTGCCCTTGGCATGCAACACTTTGACTCCCAGAGGAGTCTGTGTGGTATATATGCACCTGTGGTCAGGCACATGACACAGCCTTTGTCAATGACACCACATGCAACAGAGAGCAGAAACAACCCAACAGTTACATGGGTTCTAAAAGTGCTCCGTCTGTAGTACAGATATATAGATACACTCTCTGAAGATGCTGCACACAGTATGATGTCTAGTTATTAAATAATAATCTAATTTTGAATTTGTCAGGCAAAGTACAAGGAGCAGAAATCAATGCGAGAGAGAAAAAGCATGCTTCTCTTCTGTCCAGGTGGTGAGCCAATAGTCTGCCTGCTAATGCTTTACTTGCCCCATGTTAATAAGTGTTAAAGACTGGGCTTCCTGCCCTTTATAGCGTGCTGAGTGACTAGATGGTGCCAAACAAGATTTGTGAGCTCCTGACTGAGCAGAAGAATGTAGAAATTATAGCGTTGGAAAGGAAATTCTGCCTCAACATACATTTCACTGCTTATATTTTTAAACACCAAGATACATCAGTATGTCACACTCACCAATGTAAGTTTCACCTCTGTCCCAGTAATACCAGCATTTCATCCAGACCCTCAAGCAACTAAAGGAGGATGACAGAATAAAAACACACAAAATCAGGTTACAGTCTTGCCAAAAAAAACCCCTTCCCCATCCAAAAACCATGCATACTTAGTATTTTGAGGCTTTCCAGTGTAGCTGACTTATGTGGCATCATGCAAAATAGTAATTGGGATAGATTTACCAAGGTGGGATCCTGAGAAGTGCTGAGATGCCAAGATTTTCCCTTTGTAAGGAGTTGGCAGTAGCATCAGCACCACTGATGGCCAATGAGCCATGCCACGAGACAGGTTATGTTGTAGGACACTATTACTTTAAACTTAGTTACTTTAAACTAATTTTGTATTGGTTTCTATGACACATACTTACATCTAAGAACTAAAATCAAGGTCTTAAACCTGCCTAACTGAAGTAAAGCTGTCTTGCAAAGAATGAAACATCTCAGAGTTAGACAGACTGTCAAACAGATGTGAACCCATAGAAATAAAACTATGTACATCTTACGCCGATTTTTTTTTTCAGACAATGGATCTATGAACTTCTGTGGCAACAGTTCTAGAAAAAATGAAAGATGCAAGTAACTTTACCACAGGCTACATATTTTAGTAAAGATAAAAACATAGTTGTTAAAAGATTATTAAATCAAAAAAGAATGACAGTAAATGTTTTGTTCTGCACCTTCACAACGGTTCCCCTACTGCAAGAGGATTAGGCTGTTTACTTTAGTAGTTTTGGGTTAGGGCTTTTTTGGCACAAGGAGATGTCAGCAAAGCCGGTGTTCATTTTGCACCCAGCAGGTGCCTGAGCTAGACTTGTAATCGTTGAGCTCCAGCCTTCCTGAAGGAAGTACCTACTTTACAAGAAGTACCTAATTTGAGCACTGGGGAGAGGACTGCTGGTCTGAATAGAGTGGGAAGAGATCAGCTTTCTCTTTTCTCGATTTTCAGTTCTGTACTGTGTTCCCTCTTCAGCACAGATAAGGGGGATGATTTTCCCCAATGCAGGCTTTTTCTATAAACCATAAAGATACACCACTTACATATACAAATGATCTCCTTCTGAGATCAGGACAGTTCTGTGCCCAAGGGAGACAGCCAGGTTCTTCTTCACTGATCTGTGAAGTAGTCTGGCCATTTGGCATCTTGCTCTGACATTTTTTTGTGATAATTCTGTGCTTAATATTATTTTGTAAAGAGAGGGGGAAAGAATATAGGCATAACATGTTCTGCATACTTTAATATTGCAGTATTTCCTTTCCAGTTTCCAAGCTTGTCACTGTAAGTAGTCTGTTTTTAATATAACATAACATTGGCTTCCTGTGTATTATCTCTCTAACGTAATTTTTTTTCTTCTGTCTCCCACGGTGCTTCTACTGTCAAGAGAGACAGTAAATGCTGGAATGCAGCATTTCAGCCTCAAAAATTTTTATCTTCTCAGCAGAGGCTTCAAAATAGAAATAGTTGCCTCTATATCTCGCAATCTTTCAGCTCTCGCATGCTCTTGTCATTTTCACAGAGTACTTTGTGACTAAAAATAGCTTGATTTGCTGATAAAATTAAATATGCTTTGCACAAGGAGCACCGCCCTCAAACATCCTGACTGTTAATGAGCTCTCTGCTTGCACATGTTGTCACTCACAGGCTTCAGCCAAGAGGAAGTCCGTGGTTAATAGCAGCTTAAAAACCTTCCAGAAGCCAACAAGCTAGGACAAATGTCCTTATTTTTGAAGTTACTTTGTCATCAGATGTTCCAACATGTGCAACACCACATGTTCTTCATATGGGACCAGACTTAGTAGCTCACATTTCAGAAAGGACATGTTGAGAATAAAGGGAAGGAGAAGCTGGTCCAGGCGAGATGGCTGATGCAGAAGGGACTTTTTGCAGTGTAGTTTTCCCCCAAAGTGGAACAGAGATTGAGGACCTGCAAAAGGTAAAAAATGTCACAGAAATGCTGAGAGACTCAATGGAAATTTAGAGGATCTGAAGAAAGTGTAAAGTAAGACAAAAGCAGAGTAGACTTCTAATCCAGAGCTGGTAAGCAGTTGGGTTGAAGTGGCTTCAAAGGCAAAGCCACATTCAGAAGGTAGCAATTCAACTTCCTGCATGTACACCTGATGTCACTCTTGAGCACCTGCAAGGAAAACAAAGAAATGATGCAGGAAAACTGTGGTGTTCTTAACTACCTTGTCTATGTACTCCTGATCATTACACTGGCACAAGTCCAGACCTCTGAGTTTCTCTGTGGGCTGATTTGAGAGAAGCCAGGTGTACAGTTATTGGTCAGAGCCAGCATGGGTTCATGAGAGGAAAGTCCTGCTTATCAAACCTGATTTCCTTTTATGACAAGGTAACCCACTCAGTTGATCAAGGGAAGCCAGCTGATGTAATCTTTTTGGATTTCAGTTAAACTTTTGTTGCTGTCTCTCACAGTATCCTTCTGGACAGAATGTCCAGCACACAGCTGGATAAACCCCTCATGGGATGGGTGAGCAACTGGCTCACAGGTCAGGCATAAAGGGTTACTGTGAACAGGGTGACATGAGACTGGTGACCTGTCGCTAGTGGAGCTCCACAGGGCTCTACCTTAGGTCCTGTGCTCTTCAACATCTTCATAAAAGGTTTGGATGCAGGACTGGAAGGGATACTAAGCAGGTTCACAGGCAATCCAAAACTGGGAGCAGCTGTTGCCTCCCTCGAAGGCAGGGAGGCCCTGCAGAGAGACCTCAACAAATCAGAGGGCTGAGCAGTCACCAACAGTATGAAGTTCAACAAGGGAAAGTGCTGGATTCTGCACCTGGGATGGGGCAGAATGGTACAGGGATGTCTGTACAGACAGACTGGGGAATGAGATGCTGGAAAGCAGCACCACAGAAAGGGACATGGAGGTCCTGATCAAGCTGAACATGATCCACCAGTGTGCCCTGGCAGCCAGGAGGGCCAACCCTGGACTGGGGAGCATCAGGCACAGCATCACCAGCCAGGCAAGGGAGGGGATTGTCCCACTCTGCTCTGCACTGGGGTGGCCCCACCTTGAATATTGTCTGCACTTTTGGGTGCTGCAGTATAAGAAAAATATAAACCTATTAGAGAGTGTCCAAAGGAGGGCAATGAAGATGGTGAAAGGCCTTGAGGGGACGCCATATGAGGAGTGGCTAAGGGCACTTGGTCTGTTCACCCTGGAGAAGAGGAGACTGAGGGTAGATCTCATGGCAATCTGCAGCTTCCTCATGAGGGGAAGAGGAGGGGCAGGCATGGATCTCTTCTCTGTGGTGAACAGTGACACAGCCTGAGGGAACAGCCTGAAGCTGTGCCAGTGGAGGTTTAGCTTAGATATTAGAAAAAGGGTTCTTCACCCAGAGGGTGGTTGGGCACTGGAACAGCTCCCCAGGGCAGTGGTCACAGCACCAAGCCCGACAGAGTTCAAGAATCATTTGGACAACACTCTCAGGCACATGATGGGACTCTTGGGGATGGTTCTGTGCAGGGCCAGGAGCTGGACTCAATGATCCTTGAAGGTCCCTCCCAGCTCAGCATATTCTGTGATGCTGTATAGCTTGAGGTTTTGGTTAATACAGTCACATAGCCACCATGCAACTCATACCACCCAGTGGCTCTGCAAAAGAGCAGGGGCAGCAGAAAGGCACGAGATTCCTCTGTACCCCTCAGACTGAGGGGAGCTGGCAGTTGAATTTGGGGACCAACAGCATGTGTGGAGGTGGAAAGGAGGGGATGTATTGCTCCCTTCTCTCCCAGATTTCTCCAGTTATTCCTAAGAACTGGTAAAGATGTAGTTAGGCATGCTGCCACTCTCCGCTTCCTGGCATAAGAGCTGGACACAGAGAGTGAGCTGAGAAGGTGTTCAGATTAAGCTAAATTCAGCACTGCAGCCTGTGTTTGGGCTAAGGGATGCTTGATAGCCCAGTTCAGCTTCGCTGCAGCCTGATGGGTACCCAGCTAGGGGAGCTCTTCTGCGCCCAAGAGAAGCAGAGATGTTTTATTTCTACTTTTGATTTATTTAAAAATTAAGAGATAACCAATATACTGCAGTGTAATTGTCAGAGTAGGGATTGTCTGTGGCTTCCCAAGAATGTGAGATCTGAGTATTGAAATGACAAAAAAACCCAAAAAAACCAAAAAGAAACCAAACAATAAAAAGGAAGCAGGAAGGTTTGAGGTTTTTTTTTAAATTTAAAACCTGTCATCAGTGATCTTGTGAGCTCCTCTAACTTCCTCTAAGAAAGGAAGCTAATGCCATCACTGAAGATGATAGAAAATGCTACTAAGAAATGTAATAAGAAAATGCAGGAGGTGGAAGGCAGAGCAAAGCGAGCTTATGAATTTGTTGAGGTTCAAGACAAAGCTCAGACGGAAGTCTGTTATTATTTATAACAGTGGAAATTCAGATAAATCAGCAACAATGAAAGAAAAAAGCATCTATTCCATGATCCAACTCAATGCTAATGTAACTTGAGTCTTCCTAAATGCTGCCAAGGATGACTCTAATCTGAAGACTTTAAACCTCTCCCCTGTAGAGTGGGCTCTCTTGTCCCATTTGCAGAAAGACAGTTCTTTCACAGCCCAGAAACCCATTACACCAATAGCCAGCACCTCCATCACACTGCCTGGCAATTAACAGCAGCTGCCAAAGTAAAATTATTCCTATGGTAACGTGTTTGGAGCCTCACAGCTTTAAGTACAAGAACTGCCTCTATACTAAAATGTATGGGAAATAATAGTTTTTAATGGCAGGAACTGTGAATCTTTTTCTGTTTTCTCTCATTGTCACAGGCTTACTATTACTGCATTAGAGATGCTGATTAACAGCAAGCTTTCGCAACTCAACAAGTTAAGCCATTGTGTTGGCACAATTAGGGAACTAATTCTTTCACAGTTCACTCAAGCGAAGAAATGAACTAGAAAATTTAAGAGCTATTTTTAACAAGGGATTTTTTTTCCCCGAAGTAACCGCTCTGATAGCTATTGTAACAAAATACTTGCAATTCTCCTGCAGCTTCCTAAGGCAACACTTTCATGTACAGAATATAATTTTTGGACTGAGCATCTATCTGCCTTTTTATTCACTTCAGTCATATGTGCAAATCCGTACTGGCATGTGCAAATCCGTACTGGCATATGCAAATGAAAATGCTGAGTGCTCAATCACTGCACCTACTTTATAAATATGTCCCATCAAGTTTTCTAAAGATAATTTTGCAAATTCAGAATTTCTGAATAATTTCTGCAAATTATTCCCAGGAGACATTTCTGTGCCTGTATGGAAGAAAGACAAATGCCAGAATGTATAATTCACTTGAAAATTAATCTTGTATATGCTGGTGCCAGTTTATTTCACTTCCATGAGGAAAATGTTAGCAGGCAAAAAGGTATTGATTCTGGGAAATTCCTGTGTTCCTAGAACGTCTGGGAACCAGTTTAACTCCCTGCCTGTCATTACTGGTTATTAATGAAGAAGTCTTCTCTGAGCTTGTTATGCTGTTAATTGGGAGTTTCTGGCTGGAATGGTAGTCAGCAGTCCACAATTTCTTTTTTCAGCTCTCTAATGAGTGCAGCAGATTTGAAAATTGGTGTTAGTCTCTTGCTTTGGGCCTTCACTACAAGCTTTACAAAACTTGTCCAAAGCACAATCATAGCACAATTATGCACCTGCAGTACACCATTTATTTAGTGAGGCATCCTTATGCCTGTATGCTTTAAACACTGGGTGAAAACCATTTTGGTTTGACTGTAAACCTCTGTCAACAAAGAACTTGTACTCTGCTTTCTGTAACGAGAGACTGCTTAAGATTTCTCTGGGCAGTTTTTGGTATGCAAATGTTAATTGTCAGGCTCTTTGTTACTTTAGCTACATAGACAATTCAGTGCCGTTTCAGGTTTTATATGACACTGAAAATTGCCTCACAAAATTTACTAAAGCTTCAGCACAGAAATCATCTGCTCTTCAGTAGCTTCACTGTCATTATACCCATGAAAAATCAAGAGAAAACACACAAGCCTAGCTCGTGAAACAAGCAGGTGAACAGGAAAAAAACGCACAGTAAAAGGTCATTACAGGATATAGAGGCTGATTTACGAAGGAGAGATAACTCTTGTTCTAGCTGAACAACAATAAGAAAGTTATATGCAATCGCAGAGCTGCTGCAAAAATTTATTTCAGCTATGCAGCTTGAACAGAAAATATTCAAATACATCCTGAAAACTTCAAGCTGATCTCAGCACAGTTTCTGCAATACTCCTCAGGTTCTCTCAGAAGAATTGGGCTGACTATGAAAATGTTCTGGGAAAACCTGGTCCTCTGTCCAAGGAGATTTCACACATCATTTATTAGCTGCTGGACTTTGCTGTATGGAGAAGAGCATGCAAGCATTGCTGGTCATCGAATCAGCCTGCTCCAACTTGCTGGCCATGAGGAATGGCCACGGCTAGAGCATGTATTTGAACTCCCTATACCTCTGCTCTGCTTACAGGAAACTTTATCCTAGTTTCTTATGCTGTAGTACTTGTCAGTGGTGGTTGATTTTTCCTTTGTCCTTCCTTCACTGTCTTCAGTCCTCTTACCTGTGGGCTTTTTTTCGTTTATCCTCTTGCTGCATGGTCCTGTCACCCAGCCTCCAAGGAAAAGTATTGATCCATTTGAAACTGAAGCAGCTGCCCAAGCAGGATCTACAGAGCACTGTTCATGTTTGTTTTGGTACTGTGATGAAATGCGTTTCAAAGTTCCTTCCAAAAACCACAAAGTTCTCAAAACTTTGAATCTAGTTTTGAGAAATAGTCATATTTTGTGGTTTTACTGGGTGGAGATTTTTATTTGTGATTTCTCCTCCAACCTACCATTGGGAAATACCCCCTGAAAACACTGCAAGACTACAGGCAAAGCAGGAAGAAAGTTTTATTAAGTTTTCTAATATTCTAAGTATTTGAAACTGTTTCCACAGCTGCCTCCACCTGAGTTCTGAGGAAGGTAAGTTTCCTCAAGCAAGCTAACTCTAATGGGGACCTTACCTGACTGATGGGTACAGGCTGGGCTGAAATGGGATCCTTGACCATGGGAGGGTGGGGGAGCCCCATGGGATTTGACAGGGACAGTGGGTGCCCTCAGGGGCTCAGCATTTTGTAACTGACAATTTTCTGCACCTTTCGCTTTCATTTCTGCCAAAAGTCACTTTGCTGACACCCACCTACATCTGAGCTGAGTTGCTGCTGAAAGGGGCCAGGCTTTCCCACTTGTACTCACTCAGAGTTGCTAAAAAAGTAGAAACGTACTAGCGGGTTATGGCCTTTATAGCCTCTTGAAAATGTAACACAACCATGGCAAGGATCTGTTTTCTCTGAGTCCCCTTGATGCACACACAGCTGTTTTGCAAAGGTGGATGGGGCGTCCTCTTCATTTTGGGGACTGAGTCAAATAATTTCACCATGAAGAGTCGTGCCTGCTTCCAAACTTAGCCAAACTAGGGAGATAAACGGTCGCTATACATTTTAGTTATTTGGGAGTTTTGTCTACTTGGTCTTGGTGCTAAGCTTCCAAACAGGTTTCACCCAATTTCATGGTCTATAGAATGACTTGAAATCAAGGCATTTCTTAGCAGTGGTATGACCTTGCCTCTTGAGTAACTTAGCCATAGCAGACTTTCATCTGTGGAACATGGAGCACCTTCCTTGAGGCTCTGGTTTAAGTCATCTCCTGAGGGACACCTCCTAAAAACACAGACTTGGTCAGGAGTACATGGCCCTCATCCAGCTCTCCTGGACCCTGGCATCATGACTTACTGATAGTTATCAAGGATATCAGTCAATTGAGCCATGCCTGGTACTTTGAAAAAACTCTTTAATGTTAGTTCTTTCATTCCTGATGCATCTTGTTTCTTGCTCTTATAAAATAGGGTTTTTTTCATTTTCAGTGTGAACTGCTTTTATTCAAGAGTATCTTGGTGTACTGCACCTTACAGTACTATCAGAAGGGTTTTGTAGGGAAATCTAAATCACCACTTTTCACAGTAGTTTGGCTTTACTGACTTCAAGGGTTCAGATGAAGCCTAGGAATTTCTCAGTGCCATCCTTCTTCCTCTGGGGAATACTGACAGTTACCCTGCAAGGAAGTCAAATAGATCAGTTTGCTTAAATGTTTCGTCTGGGGTCTAAGATGCACTGTGTCTATTTACTTCATTAACTTATCTTTATCCTGTGGGAGTCCTAAAAAATTGAGTTTCTCTTTAAAGGGGTCCTGCAAAAACAATTAAAGTAATTAAAATTATCTCCGTTTGTGTTAAGAGACCTGTTTTCCTTCCCTGCATGGCCCAAATAAGAGCTTCCTGTGATCTGAGTTCCAGCCTGGGATGTTGCAGGATGGAGTTTTACTGCCTCAACCACAACTCCTTCTGTCCAACAACATACTCTAGTAAAAAGCATTTAATGTCTTTTCTGATTTAATTAGTGATGCCTCCAAATGTCTCCTGATGAAAGTAAAACTGATGTCAACACCAAAGTTGTGGCTTTATTGAATGCTGTCTCAATTTCTGCTGCCATTGAATGGGAGGACTGTAAAGAAGTTTAAAATAACTTGATGTGTTTAGTAATTATAGTGACAAATCTCAAATTTTAAAATGATGGATATGTGTCAGTCATCAGTACCCTCAGCAGTCAGTAGGTAAGTAAGTATCTTCTCAGCTACAAAAATACATAGGTTTTTACTGTAATCCAAAAAACCTTGAACAGTATTTAGAGGAAATGAAAAGCAGAAAAGGACTGTAAAATCAAAAAAATACTTTTCTATTTCAGTTGAGAAAAAAAACAACCAGCCCAAATGAAAGAGCACATGGCTAATATTTCAATCCCAATTAATTTGCCAATCAATTGAACTGCTGTCTTTCTATTATCATTTTAAGATATGTAATTTTGAAGTTCAGGAATCAAAAAGGACTCATTTTCTCTAAGTCTCTTTGAACAATATAAGTTTTATAACAAACTAAACCAAATTACTTAAAACCAGAAAGGGTATTTCCTGTCTGCACCTTGCAGTTCTTGTGCTTCTATTAACTCTGTCTGCTCTTTTCCCTTTCTTTGTCAGCCTGCATCAGTCCAGAAGAAACATCCTCGGAAGGATGCACTGCTGGATCCAAAGTCTGCATGTGGCTGCAAGAGTCATAAGCCTAATAACAGGAAACAGCTATGGTTTCATTTTGACAGAGTGGTGTACTCATCCATTACCTATTTACAGAAATGCAATTTATTGCATATTTCTGATATAAAAAGATGTATTTGGTGGTTGAAACACAATAAAATTAAATCAGTTACAGATCTCCCTTTAGTTTTTGTTATGCAGATGGGATTATTCCTGTTGGTCTCACATTACTATCACAGAGCCTTTATAATATAAACATGAGAAAAATAGTTTCAGTAGGTCTTGTAATGAACATTAATTAAACAAGAGCACACAACAGTCTCAAATCTCTAGGTTATTTAAGATGCAAAGAATCATTCCCAGATTCTCTTTTTGAAAATATTTAGGATCATGTTAAATCTGGGGAAAAATTTCTCACCTACACTCTCCTGCCTTACTGACAGTTTGAGTTTTTTTTCCTCCCCCAGCCATACAGCATTCAACTCCAAAAGTCATTCGATGCAGCTGGGGAGCTTCCTGAAGCTCTGGCTGGAGTGCTGCTGATATACTCTGAGCTTCTGGAGTCTTTGAACTTCTGGTGGCCAACACTGTTGCCTTTGCAGCCATGCTGGACAAACTTAAAATGGTTAGTTGGACATATTCAGAACAATTGCAGAAGCCCAGATGATCAGCACGTTCACAGCAAATTTGACATGTCTGAAACACGCTGAGATTTTGGGGCAAATCTTTTTGGCTGTGTCCTTTGGTTGCTGATGTTGGCTGGGCTGTGTACAGACATAGGCATCCTATACCTGGCATGTGCAAAGCTTTCAGTGCCCTTGCTGTAACAGAAAAAGAGTAAGAACATGGCTATGGATGTCCCTTTGGCAATGATAATAAATGACTGAAAATAAAAGGTGGGAAAAGCTGGGGCTCACTGACTTTCCCCAGCATCTGGGATTCTGGAAGGGCAGAGTCTGGCACTGCAGGCAATGAGCTCATCACAAAAAAATGATGTTTTCTCACCACTTCAAGGTGAACTGGAGAGAATCTGGGAGGCTTAGCTGTTGACATTGGGATGTTTTCATGTGATTTTCTGTTTTGAGGAGTCTGGAAAGTCAGTTTCTCCTCAAATATCAGATGTATCAGACTCAATTGATTATTTTTTAGGGGTTTTGCACAATCCAAACTCCCAGATTTATAGATCAATCAGGTATGACAATCATGGCCACTTAAGTTTGAAGCAGGGCACTAAAAATGCAGTTATTTTTATGCAAGCAACTGAAAAAGCTCTCACAATTTTCAACATTATAGCAACTGAAAAAGCTCTCACAATTTTCAACATTATAGACTGCTGTTCTGATATATTTCTTCAGAAAATTAGTATGACACATACAAACAGGTTTTTAATTTCTCAGCACAGCCTTATCACACTGAATGGTCTTGAAACCACATTGCCTTTGTTTTAGTAGAAGTCACTACAGAAATTACCGTTAGGAAAAAAACTCTAACACAACAAAGCTTGCTGTTCAAACATCAATTCATTGAAAACTTACAACAAAGAACTAATGATTTGTTTAATCAACTCTGCTTTTCTTTAGTTGTACTTAAAATCAGAAGACTACACATGCTCACAGTAGCATAGCAAGTTGGGGTAACCTTCCTGTTCAAAACTGGGTCATGTATCACCTGACTCATTTCTGAAATCTCAATAAAGGAAATCTACATAAAACCTTACCAAAAGGAAACCATATCACAGATAAACCTATTCCTAGGACAGCTTTTCTCTTCTCACACGAGCCTGTGCCTCAGCAGCTGCAGGTGACATACCACCACCCTGCACTGGTACTCACTAGCCCACTGCTTTTACAGCTGGTGCAGGCCGATTGCTATTGGGATTTGGCACCTGAGGCAAGTCTGACTTGGCCATGTAGCTTGTAAGCCCACATAGGGGTTTAAGGGTGTTATATTTAAGAGAATCACTAAATTAAAATCCCACTGCTCAATTTGTAAAATCCCCTATGCCAGCAGGTTTCTAATTTGTTCAGGCACTTTGGCAGAAAACATCTGCTGGAAGTAGCTGGCATGATTGAAGGAGGGTATCAGAGCAGACTGTAAAATGTCACCTGCTACAGCAGGGTGGTCTTTTTCATATTTAAAAATACATGAATGTGCCAATGAGTCTCATTGCTATTCTGATATGTCCCTATATTTAAGTGAGTTTCAGCTATGAAATGCAAATGATGACAATGATTTTCTGGTTATTTAAGTGCCAAAGGCTTTGCAGTGATATTCCAGGCACCTGAGCCTGGAATATCACTGATATTTCTAATAGAGACCTGTGCGTGGTCTCAATGTGTGCCTGATTCTCTTTGTTGTCAGCGCTATGCACAGCATATGTAATATTGCAAATGGCTTCATCCTGCACAAGGCTGAACCCTCTCACCTCTCAGTTTCTGCTGAAAGGGAAACATGCTCCCGCCGTGCCAGAAGAATTTAGATTATATTCTGTTGGACTAAGCTTTATATTAATCTACTTTAGTTACTTTTATTTTAAGTGCAGTGGTGTACTCATACAGCTATGCAGCCTTATTAAAAAAAGCAAAAGTAGGCTCCATTTAAGAGAATAAAAGCTTGGAATGCTGTCTTTGTTAATTAATTGAAGCTCATTGTGAGGAATGTTTAGGATTTAAACGTCCAAATATAAAGTGCTAATTTAAAGGATGTTTCAGTGACAGCCACATAGCAGATAGTGTGTTGTTACAGATAAGGTGTGAAGGTAGGGTTTGGGCTATTTGGATGCCTTTGCCTTTTCTTTTATACTGAATTACTGTATGGCTTGGGACCAATCTGAGCTTCTCAGCATTTGTTTGTGTTGATCTTGACTGGGAATACCATTGGAATGAATGAAATACAGACAAATACATAGTTCTTTGCAAGAATTGAAAACAGTATTATCATTAAAAGGACAAAACACAAATATCCAGGTTTCAGGGTAAATTGGAAATTCAGTGCTCCTCCAGCCACACCATCTGCTCAGGCCTACAGGCAGAGCAGACTGGTGTAGCATCTAGAGATAAAACAATTTGTAGCACAGGGGAATAAAAGTATCTCTGCAGTGGACAGATTAAGCTGCTTTTTTTTTGCATTCTAATCTGTTAATCATGCACAGGGCTTAAGTATAGCTCAAGGCAGACCAGACCTTGAATGATTTAATTTTGTGCTATTTATTGAACTGGATTTAATTTGAAGATATGTTGTTACCCACTACTCAGCAGTTCTTAAAAAAAATGAATGTCCATAACGAGATTTCTGCCATGAATCAGGGATTGTGTGTCTAAAATGGGTCACGGGGCTGGTCTTTCCAGGCTCCAGTGAGAGCAGCTGCACTTAAAACAGTCATGCAGGTTAACCTTTGCAGGATTCACTTGAGGAGCAGATCTGGGGGCACTCCATTTAAAGCAGCACCTACTACCCTTGTTTTTTTCATTTTTGATTTGCTTAAAGCAACTGCAGTCAGCAGAGAAAGCAGAGAATAAAAATTAAAAGAGGGAGTCATACTTGGAGGTGAGGGGATGGAGTAGTAAATCTGAACTAGGCTACTGAAGATGGAAGTGGTGGTTCTGCCATCCCAGGAGAGAGTCCACAGAAATCCCTGATGAGAAGGGGACAGGCCCCAGTTTCAGAAGCTGCAGAGGGCTAGGATGTGAGAATACATAAATGTTGTCTAGCATTTGTAATGCTTTTTTTGCCTAGCATTTGTAACTGCTGACAACATCACAGAAAATCTGAGAGGGAAAGAAGTAACCAAACATTTAAATATGCTTTGGGATGAGATGGAAAATCAGCTAAATAATGGAGTCTATTAAAGTGTGCTGAAAAGAAGTATCTACTAATTTTAAAAATTTTGCTTTTCTAGTTTCTGGAAGGCTGTGGGCTCCTCCTGCAATGCTTTTACCAGAAAAGCATTACTTGATGATTTTTCCCCCCTGTGTGTTTGTGTGAGTGATTTTAGAATTGCGTGCATCAAATACCAGAAAATTCACTGGCCAGGCCTGGACATGCTGCACTTGTTCAAGGTGGAGTCAGACTGGAGGCATTGCAAGATCCGGGACAAAGAGATTTCAAAGTGATTGGTGTCCACACCATGTCCTTGCTGATGTAGTGTGCAGGAGTCCATGTTTATGAGACTTACTCCTAGTTTGCATCGATCATGCTGTGACATTTGCTGCTGTTCCTTAACTCATCTCATACATGGGACTTGGAGGTGCTGACCAGCAGCAAAGCCTGTCTGCTCCTTCAGGACAGTGATTGCTGGCAGCTGTGAACGTGGCACGTTCCTTTGGCTAGGAACATGAGGAAATATTTCTGCGAGGAAATAAAAAACTAAGCAGGACTAAAATATTAAATACACCTGTTAGATCATCTGCTTCCTTGCCACATAAGACAGTTTGCTTCATTTAGCACAGTAGGAGATACAGGTATTACCTTTCATGATTACCTGATTTCAAACTGGATATCAAAGTGAGGAATCAGATCCCTCGTGAACTGAGCATATCAGGAAAGTAATAAAGAGGTTAAATATAAAATTGCCAATGACAACTTAATACATTCCTTTTGCTCTCTCTATCTGTTTTGGAGTCAGACAAGGAGTAGTTTCAATAGCCACCAAGAATTCTGCCATTTTGTTTTTTCTTCTTCTCCTTCTCACCTTAATTTTCTTTTTGTCATGATCCTGGCTTGCTTAACAAAATTCATTTGTCTAGTAAATGTACATTTCTGATATCGTCACTGTATACCCAAGTATCTTCCTTGGATTTACTCATAAAATTCTCAAGGCAGAAAGGGCTGAAAAGAGAGAGGGCACATAAAGTAATATAAACCCTTTCTTCTGAGCAGCCATTAGTCCAATGCAGCTGCCATGGAAGTCCACCTGTCCAAGCTACTTGCTATTACTTAGCAGTATTTTGGACCAGTGAGAAAGGTTACTTCTGGTTGGGGTTTTTTTT
Organism: Monarcha castaneiventris obscurior; assembly: GCA_026261815.1. Classification (NCBI taxonomy): domain Eukaryota; kingdom Metazoa; phylum Chordata; class Aves; order Passeriformes; family Monarchidae; genus Monarcha; species Monarcha castaneiventris. The sequence continues at coordinate 16,579,116 of JAMPIT010000566.1, forward strand.
GTTTGTTTTTGGTTTTATTTGTTTGTTTTTGTTTGGTTTGGTTTTTCTTTCCCAAATTCATGAAAAGACTGGAGGAATTTTTAAGGGTTTTTTTGGGGTGGGAATTACGGCCATCACAAGCCAGGATGCACCTGGAGGGCCTAGACAATTTCATTAAAACACAAACCTAAAGAATACTGGAAACCAAATCCTGGGATGATTACGAAATGTGTTACATTTCCTCTGTAATGCAATCAGCCTATGGCCAGTTGGATGCTGTATTTGCCAGCAGTCGCAGAGGAGCATTTTCTTTTCCTCACACCTCCACATTTCTTCACACCCCACCAACCCACTTTGATCTCAGACTCAAAAATGGCTTGGAGATGATTATACTTACTCCTCTGAGTTGATCTATTTCCAGAAACTAGTGGCAGAATGAGGCTTTCAGGCAAATAAGGTGATCTTCTCCAAGTTAGTTCCTTCTTTGGCCATCATAGTCTCCTCAGAAACATGACATTTTTGTTGTTGCCTTTTCCTATGGCAGCTGCACATTTATTTCCACTAGTCCAAGGCACTTTATATTCCTCAGTAGCTTGGACATCAGTTCAGCATCTGTTTCTCTGGTTACAAAGGATAAAAAAAAAAAAATTACTTACTAATTGGTTAAGTCTCAGAATATAAAAAGTTGTTTATTCTGTTCCCAAGAGTCACAGTTTCAGTTGATCCCTTCTTAATAATGGCTAATGGCACAAAGATCAATATCTTAAGAAAATTAAGGCTGTCAGTAACAAGACAGACACTTAGGTAAGTTTTCTTTTGCTTTTCTGACAATCACTTAATGAGCCTCTGCACATACTCTCTTGTCAAAGTTTTCATTTTTTCACCCAGATGAGTAAATTAAGGGATAATGTCTGACTCCTCACGCCCATCCTGTTTTCACTTCAAATGCTGGGCAAGACTGGACTTACAGCTAATTTGGGTGACCTGAGGGGCAGTTGCCTTTGGCTGCTCCAATTTTACATGTTGGCACTTGGCCTGAGCTTCATAGAATGGCTGAGGCTGGAAGGAAACTGTAAGTCTTCTGGTCCAACACCCACTTAATCTTCTAACTCTTTTTTGTGCATCTATGTAGGAAGCATTTGCAGCTGAGCTGATTACCCTGTCTACCCTCCTCAGCCACTGGAGAGAAAGTGGCAACCTCAAGGTGCAGTTTGTTTGCACAAGTACCAGGTTTTGAATGGGATGAGTCATGCCCAGAAACATCTGTTGCTCTCAGTTGAGTGCAGAGAAAGCCTGATGCCAAGGCAGCTGTCTGCACTGGGAATGTCAAATTGGAGCAGATTTGTCCACTCTCATCTTTGTATTTACCTTTTAAACCCTCCTGACACAGCTTTATGAATCCTTTGTGTTCAGCTTGTTGCTGAACTAGAACATTTCACCCATGAAGACTGGGTTGAATCTACATTGCCCTGTCTGAACTAGTTCACATTTTACAAATGTTTTGAAATTCCAGCTAAGTGATGATGGCAGACTTTGGCCATCTTCAGATCTACTGCTTTCTTACTAGAAGTCCTTAAAAAAAATCAAAAAGGCTTCTATGTATTTGTCCATACATGTCAGAGAGGACAAATAAAGTCCAAGAAATCTCTTGGTGGGCAAAGTGGAAGTGGGATACTATCACACTTCAGGTATGTCCATTCCTACTTACACTCAGGCATACCTTCAGTAATTTACTTGCCTCTTTCGGCCAAGTCATTTTTTTCTGACTTATGAAAGACAGAGTCCAGCGCTTCTTCCTTCTTCACCACCCTTTAAAAAAGAGCGATCTGTTTCTATTTGTATTACCTTGAAATAACTTAATTTGCCAAAAACACTGAGCAATGTCCCCATCCCAGATGTAGCTTGTGCACTTAACCCAAGGAATTGCTTTCTGGCAGCCTTCCCTCTCCTAATCTGTCTTTGCCAAAGAGAGAGCATATTTCCTGTTCATGTGAGGAAGTTTCCAGCATTTTTAACTAAAAGTGTCCTACTGGGTTCATACCCTTAGACTGGAGGAGGCAAGATCCTCTTCCTGCCCCCAGGCAGGCTCTCTCTGATTCCCGCCTACACGCAGAGCAGATTCAATATGAGAGGTGCATGTCTCAGCCTGTGCAGCGTGAGCTGGGCTTCTGCTGGTTTATGCTGGAGACCCACCTTCAGCAAAGCAAAGAACCCTCAGTGCTTCTTCCACTCTCCTCTGTAGTTGTAGTATCAATTTCATTGTGTTTTGTATGCAAGAATTCAATTTCTGCATTTGTTTAAATGACCAACTTGAACTTTTTTGATAAGAATTTCCTTTGAGTACCTGAATATCTGCCTGCCCTCAGGTATCAGATCATCATATTTCATGGTGTTGAGCTTCCTTATCTTAGTTCTAGGATTCTTAGAAGCTGCCCCAATTTATTGCCATCTGCTTTTTGGTCAACAACTTCATCGCACTGTTGACTGATTTTCTTGCTCTTTGTTACAGTTTTTCAATTTCCATCTCTTTTCCTCCCTTTTTTTTTTTTTTTGCATTGATATTTCATGTTTTATCTAGCCAGTATTAAGCTGGCTTCCCTCCTAGTTTGACTAGAGAAGGCATCTCTTCTTTTATAGCTTCTCCTTGCACAACTTCCTTCCAGAAGGTAGCAGGAGAGTCTAATTTAAGCATGTGTGGCTTAATGCCTAGGTGCAATTTAGTGGATATTTGTTATATTGCTCTCCTTTGAAGTCAGGCCACCTGAACTATTGCCAGCTTCTGCTGAAAGTATTTACCAAGCCAGGTGACAGCTGCCAGATGACCAGATGAAAAGCAAAATAAATTAAGAAACTAGAAAGTAGATAGAGAAAACAAACAAAAAGAAACAAAGCAACCCCAAACTGTATTGGCTATCTGTGTTTAAGGAGATTCCCAAAGTCCTCCCCTTGTTTTGTTCAGCCAGGAGCTGCCAGGACATGTCTGCAGCTGGCTGGAGTCAGGAGCTGATTCCCTTGACAAGCTGTGTGCTCTGGCACTATCCCCTGAGCTACAACCTGCTGTTTACAGCAAAGCTTTTCCAATGAATTTTTTTTGGCACACTGGTGATTCAGCTGAATATAAACACACTTCTGGAGACATCCTGTATCCCACGGCCATGACACTTCAGTTCTAAACACAGTTGTAATTTATGACTGCCCAATTTGTGAAACACTGTCTCAGATAGCATTAGCTTGTGATCTGCCACTGTGCTTTGGAGAGTCCAGGCTGGCCACCTGGCCTGCCCTCTGTTAGTATCAACTTACCAATAGATGGGTCAATTACCCTGTGCAAATGTCTCCCTTTTGACAAAGAGGCTAACCAGGACCTGAATTTATGAGAATCTAAGCACATAAATTTTCTATATTGCAGGCCTCAACAGCTACTTACTTTACGATGGTTTCAATGAGAACAAGAAACATAGCTTGCAACTAGCTTTAGACAGTGAGTAATTACCATAAGTTGGGGATTGTTACCACTACAACTGGCAGGGTCCCTTTTTTGCTAACAGGAAGATGACAAGTTTGAAGGGGCTTGTGAATTCGAAAGTGATAAAATGAAGTGCTCTTCCTTAAAAGGATTAGAGTTCCATCTTAGTATTATAAAGAAGAACTAAGTCAAATTAAATAACTCAGGTGTGCCAGCCTCAGAAGAAAATTCATGCATATACAACCAGGCAGGGCAGGAATGACTTGTATTCAGACAAGTTAAGTACTTGTGGGACCTATAGGAATACAAATCACTAAAGTATACCTAGTCATAAGAGCAACCTACAATATACTCTGGAACCTGCAACCTTTTTATAGCTTTTCTGCCGTTTGTGGCGGTGAAAAATGTGTTTCAAAATTGTTAGGATACATCATGACAAATGATGGCAGCTCCAGACAGATTAAAACCTTTCTCTGAAACCTTGCAGAACTAAACATTTGCTCCCCCAAAGCCCTTAACTCTCAGAACTTCTCCACCCATACGCATGCTAAGATTATGAGGATTTTTATTATACAAAAAATAATCACAGCTAGGAACTTGCACAAAAAATAGCAGGAAAAAAATAGAGAATAACTTTGACAGAAGCTCATCCATATCCAACTCCCTTTCTGTGTTTTCCAGATGGCATCCGTATTATCACTTGTTATGGGAGTCATATTGATGATGTCCTAAATCTGTCTTTCAATTGTCTTGCGGTGCTTGATGCTGATGTGGGCTTGTCCTAGATAGAATACTTGATATTGTAAGAAGAATATTCTCTGAGGTTTTCCTAGGATCATTTACTTTGGAATAAATCAGTCTTTCTTAATAGACACCCTAGTGGTTTTCTGTGTGCCCTCACCAAAAAAGTATGAAGTCTGCACTGAAAGCATATATTTCTGAGAGAGACATTCTTAATTTATGAAGGTGATTTGTTGCTTAGACAGTCATTGCTCATTGCCTATATAGATAAGTGACTGTTTTTCTTGCTGTTCCTGTAATACTATGCATTCAGGTGTTTTGGAATGCATCTACCAATATATGTTGATTTCTTTCCTTGAAGAAAAAGAATTTTTTGCATTGAGTAATATTTTTGACAGATCAGGGCATTCATAATAATTAAGATAATCCAAAGAAATCCATCTGCTGACTACAGTCACCCTCTTCATGGCTAGCAGTGTGGAAACAATACTGCAGTTAGGGGAGGTGCATCTAATTCTGGAAAAGTTAAAAGTTAAAAAGTTAAAAAAAAAAAAAAACCACTTCTAATTCTGGAAAAGTTAGCACTGGCAGGTGCCATGCTCTGTGAGTACAGCCTGTGCCCAAGCTAGTAAAGCCTACCAGCACCCAAACTGCCACACAGAGCTCACTACCATAGTCCATATGGAGACAATCCATAAGAGGAAGGGCATCATGGAATCATGCATGTCATCCCTATGAAGAAGCACTTCAGTGTTGTATTTCTGGGCTCCTTACAGCACTGTGCTCCTCAGTGCAGCTGGAGTGTGGTCCAGACACATCTGGGTGAGTTATGTGTAGAAACCTATATGAACCTGATGGGTTCCTGTCATTCACTCGAGTTCAGAGTAATGAGAAAGTGTCTACGTTGTCTCTGGACTTTGATTCCCAGAGCTACATTCCTGTCTGGTACCGAAGCTAGTAAGACATGCATGAAACCATCCATGCACCTGCAGAACTCTTCTGTGTCAGACAGTAGAAAGTGGCAAGCAGACCATGGACCTGCCAGCCTCTCCTGGTGGCCTGCTTAGCAGCTCTGTACAGAGCTCAGGACATTTTTTAGAAACTGCTTGTCTCTTCACTTGTTTTGCTTTCATGAAGCTTGCTTCAGTCTTCTTTCTTCTGCTGCTTCCTGCTAAGCTGTTTTGCTCTTGCTGTTATTCTCCCAGCTTTACCAGTAGCTCTCTCATGTTTTTACATATTTTCATTTTCACAGCTGCTGTTATGAAACTGAAGCAGCTCTTCAGATGCTGAAACACTGAGTGTTTCTGTCTTTTATGCTGAAACACTGAGTATTTTTTTCTTTTACTGGTGGGCTACTGAAGAGGTCTCTATTGGCCCTCTCCATTTCAGTGAGTTTCCACTGACATGCCAGTGTTATGCCTACATTTGGCAGCCAATGGGGCACGTACATTTGCCAGTAGTTGTTAGATTTTCCTCAACTGTCTTTTTTCAGCACACTCTGGAGAGTTTCAAGGCATTTTATATATCTGTAAGAGGAACTCCATGAACCAACAGCGTATTCACACAGCAACATCCAACTTAATCATTCACCATTTTTATTAGACTCACAGCCAGTCCAAACATGCCCAATAGTTTAACATCATTGTTATTTTGCATTAAAATTGTTACCTAGGCACTATATGTCATCCCTAAAGACCTCAAGGAACACATGCTGTAGCAAGCTATAACAAGAACCTTCACCTTTACTATTTTTAAAAGAGGTTTTCAATACTGTATGTTTGCTTTTTATTTTTCTGGTGTAGAAATAAACTCTAGTAGTTCTTACACTGAGTGGTCCTCCCTATGTCAATTCTGCTTCTGTTTCCAACAGCACTGAGACAGCACTGCCAGATTTCTGTCACTAAAATTCTGGAAGTTGACGACAGTGATTTTTGATGTATGATTTGCTCAAACAGGGCCACCTGCTAATAGTAATTTTAAGGATATTAAAAGTTCTCTATTTTAACAGAATATTTGCCAGTTTCTCTCATTAATTTCACACTGTTCAATTCAATTTTCATTACTGGTATTATCTACAGGACTTTTCAGGGCTTCGTTTTCTTCTGTGTTTTGCACAAGGCCATTGTGTTCTCCAGATTAAGCTGATATCTTACTGAGGCCAGCTGGGCTCCCAATAGTTTTTTCCTCAGTGAGACTTGTTTTATGCAATGGGACATCCTCTGAGCATAGAGGTGAATGGGTAGAAATGAAAATATAATGCTCTCTAGCCACAGAGCTACATGGAGTTTATCTCTTGAGAATGATGCGCTAAAAAACATTATTATCATTTTCCAAATCCTCCCTCATGGATTGTGGTTTTTTTGGGAATGCTGTAAGAGGTCATGGTGGGCAAATTCTGGTCTCATAACTCTAGTCTCATAACTCTCATGGGAAAATGTTTAAGTAACTGGATAAACATTCCTCCCCTGCCACTTCCCAAATGATACAGTTTATATACTTTATATATCTCAGTCATAGATCAGCAGGATTGTGCTGACTTTAGCTGGGATAGAGTCTGAATTTGCTTCAGAGCAGCCAGTTTGGGGCTGTGTTTTGGATTTGTACAGGAAACAGCGCTGATTACTCAGGGATGTTTTCATTATCTCTGAGCAGTGCTTACACAGAGCCAAGATCTTTTCTGCCTCTCACCCCAGCCCACGAGTGAGGAGTATGAGGGTGCAAAAGGAGTTGGGAGGGGACACCAGAACAGTTGATCCTAACTGACCACAGGGATATCCCATATCACATGGAGTCATGCTCAGCATATAAAGCTGGACGAAGAAGAAGAGGAGGTTGTTTGGAGTGATGGTGCTTGTCATCCCAAGTCGCTGTTATGTGTGATGGAGCCCAGCTTTCCTGGAGATGGCTGAATACCTGCCTGATGATGGGAAGCAGTGAATTAATTCTTTGTATTACTTTGCTTGTGTGCGTGGCTTTTGCTTTCCCCAATACGCTGTGTTCATCCCAACCCACGCACTTTCTCACTTTTACACTTCCAATTCTCTCCCCCATCCCACCAGGGGAAAGTGAGGAAGCAGCTAAGTGGGGCTTAGCTGCTGGGTAGAGTTAAACCATGACATAGATGAAGATTCCTAGTACCTTGATATTCTAGAGAAAAGGGCTAGTAAAACCTTCATAATTTATAGAGTTTATCCTAGTTTAGCATCTCTGGAGGGATGGATCTGCTAAATTCAGCGAAATGCATAAGCCAGCTGTACTGTAAGGCATAAAGCAAATGCTAATTAGTCTGTAAAACTGCAGTTATGATCTAATGCAAATACTGCTTTTTCTGTAGCGATGTGCTACCTGCACAAGTTGTGCAACTGAACTGCATGCAGGCATCAATTTCATCCCCACTCAGGCAAAAGGTTTGTGCGATATGTAGGGTGGGATTTGTTGCAGATTATTTGATTTTAAAAGGAAAACTCAGGAAGGATCTTAGTCTTCAGCACTGTTTTTTGTACCAAAAAGGAAGCTCAGAATTCTGCTTTCTTGAACATACAGAGAATCAGAAAAATTTGTCCTTTTTGTCATCAAGCTCCTTCACACCAAGCACCCCACAAATATCTCTTCTCAGGGTTGCATGATTAAATCTGTTTAGACTGTTTAGAGGTCTGCCTACCTCTTTCATCACCTGGACTATCTCTTATCCTTCCAAATGTCACTGGATCAAAACAAGTCTTAGATGCCAATGGTAATTCCTGAGGAACTTCTGAGCATCTGTAATTTTTCTTCCTTTTAGGCAGAGATACTTACGAGGGGTAGAAAGCTGCCTTAATCTCTCCTGCCAGCACAGGTAAAGAAACTTGTGGTTTTCATGCAATTATCTCAAATGAAAAATGAAGGATTCTTCCAATTATTTCAACTTGTTTTCACAGAATCACAGAGTATTTTGAGCTGGAAGGGACCCATAAGGACCATCAAGTCCAACTCCTGGCCCTGCACAGAACCACCCCCAAGAATCATGCAATGTGCCTGAGAATGTTGTCCAAATGCCCCTTGAACTCTGTCAGGCTGGTGCTGTGACCACTGCCCTGGGGAGCTGTTCCAGTGCTCAGCCACCCTCTGGGTGAAGAACCTTTTTCCTAATATTCAGCCTAAACCTCCCTGACACAGTTTCAGGCCATTCCCTTGGGTCCTGTCACCGGGCACTTGTAATCATATTAAATTACCAGGTTTCCAACAAGTTAGCCTATTATATAGCAATTACGTCACTTGCTCTGTGCTCATTAGAAATTTGCAGCTCAAGGACAAGCTAAATTAATTTCTTGTACTTCATTTTTTCTTGAATGTCACCCGTACACTGTTTTTTCTGTCTGCATAGTGCAGCTGATAAAACCAAGCAACCATACCACTACACAAGTCGTAAGATTTCTGAAAATAGGAACAGAATAACAACACACTTCCAGAATGATCTGTCATGGGTGAAAACTTAAGCCAGTGCACTTACAATGAAGGGAAAAATCAAGACAGTTCTAGAAGAGCAGTATATTTTTAGTTGGAAATGCTACAATGAAAGAAGAAAGAGTCTACTCTTTTTCTGGTTTTGGAAAAGAATAAAGCAGTGTATGGTAAAACTGTCTAGAGGAGTTAAATGGATGGGGAAAATGAAGAAATCAGAATCAGAATATAAATGGCTGTGACAAGCTCCACAAACTGAAACACTTGCTACCATTTGTGGAGGTCAAGCTCACTTCCCACAAGGAATTAAAAGAATGGTTCCTCAGCCTAATTTACAAGCAGGTAAGAAAACCTGGGTCCCGGGCAACTCCACTCGCCTTTAGCAATTATATTACTGAAGGAAAGTCAAAGTAAAGCATCATCATTTCAGCAAAGAGGCAAAGATCCAGTTTCACTAAGCTATAGCCTGACAGTTGAAGTGTAACTATTCTGTAACACAAGAGATCATAGAATATCCTGAGATGGAAGGCATCCACAAGTAACATCAAAATCCAACTCTTTGCCCTGCACAGGACAGTCCCAGGAAGCAAATTATGTATCTGAGAGTATTGTCCAAACGCTTCTTGAACTCTGGCAGATATTTCAATATTCTAACAATCTGTTGTTCAGGGGGAGATAGTGATAGTTGGGATACAACACGATTTCTGTGTCCTGTGTCTGGGTCTTCCATGACACCAAACACAAGGTATTACAGCTACACTACTGCCCTCATGGGATGGATCACGTAAACCTAAGCTAAACCTTATACCAATTTTTTATCAGTCTTGCACAAAAATGTTTTGGATTTACAACTAATGATACTCCAAACTAAGGCCTGTAAATGTCCATTTACATGTACATCCAACTAACAGGAAATGCAAACCATTAAAAAATGCAGACTTAGCATCAGTCTCAGCATTTTTTAAAATCTGCCCTACATTCAGTTGCAAAACTCCATCAGATGAAGAATTGAGAGTAAGAAGCTATAGTGCACTCAAAGCTACTATAGTAGAAAGTTATGAGATTTCCTCCTTCCTGTTAAGGATAAAGATCAAGTACACCATCTTCCTGTTGCTTTTCAGAGGCAATTTTGCATGAGTTCTAGTGTAAACTATGAGCCAATAGCCTCCTCTAGTATTCAGTCACCTGGATTTATTTTTGCATAAACATAAAAAGGCATCTCAGCATATCAGGCTCATATATCCTAAAGACGGTGTTAAAATGAAGTAAAGCCACAACAGTGTTCTGTAACCCTCCCAGCTAATTATTAAATAACTGTTTCTATAGATTCACTGAAAAATTACACCCCCCCCATCCTTAAAACCTTAAGTATATCTTCAGATACACTGCTTTAAATATACTGTCCATCTGTTCTGTGGAATTCACCCAAAGCTTTGTTGGCAACAGAGGTGACTGGGAACAGTGATGGGAGCTCTAATTGTCTCATGCATGCAGCATGAACTCCTGTGGCTGGCTCATTGAACAGTCCCCTGCAGCCTGATGTGTTTCACCTCGTGCATTCCTTCACCTGCCCTAGAATCCTGCTTAACAAATTGGCTCATCAGTTGGGATTGAAAAGCAGAGGAGAGGTTGCCTGCTCACAGCAGTTTCTCTAGAGGACACACAGTTCACCAAAAGATTTGCATTGTAATTCCTCCTCCAACATGTGACTAGACACAGGTGACATATTTTAATACAGCATTACAAAAAGGGACACATCTCCCAAATATGATCTAGTCCTATGAGAAAGGAAGATTTTACTTGAAATACTTCTAATTCATAGCAGTGTGATGTGGAAAGACAGTTGGGTGGGAAGAGACAGTTACCACATGAAAATAAAGGGATAATAAAGTAAACTATTAAACTTCATAGTATTAAATCTTACTTTAAAACCCAGTTTAAATCTACTTCTAGAGCAGGCCTTCATGCCTTCCCCCTGCCCAATGCTCCTTCCCCCAGCCGAAATGAAATACCAAGCCTTGCTACTGTAAACTGGTAAAACAAAAATAGAAATGAGGATTGTGATGAGAGAAAAAAGGAAAAGATTTGTAGCATTAAAGCCTTTTATGACTGAGGCAGCACAGATGTTACACATTTGCCCCAGCCCTTGTATCCTGTTTTGAAAACCAGCAAAAGATTTCTGATTCACCATTCACAAAGGGTATATTTTCATTGCCTGAGGCTTTCCACTGCTTGGGAGTGTGGTTCTTCCCTCACTTTTTGCCATCTCCAAAGGAATGGATCAGTGAATTGATCAGGGTTAAAACTCCTAACAAAACAGAAACAAGACTGTTTTTAACTTATTCCCTGATTCATTTCACTATGCTCCTCCACAGACGGCACAGCTGAGGGTGTGGTGTGAGGGGAAATGGACTTGTATGAGGAAGTTGGGAAGCAGGAAACCTTTCAGACAACGCTGTCATTAAAGCCCATGTTTCATGATACTGAGCTTGTCACAAGGCAGCTGCTAAGATCTGGAATCCTTCTCACTGCAAAACCATCACTATTTCTTTTGTGATGGGGTGCTGGAATAGGTGGCTGCTACACTCCTCTCACCACTAAGGGCACAGGTGACACACACATGCTCTTGTTGTGCTGCAAAGCCTGGAACTTCCCCTCTGAACAGTGATTGCAGGGTAGCACAGGTTTGCTTGAATACAAAGGAGTTAAGTGATCACCACAGTTACATTGTATAAAGAACACTTGATAAAAATTTTGTTTAAAAGCCAATCACAGTATCCCAATTATTAATTACTACTGGACCGACCATTGGAGTGCCTACTGACTGCGAAGACCATTACTTAACACACAGGACAACAAATTATGGCTCAAAACATTGCTTGGCTACACCAGCTAAAGGGTAAAAAGAAAACACTGCTGCTAATCTAAAGTAGAAAACACAGGCAATGTCAAGAGGAGATTGAGGAACCAGTAAAGTTTCAGAGACTTTTCCTTTAAATGTTCATTAAGTTAAGGCTTTATAAGAAAGGAGAGCAGAGACCCTCTGAGCTCATGCTCATGCTGAGCATCCTGCCTGCAGGTGCACTGAGGCTACCATTTCCTTGCCGTTCTGCATCTCAACCCTAAGGTAGGATGTAGCCTACCCGCATAAAAAATGCTAGTGTTTATTAATACACCATCACTTATAAGAATTTTGGTGTTATTTTTTACTAACCACTACGTTTTTTATATATTTCTTCACAGTATGATAGTACATTAAACATATTTTAACTTTATTAGGGCATTTCTGAGGCCTTCTTTTTCCTACCACTCCTCCCGATCCACTACTGGCTGCTTCTTTCACCGTGCCAGTGTATTTCTTAATGGAGAAGAGGAATAAAAAATTTTGGCGAGGTGGATTACAACCCAATAATTGTTGATTAGATCAAGCAGGACAAAGCCCAAGAGTGAAGGATAAAACAACATCAGCAATGCAGGGATTGCTACAGGAATTGGCCAATAATACCATTTCCCATACTGATTTGGCTAGTTTCTTTCCAGAAGGAATCTCACAGCCAGGCTGTTGTCCTTGCAGTCCTATAGAACCACATGACCAGACAAAAGCATTTTAAGCTGCTCAGCGAAGGTTTGACACGGAACTGGGACAAACTGGTTTCCCACTGCGCTCTTGATGTGCCTGCTCAGGATGTGTGTACAGAACATCCATCAGCAATGGTTTCTCCAGCTGTGCAAAAGCAGGGATTCAGTCAGGGAGGAACACACGGGCTTGTAACCATCCTATAAACAGCACAGTCTTAATCTGCACCAGGGGAAGTTTATGTTGGACCTTAGGAGGAATTTCCTCATAAGAAAGGGTGGTAAGATATTGAAATGGGCAGCCCAGGGAGGTGGTGGAGTCACCGTCCTGGAAGCATTTAAGGAAACGCTAGACGTGGCATTTGGTGCCATGGGCTACGGACACGGCAGCGTTGGGTCATAGCTTGGACTCGCTGATGCTCCCAAGTCTCTTCCAACTTGCATCGCTCTGTAATCAATCAGTAACCGCCAGTTACTGATCCCGGGTGATTATGGGGACATTTCGGAGGACAAGTGTAATTCCTGTGACAGGGGGGTGCTGAAGCACCGGGGCTGGCTCCGCGGTGCCTCTCCAGGCGAAGCAGGGTCCCGCTCTCCCCGCTCTCCCCTCTCCCCCTCACGCCCCCGCACCGCGCCGCTCCCAGCGCGGCCGCCATGCGCACGCGCGGCGCGGGGAAGCCTCGCGAGAGGCGGGCGGGAGGCGGCGGCGGCTGCGTGTGGCGGCGGTGCCGCCCCGGTGTCCCCTGTCCGGCCCCGGGCCATGGCCGCGCCGCCCGCCTCGCCCGGCCCCCGCGGCCGCTTCGAGCAGGAGCAGGACCGCGCCGTCCGCGCCCTGGTGCGCTGCGTGACCGGCGTGCCCGAGGAGGAGCTGGGCGGAGAGCGCTTCCAGGCGGCGCTCAATTTCGCCTGGTCCAACTTCAGGTCAGCGGGAGCACGGAGGGTCCCGGTGGCTGCCGCGGGGGTGTGGGACGGGGCCGCGTCCCGCCGTGCCCGCCGTGCGCCGGGGAAGCGCCGCGGGCCGTGTGCGAGGCTCTGCCACAGGGTCAGTGACTGCTGCTCCGCCACGTTCGAATCCTGGTGCTGTAGGGATTGTCTCCTGCTCAGTAAAAAGGTGCCTTTCAGCGCGTTCGTTTAGCCGCCCAAAACTGTTGGAGGGAGATACATGATGGTTATGGGTAAAGAGCAAGTGGGAAGGACTGCCAAATTGAGATAAACCTTCTGGCCAACAATGCTGTGCTGCTTATGTGAAAGGTTATCAGTCTGCAGGAAGAGAACGTGTTTGGTGTTATCTGGGCTTGTCAGAAACGTGGTCTTTATTAATTTGTAACACATCATATCTGTATGCCTTTAATTCTATTATACTGCCACCTAAAATGGCCTTACTCAAGTTTTACACGCAGTTTTCAGTTATCATAGTTATTGTTCCAGTGTATTCTGTCAGCCTGAGTTGGACTCGATGGTCCTTGTGGGTCCTTTCCAACTCAGGATATTCTGTGAAAGCTGTGAAACTCTCACATGATGTATTTCCATTTACCCCTGTTGTCACTAACTGCTGCCTCTTTGAAATCTTCTGCATAAGTTGATGCAGCTAATACCTAGTCCCTATAAAAAAAAAACAGTGCTACTTTGTATTTTCCATGCTGATCAATTGCATTTTAGGGGAGCAGTAGCATAACTGCATTGCATCTGTGAATCCTAACTACTCAAATAAAGGCTCAAATAAAATTACTTTAATATGCAAATCTCACTCTCAGTTTTCGTCACCCAGTTGGTTGTGCAGCTGTGTGCTCTTTTAGATTGGGGCATTGTTGGGGTTTTGTTTGGTTTTTTTACATGTCAGGAAAACAGAGGGGATGATGCAGAGTAAACAAGAAACTTTTGGCAGGGAGGGTTGGGAAGAGGAAGAGTTTTTTCATGCCAGGATTGTTGCCCAAGGAATGTGCATGGAATATCAGTCTGAGATTATCTACTATTACATTTGCAAATGGTGAGACCTTATTTTGTAGCAGAAACTCTCTTTAGTTTCAAGTTTGTGGAACTTGTGATTTGTATTGTTAGATTTGATTATATTTTTGTGCTGTAGTTCTTGGATCCATCTATTTATTTCCATGCAGCACTGTAGTCCTATTCATGATGTTCCCAACTTGCCTAAAAAAAATTAATTTTTTTGCATGCGTGTTAGTCATTGATTAAAGCTTTAAGTAACAGACTAAAGAATTTTCACTAATAACTTTCCTGCAGCTTAATTTTCCTTTTCAGTACAGATTCTTGGATTGCTTTTTTTATTGTCTTTACAGTGTGATGTTCTAAATCTTCCAGTTCTTATACTTATCCCCATTTTGAATTTATGATTTCCTGTGTAAGCTAATGTGCTATAATAAATTAGATAAGTTATATTTTCTTAAACCTAAATGCCCATTTAGATATAGGCCTATGCAGTCAGTGCTATATTTGATTGTGCTCTTATTCCTAATCCTTATACACAGCTGAATTCAGACTAATGTGTCTGTAGTTAACAAAGTTTTTGTTTTTTCTTTTCTTTAACATGGGCCTGTCTTCATTCTCCGGTGCTACTTACTAAAAATCCTTACTACCTGCCTTACAGTTTCACTTTATAGTTCATTACTTTGACACTGAGGTGATTTCATACTGTCTTTTGAATTTCAGTCTATTTAGCTTAACTGTTGCCAATGATTCAGACTCAGCAGTTGTCATTTCTGTCTGTGGTCATGAAAATTTTACCACTTTCTGTCACCTGTTGCTGAAAACATTAATTTGGTTTTGAGGGCCTGCATATAGAGTGTATTGACCTTGTGCTCAGTGTTGTCACATCTTATTCCCTGTTTTTTAATCTCTGTATCTGAAGAACCTATTCATAGCCTAATTTAGTCTCCGAAGTCTGTCTTACCTTTCACGAGTTCTTGTTTTGTCCCTACACATCACATATATGTACCTTTGTTGGTATATCTGTCTTTGTTTTTGATCAAGCTCTCTTTTCTCTTAGACACTCTCCCTTCTCCTTTATAAAAAGAGTCTTCTTTTGGGTTTAGAGGCCTTCCCATGTGGGCGTTTGTTTTGCCTGTGCCTGTGAAGCAGGTCCCAGATAATTTTGTGCATTTGACACCAGTGCCTTTGACAACACAGTTCTTGATCTCCTTGCTCTAGTTGACTTAACATACAGACAGCATACTTTAATTGCTTAGTTTCCTGGTACAGTAGTAATTTTCCATTCAGCTTAGGGTGCCGGTTAGATGTAACCTGCATTCAATTTTTCTGTCTTTCAGGCCAATTATATTTAATCCTTCTTGACCTAAGAGACACTGAGATTGAATTTTGTTGATGCTTAATGCTGTTGCTGAATTAAATGTGCATTATTAAACTGGTAATGTTGTCTTCATATATGTAAATCAGCTTTATTTTCTTCCTTCGTTAAGCTTCCTTTTCAACATATTCTAATGCAGATTTCTTACACAGATTTCATCGCTTTCTTGATGTGAACAGTCATAAAGTAAAGAGAACAATAGAAGGGTAAGTTTTATGTCTATATATTAATAATGCATTGGTTATATATGTATATTTTAAAAAACATTCTTGATACTATTTATGTTATTAGAATACATGAAAAATTGGTTATTCATTCTGACCTTGGAAAAGCTGCAAGCTGGAAAAGACTAACAGAAAAATTTCTGAACTTGCCACTCCCAAGTACTGAAGAAACAAAGGTATGTATGTTGCAATTTCCATATTCTTTTTTCCCCCCCCTCTTGCATTTATCCTGACAATGGGGACTTCAGTTGTAATATTGTGTTGGAAATTTCAGGTGACTTAATAGTGTGGGCTTTGGAGTTGCTGTTCAGGTCATGGATTTACAGAAATGAAAATGCATTTATTGTCTTCTCAGGGTTTCAGTACATGGAGTTTCATGACTTAAAGGACACGATCTCAGTGCAGAGCAGGTGTTGTAGGGTCAGCATTGTACAAATGTTGTAGGTGGAGACTGGGTGAATATAGATTCCTGTCTGTTCTAAAACAACAATGAACTGAGCATTTCTTATTCTTTGCCTATTTTTTTACCTTAAGTAGTCCATCTGGATGTTTTGGTTTTGGGGTTTCCAGTTGGAGTGCTCCCGTTCTGTAGCCTCCTTATTGAGACTATGGGTGTGTTTCACCATTGGTACAATTTTGATACGTATCAAATCAGTTTAGGATATGGACTGGATGAATATGGCAAAAGTTGTCTCACTTAGTTTCTTTCCAGTGTGGCAATGTAATAATGAATTGAATCTTCGAAAGTTCCTGCTGTTGGGAAATTTAAGCTTGTGATTTCAGAAGTGGTGCTCCATATAATGGTGTCCTTTAATAGAGCTGCATGTTCTGAGTTGCAGTCTGATTTTATGTCTCCTTGAGCTGGCATTTACCTTTCTTTACATATTCTAGGTTCCTTTTAATTTGTGGGGAAAACCCAGGAGCCCTTAATAGCTTACACATATCTTCAGTTACTATACTGTAGTCTCTAGTTTTTTGAAAATGCACCTTTAGTAGTGCTTGTTTTGAGACTTTGAATGAAATTAAAACCAACCAAACCAAACACCCAAGCAAGCGCTTAATACTTGAATGTTGCAAGTGTTCCAAGATTTTTTTTATTTCCTTTTCTTTTTAAGAATGCAACTGGGGTGTGTCTGGAAGTAGATTAATCCCATATTTGGGAAGTTAAATGGCATTTAGTTTTTAGCAGTGACACATAACTGGGAAGATTAAATATTTATCAGTTTCTATGACTGGTAAGTGAAACACCAGCTCACGCATGTGATTCTGTCAATGACCTACTGGTTTTCTTTGACAAACTCTGGTAAAATCAGTAATGTTCAGTAGGAACATGTTATAATCCTTGTATAGCTGGTGAGTATCATGCTGCTTTATCAGAAATTTGAATTATTTTTTCTAAAATACAAGTGGAACTCATTCCAAAACAGCTTTATAAGTATGTTTATGAATGTGTGAAAGTGTATAAGGATTTAGATAGTAGAATCTCCATGTGTCTAGGTGTGAAATGGTTGGCTGAAGATCTTTGTTAAGTTACAATGAAGCCAATGAAAAATCATTTTATAGTAAGAAATGGTTGTATATTGGTAAACAGATTTTAGGGAGTAGACAATAATACAAATCTCTGGACCAGTGCTGGCACAGTATTCTTACCTGATTGAAGGCCTCTGTTTCATGACTGCAAA
The DNA here is from genome assembly GCA_026261815.1 of Monarcha castaneiventris obscurior. Taxonomy (NCBI): domain Eukaryota; kingdom Metazoa; phylum Chordata; class Aves; order Passeriformes; family Monarchidae; genus Monarcha; species Monarcha castaneiventris. The sequence continues at coordinate 16,596,546 of JAMPIT010000566.1, forward strand.
ATTGGAATTAAAGATTCATCCTTAACTATTTGTGTAGATTTTCAGATGTGAGAAGATAATGTGAACGTGATATTAAAATGTAGTGATTTTAGCTAACTGTTTTAGCCTCTGTTTGAAATAACTTGCCATGTGAAAAGGGAACTCAAGACTTGGTTTCCTGCAGGCGCATTACCTGTGTCTTTCCAGTTCATCCACATTTATGTGGCTGTCCATTATCCTTGTCCAGAGGTGACTTCTTGCTTTCACAACACTTGCATCTTTTCCATATTCTCTGATTATCAGCTCAGTAAGAGGCAGCATATGCTGTGGCTGCTTTTGAAGGGTTTGTATATTGATTGGCTAATTAATAGGCAGAAGAAAATGGATAACATTCAATATCAGGTTGCAGATGTTATTTTTGTAATTCAGGACTGGGGAATGGGAACTAATGGGGAGCATTCCTGCAGATAATAGGCTGGCTTTGTTACTAAGCAAAATCTTTTAGACCACTTACAGACTTGCTTTCTTTCTAATGTGTTTTAAAGACGGATACACACTATTCCATACTGTCTCTTCTGTTGTGTTTGTCTGATTCTCCATCCAACACCACCTATGTGGAAAAACCAAGAGCCAAAGAAGTGGGTAAGTTTCCAAGATGTTTATATGGCTAATGAAAGATACAATCTGCAGTGCAATCTGATAAGAAGAACATTTTTCCTCTTCATTTTATTATCTCCTTCACATTGCTTTCTTGGTTGTTTTTATAATTTCTACATTTAAAATAGCTTGCAAGTCTTTCCTACCCCCGTTTATGTTGCATCACCTAATTAAGTTTTCCAGCCAACCTTGGGAACTCTCTTTGACTTGTACCGCTGTCACAAACAAACTTTCTCTACCTGTTCAGCAGTGCTTACATGCTCAAAGACAGTGGATTTCTATCCTGAATCTCTGTCTTGCACCTCAATATTAGATCTCTTGGAACAGTTTTGGTGATGTAAATTCCTATGTTTCCTACATAATCAAGGAAAGGGAGATATATTGGAAGGTTTCCAGAGGGAGATCCCAGCTGCCTGCTTTCTAAAGTAGGACTTTTTCACTCAGTGCCTGAAAATGAGGCTTGTGCTTAAGTTTGAGTGGATACCATCCCCCATTTGTTTACAGTGTTGTATCATAGACTGAAAGAAGAATATTTCAGACTAACCTAAAGAAAATCTTGCATCTTAAGATTCCTTTTTGAATGATCTCTGCACATTCCCTCGGCGGTGTTTTGAATGCACTTTCAGCCCATTCCAGGAATGTGAATATGAAGAGGTTATCTCAAACAACACTAATTACAGTTGAGTAAGCTTCACGTTTAAGGTATCATATGTTGTAAGTGTGATTGTTACTTTAAAAGTATCGCACATCACATCATGATGTGTGGTGTCTTTTTTGGAGAGTAAGACAGTTCTTGGTTTATGTTGTTTACAGTCTGGGATCCTTGTGCATATGTAAATTATACATTTAGAATGTTTCCATTGAGCTAAATGGGACTCAAGAGTCACAATAAGTGGTGTGTCTCATTCTTGCATGTTGTTTCAGGATTAAAGTGTAGGGTAGTGTATCATAATATGGATAAATGTGCAGATGGCACACTGTGTTGCATATTTTGAATGTATAAACAATAAAGTTGAGAATTAATAAGGGATATACATGGTTGATATGTCACAATTTATGTCATATTGAAAGTGCATAACCTTGTTAACTGAACAGTAGTGTAACCTTAAGTAGAAGGGAATGTCTTTTGTTTTAGCTATAGAGTATCAAGATAATTTTAACTTTGAAAGTGTTTTTAGTGGAAAAGAAAGTCAGAGTTATGTGATACTTAATATTTTTATATTTATACTTCTCTTAGAAAAGGAAGAAGAATTTGATTGGGGAAAGTATTTGATGGAAGGAGAAGAAATTTTCTTTGGCCCAGGCATAGATACACCAGTAAGTGATTTTTTAAGGTAAAACCCCCCAACTGTATAAACTATTTTGAAGTGTGTTCGAGACCTGATTGAGTTGTCCTAGTTTGTATGCTCTGCATGTTGATTCTTGCAGGATTCTCCAATGCTCTGCTTAATACCATGAAATAACATACAGCCTCAAGCAGAATAACAGTAATACAAATGTTTTTGTTTTTCACAATGTTTTGACTTAGTCTTGCAATTAAACTGTGTGCTTCTGCTGACCCATGCTTCCACCTAATCAGAACTTGCTGCCATTCTGTGATCTTTTCCAGATCTCTCATTTGCCTGGTTATTAATGTTGTGTATAACTTTAAATTATTCTCTCTTAGACAGTGATGTTAGTCCTAGTGTCCTGAATTTACTTTATAATGTAAGAAAGAAGAGAATAGTTAATGTTTGGCTTGAGTAGGAGCTGAATATGGATCTGTCTGCTATGTTGTACTGAAATGTCTTGGGGTTTGTTGCATTTCATAGGATTGGTCTGGAGAAAGTGAAGAGGATGAGGACACTCAGCCCTTGAGCAGGGAGGACTCGGGTATTCAAGTAGACAGGACACCTTTAGAAGACCAAGATCCAAATAAGAAGGCAGTACCTAATGCTTCCTGGAAAGGTTAGAATAAGCTGTAATTCTTCTGCAATACATACTAAAATTTAGCAAGGTAATGCAGCTTTTTTATAATTCTTTGGTGAGGTATTGTGTTACAGATCTGTAATTGTAGTATCAGATGCATGTTACTGTTTGTTACTGAGGGGGTTTTTTATTACAGTAAAGAAACAATATGGAAAGTTTGATCTGATTTCTGTTACTGCTAATGGAGAAGAATTCTGTTCATTCCTGTGGAAATGTACATGAATATTCCAATATAGAAATGAAAACTTACAGAGTAAATGCAGCATGTAGTTGTATGGATATAATGTAAATTTTTATTATTAAATACCAGAATGCTGAAACAAGATTTAATTTCCAACAGAAATAGTTGGCTTAGTTCTGGGTATGAAATGCTTCTGAAAAAAATAGGTTTATGTAGTGAAAACATTAGTGACTTTCTCTTGAATAGGTTCAGGGAGTATTAATGTAGCTGTATTCTTTTTCATAAAATATTGTAGAGTACAGTTTGCCTGGTACATGAAAACTGCGTAGTATATATGATATGAGTAGTAGTTATCTAACTGGGATTATGTAAAGTTCTCTTGACAATCGCATTTAATAAAAAAACATTTTAGGTAATGTACTAAATGTCTAGTAAAAAGGAATGTAGTGATAAAGTTGATGGCATTTGGCAGTTTATTTTTTAAGTCAGCTTGTTTTTATTTATAGCATTTGAGAATTGCCTGAGACAGAAGCACATTTTTTGAGAAAAAATTGGAAACCGTGTAAATCTCCAAGTTATAGAATCATAGTATACCCTGAGCTGGAAGGGACCCACAAGGACTATCAGAGTCCAGCTCCTGGTCCTTCACAGCACCATCCCCAAGAGTCACACCATGTGCCTGAGGGTCTTGTCCAAACGTTCCTTGAACTCCATCAGGCTGGTGCTGTGACCACTTCTCTGGGGAGCTGTTCTAGTGCCCAGCCACCCCCTGGGGGAAGAACCTTTTCCTGATATCCAAGCTAAACCTTCTCTGACACAGTTTCAGGCCATTCCCTGGGCCCTGTCACTGCTCACCAGAGAGAAGAGATCAGTGCCTGTCCCTGTGCTTTCTGTCAGTGAGGAAGCTGTAGACTGTGGTGAGGTGTCCCCTCAGTGTTCTCCTCTGCAGGCTGAACAGACCAAGTGACCTCAGCTGCTCCTCATACGGCTTCCCCTCTAGGGCCATCACCATCTTTGTAGCCCTCCTTTGGACACTCTCTAATAGCTTCACAAATTTTTTATATTGTGGCATCCAAAACTGCTCACAGTACCGAGGCTGAGGCCTCACGAATGCTGTGCAGAGCTTATTTTTTAGCACCTTTGCAACATTTGGGAAATGTGGCATTTCTGTGTAAATTAATTCAAATGGTATCAAATTCCCAGTGCAGTAAAGTGGAAATGGTTGTAAATGGTAATTCATTTGAAAAGATCTGTGATTTTGCAGCTGAGTGAACAGGCTTATTAATAACTTCTTCCTGTGTTTTATGAGCATTTCCTGCATAAATAAAAGCACCTTGCCAACTGTTGCATGTTTTCACAGTCGGTGAGCCTGATGCCCGCAGCTGGCTGGAGCAGCACGTAGTTCCTCAGTACTGGACAGGAAGAGCTCCTCGCTTTTCACATAGTTTGCACTTGCATTCCAACCTGGCTGCAGTCTGGTAAGAAAACAATATCACTTACATATTCCTTCCTGGCATACAATGCTAAATATTGACTTTTTTAAGCCTCTTCACTGCTGGAAGCATAAAGATGGTAAAATTATTACAATTCACTTAAAAACAGAATTAAAGGGGTACAAGTTAATAAGATGAATGAATGAGCTGCTTCTTCTATTAATAGATTCCTATCCTTTTATTTAATTTTTATTAAATTTCTCATGTCAGAGGGGTTTCATTTTTCAAAGAAGCAAATCTTACTGTTGGATTTTGTTTGGCTTCATCCTTATGAAGGTCTCTGAGGACCTACTATAGGTTGGTCGTAAGTGGTCCTGGAAGTGAGGAGTCCCCTAATGTTTAACTTTTTAAAATGTTTTTGGTGCCTCCTTTACAAAGTTAATCTTAAACATAAGTTTTGTGTGGGGAAGGAACGTAAAACAGTATATTGCCGTGATCTGCCATGGCCTTGGAAAGAAAATGAGAATTGAAAAGAAGTCTAATTTTTTCCTGTCCCAAATTTTGATGTATCAGTAGTGGAGGTCATTAGATTTGCCCTTGGTTTTCTTAATTTAATGAATTTCTTAATCAGGGAGTTATTTTAGTATAAGGTGGTTGTCTGGCTAGTTATGACACAATTTGCAATGAATATTAGAAAATGGGTAACATGAATAAAGCAATGCTGCTTCTGCTGCAGTGTTGTTAGGAGATGTATGTTTTACATATATGTAAGATATATAGCTTACTTAATTTGGACTTTATGATTTTGAGTGTGATTGCTTAACTTTTGCCACTGATGATATTTATGTGTAAAAATACTGAAAATGTAAATAATCATTCTGTACTTTGCTAAAATATGATAAGGTACTGGGGAAGGTTTACAAAGAATTGCGTAAGACAGGATCATAAGAGAAAGTTCTTAGGTGACTATGAAAGTTTCCACTTCTTAAGTAAACTTCTGAGCTAAAGAGTGAATTTTCTTACATGGGTTAGAAAAATCGGTATTTTATGTTTTAGCTTAATGTTTTTCCTCAGAAAGTAATGATAAGTTTTCACAGCCCTAAATGAAAAATAACTGAATAATTAACACCGCCCCAGCCCTGCCCCAGAAATAGTGGAAATGCAGGACTTCATGAATTTGCTACTTAATTTCTTGTCTTGCATAGTAAGACTAGATGATATTTGAATGTTTTTTACAGTATCTTGCTTAACAACATGAAAACAAACTGTGCTTTTGTTTATATACTTAAAATGTCCCCATGAGCATTGATTCTGCTCAGATGTGAGCAGAACAAAACTGAACCTAAAGGTTATTGCTTCATTCTTACTTTCAGGTGATTCAGTTGTTATTTCAGCCATTAAATTGTTTTCTTTTCCTTTTTTTCTAAGGGACCACCATTTGTACGCCAGTGATCCTTTGTATGTGCCAGAGGAGAGAACACTGGTCACGGAAACTCAGGTTATACGGGAAACCCTTTGGTAAGAGCAGCATCACAAAGCCTGCATTTTAACTTTCAGTATTTCTCTCAAGGAAATGAGAGATCTATCTTTGAAGATGTCCGAAGAAGGAATCATTACTGAGCTTTTAATTTACACTGTTTCTGACAATGAAGATGCTGCATATGTGTGTTAAACATTCACATTTGAGGCGCTGAAACAGGTTGCCCAGGGAAGTTATGGATGCCCCATCCCTGGCAGTGTTCAAGGCCAGGCTGGATGGAGCTCTGAGCAACCTGGTCTGGTGAGAGGGGGGTCACTTCATAGCCCGAAGGTTGGAACTAGATGATCTTTAAGGTCCCTTCCATTCTGTGATTCACGAAGAAGAAAATAGCTTACTACTTCTTTTTTGCATTGATTATTCAAGTCTAATTGTTAAAAAGGAACCATTTTGTTCTTATCTTGTCCCTATAAATTTTTAAAACAGTGTCCAGTATTAGAAAGTAGGCTGAGTCATCCTATAGCTGGAAATTACCTCCACTGGAAAGAAACTTTAGGAAATATTAACTTCATGCTGATCTTCAGTTGTTCCTGTTCTAGCAACAACTTACAGTACCAATAGCGTTGTACTTGATCTGTGGTCTCCTGTTACTCAAAGAAAGTAATCTTCTAGGCAAGGGAGAGCTAGTTCTTTTATTAATTATATATAATTATAAGTCCATTAAGGGAGAAAATTACTCTTTTTGTTTCTTTTCAAGGCTACTTTCAGGAGTGAAAAAGCTTTTTATATTTCAGCTGAATGATGGAAAAGTGACTGTGCGGAATGATATTATTGTAACTCATTTAACCCATGTAAGTTGTTTCTGAATCTCAGATGAATATACCTCATTAGAAGGATGTAATTTGTGGGAATAGGAAATTAAACTGCTTGTGGAAAAATCATATTTCTACAATTGTGCTTTGTCTAAATAAGAGCATCTGGCTTAATAAAACTGAATGGGCCATTGCTGTATCTGAGAATGTGATGAAGCAATAGCAATTGCAGAATTTTATAATATTTTAATTCATGAAAATAATATTGTAATTAAATTTGTAGGCTTTATGAAATACATTTTTTATTATATTATTTTAAAAGCTTGGTGTTCTTTTTTTAATTTTAGAATTGCCTGAGATCTGTATTGGAGCAGATAGCAGCATATGGTCAAGTTGTATTTAGACTACAGAAGTTTATTGATGAAGTGATGGGACACAGTCCAGAAAGTATAATGCATGGAACAGTTTCCACTCCAAAGAAGACTACTGAAGCCCCCTTCAGAACCTACCAAGCTTTTATGTGGGCTTTGTATAAATATTTCATTAGCTTTAAAGAAGAACTTACTGAAATTGAAAAATGCATCATCAACAAAGGTAACAGTGCAAGGAAAGTTCTACAAGAGGGGGACGCACAAGTAATTAACACTGACAAAATTTGCTCTTCTGTTGGATGTTATTTTATGCATCTGTTTTTTTTTTTTTTAATTCCCAGATAAAACAGTCACACTTTCAATAGTAATAGATAAGTTGTCTCCCCGACTGGCGCAGCTGAAGGTGCTTCACAAGGTTTTCAGCACAGGAGTAGCAGAAGTGCCACCTGACACTAGAAATGTTGTACGAGCGTCTCATTTGCTTAATACCCTCTACAAAGCTATTCTTGAGTATGACAGTGTTGGAGAGGCATCTGAGCAAACGGTAGGGAAAATAATGCTTTCTTTAGTAGAACAGCACACTAGAAGATTTAGTAACTAATGCATTACTGTTTTTCCACATGAATTCACTCAACCTGGACAAAAATGGATTTTTAAGAGGGTCAGGAGCTGTGTTTATTGAGGACCAAGCGGAAGGGCTGTGGAAAATCAGAGGCCAAAAAGCTGTTTTGAAAGAGGGAACTTTGGAATAGCTTTCCCTCTTACTTCTAAAACTGCATAATTCAGTTAATGCTGAAGTGTGGGGGTTTGGATTTTTACAGTAACTTGATTATACTATTGAAGATACAGTTGATGTCTTTATGTCTTTTTGTTTTACTGATTTCTATGTTACAAAACCACAGAGTGTTTTATGATTATCCCTTACTGTATCAGAGATGTTAGAGTGAAAAAGTGCTGTTTGGATCTGTGATGACAAGAGTAACAAGGAGAAGCATGAACAATACAGGCTTCCATTAAAAAAAAAAAGCTGTAATTTTTAAATTAACATTTTATCTTTAAAATCCTTAAGTGTAGTTTTGTATATGTTACAAACTGTAGTTGCACAATTAAGATATTAGACTTCCATCTATTGCTTTCAATGCTTGGTATAAAAACATTCGGCCAGTTTTTTTCTTTTTTCCTTTAATTTCAGGTATCCCTTTTGTTCTCCCTCTGGGTTGAAACTGTGAGGCCATACTTACAGACAGTGGATGAGTGGATAGTCCATGGTAATTTGTTTGATCCTGCAAAGGAATTTATTATTCAGAGGTAGGGACGCTTGATACTAGACTCACCTAAAGTAAACCTGTTGTAGAACCTAGGGTAAAGGGTAACAGTAAAAGTAGGTTTTCACATTTGTAATTTTGCTCAAGAAACAATTTCTTAGTCATACTTCCATAACTTGTCTCAAACTTCCCATTAGGGAAATTACATAGATACAGATCTCTACCACACTGTTCTAGAGTAGAAATCACTTATTTGGTTTTTTCCCCATCTATAGTAAATCATGATCAGACTGACTTTGAGTGTACTGACTTTTTTTAAAAGAATTAACCATTTTTCAAACCCAAGACATTTGCAAAAATTACAAAATTTACATTTAAATTTGTCTACTAATCTTTAGTTGTTATTACTCCAATGCTATTTAGAATTAAAATTCTCATTGCTTCTGACTTGTAGTGAAGTTAATATGGTATCTTGAATTACATGTGTATACCCTAAACATTATTTGAGCTGTTAAGTTTTGTTCTGCTGCTATGCTACATTTTGTTGGTCCCTTTTTTTGACAGCTTGGAGAGGAAAGTGAATATAGAAATTAAAGTTCTGGCTTGTAATTACAAATCCATTTTCCCCTGTCTGCCAAACTTAATTGAACCTCTGTTAACACCTGTTGAGGTGAGCATGAAGTAAGACAACAGCCCTAGTAATACTATTGTAATAAATCCTTAGTAGCAGAGATCCTTAGCATCCTTATTAAGTCCTCTTTTTGTGGTTCTGTAGTTGTGTTTTCAGTGTTACCAACAGGGCTGATCTGAACTTTAATTTATATTTATGCTTCATTTTAATTACCTAATTTTAATTACCTAATTTAGGTTTTTCCATCTGACTTCAAAGACCAAACTATGTATCTGATGTAAACAACAAAAAAATCCAAAGTGAACTACAAATTGAGTTTTAGCTACTCTAGAATTTTTCAGCTTTCCTAGTAGTAGTCACTTCAGTTTGGGGTTTTAAATAACTCTGCAAGTCAGTCACTCATCATTTTGACACTAAGGATCCATGCCACTGTGAATAGTTAACGTCCTGGACATATTTAATTATAATTGCTCTGTTTGACTTGCTGTTGGGGTTTATTTGGTTGTACAGTTGTTTTATCTCCTGTGAGCTGATTGTTTATCCTTTTCAGAGTGTCTAGATAGTTTGCAAATATGGATGAGCTAATTTTTTAGTTTTGAAAGTGCTTCATGACTGTTCTAAGAGAAAGGCAAAGCACAGAACAAAGAGGATACATATCCTCTAGTAATGAAGTTTCCTTTTGAAAAGGAAAATACTCAACAGCTTTTTATTTCTTTGCAGAAACAAAAATGTTCCCGTTAATCACAGAGATTTTTGGTATGCTACCTACACGTTATACAGTGTGTCAGAAAAAACAGAGAATGAAGAGAAGATGAGTGATAATGCCAGTGCCAGTTCTGGCAGTGATCAGGCCCCTTCAAGCAGACAGCACACAATGGTTTCTTTTCTGAAACCTGTGCTAAAGCAAATTATCATGGCTGGAAAATCCATGCAGCTGTTGAAGAATCTTCAATGCAAAGATGGTTCTCCACAGCAGGCTGCGTCAAGAGGTGAGATGTCAGTTTGTACACCATTGTGCCTTGGGCTATCTAACAGTATGGGTGTGTTTTTGGTAATGGGCTTCCCCTGGCTTTAGAACACTATAACACTGTTGAATGCCAGTATCATGGTTGGTAACTTCAGGTCTAATGGAAAACACTCTTCCAATGCAAACAAGTGAAAAGAGCAAAGTCAATAATGTTGAATGTTCCATGTTCTTTTTATTGCTTTAAATTTTTCCTAAACTTTTTTCATGTGCTTACAAAACCATTTCTTTTGTTATGAGACAAAACCAGCTTGTATGTTCTAATAGCAAAACTGGTGGTTTTTTATAAGTAATTGTTTCCCATTACTCAGTGGTTGAGTAATCTAAGATAGCATGCGGATTTTTTTTTTTTTAAAGCTTACTCTTAGGTAGATGAAAGATGTTTGGATATCTAGGATATTCATCTTGAGTGATTGTAAAACATGATACAACATTGTCACTGATGTTGGGTTTGGGGTTTTTGTTTGTTTGGGGTTTTTTTTAAGGAAACAATTTTTTTCATTTTGCTGCTTCTTCATGTTTCGAAGTAGAGATAGTTAAATTATTTTGGAGACTCACTTCAGTAAATGATGAAAGATTGTCAGGTGCTAAAAATGGACTGCCTTTGTATTTGAAGTAGAAAGTTCTTTAACAATCTCAGAAATGTTTCATAGTTCAGACACTCATTCTGCAATGCATTTGAACATATGTCTGACTTTAGGCATTGGGCTAGTCCTGTCATTTTAAATATGTATTTGAGGGTGTTTTGTTTTCTGAATAGTGATTGAAATGAAGTATTTTAAAAGTTAGCTGGTGAATATTGGACTGTGGAGTTCTCTTAGTTGAGACGATGCTTTCTCCAATGTGCCCCATTCAGATGCTGAACGGAAGAGTTTGTATACGCTGTTCTTGGAATCAGTGCAGTCTCGCCTGCGGCACGGGGAAGAATCTGTTCCAGACATTATTACAGAACAGCAGGCCACAAAGCAGAGCCTGATAAAGATGCAGTCCATAGCAGAAAGACACTTGGAACTGGATGATGTCCATGACCCACTGCTGGCTATTAATTTTGCCAGGTAAATGAATGATCTTCCTGCTGTCTTTTGAGAGCAATGTTCAGCCTGGTGACATTTGGTAGATCACATTTTCATTGCCGCTGCTGCTACTGAAAGCAAGCAAGTTCAGAATAAAGAGGAGCACCAACAATCAGTGACAGAAGCTAAATAGATGCTCCCTTTGTGCATGGTTAAAGAAAAACAAAAGCAGTGAAGAATTTGCTATTGCAATTGGTAGCATAGAGAATTGGAGTAGTCTTTATCATAACAGGCTTTTAGTAAGTAAGTGGTTTAATAGTCAATGCCATTGTAAAATTTGAACTTCTAAATGAGTTTGCTTGGTTTTTGTACACGAAGTCCTTGATTTGCATCAAGTGTGTTCTAGAAGAATGCAGCCTCAGTTTTGCTGTGCTTACATCATTTAACTATAAAAGTCTTCCAAAATTCATGTTAATTGCACAAAAATCCTTCATTTTTTGTAGTGAGGGGAGTCATGTAGAGTGTATAAATGTTTTGGAAATCAGCAGGAAAGACAAACTCTGAAAATCATATGATGTGATTACAAATAAGAAAATAGCTGTTTATGTTTTTACTAAAGACTAATTGTGTATTTAAATATTTTAATGTCACTCCTAGGAGGAGCTTGTTTTAAATCATAGATAGGACTTTACTGTTTCCTTTGTTCATTGGTACTATTCTATTTGTCAGAATTGCTACATAAATTCAATATCTGGCTCATTCAGTCTATCCAGGTAATAGTTGCTATGAGCCGGACTTCTTAGAGTGGTTTCAACCAGCAACTAGCTTTTTACAAAATATTACAATAATTTGATGCTTTCTGTGTAAAAACAATTAAACTTTGCAAACGTAGACCACAGATACTCTCTTCCCATCAAATAATATTATAGATAATGTGTAGGGGCCCCATAATTAAGATGCCTCAAACCAGTTCTCCATGTGGGGGGTGGTTTTGGGGTTTTTTTTGTTTGTTGTTTTGTGGTTGTTGGTTGAATTTTTACTTTGTTTCTTTAATTTTATTCTTCTTTCCTGGGAAGCTCATCTGAGTGCTGTATATGCACAATATAGTTCTAAAGGTTCCTATCAAAGTGTGTTTAGTAAGCTGTATAATATTGGAACTTGATGTTTTTCAGAAGTATGCCTTAAACAGTTATGTGATTATAGAATGCTCTCCTTTGTGATACTCTTGCATGTGGTGATAGACAAACAGTATGATAGATCACTTTACAGGCTAGATAAGTGCTCTACTTATGAATCAACTTTTGTTATCCCTGCACCATATATTTCAGAGCAGAGGACCCAAATTCGATTAAAATCTTTGAAGGTATGACATTGTTTTATACATTGTATTAAAAACTTCTTCCCTAAGTATCTTGTTTTATTTTGAAGATTGTATTTGGAACAGAGTGACTTTCATGAGAAGTTTACTGGTGGGGATGTCTGTGTGGATAGATCCTCAGAATCCGTGACCTGCCAGACTTTCGAACTCACACTGAGGTCTTGTCTTTATCCTCACATAGACAAGCAATACTTGGAATGCTGTGGTAATCTGATGCAAACTTTAAAGAAGGATTACAAGTAAGAAAGTAGATTTCTTTTTCCTTAACATTGTTTTTTATTACCAGTGGTATGTCATCATAAAAGAAGCAATTTTATGTTGTGTTTCTGGTCCAGTTTGGTACCCAGCAGTAAAGTCATTAAGGAGAAAAGGGGGCTCAAACATGATAGACTCTTGGGTGAAAACTTGGCCTAGCTTAAATCAACAGCAAATGTCATTTATCATCAGTGGATGTTTGGCGGGGAAATTATTTCTAACAGTATTTCTTAATAGTGTTGTAATTTTAAATTCATTTTAGGGAGAGGGACAGGATTTCTGAGCTATGCTGTTTTTGAGAATTACCTAGCCTGTAGGATAGCTGAATGCTGTGAGCACTTCAGTGAAGTTAGTGGGCTGTTAAAGCTTACAGGGAAAAATGCCTTGGTTAAACAAAGGATTCACTGTAGACTTTGCTATGTTTGTATTCAATACTGAGTTTTTGTTGTGAAGAGTTTTTAAGATTTTTGTTTCTGTAACAGTTGTGTTTTGCATTCACTTGTTTGATGAGACTGAGGAAATGTTATGTTTCTCCTGTTCAGGCTTGTAGAATATTTGCAGGCAATGAGAAATTTTTTCTTACTTGAAGCTGGAGATACCATGTATGACTTCTATACATCTATTTTTGACAAAATTAGAGAAAAGGAAACTTGGCAGAATGTTGCTTTCTTAAATGTTCACCTACAAGAAGCAGTTGGACAACGCTATCCAGAGGACAGTGCAAGGTACAATGCGAAACATGCTTTAGTTATATTTCTTTCACACTTAGATGTATTAATGTACTTAACTGGCGTAGCACAATATTCATTATTGTGTACTCATTAAAATAATGTGTTTTAATGAAGTTTTGAGCTGTTGTCATCTTTTCTACCCAAGTCCTCCAGATTAAATCAGAGAGTTAGTAGCTAGCAGTGAGAAATAGAGATTTGTGAAACTAACTGCTCATTTAATACAGATTCTCACCAATTACATCACTTCTTTCCTTGCATAGGTTGTCAATATCATTTGAAAGTGTTGACACAGCAAAGAAGAAACTCCCTGTCCACACCTTAGATGGTTTGACATTGAGCTACAAGGTAGTGAGTTTATATGGCTGCAATTCTTCTTCTAGAACAGATTTGAAATGTTGTGTTAAAGTGACTTATATTTTCTGTCTTGATTATCCTCTCCTCCTCTTAGGTTCCTTGGCCTGTGGATATAGTTATAAGCTTAGAATGCCAAAAAATTTACAATCAAGTTTTTCTGCTCTTACTGCAAATAAAGTGGGCCAAGTACAGTCTAGATGTTCTACGATTTGATGGTAAGATGCCTCTTCAATGAAAGATACTCTATAAACTCATTTTGTGGTCTAAGGATATAAAGTCTTCCGCTTTCTGCAGAAGACTAGTTAGAATTTTGATTCATTCTATGAAATAATAATCTCTGTTAGTGTTGCACATTACATGTGTAAAGCTGGGCATGTTTTTCATTTCTTTTCAGCCTCAGGGGCATCTCCATTCATGCATTCCCTTTATCTCTTTGATTCAAGTCTAGTTAGTTACATTGGAAGCTTCTTATTTCATTCTACAGACTTTGCTGTTGAAACAAAGTCTGTTTACCACACTCTAAGGTTTATGTATAGTCTTTTTATGAGTAATACCTTGCAGACAAGCTAAGAAAACAAGATGAAAAAACCACTATTTGAGATGGAAACAGTAAACTATTGGGGGATTATAGAAATAGATTTTTTAGTATTTCCTTCGCCAAGTTAATGTTCATACTCTCCCTGTGCCACATAAAGTGGATATAGACTTCATGTCTTAGAAAAATAAAATAGAAAGTTGGTGGGTTCATCTGTGTTTTGAACATCAGCTAAGTAATTATCTTTCTAAACGTATGTGGTTTTTTACTGTTTAAACGTTGTGGGTATGACTTTTTGCTTAAATCTTTTCCCAAAAAGGGCAACACTCTTGCATTTTTTTTTTTTAAGAACTAGTCTCTGCTGCAGAAAACTCACAGGTTAAGGAAGGATCTTCATTAGAACAAGGAATACTTCCTGTATTTGGACCACAAAAAGAAAGTATAAAACAACAGATACATCGCATGTTCCTCTTAAGAGTGAAACTTATGCATTTTGTCAACAGCCTGCACAACTACATCATGACTAGGGTTTGTCTTATTTCACAATTTCATTTATATTAGGAGCTTGTAACTGGAGATGCAGTATTAATTTTCTTTAAAAACGTAAAAAAAGCTCCAAAACAAAAAGCAAAATGTAAATATAATATATTTTCTGCTCGTCTCAGTTTCAACTTGGCCATTTTGAATCAGTAATTCTAAAAATGCTTCAGAAGTTCTACATGCATGTGATTGATCTTTGGATAATACTGATTCTTTTGCCTTTTGTTTCTCCCAGTGCTAGACGACTTAAGCACAGTAATGTAAAAAGAGGTTTTTGTAAACTGTTACTTAAGAGTGATTATGCTTTTAAAAGTATTACAACAGATATTTTAATTTAATGGATTCTTCTCGAAATTCTCTAGTGCACAGTGTATACCTGACTTCTCAAATACAAAGGCAATGCCTGTAGATGCATATCTGCTCTGTTATTGCCTTTTTTTGCTTTTAATAAAATCAGTGTATGCTCCAGTTCAGCCTCTCTGGTGATAGTCTCTGTGCCCTTGTGTAGTGGCAGTATATCTGTTTATGTGAGGAATGTTCCCCTGTAGTTATAAGAAGAGCTTGAAATTTTTGCTGTTGATGGTAATTTGGAGGCCAATCCTAAAATTTGAGAGGGAAGAGCAAATGAATCCTGCAATTTCAGGCTCTTGAAAAATACATTGGGAGAGGGTTATAATCACTTGTGTACAGCATTGAATTTAATAACTTTGTTCTTCTTTTTAAGATTCTTCACAGTACAGGCTTGGAGTTTCAGCATCAGGTAGAAGAAGCCAAAGATTTAGATCAACTGATAAAGATTCATTACAGATACCTATCTACAATTCATGATCGCTGCTTACTGAGAGAAAAGGTGGGTAAAAAATTAATAAATTTGATAGATTGAGTTATCAGGACAAGAAAGTAGTTTTGTACTAATTATGCTGTCTGTTTTGCAGCATACATACTAAGCAATATATAGGTAGTCTTGAGGAAGTGGTAGCTTTTCACACTGACATTCAGTTTCTCTTGCTGTTCTCAGCTCAGTTCTATCAAGGACAGAGGATAAAATTAAATTCTTTATGTTGGGTATTACATGACTCATTTGTTTCTAAAAGATGGGAGGTTTTGAACAAACTGAGCCTTGTTCATGTAAGGAAGATTGTACATAGTGGTATGGCAGGAAATGGAGGTACCTGGATAGCTTTGTAACCTTTTATCCCACATACTGTCTGCAAAGTCCACATCCAAGTGGTCAGCTGGGAAATGAATTGGAGAACAAACACAAACATCTTCAGTTCGGAAGAATCACATTGTGCTTGGGAGATTGTTAAGCATAATAATTTCCATTATTACACTGCAGTACAAAGGTCTCACATGCAATTTAATCTGACCTGTAAAAACAATGAATTTCTGACTTACTCCTTGTGTTTTAATTATTTTAGGTGAGCTTTGTGAAGGAAGCTATAATGAAAGTGTTAAATTTAGTACTGATGTTTGCAGACCGTTGGCAAGCTGGTTTGGGGGCTTGGAAGTAAGTACACATACCTAAAATTCTACATGGTTATAATTTTGCAGCTCTCAGTATGATTTTGTGCCCAGAACTGCACAGAACACTCCAGGTGAGGCTGCACCAATGCTGAATACAGTGGGACAGTCACCTCCTTCGTCCATCTGATGTCCATCCGTGTTTGATAGGACAGGATGGGGTTTGCTCCCTGCTCACTCCTGTTGAGTTCCTGTTGACCAGCACCCCCAGATCCCTTTTTGCAGCCATTCCTTTCCCCATTTATACTTTTGTTTGTGCAACCTGCTGCTTGAAGGATGAACGATAGTGGGCAAGTCTCCAAGGCTTTGTCAAACACTCAGAAGTTGATGTATGGTCCTGAAGCCAGCTGGTGTGGACTGGCTTAGTTCATATTTTTCAGGACTAATTTTCTTTGGCACAGATGCTACCTAAAACTTGGATCCACTCTCCTGTGACATTAGCAAGTTGCTATTTTTGGAGTGTTTTTCTCATTCAGAATGTCAGAAATAATTTGTGAATTCTGTTGATAAAGACTGAAACTCAGGGCATTGGTTGTATGCTCTTGCATGTGGCAGGAAAAAGTCATAGCTGATGTCATCTGTATCTTCTTGGGAGTGGGGAAAAAGGAAAGGACTCATTGTTGTGAGCTATGTCTTCTCCCTTGACTGGTGGGTGCTAGCTGACAGAGTCCAAAGTGGAATTCAAGAGATGAAAAAATGTGAAAGATATAAAGCAGTGTGGGTGTCCCTGTTTTACTGGCAGTGTAGGTCCCCAAGGACCTCTAAAGCAGTAAGGACCAGGAAAGGCTCTCTTGCATAAAAACCTCTGTAGGAATGATAGGCCTCAGTTGGAACCATGCAGCTCCTCCAAGTCACCGCAGAGATTTCTGAAATGATGAGGAAGTTATTAATGTCCCTTTGATGCTCACATGCTCCTGTCAAAATTGCCTTTGGTTTTTAGAAGTAGCATATGCTGGCATACCTGAACTATTACAAGTTCAAGACAGAATTCTATGTGAAGAGTACTTTTGTCATTTACTGTGAAATTTTGTCATATTTTGAAGATAACATAGGGGCTGGTCTGTTAAGCATTCCTCTGTTAAACTGTTTTGTAGGATGGAATCCATAGAGAAGATGGAATCTGATTTTAAAAACTGTCACATGTTTCTTGTAACTGTTCTCAACAAAGCTGTCTGTCGAGGCTCTTTCCCCCATTGTAAGTACATGAGACTTTTCACATACCTGCACTTACAAAAGTTTGCTAGGAATGTGTTTATGTTTTAATCTGTTCTAATGTTTGTTGGCACATTTTAAGTAATCTCATTTTGTGAGTTATTCACAAAGGGGTGTGAAGACTTACTTCTTAGTAAGTTAAAGTCACTATTTTTTTAGAGTATTTGTGCCAGGCTTTTCCATGACAGCTATCTTCGGTTTATCTGTTTACTTGATGAGGGGAAGCTGTGTAGCCAAGCAAGTGACAAGCAGTTTTCTAAATTAATGAAACTAAGTTCTGGGGGCATAGAAGAGCATTCTTTTTGTTGATACTGGGAATGACAGCTGTGCTACATCTTGAGCAGATAAGATGTTAGTATTATGGTGCTGCAGCTGCAACTGCACTGAGCTCTTGGCTCTGCCCATCTGTTGGCAGTTACTTCCTTGGTAGTAGAAAACAGCAGAGGATGACATGTCCATGCTTCTGCTTAAAACCTGGTATGAACTTAAATTGTTAATCAGTGCCAGTTTGAGTTAGGGGGGCAACTGCTCAGTGAGGTTGTGGAGCATCAGGGTTAGTTGGGATGCAGATGTGTGTTCTTACATGTTTCTACACCATCTGTAGATGTGCCTAGGGGACATAACTTAGTAGTGGGCTTGGCAGTCTTAGGTTAGTGGTTGGACTTGATTATTTTAAAGGTCTTTTCCAACCTAAGTAAGTCCGTGTCTAAAACAGGCAATATCTGACATCATTGCTGCTCACATTTACAAGAGCTTATCTGCAGAACCATCTGTGAGAATGGCTTGCTGCACATAAACCTCCACAACCTTTTCTTTTGTGTACAACAGTATTTCAAACAAAGGAGCTAATTTCTTTCCAGTTCTTAGGACATGAAATAATTAATGGGTAGCTGATAATGAATATGGTGAAATATTATCTAAGCTGTCAGAGCCTTATAAGATGTCTTACTGTCTGAAGTCCCAAACTATTACAATTTAAAAAGTAAAACAGTATCTTCTTTTTAAAAGGACAGACTTGAATATTGCAATAAATGTTTGCAGACTGCAGCAAATGTAAATATTAACTATGTTTTTATGGTTTGTTTCACAGTGGAATCTTTAGCTTTGTCACTGATGGCTGGCATGGAACAGAGTTAACACCTACATCCAATGAATTTAATGAAGAACTGATAGCAGGATTTATCTTGAAATTCATATGTTAAAGAACCGTAAGCATTTTGCACTCCAGTTTAAAATGTATATAGCTAAATTATGCTGGTGGTTTGGAGCTGTGTAAAATATTTTAAAATGTAAATAATGTACAGGTATTTAAGTGTGTTGGTTGTGGCAGTGTGTGTATATGCTTCAACATCAAAAAACATGTGTAGTATAAAATTCATTCCATGTAAACAATCTTACTTGAAAGTACATTAAATGTGTTTCATGCTGAAAAAAGGTGCTTTTTCCTTTAATTATGAGTAATTGATGATTTACTTTTTCCATTAATTTTTCAGTTGTGAATAAGTCACAGGGCAGTGTGGAGTGGTGTGACTCAAGTCTTGGTGTTTAGAAGGTTGGTTGAATTAATTTTCGGCTTTTTTTTTCCTTTGAATAAAATCTAAGAAGCATTCATCTTCTTTGCTTAGTGGTTCTTAAGAAATCTTTAACAAGACTGTTACAAGAAGCTGATGTAAAAAATACAAGATGAATTTATCAAAATGGATTATAGCAGAACATAAAATACCAGTATTTTTTATGTTAAATGTTCAAATGCTTACTAATTTTAGTGGTAACTCTAGTCAGTTCAAGTAGGATTAAAATGACTGTGTAATACATTAGTTTTAATGATTGGATTGTTGAGATGTTTCAGAGGTGGTCAGATATGACTAGACCTTTATCCTTCTTCTAAGGCTTTTGCAAGCAAACTTTTACATCTGATATCTGATCTCTTGTAAAGCAGTAGACTGTGATACAGAAGGGTACATTTCTGGGGAACTTGTTCTGCACAAGATGACTTGCCCTGTCTCCTCCCATTAAAGTTTCTCTGGAATTCTGGCATCAGTACACCTGCATTAAAAAAGATAAAATCAATCATAGCTATTTGCCTAATGATTTTTTTGAATAAATAAAAGATTTGATAATTAGAATTTCACTGTTGTGTGTGTGTCTGCTGAAATTCAGTCAGTTAAAGTTTGAGAGCTGTTTCTTTAAGGTAAATGAAGTATATAACTACCAGCTGAGACTGTGTGGCTCATTATAAAACTATATTTCCAGCTGTAAACTAATAATTACTTTATTTGAAAGTGAATATTTGTGTCTGTGTTTGAACAGGAGATCTCAAGGTTCTTCCAAGTTATAGCTATGAAATGTTTTGAGGAAAAGAAGTTAATTTTTTTTTTTTAAAGTGTATCACTGAGAAAGTTTCTGCTGCCCTGTAACGTGTTTTTTTTTGTTTGACTGAGTGGAGGTTTTGCTTTAGAGAACAGTATGTTTGTATTGTCCTTTGCTACCACATGACACACTTTTCCAAGTGGATGTTATTTGTGGCTGGTGGACACCTATTAACGAAAGTAATCTGCACTTCTAGTTCACCGTGTCTGGTTCTCATTTAAGATTCCAGATTATTTATTGCTAGCAGTGACAGTGTGTTGTTTAGTAACTGTTTCTTACTCAGAGTAAAATTTAATAGCATACTAAGAGTTTTAAAAGACATACTTGTACTTGGAAGTTCAGCACTTCTATGCACTGACTCATTACTTTTTGAGTATGTCTTGTACTCTGTGTTTTTGAACAAAAGTTTTGAATGCTTTATTTCTGCTTCCTATACAGTCATTACCTTCAGTGAAATTCCTGCTTTTCATAGCCTTACCTTAGATAATATGAGCTAGATATGGGAGGAAAAAAATCCTTCAATCCTTCATGTTGTTGAAACAATAATTCCTAGTAAATCCCTTTGCCGATTTTTACTTATTTTATGTGAAAGATCCAGTGCAAGTGACAGATTTAGCTGTTTCACCCAATTTCCTGCTTAGGAATTAACGTTGCATTCTGCAGAGAGACTTCTGTGCAGTTTGTAGATGAGTGATGCCTGCATGCCATTTATTCTGCCAGCTTCCAAGATTTGCTCATCTGTCATCACAAAAGCACAGTGGAAAGTCTGACTCTGGCAACATTTACTGATTCTAGTCACGGATGTCCTCCGTGTTTAACTTTTGTGTGTCAGTAGTACTTGGCTGACAAATTCCCTTCAGTGAGTCCATCTTACAGCATTCCTTTTTATTCAGAGCCACAGAAGAAAACCAAGCCCTGTGTTTTAGTGTGCATGCTCTGTGATGCCACCAGGACCTTTCCTTCAGTCCCCTGGCACTTGTTAAAATGGTTATTTACATGTTGGGAGAAAAAAATGGTTTTATGTGAGATTAGGGGTATTTTAGCTATTTGCTCAGATTTCCTTGTAATATTTTCTGTCTTCTTTACAGAGCAGTGTTGTTACTTGGATTCTTTCCTGAATCCATTCCTTCTGGACATTTTTTGACCTTGTTTTCAAATTCCTGTTTTTGTCAGCTATTTCTGAATTGATTTGAATCTTAACTTTTGGATAGTTTTCCTCTTTGTTAGAGGAGACACAGCATTTGAATCTGCTTTACTTGCACTTCTGGAATTTCAAATAAGCCATTTTGGAGATGTTAGGAAAGGTGTAATCTATTCCATGTCTGTGTAGATTTAAAGGACTTCTGTCATAGTCTATGGTTTTGTAAATTGTTCAGCTAAAGGAAATCATAAAATACCCAGCAAAACATGTAGAAACAGCAGTTTCTAAGCTTCTTAGGGGGTATATAAAATTCTTTGGAAAAGAACACACTCCATTATTGGATGCTGTTACAATTTCATTTCTACCTTTACTTGTTCTCATTAATTTCTGGATGCAGTCCTAGCAAAGTTGCCCTTATCTGACTTACTACTTTTCTTTCTTCTCCTTTGTTTTTTTTCCTGTGGGCTTCTGTTATCTCTAGGCCACATTTTAGCTCTGATTTAGTAAATTCTCCAGTGCTTTCTTTGCTGTTCAGTTTTAATAACCCCTAATTAACAACTAGGTCTTTGAGGACCTTTGCTTGTGTCAAACTCTGGATATAAAAAAAGTTAGCAACCAATTGTTGGTTGGATGGTTTCCATGGGAGCATGGATTAAAGATAGCAATACTAAATTACAGGCTGATTAAAAATATTTTTAAAGTCCCTCTGACATGCTTTTTAATCTTACTAAATAAAGATTTGGAAATCTTTCAGCTTTCCTCTTGTACTACTTTGCACCCTTAAAGAAAAACCTTTCCTCACTGATTGAATTGGTCTTTACTGGCTGTTGTAGTGTTTTGTTGCTGGGAAGGCTGCACAGGATCACAGGTCTGAGGGCCTAGAGAGCTAATGAAGTTACCAGTGATAGAGGGGCAGAGCTGGGGTGAGGAGTGAGGGGGCTGAACTGCCTAACATATATGCCCTAATTTCTGCACTGATACCATGCGTGAGCAAAATGAATGTAATTGTACTGGAATCAAGAAAGGATTTAAGGTGTGTTAATGTCTGTCAGGGAGTTGGGTGGGCTCTGGTGTGGCTTGGCAGCACAGAGTGCAGCAGGCTTGGAAAGCAGAATGGGGAGACATGGGCCCATTGTACACACATAAAGAGTTAAATCCCTATGAGTTAACAACAGAGCTTTGGTCTGGTGTTTCAGGGAGCTGGAAAGCAGAACTAGGGACTCCTGCTTGTGCAGATCCATTTCAGGTGCTGTCACTCAGCACTGGGAGGGAAATCGGAACCAGAGAGCTGCAGGTGTCACCATGTGCTAATTAGTATTTATGAATATGCAGCACACCTGCTGTTGTCAGCTGTGCTCTTGGCAGGACATGGGCAATTGGGGGTAGGTATCTGGCTTTTCCTGGAGTCAAAGGTAGGTATGAGTGACCAGAACATTGCATTTGTGTAAGGCCTTGTGAAACAGGACTGCTGATAGGAATTATGTGCTTAGGTAGCTGGTGTAGGCTTCTTGCTGTGGGGTCAGGTTCTCACTTTGCTCATTGAGACCTCTGTGATTCTGCTTTATGCTTGGTCTCTTCTGCTTCAGCTCTCCTGGGTGCTGTGCCCTCTGCACCGGTGCCTGTCTCCCAAGAGCTGAAACAATGGGTTACTGTGTGTAGTGTGGAAGCAGGTAATAGTTTTGTAGCCTTGCTGAGCTTTAAACCTTTTGCCATGTATGACACCAAGTCTGTGCTGACTTCTGGTGCGAAAAATCTTGTCCTGTTCTTTAGAATATGGAGAGGTGGCTGATATGTTGCCAGAGGTTGGATTTAATTTTCAAACTGATTTATACACAATTATCTATTTTCTTGTATGATGTCGTATTCTTGAGGTCATTGGGACCATTGCCTGTCATGATTTCGTAAATACTTTTCTGTGTCAGGTCATGACAGTTTCCTGTGTTACCTCCTTTCTGAGGATGAAAAATCTCTGAATTCAGCTGGTAAGAAAAATTAAATAAATAGTTAGATATGTTGTTAAGCTTAAACACCAAAATACCTGCAAAACTAGAGAGTAACATCACTATGTTACACATAGCAGATGCCCAGTGGCAGAACCACAAGATTCCTGTTGAAGTTCTCAGGCTGCTGTGGAATGAAACTCTTCTATGTAATCCTGTGGGCTCCTGGAAAAGATTCTTTCATTGCCTTTGGATAAATACTTAAAAGCCCAAAGAAGGAAAATAAAAAAGCAAAATTAGCTGGAATTCAGGAAGTAGACCAGCGGCTGTCCTGTATCATAGTGCCTTGAACAAAGGCTTTATCTAGTCTTCAGACAACTGCATTAAGCTTGTTACTACCATATTGTCTGATACTTGGGTGTTTTAGGTGCAGGGTGCATAAATTGCGAGGAGCATGATACGTTAGTGTTACAGATCTTCCTAAAGATTGTTGACTGGCATGAGTTAAAATCAGGTTAAAATAAATTCCACCCAAGACAGGATCTCAAGCTGCCCTAAGTCTAGCCTGATGAAAACCACACCTATCTTCCACTGGCTATGGTATCAGTGACTTGTTTGGGAATACGTAGATATATATGTATCTTTAGCGACACCTAGAAGGCCTGTGTTCAGTGGGGCAGGGATAACTGGGAAGGGCGAATACAGTAGTGGGAGAAGCAGGCCACAGAGACCTGCTGAACGTCTTGTAATCAGTACTGTCATTGCACTACTTTAGTTCCACTAAAGTGGAAAGAACAAGGAGTTGTGGGGGCATTACAGAATTAAATCAGACATCTGGAATGATGGTGGGCTCATTTAAATGATTCTGATAGGCATGCCACTTGTTACATGACACCATAGACATTCAGATGGTAAAATGTGATTCTCCTCTAATTCCTGTATCAAGTAATAGGAAAAGCAACACAAATCTTGAGTAGCTGTGTGCCATCATCTACTTTTTTGTATGATCTTATGGGTTGTTATAAACTGATGTATAGGAATGCTAATAAAAAGCAGATTGCCTCAGCAGTGAGGAAGCAGCTCCTTTGCCCACTCAGTTATTTAGATGGAGAGAGCGAGATTGGGGGCATCGGCCAGTCCTTAGGACTGTCTGTTGTTTCCTGGACAGGATGGTGCCGGTTGGCAGCGTCTTGCTTTCATGCAAAGCAGCTGCTCCTGGCACCAGCTGGCTTTCAGCAAGTCGGGGAGCCACAGTGGTGCTCTTGCTTGGGACAGACTGGCAGACTATGAAATATTGCCTGTCTGGCGGCAAGCTGCTGTGGATCAGATACCATGGGGAGAGTTCGACTTGTCTGTCCTTGCTGCTCTGTTGTGGCCCAGTAACAGATGTCCCATTGCTGAGGGAAGCCGAGTGAATTAAGACAAGGCTGTTCTGAATTTGCACTTGCTCAGGACAAGGAAACAGAAGAAATCCTGCTTTACAGAGGTGAGTAATTTACTTAATCAAGCTCATTGTCCCAAGCAGAGTTTGCAGAAAAGGGCATAGGATGGATTGCGCTGGAGGCAAATCAGGTGTCACTTCAGAAATGGAAGCATCCAGCTCTGGTTGTATGTTACACTTCTGCTTGAGGTAGCTTAAGAACTTAGGCTGATAAGGAGCTGTGATGGTTGAAATTAATTCATTTGGTATATGCACTCAGAATTCTCATGAATATATATAGACAGAGATGAATAGCAGCTATGTCCTAGAAAATTATTTGTTTCATAGAAAAGACTATATTACAGTACTAGGAAAAAAACATGGCTATGAATATGTGTCTGTGATATGGTGAAATGGTGATGATTACATTTTGCAATGATGCATAACTTCTCCAAAAGCTGTGGAAATTCTTGATGATATGGAAAGGGTGGAATAATTGGATTAGCTCATACTTGAAATAATGAAAACTGGGGGTCTAGCACCTTATCCCCATTCTTCATAGGCTTTCTTGTAGATGCTGTTATGAAAAGGTTATTTAAAGAAACTTGAGGCAGTGCAAACTTTTTGGGGAAATACCCAACAACCGATAGTGGAAGTAAAGCCCTAATAATTCTGTTGTCAGCACAAAAATCATTAATAGCACAGTGTCCCCTAAACAGCTGTTGAAAACAGAGACTTAAAAGTGCTTGCTATGGCAATAGTGTGAAGTTTGAGGATGATTAGAGAGGGTTTTCAAGAGTAAATAAAATGTTGGATGCAACAAAGCAGACAAATACAAGCAAATAGGCTTTGATGAAAAACTGGAAGTTCCCATGCTCTCATGTGACTAGTCCCTACACAGAGTAGTTTGTGGATTCTCTCCACAAGGAAATAGCAGCTGGAAAGAGCAATCTTGACAAACTTCAGTGAAAAAGAACTGGCAGTTTGATTTTGTGGTGCAGTGTCAAGTTCATTAGATGGAATCTTGAACAAATAAGAAGTAAAGCTGAACTTTATATGGGAGAACACTGCATGGAAAAAGTAAGTAAACTTTAAAATTAGAAAGAGCATATATTTGGTGTCGTTTACAGAAAAGTGAAAGTGGGAGGTTGTCAAACAGCCACCACCCTGTTTTTTATGGTTTTCATTTTAATGAAGTGTGGTTGTTTCGAATGCAAACACCACAGGCCTGAGCACCCTCTGCAGGATGTTTAAAGGGGTCTCCTACGCGATCCCCTTTGATTTTTTTAAGGTTAGGTTCTTCATCCTTATGGCTGGTGTCTTTCCCTCGCCATGCTGCTAAGATTGTGAAGTGGGAAACTCCGGCACTGAGCTGTTAGTGCCGACCCCCCGTGCCCTGGGGCGCTGGTTTCTGTGCGGTGGTGCCGGGGCGGGCACCGGGTGGCATTATTATGTCTGCTTTGCACGAGTGGGCGCGGCCGTCCTGGGCGTAGGTTTGTGTTCCGAGAGACAGAGCATTGTACCGTGTACAGGGCACAGAAAAAGTCTCTGATTAACAGCAAAGGGCCAGGCCGGGACGCGGCTCCATCGCCTGCGGAAGCTCCGGAGTACTCTTGGTTCCTCGGGAGGAGGAGCCGGGGCCGGAGCCTGCCGGGGGCGGGAAGGGGCGGCAGGTTTGGGATGAGGCTGGAGGAGGAGGAGGAGCTGGAGCGGCAGGAAGGGTGTTTCCCTGCGCAACTCCCGGCTGAAGTGACTCACACAGGAAACTCCCTGCCAGGCGCGGCCCAGGAGCGGAGCCGCCGGGCCGACGCGACCCTCGGCGGCCGGGCCGAGCGGAGGCCCCGGGCGGGCGGACAGACAGACGGGCTCCTGCCGCCGCCGGGCAGCGCCGTTCCCGGGAGCCGGCGGAGAGCGGGTGAGCAGCGCTTCCCGGGACCCGCCCGGCTGCCTTCGCCCCCTCCCCTGGGTCTGGGCGCTTCATCGGTGGGGCCGGGCGGCTCCGCGCCCCCGCCGCGCCTCTCTGGCTCGTACCCGCGAGCCCCGGGCGCTTATTCGGGATCTGTTCATTCCCCCGCTCAGCGCCTGGTGCTCCCCGGAGCCGGGCGGTGCTCCCCGGAGCCGGGCGGTGCTCCCCGGAGCCGGGCGGTGCTCCCCGGAGCCGGGCGGTGCTCCCCGGAGCCGGGCGGTGCTCCCCGGAGCCGGGCGGTGCTCCCCGGAGCCGGGAGGTCCCGCTGCTCGGGCGGTGCCCCGGGGCGCGGCGGGCAGGGTCGTGCGGAGGCTTGGCCGTGCCCTCAGGCGGGTCAGGGGCCCTCAGCGTGGTTACCTGTAAGCCACTTCTGGTTCTTATTTCTAGGTGTAAGGTTTAGCTTGGTCTTTCTCATGCGTGGCCCGTGTGTGTGCAGCACTCGGGTGGTCACAGTTCTGCCTCCTAGGCGGTCCTGGAGCGGGCTAGATGGGGGAAAAATAGAAGTAAAAGGCTCTGTGCAGGCTCATCCCCCTCTTTAGAGGAAGGAGGTGATCTATAGTGTCTGTCTAAGGACGTGGAATAACTTCCTCATGAGGCACTTGGGAATTATCCAGTTAAAATAACTATGCTGTAATGACAGCAGCACTATAAGCTTGAAAATCCCCAGATCGTTGGTCTGCTACCTCATCCCTCCCCTCTAATGAGCAAAGGTGAAGACAGACACGCACTTCATCTTTCTGAGTATTCCTGTAGTTCATCATCATCTCTGCTAATCGTTTTTGCCTTTCAGTAGGCTCTCATTGCCTTGATTTTTATTCCTGAGCTGTTTGATGGCAGGCTGGAGTAACATTTAGACATGTAAATGGTTGTTTGTGCCAGGAAGGCTGTTGGGAGGAAGTTGTCTTTGTGGGATGTAGCCAGTCTGCCTGAAGTGCTGGCTGGAGAGCATGTATTGGAGGAGGAGGAAAGCTAGCTGGAGGAATTTCTTCTTAATTAGAAGGTCATACCAGGCTTTTCTGTAAACTGTGGGAAATGGAAAGCTTAGACTAATGAGCGACTCCAGTCCTTATTACATTCCAGTTACTTACTTGGCATAACTTTATTATAATAAGCTTACCAAACATATACATATGCAGTGTTGTTGGGTAGTGTTTTTTTCAAAATTGAATTTCTAATAATACTGTAATGCAACACTGCAATCTCTGAATTATGTTTGTATTAATTGTACTTAAGCTGTTTTATGCTCAGAGAACATCTGAGCTATGTGATAGAAAAAACATTGCTGCTCCTTACTTAAGTTCTGATTCTTGACTTCATTTAAGTCCCACTTTTACCTTTAAAAAACTTTTTTTACTTTTGTAAACACAAAGCTTCTCCTGTTCTAATGTAAAAGGCTCTTTAAGCTTTCCCAGGCAACTGGTCTGTGAAGTTTGGCTGGTGTAGGCAGCCAGTTGTCTCTGTAGCTGCCAGGAGGGAGGAGGAGGAATTTGGAAGAAGTCTGTACAGCATTGGGAGGGCTTAACCCCAGTATCATCAAAGCTTGCTTGGCTTGCTTTCTAAAAAGTGTACATCAGTCTTTGTAGCAGCATAGAATTGTTTCTCTTCTTTTTTTTTCTTTGCACTTTTTTTTTTTTTTTTTTTGATAGGGACTGTGTACTTGATGAAATATCTCTAATGTCCTTTGGTTGTCACAGCTAATTTAATTATTCTGAGAATAAACCTCTCAGAGTCTTAGAAAAACACTGAAGTACTCCCACCCCCAACATCCCTGTTTGAAGGTGGGAAAGACTTTGTTTTGTTTGCAGGTCTTGGTTTGTCAGTTTCTTTTGAGGGTCCTGATGTGGAGAGTGGAGTGGTGTTTGAAATATGTTCAGCTCAGCTAATTTAAAATTTCTGCCTTAATAGATATCACAGCATTTAATCTTAAATGCAGCCAAATTATCTAAGCTGTTAAAAAACCCCCTCTATGTTATAAGAAAGGGAACGTTCCACAAACAATGCCGGCTTTTCAGTTTTTAACTTCTGAATGCGTGACTTATAAAAAAAGTTCATAGTCCTTTAGTGATGTACCTGTAATATTCAAAGCATTCATTAACAAAATTCTTGTTTCTTCAGTTTCCCTTAGATGGAAATTGTCCCTTGGGCTTAAACCAACAGATTCTCTTGGTCCATTATGCTGAATTTATAGTGTATTTAAGTAATTATCAGATATCTGTTCCAGCTTTGTGTTCCATGTTAGGTGTTTGTCTGATATACCCCTTAAATTTTGGTTAGTGCTTTGTTTATTCGTTCTGGGAGAGAATTGTCTTGGAAGGTGTTATGTTCCCAAGGGTAGGTTTTAAAATCTTGTTGTAACTCTCTTGTCAGAATCCTCTGATTTTTATTTTTAAATTTGTTTCTCAAAGATTTCCAAGATACTCAGGTTGAGGTGGAAAATTCAGAGTGGTTGGAACTGAGCTGCAAGGTTGGAATCAAAAAGATGGAACAAAAAATCCCCACAAAGCTCTTTTTTTGTGGAAACAGTTGGATTCATCCCCTGGCCTGAAAGCTGCTAGAATTGCTTAGAGTGCCGTACAAGAGAAAATTAATTTTAATATAATTTCCATGCCTATTTATGTGCATATCAAGTGCGTTTCATCTTACAGTTTTCATTTACATAGTTTTTGCCCTGTGTTCTCCAAGTGGCTCCTTTGCTGTACCAACAAGCAAAGTAAACTTGAATGCTGGGCAGCGCCTTTTACCCTGGTGAGTCGGAAGTCAGCCGTGCGATTGCCTTCACTGCTCTCCAAACAGTGACTGTGTGAGCTGCTGAATTTCCACTGTTTATACATTTTTAAATAACTGCAGCTTCTATGGCAAGCCCCAACTTCACGAGCAATTGTGCTTGAACCAAGTTAAGTGCTTGTTTACCTAGGGATGCTGCAGGAGCTTGGCACAGCCCAGGCGCGAATGGCCGGTGAAGTGGTTCTAGGTGGATCCATCCATGCGCTTGGGAATGTGTTGCATTCAAACAGTCCCGAGCTTCCCTGCGAACGTGTTCTCGGGGATGAAGGCAAAGAGGGAGTAGTAAATGTAACAGATTTGTAAATATTTGATCTGTAGAACATATACCATGTTACAAGTGGCCTCTGGCAGACCTTACTCTTGAATGGCATCCTGGTTCTTTTTGGCTACATTGTTATTTGAATATACAAATAAAAGCCACGTGTCCTTGTCCTGGCTTTTATGCGGAGCTGGGACAGTAACATGAAAGAAGGACATTTCAACATTGTGAATGACTGTGTATGACTGTATACCTACAAAAACTCGCTGAGAGCTTGGTAATGGTGCTGTATATTTTCAGCTACATATGTCAGTTCTTTACTGCACATCTGCCCTTAGAAGCTGACGTTAGTAGGGCTCGGGGGCACACTTTGCTGTGTAATACCGATAACAGAGTGCATATTGATTTGCTTTGTTAAAGCGTAATTCCATTAATCCACATCACTGCCTTTCTGGTGGTAAAATTAATGTATGATGCATTGATGAGACTTGCTGCAAGAAGACAGAGGTTGCAAAATAGCAGTTAATCTTTCTATCTCTTGGCACCAAAAACATTTTAAGATGTTTTGGGTAGCTCCTTATCTCTTGTAAACACACTGGCAAAAATCCTGAAGCGTTTTTTCTTCGTAAGACTTAAAAGATTTTCTCTGTATCAGTATGTACTGTTTACTGTCTACCTCTATTATGTCTGTAAGTATATGTGCACTCACAAATGTGTGTATTTGTGAAGAAAATCCTGTATTCACACAGTTCAGTGTTTTGGGGGAGAAGTGGCTATCTTGGACTTACACTGTAAAAAGTAGAGTTGTGGTAAAGGTTGGTACAGCCCAGATAACCATCAGGCATTTGCCTTCTCAGAAGAAACCCCCTTTCCCTCAGGCAGACCATCAGCAGACAGCAAGTGAATTTATAGTTGTGGGAGAGGTGATTTAAGGTTGTGGGCAGCTGAATCGAGCACAGATCTGGCTCGGGGTATTGGAGAGGGAGCTCATGTCCCCAAACCTTCCCAGCTGGGAGCTGGTGGTGGTCCCTGCTCCTGAGTCCCTGTGACCTGCTGCTGTATCCCTTCCCCACGTTTTCTGTAGCTGTTTCATTCTGCCTGTGTCCTGCTGCTGTATCCCTTCCCCACATTTTCTGTAGCTGTTTCATTCTGCCAGACCTCTGCTCCTGCTGGCAGGGACCCCAGCAGGGCATCAGTCTGATGGCCTGGTGAGCTCAGGGAGGATTCTCCGGGTGGAAATCCCTTCATTGCTAAATGAGCTGCCTGCTGGTCACGGCCTGTGTAGGACTACAGCTGTGGTGTGCTGTAGATTTGCAGCCCTCCTAGACATGTGTGAGGTCCCTGTTAGCCTCTTCTCAATGACTACAGAGAAGTAAAAGTGAGCATGGTAGTTCTTTAACTGGGTGGCTGTTTCTGTGTGTGTGTTGCCAAGACAGGTGCTCTGGCATAAGCAGAGCTTGAAGTGAGTGTCCTCCACAAGAGGGGAGGTTCTACCTGTTATCTTTACTAAAGCTTTTCTTATTTTAACTGATCAGGTAACAGGTGTGGAATTGACACTTCTGTTCTTGCTTTCATCAGAGGTAAATGCCAGGGCAGCAGGCTGTGGTGCCCTCCTTTTCCTGGTTTGTGAGTGCTCCAAGTTTACAAAGTGGTTATTTGTGGGGTGAACTTGTATGATTTCTGTTTGCTTGAAGCAGATACTGGGAGATTTTCTCAGTTTAACAGTCTGTCTTTCAGCAAGCCTTTCACATGGCTGGTTTTTGCAGGCCTGCTTTCCAGCAGTGTTGGTCAGGAGGTTATACAGTGACAAACTTTTTAAAGCCAATAATTGCTCATTTGGAGGTAAAAAATGCCATTCCCCTTCCCCTCCCTCCATGAAAGGCATCTTAAGAATTCAGGCAGTGTACAGACTTATGCTTACTAGATGACACTCTGCAAATGATTAACAGGGTTGAGTCTCAGTAATGTTCTTATGAATTACTGTATTCTAAAGTAAAAGAAAGAAAATGAAATGGTGCTTTTGGTTTTAGAAACAAATAGATTTAAAAACCAGTACTCTGGTTTTATGTTAGGACATGAGTCTCAAGAGTTGACATGCTAAGTAGTGATTGCAGCTGTGCAAATGACACAAGGTGCCTTGGAGATGCTTGCTTTATGCACTGCACCTATACAAGAGATTTGTTTCCAGGGTTTAGATAAAAATATGTTAATGCTGTACTCCACTTTAAAATACTTTAATTCTGATAGGGACATGGACACTTTGTTGTCAGGAAATAAAAATGGTGTTGACCTGAAGCTGTTTATAGCCTTCTTGCAGTGTAGCTCTAATTATTTTAAGTTGGTTCAGTGATAAAAAATCAATAAGGAGAGTTCATTGAATTATACATTCTGAGTGTGAAGTTCAGGCAAACTGTCATGACACATGGCTCAAGATAGATGTGAGTGCTTGTCAGGTGATATCTGAAGTAAAGCTTTAGATGAATTTTCACTGAATCTGCTTATTTTCTTGCATAAAGTATTACAGATGATGAACTCTTTCAGAGAAAAAAGAGAGCTTAAGAAACTAACATTTCTTTCTGTTTTCTCCTCTACCCTGTCCCGTAGTATTTCCTTAGTTTTTTTTAATAGAACTATTAAACCATGACTTACTTCTTGTCTGATTCATCCTGTCTTGCAGAAATGCACATAGCGGTAGAATTTTTTTAACAGCTTCTGAAGGCTGTTGGTTTGGTTTTTATTTTCTTTTTAAATACTGTAATTTTGCAAAATTGTACATTACTATTGTACTGATTTAGATATTGAATAAAAAGCTAGTTGTAAGCAGGGATAATATAAATTTGCCTAAAATGTCTTCCAACTTACTTTTCAGATGAAGCTGTGTAATTTTTTTAACTGGAAGTGGAGAGTGTTGTCTTGTTGATTTAGCAAGTGCTTACAGGTATAGAGAAGAAGTGGGAATAACAGCAGGCAGGCTCTGTTTCAGAGTAATTTTTATGACTCTGAAGCCTTTGTTCAATTTTTTAACTGAACGTAAGGCAACACTGAAGCCAGATCTTCAGCTGCGGGCTTGCATTGAAAAAACACACTAGATATAATTGATGCCTGTGGTGTCATTGGGGGACATATGCTGCAAGATGGAGCTGGATGCAAAATGCAGAGGCACTGTGGAAGGGAGACCTGGAGGGCTGCCCCCAGCAGTGGTGTGGTGAGTGTGTCCTTCCCACAGGCAGGCGTCTTGCCAAGCAGACTCCCCTGGGAAGCTGTAAGACTGACCCTGGAGCAACCATCTCTGTAACTGGGCTAAGGAAGAGAGTGCTGTCCTCCCCTCCCCTGAGAAAACAATGTTGTTTTTCTTTATTTCTCTCCCGTGTTGTGAAATGAAAGCACAGAACTCACATGCTTTATCAGGAACTGTAGTGATAGGACAAGGAGTAACGGGTTCAAACTAAGAGAGACAAAATTTAGCTAAAAGATATGGAAGAAATTCTTGACTGTGAGGGTGGTGAGGCGCTGGAACAGGCTGCCCAGAGAAGCTGTGGGGACCCCATCCCTGGAAGTGTTCAAGAGCAGGTTGGATGGGGCTTTGAGCAACCTCCCTTAGTGGAAAGTGTTTCTGCCCATGGCAGGGGGTTTGGAACTGGGTGGTTTTTAAGGCCCCTTTCAACCAAAGCCATTCCATGATTCTAAATAAAGTTTGTCTAAGGCTGGGGGGTTGTGTTGTTGCTTAGATGGAAATCTGAAGACTCCAGACTCTTGTCTGTCTCTCCATCTTTGTGGCTCATCTCTTTTACTGGTAATGTGACAGTCCTCCATTCACTGGGGTGCTCAGCCCCCCATCCCCAGCTCCTTTCAGCCCATGCACACAGCTGTGCCCTTTTTGGTTAAAGTACCAGCACTCTTTTTACACCAGACACAAAGGGCAGCCAAGGAAATCCATGCTGAGCATGTGTGAGCAATCTGTGATGGAAGAGTTCATCCTGAGCTATGCCAGGCTAATTCCATGTGAACTTGCTTCCCTTTCTGCTTTTTGGGGTGGTTATTGCTCTCGCCACTTCCTTTCTCATTCTTTGCAGAATGTTCACAGTGGGAGGGTTAGCTTTGCTAAGAAGTGAGAGAACTTTTCACAGCTGCTGAACATGCTGTAGGTGCTGTGCTTCAGTGCTTAACTTCTGTGCTGAACTTCAGTCTCATCCAGAGCACTGCTGTGCAGCATTGCTTCCTACCAGCCCTGCAGCAACAGGATCAGGAACAGAAGTGCAGAAGAAATGCTCGTTGAGATCAGCTGCAGGAGAGAGCAGCATCAGTAGAATGTGAAAATGGCAGCAAACCGAGGAGATTTAAAATGGGTGTGGAGGAGTGAACTGGGTAAGAGGAAAATAACACGAAAAAGAAGGAGGGAGTTGGTCAAGAAGGTGAAATGGTGCAACTCAAAGGCGTAATACTAGAGAGTATTAATAGGGTAAGGCAAGTAAGTGTAGCAAGGCAGATCTCAGCACTCCTAACCTAGAGTGAAACAATGCTTAAATCTCTAATTTCATTGCAGTTTGAAGAGAGGCCAAATATTGCAGAAGGGGGTTCATTCTGTACATCAGTTAGTCCACTCAGAACTAACTAAATTCTGTGAGAATTAATTAGTAAATCAGTACAAACCCTCTCAGCCATCTAGCCCTACCAACAGCTGATTTTTTTTATTTTGCATTTGTGGCATATCTTGGACTTCAGACTTGAGTTCACAGATAAAGCAAACCAAGCAAAATACCTCTCTGAATTCTTGTAGGGCAAGTGCCAGTGTAGAGGGAGTTGCATGTTGCAGGATGAAATAGAGACAGGCCCTCCCTCCTTTTTCATCTAAGTGGGATACTTTTGGAGCAAATTTTAGAGGCTTAGGCTTCTCCCATGCCATTGAATGGATTCTCAAATAAAATAAGTGGAATAAACAGAATTAATTTTTCATTTTTGGAGTGTGTGCATTCTCTGCTTGAGCTTCCTGCAGAGGGATAGCATTTCACCCTGTATTTTAACATCAGGAAGTTGTATCTCTCTTCCAAATCTTCAAGATGTGGGATGATGCTACAGGTGCCTAGTACTGGCCAGGCTGCCCTTCAAAATACCGGGTTGTTACTTGCTGCATCATCGTCAACTGCAGATGCTGCTGCTGTAGAATGAGTATGTGCTTGTCCACATGCTCCTGCTGGCTCCTAACATGGCAGGAAAAGATAAACTCACTCTTGTGGTGCCTTGCTGACAAAGATACAGTGACTCCAGCCTAGTGCTATGGTACAGGAGTGCTCGAGTTCACTATGTTCTCTAGTTGTGGGAGGGTTTTCTTACTGATGCTGTGAAAAGGAGTAGCTAGTAGACATACACGTGGTGGCAGGCATCGGGAAAGGCAATTCTGGACTGCCGTGACTCACCAGTCTCCTGATCTACGCTTCATCCAAAGAGCCTGAGACTCCTCCATTCATAACCTGCTGTGATGATAGTAGAGTGTCAGACCTTCCTTTTATTGGAAAGTGCGTGAATTCATCCGGGATATTGAAAGGGAAGTTACTTGACAAGCATAACCGATTGTCCTCTGAGCCCCGGTGGTCAATGTGCCAGCAAGCCATTTCAGCTGCATGACAGCATCCTTAGCAGTGGTGTCCTTCTGACCTTGATTATCCTGTGGGAGGAACGGTACTGACTCA
Organism: Monarcha castaneiventris obscurior; assembly: GCA_026261815.1. Lineage (NCBI taxonomy): Eukaryota > Metazoa > Chordata > Aves > Passeriformes > Monarchidae > Monarcha > Monarcha castaneiventris. The sequence continues at coordinate 16,631,453 of JAMPIT010000566.1, forward strand.
CTCAACTGTGGCTTTTAGGTTGCATTAATGGTGCTGCTGTTGCTTACTGCTGCTGTCCAGAATTCAGTTTTCCAGGTGCTAAGACCAGTGTATCACTGAGCGCTTGAACCGTGTTTGCAAAGTAGCACAGGCATTGCTTGTGTAGAGATGGAAGGGATGGGGATTGCTTGTTGGGATGTTTCCCTGCAGGGGACAGAAGCTGGACAGGTAGCAGTGTGGATTGCATGAAAAATTCACATGTGACTGAACACAAAGGGCTTTTAATTTAGGAAGCCGAGATTTTCTAAAAAAATAATAAAATTTCCATGCTATTAGCCTCATGTTTTCCCTCAGTCTGTGCCTGCTTTTGGACGCCTGCTTTCCTCCCTGCATCCATCCAACAAGGGCAAGGCAAAGCAGTTAATGTGAGCCACATCACCCTGTAGGAGTCTAATACTAAATTAATTGTTTCCATTATATGGCTATTCTTCTGGGACTCGCTATGATGTTTGGATTGGATAATTCAGTGCTGGAATTTTCTTCTCTTTTTCACATATTTAGCCTTTTTTAAAATTCCAATTGCAGATGTATTTTTGAAAGCTTAACAGTATGTCAAATCTGTTGCACAAAGGACTGTCAGCTGCTGTTTGCTTTCTTCTGTCTTTTACTTTAATCAGGCAGGCCAGTAAATGATGTGAAAAGCATTTTTCTTTGCTCCTTCAGCTTATGCAAATCTGTTGCTTAGGAACGAAAGGGAGCTCCAGTCCCAAAAGGAACATCTTAGGCTGATCCGCTTGGCAGAAAGGCAGATTGTGCTGTCCAGAGCACAGAAAAAGAGCATTCAAACAGAGAAGATCCATCGTGTTGCTGTTCTCTGAAGTGCTTTAGCTATCAGGGTGTTAAAGTGAATTGATAGGTAAGCAGCTAAACAGCTGAGGTGTTTGAAATTTAATTAAAATAGAACTAAAAGGGAGTTTTTGAGAGAGATCTTGGAGGTTTGAAATAAAAATGAATATTTTAGTAATTGCTCTGCTGTTCTTGGAAGAGAGAATCCCTTCCTTTTGTTCTCTTCTCATTACAAGGGCCCTTTGTGATTGGAATCTCATGGTTTAACTTGAGTAGGAACATCACACAGAATAGCGAATCAAATTTTCTTAAAAGAAAAATGATTTAATTGATTTTCTGCAATCCAGTGACGTAGAAGAATGACACAATGGGACAGAAGAAACCTGAAAATGGTGTGTTGCTATAGGGATAAAACTTAACTTCTGCTGCTGTGCCAACAAATTCTATTCTTGTGGGAATGTTGTCATTAGTTGCCATGGAGTTTACTGAGGTTGGTCCTGAAGACCCCAATTCAGCAGGCCAGTCAATCATCTCTTTAAATATACTTTCATTTGAATTTCTTTCCTTCATTGCGTGGACTGTGGAATATATTTGCTTCTTCTTTTCTTTTTTTTGTAAATAATATGCTTCTCTTCTCTGTCTTTAACTGCAGTACATAAAATTTTCCCTGATTTTCATCATAGAATTCTGTGCTTTTAAGTAGGGTAAGCTTTGATTTATTTATTTATGCAAAATACATTTTAAGATTATTTATTAATATTTATATTAATATTAATATAGAATTATTTATTTTAGGCAAAACCACTCATGTGGATACATATTTCAATTAATGGCTTGTATGGCAATTTTAATCTTCAGTATCCATGATACTATATTTTAATTTAAGATTCAAAGGTTCTGCTTTTGCAGTCTTGGGAAAGAAGAGAGGCAGTGTCAAAGGAAGTTGCTGTTTAAAATACAGACATGCTTCCTCTTTGTCTTATTTTGAGCCTGGGAACATGTACAAGCACTTGGAGATCAAATGCATCTATTTAAAAACAAAATGTGTCCAGTGGACTGCAAAAAGGCATGGGGCATCCCTTCCCAACATCATTTTTCAGTCAAATGAAACACTATTTTCATCTGCAAAGTCAGAAAATATTCAAAAATTTCTGCAGTCCAGCAGTTTTTTGTTTATCATTGGAACTCCACCTTAATTAACTCACTTTTTGGCATGATCCCTCTCCATATTTTTAATATGAAATAATTTTTTTCCTCTTAAAATTCCAGTGTTGGAGAGCTTTTTGGGTTACGTAGAGAATGCTCTTACCAAAACCAATTCCCTGGATGTCCCAAACCACCTCTGCTTTCTTGGGCTGCATTCTTGAGCTAGTATTTGCTGTTGGACACTTCTGGTTTCTAGAGCTTACACTCTAGTCCTGGGTGCAGCTGGAGGTGGGGTGTGCTGAGCACATCTGCTTGTGCCACTCGTGCACTTGCACTCACAGGTCTGTGAATGTTCTCTGGTAACTGCTCCTGCCTGGGGAAAGAGAGAGAAGCTGTGCTCTCGGGCGGGTCAGGCTTTGCTGATCCCAGCTCAGAGCGTGGTGCGAGGCCCCAGCCGCCAGCTGCAGCTCAGAACTGCTGATCCAACCCTTTGTGACCAGGGGCCCCAAACTCCCCTCTCGAGGGCTGGGAACTTGCCCTGCAGTTATGACGACCGTAGGATATGTTTTTCCTGGACTGTTTCAGGCTGTTTGTAGTGTAGCTGTCTGCATTTTGAATGGATGCATGCTACATTTACATACATAAACTCAGTCTTCTGTGAGCTTGTAGTTAAATGAAGTTAAAAGACATGGAGAATTTATTTTTTTTGCCCCGGAGAGGTGTATTTAAAATACTGGTATAGTGTGTAGCATGGTATCAAGAATGGTGAAGTAAGGCCAATGCTGATATTTTTCTGACTCTTCTCACCCTGAGACTTAGCAGTGACTCAAATCTTTGCCCATTCATCTCTTCCCATGTGTCTGGCCAAGTGCTGCTGAAGGTGCTGGGGTGTGTGTTTTGGGGCAGGGAGAGAGAGGGTCTGTCAAAAGAGACAGTAGCAGTAGTTGGGCTGCTCCAAAGAGTACAGGACTTCAGGAGAGGTTTGCTCTGCTGTCACTGCCATGGGGATGTTCGTTCAGGAGCAGATGGGACATGCCACAGTTTACAGCACCTTTTTTCAGAGTCAGTCCGAAAAGTGGGATGAATGATTCAAGGCAAGTTATTTCATCCAACACTTTTTCATCTACCCCTCTTAGCTTGCTGCAGAACTTCATGGCAGGGCAGCATGAAGAGCCAGCTGAACAGAGACTTGCTTTGCTCTCAGACTGTTGGAGACATTCAGGTAGCTCAGCTGAAGACTTTACATCGCTGTCTCTTTTATGCTTTTATTTTTATTGGAGGTTAGTGATAGAAGGAAATCATTGTCCCTGAACAGCCGAGCTGTTGCCTGAATGAGATGAACCATGTTAGCCCTGGGTGGTGAGGCTGGTTGCTGCATATCAATGTGCAATACTGGTGTTGGGAGGAGGTATAATCCACAGCACTGGCTGCTCACTCAGATCTTTCCCCTGCTGTGATATCAGCAAACCCCTTCTTTCATTTGCCATGAAAGTTTAATTTTTCAGGGCAAAAGATGAGCAAGTGGTAGCAATAGACACTGTTGTGTCCACTGACTGATATTTCCAGTGTGCAGCAATATACCAGAAGATGTACCGTAAGGAGCTGACAGCAAAAAACCACCTGGAAATCTGTTTCCAGATTGTTACCTGCTGTAATCCACCATGGTTCAAGAGGGAAGCCTGCTGTCTTACTGCTCTTGTGGTTGTGTGAGGATAAATCCTTAGAGATTTCAAAGTGAGGGTGCTTAGATGTCCTCAGGGGTGTCAAACCTTTGAGTGAGTGATGCAAAGGAACAAAGTGCCTGTCAGGTGTGGTATTTAGATTTGAATTATTCTTGTTTATTTCAGGGAAGCTTAACATTGTTAGTCTCACTTCTATGAAGTAAAGGAAGAATTGTCATAAAGTAAATGCCTCTGCTTGCTGTGTCTAAATCTTCTGAAGAAAGGTTGACTTCCACTGTAGCTTTATATTGTCTACCTTTATTTTTATAACTAAAGGACTGAATTTTACTGTTTATCAGTTTTCTGTGGGAATGTTCTCTTGACTATCTTAGTACAGGTGATAATGACAATTTGCAAGTAATTTAAATGGCATATGTACTTGTGTTCTCCAAGGACTTTCCATTCTTTCTCTGTGTATTTTCAAGATACTCAACATACCTTTTGGGTTTTTTTAAATGTTTTGTGGTAACATGGTACCAACCTCATCATCTGCCTATCTTGTCTAACACAGCCATAATGTTGCATCTGATAACTTGTGGTGAAGAGCTTTATTTTTCACCAGTAAGTAGATCTCATCAAACCCAGTTATTTGAGGTACAACTTTTATGCTGGGAATCAATGCCTTTTTGAAACTCAGCTGGATAGATTTGTAAGACTATTAGAGGACATTTCTGGGAAGTCTTGGCCAGAGGCTAAAGAGGAACTGTATGGTAATTTCTGGACTTAAAAGAAGATCTCAATAAGGGTACAGTTACCTAAGTTCATTTGCTTTACCCATATTTAGTTTTTTTATGACTTGGTTGCTAGCTACAAGTTATATCTGTTGGATTGTGTGCACTGCTGCTGAACGTGTATAAGAACTACCTTGTATCATCAAACGTTTTTCCTGTTTTAGCTATTTATAGGCTGAGTCCTGCTTAACTCTGCCACTGAAAAAAAAGCTTAAAAACTTGGTGTTATAGCTACTTAACTCTCTAGAATTTGGGGTTTTTTTTTTTACCTGTAAGTTTGAGAACAGAATAGTTTCAGCAATCCTTTCTCTCACAGTGATTCTGAAATTGATGCTCTCTTCTCTATTCCCTGCTTCCTCAGTCCTTACCTTTTGTGGTTCTTATTATTTCTTCTGGTCAGTTTTCTACTTTTTTTGTCCAGAGCACTTTTCCCCATGATATGCTGCTGTTCATATTTTCTTCCAAATAATCTGCACCTTCAGGAGGCCCAAAAGAGCATGGCTGAGACATGCATGCTGGCTATTTTCTGATATGCTTGGAATTAAAAATATAGATCTTCTGCAAAGACTTAGACATTTTTCTGTAAGGATGGAGATGTGGAAGTGGTACCTCTACTGGAACTGACAATCATCTCCTGTAAATACCAAAACAGTGTTAGCAGGGCATTGCTTACCACACAGTTGAGTGGCTGAGAACAGTGGTACAGAATTATGACATTTAAAAAAGATTGCCAACTCTTTTTTTTGGTGAATATTTTCAATAATAATCCAGTTCTGAAGTGAAATCAAAATGTAAACAATGCTAGAGGAGCTTCCTGTTTTTGACTTGGTTTTTGACATGGACAAAATGTGAGAGAGGCAGCTCAGTGAACTTCTCCACAGCACAAGCTCTTTTGAGCAGGTCAGGCCCACGTGGTGCTGATCTCCTTCACAACTGAAGAAAAAGAAGGTTATCCTAGTTTAAGCTAGTCTGTGGCCTTGCACTAACCTACTAAAAAAACCCCAAACCCTGGATCTGATATCTATGATCCTTGGTACTGTAAGGCTGAACTTTGTTTAGAGACAGGGATTTTCTTGCTTTAAAATCTGGAAAAAGGAACTGAGAATCAGCACAGGCGTTGCTCTCCCCTGCTTAGAAAGCTGTGTGTGCTCATCAAACACCAAAATTTAGCAAAACAGCTTGCTAGTATATGTGATTCTTTCTCCTCAAGGAGAATGTCAGATAATGAATGTAGAATGTTTACTGATTGTCTTGTGTACAACCAGGAAAACATGTTATTGGAGTGCATTTTTACTTTAGTGCTTTAATGATGGGTCATAATCCAAAGATACCAGAAAGAAAAAGATTATTTCAGAAGTAGTGCTTACATGTCTTCTACCTGAGAAAGTCTGTCCTGGAAAATCTCATGTGGGTACAGAACTGAAAACACAGCATTGTAGGAATTTAGTAAGAAAGAAATTCTCAGTTTGGGTAACTGTCGTAGTATAACTATAATGATGAATATGACTACAGCATTTTAGTCTGTTCTCATTTATGTAAACTCCTAATCAAACTTTTTTTTCAAGTAGGTCTTTGACGTTTCTTATGTTCTCTACCATAAAGAAATCTGTTAAAACATTAGCTCTTCTACCCAGTGATTTCATCTGTTAAAAACTCATGACTCTTAAGGAGGCAAAGCTATCCAATTTTGTGTCTTGGGAAATTTAGCTTTTCTTAAATTAATTTTTCTGAGCTTAGGGGGAAAAATTCTGGTTTTGCCAGCCCTTCATCACTGTGCATGAGAAATAACTGTTGTCTTTTGGAGCTTGTTTTATCAACAAATATAAAGCAGGGGAAAAAAACCCTGAACCAGCTCCAGCTGTCCTCCTGCTGTTGCTGTTGTCAAACCTCCTCTGCTCACTTCTGAGGGGGCAGAGGAGAAATGTGAATCATGCCCTCGCAATGTTTGCAAGTGTGTCGAAGCTGGGCAGGAAGGAGCTGCTTCCTCTTTCATGTCTTGCTAGATACTGGAGTGCAAAGGCTGGAGAGCAGGGACATTGAACTTGGCCAACGAAACACCAGGCCTGTGGATACCTTTGGCAAAATTGCAAAGCGGAGCTGTTAGCGAGCAGCCTCAAACAAGAACACATTTACAGCTGTCTGTGCCCAATGGCTTTTGTTTTTCTGCTTTGAAAAACGCTGATGTTTGGGAAATCATGCTGAAGGACTTAAAAAAATGTTCCTTCCCTTATTTCTTTTCACAACCCAGAGGGCAGCAGGAAGCTTTTGTTTCTTATTTGTGCCTCTGGCCTGTTAGTGAGGGTTTCCCAGACTTGTGCTGTTAAATAGATGGCAGTGTAAGTCAGCTAGAATTTTGGGTTCTATTTTAAAATTGTTTTCTAAGTATTAAAAAAAAAAAATCCACATATAATCTAGTGTCTCATAGTCTGAACATAGAAAACTGATGCTGGAGGATTATTCCTGTGCAGCTGTAAATGTTGAGGCCAAAAGCATGCAGGTGTGCTTTCAGAATTGGGATGTATGGGCCACATCTTTAGAATATTCACTTGTAGTGCTGAGGAAGTACAAGTCAGGAGCCTGACTTTTGCAAATGCCTGGCTCTGTTCTACATCAGGGGCCCAAGTCATTGGTGGACCATGTTTTAGGAGGAGAAGGAAGATATGTGGACTGGGGAGAGTGTACTGATACTTTCCTTGCACGCAGTGACACCTTCCCTTTACAGAGATGGTTGCAGTAGTTTTTGGTGTAGAATGGCTGGCCATTTTTCACTGTGGGTTTTGGAACATTTCTTGTAGTGGCTTCTTGGAGCCAATGCTTTGTGGCCATTTGCCTGGCCGGTGGGGGAGAGGGCTATGGGCCCATTGATCCCACACTGGCACATCCCAGAGCAGCTGCACAGCTGGGAATTTCTACTTGGACAGGGAGGCTAAGAGGAAGAAAAGTTTCAAGTTGGAAGGAGCCGCTCAGTTAAACTGTTTTCTTTTTTAACTAAATCTTGATTTATTGATACTCAGACTCACGTATAAATTACCCATAGACAGACTCATCTGTAGGTGTCCTGACTTTTTGGCAGCTCAGTTTCCTTTAGAGTAGAACTGTTCAGTCTGATCTCCTCACAGGACTTTTGCCCAGCCATGGAATTTTTTTGGGCATGTGTTTATTTATCCAAGGGAGGACACCATGTTCTTTGCTAGTCTCTAATTTGAGAAGAATTGTGGTTCTTGTGTTGGAGCTTGATTCTGGGTGTAGGCAGGTGTTGGGCAAGCATCCTGGTGCAGGTTTGCCAGCCAGCACTCCTGTCAGTCCAGTCCTTCATCCCTTTTTTGGCAAGGATCACTGATTGTGCAATATGAGCATTTGTTTATTTATTTATTTTAACAAAAACTGACATGCTCAGGCTGGGAGCAAGGTTTGGGCAGGCTTTCAAGAAGAAACAAATCTCTGAATCTTCCTGTTAATTGTTGCTTATAAAGTTGTTGGCAAGCTCTCTCCATATGTGGTACATTAGCTTTGCAGCAATGGCTTGGTTCACAGGGCTGGTCTCTGGAGATAGATAGGTAATCACTCCTGATCGCTGTCTCTTCTTGGGTTTGGGTTTTGGTTCTGTTTTTTGGTCATCTGAGCCCTTCCTTGGAGGTAAAGCTGCTGTTTCTGTGGGTCTTTCCCCAGGAATCTGTAATTAGTCAAGAGAAAGTGAGGAGGTGTTTCTGCCAGGCCAGTAAAAGTGCAGTGAGTGCTGGCATCACCAGCCTGTAGCAGCTGTCTTGCAGCGAGTTTTTGTCAAAGCTGCACTGGGATCTGTTTGTACCCTCTTGGTATGTGAGGATAGCACAGGTCCATGGGGGTGACACATGCCAAGCAGGGTCCTGCACCTCTGGGATGTGGGTGCTCAGTGTTCCTTCCCTCCTGGTTAGAGATGAGGGCAGTGCTCAGCTGCTCCTTGCACCATAGGTGTATGGTTTTTCTCTGGTGAATGGGGGAAAATAACTTGCAAAAAAATGAGACGTCTTGATTAGAGATAGTACCTTAAAAATCAGTATTTTTTTTCTCTACACTGAGGAAAATAAGTAGATCATTATACAAAAGCGGGTGACTGAGTTGTTCCATCTCACGTTTTCTTCCTAAATTTTCACAACATTACAGGACGGGTGAGGTTGGAAGGGACTATGGTGGCTCATCTGGTCCAACCTCCCTGCTGAAGCAAGAGTCATCCTGGAGCATATGGAACAGGATTTCATCCAGACAGTTCTTGAAGTGTTCCAGTGAAGGAGACTCTATAATTTCTCTGGGCAGCCTGTTCCAGTGCTTGGTCACTGGCCACAGATTGTTCAGATTTCCTCCCATTGCTGTTCTTGGTTCAAAACCCCATGCAGTGGCAACAGTCAAAGGTTTATGGAGATTGCCATGGCCCTGAGGGGTCTGTCATTGACTACCCAAAGCAGGTCTGGACGTCCTAGGACATGAAACACTGGAGACTGCTGCACCTTTTGACAGACTGATCTCCTGAAGATGATGTGGTTGTAGTGTAGTGTGGTGTATTTCTGGTGTCCAGCAGTGGGGGAAGAGAGACATTCCTCAGATCCTAAAAGTAAGGACAAGGGTGTTAAGTCTCAAAAGTTTTATATAAACTTGTATTCGAAAATCAACTGAGTTTCTGTTTGACTGTTTCCTTTCCATTTTGGTTGAAGGGAAACTTCCCATTTCCCACAATATAAATAGCTCCCTGCTCTTCATGTTACTCATTTGTTTACTGTGTATCTAGTAAGACACTATCTGTGTGTCTGTATGTGTATATATCTACATATCCATATGTATGTATGCGTTTTCTAACTAGGTGCAAAATGACTGCTCAAGTAACTCTGGAGGATGCCTTGTCCAATGTGGATCTCTTGGAGGAATTGCCATTGCCGGATCAGCAACCATGTATTGAGCCCCCACCATCATCTCTTCTTTACCAGGTATTTTCTCATTATAGGAAAAAGATTTTCCATTTTCCATTGCTGCTAATGAAGAGGACGTGTTGCCCAAAACTAAAGTGCTTATATTGGCAAGATATATAAAAATTCTTTTCAAAGAATCATAGAATGGTTTGGGTTGGAAGGGACTTTAAAGATCATGTAGTCCAACCCTGTTGCCATGGACAGAGACACCTTCCATGAGACCAGATTGCTCAAAGCCCCATCCAACCTGGCCTTGAAGACTTCCAGGGATGAGTCAGCCACAACTTCTTTGAGCAACCTGTTTCAGTGTCTCACCACCCTCACAGTCAATAATTTCTTGCTAATATCTAATCTGAACCTACTGTTAGTTTGAATCCATTCCCATTTGTCCTGTCACTACATGCCATTGTACAAAGTTCCTTTCCAGCTCTCTTGCAGAGAGCCTTTTTAGATACTGAGTGTTGCCATGAGGTCTTCCAGAGTCTTCTCTTCTCTGGGCTGAAAAATGCCAGGTTCTCAGTTTTCCTTCATAGGAGAGATGCTGTTACCGAAGACTTAATTCCATGTTTTCCTTTCTCTGCAGCCAAACTTCAACACTAATTTTGAAGACAGAAATGCATTTGTCACTGGTATTGCAAGATACATTGAGCAAGCTACAGTCCATTCTAGCATGGTAAGTAGATGTTCTGATATCCACTTTTGTCTTACATACAATGAAAGGAGAGGAATATGTCTTCTTGCAGTTCATTATAAGAATTACAGTCACAGAAAACAGGTTACCTACAATGCTTCCAGGAGGAGGTAAAATGAAAAAGTGTGTGGCTCTTCTTCTTTTCAAACACACTTCTTAAAATTTTTTTAAATTGCCTTTCCTCTTGAGCAACTAATGTTGTTCAAAGATTCCCTGCTTTCATGGCATTCTTGGAAAATTAAGGATAATGTATCTTACAATTCTAGAGGCCTGTTCACAAATGGTGAAATGGGCAGATAAAGCACCTGGTTACATGCTACTTAAAGTTATGTATGTTTACATCAATCTACTTTTAAAATTATATGGTTTCTCCTTAACCTATTTTGATTCTGTAGATATTGTCGTACCTCTCCTTTGCCATGTAAAAAATTGCTCTGTGTGTGCTGAGTCTTTCATCCTTGACCATTCCATCAGGAGTCCCTGAATTTAAAAAGAAGAATAAACACCATCCCATCAGTCTCCCCCACCCCAAGATTAGCATTTTTATTTATACTTACAGATCACAGTGTCATTAGTTTTGGGAAAAAAGAACAACTCATAAGCAAGTCTGATCTGGGGAGATAGTGATGTATCATTCAGCATGCAATATGTATGTTTGTACATAAACATTCTGATAAGAGAAATAGGTTTGTTTGGACAAGGTCTTGGAATGACAGAAGACACATGGATATAATAATTTTGTATTACAGTGCCTAATTATATTGAGTGTCTTCCCTACAGAATGAAATGTTAGAGGAAGGTCAGGAATATGCAATTATGTTATACACATGGAGAAGCTGCTCAAGAGCCATTCCCCAGGTAATGGATGAAAACTGTACTGCCATGCAACGTGTGAACTTCTGTCTTGTTTTAGTGTGGAATTACACAGACAGAGCTTTGTCAGCGAGATCCAAAGTGGAGGCTGCTTTGATTCCTGAATTGTTAAGCTGGGAATGCCATAGAACAGTGTCTTTTAGCACTTGGGGGCCAGCTGGACTATTTTTTTTGTAAGGCATCTACAGCAATGCCTCATGGGGTTTGTGTCCATCTTACTTTTTGGTTCAAGAATATAGGGGTAATGTGCTTTTAAAAGGAAAACTTTTGATTGTGGGATCTGCTTGAGGTCAGAATTTCATTCGAGAGAGTGGACTCTTCCCACTCCCCAGTTTAATACTTAAATTCAAAACAGGTAGCATAGCATGTAACAACATTCAGGTTAAACATGTAAGTTTCTAGACACTACTACTCCAAAGTAGCCACTTTCTAAATGTCAGAGTTACGTAGTGCTTTCTTGATCTGTATACAGAAAAAAACCCTGCGAATAGATCACAAGGCAGCTTCAAGTGTCTGGGAATGGCTGTGCAGGACTGGGGTGGGAAAAATATTAAGAAGTGTCAGAAAACTAGACACAATTATTACTATGAGTTGAGTCCTTCCTTTATAAGGAATTTGTAATGCAATTATTTTTATACTGAAATGCAAGGAAGGCTTATCCTGTGGTTTAAATATTTAGAGTGGAAGTCAGATAACCTGTTTTAATTTACAGTTCTGGCCCTGTTTTAGTGCATGATTTTGGGCAAGTGGCTTAATGTGGAAAAAATACTGTTCTAACCCTACAGAGGTGTTTGACAACTAAATTACTTGCTGTAAGGTAATAGGAGAATCTTAGATTGTTTTGGGTTTTTTTACACACAATTAAGCTTAGAATATTAGCATAAAATTACCAAACCTGGAAACTTTTGTCTTGAAGTTTGTCTCTTTAGGATGATAATGCATTTTCTCAGGACCTTAGTTGCTGAGGCTTTATCAGGGAAACTTCCAAGTATAACAACCTCTTTAATTATTCACAGGTCAAGTGCAACGAGCAGCCTAACAGAGTAGAAATTTATGAGAAAACTGTGGAAGTTCTGGAGCCAGAAGTCACAAAGCTGATGAATTTTATGTATTTTCAGGTAAAAGTAATGGAAACAAAATTTGGCAGTAGGCTTGTAATTTTTTATTCCTGTTTTGTGTACTTCATATTGTGTGCTCAGGTACTGAACCTGGTTGTTATATGTTAGAAAAAACACACCATATTCTCCCACAGAAGGGCAGGATTTCGAATGCCTATCTTTAAAACTTGAGGCAATCTCCATTAAAACTTTCAACATGAAGTCAAAAGTAATTGCATATAGTCCCTGTGCAGCACATGGGGACAGAGATCTGTCACTTTAGGAAGAAAGGAAATAGAAATATAATGTGTTTCACATGTGTACATAAAAACATCTCAGCACAGAAACCATTTGCTGGGGAATGAGGGATCCACAAGTCTGGGCAGCAGAGCAGCAGGTGCAGCTTTGCTATGGGGATTCGTAATTGAGGCAAGCTAACCCAGTTGTTGTGACCTGCCAGCCACCCGAGCTGGAGAATAGCAGCCTGTCTTGCTTTCTCCTCCCTCCTGGCAGCTTGCCATCTATTTCAATGGACTGAGGATGTTTCCAGGCATTATTCAGAGCTGGAGCAACTAGGGTCTGTGAGGCCTGGAGCACACAGGAAGGAAGAGATTGTTTGTACTCAGTAAGACCCCCGGTTGGGGAAGACAACAGGAAATGTTACATTTCATTCAATCTCCTTTCATTCAAGCAGATTAGAGCTCTAAAGTCAGAACAGATTCCTTTTTACATTTGAAGTTGCTGTCTTTTTTGTATTTGTAATCTCCATCTGAAATGGCCCTGGTGTGTGCTTGGAAATAAGCCCTCAAATAAACATGTGCCAGGATGACTTAAGAGAGCTGGCATGTACAGTGTGCTGTGGATTTTTGTTTGTTTTTTTTGAAGGGAGCATTCCTATAATTTGCCTTTTAATTCATATATACCTTCTCACTAAAGAGCCTGAAATCCCTTTTTTTCTGAGGGATTTTAAACTTCATAGACTCACCGAATAGTTTGAGTTGGAAAAGGTCTTGAAAACCATGTAGTCCAACCCCCCCTGCAGTGAACAGAGGTATTTTCAACTAGATCAGGTTGCTCAGAGCCTCATCTAACCTGGCCTTGAACACTTCTAGGGATGGGGCATCCACAGCTTTTCTGGGCAACCTGTTCCAGTGCCTCACCACTGTCATTGTCGAATACTTCTTCCTTATATCCAATCTAAATTGACCCTCTTTTAGTTTCTAAAACATTACCCCTTGTTCTGTTTTTTAATTTATCCTTTTAATTACTTTTATCTGCAAAGAAGAACCTTGGCTCTTGTGTCAGGCAAGCTTGGTGGCAAAAATCACTGGTGGCACTGTAGCACACATCAAGTACAGAGAGGAGGAGCTGAAAGGCCTGTACTCATGCCTTGCTAGTTTTGCATGCTTTGAACATTTTTCTGCTTCAGTGGAGTTTTTCACTGGACCAGCTCTAGGTAGGTGATGAAACTTTTTCCCTGGAAATGTCATGGCTTTTACTCCCTGTTTTTCTGTCTCTTCCTCCCATTAGAGAAACGCAATTGAGCGGTTTTGTGGGGAGGTGAGACGCTTGTGCCATGCGGAGAGAAGGAAGGACTTTGTGTCTGAAGCGTATCTGATCACACTGGGAAAATTCATCAACATGTTTGCCGTGTTGGATGAGTTGAAAAACATGAAGTGCAGCGTGAAGAACGACCACTCAGCCTACAAGCGGTGAGTGGCAAGGGGCAGCAGGACCCGGGCCTTTGCTGCCAGCATTCAGGTCTCCCACGAGATGGCAGCACTTGCTTTTTTTCTGACAGCTTTTTCTGCAAAAATAGTCTCTTCACGTGTGGGACAGGTTACCTTGAAACTAGGGATGGCTTGACTGCAGTTAGGTGGTTGAGTACATCTTTTTTCTTTATGCTATTCTTCCAGCAGCAAAAGGTTTTTCTGCCTCTGATGCCAAGCTGTCAAATACTCACGTCCTGGTGTATGCTAAATGTAATACATATACTTCGTTCAGTAAAGCTTCTGTTTTTAAGTTTGAGAGGAAGCTGGCTTTCTGGTTACTTGTGCTACTCCTATTCTATTCTGATCCAATCTATTCTATTCTTGGCATCCACTTTTGACATTTGTAGCTGAGAGTTGTTTTACTCGTTCTTAACATATTTCAGCTTTGCTGTTCAAAATCTTTGTGATTGCAGGTATAGCAGGGAGGGGAGGGGGTGAGATGCCAGTGGCCAAGTTTTGCACTTGAGCTACCAGATAGTATTAGATATCTTCTGTTGAGCACAGTGGTCAGAGCAGTAGGGCAAGACAGCCTTTATGCCAGCTCTAGCATCTGTGGTCTTTCATGCAGAAAACTATTCAGTCAATGACTAGCCAAATTTACCTGTGCTTTTTCTATGTATATGAGATTTAGTTTCTACCTCCACCTGTTGTAGTTGTTGTTGTGCCTGGAGACCTCCTAAACTTACTTGGTTTGCCTTTCTTTTTCTTTGGAGATGTGCTTCTGGAGATCAAACTCATTTTCTGGAAGACTGCCGTTTCCTGGGTTGTTGAGTGGCTTGGATCTATAGAGCCACAGCAGCACCCAAATGAAGGCTATAGCCAATGTTTTTTCATTTGGGTTTTATTAGACCTTCTAAGTAGGGGTGTAGTGAGGGATTCAGGGTAGTAAACCAGTTAATTTTGGATAAATTAAGTCCATCTCTCTCTTCTAGTCAACTTTTCACCTTTTTTTAAGGAGATAGATTTGCTTAAAAACCAGTCCTGGCCCAGGGAAATACTGTTTTTCCTTCTGTTTTTAAAGAGCTGCTCAGTTCCTGCGGAAAATGGCGGATCCTCAGTCCATTCAAGAATCTCAGAACCTTTCCATGTTCCTTGCCAACCACAACAAGATAACACAAGTAAGCTTTAGTTGTCTTCTTGCAAGTTATCTAATGCTTTGCAAAAGTATTAAAATAACACTCTTCCAGTTTGGTAGTAACTGTTTTTTGCCAGTGTAACTAGTTGACTAATATCCTTCTTTTTTTTCCAGTCTTTGCAGCAGCAGTTGGAGGTGATTGTTGGCTATGAAGAGCTGCTGGCAGATATCGTGAATTTGTGTGTGGACTACTATGAAAACAAAATGTATCTAACACCCAGTGAGAAACATATGCTTTTGAAAGTAGGTTTCTTTTGGGTATGAAATTAAAAATAGAATGTTGAGGCAGGGCACAATTCCAGATTGTTTCCGGTTGTTTTTGTTTTTTTTTAAAAGGAACCAGATTATGCAAATAATTCAAATTCCTGTTTTTCCCCATCGTTGCCTTTTTGTTGTATTATATACTAAAGGTATTTAGAAAGCTTCTAATCCACTTTTGTTTTTCATAAATTGAAATTGACCCAATTGAACTGCATCCAGGTCTATGGAATTGTGTTTCTATGAAGTACAATGACAGCAGAAAGGAACTAGTACATATAATTTTAGATATGTGGCAAGTTTGTTTAAAAAGCTTTTGGAAGTGGGGCTGTGTATCAAATATTTCAGGGAACAAGTATCTTGAAATTAGGATTAATAAATCGGTTCAGTTAGCTGGAGTATGTACATGTAATAAGAGGGTGCTGAACAGTTTGAAATGTGGCTGATATTATCAGCTGCATTTCTTGCAGTGGAAGAAAAGATACAGAGTAAGAACTAAAAAATTGCCTCATGACAAATATATTGAGTCACTTCAATGTTTAACTTTTGAAGAGCTCTGTTTATTAGGAGTAAATGAAAGTCTTCTGAAACCACTCATGAGCTCTAGAGCATTTATGTTCTGTCTGCAAGGGTGCCTGGTGTGACTTTTGTATTTAGGCCTTCTGTTTGGTTGATATGCTTACAACACAGTAAGTGGCTCTGCTTGGTTCCTGTAAATACTAAATAGAATCACAGAATATGCTGATTTGGGAGGGATGAACCCACAGGAATCATTGAGCCCAGCTCCTGGCCCTGCTCAGGACCATCCCCAAGGGTCACACCATGTGCCTGCGAGTGTTGTCCAAATGATTCTTGAACTCTGTCAGCCTGTTGCTGTGACCACTGCCCTGGGAAGCCTGTTCTAGTGCCCAATCACCAAAGGGTGAAGAACCTTTTCCTGATAAATTTATAACCTTATGTTAATTAATGTCTTCAACAAAATGTAATTAGATTTTTTTGGATACTTCTGAGTTCTTGTGTGTATAATTCAGAGAGGCACTGAAAGGCAGAAAAACAGTCACTCAGAGATGTTAGATCTAAACCTCTGTTACCAACCAGTTTGCATGTACAGAATTTGAATAAAATGGAAGTGGAAAGAAAAGCTCTAAAAACAGCCAGACTCTTGTTTCAGTGAGATTTTTTTTTATGCTAAACCTTTATATAAACAAGCAGCATCTTTTAAGGGTAACTGATCAGGCTAATATTAATGTAAAAACTGCTAATACAGATAATAAAAGAATAGTACAAAAACGTATGTATTTGAAAATATATTCTCTTTGAAGGAGGTTGGGTGTTTCAGGACTGGTTTTAAAATGTTACTTTTTTAATTATATGAAGAACAGACTTACAGGTGTTTACTTGTGAGGTCCTTTTGTTGAAGGCTTAATCTTTTCCTTTTTCAGGTTATGGGCTTTGGATTATACCTGATGGATGGAAGTGTCAGTAACATCTATAAGTTGGATGCAAAGAAAAGGATAAATTTAGCCAAGATAGACAAGTACTTTAAGGTTGGTTGAGATGCGATTTTAAAGGTAGCTTCTCTTGCATTTTAAGTATATTTAAATAGAATAAAGATCACTTTGGATTATAATATGGGTAAATAATAGTTTTCTTTCACTACGATTTGTGTTAATAATTTATCTAATCTGATTTGTTCCCTCTGTACAGCAGTTGCAGGTTGTCCCACTGTTTGGTGACATGCAGATTGAACTTGCAAGATACATTAAGACCAGTGCCCATTATGAGGAAAATAAATCCAGGTAGGAAGGAGAAAGAAACAGAGTGGAGCATCCGGGATGGGGAAGGCCTGACCCTTGGAGTATATTTTCATAATCACCTGTTAGTCCATGGGTCTGTGGTAATTAATAGGAATTTCACTTGGTCATCCTTTTGGTGTGGGTGTTTCACTATTAATGTAATTCATGTAATGGATACAGCTAAAGAAACAGATGGTTTAAAAACCTTTCTATGCTGCTGAGCTCATTCTTGTATCTGTGACATTTCTTATCACCTGGGTTGGAAGAAATTAATTTTATCTTACACTAATTTAATATTTAATTTTTATTTTTTCCTTTAAATATGAAACTTTCTTTAAAAGAAATGAAGGATTTTACTAAGCAAGGTGAGCAGTAGTAGTGCATGGGTGAACAGGCATGTGTACATTGTATATGGAGCAGCAACTTAGCTTGTCTCCCCCCTATTTTTTTTTTTTTTTTGGCTAGGTGTGCAGCACAGCAAAACAGTTGGAAAATGCAGCCAGTTGTTGCATTAATGGTTCCATGGTTTTTGGTTATTGCTTTGTTTTAGTGAACCTTTCTGTGCTCCTCCAAGACCTTGCCTCCATGCAGTTAAATGAATTTAGAATGTTGTGCTTTGCGTTTTAATTCCTGCAGAAAAAACCACATAACTTGCATGTAATTGCTAAGAGAAAATCAACAGTAATGGGCCTACTGAGCTACTAAAAATATGAAGCTACTTAACATGACATTCTTGGTAGCATGTTTTTGGTGTACCTCTTGATAACATGTTAATAGTATTTGATAATGCCTTTTTTGTAGCTGGGAGCACACTATACGCTCTTCAGAGTTCAACAAGAATGAATGAAAAAATATTTGCAGGTGGCTACATGTATCTTACAGCCTATGCCTGTACTTCTGCCCTAGCTTTCAATCCTTTTTGGTCTTGTTCCTAAGAGATATGATGGTTCATATTTAATAGCAGCAGCCTTTAAAAAAACAAGAAGAAAAACTCCCAAAACAGAAAAGAAAAATTTTAGTTTTTTCTTAAGACTTGGAAGAAGTGCTATTTGAACTCAGAAGGGCAGTTCATCACTAATGGCTTGTGCAGGGGTAGAGCTAAAGGTGTGAAGAGAGGAAAAGCCTCAAACAACAGAGAAGGAAAATGTGTAAAAATAAAAAAAAATTAATGCATTGTGGATCTTTCTTTGCAGTATCAGCTGTGCTGTTTATTGTCAAAACTGATTTAGGTGTGTGTTTTTTTGTCTTCTGAAACAGATGGACATGCACATCTTCCAGCAGCAGTCCCCAGTACAATATATGTGAGCAGATGATCCAAATCAGAGAAGACCATATGCGTTTCATATCTGAACTAGCTCGTTACAGCAACAGTGAGGTGAGTGGGGTTAGAGCTACATGTGCAAATTTCATGTTACTCATTAATAGTTATTGTTAAGTATCTGAAAAGCAGGTAAATGACAAAGCTTGGCCACCTGAGTCAAGAAAAGCTGGCTGCAGGTCTAGTACCCGTTACTCTGCATTATATTTGCACTATTTAAATTTAACATAACAGTGACATGTCATCCAAACTCTTAACGTCCTTCTACCTCTTTCTCTCTATGTATCTCAGATTTGTCCTAGAAATTTTGGTGTGTCTCATTTAGCATATGTTGTCTAGCCCTTACTCCAAACAGGTGCTTGTAACAGTTTAAACAAAACTAGAATTTAAGAGATAAGTAAAAGAAATGCATATGTATACACACGCTCATATGTATTAGTATATAGAGAGAACATATAACTGTATATTCTATATAAATTGATGTCTTGAATTTGTCTGCAACAATATTGTGGTCATTAGGGATACCAGTGATTTCCAGCTCGACCAAAATCTGTGAAGTTTAACTACGTAAGTATCTAGAAGAAAAAGGTGATGTCAGTGCAGGTGTTGGTATATGATGCTGTTTTAGTGCTTCAGTCGATGTAGAAATTTGGCTGTGGATGCTGAATACAACATGTTCTGATGTGGATTTGGGTGTGAGTTTTTCTTTTTTTTAAATCATGTTCTAGGTGGTGACTGGGTCTGGTCGACAGGAAGCTCAAAAAACAGATGCAGAATATCGGAAGCTCTTTGATCTCTCTCTTCAAGGCCTGCAGCTTCTCTCCCAGTGGAGTGCCCATGTCATGGAAGTGGTATGTAACATGGGAAATAAATCCAAATGAAAAAGAGGTGGCTTGGTGAGGTTAGACAGAATAGAACGGCTTTGTTTTAATGGGCTGAAAAATGCATGTTGTGTTTTCACAGGATCACAGAACATTCTGAGTTGAAAGGGACCCACAAGAATCTTGTTCCATTCATTCCCCTTTTCCTTCTTCCTTTACCCGTTTTCTCCTTCTGCTTCAAACCTCATTCTTAGAGGATGGCACATGAAGTTCTCAGAGTCTAGAAGTAATGTTGCTGCTTTGAAGATCCAGTAGCTGGTAGCTCACACAGCACATTGAACTTTTTCTATTTAACAGATAAGCTGTCACCTGTGAACCTTCACCAGATGTTTTAATGTCACTCTTGATGCAAACATTTTGTAGACTAAGACTTCATCATTTCCTTCTAGACATTGTTTAAAATTACATTGTTAGGAACACCTGTACTGACATGCAGTCACCGAGGAGGTGATAGAACATTTCCAACTGGCTGTGTTTAGACATCACCACTGAGTAAATTGAAGCATGTATGGTCTTAACACAGTAAAGTAGGTGGAAGAGCTCCCATTGGCTTTAGATTAGGCTTTTAGTCAAAAGGAAAGTAAATGCAGGAAAAGGAAAATTTGAGAGGACGTGAGGGAGGGGAAATAAAGAACATGCTAAGTTGTTTCTCTGTATTGCAATAGTTTATGTTAAAATCAGATGCCAGTTAGAAAAGTGACTGTGCGTTTTTCCAATAAGAAGCTGCTTAAGGCAGAAATTGAAGAGGAGGATGCAGGAGTCCTTTTTATGCTGCAGACATTGGATAAAAACTGTGTGCCTTAGCTGAACCAAAACATGTTCTAGGAAGGGTTGAACCATGACTTATTGTATGAGAGAAGCCAGACTCGCTTCTCTTCTGCCTCAGATGTTTCAGGGGGCATGAAGCAATTTGCACTATGTGACTACAGTGCAGTCACAGTGGGCATAGCTGGAGAACCAGTTTTCTCTCTCGTTTTTATTTTTAACTGCCTCTTTTAGAAGCCAGTAGATGAGTCATGCTTTTCTCTGTATTATGCTATTCCTGTTTAAATCCACGGTGTATTTAATGGTGAAAATCTTTTTCTTCTTTTCTCTTAAGAGAGGTTGCTGTCATCTATTCCTTGCCTCTGCAGGTCCTAGACTTGCTCCCTTTATTTCATTTATTTTATTAATTTTCATCACAAATTGCTGCATCCAGGGTCTCTTCATAGTGAAGATCTTCCTATTTTATTATATCTCTGAAGGAAATCTCTCATTCTTAGCTCTGTTTCTATCCTGCTCATTCCAGGACAAACTTTCTCTGAGCATCACAGCAGCATTTTTTGCTATTCTCACTGCTTTTCTTGGTTTTTCTGATTTGTATGAATTCCCATAAATACTTCTCATCTAAGTTCGTGTTCACCTTCTCTCTCTGCTTCTGAGAATTTATTCTGGTATGGAGTATCCTAATTACTTACCTGTCTTCACCTTCAGCAAGCATCCATGATTATAGTTATGTGCATCGTGTTCAGATAAAAACTTCGTGTATGTTTGTTGTGCATCTTAACCCTGCCAGTTTAATGCCCCCAAAGTACTTCATCTTTGTTTAATCATTTCCCCAGTGTCCTCTTTGTAGCACTCAGTTGCAGGGTGTGATGCTCCCCATTGTCATAGGTGAATTGGTGCTATTAATCCATTCTAATAGGCAAATTTATATTGCTATGTAATCTAACATTTATGCTAAGGTTGTGTCAACCAGATCTTACTATGTACTGAACTCAAACTGTGAGAAAATTGCATTTAAATGTGACTAGGCTTTTTCATTTGATGTACCCTGAGGGATATTAGGCCAGCCTGACACTGCTCAGGGACATTTTGAGCTGTGTTTGCAGGGACTGAAAAGGCAGTATTTAAGAGAAGTGCATGCTGTGCAGATCATGTTGTCACTGATAATACAGCTATTTCTACACATTTCAGCCTAGTACATTAAAATTTAACACCCTCCCCGCAAAAAAACCCCAAAAACCCAAACCTGTAGTTTTCCAGTTGTATTTTGAAATCTAAATGTGAATGTTTCACCAAGTAGAAAGCTGCTCTTTTTATGTGTGGGTCTGATGCATGTTTTTTTCAGGCTGGCCTTATGTTCTGAAGTTACTCTGTGTTTCTCATGTCTGAAGTGGTGAAGAAACTTTTGCCTGTGCTAACATTTGCTTAGTAAAAAATACCCTCAAGTGCAATACCTGCTGAGTTTGAGTTGCATTTCTTTGGAATAATACAGAATCACTGGTTTTCAGGAAAAGTTTTTAGGGAAATTATTGTTTGGTGTTTCCACCAGATAGTACTTTCAGAATTTAGAAGGTTTGAACATAGTACTAAATACTATTTTTCAAATATTCATGAAAACTCTGGGGCATTTCTCAAAGTGTGTTACTTGTGTCCAGCTGTGTTTTGTGTTTCTCAGGCATTTTTGTTTCTTTTTGTTCCCCCTATCTTTTTTTCTCCCTCTTCTGCCTTGTGAACTGCAGTATTCGTGGAAGCTGGTTCACCCAACTGACAAATATTCCAATAAAGATTGTCCTGACAATGCAGAAGAGTATGAAAGAGCAACAAGATACAATTATACTAGTGAGGAGAAGTTTGCTTTGGTTGAGGTAAGAGAAATGTTTTTCTATAGGGATTTTCCAAAGATTAATTCTATACAAAAGAGAACATTCTCTCTAAGCATTTTGCATACCCAGTGCAAAAAGACAGCCTGCCCTGTGCTGACTCTGAAACAGCATGTGTTCCTCCATTCAGTATAGGGGAGGAGCACAGCAAAACTATCCTTTATGGTTTGTAACTTGTTCATGCCCCTTTTCTCATGTTTTGTATTTAAAAATGTGCTTTTTGTACAAATATACAAACAAGAAAAATACATTTGTTTGGGTTTTTATTTGCAGGTGATTGCCATGATCAAAGGTCTTCAGGTGCTGATGGGACGGATGGAAAGTGTTTTCAACCATGCCATTCGTCACACTATTTATGCAGCTCTTCAGGACTTTGCCCAGGTCACACTTAGGGAGCCATTAAGACAAGCCATTAAAAAGAAGAAAAATGTCATTCAGAGGTAGAATTACTGTTTTCATCTTTTTCTATATTCTTTTCCCCAGACCTTAGTAAATTTGTTGCAGAATTGCACAGATGTTCAATTCTACCTCTCTAAGTCTGTACTCCCAGTCTGTCTGGCATTCATAGTTAGCTTGGTTGGATATGAATTGGAGTCTGAAGTTAAAAATGAAAGGCTGCCAGCATGGCTGCAGTAGGAGTCCAGTAGTCCTAAGCCTCTTAGGACTACGTCAGGAAGTCTTGTGTTCCCTGCTGTTTATTTTTATTTTCAGATTGATGTAATACTGAAAACAAGATCAGTGTTTGTATTTGAAGAAAGGTTTCACTGTCCCCTTTATGATTCCAGTGTTTCCTTTCCTTGTGTCTCATGTTTATCTCACTCTTTCTTCTCTCTGCCTCTCTTAGCATTCTGTCTTATTTCTCAGCTTCTGCTGCCTTTGGCTCATTAGCCTTACACTTCTCTTCCAGTGCTCCATCTGCCCACACTGATTGGTGACATTTCCTGACCTTATTTTTTTGTCCCTAATTGTTTGCTTTTAATCTTGACTTGTCTATCGTTTGTTTACTCCCACATTTCATTGCAAAGCTCTCAGAGGTGAAAGTTCTTAGCTAATTAGGCTGTTGCTAAATGCTCTGACTACCACGAAAATATCATCATAAGCTAAAAATAAACTAATTGCTCCACATTATCAGGTTTACAGGGAGAGTCTTTTTGTCCCAGGATTTTAATGAAATAGAAAAATATTATTTTCATTCCTGCTCAGATTTGGGATGAGACATTTTCTTGATCATTCAGCATGCCACAGGATATGGCTGGCTGTGTTCCTGACAAGTATCTGAGTTCCAGTTCAGTATTTGGAGCTAAAAGTATGAAGCTGTTTGTATAAATTTCGGCTGAATTCCAGAATCTGAAATTCCTGAAAACAGGAATTCTGCTTTTTTTGTTTCAAGCCACCATTGTCTCTCTTTAATTTGGTTAATAATCTGCTTTGGTTTGATTGAATATTAATTAAATTCATAGTGAATATGAATTAATATATTCATATTAATATGAATTTGGTTTGATTGATCCAGCTCTAGGGTCCTCAACACAAGGAAGATGTGGACCTGTTAGAAAGGGTCCAGAGGCCATGAAGATGAGAGGGCTGGAACACTTCTCCTATGAAGACAGGCCAGGAGAGCTGGGGTAGTTCAGCCTGGAGAAGAGAAGGCTCTGGGAGGCCTTATTACAGCTTTCCAGTACCTTAGAGGGAGAGGGACTTTTTATACAGCCAGATAGTGACAGGACAATGGTTTTACTGAAAGAGGAGGGCAGGTTTAGATTAGGTGCTAGGAAGAAATCTTTTATTTGGAGGGTAATGAAGCACTGGAACAGTTTGCCCAGAGAAGTTGTGGATGCCCCATCCCTGGAAGTGTTCAAGGCCAGGTTGAATGGGGCCCTGAGCAACCTGATGTAGTGAAAGGTGTCCCTGCCCATGATGGGGGGGAAGTTGGAACTAGATGGTCTTTAAGGGCTCTAAAACAACATGGACTAATTATTTTGTGGATGTGTCATTCCTGAAGACGTTGGTGAAATTCTTTTTTCTTGTTTGGAGTTACCCTGAACTCCTGAATGCTGTTGCAAAGTTTCTGTGCTTGTGGAAGAATACTTAAAAAAAGTCAAGTGTTCTGTCAGGGCACCTGGATGCGCTGTGGTCTGAAGTAGTGGGAATTGTGCTCAGTGTTTTGCAGGCCATAAGGAAGACAGTGTGTGACTGGGAAGCAGGTCACGAGCCATTCAATGACCCAGCACTAAGGGGAGAGAAGGACCCCAAAAGTGGTTTTGACATCAAAGTCCCAAGGCGTGCTGTTGGACCCTCCAGCACTCAGGTATTTTCCTGTCTGGTGGTTGTGATATCTGTCAACAATTATTGCATGAGGTGTTTTCTTTCTGTCCTGAGCTATTTTAAAATTGCAGGTTTTATTGCGGTCTCTTTTTTAATGCTAAAAATCTACTCTGATTTATATTTGCAAAATTATATGCACTTAACCAAGATCCTCTGTCTGGATTGCTGTAATTTTCTACTCTGATACATAATTTTTCCAAGTGTTCAGTTTCTTTGATTTGATTTTCTGGGAACAAATATTTTCTCATTGAGCTCCTAATGTTTTTTAAATAACATTTTTGAACTATTTGAATTATTTCTTGACTGACTTCTATCTCTGGTATGGCTGGTAAAATTTTTTTATTAAATCCCACTATTCAGTAGATGTCTAGTAGTTTTAAAATATGTTTAAAATATAAATGTATGTCTGTTAAAATATGGGAAAGTATATGACTTCTGAAAAGATCCCTTGCAGTCTTCAGTAATGAATGATAAAGCTGGTCCGTAGAATCTAATTTGTCTGCTGCTGCCACTAAAATGAGATATTTCAAATGTTTTCTGTGGTAGTCATCAAAATCCCATACCTAGATGCTCATTCTTGTACCTCCATATAATTCTCTATTTTATTTCATTTGTGGATTTGTTTGGAGAGTGTATGGTCTGATATTTGTAGCCCATCTGAGAAAATGAGGTACTGAGCACTTTGGATGCTTCAGAAAAACTGAAGGCAACTGTGGTTTGTGTGAAGACAATCTTTTAATACCTAAAATCTGTGGGGAAAGAGAGCATGTATGGTTAATAATTTTGGGTTGCTTAATTTGTGGTAAGATTGGTTTAATGAGGATTTTGTTTTGATAATTGCAGAAAAATTGTTTTTATTTCTAATTTCCTGGGGTGAAAGAAAAGGTTAAATACCACCACCAGTTTGCTTCTCCTGTGCTTTAAGGGCTTTGCTTCACCTTTGCAACAGGCTGTTTAGAGTATGTGGTTCTATCTGCTTTTTCTGCTCTTGGGCTGGCACACTTGTCTGTCTGGGTCGACAGGAGGGCAAGAGGTCAAATACATCCATTTTAGATAGGTTTTCCTCAGCTTCATGCAGTTCTAAAATGGCTGTGTAAGAATGGGTAATTGGTGCTACCTGGAAATCTTTGCTAAATCATTTTATGAGCATCCTCTGTAATGAATGGGAACTTTCCCTTTGCTGGAGGGAGCCCCAGATGGCAGTGATTATTCTGAACAACCTTTCTGTGTGACCTCCTCTGCATGCTCACTGTGCTGCCTTTCATTTTTAACAAACTAACATGTTTTCTCTGCTTCTCTTTCCCGTTCCTTATTTACCCATGTGTTTTTATTAACGGATTCTCTTCCCCTGCCTGCCCCTGTCTGTTGGTTTTTAGCTCTTCATGGTTCGCACTATGACAGAGTCCTTAAACTCTGCTGAGCTGTTGAAGCAGCTCAAGTCTCTGGGATTGGAAAAGCTATTGCATGTGACACACAAGTTTCTGAGGCAGTCCTACATCTATCCGCCTCTTTTAAACTTTGGTGGTAAGACATTACTTATTACTTTTACTTTTTGTGGTGATGTGAACTGTTCCACTGCAAATGGTCTGCTGCTGAGTGTCAGTGGAGGTCCCCTTGGCATGGGTAGGCATTTGTGCTGGTGTGTAGGCTAGTGCTGCATCTGTTCCTCTTGCCTCAAAGGCTTTTATCCACACAGTGCCAGTTTTCAGTTTGAAGTGGAGCAGTCGCTTACTGATAGTAATTCTCAGTGTTGCTCAACTAATGTACCATGTGTATTTTCCTTTTTTCCCCCCCCTTTCCACCATAATTGTTTCCTTTAATGATACAGCTTTACATGGTGAGAACTATGTTAGAGTCCCTCATTGCTGACAAAAGTGGTTCCAAGAAAACCTTGAGAAGTAGCCTTGAGGGGCCCACCATATTGGACATAGAAAAATTCCATCGCGAGTCTTTCTTCTACACTCATTTGATAAATTTCAGTGGTAAGATATGTAGATGATCAGTGTCCAGCTTAGCATGTCCTAACACCTCTAACACGACCTGGAAAATGTTTCCGATTGCCTAAGTCACCTTAACCTTTGGTTTATTTATCAAAAGCCTTGGTCTGTCCAAACTTTTTCTGAGATGGTACTTAGTATTGTGGTGGGATTTTTATTTTGACTTGTTACACGTTTGTTTCTAATGCGTCAAATTTCATATCGTTACCTCCCTTTTCTATTTTCTTTATGTATGTACTTATATAAACAAGGGACAAATAAGCCTATACACATTGAAATTTTTAAAAGGAAGTAGTTTTTGTGTTTTGGGAGATTTTTTTTTTTGTTTTTGTTACAAGCACAGAGGAAACAAATTCTCTGTTGTGGTAAATTTGATGTCATTTCACTACTCTTACTATTCAGTTGATTGTAATCGGAAACATGCTGTCCTAAAGAATTCACCTACTGACATTGAGTGTACCTAGTCCTTGTCATCACCATGCTGTGTTGTCTTTAATTTTTGTTTTGCTGCTGGCCTCCTTTACCCTTGGAGAAGGGGGAGCCTGCTAATGTCAGTCATAGTGCTACTGGGGAACAGCACCACAAAAGGTCTTCAGAAGGTCTTAGTGTAAAAAGTTCATTCCTGTTTTAGTTCTCAAGCCTTCTGGAAAAGAAGGATTGTACCAAGTGTTTTCTGGAGAGGTGGCAAGCACACCTCTGTGCCCTTGACAGCACCCTTAAAAACTTGTTGTTTTAATCCCTACTTCATGTGTCTGTCTGTCATTTCCTGCCCATCTAATCCACAGGAACATGTGGAGCAATTCAGTTCTCCATAGGGAGGGATGATACTGGTAGTTCCAGTCAATTTTGTCTCCTTCACTTGCTGCTTCCCAAATTCAGTGTATGGCTTTCTCAGCCCCCAACTGAGAAATTAAACTAGAAATCCCTTTTTACTGGTGTACGTAGTTTTTCTGTTTAACTGATAGTCTTGTCCACTTCCACTCTTTTTTTTTTTTTTTTTTCCTATAAGAAGACACCACTTTGGGGGCCAGTGGGGAGTTCAAAACTCTTAGGAAAAGTCATGGGCTTTACATTTTGAATTTGCTTTAGACTGTTTGGCCTATGTACAGCTCTAGTGACTTGCCCTTGCTTTTTTTGTTTCACATTGCATCATCAGAATCACAGCTGTATTGTACCTGATGTATTTTTATGAGAAGTGTAATTCTCCCTTATTTATTCTGAAAGAAACCCTGCAGCAATGCTGTGATCTGTCCCAGCTGTGGTTCAGGGAATTCTTCTTAGAGTTGACCATGGGCAGAAGAATCCAGTTTCCCATTGAGATGTCAATGCCCTGGATTTTGACGGATCATATTTTGGAGACAAAAGAAGCATCAATGATGGAGTAAGACCCACTTGTGCTCTTCCATTGAATGATTGTTCTTAATGATTGCTGTTCCTTTTTATAATGTTGCTGCTTTAATTGATTTTAACAAGTAGTCTCTGAGAAGGTATTCTAAACGTTTATAAAATTTTTGTCTTACATTTACCCATTTTCAGATTCTCTAAGTTTTCTTTTTGAAGTGAGTAATTGAAATGCTAAACCTTTCATATAGGTATCATTGCACCAGCCACGTATTTTGCTCCTTGAGTTCTCTTTACTTATTCTTCAAAGATGTCAAACATAATGTATAGTGGTAAAAGCCTAGTTCCATGTTGATGAAAAGCTACATCTAGAAAACAGTTTTATACTTCAAACATGTCTAAACCTTTTCTTGATCTAACAAATATTTTCTTAAAGGAAAAATTGTGATCCTTTTTATATAAACTAAAAAAGATCCTGTTTTCATGAACCACATATGTGTTACAGTATTGGCTGGCTTACATCACCTTGACTGCACCGTCCTAAAGAATCATGACTTTTATACACATGTAACTCTCTTTTTTAAATTCTTTTTCTTGCAGGTATGTTCTGTATTCTTTGGACCTTTATAATGACAGTGCTCATTATGCACTTACCAAATTTAAGAAGCAGTTCCTCTATGATGAAATTGAGGCCGAGGTAAAGTAACCTTACCTACTGGAGAAAAATAATCTGTACCTGAATGTGAAAATCATACGAAAGGATAATCTCTATATAAGAGATTCTGAACAACTGGAAATAAAAACTGAGAATACCAGCCAGAAGATGAGTAACTGGTTGGGTGATATGTTGTGAGGAAACCTGTAGACCTGTGCAAAAATGCCTCACATTAATGCTGAAAATTGAATGTTATCTTGTCTTGTGCTGGGAAATTTGGATGTTAACTTTCTTGACTATGTTTGATAAACAGTGGGAGGTCTTAGATAAGCTCTCTTTTTTTTTCATTTTAAGTATCTCTAAATACATGATATTTTTCCTCTCAAGGTAAACCTGTGTTTTGACCAATTTGTCTACAAGCTGGCAGACCAAATATTTGCATACTACAAGGCAATGGCTGGCAGGTAGCTATTCCTTCCACTACGAGAGCTTTTCTTCACACGTTTCTGCTCTGCTTTGCTGTTTAATACACTTCAAGTGTTCTCTTCCTTTCTTCCTAGCCTGCTTCTGGATAAACGGCTGCGCTCGGAGTGCAAGAACCAGGGAGCAACCATTCAGCTGCTGCAGTCCAACCGCTATGAGACACTGCTGAAACAGAGACATGTTCAAGTGAGTTAACGCCTACCATGTTGTATTGGAGTTGCTTGGCAGCTTTCCAATGGTATTGATTCATGTAGGTAGACAAAACTCATTTTGTGCTTTATGTTCTGTCATCTACTTAGCATAACTGAACATCTGAGATCTGCTTTTTTTTTTATCATATGAAGGCATAAATTAAGAAAGAAACCTTAAAAGATCCCATTTTAATGCAAATGTCTGTTGCAGTTAAGAAAACACAAGCCAAATAGGAATGCCATGGGTGGTAGCGTTGTCTTCCTAGTCATGTCTTTCACCAGTGTTCAGTATGTTGTTGGCACACTGTCATAGAAGCATAAAATGCTGATATAAATACTTAAATGTAGATGCAATGTGTACTTTTACTTCTTTTTGTGAGAATTGGGATGCAAATTGTAGTACCGCATTTGCTCATGCATTTATAAATTTTATCCATCTGCTTTGTTTCAGTGTGTTTGGGATGCAAGTTCAAAAAGTGAGAGTCTGTTAATCTGTGGAGTCTCACAGTCCTTGTACAGTTTGTCTTGTAACCTGGCTGTCAGTTCAAAACCTCATGGCATGTTTTTTCTTCAGCTTCTCGGTAGGTCCATAGACCTGAACCGGCTGATCACGCAGCGCATTTCGGCAGCCATGTACAGGTCGATGGAACTGGCCATTGGCCGCTTTGAAAGCGAGGATTTGACTTCCATCGTGGTGAGTGTTGTGCTGCAGCTTTGCCAGATCGCTGACACAGCAGCTGAGGTGAAACAACCCCAAACCTGCTGCAGCTGAGGGCCTTGGGAGTGAAGTGTAGAGAAGGCATGTACTCGGAGCCAAGAGAAAACAAGGAAAGCAAGCATTGTTGCGATTTAAATTTTTGTAAGCACCCACTTCTCCCCATGCTTATAGATAAATTGCAGATCAAAAAAAACAGTCTTGTGCTTGGCAGAATCAAAATTAGTTTATTTACTCAGGCAGCTTGGTTTTGTAGCGTGACAAAAATAATTTTTTTGTGGAGGAATGAGATCTGACTTGTGCCTGTGGAAGAAGAGCATCTGTGCAATATCGAGATGTCCTTTTGAGTTAGTTTCCTGATTAAAATGCTAAAAACCAAATTTTATTTCCAGACGGCATGAATCTGACAAATAAATATGCAGTCAGCAAGAAAAATATCAGGCACATTCAGTTCTGCTGGAATGAAAAATAAATTAAAAGTTATGCAAAAGTGTTTACTGTTGGTCTTTCTGTAATAAGTTTTTTACCGCTGACATTTTGTCATGCAGTTAAATACCTTGGTTTAATTTCGTTCTTTACTGAAGAGAAATCAAATACTGAGGCCATAGAGCCTCTTGATTTCTGAACACTTGGTTTTATAACTTTGAATTATTGAAATGTAGTTCTTCTTTGTTATGTGCAGTACACTCTTAGTGGCTGAGTGAACAGAAACTGTCGATGATGTGTTTCTTAGGTCACAAGTTCCCATTCTTTGAGTAAGAAAGTGACAGAACTAAGGGTTGCCCCTTTACCATGCTCCTCTTTTTTTTGTTTGTTTTATGCAAAGTATTTTCGGTTGAAAACTGGTTGGTTTACTCAGTGAGAAACTGATCCTTATAGATTAAGTACTCTGTATTTTTTGCTGTTTTTCAAGCTAAATAAATTAAATTAAGGTATTTACAAGACTGAGCTATTTTTTCCCCTCAAATTGGAATTAATTCTGTAATAATAATAATCATAGAGGGGTTTTTTCCTTGAAGTAACTTGCTTACAGGTTTAAAACTCCTTTGAAATGAGGAGCACTTAAATCAGAGAGCAGTCTGTGGGAAGATGACCAGTAGTTTGATACGCAGCTAGAAAAAGCCACTGGATATTTCTTCAGTATGTCATTGCACAATAACCTTCAAAAGCAGTGCTTGGATTTTTTGGAAGTAGAGTTTGTGTTCTTTGTGTTTGGTGTTTTCAGTGTCTGATGTCAGATATGGAGTTACTTTATTTTATTTTAAAGAAATTGCCAGAAAGGATACTAGGAATTCCTTGTCAAGAGGAGAAACATTATGAAATGCAGTACTCATATATAGTTATGTAGCCTGCAGCTAGTGATTTTGTGGATACCTTCACAGCATTTGTAAATGTCTGATCTGGTCTTTCATTGCATCTTAGTACATCCTTCACTAGAGTAGACCATGAAAAGGATTAATGGTAAATGTGATGTTATTCCTAACATTACCACTACAATAGTTAGTTCACCAGTTACTCTACTGACCAGAAATTTCTTTGTGACTGCTTGTAAAGTAGGAAATGCAGAAAAGTGCTTTTGGCCTACTTCTGACCCCATTTAAATGTTGGAGTTTTAAGTTTTGCTCAGTGGAGGAAGTGTTGGCACAGATCTGTGTTGGAGAACCATCTGCATCTAAATACCCATAAAGCCTCAGAAGGTTTAAGAAACAATCCCAAGAGTACTGATTCTTTCCACCCCTTATTCTTAAAGTAAGAGACTGGGGGAGAGTCAGTTGTTCATTTTGACTTCTTTCTAGTCTTCTCTTCCATCAAGGTTATTTATGTAGTTTGTTCAGTTTCTCCACTTCACTAAATGCGTCATTCTCTTTCTTTCCTCTTGTTTTTCATAGGAGCTGGATGGCTTGATAGAGGTAAACAAAATGACTCACAAGCTTCTGAGTAGATATATGACCCTGGACAGCTTTGATGCCATGTTCAGAGAAGCCAACCACAACGTTTCAGCCCCTTATGGCAGAATCACTCTTCATGTCTTTTGGGAACTCAATTATGACTTCCTTCCAAACTACTGCTACAATGGATCCACTAACAGGTTAGCAAGGCAGCTTTTTTATTTGCAGCTGCTATTCTACCACCCTCCTGCAACTTCCTTCCGAGCAAGTGCTGACAAGTTCATCTCCATTCATTTAGTGTTTTCCACTTCTAACGCTTTTCTTGAAATGAAGCAGCATGAGTCATTCTACCAAGTACTGTTAAATGTATGAAAGCCTGTTATTTGTCCACAATAGAAGACAAATGGAACCGCAGCATCCAAATTCTGACATTTTGGTGACGTAGTTATGATATGCTGAAAAACAGAGTGTGTCAAAACATGCTAAGTGCATATCAGGAAGGTATTTTGAAACAGATTCTTCAACTGTGAGATGACAGAAATAGAATTATATTCCTGATTCTGTGCTAATGGGAAGAAAAAATTAGTTTCCTGGAGTAAGGAAGAGTTCAATGTTCACTGCAACTGCAGTTGCAGCCTTTAAGGAGAGTGAGTAATAGAAATAGAAAGAGGAAGGTAGGATCTAAGGTTTGAATGAGGGGGAGGCACAGTGTTCAAGATTCTGTATATCTGGACTTCCTGCTCGTGTGCTGTTTTTAGGATTTGTGTTACTTTTAGTCTTTACTCAGGTTTTGGTTAAAGCCCCGTGAAGTGACAGTAAAGTGATAGTGAATATTGAGCTGTAGGAAGAGGAGGAAGCCTGTTCTCATCTTTGACTGTCTCCTTGGAGAGCTTTCCTTGTCTGACATGTTCTGTGATGGTTATGTTGTATTTTAGATCCAAGATTCTGTCTGCAAAGGGAAAAAAAAAAGCAGTGTTTTTTTTGTGGTTAAGTTTTACCCGAGAAACTTCTGTTACAAGAATCTGTTTGCACAAAAAAGTCGAATGTACTTCTGAGGGAGCTACTGTGTGGTTGATGTATCTGGAGATCAGTATTGGAATATTCAGTGTGCTGTATTAAGAATCATATAAGCATGATATTAAGAGAAATCTTGATGAAATGCTGCTTCCTCACCTGTCAGCTTTATTGAAAGACATTCAGTTTAGTCTGTGTTCATCCTGGCTGCAGGGGCTGACGTACTGCAGACCACAGCACTTGGGAAGTGAGTGTGAGGTGCCAAAGGATATTAGCAGGATCCCATACCACTGTTGCTTGTCTGTTTTTAAAATCTGTATGCAAGAGTTGAGTTAGGCTCAGCTTGTTGGGTAATTAATTCAGGATAATTAATTTAAGAGATGTAAAAGGGAGCCAGATCTTAGGCAGTATGTGTGCCATGTGTCTGATTTCATCACAGAAGTGCTTTGGTTTCAGTCAAAAGAAGCAGTGTGGAGAGAGTTAATGTATGTGTTGCACATGCTATACAGTGCCCTTTGATATTTTTGGTGAGAGAGGGAACAAGAAGTTTTTAGCCTTTTTATAGTCCTTAAGCATGTTCATTATGTCTGTTAATGCCTTGCTGTTAGCATGAACTTAAAATTGATGAGCTCTCTCTGCATTCAGGTGTACAGGTTGAGTGCAAACACAGGAGTACCCAGTGAGGAGCTGTGTGAGAGCTGCTGGTTTAATGCTTGATAGGTAATGCTTGACTCTTGATAGGTAATGTCTTGCATGAAGGTTACGTGTAAACAAGGGAAGAAAAGTAGCAATGAAAGGCTGGAAGAAAAGAGAAATAATCGTGATGAAAAGCAGAGAGGTTACTTGGAGGTATGAGGGACTGGAGGCAGAGTTCCCAGAAAATGTGAACACCTGTGGCTTGTCTTCTTTTAATTTGACAGCTTGGTGTAAGGGTTCTTCTTTTAAGGTTTATGTTTTGGTTAAATTAACTTGTTTCTGGTACCTTTTGAAGCTCTTTTCCCAAGAATGCTTGAACATGAAAATTTCATATATCTGTAAAAGAGTTCAACTGTTTAGAAACCCTGCAGGTTTAGTTCAGAAGCTAAGGCTCTTCATGCAGAAGTGCTGAAACACATTGCATGTTTAATTATTTGGGACTTAGGAATTTTTTTTATGTCTGATAATATACTGAGATTAAACAGTGAGGCTGCTATTAAAAGATCTAGCAATTTAATAATTGGAGTTGCAATTTATCTGAAATTTAGTCTTATTAATGCTGAACAGCTGTACAGACTGAGGGACAACAGTTTGTGGAGAAGGAATGGGGAGATGAGAGAGGTGACCTCTGTGGATGGGCCTTAGCAGTGAAATCCAAGGGTGTTTTTAATCTACCTGTTGACCGTGATGAACAAAAGAAAACAAACCTTTGGATAGTGCACACGCGTATGAGCTGCAGGTGAGGTCAAAGTTGTCTCTAGCCCAGTGTCCTGATGCTGACAGTTGCCATGAAGGGGCTGCATATGAAAACAAGGGAGGCTTGAGGTGATTGTTCTCCCAGGAAACATGCCAGCTTCTAGCAATGATTAGATGTTTCTGTAAAACAGAAATGGTGGGATGTTAGTGCATTTGTGGCCCTTTACAGGGGTATTAATTTTTCTCCATTGTTTTGCCCTGTCCCTTTTATAAAGCTATATGAGGCTTTGGCATTCATTATGTGCTCCAGTGAGGAGTCTGCAGTGAAGCTTGTGCTGCATCTCTTTTAGATGCTCTCAAGCCGTTGTCCACCAGTTCTTTTACTGAAAGTGGCCATAAACAGCCATTTCCCACTTGTTGTCTTTTCTGTGCTCTCTGGGATTGTTTCTCAAGAGCCCTCTCTCATGCTGGCCCTCAGCTGCATGTCTTTTCAAGCCACAAGTCTTTCCACACCAGGAATATTTGTCATGCTTAGGCCTGCATCTCTACTTTTTCATTCCTCTTTATCCTTGTGAAGTTAGGTTGTCTAGGGCTGCCCAGAAGATTTAAATGATGAAAAGACAACTTGCACTTTTTTTTCTTTGTTCCTTTTCCACTGCCTATGGTGTCCCTTTTTCTGCCTTATTTTCTTTACTGTTTCGAAGACGGTCTTTTCCTTCTTTGACAGCTTGTTTTGTATTAAGGACTAACAGAGGAGCAAGTGTGAGACAGCCTTATATATATTTGAATTGAAGATTTTCTGTGCTTTCTTGACACAAGTGATACAAGCTTTTGGAGACAGTAGTTAAACTAGTAGCTTCATCTCCTCTAACACATAACCCAAATCTGTGTTCTCTAGTATCAATTCATGCACCCTTCCAAATGCCATATGACATGTTTCTTCCAAGGATACAGATTTGTCACAGAAGGAACAAAAAGACCAGCTTTTTATTTTTCACTCTTCCTGACTGCCTCTCCCCCTTCCTTTTGCGATCTCTCTCTTTCATACTGCTCTTGAGATGGTTTTCACAAGAGAACAGCTGTGTCTTCTTGTGTTGCATATACTATGACAGTCACTGTTCAGAAAAATTTTCAGCCCTTTCAGATACTGCTGGAGCAAACCTGGAAAGTAGCAGTGAAAGCCATCTAGTTTCTGCTACAAAGAGCCCAATGATACAGGGATATAGACTCATGCAAAGCAAGGGTGACTGTAGTCAACTACCTTTCTCCTCCTAAAAAAACTAGCAACCAAAGTCTTTCTGCAAAAAGGAAAAGTGACAGCCATGGATTGGCGGATCTGTTACTCTCTCATGCACTATTTTCCCTGCTGTTTCCTCTGTTCTCTTCATCTTGACCTCTGTGTGTAAGAAGGGTGAGTCCAATCTAGTGTTCTCTGAGAGGAGGTGTAGGGCTACCCTTAGTTCTGGTAGACAGAACAAACTAATTTGAGAATGCTGGAGGTTAAAAGTATTCATACCAATTAGACAGGGAAGTGCAGAGGGACACTTTCTGTAGGGGCAGGGAGGGAAGATTGTCACATCTTATTATTTCTAAGATGAAGCTCAGAAAGTTTATGATTGAGATTTGTCTGACCTGGTGCCTGCAGTAGCCAGGCAGCAGGGTCATTGACCAAAGTGGCCTCTTTCAGTTATCTCCTTAAATAGATTGTAGTAATTAAAATCAAAGAATCATTTAGATTACTTTGTGAAATGCTCATGGTAGGTATCACTGAAAAACTAACATTAAAGGATTTGATCCCTAAAATACTTACTTTGGGGGCTCATGTTGTCCTCTAGCAATCACTTGCAAAGCTTTGGTAAGCCAGAAGGCTTTTCATCTGCTTAATCTACATTGACAACCTGTTCTGATTAAAATGGATAAATTGCTGTGAGATTATCAACACTGATTAAAAATGAAACTGATTATCTTGGAGTATGCTGAAACCTGCATCCAATCAGTATCCAGGGGAAAGTTAAAATTTGCTTAGCTTTAGCTTTGATAGTCAAAGAGCTTCAGTCCTTCAGAGATGTTTCTTTCTTGGAGGAGGAGCAGAAGGAAGCCAACCAGCAAAATATCAGAAAGCAAGCACACACACACCACATGCACATTGAAAAAGAAGACAAATTGGTATGAGCACTTCAAATATTTGAAGAGTAGTAGATGATGCTGAACTGTAAGGTTTTCACATAGTTCTGAGGGAAGATATTTCTAATACTTACTTGTTGGGAGTAGTCACATACCTTCTAGAATGATGCACTCTTTAGGCTGCTGTAGCCTCAATCTTAGATGTTGCCTCTCTATAACTTAACAAGTGACTGTTACCTTTTGCTCCTACTTCCTTACTTTTTTCTTCCTCTCTTGACCTCTTTCATCCAATAAAATATAAGAAAGTGTGCTTGCTTCAAGTCTTTAAGAGAACTTTAAGGCTATTTTGCTGCTTCTCTAAAGCATTAGAGATGGAGAAACCCCCAAGAATGTGGAGGAACGCTGAGAAATGCACAAGAGTTACTTGAGCGTTTACTTGCACTGACTGGTTTGCTCCCAGACACTAATTACATTATAATTGAGATAAAATACATACAATACCTTTTTGAAAAGTCTAAGAATTACAGTTACAGCTTCCAGAGTCATGGGATACACCCACTGATATTTTGAAATGCTCCTTTCCTTGTAAGTGTTTTAATTTAGTGGTAACAAATCTGCTCTCGCCAAATGTCTGCACACTGAAACCCAGTCTTATCTCAAATGACATGGTATCACTTATGGTTTCATTTCAAAGATTCTCTTAGGGCTTGAAAATTGATGTCAGTTTAAAAAGGAATGGGACTTGGAGAGAAAAAACGGGGAATGGAGTAATCTCTGGGACTGTAATGTGTTGCAGATTACTTAGAATTCCATCAAATGTTTATATCATCTCTGGTAACTCATTAATGAAGTATCTGCAGAACACGGTTTCAAGCAATCTCTCTCAAAGGAGAGTTTTCAGTTTCTATGTAAGTGAGAGAGAAGGGGAGAAACTTGTAAACTGAGGAAATATAAATGTAAGGAGATTTAAATAATATATATAGTATCAATAAAATACGTATAAATAATGTGTTTTTCATCAAAAGCTCTAAATGCAAACTCTTTCTAGTCTACAGCAAGTACGAGTATTTTTGGGAAGATGGGCTAAACAAGGTATGAACAAGTAGCTGTACCTGTTTTTGAGAAGGTTAAAAATGCAGAAAACAGTGTCCTGAAGTTACAGATTCTCGCAAGAATGATTCAGAAATAAAACACTGTGGAAATAATTGTAAGCAACATGGTGCAATTTATACCTGTCTGGGTGAAACTACTTTTGATTAACACAGCTGGTTTTGTTTTTTAGCTAGAAGATGGATATATTAAAAATAGAATGTCTGTGTTCTTTCTAGGAAGAATTAATTATGAATAATTGATTTTGTGTGGTGATTAAATGTAAATAATTTAAACAAAGAAGATCAAGATACAATTGTATCTTATGATAGGTAATGTAAGGCAAGTTTTTTTCCTGAAACATTTTCCTAGATACATTTATTTTGCTCAGTTATCACTCAGACCAGCCTGATGTTATGCAACCATTTGAGGTACACTTCTTGAATAGCTATTTTCCCTCTTTGCTGTGCATATACAAGGTTGCACCATTTATCAAAAAATAGTTTTTAATTAAGGTAAAAAATAAAGTGGCCGTCCAACTCATAAACACACATCCCCCAATAGTTTTCCTCCGTTTAGTCAAGTTAAGCAGAATCAGAATTGTAGTAGGTATTGATTAACTTCTTCCTGCACTAAAACTGTGCTGCTGCCAAACGTGCATTACACAGTTAACAGGGAACATCAAGGGGGAAGATTTGTGCTGGTTGTTCACAGGAGGACTTGGAATGGTCCTTCAGACTCTGGTGCCCTCTGTTGTGAGTGGGATGGCTGATCCTGTCTTTGGCAGTGCTCTATATCTTTGTAGTTCTCCTGCCATCCTCTTCACAGTATACAAAGGTAAAGCTAAGCGTGATTTGGATTGGTACATGCTCACACTGAAGTATGATCAAACTTGTGAAACACTGATTGTGCTGCGAGGATTATACCCTTACTCATGACCTTTTTTAAAGGTGACAATATAACATATTTCTCCTGATGTGAATTTTGGGGGGAAAAGC
Source organism: Monarcha castaneiventris obscurior (assembly GCA_026261815.1). NCBI lineage: Eukaryota > Metazoa > Chordata > Aves > Passeriformes > Monarchidae > Monarcha > Monarcha castaneiventris. Next base: position 16,669,495 of record JAMPIT010000566.1, read on the forward strand.
TCCAAAACATTAAACAGAAAGGTCATGTTCTTCTTTGAAGGTGTACTTCTTTCTCAAGGACTTAATTTTGCAAGCACAAGGAATTTCCTTACTCCCTGTGAGAGGCTGTTGCTACTTTGTTAGTTACTTCCCTCTTTGCTGGCCTGGGCTAGCATAGAGGTGAAGAATGTTTTGGGACCCTGCACACCATGGGAAGAACAGTAATTGTTGAACTGCAGTATAATTTGTGTCCATACTTTTGGGCAATTCCGGCTGTGTGCTTCCCCAGTTTCTACTAGGGCTGAAAGGCCACTGGTCTGGCTTTGATTGTATATGCAGACAAAAGCAGTCTTCTACAGGGTAGGGTGCATGAGGTGCACACCTGCTAACCTAAGTATAAATAATGAATTCTTGTTTTTGTTTTTTATATAGATTTGTTCGGACCGTGCTACCATTTTCTCAGGAGTTTCAGCGTGATAAGCAGCCTAATGCACAGCCACAGTATCTCTATGGATCAAAGGTTGGATGTAATTCCCTTTATCTTTATGCTTTGCTAATGTTTAAAGGTATCTTTTTTAATTATAGAAACTACGGTATATGAAAGTTATTAGAAATTATCTGAAATACATTTTGTGTGTATTTTAAATTGAACATACACTTTTTTTAAGACTTTGCCGTGAAGCTCACCATATGTTTGAGCCAAAGTGCAATTGGTTAGTCTTATCTGACAAAGTTAAAAATAAACCCTTCTCTCAACCACCTTGCGTTGTTCAGTTGCTTATAGTGGCAGAGCAGACTCAAAGTAAAGATTAATTACTCATCTGGTGAAGTGAGAACAAGAGCCCATCTTGGGTGCAGCTCTCCCTTGTTACAGCGATGAAGAGTGTGATGACAGAAGAAAGGGAATAGATAGGAAAAACTGCTTCAGATGTTATCTGACTTAAAAGGAATATAGATTCTGACCATCTTAAAATATCAGATACCAAACTACTTCAATTATTTTTTTAAAAAATGTAGTGTTTCTTTGGCATCTGTAACCAGTGAGTTCAAACTCATTGTGATGAACTTGGTGTCCTGGCCATCTCATCTTCTGTATTAGCATCACGTTTCTTGCTTTGCAGTTAGGAGGGCTTGAAAGGTTTATGCAAACTTCCAATAGAAGTGTACACCATGTACAGTCACATTCTCTGTCCCTGTGGCAATCCCCAGCAGGGAGGTTGGAAAGGAGCTTATGTGGGTGTCAGGTTGTAAGAGTCCTTGGCACAAGAGAATAGCTGTGGGCTATCCAAGTGAGGAAAGTTAGCCTGTGCTCACAGGACCAGTGTTATGCTCAAATGGGACAGATTTGTTCTCCCTGATCACTGCAGATTTATTTTCTTATTCTTCAGAATTACTACCTGAGTCTTAATGACAGTTAAAGGCATAGTGCATTAACACATATGTGCATTTTTAATATCTGGTCTGAAATACTGATCTACTTCTAACAGCAATAAAAACCAGCAGTGCTATCTTCAGCAGATCATTTCAGACTATCCAACAAGCTGTCACTCTGAATTTCACAGTGTTTTCTTGAGTATCAGGGTGGCAAGCTGAAGTATGGAAAAGTGAAAATATAAGGATTAAATTAGAGGATGGACAATAAAAAAGCTTAGAATTATTTATTATTATTTAAAATATGTACTCAATTATGCATCTAATTTATACAAGTGTGATGTAAGTGGCTGGCTACTTTCAATATCTATGTCCTACTTAAACATCAACATAATTAGTCCTTGTCTTACTGTTATTTTCTACACATCGTATCATAGTTACATGGTGCAATTTCAACCCAGTAGTCTAGGTTTTGAGAGCTGAAGAGTTATCTCAGGAGTTACAAATTTCAGTCCTAAAATATCTGCTGCATTTGTAAAATTTTCATGCCTTTAAAATGTAAAGGGGGTGGAAAAAATTTCACGTCTCGCTGTGGAATGTAACAGCTGACTGTCTGGTCCTGTGAACAGTGTTTTATATAATTGTTCTTCAACAAGAAACAGTAAATTATAGGAAAGTGGGATTTTCTTACATTAGAGTTATTGTGTTCCTTACTATTTTAGGAATTGACCAGATGCAGTGTAGAGCAAAAACCTGACTGAATTTCATAGAGATTGCTAACTTAATTTATCTAAGTGATGATACAGTGGGGTGAGTGACAGAAGATTAACTGGGGAACAGGTGTTTTTATCAGTCAGGTTACATTATAAAAATGAGTTTAGCAATTTCACGCTGAGAGCTATAAATTTTCAGAATTCCTGGTCATTTTTCTGTATGAGCGGTATCAATCAAGGGGGGAGGGTCTTCCTTGAATTTCTGGGGCAAATTTCCTAACTGATGGGCCTATATTAGAAAATACTCATGACTCTGTAGTTTTAAATTTTAACAAGCATATATTTTTATTCTTGAGTCTAATGTATTTTGAAATTGAGGCTGAGTGGAGTTTTTAACATTTCTACTTTATATAGCCAGTAACAGATAGGAATTCTTATATGATAGAAGCTGCACATTCTAGCGTGGGATATGGTTGCATGATGCTATTCTGTGTAATGCACAGCCAAGCTTGTTACAGAGCACATCCTTGTTTATGTCCTTAAAAGTCACGTTGTTGAGTTGCCTCCTGACTCGGTAATAATGAAATGTGGAGTAGCTGTGTTGTTTTTTTGTAAATTTTGTCTTTTTTGAGTTCTTGAACTGTTTGAGATATTCCGGTGAGCGCTTTTCATTGATCCTGTAGTGAAGAAATGTGACTTTTCCTATTGGATTATTTTGTTGCCGGTTGGTTTGGGATTTCTTTTCGTTTTTGGGTTTGGGGTTTTAGGGTTTTTTTTTTAGCAATGCACGGTGTTTATTTAGGTCAAGTCAAGAGTATTTTGATTTCTTGTGCATATGTAGACTCACACGTGTGTATTGCACTGTAATAGCTAAACCCTTTTTGTGCAGAAGCTTTGCATGAGCACTGTGTATTGCTTAATAGTAACTAAAGAAATTTTTTGTTTGTATCTCAAAACGTTCACATATTCCCAGATATTTCTAAACGGATCAAAGCATCTGGTCTATATTAATGTGTCTTGATACTTAGCATAGAAAGTTGTAGTAACATTCTCTTTAGCACCTAAAGTTCTCTGAGTGATATCCTGTAATTAGCAAAACAAAAACCCACAGATACAACTTATTTCTTCTGGTTGATATGGAAGCAGAGCTGTCAGGTGGGAAGGAGCCAGCCTGCAAAAGCTTGTTAACCTTTTAAGTGAGATGGATTTTTCTAAAAGCTTGTTGAGCATGGTCATTGAAATCCCTGTACTCAGGTGAAGTATGTGTAGGATTAATGAAATTAATGCTAGCAGGTTGAAATTTGGCAACTTGGGGTGGATGCATGAAAAATTTAATAATGTACATATAAGAAAGTATCTTTTCTGAGGACTTGAACTGGCTTTGCATGTTAATGAAATACCTGGTTTTATAGAGGTTGTGTAGACCAGAATGGAAGAGCTTGGTTTCTGTCTTAAACAATGTTTTCCAAATATTGTCATGTTTTTATGTCTCCAGCATTTTGTAGGTTCTAACTCATTTGTTTTGTGAAAAAGACTTGTTTGAAAGGTACTTCTCACTGTGAATATAATGGTTTTTATCTACTGCTGGTCCACAAATTAAAATCAGTTTGCACTATGTTGCAACTTACCAGTTTGGTAATCACTCAGAATGTTTGCCCCTTAATAGATGGCTGTTAAAACTACCAAATCTAGAATTGCCAGAATGAACCTGAATTAATCTGTAAGAAAACTTGCTCAGCAAGACACAGAGAATCATGTAGCTCTGCGAGCATGTGATGACATGAGTTTTTCAAAACTAGAGCAGAAAACAGATGACACTCTGCATGAGTTGCTCACTTGCAGCAGGTGCGAGGTGGTCCATTGCTTGTGAGATGATATAAATGTGTATGTTAGTAGTGCACATAAACTCTGTGGGTGGAATGGTTTTATATTTAGAGAAGGTAAATCCCTTGGGGAGCACTTATGTGGTAGCTCTTTGCCTTCTCAGTCAGATATAGACACGTCTTTTGGATGTACATGATTGTGTACAAATAACAAAATGCAGTAGGTGAATTGCCTCGAAACTGCTTTGAGACTGAACTGCTCCTTGTTTTCAGTGTGGAATGTACATGTGTGTATGACATGAATGTGTGTAAAATATATGTATTGGACTGCCTTAAAACCCTCATCAAGAAATGGACATGCAGAGAAGTAAACAGGTTTCCAAGAGCCCAAGGTGTTGGCAGAGACTGACTGTGTGTCTCTTGGCTTCATCCCTTTAACATTAAAATCATCTTTTTTTGATGAAAACCTTATCAGAGAAGTGTTACAGTTAATTTGATTGCAAGATAATTTTAAAGCATTTTTTCTGTCCTCGTTACCCAGGCACCCCTTTTTGGCAGTAAACCTGTTGTGTTGGCTTTATGCTCTGATGAGGGTTTTTCAGTGCCTATTTCATGTAACACCGTCATTTGAAACAGCAGTGAACTGTTATTCTCACAGTTTATTTGAGACTGACGTGCAAGACAAAGGAGAACGTGTCAGCTGGAGGAAATGCTCCGCAGCAGGTGGAGAACACGTTACTGCTAACTTCACACAATGAAAATGCCTTTTGAAGTGTTTTCTAAAAGTCCTACTCGCCCCAGTTCAGCAAGCGTTTCTGTGTGTCATGCTTATCCTACTCAAAAAAAAAGTAAAGAAGATTCCTCACACTTATGCCAGCTTCTTCCTAGCACTCTGAGAGTTGATGGCATTTCACAAGTCGTGGGAATTGTTGTCAAAACAGAGTAGCTGAAAAGATCCGCTACCTGCTGTGAAATATTCATGGGGAGATCTCTTGCCAAAATTCCACCCGCCCTTAGCTTCCAGGGCCCGGTGGAGAGGGATGGGAGCTGCCCAGGCAGCTGGTACAACCGAGCTGTGTCAGTGAGAGCTGACTTCACACACACACATTTGTACCAAGAGCAATTAAGTGTCTGCAGTCACAGTGCACCTTTGTTCTTTAGGCATAATATACAGCAATACTAAGATTTATTATGTTTTATGGAACACAGATGCACTTAAAGGGTTTAAAACAGGGTGAGTTATACATGTAAATCAGACAACACTTGTCACGTTGTGAGAGTGAACAGATTTCTGTCCGAAGGACCTTGGCACTTTGCCATGAAGCTCAAGGCAGAGTGAGATGATCAGCAGGTTTTCTTGTTACAAAAATAAAATGCATTTTGGCATGTTTTCAGTATTTTGTAAAACACATTACACAGAATGTACTGTGCAATTGGAAATAAATTTGCAGCTGATTAATGTGAGTTATCATTAAAACTGAAAGGGAAAGAGAAAAGGAAGGGCCAGTAGCTGCATCTGAATTCCATTTCCTCTGCAGGGAGTCACTGGCCTGTGGAGCAGGAGGTAGCTTGTGGGGGGAGCAGAAGACTGCAAAATGTGGTAACCCAGGATGTTTCCTTAATTAGAAGCATCCTTACAAAGTCAGTATCTTTCATGTATTTAGACTGAGGGAATGAGAGGATACAATTAAAATCCTGGTGAGTTTAGCTTACATTCTGAGACTGACCTCAGTGCAGATGGGAGGGATGGACAGCTGTGGGCAGTGAAGTGTGTAATCTGAGTGTAGTGCTGCTTGTGGTGTGTGGTTTGGGAAGCAGCTGGAATTGTCAGGGTAAAACTCACACTGGCAAACCACTGCACTCCATGTGTATGTTCCAGTTGCCTATAGTGTAGCAGTTGGGGTTCCCATCTGAAATCTCCTACTCAGTTTTATTCATGCTAGTTAACAAAAATTCTTTTGGTCACTTTTGATTACTTTTTATATTTGTTTGCTGTTTTAGATTAAAGAAAAGCAACGAAAATATCCCCTTGAAATGTAAACCAATTACTTGCTGCATGCTTCATTTTTAAATAAGGGAGGGTGGCTGAAGTGCTCACTTCTTGGGCATGTGAACCTTTGCATATAGGCTGTTGGAAAGGGTGTGACATCGGAGGTACAGCCAGGAGTGCTGTGGCGAGCAGTCAGAGCTCCCTGTTGTTAGCACCAACAGTGCTTGTGGTGTGTTTGAAGAAGTTGGGGGACCGTACATAGCAAAAACTTTCTCCCAGCCAAAAGGTTTCTAATTTATAGCAGAGCACTGTCCTGTTGCTGGGACTTGTTCCTGACTTTTAGAAGATGGCATGATGGGCTCATTGCACACTGAGGGATTCTCTATGATCGTGGCCAGCTGGATGCCACCTGGATGCTTTTCCTCAGCGTCCTGTGTCTGCTGGCCCTGCCTGCTGAATTCCTCCGAGGTGTACGCCACACTTTTGGTCCATGGCTCCCTGTGCTCTTGTTTGGAGGTGCTGTTCTGCTCCTGCCAGCGCTCGCGTCTCCTGCGGCACAGGAGGTGCAGGCAGCCGTAGAGCAGGACTGCAGCGATGATGAGGAGCAGGACGCTGCTGGTGAGCCAAATGCCCAGTGCCAGCTCCTTCTTGGTGCTGCTCGCAGATGCCGGGTCTCGTTCCAGTGTGTTAAAAACTCTGCACTGGTCGCTGGAGGGGTTTGCCGACTGGCAGGTCACGCACATGATGTATGTTGTGAGGGGAATCAGGTTTTCAACAAGAAAGGAGGAGCGAGTGGTGGGCACCCTCTCTTCCTTCTGGAAGCTCTTTCTGGAGTAGCTGGATAGCATGCTGTTCCAGTTGGGGTGGTACATGATGCTGTAAAAGCTGTCGACACAACCGGCCATTTTTGGCCAAATTACCATTGCTGTGTTTCCTGTGATGTTTTGGACAGTTATTCCCATCAGGATGTTGCTTGGGAGTTTTTTTCTCTCTTGATGCTGATCTCCCTGTGGAAAGGGAAGCTGTTCTTTGGAGGTAACTGAGAAGCTGCAGCACTGAAGTTGTTTGTGTTTTAATCGTGGTGCTCTGTAATGTAGGAATGGAGTTTGTTAGGAAAGAATGCTGTCATCTTTGGTGCTGCAGTGTAAAAATGGGAATGAAAGTTCATAAATTTTGGGGTGTTTTAAAATGTTTATTTTTCTTCCAAGTGAAAGGATAAACATAAATTTAGAGAAATTCAACCAGAGCTGCTGCTTGTGTAAGTGACCGGTTGTATCTTGAGAGATGGTGAATTTCTGCAGAATTTGCAATTGGGAAATCACTTCCTTTCACATTTTTTCCCAGGTGATTGTAAAAAAAATGCAGCAGTTGTTTTTTCTCTAGTCTGTGTGTCTTGCTTTCTATCTTAAGTGGCAAGAGGGATATTGGGATATTGTCAGGAGTGGATATTAAGAGATAAATGTCTCTACCATCCACAAGTCTTTATTTTTGCTGGTAACAATCAGCTGAAAAACAAAAGGGTGTGTGAAAACGTGACCAGATATTATTTTGTCTCCAGTATCTTAGGTTAGTTTCTTATTCACAAGTACACATAGGAAAACCTCCCATATGAAGACTGGCTGAGTTGGAGCTGTTCAGCCTGGAGAAGAGAAGGCTCCAGAGAGATCTTACAGCACCTTCTGGTATCTAGAGGGGGCTAACAATACAGCTGGAGAGGGACTTTTTACATGGGCAAATAGTGATAGGACAAGGAGGAATGAATTTAAGCATAAAGAGGGTATATTTAAATCAGGTATTAGGAAGAAATTCTTTACTGTGAGGGCAGTGAGGCATTGGAATGGGTTGCCCAGAGAAGCTGTGGGAGGTGTCCCTGCCTGTGGCAGGGGTGTTGGGACTGGGTGATCTTTAAGGTCCCTTCCAAGACAGACTGTTCTGTGATTCTAGGATAGTGTCCATGTTTTGCTGTTAAATCGCACATCTGTGGCCACTGCAGCTACACTGCGGCAGTGGCTGTGAACATTGTACATTGGTGGTATCAGTATCACAATGTTTAGTCTTGATGCTAGTCAGCCTCTTGGAAAAGCTTTCTCAAGCTTAGCGACATCCAGCTTTCACTATAGCCTACCTTTTGGATAAATAGTGGGGATTTTTAAAAATTACTAATGCTCTTTTCAGTTCTAAGTCATTTTATGTAATTCCATAGTCTGTCTGCCCTGAATTTATACTTCTCCTTGTCCTCAATTCAAATTAGAAAATCTGCTAGTATTTTGAGATTCTCAGTATGTGTTACCATTGTAAATAGTGAGAAGAAAACATCTGTTTTCTGCAATTTTATAAACACATCTATTAAAGAATATGTAATAACCAGTGGGTATTTTCATTTGTTTGGCTTGGGTTTTATGCTTTTACTGTTGTGAGGGTAACTTTTGAAAAAGAGCTTACCTCAGCAATTTAATCTGATTCCTTACTTTGATCGTCAGTTTCCAGTGGCACTCGTGGAAGTTTTTTTCCACTTTGAAAATTTCTCACTTTTTTTAATGACTAGAAATGCCCATAACGATAACGCTGTATTTCATTGTCTATGACTTTTTAATGAAAATTAAATTTAATATGTTTTTTAAGATCGGGTTTAAAATGTTACATTTCCTGGCTAAATAACAATTAATTATTGAAAATTATCCTGAGGAAGAAAGCTTGTGAGATTTGCTCATAACATAATCTGAAATTATTCTGTGATGCTTGTATTTTATACTAGATAGGGGACTGGGAAAATGTGTATTATTTTAATGGGATTTAGATAGTGACATTACATTAATAGTAAGAATTCTGTGCCTGTTTATGTATGAAAATTGGTGCTCAAGGATTTTGGATCATACTTACTGGGAAGTGGGAGGAAAAAGGTGTATGTTTATTTTCATGACAATGTGAACCCATGGACATAACTGGTCTGGGTAGATGCTGCTCTTCTAATTCTGTGGTAGGTGCACCCATTTTAATACAGCAACAGTATAAAGCAACTGAGTTTGCTATCAGATAAACTTATCAAACAGATACATTTTGGCATCTACCCAACTACTGCAGATATTAAAATAGGGTGCATTAGTGAGATCAGAGCTTTTACTTGCTCTTTTGCCTTCTCTTTAGCTGGTAAATCTCTATTACTTAAAATTATAATTTTTTTGTAGAACATTTCCTCACACAGCCTAGAAACAATAGTTTCAACAGTTTAATCCTCATAGCCTTCTGTAAGTAGAATGTTTGAACTATAATTAAATAACAATAATACATTTCTGTTGCTGCAAAACATCAGTCACTGGAAAACACACAGTTACTGACAACTAAATGTTTGGAAAAGCCATCTGATGTTTTATGGATCATAAAGTCAGTACTTACCATCACTCCCTGATGGAAATTCCAGATCAAAATTTCTTTACGGCGATGCTGCTGTGAAAATGTTACAAACACCAAATTTTTTGTATCCCTTTCTATGTGAATTATTTCCTGACTGATCTCTGTTTGCCAGTTTGCTTTTTCTTCTCCTCAGATTCTCGGGACTGAATTCTCATTGCTTGGTGATTTCAGTTTTTTTCTCTGATGCTGCTGGTGGCATGGTTTCTTTGTCTCTTCCACTTAAATTCGTGCAAGAGCACATCTTGTCTAAAGATGCTGTTGCCTTGCTTTTCAAAGACCACACAGGAGAAAAAAATAATGTCTTTTTCCCCCTCTCTTGCTTGCCTCCCCTTGGCAGTATGCTGCCTGAGCATCCCTGTTATATACTCTTGTGTGTGGACCAGTGATGCTGTGAGTGATTAATGTTAGCACTTTGATGACATCAGCAACTAACAACTCTTTCTTTTTTTTTTTTTAATTTAAGTAGGGGAGTGAGCAAGTATAGCTTAAAAAATAATGAATAGCAACTTCCCTTCCCTCCCTTTCCACCCCCACCCCCTCTTGTTAGTGGCTTCTTCCCTAAGGATTTTATGCTTTTGTGCCTCACTGGCAGGGGGAAGTGGTGTTGGTGTGTAATAGTGTTTTCTAAATCCCTTGTCACAGTTTAGAAAGATCCACTAATCCAACGTTTACAGGTGGACTGTAAATTTTAGGTACTTCCCCATGAGGTTTACATGAAAGATGTATTTTTAGATTGACTGGCTTCTTATTGTAATGTATTGGCAAGTTTTTAAAATACTGAAATCATGCTTTTAGGGCTTGCTTTTCTATGACAAATTCCTGCTGTGTGAAGAGAGGTTCCCTCCCCTTAACCTCAAGGCTTTAACCTACTAAAGTAAAATTCTCCATGTGCTGTAGCCAAAATAGATAGTTCTGACATGTTTGTTGTAGGAGACCTACCTAATTGGAAACATCAAAAACAAAAAAGGAAATCTCATCTTTTACAGGCTATTTTAGAAATACTTAGAACATTCATCTGCCCATATGTTCTTAAGGTTTTACCAGTTCTCTCTTCTGTCTTTGCCCCAGACCTCATTTTTGTGTGTGGAGAGCTATGGAAATGCACAGGTTGTGCTAGAGGGATACAGCTTTAGGTGGGGCACATTTGGAGTTTGGCTTTTCAGCCAGCTCTGATGTAACAGCAGGACTGTGTTATGTACTAGGATTCTAATAGTTATCCGAATGTCTATTTTAGTTTGCATCTAGAATACAATTTTTTGAAATTTCTAAGGCCTCAGTTGGACACCAGTGTTTATATAGAGATATACAACATCAATAAAAATGTGCATTTTATATCCTGAGTGCTTCTAAAGATGATTTTTAAGTCCTTCTGTGAGAATAAAATCCTCCAAGAGCTTGGTAGAGTTTTGTGACTTGAATTCCTACTAGCTTGATGCCATGCATTATAGTATCTGGTGTTGACTTGCATGGGTAATTAGGGCAGGATCTGCACTGAAGGACTGTTCTTCCTGGAAAATGTTGTGCTACAGCTGTGTGTGAAGTTGAAGGTTTAACAGTATGCTGTTTTCCATGTCTGCATTAGAATGAAACTGCAAAACTAAAGGAAACAAAACAGTCCCTTCTGTAACAAAGGTGGCCAAGATTCCCACTAAAATTAAATTTCAGGGTATTAGGAGAGCAACCCACTTGCAGAAATGGAGGATGCTAAGTTAGCCAGCTCATCTCTAATCTGCAGCTTCAGCAAAGAGTTCCTAAATCCCCACATCACACCAGTCTGTACAGCTGTGTTCACTTCCATAGAAATAAACATGACTATGGCAAAGCACCTGGTTCTATTTATACAAGTCTTGAAGAATTTCCATGAGGCTGCATCCCAGACTTAGATTTGCTTTGATCTTGCGTACAGTGGTTTGAAAAAGAAAGATCCTTATTAATTAGTAGCAGAGAGCAGTAACTGCAGAAGGTTGTTTTTTGGGTTTTTTTGTAGTTGAGTACTCAGAGACTTAAAGCACCTATTATGAACAGAAAATTGAAGTCATTTCTTTCAAGATATTTTGTGCATAAAATGGAAGATACAGGAATAGTAGCTGTGCTTTAAATTCAGGGATCTGGACATGGCATTGACTACTTTTATGGTTGTGTAAATAGAAAAGTACAAAAGAGAAAGTGGCTTTATAAATGGTAAATGGAAGATGTCTGGTTGAAAAAAAGTGTTGACAAATTTGTCTTGCTAACAGATTTTGGTTGAAGATCCTGCCTTACAAAAGAGAAACTTTGTGTCTAAAGTCCTTTCAGAGACAGTGAGATACAAAGTTATAATTTCAGTTTTTAATGTGCTTTAAAATGCTGTTTAAATTACATTGTTATTGAGATACAGGCAGATGAAATTGTTATTAATCATATCTGTTTTCTTGTTTTAGGCATTGAATTTGGCATATTCCAGTATTTACAGCAACTACAGGAATTTTGTTGGTCCCCCCCACTTTAAAGTCATCTGTAGACTTCTTGGATATCAGGGCATTGCTGTGGTGATGGAGGAGTTGCTGAAAGTTGTCAAGAGCCTGGTATGCTAATTTTCTTTATTTTTCTGCTAGTCTAGATGGATTTTTGATAGGAAATGTATCAGGAAAAACAAAGTGAAAGTGAGATCCTGGATAAAAATAATTAAAATAACTTCCATTAAAGTTCAGTATAAGTGTGTTTGACAGTACTTAGTGTCTTGTGTGAGCAGTAGATGATGTGCCTTGGTGGCCTGAGTAGTGTTTTGAAAATGTTGAATTCTTCGTTGGAGATTAATTTTATTTGGGGTGACCTGAGCTGTTAGGGCCTAGGTAGGCTCTGGGAAAGTACAAATGTTTCAAATTATTTGATTTCAACTTAAAGACCATAGTGTACATTCACTTCCTTGATATTTTTTGAGAACAGCTGTAGCGTACTTTCTGCCTGGTGCCTAACTTCAGGGCTCTCATTAATGATATCACTGATAGATGACTTCTCAACCACAGGAGAGTTTAACCTCTGTGCTTGTGCAATGCTGCTCAGGCCAGTTTTGAAGACATTATCCACACAGCCTGGGTATCCTGTGCTGGAAAGGGCCTTTTTTGTAACTGGGAGGAGGTTGAGGCACTGGCTGTTTGCTATAATATTAGAATCTATATATACAACCATAGTGCATTGCAGTTAATTTAAGCCAAAGAAATTATATTTTACTTCCTGCTGCTTATAGGAGCATGCTGCCAAAATAATCCAACTGTACCAGGGAAAGCTGTGTTATTCATAATCTTACTGCAGGCACTTGACACATTTGGCAGTTTGTTTACAGTAATTCCCACAATGTTCTAAGTACATTTTTGATGTTTTAGAAAGGGTGAATCCTACTTGAAAAGGTGCTGCAGTTTAATCTTCAGGAAAAGATATTTTCAGGGTATATTTTTCAGGGTTTGAGAGTCAAGCATTGTTTGTTGTGTTTTATGAGTTTGGTTTTTTAATAACAGTGGTTAATTGTCTCAATTCATTAAAGGTGGTGTTGAACATTTGGTCATTTAAAAAGAAGGTTAAAAGCCCTGGGAGAGCCTATCCTGCCAATGCCTGGTGCAGATGCTCAGGTGCAGGGGGACAGATGAGAGAGAGGTGTCTAGTGGTAGGAAGACAGGCTGACTGGAGGCTGGCACTGTCTCAACTGATATGTCCAGAAGAACCAGTTTGAGTTGTTACAGCCATACCTAATCATAAGGGTTTTTTTCATGTTGCTTTTGAACGCATTCAAATGCAACTTTTTAACAAAAAACCTAAAAGTTAGTTAAGCAGTAAAGAGTCTGTAAGAGAAAAACATGTTTTCCTCTTTTTTACCTTCCTGGCCTTAGCTGTTGTGCCACTCTTCTTGTAGCAAAGGTGGCTAATGCCATGTGAATTCTTTTAATTTGAAGAAGTTGCCTTTTTAAAGATGATGACTGACAGAATTAAATGCAAGAGTTTTAGAGCTGCTTCAGTTCATGTATAGTTTGAGTGCAATTTGTTGTAAAGTTTCTTAGTTCAACATCACTGACGTGTTTACATACATCTGTTTTCTCTTAGTTACAAGGGACCATTCTTCAGTATGTCAAGACCCTAATGGAAGTGATGCCTAAGATCTGTAGGTTACCAAGACATGAGTATGGTTCTCCAGGTTAGTTTGTGTTTGATGTTACCTTAGCAGCCTTAATAAGATGATAGTAACCACTAATCTTCTGCATCTTGGATATCTCTGCCTCCCTCCTTTTTCTCCTGATAATTGCTTTTTTGTTTGGCTTTGGTTTTTTGTTCTGTTTTTTCCCCCCGTAACAAGAATCATTGAATGCTGTGCTTTCTGAAAGTACTTAATGAAGTTTTAAGACTTCTCTATATGGGGCAAAAGGATGACAGTCTGTATAGAAACAGACTTATGACATAACTGATCTTGAGCTGGGATGTCCACAATAGTTTCTATTTCTAGTCTTTCTCATGAGCTTGTTGAGCTTTTCCCTTAGCAAATTAGCCTCTCACATTTTTTCTGTTCAAATGTCTAGTTTAGGTAACCCAGTTCTCTGGAACAGCCTCTCTTCCCTTTTCCTTTGCCCTCACCAAATGCAAGATAAAAGGGGTGATACTGCTGGGAGGCAAACTGGTCCTGCCAGAATAGTTATGTCTGAGGCTTGTGTGGGGTGCATCTTAGCCTCTCAACAGGAGGTGTGACAGTTGCAGGAGAAGAAATGGCATTGAAAGCTGCTTGCCACTATAGAGAAATAATTGGCTAATTAGTATTTATCACATTGTTCACTGAAATTCTGAATCTGCTTCCCCCTTCAAAATATTCCTCCTCCACAACTTCTAATTAACACAAATTACTCCTTCCATGTGCCACCCACCTCCTAAGTTTATTTTTCCAGAGTCACTTAGTTTTATTAAATGCCACTCCAACTGGAATGAGGTTGGGTTTTTTTCTGCTTCCCACAGCTTGCTTGACGTTCATTACCAATGTTAAATGAAATCGAGGTCTTACTAAGTGTTTCCTTCCTGTTTTTCTCCCTGGAGCATAGAAATGGATGAATCATGTTAGTTAGGAGTATAAAAATAATCTATCTGAGGCTTTTAGCCATTCATTAAGATCTGACCACAAAAGCAGTAGGTATTCTCAAATATAGATAATATATAATGCATCACCAGGATCTGTGATGCTACATGTGACATTAGGAAGCTTGCCAGAAATCCTCACCTGTAAGGGCTAAATATTTGGCAAGAGGTGCCCAGGGATTTTAGGAGAAACCTTTCTCTTAAGGTTAATCCATCCTATAGGAAAGGCAGAACTTTACTGGTGCAATGGTAACAAACTATTTTGACCTCATATTTACTCTTCCATCTAAATATGTATAGATGCTTACTGTACCCAGAGCTTAAAGCAACTCTTGGTTTTACAATGGAATATCATACCTAGTTGTAGAATTGGACTGGATCTCAAAACCCCACGTGATTCTCTGCTCCTTTCCTGCCCCAGTTCCTGTCAGGTTTTGTCTTAACACATGTACTTTTCCTGTTCTGACCTATTTCTAGCAGTGGTCAGGTAATAACCCCTGGAGAGTCTCTTCCAAGAAACGGCAGAGACAGCCTTTATAGCACTGTCGTACCGTCTCCCTTTCCTTTCCAAGTTGCCAGACAGAAAAGGTTTGTGGAAGATCAGGACACCTCCATCCCTGTGTCACATCACAGAAAAGCTGCCCTGTGTTCTCTGACACCTCCCCATCATGGAGCTGTCTGCCCTTGGAGCAGCACTGGCTGATAAAGGAAAATGTTCTCTGTGATGAGGATGTGCTGTAGATTTTAGCCTTCATCTGGAGAGGAACTGCCAGACTGTAGAAGGGCAGTCTCAAAGCATGCTTCCTTTGAGTCACTGTCCTCTCCTTTCTGTGCTGAATTCTCTTTAGCAGTCTTTGCCACACCTTGTTTATGTGTTTTGTCACAGAAAATGCAAGCCAATGCACACCAACTGTCGTCTGTTCCTTCCTCTGCCTCCAAAAGCTTCCTCAGAAGTTATTAGTTGGAGTAGTAAGCCTGAGTGCTGTGGGCTATATCTGTGTGTGGCTGCTGTTCTTTTATAACAAATCATTTAATAACTTATTTATAACTGGCACAACCCACATATACTTACCAAAACTGTGATTCCAGTCTTTAGATGAAATGTGTAGATTCTCATCTATCTTGAGGTAATATGCATTTATTAATTCAGAATTAATTTCCTGAGTCCATTCTCCACATGCAAAGCAATTTAAGCACTCTCAGTAAGCCTCTAGCTCTTTCATACACTTCAGACTTTTCATTTGGAGAGTTTTGTTTGGACTCTGCTGATTGCAGTTCATAATCAGCCCCTCCATAATCAGCCTTCTAGACTTGTGGATTTCTAAATGGTGATTTATTGCTGCTAAAAGGAGCAGGGTACAGACAGTGGCATCAGAGTTGTTCAGGACTTCTCTCTGCCAATGGGTTTGTTTCCATAGGAACAGTCTAAAGCAGTGGGGAACTTGTTCGTCTTGTAGTCATAAAAATATTTGTCTAAAAATACATTAAGCATAAGGATTTTTAAAGGGACCTTTTAAAGTTGCTGAAGATCTTAAAGGAATATTTGCCTTATAAAGAGTTTAAGCTTGAAATTTCATCTTGGAGGTAACATTTTCTTCTGCTATTTTTTAAGTATTTGAACATGTCATTCCTGCTTTGATGAATGAGTATCCTGCCACTCTGAAGTGTCGTTGAATACCATGAGGAAAGTAGTTTGTCAGCTCTGCTTTTGTCACTGGTATACCACTCCTCCAAAAGAAATTTTTTTTAAAATCAATGACCTTAGCAACATACAAAGTAGCCAGAGAAAGTAGCTAAAATCTGTCTTTTTTCCTAAGTATAGCATTTCCATGTTTCTTCTTAAAGAAAAAAACCAACAAAACCAAACCAAAGAAACAGAACACTCAAAGCTGGTGCAGGACAAAGCACTCATTATCCCAGGCTATGACCTCTTGAAATCCCACATGTTGGCATGACAGTTTGGGGAAGCCCTGCAAAGCCTCATGCCACTGGCTGCTGTGTTCCCATCTCTCCCTGGGCCGATTGCGCTGCTGGTGTCACCTTGTGAGCTGTGTCTGCACAGCAACCTGGCAAACAAAGAGTGTTCCAGCCCTTCTTTTTCTGTGATATTTTAGGTCAGAGTCTAATAGGAACTGGAGCAAGCCTGGGCTGGGAAGCATGGGGAAGGGCAGCAGTGGCTGGAGGCTGGGAGGGAAGCATCACTTGGGGCGTAGCAGAAGGGTTTGTAATTTACCTGTTATCCCAGGGTTTTGCTCAAACTCACATAAGGAGGACAATAATTTAAGTGAGGGCACAATGGCTTAAGTCCACATTGGATGAAGGAAATGTATTCATAGGTCTTCCTGAAACCTGTCCATTGGAGAAAGATTTGTGGGGGCATCTGAGACTATTTGAAAGAATTTAGGGGAAACCCAGATCACCTCGATGATTTTAAGAGGGCATTAAGAATTCATTAGATATGCAGAACAGTGGAATATTTCTTTCTAGCAAAATAAACACAGTGCACAGGCTCCATGGTCATAATTCCTGGATACATGTATATGCTTAAACCTGATGAATATTTCCATTGAAGGGAATGAATGGCAGCACTGTTGATATGCAGAGTTAACAATGTCTCTTGTAAGCCAAAGAAGTATTTGGATACAGCATTTGAAGGTCCTTATGAAAGTGAACATAAACTAAAGGTCATTACAGCACCCAGTTTCTTTGGAGCAGCTTTGCTATTGCAGATTAGTAGATTTTATTCGATAATAGCCAAGTCAGTTCTTTGCAGAAAATAACCCAAAACACAACTAGGACAAGAATTATAATCAAGATCCAGTTTGTTTGTAGTCAGAAAGTCAGTTCTAGAATTAACAGCTCATTTTGTCCTAATCTTTTAGGTACCAGAATTGTTACAAGCTCTGGAACATTTTTGATTTCGGTCTGTAGGTGTGAATTGAGAAATGAAAGGTGTCCGAAGTGAAGGACTCCAAGCAGCTTTGAGTTTCATGTGTTGATTTGCTTTGACTTCCTAAATTAATCAGTGTACAGACTGCACAGCTGAAACTTGGCATCTGCTGTTTGAGTGCTGTTGAGATAGGATTTTGGAAGCAGAGAGGAAACCTAATCCTTTACTAATCTTCTGTACTTTACTGGATCTATTCTATATCAACAGTCTTTGCTTCTGTTGTGGTCTGTGTAAATCAGAAACTGGGATTATATAATCAATTATTATGACACCTAATGTTGTCCCATCTGCGGGAATAGAGGGATTTAATTAAAACTGCTTTCTTGGAGAGGAGGAGCAAAAAAACCTTGATTCATTTACCTTGCAAAATTCTGTGTATATATAATTAATTCAGTAACTGATGAATTCCACCCACAAACAGAATTAGAGGAAAAAGGAAGGTTGCAAGCAATTAAGTGAAATTAACTTTCCCAAGACACTTGTTCTTTTTCCAGGCCTTTAGTAGACATGCATAGTCTTTAATAAAAATACACTTCTGTGTACTGTGCACAGAAGTGTAATTTGGAATGGCATTGCTCAAATGTTAATGCAAACATGATGATGTATTTCTGCCACAGGACTCCACTGGGGAGCAGATTGGTCTTTCATCAGAAATAGCCTGTGTTGCTCTGTAAACTTCCTTCTGTTCTGCTGGTAAATCAAGCCCTTGATCCAAAGGGAAGAAGTACACTGATAATGGCAGCATTTGGAACACCTGCATGCTAAATACTGGCTGTCAGATTTTCAAAATAATATCACAATTTGTTCATGAATGCTTGTGGGTGTGCATATTTATCTATCTGTATATGGAGACTGGGGCTTTGAGTGAAGAAATAAGTAACTTTGTTAAGGACTTTGAGAGGAGCTCTGTCACCTGGAGTGACTGTAAAAGGCAGTAAGTAATTTTTATGCTATGAACCTCAAGCCTCTTTGACTTCCATCCTGCTGCTTTTGGTGGGTGGACTTAGTGTCTCACTTTGGTTTCAGTCACACTATCAGTATGAGTTTCTTGTTTCTGGTCACAGTTCTCTATGCTGCTGCTCCTGGATTCTCTCTGTGCCATCCTACTCCTTTATATTTGCTTTAGGTGACATGGGTTATTCTCAGGATTTCACTGCCCATGAAAAAATACTTCTCCTCTTTCCAGATGTCAGCCTTTTTTCTGACACTCCCCACAAAATCCACAGGCTGGGTAGGGGTTGAGTGGATTCTGAAAACCTTACTCTTTTCCATCCCTGTCATGACCGATGATTGTTTCCCTGTTGCAGCAGCAGAATCTTCCTTGCTGCTCTGCTCAGCTTCTGTTTCTCACTGAGCTGCTCCCCACCCATCAGAGGCTAAAGGGGAGAGCATGCCCATGGCTGTGCATATCATCAGTGTCCTGTTTGCTCAGATAGTGCTTTCTCTCCATGATGACCCTGTGGAGAAGTCTACAGTTCTTCATTGTGTTTCAGGAAGCCTGGCAGCCCTTCTGTTTGTTCACCATCAGTCTCTGTGTATGTGGCCAGAAATATGTATGACCAGAAACAGTGGTAGATGTTCTAGTTTGATTTCCTCTATGGCACAGGCTTAAGTCCAGGATAACACAATAGACTTTTGTTTGCAGAAAGTCATGGAATGAGGAAAGTCTTTGACTTCTAGCAGTTCATCCCTAGAAGACCTTTCTTTCTAGTCATGGAAATCCTTTCATCAACAAACACAAAAGAAATACTAGGGTGTGTAACTAAAACTGTAAGTTTGTGATAAAGCTGATTTCAGTTCCCTAACTTCCCATTTTCTTCCTAGCGTCAAAAATTTTTTTGGGAAAAATTTTCAACCTTTTCAGTCTCATCTTTAAAATGGGAGTCCCGGTATTCAGCACTGCAGCATCCCATTGCCATGGTGGGCAGGTGTGTTTAAATGACAAACAAAAGTGTTCACTGCTCCTCCCACACCTGGGGATTGTGACTGGCCTGTATCCTGCAGTGTTCAATGAACACTGACAGCCTTTCCCACAGCTTTTCCATTCCACAGTCCCTGTATTGTGGGGAGGAGGGAATTGGTGAAGTGCTGGCATTGTTTGCTTTTTAGCTAGTTGTAAATGTGTTACTTTGGAATAAATTGAGCTCAGCAAGCACTCACTACGTCTAACCCTTCTCCATCAGTTTTTCAGTTCTGTTTTTCTCTCAAGTCACCAAAGTACTAAAGTTAGGTCTGAAATTCACCTCCATTGAATGTGTGTGGGAACATTTACTGTTAATTTTCTATTGACAAGCAGTTCTTTGAGATGTAACAGAGCCAGCCCTGCATCCCCTCTTCATGTACTTTACTGACGTTGTGTGTTACTGATTTTAATGATGTGAGGCTTTCTGTAGAAGTGTGTGGGTTACCTACATAATTCTTTCCTTCACTGTATGTTTTCAAGTTCCTCTGCTGAATTTGAGGGATTTCCTTGGAAGAAATACGCTGCAGGCTGTATTTCATGTTTGTATTCTCTCTCCAGCCATTGCCTCACTGGGTAGATAGGCAAGTATGATCTCCTGCATGGGAAGTGTTCATTAGTTGTGTCAAAGGAACTCATGGTTCTGAAGGGCATCTGTGTTCTCTTTCCTTGAAAGCAATTCTCTCAATTGCTTTAGATGCAGTTGGGTGGAGATTTATCTGGCTTAATGCTGTGTAATTGAAATGAACTGCCATGTGCAGCATACAATTTGAAAGCTTTTTATGATGCATCTTCTTCTCAGTCAAGTGTTTTGGTGGCTTTTTGGAAGGGCCTGGCTTGTGCAGAAAGATGGAGAAATGCTGCAAAAAAATAACTTGTAAAATGCTGAAGAGCTGTCTGACCTCCTGTAGTTCTCTGCTCTTCCTCTCCCATCCTGCATAGGGCTGTTGTTACCTCTGAAATGTAACCAGGCTGGGTCTCTGCAGAAGCTGCTGAGCCTGTGGTTTCCTGGGCTTCTTTTTAACCAAGGGACTGCACAGCCTTTCTGAGGCTGGAGGGCAAGGAGCTGGAAGTCCACCAGCATGTTACACATCACTGTTGTTTAGGAGAAGTTTGATGGAAAAGATGTATATTTATGTAAACTGTATGGGTTTGAAAGTCACAATTTTAGCTGGTTTTTAACAGCTTTAGGCAAAACTTCGACAGAAACTGCATTTTGGTTGTGCTTGTCAGCAGGATCTGGTGTACCCTTGCCAACAGAGCTTGACCTGTGATCTATTTGCTTTAAAAGGTTGCAGATCATCACTTCTGGCCCCGTGGCACTGTCAGAGCCGTAGCCTGATACTACCCCTCTTCCCTGTATCTTACCTCTCTGCTCCTTGCTGGCTCTGTCATCCATGAAAATAGCAGCTGTGGATTGAGATGGGTCAGGTGGTGCAGCAGGTTGGCTGCAACAGGACTTAAAGCAGATGAATGAGAGCTCTAGTCTCTCTTCCTGCCCCTGGATATTTTTTTCTTACCTCTTATACCAGCTCCCTTTTCCAGGAGTGAAAAGTTAGGCACTGTACTTTGCATGATTTATCCAGTTAAAAAGGTCAGTGCACTGGCTTAACACTTCATAACCTCTGCGTTTTAATGCATTTAAATGCTGCTCCTTTCAGTTTCCTCTAGGCTGCACATCTGGAGATAAAATCTCATATGCTGATATATGGAGAGGGAACTCTAAACCTGCACCCTCAGTTATTTGTATTCTCAAACAGTGTATGGATGCACATTTATGCAACCTTTGAATAGACAAATTGGTTAGAAAATCAGAGGGCTTTTGAAGCAGAAATTAAAATTAGTCCTGATCTCTATGACTCTTTTCACATGGCCAGTATCTTTTGTCTGCTTTCCTGAGGTAACAGTGTGCCTGTGTGGTCATCACTAGATTTCGTTCTGGCTCCTGAGACTTTTTTTTTCCCTTCTCTTCTGATTTCAGGTATCTTGGAGTTTTTTCACCATCAGTTGAAGGACATTGTTGAATATGCAGAACTGAAGACTGTCTGCTTCCAGAATTTACGCGAAGTGGGAAATGCTGTTCTGTTTTGCCTCCTCATTGAACAGAGTCTGGTAGGTGCCTGCTGTGCTAGTTTAAAATCCATCTGTCTCTCAGAATGTACTCTCATATTTTTGTTACTAACGTCATCAATAACAAGGTTGAAATCTGTGAGTTTTTTGTTACTGATGGACAGATGGGTAGAAACAGTTCCCTGCACTCATCTCTTTCAGTCTTGCAGGGGCTTTCATGTCTGTTAGATACAGTGATGCCTGACTTCGCTGGGTGAGAGACTGCCTCTTGTATGGTACCTGAGGATCTGACACTGTCATCTTCACCATCAATTATAATCACATCTGGCACTCCTGCAGCCAGTCACAGTGTGGCCACTCTTTATGTCAGTGAGTTGTGCATCTGGTCCTGCTGTATTCCTTTCTTGCATGTCATTCCTGTTAAGGTGTGAAACATCACAAAGTTATCATGGACATCCTTGGACATCCTCCTTGCTGCTTGGACGGCTGACAGTGGCGCAGAAATTCACTCATCTGTCCTAGCTTGAATGAAACTGTGAAACGAGTCAGTCTTTCAGCTGCTTCTGATGTATCTAGAGTCTACCTTACACTGTGCTAACCTGCTGACCGCTGAGGGCACAGTGCTACTATTGATGTTTATCCCTACCTCCAGTTTTATTTTCCCACCCTTCTTGCATGTTGTTACTATTTGCTGTTCAAATAAGATGGCCAGACCTGTAATTCCTGTGTTTTCAATGCTTTTGGGTGCTTACAGAGGAAAGGTGGGCATTGGTAATGGATCAGAACAGCAACAGTGTGCTGGCTTCTCTTGGGTGGGGGTCTCTTCCTGCTGTGCATGCAGGCACCCTGCCCAGGCTGTGCAAGCTCACAGTGCAGCTGAGGTTGGGCAGCACGCAGAGATCTTTGCTGACTGCAACCCAGCCACGTCATTTCCTCAGCAAGCTGGCTGGGGGCCTGCTGTTGGACAAAAATAAACCTTCATGGAAGACTCCTTCCCTAGGGTGTATTAAAGCTGTCAGTGTTAGGTAAGGTAACGAAGACACACTGTTCTTCAGAGTTCCTGCTCATGGTGTTAGAGGATCCCTCCCTGAGGCGGCTGTGTAATTGGAGGGCTGGGTGACAAGCAGCAAACCTGTAGTCAATAATGGCACAGCTGAAACAGAATGAGAAGCTGGATTGCTTTGGATTCAGGCTGAGTGGGTACATGGAGAAAGGCCAGGCAGGTGAGGGCCCTCACTCCCTCCTGGGAGGATTGAGGGTGTACCATAGTGATGCCAGCATGGAGGTACCTTCTTTGGGACACTGCCAAGGTTACCCTTTCTGGTCATACACCTGGGCTCGCTGCCTCTCTCTTGTTCTTGTCCTCAGTCAGGCCCCCATGTCCTGTCATGTATTTCAGTATTTTTCCATTGTGGTCATCCATTATAACTGATCTAGACATCAGCACAGTGCACAGTATAATTCTGAGTGTATCTGTGATAGTGGGTGGGTCTTGTTCATCCTGGCTGCCTAACACATACATTTCCCTGGCTGACATCAAGGAATTACACTTGGAAAAGGCACATGAACCCCAGCACCCTAGCCTTGCTAAAAGTATGGAGGAAGACCAACTTTTCTAATATTAGTATTGAGGGATTACAAATTAGTAGGGCCTCTGCTTCAAAAATGAGGAGAGGGTCTTAGCAAAGTCATGCATCTGCTGCTGGTCATCTCTGCATTTTCTGTGTGCATATGCACAGGAGCAAAGAAACAGGAGACATCTGTCTTCCTTTCCCCTGTCCCTAAAGACATAAAATACTTCCTAAGACATGGTTCTCTGCTGCTGTCATATATCTCAACCTGCTTGGCAGGGTGATGCTCCCACCACGATAAGCTCCCATTAGGATAATGGGTTGTGGCTCTGGTAAAAATAACCAAGCAGTGACTCATCTTCTTCCCCTGTTTGTGCAGGAACCGTCTGCCACTTTCCCACCGAAATTACTCATTCGGCATTAGTTTATTTAATAAATACCCCGTCCTTTATGAACGGCCAGCTGAGGGTGGCAGGGGAGTTGCTGGAGTTTATTTGTGAATTCCAAGTAACGTGGTGAAATGAAGTGGTCTTTGGGAGTGATCCATGAGGAGAGGCAGGGCTCGGAGCGGCTCCCTGCGGTGGTGACAGAGGCCGGCTGCCCTCTGGTGTTTCTGCAGTGGCATCGACCTCCATTTGGAATCCCGTTGTGGGGGTCTGGTGTGGTTTGGGGATTGATGCTTGTGTCCTAAATGCCTCTCGTTTTCTTTTTGTCCCAGTCTCTAGAGGAAGTGTGTGACCTGCTGCACGCAGCACCGTTCCAAAACATCCTGCCCAGGGTTCACGTCAAAGGTATGGGCAAAGTGAAAATACCTTCCTTGAGTAATGCTTTCCCCTTCCCCTGCCTGCTGCTGCAGTTTCAGTAACCACCTCCAGCCACCCTTTACCACAGTGCTGGTAATTACAGGACAGAGCTATCAGATCCAGGCCTGTTTGCCTGGCTGACAAAACAAATGTTTCCTGGCAATGCTCTGTGCATATTACAAGGGGAAGGGGAGGAATGCCATGACAGGGAAAAGCAGGATGGATGCCCAGGGCAGTATTATCCTGCTTTGTGGATATAGTTGAGAGGCTTTTTTGAAGCTGCTGTTTAGCTTATAGAATTGTCAGTTAAATGGGGTAGGTTTGATCCCGCAGGGTGTAGGGAGTCTGTCAGCAAGTCAGTAAATACAAGTGGTCTCTGTAGATTTTTCATGTAGTTTTCACTAAACTTAGTATGCAGTAGTGAGTGTTTGCAGGATTGCTTCCTATGGTATCTGTTCTCCTCATCTTTCATCGTCAGAAACTGAGCTGTCCACCCTTCCCCTTGCCCTCTCTTCTTTCTGTGTTTCTCTTCTGTCTCCTTTCTTTTCCATTTCTCACTGCTGGAGCAGCTGATTTGCTCTGCCTGGAGAAATCCCATTGGCTACAAAACTCTGGGAATATTTCCAGGCTCACAGTAGCTACTTGCATCTCTACATGAAACTAACCAGACCATTGTAGACCCATTTGCCAGAGGACATTTCCTACTTGCCGTTGTTGAGGGAGTGCCAGCTGCTTTTTAGCCTTGCTATACACAAGATTCCATCCTCATTTTACTTCACCTTCTAGAGACAAATATTTTATGCATAAAGACAACTTTGTTGTCTTAGTACAAGTGGGGGTCAAATATCGCAGCAGCAGCAGCATAATAGAGTCTTATATTCTTCCTTGAATTTAGTAAATTAGATGTATCCTTCTTTCTGTTTGCACATGTAATGTAGCTTTTTAAAATATGTGTTTATTTTTCTAAAAGTACATTGAAGATCAACCAGCTATTTAGTACTTAAATTGCCTGTAAAATAACACACAGTTTTCTTTCTCACTGGATAAAGATTGTGTTGCAATAAGAATTCTCTTGGTTAATTGCAATTTATGATTCCTGTCTTCAATTTTTTTCCTTTTCTTTCAGAGGGTGAAAGACTTGATGCTAAAATGAAGAGACTGGAATCAAAATATGCTTCACTACATTTGGTTCCTCTCATTGAAAGACTTGGCACACCCCAGGTAATCTCTTCCATTTGTGTCAGAGGCAGTTCAAGAAATTTCTGAGCATCAGAAAGCCTGTCCTGATAGCTCCATCAGAATTTCAACCTGCAGATCCAGCTTGTTCATACAACAGGATTTTTGTTTAGACCCATGAATTTGGTAAAGCTATTAAAGCTTAGAAGTTTAAAACATTTGAGATTGGGGCCGAAGTGACACGTTTGGGGGAAAATGCTAATTGGTATGTATGTTTACCATGGGATACTCTCCCAATGTAGGATCCAGCCTGGGGGCTCCTCCTGCAAATTCCACCAAAACCAATAAATTTTCTTGTGCACATGTATGTATTTTTTTTTTAAACATTTTGTCATTCTTTCAGCCACTTAGAAACTCTTGGAAAATGAGCTGTCATTTGAGTTGAGCTCTTCTGGAAACAATGACCAATGAGAACATTCTTGAACTGCCTTTGCAGCTTCAGCACTATTCCCTTTTCTCCCAGTGTGAGGGTGCATTAATCCCCTGCTTGCCTTAGCAGTTTACTAGTGGTTGAGATGTGAATAGTAGAAAGTAAGAGCAGAATGCCCCGAAGCAGAGTTCAGACTGCTTTTGTCATTGTAGGTGCTGCAGTTCAGTAGGTGCTGCTACACTAGGAGCTGTCTGTGTGATGGTACCAGCTGGGACAAGCACAAACAGCATTGCCTCCTATGGATTTTGTCTGAGCCTGTTGGTGCTCCTCTATGGAGCTTTCCCACCTGGTAACAGCTGCAGCTGAGGGAGGTGGGCAGGAGAGTGCAGGCAGGAGCTACAGCAGAGCACTGAACTCTTGGTTTGCTTTCTGCCTTCATTCAGACAAAGAATTCTTTAAACTGGCCTGAGACAAATCCAGGACTAGCATTACTGCAATTAGTGTTACTCACTTTAAGCCTGTCTGCTTGAAAAGGCTTTTACAATTTTCTCTGAATGTTTTTCCATTGATCTGATCCCCAGGTTAGCAGTCTGACCTCATTTTAAGTCAGAAGACATTTCTCCTAGAATGAACCATGTGAAACTGAAAAATGTGTTGGATTCATTCTTTTACATAAAATCTCATGGTGAAGTGGCTTTTACCAGGACTTTGCACTTTGTTTCTCTGCACTTTAGCAAATAGCAATCGCGAGGGAAGGGGACTTGCTGACCAAAGAACGCCTCTGCTGCGGCCTGTCCATGTTTGAGGTCATCCTGACCAGGATCCGCTCCTTCCTGGACGATCCCATCTGGCGCGGACCCCTGCCCAGCAACGGGGTGATGCACGTGGATGAGTGTGTGGAGTTCCATCGCCTCTGGAGCGCAATGCAGTTTGTCTACTGCATCCCCGTGGGAACACACGAGTTCACTGTGGAGTACGTGCTGCCAGCTGCCCGCAGCCCCCTGTGGGCAACAGTGCTTGGCTTGTCCTGTCGTGGCAGTGGGGCTGGAAGAGGCGTTGGAGTGCCTGTCTGCAAGAGCGTAGTGCAGAGCCAGGGAAAAGTGCTGCCGTCACCGGGAGGGCTGGTAGTCCATGAACACAGATACTATTGTATCTGTAGTGAAAATAACCCTCTATTTTAAGTATTGCCAGTGTATAATGAATGATCCCGTGACAAACAGGCCCTAGCACGTGCCTTTCAATAGGGGTCATACCCCTACGGACATCCAGCTTAAATAAAACAGCAGCGTATTTGTGCATCTATCTTTAACAAGTATTTCTTCTCTGAATAAGAGCAAGAATGAACACTTGGAATTTAACATGATTAACATGAGTTAACCAGGGACTGTTGTCTGTTTTGAGAATATCCTTATTTTGAAAAATTGTTGAGCTGTAACATGCTTTTTACTGAGCAATTAGAAAACAGCATAGGGCATTTGCTTCCTTTCATGCCTGCAGGCTGAAGGAGAAGAGTGGTGTTGAATTCCCGCTTTGTTTTCTTTGAAAGAGTTGTTTGCACTGAAAATGAAATGTAATGCCACAGGACTCTAATGGGGAGTACATGTTTTTGGAGTAACTCAGTTACATAAAATTGAAGGAGGAGGGGAGTTTTTTTGTTAAGCATCCATTTGAATTGCTTGTGATATCTCCAATGATAATCAATATACCAGAGCTTTTGCTTTCCAGATAAATGTCTAACATATTTACTGTTTAGTGTAGTGGCTGTTTAGTGAGTGTTTACTGTGACTGTTTTGAAGATGTAGGTGAAACCTGCTCTGTGCTGTTTCCTGTTCCAGGCAGTGCTTTGGGGACGGCTTGCACTGGGCTGGCTGTATGATCATCGTGCTTCTGGGACAGCAGCGGCGCTTTGATGTCTTGGATTTCTGCTACCACCTGTTGAAAGTCCAAAAGCACGATGGCAAAGATGAGGTTATCAAGAATGTGGTGAGTTGAAAACATCTGTATTCACTGTAGTAATAAGGACAACAACAACTCAGAGCTGTTTGTATTCAGATGCAGCTTAGATGTGGCAATCCTTTTTTTAGAATGAATTGCTGAAAATGAGGGCACCAGGATTTTCTGAAACAAAAGATTAAGGCATTAAGGCTGGAGTCTGAAGAGTGGTCAAGCAGAATTCTGATGTCACAAATATATGAGATTTTCTTAATGCCTTCCATCTCATATATGTTCATTCTGGTAATGACAAGGCTGCTGTCATTTTGTACCCAAAGCAGCACTGTCAAAACCCAAAATGCACCTTGGATTTCCACCGGCTTAGCTGTGCAAGGGAAACATTTGTAACATTGCTGGGAGAGGTGAGGTAACAGCATTTGCTGCTTTTCTGGCTGAGGCTTTTCATATCCAAAGCTAATTCCTGTGTCTGTTTTTTTGATGTTTGCAGCCTTTGAAGAAAATGGTTGAGAGAATTCGCAAGTTCCAGATTCTGAATGATGAAATAATTGCTATTTTGGACAAGTATTTGAAGTCTGGCGATGGAGAGAGCACACCCGTGGAACACGTGCGCTGCTTCCAGCCACCAATTCATCAGTCCCTTGCCAGCAACTAGATTCTCACCTAACAATACTTTTTGCACCTATTTAGGCTAAAAGTGTGAGACAAAAAGCAAGAAACAAAACCCACACCAACAGTTTTAAAGAATACTCATCTGCATTTTTCAGTATGCCTGTGCCATTTGAGTGGCACACTGTTCTCTCCAGTCTCCAAGCACAGTAACTGTATACAATCCATACTTATTTTTCTAGACTAAAATTTTATACACTTTGATTAAAAGCCTGTAAGATTTTTGAAATCTCTTTGCATTCCTGTCCCAAGGTGGCCATTTTAAACTGGACTGGTATAATTTTCCCCTGAAGCTATCAAAATAATGGCTGTGGAGAATAAAAAAACGGGTTTTGTAGAAAAAAAATTTTAGAAATCAATGCGTAATTGTTTGTATTAGAGCCTTAATTGCTTAATTTGCCTTTATTAAAAAAAAAGAGAAAAACCAACAAAACAAACTACTGGTGCTTTGTGAATAATTTTCTAGTCAGTTGGTTCTTTTTTCTCTTTGCAGAACTATTCTCAGAGATCAGTAATTATGGAAATGAAGGCTATTTAAAATGTTTGTTTCAAAGTTATTTAACATGGAGGTGACCAATAGGATTCTGATCTTATTAAAAGGTGGAAGTTTGATTGATTAGAATGGGGACTGTTTACTTTTTCCTAATGAGAGCTTCTAGCACAGTTTATATTTTGGTTGGCAATACCATACCTGTGTACCCAAACACATTTACAAGTGATGAGGAATTCTTGTTTATGAGAATCTTGACTACAGTGATCAGGTGTAATCTATCCCAGTACATAAAATCTAATGATGTTAATCATGATTTATTATGGAAAGTATTTGTTCAATTACACTTGCTGTAGTATGCAAACACTACATCAGTAAAATTGTAAAACTTTACAACTATAAAAGTTGACTTTTAAAGCAAACCATTCAGCCAAAAGTAGTAACTCCTGATTGCTTACTCCAGGATCCTGTCAGTTTGTCAGCTGGCTTTGGGATCAGCCCTAACCAAGATGTTAAGATGGCCAGAACAGACACAGACAGATAATTACATGTTTTACCCAGGATATGGATTTATGGAGATGTTACTTGGTTAGTATTTCTAACCTACAGTGTGAAACCAAGAATTTGGTTTCCCTTTGAGAACCTGTTTTTCTCTCTTTCCTCTTGCTAGTTCCTCGTTAGGTTACAGCACATCTTTTCTCCTGCTCAGCTCTTTCCAGGTGCTTCACAGCCATGACATTGACTCCACCAGTGGGCAGAAATGAGCCTCTGACAGAAGAGGTACACAGGAACTGAGGAATACAGACGTAGGTATTGGAGTGGCAGAGAACTCAACTTTGAGGAAAAAAATTAACTGAAATTTACTCAGCAAAACAGGATGGAGATTTTCCATGTAATCTATCAGCAAGTTTCCACCATAACAGGTTTTCCTAGGACATCTGTGCTTGAGAGCTGTCGTTCTGGAGTGGTGTCTGTCATGGTGAGAGTGCACACAAGGCTGCCCGGTGCGTGGAAGACAGAAATCAGAAGCACTTCTGCTTTGTTACACCAGCTTGTTGCAGTATTTCTTTTACGAGGTGTTTAAACAGATGATCTTCTGTCCTAGGAAAAATCTTAATTACTCTTAAACACTAAGCACTAGACCTGACAACATCCAGCAGTAACTATTAGTCTCTGTCCCAAGTATTTCCAAATTTTACATGCATGGTAAAATGTTCTTATAAAATTCTTCCCTAAATTTTCTGCCTTTACAAAATTAAATTACCACTTACCTGCCTCTCCCCCCTTTTTTTTCCCAAGCAATGACATTAATGTTTCATTTTTTTGGCTCTTTTTGAAAAACTCTGTGTTGCAGCCAGTGCCTGTGTTGCTGCAAACAAAATAGCAATTCTGTGAGTTCAAGCTGTAGCATCAGGAACACAGGTCTGCAGAGCCAGAGCAGCATGGTGCAGCACAGACACAACCTGACCTCTTTTACAGAAGAGGGAACAGCTTCTTTGGCTACTGGTATGACTCAGATGCTTCCTTCTGCATAAATTGTCATGGCAGGAGCTACCATCTCATCTATCCAAGCAGAGCAGAAGCTCCTGCCTTCTTGTTTCTGCCAGCCAGTTACTCTGATTTGGTAAAGCTGGGGGTTTTTGATGCAAATCCAGCAAGTTTTGCATACAGCTTTACCTAACCAGTATTTTCAAAGCATCAGTTGTGCTTGGTTGTAGCTTTCCCTTTTCTCTTTTACAAACTAGGACAGGAGTAGTTGCTGCAGCTCCTGTTTTGATATGGTTACAGTCACTCCGTGGTCAGTCAGGGCACAAGTACAAAGGATCCAGCTTTGCTGCAACCTTTTTACCACCAATGCAGAAATAAAGCCATTTATTTTTGATAAAATTGTAATTAGTGCAATACATCTTAAAAACAGAAGAATGAAATGAAAGTATTTACACATAACTTAAGCAACAAAACCAGTTGTGGTCTGAGGTCATTTTAGTACTTTTTAAAGTAAAAATAAGGCAAATAAAAACCATTTCAGTGTTCTTTATCCAAACTAATCGAACTCAAAAATCAACGATTGTCTACACATACTGTTAAAAAGTACATGAATTTCCAGACAAGCTCAGACATTTCACAGCAGAAAAAAAAAATTCCAGGGTTACAGAATTGTTCTTTTCTTAAGTAACACGTAGATATTTTCAGAAGGCTGACAGGCTTCCATTTCTCCTGGCTGAGAAGCTCTCAGTGGATTGCATTTCACCTAGGCAGGCAGAACTTTCTTCATCATCATTAAAGCTGTCATATGTGCTCAGCAAAGTGCCATTTGCTGCTCTGTCATCTTTCCGCAGGGAGAGGGGCAGGTTTGCTAGGGTGAAGTTAACATCTTTGAAGGCATGCAATAAAAAGATCCCCACAATAATAGTCAGGAAGCCACTGAAGGTGCCGATAATGTCATCAGCCGCCATGTGTTGCCATTCCTTGAAAAGGATGGCAGAACAAGTTAAAACTGATGTTGTAAAGATTACATAATATATTGGAGTCACTATTGAAGTGTTGAATATATCCAGAGCCCTGTTTAAATAGTTGATCTGCGTGCTCACACAGACAGTAAGGCTTAGCAGCAGAATCCAAGACAAGGGATGTTTCAGCACTGGTTTTCCTGCAAAAAGTTCCTTTATAGCGATGCCCAGACCTTTTACACAGGAGACTGATAAGGCTCCAATTACAGAGCAAATTGTTATGTACACGAGAATGTTGGTCTGTCCATGGCGAGGTCCCACCACACATATCAGAATTAAAGACACAATGACAACGAGCGTTGCGAAGACCACAAAACCTGTGGTTGGGGAAAAAGAAGTCTTGTTATTTATAGACACTAATGGACACACTTGTTACTTATGGACTCTATTTACCAGAAGCAGAGGTATTTATTTAGGGGTGCAGGGAAAACACTCATTAACAATTGGACTGACTCAGCTTAAACAGAAGAGTTCAGGATGTTTCTCATTACTCCTCCAACATCACAGTTTAGACGATTTTAGAGTGAGCCAGCCAAAACAAAGTACCTCAGGCACCTTGTATTACCTTTACCAGTCCATTGGCAAGACAACTATAGGATTAGATTGCTGAATTGCCTTACACCCAGATTCACTGAGGTGCAGATGCCACTGGACACAGGCTTGAGTCTGAATTGAGTCTTTTTTAGGAGATATGTTTTGGCAGGTGGCTGTATTCATCAGCAGGTTTCCAATGATCAGGTCATTCCTTAAGAACAGCTTTTTAATCTCTGTGCTGGCTATTTCCTCACGTTTAAGATGGGAATTGCTTTTGTATAGTAAGTATTTTGCAGATGTGCCTTTGTGTGCTCATCTTCTACATAGGCATAGCAGCTCATCTCTAGGATTTTACTTCTCAGCAGACACCACAACACCTACTTTTTCATTTTAAGGACAGCTCAAAGTTGGGCTTGGAGACGACACACTTCAATCAAAATTTACAGAAGTTTTGTTTATCCACCTGTGCTGCTGCATTTGTTTGAACAGTCACCTCAGTGGTTGCCATCAAGGCACATTATTCAAGGCCAGACAGGTTCATTGGCATAATGCAAAGGTTCCTATGGAATTTTGTTTCAGAATTCATTCTACATCATTTGGACAACATGTCTACATGAAGCAGACAAGGCCCTCTTCCTGGAACTTGAGAGCAGCAGTAATGAAACTATATAATGAAGAAATGATGGGCTGTGTACATATCAAGCCAGTATTTTTCTTACCTGGATCACCCAGTTTGTGGGACATTTCATCCAAAGTTTCTACTTCTTCCTCTTGTGGAGCATGAATTACCATCACAGTTGATCCCAGTATACTTAACAAACACCCAATTTTTCCATGTAAATTAAGTTTTTCATTTAAAAAGAAGGATGACAGAATGGCACTAAGAAATAAAAAAGGCACCAACAAACACTGAATTAGTAATATCCATTTCCTCATCAACTTACAGGTTGTTTTGATGGTACAAGTCACTTGCATACACAATGTGCAGCTTAAAAACAGCTATTTTCTATCTTAAGGTACTTGCTGTGGACAGAACTACCTGTTAATATTTGACATCTCTGCCCAGAACCCCTCTTTTATGCTGCCTGCCAAAAAAATGCTGTATCTAAGAATTTGCAAAAATAATTTAAGACAAAAATCTTTACTTAGGAATGAAAATACTGCTCTGCTGTAATCACTGTGTTTTTGGAACACAGAAGACAATAACTTTTCAGAGATGGATGTGGAGATGCATTGCTAGAACCCTTTTATATCATAGCCACTACATATTTGGAGAAACTTAAAAGTTACTCCTGATGTTTAGAAGCACTCTGTGAAGAACAAACCCCATTTAATACAGCATAGTTCAGTGACATATTTCTAAATAAATGTTTTACTTTTGTCTCTCAAGTGCCACTGCTTTCTGTTAGTGTTTCTTACCTTACAAGAACACTGAGAGCTCCTAGAGGAGTCACTAACGTAGCTGGTGCAAAAGCATAGGCAGCAAAGTTTGCTACTTCACCAGCTCCCACTGCAGAGGAACAGAAATTAAAACCTGAGTTAGGCTGGCTCATGCAACAAACCTCTGATCCAGGGCAAGAGGTCATGTAGACACAAACATGCAGCAAGGGAACAATGGAAAATTCTAACGATAGCATTCAGCTACCAGTACTAGCACAACACTCCCTGCCCCTCTCCCCCGCTATTAAATTTTAAAAACAGGCTGTGAAACTGCAACAGGTATTAGAGTTAATTCTACCAAATCAGAAGGTGTTTTATTTTAGTGTCTATGTTGTAGCTCTCCAGCCTGCCAGTTTGACTCATGCAGTTCTGCATGAAGGAATCTGCAATAGCAGGATATAGCACAGCACATACAGTAAGCCACAGTTACCTGCAGCCAGTAAGTTGAGAGTTCAAGCAATAAAAAAAATTCAGAAAACAGGCATAATCCCAAAATACGCTTCCCTTTAAGAAATCCTATATATCTAAGCACTTCTCTGCTGAGACAAAAACCAGAATGCATATGGTAGCAAAGACATACAAAACCACTGTCTGCCTAGTTCCACTGCACAAAGAGAGCAGTTACATTAAAGGAAGAACTTCTGTGAGAGAAGTTACAGTAAAATCATTAGAACTGCATCCATCAAATCACCAGATAACATTACCATGTATTGTAGAATCCCAATCTCATTCCCTTTTTTGTAACCATGCTGCCATCTGTGGCATAGTTATTTATTAAGATTATATAATGCAGACTGTATTTTTGACACTTAGATGAATAATTTTTGATACTTACTTGAAAGAAGTCCAGCCCACCATAGCCATTCCTTAAGATATGCATGACCACCTTGACCTAAAATTGAAAGAATGTTGGCTATTCCACTAAAAACATCAACACCCCGTCACTAATAACACTGCCATAACATAAAATAATTTTTGCAACCCATGTCCTTAAAAACATGAGTAGCCTTTTGATACCTAGGCTTTCTAAATAGAAGGGTTGAAATCAAAGCATCTTCAATTTCTGATGTGCATGTGCCTCCTACAGCCTACTTTGATAACAAGTTATTTAATTTCTTTCATATTAGAAATGGCACTGGTGATCATATCTGCATTACCCTGAGAAACAGTTCTTTCCAAACACTGAAATGACATGAAAAGCCAAGTTATGTTTCTCTTACTAAGACTGCTACTCTGTGGAAATTGTGCATGGTTTATATGTGGTTGATTACATGTGCAAACGTCACATTTTCTCATTCCAAACCAGGGTGCATGAATTATGAATCTCAAGATCAACCATGTTTTAGAAGCAAAGATGACAGGTACTGAATAAGAATATTCATTGTCAACCTTCTGAATCATCTGCAGATGCTGCAACTATCCTACCTAAATCTATCTTCTTTCAATTTAAAACCATTGCCCCATGTCCTGTCACTACAGGCCCTGGTAAACAACAAAAAAAAAAATCTCTTTTTTATAAGCCCCCTTTAGGTACTGGAAGGTGCTATAAGGTCTGCCAAGACCCTTCTCTTCTCCAGGCTGAACAATCCCAACTCTGTCAGCCTAACCTCATAGAAGTGTTCTGTCCCTCTGATCATTTTCATGGCCCTTCTCTGGACTTGCTCCAACAAGTCCATGTCCTTCCCACACTGGGGATCCCAGAGCTGGATGCAGCACTGCAGGTGGGGTCTTGCCAGAGCAAAGCAGAGGGGCAAAGTCCCCTCCCTCACCCTGCTGTCACACCTGATTTGGGTAAGGTTGGCTCTCTGGGCTGTGAGCACACATGGCTGGGTCATGTTCAGCTGCTCATCCACCAGCACCCCCGAGTCCTTCTGGGCAGGGCTGCTCTCCATCTGTCCATCCCCCAGCCTGTGTTGGTACCGGAGGTTGCCCTGACACAGGTGCAGCACCTTGCTCTGGTTCTTGTTGAACCTCATGAGGTCTGCACAGACCCACTCCTCAAGCCCCTCCAGGTCGCTCTGGATGCCACCTCCTTGCTCTAGAGCATCAGCTGCCCCCTCAGCCTGGAGGGATCCACAAACGCGCTGCCAGCGCACTCAATCTATCCCTGTCTGTATCACTGGTGAAGATATTTAATAGCATTGCTCCAGTATGAACCCTTGAGGGACAATATTTGTCACACTCAATTACTACACAAGATTTTTAGTTTTCTAAAACAATCTCCTGACACCCAAACACAGTTAACACTCTCTTAAATTCACTCATTCAGGAGCACATATATAGTTAAGAGTGCTGCTTCCAAGTTCAATTTGCAAGTACAATTTAGATTTAACTGACATACAAAGGAATCCTTTGACAAGTGTCCCCAGAGGGCATTACATGTGCATTAAACAGCATGTGTCACACACGGAGTTAAGGGTATCTGACACCAGAGAAAAAATACACCAGCTCTGTGTTTTAGGTTTCACATACATGTAACAGAAAACCAAAAAAGTCAAAACAAGATCATTAGTTTAATGAACAGAAATAATATTCTGTTAAACAGCAATATCTAAACATCAGCAATTCATTAAAAGATGTATGTATTTACCTGCTCTCATGGAGCCTTTCCTGGCTAACCGGAGGAGACCTTTCTTTTTCAGGATGAAACTTCCTCCAATGAAAATGCTGGAACTCATAGCCAACACCAGACCAATGCAGAAGTCATACCTCCCACGAGTTTGGCTCATCTCGTAAACTACTAAACACTGTCACATTGATTGATGAGGAGTAGAACTGTTACTCAACTGAAACATGAGCAAAATAAATACAATTAAGCTGGTAGAAATACATGCTGTATAGGAAAATCCTCAACAGCTCATGTGACTGGTTCTCCTTTAAATGGCCTCTGCTAAGAGTGGTTAACAAAACAAAAGGCAATCCCTGAAGCATGTGTGAGCTTGCACTAAGGATGAGTAACTAACAAGTTTGAACACAGAGAAGGGAGGGTTTCTGACCTGGCATATAAAAACTGAAACCCAAATAAAAATTCTTTTAGAAACTTCAGGGAAATTTTACAAATACGTCATTTATTTTTCTTTTCATTGAGTACACAGATCTGTGTCTGGTACACCATGTAACTGATGATATTGATCAAAGAATTACTTACATTGAAATCAGTTTGTAAAAGAGTTTGAGAACAGTCGCAGCATTTCTTCCATATAAACTCCCTAGAAAAATGAAAAAGAATATTAGAAGGATGTTTAATCATATAGCCATCTTCATAACACAAACAAATCTCACATGCATGCACATGCAATTACTCTTTAACAGGAAAATCTGGCAAGAAATAAGGTCTTTGTTTGTCAATTTATTTTACAGAGTTTCCCATACTTGTATGAAGCACCTTTCAATATTACTTTTCCCTGTACTTTCATGCTTTCAACTTTGATTAATGTGCTATACCTCTAGGAAAACCTAGCAGAGAGCTACTGGTAGGTTAGCATTAAAACTGAACACAGATCCTCTTACTTGCATCCAGTTAGGCTGTGAAAAAGTAGAGGAAAACAATAAGCAATCAACATAGCACTGCTCAAAATGCTGCAAGAGCCACAGGTCAAAATTCTCAAATCCTCTTCCCTTAATCTTTGCACAGTAATTTTTAATGTCTTATTTTGTAGGGCAAACTAAGTAAATTATCTACAAGAGAGTGCTTTCACTTTCTAGCCACTTTTAAAAATAAACTAGATTCTTGCATGATACAAAACCACCTATCAAACAAAACCAAGAAAGACAAATCATCAGTGCGTGAGACAGACCAAACCCAGCCACCTCCCCAACTGCATAAAATACCATCCTGGTTTTGAATTCAAACAAGACTTTCAGTTCCTTGAAGAAGTTTTTAATGCAAGGAAAAGACATAAGGCTTTTGTGACTGTTCTACCATCTGTTCTAGCTGGTGTAAGGCACTCTGGTCAGGTAATTGAGCTAAGAATGTTCCTCCAACTCCAGCTGGTGCAAAATGTGCCAGTGGTATAGCATCACCTGGGGGACGAGGGGCTGGTTTTGCTAAGCATTATCCTTTACTGGTTTTCTCAACAGTTGCTACTCTAGTTATATTACTAATGGGATTATTTTTACTAGTGTAGCTTTTTACTAAAAGAGAACTCTCCATATTGGCAAAACCACATTTTTCTTTTCCTTTTTTTCTCTCCCTGGTTTGCATACCTTCACCTACACTGACAGAGGAAAAGAGCATCAGTTAGTCCCATCCTGACACCTTCCACCCACTGCATTCCAGAAACAAGGGAGAAGCACAGGCTGCCTTTCTTTGCAGCAGAGGAAGAATCTGATGGCAGAAGAATGAGGAAACTTGTGTGCTCACAGGTAGTTTTATGAATTTAGACTTGAAAAGGATGCTACACTTCAAAACCTAGTATTTCTACTTTCCCCCATGTCCCAAATACACTGAAGTGCCCTGTCAGCCACTTTGTTAACCTTGTAAACAACTCATATCTCAACCACTTAAATTACATAAATTCAGATAAATTACTGCTAGCTCTTCCCATCAAGTTTATTTGTCCTCACAGACATGACCATTCCCATTTCTGCTTGGGCTGGACTGCCTTATTTCCACCTAAGGTTTATTTAGATGTCTACATTTGCAGACAAATGTCACACAGCCATGGTGGACCCAGCTTCTCTCTGAAGAGATCTGGTTCCCTCTGCATACAGCACAGGTGTCATTTGCATGTGTAGAACTGACATGTGCAAGGTCAAAGCAGTACCAGGCACTGGAAGTTTTACACTTCAGGAAATCAGGACTTTAATTCTAACCCTAAAACTTCATAAAAGAAGAACTAATGCATCCTCATTAATATAATCAAGAAAAATGATCTGTGGGCATGAGAAAAGAAAATGCCATGAAACGAGCAGTTTCTGGAATAAATACGCCTCTCATGTTTCTGCCTTGGGACGTGCCAAAGCTGTTGCATTCCAGCAGCCAGGGCCACTACTAGGTTATAAACAGAGAGAAGCCAGAAAATGTAGGAGTTAAAGCTGGCAGCCCTGTAGTTCTGCAAAGGTTCTTTAATCAAGTTCACAGCTGATTTTAACACATAGAACACTTCATCCACTCAAGACCAGCAGTGTCATGGAGGAGCACTAGTTCCCTGCTCTGATTTCAGAGAAGTAATGAAGGGCTGAGACTCTTCTATTCACAGAAGCTACAACATCTACCATATCTCCAAGAGCCACTCATTAATGAACTGCCTGTGGATCTGCTGGTGTCATGAGTCATAACTCCAGTGCACAGCAGTGCAATGACAGACCACACAGGGAACTGGGTTTGAAGGTTATCAGACAGGGAGAGATGGAGAAACTAGGAATGAAAAAAAACCCACCAAACTGCGTGAGATAAGCAAGTCCAAATTAGCCACCAAGTTTTTTTGCTTATTTTCAAAATGTAACCAAAATGTATCACAAATGCTAGCAAGATAAAGACTCTTTGGTCTAAAACACAAGGTAACACTTCTTGTCTCAGAAGTAATTTTCTCTCAAAAGTAGCACAAACACAGTGCTCAAAAGTTGTTACATTTATTGTAGCAAGTGAGCTTCCTAAATATTCAGAAACAGTAAAAGTGGTATAATGAGACAAAGTAATATTTTGCATTTAAAATTAGATCAGCATAAGAAGAATGTGGGAATTACCAGCCAAAGAAAATTAGATTCTTCAAGCTGTATGCTGTATGGAAGCACTAATTAGAGCTGGGAAAGGCAGACATGGTGCATTGTTTCAACTTTGCTTACTTGGCCACAAGCCCTCTAGAGTTCAGTAGACAGTCTTAAAAGACTTACAAGAAGTAATCTTGTATTGTAGTATGTATAGTAATATGCAAAATTATTTAAATTCAATAATCTTTTCTAAAACCTGCTCTTTTCAACTACGAACAGGATGATGCCATTAAGTAAAAAAATGACCTTAACAGGCCATTTACTTCAACCCTTTGCCATGTACTACATAATTTGCTGCTGCTCCTCATTACAGAAAATTCAGCCAAGCCTTCTCCCACAAAATACTTGCAAAGGAAACTTCACAAACATGGCAGCCATGCTTTGATGCCATTAGGAACTCTCATTATCCAATCATCTTCACTTTCACTACCAAATCCCATTGTGTTTGTCCACTCCAGACTGGAAAAAGACACAAGTCACTTTATCTTTGCATCCACATATCAACATTACTCTGAAGGTTAGGTGCTTGGCACCTCCTGCTGTGCCACTCTCTGGCTCCCTTCCCAATAGCTTTTTTTAAAAAGTGCAATTTCCAAAGCTGCATACAGTACTTTAGCTTGAGTTATTATCACTTCTGCAATACAGTGGTAGACTGTATTTCTTTTTAAACATCCAAATCAGGTGGTTTTCTTAGCTCTTTGTCTGCAGTCACCTACTGTTGACTCATTTTCAACTTCTCTATTAGTATAACCTCCTGCACTTGTATAGCAAATTATTCCTTGATGGGTGTAGTATCTTCCATTTACTCCTATAAAAAACATCTTTTCTTTAGAAATGTTTCCTGAAAACATTCAACCAAGGTTACACACTGGCAATCCTTCCCTGCCCAACGTCATCGATTATTTCTTTGTCTTTTGAGCCAGATCAATTACATTAAACAGCTAAAGATTCAGACATGAGGGAAGATTTTTAAACAAAAGCCTGCTTTGGCAAGACAATAATATTCTAGGTACAGCCATTCTGCATCTTTCAAACTGTTCTGTGGTATTTTACTGTCAATTCTGCTTACTTACAAGACCTCCATGAGAAGTTTTGTGTTTCTAACATAGGAATTAAGCAGCTATTTAATGCCCTTCTAGCCATAAAGCTTGTCATGGAAGAAAAGGCGGCTGAATCAACAAGTGGCTTTAACAAATACACATTGACTATTACGTGTCATGCTGGCTATTATGTGTTCCCTTCTTCCTTTCCACAAGCATGAAACTACACGAAACAAACATTCCCTAACAAAACAGAAAACCAAATGTTCGGTGATGAGCCTTTAGAAGGCTCGTTATACATACCAATTTTGTTCCAAAATCCAGAGGCATTCACTTCTTAAGTATTACAAAGTTAGGTTTCTAAAACAGAAGTTAAAAATAACATTAGTTGGCATGTTAAGAATTTGGCAAAAATATTATGTCCATTATTTCAAGCCAATTTCATTTTCATGCATGACACAGAAGACTTTACAATGCCCACCTATGCTTTAAAAAGGAAGAGGATTTTTGTTTTAAAAACACTTGAGGAACAAATCAGTATGATTTTTGATTTCATCTTCCTTAGATACATCTTGCCTGAAGCCTTAGTTATTTCACCCCTTTGCTTTTCACTTCACCAATCACAGAAACTAACCTGTGATCTAAGTTTTTCTTTAGAAGGTACCGTACTAAAGTAGAACTGAAATACCATCCTAATCCTTTCAGTTTCGTTCTGTAATTAAAGTGCTAAGGCACTTTTATTGCAACATAACTAGTATCAAGTTTTAATTACTGGCTTTAGTATGGGGAGTTTTCAGAGGATGTTTATACAGAATCACAGAATATGCTGAGCTGGAAGGAACCCATGAGGTTCATCAAGTCCAGCTCCTGGCCCTGCACAGGACAGCCCCAAGAGTCACACCATGTACCTGAACACACACAGGTTGGAACTCCATCAGGCTGGTGCTGTGACCACTGCCCTGGGGAGCTGTTCCAGTGCCCAATCACCCTCTGGGTGAAGAACCTTTTCCTAACATTCAACCTCAACCTTCTCTGACACAGTTTCAGGCCATTCCCTTGAGTCCTGTCACTGCTTACCAGAGAGAAGAGATCAGTGCCTGCCCCTCTGCTTCGCCTCGTGAGGAAGCTGTGGACCATGATGAGGTGTCCCCTCAGTCTCCTCTTCTCCAGGCTGAAGAGACCAAGTGCCCTCAGCAGCTCCTCATACAGCTTCCCCTCATGCCTTGGGTTTTAACTTTTATATTTTTCAAATCCTGTAGCACCTAGTGTGTAACTCTGAACTTTCTTGTAGCCTCTTAATTATGGTTCTCTCATGCTAGTTGGACATAACAAGCCTCTCCAAGCTTGCTCTCCAAGGACACCCAGATTGTCCTAGGCCCAAAATGTGTAAACTAACATCTTAAGAAGAGGGGTAAACTTGGGGAAATTACACCATTAACTGAAGTTTTAATTTGAGAATTAACCCTGATATGCAAATGAACCCAACTTATAAAAGTGTGAACTCGTTACTTGGGGTCCATCTTGGGTGTAGCCTCTTGACTCCCAGGGGTGTACCTTGAAGGCCCTTCAAATAAATACCTACCTTTATTCCCTTATTCTTGCCTAGTCTCTGTATGCAGATGGCCATCTCAGGCATCACCCCTCTACCCCCTTCACCACACCTTCACAGCCCCCCTTTAGATATACAGAACTCTGGGGCAGTTGGGAATATGAACACAGAAATAGTCTCAGAAAGATTACTAAAATCCCCCCAAATATACATTTATTAAATCCAAGCCTTCCTCAGTCACGTTCCATCCACTCACAAACACATCTTTTAAACACAGTTATAAAGAGAACACTGAAGGAGAGCTACAACAGAGTAAAAGGATAAAAGAGTTCAAACTTTAGTCACATGCACCTTTAAAAGGCCAAGATGGATGCACACAGTACCTACAGATCCTGTACACACCGTTTAGGAAACAATATGTTCAATTTTGCACTGCACATCTGCCCCAATACAGGATACAGTTTTCCAGCTCTGTCAAAGCTAAAGACTGCCCAAGCTTATACACATAATTATTTGCATATTACACATAGGCAAGCTAAGAAAATATTTATGTTATATATGTGCCTATATATAATGTTAGAGGCACTATCACATGCTCAGAAAGCAAAACACCTTAACTATCCTAAAGTAGCCTATTTTAAAAGGCTTAGATAAGCTATGGCAAAAATTAATTCTTTACAGCAGATTCCTATTTATAAAGCAAAAGCAACAAGCACTCCATTTTATGAAACTAGGAGGGCCACAAACAAAAAAACGCCATATTAAAAACCTATTCTTTGCAAGTGCTGCTTGTAGTTATTCTATAAAAAAGACCTTCAATTAAAGCACTTCCATATAAAGCTAAAAAGTATCTTCACTAAAACAGTATTATTCATTAACTGAATACAAACTGAATACAGACAGTGCTGATATAGCTGACACTGCACTGACTGTTTTCACGGAAAGCTATCAAAATAGATTCAAGATAAGGCTTGCCTCATCTTTGCTGTACCTGGCACGAGTTCTACTCTCGTGGGAGGGGTAACCAGCACAGGGTCATTGAAGTTCCACCTTTAGTATTTAATTTGGGCAGTTTAAAATTTAAGATAAATCAGGAAGTTAAAGTCCAATCTAGACATTAGTCACGGCTACTCCTCTGATACAACTGATAACATGTTGTAACCTGCTTTCTTTTTGCCAGGATTTTATCATAAGAATTAACCACTTTAAAAAAAGCAGAACTAGTGTGACCCTGAATTCTAAATACAGTGATACTGACGAAACCTTATGGAATAATTTTCTATCGATTAAGATGTTACTTTCCAGAGGAAAAAATCATAACTGTATACAATGAGGCACATCAAAAGCATTAGGATAGAACCACAATGACTTACGTTTATCATGTTTTCATTACAAACATTAAAGACATTGTAGTGAAATAGAGAAAGTTGACTGCTTGAAAAAGATTGGGGGAAAAAAACAGGGACAAAAGAGTTAGATCCAGACAACATCTTCACAGTGTATGAATGAACAAAAATCTTCACTCTGAATCACAGAACGACCTAGGCTGTTAGAGACATATGAGACCGAGTCTCACCTATGAACCAACCACCACCACGTCAACAGACCATGTCCAGTCTTTTCTTAAACACCTCCGGGGACAGTGACTCCACCACGTACCTCCCTGGTCAACCCATTCCAATATCTCATCACCCTGTCTGTGAAGAAATTCCTCCCAATGTCCAACCTAAACCTCTCCCCTGGCGCATCTTAAGACTACAATGGACTACGGTGCAAAGCTAAGATTACTTTTTCCACGTCGAAATGATGCACCAGAGCTCTGAAGTTCTGCTGCAGGTGTTCTGGACCCAGGCTGCACAACCCTCAGCCTCGGATAATTCAGCCCTGGACCAAACCGAAGATGAGCCGGTTTAGCTCCCGGGTGTAACCACACGCACACGCCAATGCAAGGCACAGCGGCTCCGAAGCACGGGCAGACCCAGCACACGGTACCTGCACACCTCTGCCCGCTGGGAGAGCCCCACAAGCAGCCCGATTTAGAGCTTTTAACCTCGGCCTTCTCGGATCAGACCACACGTTTCCCACTACGGAGAAACCACCCCTGGGCTCGCACGGCCAGACCCGAGGCCCGCAGCCCCGCGCCCCCGGCCCACCCGCTCCTCACCCGCAGCGCCCAGCGCCGAGGGCCCTGCGCCCAGCGCTCCGCGGGGCAGCGGCCCCGCCTCCCCCCGCCCCCCGAGGGGCCGGCCGGACCCCTCCCCGCCTCTCCCCGCCCGTACCTGCGGTCACGGCCCCTCTCACATCCCCGCCGGCAGCGCCGAACCAAGAGGAGACGGGGGAGGGGGAGGCCGGAGCGGGCGGCGGGAGGGGCCGGTGCCCGTGCGCTCCAGCGCCATGAGGGGACGGGACGGGACGGGACGGGAGGGACGGGAGGGGGGGGGGGGGGGGGGGGGCGGCAGCGGCAGCGGAAGGCGAGGCGGTGTCCCGGGCCCGGCCGCCCCCTGCGCTCCGCGGTTCCGGCAGCGGCCGCCGGAAGGGGCGCGGCCCGGCCCGAGCCCCGCCCGCCGCGGGTCACATTCCCCTTCCCGCGGCGCCGCTTCTCCCGGGCTGCTGGCGTCCCTCGCGCCGCTGCGGGCTCCCGGCAGCCTCGCCGAGCCCTCTGCCGTCGCCCTGCGGCTGGGAAAAGTCATTC
This sequence comes from Monarcha castaneiventris obscurior, assembly GCA_026261815.1. Taxonomy (NCBI): domain Eukaryota; kingdom Metazoa; phylum Chordata; class Aves; order Passeriformes; family Monarchidae; genus Monarcha; species Monarcha castaneiventris. Next base: position 16,713,416 of record JAMPIT010000566.1, read on the forward strand.
CCTGCCAGCGTCCGCGCTGCGCAGATTTTGCACTCACAGAAAATCGCACAATCGCCGAATGGTTTGTGTCGGAAAGCGACCTTGAAGATCATCCAGTTTCAACCCACCCTGCCCTGGACAGGGACACCTTCGACTAGATCAGCTCGCTCAAAGTCCCATCGAGCCTGGCCTTGAACACTTCCAGGGATGAGACATCCATAACTTCCCTGGACAACCTGTTCCAGCTCCTCATCACCCTCAAAGTACGGAATTTTTCCTGATATCTAATCTAAAACATACCCTCTGTCACTTTGATACCATTCCCTCTTGTCCTGTCACTACATAAATAGTCTTGCCCCATCTTTCCTGTAAGTTCCCTTCAGGTACTGGGAGGCTGCAATTAGATCACCCCGAACGAAGCCTTCTCTTTTGCAGGCTGAAATAAACACAAGCTGTTTGCCGTAAGGGAGACAGACAATTTACTGGGCCAGATAAAGGGAATGGTTAATGAATCGGTTTAATCCCGGTCACCCACTCTCATCACGTGCTTTACAACCCAAACTGCTTCAATCTCATACGAAGTAAATGGATAAATACAATTAGACAAATATTTGTCCTCAGCACACAGCAAGGAGTCTTCGAAACAGTCATAACAACAAGCGTCAGGCTCAGAGGGTTCTTTGGTTTCTTCAGGACTATCTCTGAGTATGCTTTAAGCAGCTGCCTTATAACATTAAGTCTGAACAACCAACACTGCCAAAATACTGGCGGTAGCTCCACATGGAAGATGCAGCTCTGCCTCTTTAAACACAAGACAGTTTTGTCACATCCCTTAGTTACAGCAGTTCCTATTTTTTTAGCCTTCTCAGCGTTTGTGTTGACATTATCCTAGTCTGCACAAGCAGCTGCTTCATTTTTGCTAAACCTGGAAGGACCTGGAAACGAAACCAATCCTGGCATTCCCTCGTGGGATACCCGTAACAAAGCCACTCCTCATCACTTTACCCGCCATGTTATATCTCATTAAAAATGGTCCTCACTCTGTCACAAATATTAAATTTCTACACCACTCAAAGCACATGGATAAATGCTATTTTTATTCTCTAAAGCAACATTCCATTCCCCATTATAAAACTAATATAGTATTCTTGACATGAACTTTGCACTTCAAAATAGTTTCATGTGTGTATATATAAAAAATATATTTTAATATATAAAACTGCTAAACAACTTACAGTAATGACACAGTAGGACACTGGCTTTTCTGTGGTTTACCAAAAGACACCAAAACTGTGAAGTCTTTGAAAAAGTTAACAGCTGCTGAAAATGGTTTCTCAAATGGATTAAAAAATTAAAACCTGTATCACCTAAACCAGTACAGTATAAACAGAAGCATCTAAGTACTGATAGCTAGGTTCAAAGTTTAAAGGAGCTATAAGAACTCCATGTACCTGTGATCATGCCAAGTGCTGATAATGTGTATGTGTACATGTTCCTGAGTTAAACAAGAGTAATGTCTGAAGCAAATCAATTCAGTCTTCCCTTTCCACTGTTGTCTCCCTCTGCTCTCCTCCCTTCAGAAACACCTCTCAACCAAGCTAAAACAATAATGAATAAATACCTGAAAATATTAATTGGACTCCTCTAAGCATTTTAGACCCTTGTAGAACTTCAGTCATTCTTTTAATCCCCTTCCTTGTGTTTCTTCAACTGCTAGTTCTGCTTAACATACATACATCTGTTCACACAATTTGGCACAAAATTTGGCACATCAAATATTTACTTTAAAGCTAAGGGTTGTGCTCAGTAATGGAAAATACTCAAACCATCTCAGAGTAATTCACAACAGCACAGTATTTCAGGCATGTTTGCTGAGTATCTGGCAAGAGCTCCAAGCATGAGAATGGTGGTAACCTGCCTAATTTAACCCATTCTCATAGGGCAGTTCATCTGTGCAAACCATTCTTATGCCCAAGGAATTTCATGAGAGAGGACAGTGTAGGTACCTCTGCATGGCCATGGACAGGATTTTTCAGGACTTAGTATCTCCTATGTGTATAGACATCTTGTAAAGTTTAAAAGGGCAAAGAGCAAAAATACACCTGTACAACCTCAGGAAGCTCTGACAGGGTCTCTGGTGACCACTTCCCTGCTGTGTTTCACGAAGACAGCTCAGCGGAACAAAGAAACCACGTCTGTGAGTCTACTTGTACGACATTTGCAGTGTCACTTACAAGGAATTTAAGGGACTCTGCTTAAGACTTGTAGAACAAACCTCACAAAGATCAACAGCAATTTTTTTTTTCTTTTGACACAATGAGATTTTTGTCTTTAACACTCTCCCCATATGAACTGTATTGCTGAGATAAATATGCTTAGGATTGATTATGTGCCAGATTTTCAACAATACCAGTGGTGTTAATGGCACATTTGCCTTTGCCACAACGCTGCTGCCTCAGAGGCCTAGCTCCTGAGATGCACAAGACAAGAATAGATAGCTGAATTTTCGTGCTAACAACATACAAACTCCTTATCCTACCTACTTAAAAATCAGACATGCTGCATGCAGAAGTGAAAGCCTTTCTAGTTTTCTGGTCTATCTTAGTACATTGCATTAATATCGTCAATACCTTCACAAATAAAATTGCAGTAAAAAATCCATATCCATCTTTTCCACTGCATACATTTAATATTGTTGAGGAGCTCGTTTCCTTGTTTAAAGATAACTTTGAATTTTGACTGGCAGTTATATCAATGCATCCCTATCATGGTTTGATGCTGGCTAAGAGCCAGGCACCCACGAAAAAACCATCTACTTAGTTCCTCTGCTATAGCTGAGCAGAGGAGAGGGAATTGAAAACTTCATTTTCATGTGCTGAGATTAGGATTACTGAAAAAAAACACTTAAAGGCAAAGCAGCTTTAAAATTTAACAGTAGGAAGAAGATTTATTAGTAACAGAATTAAAAGTAAAAAGGGTAATGAGAACCAAAGCAAACCCTCAGAACACCCTTCTTTCCCAGTCCCTCCCTCTTTCCACCGACCGCACAAGGAAACAAAACATGGGGTTTTGGTCAGTATTTCACTTCTTAAAAGTCCTTCTTCAGTGTGCTTAAGGAAAAGAGTTTCTTCTGCTGTGCCATGGGATCCTTCCCATGGGAGATAGTTCTCTGCTAACTTTTCTAGTGTGGTTTTAACTTCCACAAGCAGCAGTCCTGTCTGAACCTGCTGCAATATGATTCCCTCCCATAGGCCGAGCAGTCTTCCCACAACTGCCCAGCGAGGGTCATTTTAATTCATGGAGTTTAGTCTTTTAAGGATGAGCTGTTCTAGCTTGGAAGTGAAGGCTCTCTTCTTCTATCTCTAAAAGCAAGGGTCATCTCTCTCTGTTTGAGTTCCTCACTAGACTACAGCTTTTCAGTATCCAAGTGCTCCAGCATGAGTACTCTTCTTCACGAGCTGTGCACGGATCTCTGTATATCCCCATGCACCTCATGAATTACAGGGAAACACTTTGTTGTATTACAGTCCTCACCACAGCTTGCAGGAGAATTTCAGCTCTGGAGCTTGGAGCACCTCCTCTCATTCTTTTCACTGACTTCCGTGCTGCAATGTCGCTTCTCCTCACCTGTCCTCACTTTTCCTCGGACTTGGAAGAAAGTTGGTGTCTGTAACTTGCAGTAGAGAGGTTGATGTGGTCTGGGCTCTGCATTGAGGAATTACTCTCAATGTCTCTCGCTGCTGGCTATGTGGTCCCTGCTGGCACCACACGGGCAGCTCCGGCCTCGGGGAGGGCTCCGGCCACACAGTCCCGGCCCCAGGAGGGCTCCGGCCGCACAGTCCCGGCCCCAGGAGGGCTCCGGCCGCACAGTCCCGGCCTCGGAAAGGCGCCGGCGGCCTCCGCCGGGATGGGCCCCAGTGGCCACCTCGCCACCCCTCGGGAGAATAAGAGAGAACTTCCCGCGGTTTTCCTTTCTTAAATATGCCATCACAGAGGCGTTACCAACTTGTCTAATTAAGTAACCTGCCCACTGCCTTCAGCGATTGGCTCTGTGCTGGACATAAAAGTTTCGAGCAGCTTTTCTCCCACCCCCACCAAAAACCAGGCTGTGTTAAACCAACTCAATCCCCTAAAACACAAATGCATAGAATGAAACAGTTCTTAATCATAAATCCCACCATTAAAACACCCCAGCCAACCAAAATCTAAAACACACACACACACACACACACAGAGACTCTAAGTTATGCATTTGCCAGTACCTGATACAAGGGGCTAGGAGCTTCAGATGAAGAATGAGATGGGCAGTCACCGTAATTTTCCAAGCAATTCTTTCTACAGAGAGCTGTTGTGACAGACAGTAAATTAGACTGCTGACATACACTTCTTTATAGCTGTTGCCACTTGATGCACACCCAAGTGGGGAGCAGTAAATCTTGAAATAAAAGCTCTAGCAAGCACCCAATGTGCAGCAATGCAGGATCAGAGCACATGTTAACCCTGAAGACACAGTCTGAAGTGATTCAAGCCCCAGCAAACATTTCTGCCAGAGAAGTCTTCATCCTACCTGTGAGCAAACTTCAGTCCAATGCCTGCTGGTAGATACTGGTATAGGACAGCTGAGCCCTTTGTGGGCCAACTGATCTGCACCCATGCTTTTTCTGATAAAAAGCAAAGCTGCTATTTTATGAAAGGGTAATGGAAATAGTTTAGGCTTATGGATTGGAATTAGCCTGTAAAGCATCTAAGTGTGTGGGAAACTTGATTTCTTCCCCACCCCATTTGATAAAGATGAGTCACAAAGCAAGCATTGAGCTAGAAATAAATCATTTATTTTAAAACAATACAGGTTAATAAATAGATTAGTTATCAGAAAACTTAATAGCCTTTTATAATTTACACAAGGCAAATACAACATGCCTATAACTATTTTTAAAAAGCAAAGAGAGTAAGCTCGACTTGTAAGCCATTAACAAATCTATATACACATTGTTTGGAAGCTAATAAAATAAACCATTTTTATGTAATCTGTAGTAACTATATTGCAAGAGCATTGAAGCAACCAAACCTGACATTGTATTTTTGTTGCCAACTACCTTTTCCCCATATCCCATTAGAACTACTTTTTACATACAAGGAAAAAAAAAATAGGGAAAATAAAAAAAAAAAAATAATAAAAAAAGGGAAAGTTCCACAATTGAAAAATACCCCTTTTGTGTAATATTTTCCACTCTATAGAGCAACTGTCTGGGGAGGGGTGGGGACATGGGAGGACCCAGCACAACCATAAACAATAAAGAAACCCCAAACTTATTTGCAGCTTTTAAAAAAGATTTCTTAATCCGTAACATTTCAACACTGCTGTCTGATACACTTGGGCACTTGTCATGATAACTGTTGACAACATTGGTGCCTAACACAGTACACACTAAAATTCTGCATTCTGTAAGCCCACAGATAGCACCAAAGAATTATTACAAAAATAACAGGTAATAGATAAACATTTGATAATGCTTGATTTAACAGTAAAACTTCAGCAGTTACACCATCTCAAGACAACCAAGGAATATCTGTAGAATCCTTGATGTCTATTTATGAAACAACAATGTGAGGGGGGTACAATGTGCAAACAACTTCCCATTTAAAGCACCCCCTACTTATTAACCCCAAATTTCTTCAAATACAAACCCTGCATTTCTTTAAAATAAAATGAAAACTAAACCTCACTTTCTAGTATTTCAACAACTTAATCCAGTGTTTCCATTTTTCAGTGCTAGTTACTTCAGAAAAATACATATGTTCCAATATAAATCAATATTATTAATAGGAAGCCTCACTTGTCAAACTGTGATATGACAGGTTCTTATTAATGTTAGTTGCAGCTCACTAATAAATAGGCTCTATTTACACATACCTAGTCCTGGAAAGTCAATACAGCAGATAACTTGTTTAGATATTTTTCTTTTTTACACAAGTATTTAAGGTGTAACAAATGTGGTTTTTTGGTTGTATCAAAAAGGTTTCTATTCTTCTACTGAACATTTGAGGGACTTTTGTGTTTGACACCTAATAGAGATTGTGACTGACAAATGCAAATCCTCCATACACTGAAGGGATAATGATCAAAGAGCTATCCTCAAGTGAGTACCAAGTAAATATGTTTGACAAGTATAATAGAAGTCAGACATGCGGAGGGAAGCCTTTCATATGGATTGGAACGTAATTCAAATGCATTCCACCACTGTAATGAGTTCACTTTTGGTATGTGTAGCCTCTCCCACTTCTACTTTGGAATCAGAACTGAAGTCATCTGGCTCGCAGCTATCAATGGACATAACACAAAGAGAACGTGAAAAGGGCAGACCCACGAGGGATGCCAGAGCTCAGGAGACAACTATGCACATTTGCTCCCTGAGATGATGGAACTCGGATATCTGTCTTATTCAAAGTGCTTACTTGTCAAAGGGGTGGGAAATAAAAGAGGAACAGCTAAAATTCAACTTCAACAGTGCCTTCTTTTAAATCAGAAAAGCAACGGGACTAAAAAAGGTAGGACACCTAGAAAGAGGAGGGTGTGGGATGGTGGGGGAAAGAATCATATCAACAGTGACAAGAGAAAATGCTAATACATTTCTAAAGTTAGAACTGAACCAGATCCAGGTACAGCAGAACTTGAAAGAACACTGCTACACACTGAACAAAGTAGCAAAAATAAAGCTTTCAATTACTTAGCATTCAAGAAGTAAAAGGCTGCAGATACAAATGATGTGCAAGGCCACGAGAATTTCTTTCACCTTATGTGCTGGCTTTTGACATCTCCGTTTTAAACATCAAGGTTAACTAGACATTTCTAGAAAGCTCATCACAGATGAGGAGCAGCTGGGGAGAAGAGAAGAAAACTATGCTGACATTTGTCAGTGGTAACGATGGTCAGAGGACCACAGAACACGGTTGCTACTTTATTCTTCCTCTGCATAGTGAGCACTTACCAAGTAAACTTTGTGTGGTGCAGAAATTGTCAAGGTTTAGACAGGGCAATCAAGTTATTTTGAATTCTAGTATTCACTAATAATTTGCATATGCATCTAACATACTAGGACAGGCACTTTATAAATAATTAAGAATTTTAAAACCAACAAAGACAAACAAATATGGCCAAAGGAGGAATGAGACCACAATCATTTCCTTTCTGACCTAAAGATTTTCACAGAAGTCTTCAGAGATTAAAGGCTAATACAAAATGAACATACAACTCATGAACTCTGAAGCTGAATTTTAAAAAGACAACTTGACTGCTTCAGAAAATAGATTACATTGTTTTAAAAAGTAGGTTAGTACAGGTCTCGTAACCTATGTGCAATTCCAGGTTCAATCAAAGAAAAGGAAATTAATATGACAAAATATAACTGTTTGCTGAGAACCAAGACACTACCTTCCAATCAATAATGGACAGAGGCTAGTTTAAACAGATTTCATAGCCCAATTACCTTCATCTACAATTCTCAGACTTTCTGAAAACCTTGCACAATATTTGAAAATCCATGAAGATGGTCTTTTCTCTCCTAGTGCTATTCTATTCCATTAAGATACCCAGTTACTGTGTGCTGGCCTATAACAATGCACATTTCTGCCAACTCAGAGCCATTACCCTGCAATATGGAGTTCTGCAAATAACATAGTAGGGCTCTTACTCCCTCAGAACAGTCTCTTCAGAATACTAAATCTTTTAGATTCACTCTCGTGATTATTGCTGCCATTAGTAGAGCTTATAGCATTCATTTTAAATGAAAATGGAGGCTGAGTTTTAAGGAAACATCAATTCAGGTCAACAAAAAACAGCACGAGAGCAGACAGTATTACTCCCCACTAATCAACATCCATGTTCCTGTCAGGCAGCTATAAAGCTACATTCATGATTTCTTGATAAAGTGGTGTGAATTTTCTCAAACACTGTCTTGTAATCACATTGGGATTTTCTGTTTTTCTCAGGAGATGTTCTGATCTAGAGATGTTGAGTTCCACTGTACTCTTCCATTTTTGTACTTACACGGAAACAAACATTCATTGCTTTTCAAGCTTTCAACTTTTTGATTCATGATGTTTTAGCTACCAAATATAAGTAGAATATGAAATTAACTATTTCATTCTTTAACATGTCAGTATTGTCTAAATGGTTTAAACTGAACTGTTTGGAGTCATCCCCATCATAGCTTAAGCTGTCTATACTACCTGTCAAAATATTACAACTGAACCGTTCACACAGGTCTATGAATTACTGATCTGAATGTATGTCCCTGTCCATTACCTAAAACTCAGCTCTCTGAATGCATTAGTTTTTTCAGTCTGTAACCTCCTTTTCCCACATTACAAGAGCATCAGACCATCCTTCTGAGCTATGAGAAATCTCTTGCTCTTCTCTCTCTTAAATTTCTTTTTTTTTTTTTTTTGTGGTCCCTCTTTATTAGCTGTTTCACAAAATGGTCTCCTGCATTTAGTCACTAAACTAAAATAAAGGTATGCTGGACTGATTTCAACACTCCTCCTCTTCCCAGAGGGACTATGAGTTTTTCAGAAGCTGTCAAGGCATCCAGGGGTTTCAGTTCAGGTTTGTAAATTCTTCCAAAAACATATGGTCCTTCTAGATGCTTTAGGTGTTTAGAATTTGAATATAGCCCAATACTGTAGACAGTGAAATTGAATTATTAAACCGGTATAGGCCATCTGAAACAAATACATTCACAACTATGCAGTGTTTTTTGATTGCAAAGGCACTGAAACACTTCTGAACTGCTTACAAATAAGCCACCATGTAGGCAATGAGTCTGTGCATCATTTCCACATCCTTCACAGTCATTCTACCTGCTCCCAATTAAAAACTCTCAGATGAATGCAGTATGTCTTTATGTATGTAAGTTACAAAGAAAAACACATACCTGGACACTACCATGAGCTGATAAGTAATTAGTGAAAGATATTTAAGGGTCCACTGCTCTGTATAAAGAATTCAATTTAAAACTCCCCTGTGTCTTCACCGCGTGGCATGACAAAATTGCCAAGACAGTCACAAAAAAGAACAAATCTGCAGTCCATGATCCAACCAACATTTGTCTGAGAATTCACAGCCTTGACGGTGAAGACATTGCTATACTGAGATTCACAAATTGTTCCACTTGCTTTCCCCCCTTTATTTTAAGGTATACATCACTTATGATGAAAGGTATCAGATTGAGTGCATTAGAAACTGATGTCCTCTGCCCACAGAAATGGTACCTCAGAAGACACAATACAAGCTTTCACACAGGTCTGTCAGAATATTCACAGAGCTTTTCTGATGGACTACCTTTTACAGTGAGGAAATACATCGGTCTCTATGCTGACTCAATCAGTAGTTCCAATTAAGGTCATTTATTGTGTTGACTGGGTTACATGGACAGCTGTTCCTTTGAAACTGGATGGACGTCTCCAATTCATTTCACATAGGCCACCAAATTGTCAGAGGGTAGTTACCAACCTGAATCCTATTTGAAACAGCAACCTAGAAATGAACAGCTCTGTATCCTTCCCTGAGCCATCCAGTTTCCCCTCAAAAATATTTTAATCTGTCTTCATGTTAGGTTTGTTTAAATCTCCAATATTGAAGTTGAATTCCTTGAAGACTTGTATAAGAACAATTCCAATAGATACTGTGGTGAATCCACAAGCCATTCCCAAAAAATCTACTACTCCTACATTACTCCATTCCCTGAAAAGGATGGCTGAAGCCAGCAGGACTAAGGTGGTAAACACAACATAGTAGATGGCACCAAACACAGAGGAGTCAAAGCACTCCAGTGCCTTATTGATGTATCTGAACTGAATGATAATGCTACATCCTAATACTGCCAGAAGTACCAGACAGAGGTACAGAGCCCTTTGACTTGATGGGTTATTGTGAAAGATATCTTGAGCAGCCAGCCCAATGCCTTTTGTGCTAGGAACAGTGAAACTGCCCAACAGAGAGCAAATACTGATGTAAACCATAATATTAGTAGGTCCATGAGCTGGAGCTATCCAGAAGATAAGCAGGAGCAGCATTAGCAGCACTATGCAGAGATAACCCACGAAAACTGGAAAACAAAAAGAAAACAAGAAAATATCAAGGTGAGAACTCCTGGTCTTCTAAAGATTTTAGCAGGCAAATCATGTCCTAGCAGTGAACCTCAGGTATACACCACAATTAAGATTTGCTATTGAATATAGATCCAAATCACTGAGCTTCCAAACATATTGGCATCCACAACTGATGATGTAGTCATGTTCTTTGGGAAAAACAAATAGTCATGTAGAAAATGACACACTTGCACATTTGAAATGGATTTCACATGGCTTTTTAAAATCTTATTCTCTTTTCCACCAGGACTATACTCCTTTAAGTCTACTATGACAGACAGAGGGATAACACCTCTTTCATAAACGGTTCATTAAGGCACAGTGTGTGGATCCAGCAAAGAGCTTAAACATAAAGTTAGGTCCCACTAAGGTGAGTAAGATGAGTAGGGACAGAACAAACATGAAGCCATATCATTTACATTATACCACCAGTACACAGATAAGATCAGTGAAAAACATTTCATGCTTTAGAGTTTTAAAGAAATACATAGCCAATTCACTTTGTTCAGATTAGGTATTTATTTTCCTTCTTTGTTTGCAGATTTTTTGAATAGCTGATGTTATTAGGTTTGAGTTTCTCTCACTTAAAGCAAATACAAGAAAAACAATAGGTGGCAGTTTAGCTCTTAAGCAAGAAAAAAAAAATGGGCCTGGAACATATTAGCACCAGTATGTGTCCTCCAACAGCTGGTGAGACAGAAAAGGCATTTCAGTGTATGTCTCAACAGCCTATTTCTACATACCTTTATTGTGCAAAGAAATCTGGGAACATAACTGGTATTTAGTATAAACTTTTAATTAAAAAACCATGGAGAAATAAAAGAGAGAAGAAAGCCAGTATTTTTTTGTTTTGTATAAAACAACTTGAGAGCCTAGATTTATACTTTTCTTCTCTAAATAGCAAGATACACTTTTTCATAATGTTATAAAATTGCAAGTTCAACTGGCCATTGTTCTGAGCTTGCTGTGCAGGATAATGTTTTCAAAAGTATCCATGTTTTCCTTTCTGCACACACGTCCCAATAAATAGGACAAGTTCAAAGTAGAGCAGGGCATAGTTTTCTTATACAAAACCTGTACTTGTTTGCCTCTGCCACATCATGATTTCTTCAAAAGTCAATTTGCCTACCTGTTAGAAGTGGTAAGCCTCTTCCTCAAGCATGCTCTTGCTCAACCTCAGAAAATCATTATGAATGAATGAAAAAACAAACTACCTGGATTTGTAAGCTTCTCTTCAAGCTCAGCCTGAGTCGTTACACTCTCAGACTTCGGGGAATGGATAATGAGAACAACAGACCCAGCGCAGCTCAGCAAACATCCCAGCTTGCCAAGAATGTTCAGTTTCTCTTTCAGTAAGTAAGAAGCTAAGATGGACCTTTGACAAAGAGGAAGAAAAATAGAAGTTTGACTACATTCTGTTAATAATGTTCTAACAGTGCTGTGCCATATGAATTTCCCTTTTAAAGGAATCCTATCAAATGTTGATGAACTCTCAAAATGTGTTTCTGACTTATCTGAGGAAAGATTCATCCATTTTCAGTTTTACTCAATCCTTGACATCTCACCTCAAGAAAAATCCCAAAACAATACAACAAAACAAGACACAGACCCCAACAAAACTCCTAGCCATAACATTCCAGAAAGTGACCTCTGGTTACAAAGATCTCAGGACTTGGCTCAGACATGTAGCTGACCAAAGTAAGCAAAAATATGTGGCCTAGGATAAAATAACAGGTGGTACCTAGAGCACCATCAGTGTGTTTCATAGTGATAGAACTAAAGACAGACATGAAGCAATGCCATCTACACTCTGAAGCAGATGACCAGTGCAGTCACAATTCAGCAGGCAACAGAAAAATCTCGAGGCAATGCACAGCTTTGTTTTTGAAGAGTTGTGCTTTTTCACTGCAGTAGTTCCACAACTGTAGTTCATCTATTCATAAAACATTAGTTGCATATTAAACTCCCTAAACTCACTGCCTTGTCTGTGCCTCCCACAAACGTAACTTCTAAGAAGCTGAGGGCATGCATATGCACGAAACTCCCTTGCTTCAGAAAGGGGCCAAGTCCAATGAAATGAAAATCAGCATCAATAAACACATGTGGGCTGTGGACAGCGGGGTAAAGACTGTGAGACAAAAGGAAAGATCTACATAGTAAGGGAACTGTGAATAAGAGAATAGGCAGCAGAGTCCAGAACAACCACAGAGAAGGGAAGAAAAAAAATTTATCTGCTCCAAATCACAGTGATAGCTAAAGCAGAAGATACTCAGGAAAACCCTTCTTCACCACTGCCTGCTCCCAGCCCAGCTTTCCTGGGGAAAACAGGAATAGGTGACATTATAACACATCATGAACAGCCAGAAGCCTGACATTCCTCAGTGGACCTCCAGTGAGCACTGAGTCCATCTGACATTTTATTAAGTAGTAATGACATCCAGATAAGAACAAGAAAAGCAAACTCTTACCCAAATGGAACGCCAAGAGCTCCCAAGGGCGTCACTAGCACAGTTGGGACTGCAGTGTAGGCCAAGAAATTCCCTATTTGACCCAGTGCCACTGTCAAGAGAACCAGAAATAAGCCTTTAAACCCCTCTGTAAAAATAAGTAATCAAAACTTGCCCAATACTGTCTGAAAAAGACTGACCTAACTGGAAAACAGATGTTACAATTTGCTTAGTTCTGTTAATTTAGCACTTAAACAAAATGGTTGGAATTTTTCTATAGTTTTTTATTTCTTAATACAGGATTTATATTTGCCACACAAGACTATCCAAGTAGGCACAGTAAATAATCTAATTTGTAACTTCTCTTAGTTAAATATAAACATGAATATGAATTAGAAACACTCATGTATTATGCCCAAATATCTCAGTATTACACTGAAATATTTATATGAGGAGGGGTAAAAGTATATATAATCCATGGTTTCATCTTTAGAACATGCATTAATGTAAAACAAATGTACTTGATTAGAGCTCCTAACAGCAGTGTTACTTTTTGGGGGGAAAATAAAGACAGTGCTGAGGAATCTTCTAATGAAATACTAAGCACATGCATAAGGGCTCTTCAACACACTACATCAAATTTTCACACTCTGTAACATCTGACCACTGTAAAAAGAAGCCACAGTAACAGCCCCAACCTTATTTTTCTTTCCTCCAGTAAAAGCAAATTCCAAGATATACCTTGGTATTGCACATCACAGCTGTGATAACAGTTCATGCGTTCAAGTTTTTGGTTAAAAAATAAAAGCTGGATGGTTTTGCAAGTGCTGGAAAGTTTATAATAGGTCAACATACTTGCATAGTTACAGGGTCTATGGTAACTGGCAAGAAGCTTGAGACTGAGCACAAATTATATAGAGCTCAAATTTCCAGTTGCTGTTAAAAGCCATTATCAGCATTTAAAAACATTTCAAGAATCCAAGATGTCTTTATGCTCAGGCTGGCACTGCCCTCAGCTATCAAATATCGTTATTATCATCCAATTTTTTACATCTGCAAAGCACTGTGCAAACATTAATTAATTTACCAATTTAGCTCACATTATTAGTAGAGCTGAAGACCTGTGTAACCTACAGGAAATATGAAGGAGACAAACAAACCTGCAAAACTGCAGAGCATGGCAAAATTATACTAATTAAATTCACTGAGGCTTTCCCTATGTGCAGGAGTGAGCAGGAGAAGTTGATGAGCAGCATTTCCAAGGCACAAGGGGTGGTCTCCCTGTCCCTGGGAACAGAGTAACTTGGTTATCAGCCTCGGGCTGTTTTGCAATATATGCAACTCTGGCATTATCCTCAAGGCATCTGAAGGCATTGGGGCAGATCTTGGATGGAGAATGGTGCACAGCTGGCACTCTGCATTTCTGCAGATTACATACATTTCCAAATGACTCTGACAAAGGTTGCTTTTTCTGGAGGTCAGGTGTCTTAACTTTCTGTTGGAAGAACTCTTAACAGATGGCACCAACATCAATCCATAAAGTAGGTCTCTGAAGCTTTAGTCAAATGGAACATATTGCAAGGCAACTAAAGTTACTGCAGGTTTTCCATACCACCATGGAGTAATAGTAACAGTCCCTTACCACCACAAATGACAGACCAGGACTAGTTAACACCAATTAAAAAAAGGACCTCAGTAATTGTTACCATCTACATGACATTGAGGATCTTTGCTGCCAACCTATCCAGTCCTCTCTGAACAGAAATTCCTCATCAGATACACCAATGCTGTAAGTCAAGACCTGACTTCAGTTCTTGAAGGCACACCAAGCTTTAAATTTGATAAACAAGTACCAGTACCCTCAGAGTTACTGCAACACAAAATTTGATGTGCACTGGCATGTCTCCATTAGCAAGGAGACCAGGAGTAGACCTGTACAGCAAAAGGTATCTATTCTAGGCATGTCAGGGGGTTTATTTCAGACTAACTTCAGCCTACTCCTGCTAACTTAAAGTCTATTTGCAGCTCACATACATTAAGTATGTTCCTAGAATTCATTTTCCAACCTAGTTTCATTTTAAAGACCAGGTCAGGAGCTCCAGCTCTGCTATGAAATGTGAAATACAGCCTAATCTGTGGTGACAAACAGGAGATTAGCTTCACAAGTGCATTCCCCATCTGCAATAAAACACCAATGCAGATGTTTTCACTTTAAGAACCAGCTGCATCTATGCTGCTATCAAAACCTGCACTGAAACTAATTAATTAGCCAATTAATTAGTTTAATGCTCATTGAAATACCTGTACACATGCTGCAATCACTCTTTTGACTACAGAGTAAGGGAAAGTCCCTTAGCAGAATCTGCAGCCCTTCCTTTGAAGTCTTCAGTAATCCAGTGGATCCCAGGGCCCCCAAACGGTTGGGCAGCATTATGCTGAGTCAGCATGCCAACACAGAAACACTTATTCACCATCTGAACAAATACCATGAGAACAAGTTGATAGAGTTTATGTGGGTTTTGTTAGCTGTCCAAACTCCAAATTCTCTGCTTGAGAACGTTATTGTCAGCTGTCATCATTTCACCCAGACAACTGGGGATATTGCTAATTCCACAGGTAACACCTTTCCCCAAGTAGCACCTTTCCCTGCATCCCATAGGTGCCTACCTGGCCCTTGGTGTTGCTGTTTGTGACTGTGCTGCCATTCTGAGTCCATAATCTCCACAAACAATTCTTCTTGCTTGGCTCCTCACTAAAGCTACTGAGGTTTTGTTTTTAAATACCTGCATCTAGCTACTGGAAAAATGCCGACTGATACCATTCCCTTCAGCTGTTTTGCCTTAATTCAATTCAGTTAGCTCTTTTAAGCATGAAATTGTTTTCTCTGATTCACCAAGATAAGTCCTGTAATAAAACCTCCCTTATTTTAACTCCTTCTGCTCAGAGATTACAGATGGGAGCCTCAGGAATGCTAAACAAGGGGCTGATGCATAGATTTATTTCTACTTAGGCAGTAGTGATCCTGTTGGGGAGGAAACTGACGAAGAACTACTTAAACTCAGGTTAAATTAGCTGAGAACTTTCTTCTGAAGCTCTGTTGGCTTCTACACTTCCTGTGAACTTTGTCCTTCAATGGGATCTATCAGTTTTCATTCCTTTTGCATAGCTTTAAGACAACAAAACCAAGAATCAGAGACTTACCTTGCTACCACAAAACCAGGGGCATAATTGAACTCATATACTTTTCAGAAACAGCATCAGAACTTTCCAAATAATTCACAAAAGGCTGGATTAGAGTCTAAAAGTGGGGTATGATTCTAAGCTTGTGGGTAGAACTAGGGCTGATGTGTAAGAGGAGAAAGCTAGTTGCTCCCCATGCTCCAGATTCACATCAGAGAATGAACTTGGTGTTAGCAGAGTTTACGAAGATATTAAGGGTAAAATTACACTGATTTCATATCAGCACCACAGAAGGTTTTGCATTAATCTTGTAGATTAAAAGCAAAACTGAAACTGTATCTGTAGAACTAGAAACCAAAAGAGGTTTTGTTTTTTTTTTTTAACTGAGGCTGGTTAAATGCTTTCTGATGTAAAACATAACGTGCTCAATGAGCCCTTTTGTGCAGAGTGACAATTTTTAATTCAGCTTTGACTTTTATTAAAAACTGAGATGGCCAGTGCAAGGCAGAGACACAAACCATGCAGGAATCCAGAGTCAGAGCAGTGTGTGGCTGCCAAGGGCTGCAAGTACCAAATGGTTTGGAAATGTGGAAATATGTCTGACTCATGTTTGTACCAGCTCTTTGCCTTTGCAAACACCACCAGGCAGGGTAGCCATGGTAGAAGTTTACTAAAAGTGCGATATTTCTAGGGATGGGAATTTCATGATAAGTGAATATGAGATTCAAGATGAAAACCCAGATTTCCTGATGTCTCATATCACCATCTAAGCAAAGTTCTCTTATAAAAAAATAGATTCCAACCTTTTAAGATACTTACTTGCAATAGTGCCCGACCACCATACTATGTCAGTTAAATATGAAGTACCTGGAAGTATAGGAAAATGCATTAGAATATTGGAACTATGAACAAACAGTCTCAGTTATTAAGGACCTTCATTTTAACCCTATTCTTCAAGGCAACTGAATGTGAGTTAAAAAAAAGAAAAAAAGAGAGAGAACAATTTCAGATTCTTTCCAAGTAAGACCTTCTTAAAACAATGTGTTAGTCAGAAGTTCTGATTTCCAGTTTGAAGTACCTACGTGACACTAACACAGTACTGTGTAGAAAAGCATCTAAAATGTCACCAAGTGTTTCTGAGGGTGACATTTAAACATACAAGCTAGAACCACTTCTAGGAGAACTGGAAATCTATGGAAACAGAACATTATTTGGCTCAGTTAGTCTGCTAATACAACCTCGGTGAAATTGTATCGGAAAAATTGTAGCCGAGAAATAGTTTTGGCACACAGGTTTGGCAGGACCATAGTGTTGCCTGATCCTCCTGCAGTTAAGCATTGGAAAGTGCTACAGCTGAAGCCTCTGAATTCCTGACATAGTGCCCCATTTCAGAGAGGAGTAAAAACTCTGTATTGTCCTTAGTGCCTCCCAAGCTGGAGGATGATTATTTTCACTGCCAGATTATAAACTCTTGCCTTGGAATGTGCACAGGTGGAGCTTGTGCACCACATAAGTTCTGCTTCTGTAGGACATCAAGGCTCATGACCACTTCCTAAACTAAAGCATGGCCTTCTCTGAGCACAACCCTGGCATCAAGTTATGCTCCTGTGTTTTGCTCCTCTTTCTAGCAATACAGCTTTGCATACATTTGGGAAGATGATCTCTCAAAAGCTGCTGGAGCAGTAGGCAATATTGTACCTACTCTGAAATCCCAAATGGAAGAAAAACACAGCCATCACTAACTCTGGAGACATACAAAGTATTAAGTGTTTGGAAATCACACTATACAATTGAAAAGAGATGAGAAATGACTAATGAAAATGGCCAGCTTTAGAGTGGGCGGAGTAATTTTTTAGACTTTTGTTATTGCATATAAAATAAAAACACTGTTGGGGGCAGAAATTATAGAAAATATTGACTCAAGTAAGGTAAGTTTGCAAAATATTTGTCACCCACTGCTGTTTCTAACTAGACAAGGATTGCTAATTACATCGATACTATATTATTGATTCAAGAGAGAAGACAGAAGAGACATGAAGTGCCTCCTTGTTAATTATACAACACCTGCTGAAGACAATGGAAAAAAGACATCATCTGACACTGGCCATCTCAGACTCACAGCTCCAACTGCTAGATTCAACCCCACTGCTTCATAACATGAAATAGAGAGGACCTGGGGTATTTTCCTGAATACCTCCTCAAAGAGCTTGCTAAGAGAAAGTACTATGAAATGCTCAGCAAGATGCACAAACACCAGTAATATCTTCAAAACAGGAAGTTTTACAGCTGCTAGCACTGAGAAAGCAGGCACACGCCCACCACTCACTTAACCCAGTGCTCCACTGAAAGCGCTTCAGGAGTAAGTAGACTTAAAATGGAAACTTCCTCCAGCTGCCTTGGGATGCAAAATTATTTCTTTCTCTTGTGTTTTCTCATTGTTTCCCTTACAAAAAAAAAAAAAAGATTTGTATTTATGATGCAAATGTGATCTCTCTGTGGACAATCAAAATGGGTTACAGTCATCTTGGAGGGAAAGGGAAACTGTGCTTGCAAAACAAATGTTTGTCTGATGCCCTTAATTGTAAGGTCACTGCAGAAAAAGCAAAATGAACTTTTCAGATCAGGCTGCCAGGTCGTAGTAACATAGTTCCAAGTTTGCTTTGCTCCACTGCATTCACCCTGAGCATGCTAGATGCAGCAGGCATTGGAAATGCAAGTACAAGTGCATATACATATATGTATAAAATATTTATTTGTATATTATTTTTATGCGTACATATATACACATATTTACATACATGAGAAGTATACAGAGAAAATACCTTGTCCTGGTCACTAAAAAGGATTTTTCATAAAAAAGAGTTCCTAGAATCTATGGACACGTGCTCATACACAGACACCATCACCTACAAAAACAAATGGCTATTACCCAAAGTAATTCAATTCAAAGGCCTCATGCAACCTGTGTTTACAGTCTTCCCCTTACATAAAAGCATGATACTAAAAACAAATAAATGAAATTTTTAAAATTGCATTTTCCTATATTCAAAGCATGAAGATGCAACTAGCAAATGCTGTTCAGCTGCATGCTTTGGGGAGCTCCAATTTCAAAATAAAATACAGAAGATCCTCACACTTGTGAATTTACAGCTTTGTTTTGGCTCAAACGTCTAGACAGCACAGTCAGTTCCTGAATATGTTCACCTCAGGAAATAATAATGAGGCATGGGATTTCAGTATGAAAAATATAAGAAATAAATCATTTCATGTTACTGATCTGTCTCTTCTCAAATAGCGGAAAGCACTATGTGACTGATACAACTCGTGTGTGTCTGTGGAAGAGCTGGAATAAACAAGCGACAAGATGCGGTGGTGCTGTTCACGGCAAGAAACTAGCTAAACCACAGAAACTGGTAGAAGAGTCCCACAAGTACACGAAGAAGAGGAACCAGTGTAGGGACAGGAGTGCATAGAGCACACAAGTGCCCAGTGCTGTATTACAGCGCGACAGACCAGCGCGCTGTCCATACATCGGGAAGCTGTTGCTGATGCGCATGTTAACAACCCCTCGCTGCTCTCCGCCGCTCGTACATCCTCACTGCCGCCTCTCCGCTCATTTATCACCTCCCTTGCGCTCGACCCAGTCATGGACCTCTGATGTCAACCACGCTTAAGGTGACAAACTGAAGCCGGCTCCCGCAGTCCGGACACCGGGAAGGCGTCCCCCGCTCCAGGCGACCCGGCCACCCCCTGACACAGGCTCTGACAGGAGCCGGGGCTGCCCGTCCTCCTGGCCCCGCGGGGCGGGCCGGGTGCCTCGGCAGCCGCCCCGCTTCCTGCCCTTCGCTCCGGGCCGGCCGCCGCCGCAGCGCGGGGAAGGGCTGCGGGGCGGGGGAAGGCAGCGGCCCCGCGGGCGGCCGGGCTGCCCCGGGGCGGGGGAGCCGTCCCGCACAGCGCCGGGGCCGGGGCCGCGCACACCGGCGGCTACCGGGGGTCGCGGGGTGCGGAGGGAGGCCGCGAAGCCCCGGGAGCGGCGCTCCCACCCGCCGCCACCGCAGCGCCGGGCCCCTACCTCTCCCGCGGGCCCGCACGATCCCCTTCTTCTGCAGGACGAAGGTGGAGCCGTTCACCAGGCTGGAGACCACGGCCACGCTCAAGCCCAGCGACACGGCGGCGGGGCCGGGGCTCTGCGCTGCCCCCTCGCCCGCTGCCGCACCGACCGCCATCCGCATGGCCCCGCCGAGAGCTGCAGGCGCGGCGCTGCCCGGGCCCAGCGCTCCCGGCAGCGGCTCTGCGCCGGGACCCGCCCTGCGCTGCGCTGCGCCGCGCCGGGGGCGGCTCCGGGCGGGGACCGGCGGCAGCCGCGGCTCCTGGCGCCCGTCCCGAGCGGGGACGGCAGCGGGGTGATGTCATGGCAGCGGCGGCCCCGCCCGGCGGCCGGTCTGACATCACGGCCCCGGCACCGCGGCGGGAGAGGCCGCCCCGCCGCCGCTGCTGTCGGGGGTCCCCGGCGGGCGGAGATACCGGGCAGGGGCTCGGAGCTGCGAGCGTCCACGGGCAGGGGATGCGGGACGACGTGCAGGGGATGCGGAGACCAGGGGGATGCGGAGAAATGTGCACAGGGATGTGGAAGGAGAGGGGGATGACAGCAGAGCAAAAGGATGCGGAAAGACAGAGGGATGCGAGAAGACGTGCAGAGGGATGTGGTCTGCAGGACACGAGTCCCGCCGGGCCGGCGTTTCTGGTGTAGGAGCAGCGCTGCTTTGCAGCGCTCTCGCTTTCCCGAGGGGTTTCTAAAATTCATGTCGGCTCCCCAGTCCGCCCGAAAGCGGGGAGTGTTGCGACGGCAGGGCCAGGCGGGGGTCAAGGCTGCCATTACAGCCCCCACCGTGACCTGGAGCTGCCGCTCCATCCACCGTGCCACCGGCCAGGCCAGTGTGAGGGGCAGAGCTGGACAATCAGCAAGGCGCTGTGTGCCTACACACTGGGAAAGCTTGGCCTCTGCCAGGAGTCATGTACATTGCCTGAGAACTGTGGGATACATAATCACTCCCGCAGAAAATCCCAGAAACTACATTTATGTCCAGGAAAAAGTTCACTCTCTTCGTCACAGGGCAAGGTCAGATGCTCAAATTTATGAACCTCCTCTCTCAGCTATCATTCAGCATCTTCCAGGTTCTGGGAGGGCAGAACATAAGCCATCCTGCCATTGCAGAGGAGGGCTGGAGATCCCTCTGGTAGCAATACAGCTGGGCCATCACAGGGCCACAGATCTCTCTTTGAGAGAACTCAGTCTGTCAAAGATGAAGTGCTGAGCTGAATAATATTCCTTGCTCAGCAGAAATATTTTGTAGCAGGTATCTCACTGCAGTTCTTACCATTTCCAGATATATGTTGAAATAAATCAATCCATAATGGGTTCCTGTGGCAACATCCATCTAAGGAAACGAGTTATGGTATCTTGGCTTAATATAATGAAAGTGGACATTTTTTAAATTTTTAACAATTGGGCATGGTTCTTAGCATATATTTTAGCATTCCCAGTAAATATGAGTTTAGAGAAGAGGCAAACTTCTGGAAATATTTCACTTGCCTGCATATTTCTTCATTTGCCTACACTGCTTGAGGCAGCTGTCCTAGGGAGGCACAGGAACACTGTGGTATGATTTTCTAAGGTTTAACGGCAAGATATGTAATATTCACTGCAGTAGTGCCCATATTTTCACCTAGTTTGTTTGATCAGGTCATTGTATCAATACTAAGTGTGATGGAAGAGAGGATTCATCCTTGTGAGACTCACAAGACCTGCAAAATGAGTACACAGGAGCTGGAAGAACAGTTGTCCATAGCAACCCTTGGAAACAAAGATAGAGGTGAAGACAAATACAGGCTAATTATAAATATCCATTTCTGATCTATATACAGCCTAGTAACATGTACAGAAAAAATTATCACAGGAAATAATTTATGCTTGCACAGTGGAAATATGATATATATTTAACAGCCTTTGCATCTAATTACCAGGCAAGTTTCTAAACACAGCTCAAACCTGGCCAATTTTTATACTCAAAATCTCTCTCTGGTGTGGTTGAACCAAGACAAAGTCAGGTACCAGAGATCTCAAGAAAACAGTTTATTTCATTCCAATCATGTCATTTTTATATCCTACCTATAAATCTTATATATGCCTTTCCAAAACATGTGTTTGGATAGGTAATTCTAAATATACTTAATCTGCCTTACTCAGTTAGTTACTCTTGCACTTGCCATATAATAGGTGTGGTGTTCCTAAGGATTAGTCATAGTCTAAAATAATAAGCAAGAGCTGATAGCTATTAAATTTGCAAATATCTTGAAAAACAGAGCCTGAATTCACCTGATGCCTGCATTATTAAGTTTACAAACAATTTTGACCAAGACATAAAAATACCTCAATGAAAACAGCTGTTATCATTAGTTGAATGGAAATTAAATTACCTTTTTTAAACTATTACATATATACCACATATAAACTCCTTAGGTCCATCTAGTCTTCTGGGACTGAGTTTCATTGTGATAGCATCGTTCCTCCTGCCCAAGCTGTGTCATCATGTATTGCAAAATAGCAAGCTTTGGGTTAGTTTGGCTTTGACCTTGCAATGCTCAGTATTACTGATGTCATATCAGCCTGATGTCTCATGAACACACAAACTGCACAGGAGGAACCTCAGATTTCCTCCAAAAAAACTCTGCTCCCCTCCATTAGCATGGGTGTTTAGGGTCAGCAAAGAGGTAGGAGGAGTATTTATTAGACTTTTGTAGGTCTACTGTCCAAAGGAAGGGATGAATGATTGAGGTAGGTTGGAGTTAGAAGCTGGTAGAGGTTACACCATTTTTTTGCAGGGGCAATGGACCTTTTCTGATTAGGATTTTTTTCCCTGATTTTAGGCAGAAAAAAAAGGATTGTGCCTGATCTAAAGGAACGTATTGCTTCCTCTGTAATGTCCTGGATTCTTCTGTTATGTTTGGTTTATGTACGAAAAATAATATTTTTTTAAATTAAAGCAGTTGTTGGGCTGTTTTATCAAGGCTGGAGGAAAATCAGATAATTCTGTATCTGGCATAGAATTGGAAATACAGTAACTGAGCCCACAAGATAATCTGAAACTCCTTATACAACAGCTGGAAGAACAGAGTGGAAGTTTATCAACAGCTCTATCTGACCCTGAAGCAACAGCAGTAAATCTCCTTGGCAGAAGCGCTATAAAGATCCACTGTGCCAGCAAATGAAGCAGTAGGAACTGAGACTGCAAACTAAACAGCAAGAAGACAGTGGCAAGCCTACTTTTCCAGCTCTTGAGAACCAAAGACCAAAGTAAGGGCAGTTATATGAAGACTTGTGTAATGGTCCACTGAACCTAGGCCTGAAAAAGACCTAAAAATCCTTTATAGGGAGTCTTGATCTGTTGCTTGGAGTATAAAAAGTGGCTTTGGTGTAAGTGGGACATCACTGGTATGGGTGGTCCTGCTTTGGAAAGGAAGGGACTTGAACCTTTGTTGTAGTCCAGCCCTTGATTCGCTATGGGCATCCATATCTATGGATGGGAGAATGAATGGAAGCCTGCTGAAAGGTGCTGCTCTGCAAAGATGGGTCCTTCAGCTTTTTGGCTCTCTATTCCATTAACAAGGGCTTCATTGAGTCTTTGGGCCCAGATCTGTGCTTTTAAAGTATAGCGTGATCTTTGTGAAATTAAATTGTAGTGCTGAGTTCTACTGCAGTGTTGACAGTGGCCACAAGACTTGCTCTTCTGGAGCTGGAACTAAAAATTAAGCTCAGCCTTGATGTCTGAATTCGATTGTCTGGGACTGCAATGAAATGCTGCCTTACATCCTATTTGCAATATTGAGCTCACACAAGCTTCTCTGGCATCTCTGTCCTGTGGGTTACCAGAAGAAAGGTAGCCACTGGCATACACCAGCTCTCTTCAAGGACAGGCCAACAGGCTGCAAATCAACACAACTCAGTCTTAAGCAGAAAAGTGAGGGGTGGTTTCATTTTTCAAAGGGTCCAAAGCTGATGTTTGTGATGTGCAAATCCAGAAGTATGGTCTGAATGAGTAATGGAGGCTTGCTGCCACTTTTGCACATGGAAAACAACTTCCCTGCTAAATGACAGTGGCCACACATAATTCTGGAGGTTTGGAGAACTTCAGCATCCTGAAGAGGTGGTGCAAACTGACTTGAGGGTATTGACACAGGAAATATGGCAAGACGACTGCAAACAGACCATACCATTTCAGCTTTTCTGCAAGGAAAACAGATCTCTTCAGAGAGAACCTGTCCTTCGTGCAGCAGGCAGAAGCTAGACAGCTAGTTCTGATGTGTATGCATGATCATGTTGCAGAGAATCCACATTAATTAACATCATGTCTACTCACATTCGCTCTGCAGAAACTTCTAGAATCCTCTATGACTAGGGAACACAGAAGAAAAGCAGAGATTTCCCAGTTAATCTTGTAGCAGATACTATAGTTCATCTACGTGAATTGCAAACTCTGACCAGGACATTCTTTTCTATGCTGATTTCCAAAAGTCAAATACACAATCTTAATGTGATGAGTATCGTGTATGTATATCCAGCTCCATTTCCTCCTGTATTAGGAGCGTGGTAAAAGCCCAGCACAGTATTTTATACTTTTTTATATTTTATATCCGAGGGAACTGGGGTTGTTTAGCCTGGAGAAAAGGAGACTCAGAGGAGACCTTATCACTCTCTACAACTTCTTGAAAGGTGGTTGTAGTGAGGTGGGGATTGGTCTCTTTTTCCAGGCAACAACTGACAGAACAAGAGGACATAGTCTTAAGTTGCACCAAGGAAAATATAGGTTGGATATTAGAAAAAAGTTTTTTACAGAAAGCGTGATAAAATATTGGAATGGTTTACCCGGGGAGGTGATGGAATCACCATCCCTGGATGTGTTTAAAAAGAGATTGGGTGTGGCACTCGGTGCCATGGTTTAGTTTAGTTGAGGCGCTCGGACATGGGTTGGACTCAATGATCTTGAAGGTCTCTTCCAACCTGGTAATTCTGTGATTCTGTGGTTCTGTGATTTTAGCATGAACCTTTAGAACTGGTCTTCCAAGGCATGGTCATCACAATCCTCCTAAAGTCCCCCCTGGGTTTACTACAATTTTTTCATGTGAAGAATTTGCCTGTCTTCCCCATACCTTGTCTGTTAAATAGGTAAACAGATATTAATCTTCTGTTAGGGCTAAAGAAAGCTCTGACCTGTGTTTCAGGCTTACAGATGTTGTCTGTATGTTATTATAAGCTTTGACATGGTGATCTTCATTGCTCCATAAGCTGCACACCTTAATAATGTATAGTAATCATTGAATCACCTGTGGTGGAAGTTTCTTCCTGTTAAGCTGGCTTGCTGGTGAATTCCATGACTAAAGACTACATTTTAGGGTATACCTTGGAGTCTTGAAGAATTAAAATTCTCTGAAGTGAGGAACATTGGAGGCACTCCTATTAATCAAGGAAACTCACTCATCAGACTTGCTGGATAGTTCCAACAATATATGTATGGATTTTCTACTACATTGTTCTTCAGCAAAACATCTTTTGTAGCAAACCTCAGGGAATATTGCAGTCAGCTGCCTGCTCAGAGATCAATCTTTGAACCCTTGAGTGCATCCTATATTCCAAAGCTGGAATGTCATGATAAATTTTATTTTTGTGTGGGTGCTTTTGAATGGGGTTTCAAGGTTCAATATTGTTGGAAAACTGAAAATGCATTGTAATGTATCTGAACTGGAGTTTTGTTTTCTTCAAACCAAGCAATGCGATACCATGAAAATGGCCCCTATTTAACTGCTTTCCTCTTGAAGCTTCACTTTCAACTGACCATGCATTTACAAACTGTAAAGCCATTGTGCTCCTGGGACCCAGTTATTCAGTTCCAGGTGTTTACAGTACACCACCATAGTAATATGTTCTATTTACTAAATATGTACCCTCCCAGCAGCAAAGCTACCTCTGAAAGCTACATCACTCACCATTGCATCTGAGAGCACAAAGAAGCAGTCTGCTCTGGGAGAACAATGCTGGGATTCCCAGCTAATGGCCCTAAACAGAGTTCTAGCTGGAGAAATGATGATAGGCTGATGCAAACTGCTTCTAGGGAGTCTACCAGATAGTGCATGATGGAGGGAGGCTTTCTATGATCAGCTACAGATCAGGGCAGCTGCAGACACAGCTACTTCAGTATTTAATATTTGTTGTGGTTTAACCCCACCCAGCAATGATGACCCACATAGCTGGGGTGGGAAAGAGAATCAGAAGAGTAAAAGTGAGAAAACTCATGGATTGAGACAAAAACAGTTTAATAGGGCAGAAAAGGAAGAAAATGATGATGATGATGATGATGATAATGATGATGATAATAGTATCTAGAAGAGGTGTTGCACAATGCAATCGCTCAGCCCTCGCCAACCAATGTCCAGTCACTCCCCAAGCAGTGACCCTGGGCCAGCTCTCCCTAGAAGTTTATATGCTGAGTGCATTGCCCTATGGTATGGGATATCCCTCTGGCCAGTTCAGGCAGCTGTCCCAGCCCAGCTGTATCCCCACACAGCTTATTGTGCTACTCCAGCCTTCTTACTATCAGTGCATGATATGCTAAAAATTCCTTGACTTAGTATCAACACTACTTAGCAAGAACTAAATAACCTGTGTGTTACCAACATTATGCTCATAATAAATTCAAAATACAACACTATACCAGCTACTTGAGAGACAATTAATTCTATCCCAGTGCGGAAGCTCACGACTTCTGAACAATGAATCAATATGATTTTATTGTTAACAAAACACTCTTTTTATACCTTTTACAACTGCTGTACACACGATCACAGATTGCTTGATTGGTCCCTCTATCTTGTCCATGTGCTCTGCATGCACTTTTCAGAAAATATAACTGGTTCTAGTTTAGTGTGGCACAATCTTTCTTTACCTATTTCTTGCTGTCTTGGTATTCTGTTTTTCAGCTTTTCCTTTCCCAATTTAGCACAGTTTACATTTCAGTGGCCTTGATGAATTCTTGAGGGCTCTGATAAGCATAACTAAAGGTGGTTTGGGCTGGGGCACACTATCAGGGTTCAAATACATTATGACATCCCAGCAGAAACCAGGACAGTATTTAATATTTAAAACAGTCTTTAATATTTAAAACATCTGGTTTAAGAGTTGTAATGAAAGGCAGCTGTCGTAGTTATTGACCTGTGCTGGAAGGAAACCATTTGGCATGAGGTTAATCTCACTGTGCTCAGCAGATGTTCAGTGTTGTGCCACAATCATTGCAAATGCTGATCTGCACCTTTTAATAAGAAAAGGCTATATTTATTTGTATTAAATGTGACATTAAGATCTCAGGCAATGTCAGAATGGTATTGTCACCTTCTACGGAAATTTATCTATCTTCTCTAAATCCTGTCAAGGTCTATGTGGAAAAGCAATTTTTCATAGTAGTTAAAGGACCTGTTATGTGATAGGCCAATATTAATGCCTTGTTGTACATCATGGATCCTAACAGAATTGGGGTTTTAGTGATGACTAAAAGGTTTGGGTTGATTTTGGTCTGACTTCATTCAAAGCAGCTGACAGGAATGCTGACTACCTAGGTGAAATTGGAAGTTATTTTTCTTGTCCTTAGCAGATGAGGTACAAGGGATGTGGCACAGCTGAATTACTGAGTTTCTTCTTATTTCAGCTATTCTACTTATGTGTTTGAGGGTCTCTTTGACATACATCTGTCTTAAGGGTTCATTTGATAATGTTTTTTCCTCAAATACTTGCTCCAAAAGGTTGGGTCCCTCTCACAGTTCTACTGATAGTTGTCACAGTGTTACATTTATCCAGGATATATGAAGATTGTGATTACTGGCACCCTGACAGCAACTGACTTTTGCACGAAAGGTATTAGGTGCTAAACTGTCAGAATGAACTTGGAGAACAGGAATCCCTGTGCTTAGCTGTCACTAACTTTGAAGTGCCCAGAAATGTTTACTGGCTATGTGAGATGTCCAGCAAATATTGCAGGCAGCATCAACCTTCAGGGCAAGTCTTCCTATGTATAGACTGCAGAGAGATAAAGTGGTCTTTGATGTACATCATACTGTCTCTAGTTTTACTGATAAAGAGTATTTTAATTATGATTTTTAATGATAAGAACTGCTGAAATGAGATCTTGTGGTAGAGAGTCATGGATGACTGTAACAAATAACAGTGTCTCAGGTTTAATGATCTAATCTTAAATTCAATGAAATGATGAGGTTCCTCTGTCAAATAAATGTCACTTAACAAAGGAAACAGAAAAAAACCCCACTTTTTAAAAGGAACCTGTGAACAAAAGAGTATTTTTAAATCTTTTATTTCAGGACATCTTTCCTTCAAATGAGACTGCCTGCATAATAGCACTGTGAAAGGGAGATAATTGCTACTTCAGCAATAGAACAACTGGAGCGCCTGAAGCTCCTTCCTGTCTGTGATTTAGACAGTAGCTGAAACAGAATAATTCTCTACCTTAATGTTTCTCTTGGACTCTGTTTGGCTGACTTCAGTTTTGCCAACCCCCAAAATAAATATTTGGGAGACTTCCCTCTTTGGGACCTTAAATAAATCATGGTTTTGTCTGTTTGTTTTGTTCTTCCCCTCCCTCCCCCCTTTTAACATCTTCTGTTAAACTCAGGGACAATGACAGGCGCAGAAACATCTGCCAGGTCAGAGCAGGGGCGGCTTTCGGCCGTGGCTGTTAGAATTTCCCCAAGAAGCAAAAAGCCACCAACTGATCTAAATGAGAAGAACAATAGTAGCAGAATCAAAGCCAGAGCTTGCCTTGCTGCTGGAAGCTGGGCTACCACTACATGGTGGCTTGACCCCCATGCTGAAGTGCTGAGATAAAGTGGAAGGAAATTTTTTTTTCTAGCAAGTAAGAAAACAGCCTGCTATTTGCAGTAGTGCTTAAAGCAAATACATGTGAACACTTGCTGATCTGAACTGTGAAATGAATGCATTACAGTTAGGCTCTGAGATTCAGAACTGAGCTCCTCTCAGTATTTAAGTTTGGGCAAGTGGACCTACTAACAGCAGTGTGGTGAGAAGAAAGTGGCACATGTAAGTGCCACCTGAGAGTCTGGATTGTGAGCCTTCTTTTACCCTGGTTCACTAATGCTTGGGCATCTTTTTCCATGCACAGAGGATTGCAAGTAGGAGTATACAGGTTTTTGAGTACCCAGAAATTGTTCCTTGGTGAATGCACACAGAAGAGAGCTAGGTCTAACCTGACCTAGGCCTAACATGTCTGGCATGCAAGCCTCAGCACCCCAGGGCAACGTGTTCTTCTTGGCCACACCATTCAGTCATGTGGGAAAACGTTAGTCTTTGTTGCTCCTTGGAGCAGAATAACCCTCTGCCTTGATAAGCTGTCGTCTTCTACCTGTCTTCTGAGGTTTTTTCCTCAGTTTTCTAACTTTGGCATCAGCACTGTTCTCTTGAGGTCTTGAGTTAATAACAAATATGAGTCAACACTTTCACTTCTTTTTTTTTTTTTGTATGTGATTTGTTTTGTTTTGTGTGTGCTTTTCTTATCCTGCCTGGTTTTCTCACTTCCTGACAACAATTTTCTTCAGTAAAGCTGCTCATCTTAATTAATTAATTGGATGCTGGGCTGTGGGCTACTGTTTATGATCTTTGAGAGGACATGGCATTTTAGCACAGCTGTTCTCAAACTGATAATGGATGCTCCATTAGGGAGCTGGGGAATATATCTCCTAGTGAGGGAAGATGGCCTGTCCCTGGGGCGCTGATGAAAGATGAGCAGGGGAGGGAGGAAAGCAAGAAAATGGCCTGGGAGCAGAATGCTTAAAAGGTTCCCTCTAGGTGAGAGACAGGCTGCACCAAAATGTGTGACTGAGGCAATCTGTGGGTTTTGAGAGCTGCAGGGAAAAGCCGCCTTCTTCTATTGTGTCCCTGTCCTGCTCAGGGGTTCTGGTTTGGCTCTGTGGCTTGCAGCAGTTACAGCCTTCTCCTGAGTCCTTTCTCAGCCTGGCTGTCAGGAGCAGCTTTATCCCCTTCTCCCTCTGCCCTCTGCTTGCCATCTTCCCTGCTACACTCCAGCCAGCACTCACCCCGCATCCACCCAAACCAAAAGCAACTCTTTTGTGGGAAGAGCATCCAAAATCCAGAACACACTTATGGTGAGGGGGATGAAGAAAAGCAATCTGAGGACTGCTGGCTCAGTGCATCTTTTCCCACACTGCAGAGGAGGAAGTGGCACTTCTCTGCATTCCAAAATAGCATGACAACATTTGAATTCCCAAATGCCACTGTGTGCATATGTGACAGGGGTTCTCCTTTGTCACAGGAGATGTCTCTATATGGGCCTGT
Source organism: Monarcha castaneiventris obscurior (assembly GCA_026261815.1). Taxonomy (NCBI): domain Eukaryota; kingdom Metazoa; phylum Chordata; class Aves; order Passeriformes; family Monarchidae; genus Monarcha; species Monarcha castaneiventris. Next base: position 16,743,599 of record JAMPIT010000566.1, read on the forward strand.
CTGGCTCCCAGGGAAAAAGCTAGGCAACCTGGGGGAACAGATGTTCACTCTGAGGAAATTACAGGTATCATCCCCCCACTTTCTCTGTCCCCCCTGGCAGCTGTCCAGCCTGTCAGACTTGCCTAGCAGTGACTTGGGTGTAAATATTGCAGTGCACTCCTATTGTTAAGCTCCCCCTGTCCTTTGGGGTAGTGCTCGGCGATGTTCCTTCCAACAGAGGGAGCCTTAGGTCTATCTCCTGTCATCACATGACAAGAACTACAGTCTGCGTCGTTCGTACAAAACCTAACAGCTGGGAAAACTGTAATTTTGGCTGCTGGTCTTCACTTATTATTCAAATTTTTTTCAGAGCTCCTTGTCTGAGCTTTCAGAGTTCCCTCTCTGCTGTTTTTTAAGTGGAATTTCGTTCTAGGATTATTTTTCAAGCTCCTATTCTTCTCCTCTAAGTAATTTTTGTTGCTTACCTGTGTTCCAATGACTAATGTTTTTGAAAGGGTGAAACTTTGTGCTTTCTATTTTCTTTCTAGTGAGACACTTAAATATTGCTACAATAGGTTTCCTACAGTGAAATGTAGAGGAAATGGGAGATCAAGATAGATTATTGAACTTGTATGTAACAGTTATCATTATCTTTGACCCCATACCTATATGCTAGAATTAAATAATGTCCTTGCTGTGAAACTATTTCTCTTCAGAATAAGAAATACTTACAAAGTCAATCAGCAACTTAACAATAGCGTGTGTATTTTTATAGTCAGTTAGTTTGCAAGTTTGAACAGTTCAGATGGCCCAGATGGCCAGGCTGTGCTGTACTGCTGTCAGGGCCATCAGGGCCCTGAAGGTACAGCCTGCCATGACCAGCCCTGACAGGGACCCCCACCCACACTCTCTGCCCTTTGATGCAGGAGCTCCCCTGTGTCTTGGGCCCGTGTATGAGCTATGTCATAGCAGTGTGTGCTCCCTGACATGACTGAACTCTTTGTATCTCCAAGACTGAGACCTGATTTGTCACCTTGCCTTTGCCAGTCACCACTGTGCCCTTCTTGCCCAGCTCAGGGACTGTGCCCTGCTGGAGAAGGTGCTGCCTGCACTGTGGTCACCCTCAGCTCCTGGCTTGCCTCCCCTTATAGAGCAGCTCTGCTGCTGCTGCTCCCTGCAGCTCTTCCCAAGCCTGGAGTGCCATGGAGCCTGCTCCCCAGGCTGGCTGTCCCCAACAGCTCATCCTCTGGCTCCCAGGCTCTGTGTAGGGGCTTGACCCCATGCTTCCCCCTGCTGCTTCTGGCTGACCTCCAAAGCCTGCAGGAAGCTGTGGTCAGTGTGCAGAGGCAGACAGCGCAGCCTGACAGGTTTCCTTTACATCCCCTGCACCCAAAGACATTTTTATCCCCCAGCTCCTTGAACCCTTGAGCTGGAGTTGGCCCGGGTGTGGTGGCACTAATCAGCAGACCACTGTACAGTGAGGAGTTAGTGATCCATGTAAGAGTGACCCTGAACAGGACTAGGTCTGTGCTTTGCTGCATGTACAGGTTGGCATTCAGACTTGTGCTGTGTGGCACATACCCCCTGGCTGCTGGACAACTTTGGCCAGCCTCCTGAAACAGCTCCCACTCAGTGCAGGTGATTACACCACCTGTTTGTCCTTGCTCTTATCTAGCAGTGCAGCAAGAAGTTCCCCTGTGAGCATCCTTTCTGTTTGACAGTAGAAATTATGAATATGGTTATTTTCTTATAAGGAAATGCCATAATAGGTTGAATGATCAAAATGGTGTAACCTTCTTCATGGACAGTGAGCAGTGTATGGGTCAGAGGCCTGCTTGATGCAGTATGACAGGATTTTCAGCATCTAAAGGGACATAAGATTATCTGTACTATTCTCCCTTTATCACACTGTTAGATTTTATATGACACTTTGCAGAGCCTGAGTGGCTTTCTTACTGGTATCATCATGGACTGGCATCTCCTGGTGCAAAACCTCAGGATACAGGACTTTACTAGTCAGATGCAGCTAATCTTTACTGCCCAGGGTCCCATTCACCAGATACCAGCTGCTCAGCAGTGGTGATTGCTGCACCAGACAAGAACATTCCTGGACCCTTGGAGGATCTCTGCCCTGTCCTACCTTAGTGACGCCCAAGAGGAGGAGTCCACAAAGGCAGGTGTCACCCAACTTCACTCTTCATCCCAGAGACAGGATGCAGATGGAAAGAAGGGGTGAGAAAGGCCACTGTGTTGGTGGAAACACTACCACTTCATTGGCCAGGGTGGAAAATATGGGGTCTCCATCCTTTTGTAGTTCATTGCTGGTCTACAGTACTCAGATACTGAATAGCTGTGAAAGTCAACTGATCTGTGGGTAGCTTTAAAGCTCTCATCCTTTAGGAGTTTTAGGAGAAAATATTATATGAATTTCCAGTTTAAGCAGCCTAAGAGGCAAACCTTACTTATATAAGCTTTTTCTGTAGTTAAAACTGCACCTCATTTGTAAGATGCTGCCTCAGCATCTGTTTTTCAGCATCTAAAGGGACAAGGAGATGGGCACAAGCTACAGTGTCCGAGTGGGAATGGGGGAGAGAGTTACTGCTTGCTAAATTTTGATGGAGAATAAACATAGAAGACTAAAAGGTAGTGAAAAAGATGATATCTGGCTTGCCAATAGTAAAGGAAGGAAAATAGTGTGAGCAGGAAAAAGGTTATTAGATTAGCAGCTGCAAAGAAGCAAGACTCAAAACCAGCAAGAAAATGTGTAAGTCAGCAATGGCAGTGGAAGGGGGTAATTCTGGCAATAAAAATTGCATGCCACCCAGGGTGGGGGCAGAATTTGGCCTAATGAGATGAAATCGTTGCAGAGAATGGGCTGATCACTGTCACTAACAGAGTGGAAGAATTTTTTTTTTTATTGAAGTTTTTGTCAGGTACAAAATGGGCACAACAAAATGTCACCCAATCATGACATACAAACAAAATTATATGGTACTAAGCAACCTCATTTCTAAAAGTCATGGCATTCTGATTGTCATATCCTGCACTTTAGATAACTAATAGGCACTACCTCGTTTATTAACTTCTCTTAAAAATAACTGAGGTAAGCATGCTGTTTAGATTTTAAAGTCTAAAATGGGTTGAGAAACTAAACAGGTATGAAATGACAGCATAAAAAATTCTAATACACACCCTTTCTAAGTAAATCATTGCTTCAGCAAGATGAACACATTTTCTAGCTTCAGATTTAGCTGTTTCTGGATGCTGATCTGTGCCTATGATTCCAAGACATCTAAACTTACCATCAGCTTGGCTGGGTCTGTATTTAAATAGTTGGTTGGACTTGGATGGCTCTCTATTTTCCCATTTCTGTGCTGCATCTAACATGCTTGGGAAGACTAGGATAAAACAGTGTTGTTATCATAAGTCTACTCCCTCCGAAAAAAGAAATAGTAGAGCCTGACATTCTTACCACGAAAAAGTGATTAGTGAAATAGCTGAGTAAATTTTGGGTAATGCTTTCTCTTCTCAGCATCCCTTGTTTTTGTTGCTCCTGTGCATGTTCCTCCCACAACGTGGAGCTCTCTCACAATGGAAATAGGTGGATGGGTTGGCAAATCCTGAACTTGCACTGAAGAGCAGTCCTATGCTGAATTCTTGGGCAGTAGGCCACCATTTTGGAGGGAAAGATGGTTCTTAAACAGGAGAGCATCAGTGCTATATTTAACACGTTGTTCTAATGCCTTAAATAATTTTCTATACACTTAGGGAAGGAAATGTAGTGTTTAAGGTAAGCCATCTGTCGCAAACTATCAGCCAAATACTTTCAGCTCTCAGGGTTGCAGCCCTTGGTTCCCAGGGTCCTCTTCCCTTTCTTGCCCAGCACGAATCTGAATTTTTATAAATTATGGCTCACTCAAGGGCAAGATACCAGAAAGCTCAAATACACAGGCAGCTCTTTTGAATAGGCAAAAAATAGGTTATTGAATGCATATATGAAAGGAATGCTTTATGTTCTTTTCAGAAAGATGATTCACTTAATCTGTCAGAACAAAGGCAAGAGCTGGCCCCAAACCCTGACAAATCTCATTTTAAGCCATTTCAGAATAGCTTCCTTAGGCCAGCATCTGTACCTGTATTACATGGTTTGCTGTACCTGTAGAAACTGATTACATCAGTGTGTAGGTTTCCTCCCATCCTTTATGGCAAGGGAGGGCAAAGGTGTCTGAAACATTTTTGATCATTGTACAAGTCTTGATATATTTTAATCTTGTGCTATGTGACTATGAAAATAGAGAATGTCACTATGAGTATCAAGCAGTATCCCTGTGACAGAATTATTTTTAACATGCCTGTGCTTCAACATGGGAATATTGCATGAGAAAGTCATGTCAGTGGGCATCAGGGACAAAAGCTGCCTGCTTACCTCCTCCCCAGCTGCTGAGTTTTGATCATGCTGGTCCTTGTGGCAGCGAGGCAGAAGGGACCAAAGCTCCTGTTCTGTACCAGCAGAACGAACTGGCAGGCAAAATGGGCAGAAAGGGAGTTAAGGCTGAAGGAAGCATGGGGAGGGGCAAGAAACTCTGGTTGAAATGGGGAGTCTGTCGCCATAGAAGGCAGTCCCATAGCCATGCTTCATGGTCATGGAAGTGAGTTCCCATATACTCTTCTCTGGGTGCTCTTGCACTTGCTTAGGAACAAATCTGACTGTGAGGTGACTTCAGGGATATGGGAGAGACCCCATAGCTCAAAGCACACATTTTCAAATCTTTTTAATGTGGTTCACCTGGCAGATCTGAGGCTGGGTGATCACACAAGATTCACACAGAAGCCATTTGGCTTGTTTACTCCAGGAATGCTCAGCCACTGGAATTGTAACCAGTGAAATTATATGTTGAAAACATTGTTGAAGTTCAGGTGGGATAAAACCTTAGATGTATCCATGAGAAGAAAAAGATCTGGAGAAGAACAAAGGATTTACTTGTTCCTCTACTGAAAGAACTTCAGGGCTTTCCAGTACTTGATGCCTCTGGGGCTTTTGCTCTGTTTCAAAGGATAGGCTGGGTAGGTTGTTGCTCTTAACTGGTAATTTTTGGTACAGTGTGTAAGTACTCACTGATGTGCAAGATGTTCATGGTCTAGTCCATGCTAAAAGAAATAATCAGCTATGCAACCTTTCATGCAATTGTTTCTACTTTCTTGTAACTTTGAATGATGCACTTCAGCTCAGACTTCTCAATCTCAGCCAAAGGGAGACTGAGTTAAAATTAGAGGATCGTATTTTTTGATACAGTTTCCTGTACTGAGAATTCAACTGTATGCAATATTACTGTTATTTCTGCTTTAAGGAAACTTAACAGAAGACCTGTGTGGTTAACAAAGCTAAAGCTTAAAAAAGTGATGCATCAAACACAGAGGCAGAAACAAATATAGATGATTCCTTACAGTATTAACCTATGTGCAAATATATGTGTAGCAAATATATGTGTAGCCTGTTAATCCTAAAGCCTAAGGGGAAAAGATGTAAAGAAATGAAGTGTCAATTGGGAATTTCCATTTGTCCAGGTTTCCTTCAGACCCTTTCCTGAAGCCCAAAGCACAGGCAGCAGGAAAGAAATTGGAGGCTGAAGATAGGCAGGATTAGGTGGCAGTTAATCATCCCCTTGCTGCTCAAGGACCCTCTGCTGTCTGTAAATGTTGAAGCCAAATTCTCTTCTGGAGCACTCAGTTGCCTTTTGAGGAGCAGGATTTGCAGGAGGTTTGCTTTTAGTAAATGAGTGGATGTCACTGAAGAGAACGGATGTGCCTTTGAGAGGCTGGGCCTATCTTATAGCAGAAGCTAAAAACAGCACAGGCAGGAGAGTCCCTGGTAGCAGAATGTGGGAGAGCAGCGGTGTCTAGAAGGGCAGTGTCTTGGGGTGACTCTATGATGTGTATCCCCTATCACGGCTCTATGCCAAAAAATTAATTTTGTGCCTTTAAACTGAGCTTGAGAGGGGAGGAAAAAAAAAAAAAAGAACTTTTCAAAGCAAGTTCCCAAGGACAGAGAGATAGAGATTCCTCTGTGTTCTCCGGCTGCAGGAGCACAGAGGGAGCACCCTTGCCTGTCTCTTCAGCCAGCTTTTTGGGGGTTTTTTTTCCCTTCCCTTTTTCTCAGGCATGTTTCCTGGGACTTTGGGTTTTTTCCTTTTTTCCTCTTCAGGACTGTTTCAACAATATCAGAACACATTAGGAGAACTTCTCTCCAGGCCTGGAGGGGGCCTAAGGCCACCCCCCACAGCAGCTCCGAGAAGGAGGGACCACACCTACAAGAGGACTCTAAATTCTTCCCAGGTTTTCTCGTTATAGTGAGGGGTTTTGCTATTTAGAATTATTATCCTTTTCCTGTGTGCTTGTTAATAAATAGGTTTTATCTCCTTCACTTTCCTTCGAGGAATTTTTTCCCAACCCTGATGGGGGGAAGGGTAGTTGTAACCTGACTTCCTCCCAGAAGATATATTGCTAGATTTTGGCCAAAACCGGCACAGGCAGCCAGGTACGGCCCTTGCTGCCTCTTACTTGTAGGTAAACACATGCCTCTAACAGCCTCTTCCTCTCTTGGAAAAATAAAGCTTGAGGATAATTGCTCTTAACACAGGCAAGTATCCTTTCCCTGTTCCTCAGAAGTAGTCTTTCCACCCCAAAATCCAGTTCCTGTGAAATTATTATGTGAGTAAATGACATGGAAATGAGACCTATTTGGCTCTGAGACATTAAGTAAAAGGGATAAAATGCGTTTCCTTTTGTAGAATTCCTTTTTTTCCCCTTTTCTCCCTCAAATTTCAAGTACAGACTGAAGTTGGGTTTTTTCCCCAGCTAGAATAATTATCTCCTTTTTTGCACTAGAAAAAGACCTGGTTATCTCTGAGAGGATAGAGGTAAAAAAATTAACTCATGCAACAATTTTAGTAAGACCAGTGCTGGCAGAGGCACTGAATAATTTGTTTTCCTGCTCATAGTGGTGTCTTACATATAAATAAATAATTACATTTCTTGGCTCAATCTTTACTGTGATGAAGCAGGAGCTATATCTGAGGCTGCTGAAAATGTGCTGCAGTACAGCAACAACTGTGGAGTGAAGGAGCAAGAACTGTGCACAAGAGGTGCCCAGAGCAGCAGCTGGGCTGGGACTAATGCAGGCCATGTGCTGCTCTCTGCTCTGCCCCTTCCCGAAAGGTGAGGATAAAGTGCAGTCACTTCCTCAAGTCAGAGAGCAGGGTACCTTCCATCTGAGCCTTCTTCTGGGAGAAAAGTTAGCCAGTCAGCTCCAGAGTGGTCTTGGGACAAATGTTTGCCACTATTAAGAGCCATCTTACACAGCCAGCCAGCCAGAGCAACAGCAGGCAACATCTTGATTTTTTTTGCATTTCATGCCAAAAGTGAATCAGCCATTTCCCAATTCAGGAGCTCAAGATAATTTTGACAGTAATTAAGAATACTTCAACTACATAAAACATGATTTTAGGCTGAGTCTAGCCTAAAATTTTAGGCTGAGGCTATTAGGATAATGTTCATCGTGAATTTTGCAATTGTATATGGCTGTTCTTTTTCGATTAACTCTTAAAGGCTGTTGCAGGAACAGCTGCAGTTACATGACCAGTGAAAGATGAACAATAGCTAGATTTAAATTAAAAGAGCACTGAGCTCTCAAAACAGTCACAAACAAATATATATTTCTGAAAAGCATGATAGAGAAATAAAAACAGGAGGACAAGATGCGATGTGACCTAAATTAATTTCCTTAGAAAGACAGCTCATACTGGCATTGATCCAGAAATGTAGCTTAAAGAGGCTGAAAGAAATACTAAGAAATAAACCAGTCTGAAGCATAATTGTGTGGGTGTTTTGATAAAGTGGAAGGGACTGTGGAAAGATGATGGTTGAGGGAAATAGGCTGAGCTTCTTTATTTTAAAGACAATTTTAAACCTATTTTTCATTATGATTGAGACCAAAAATCTAAGTCATAATGGGCAATGGGTGTAGATAACTCTGTTAGCCCTGTCTCTATCTAGTGGGTAAGGTGCTTTCCTGCTGTGCCATGGATGAGTGGTGAGTGCAGTAGCACCATTTCCATCTTCTCTGGCACAAAGAGGAAGAAAGTCTTAAGAGCTGCCCTGAGATCTCTTGTGTAGCACACTACACAAGCCAGTTATCCTTGTGTAAAAAGTTCATAATGCATGTAGGAAAGGGAGCACATACTCTGGCAGTCTCCTGCCTACAGCTTTCGAAGACTTTGTGCCCAAGCCTGATAGTGTCAACCTGTTAGTGACTTGAATTGTCTTACAGGCTTCATAAGGTCAGCACTTTGGGGCTGCAGACTTAAATTCCAGTCTGTCAACTCCCTAGAGCCTGTGTGAGCAGTTCCATCCAACAGCTGTGTGTGTCCCGGTGTGCTGGTTGCCCTCTCCAGTGCTCCTCTGACCTCATGGTATCATTAAAATCCCTGTTCTTCTCTTTCAGGAGTCAAAAGATGTGGAATTAGGCTGTCTTCACAATCACCTTTCCATCGATAATCTGGAATTAGCAGGTCTAAGTTAATTCTCACAAAGTTATTTGGGACAATCTCTGCATTGGTTATACAAATACATATGGAAACACTTCGGAAATTATAGAAAGAATGGGGTATTAATGTTTATCTGGCCTTGTAATGTCTCATCTACCCTTTTTGGATAACTAGGTGTGTTGGATTTACATTGATGCTAGGCAAAATAACAGGGAAAAACCTGTTACAGCATTATTGTAGGTCTGATCAATTCAGCAAGGACTGGGAACATTCCAGATTAATGAATAGTGTGTTTTATTGAAGCACCAGGCAAGCAGGTTCAGGATTGTGGGTGGTAAGTGCACCAACTACAGTGTTAATATGTGTTGCCATAGAAAGATTAGTAAGATCTAATAGTGCTGTATATGTATAAATGCATATTCCCAGTTGAGCTCCAATGCAGTTGGAGATGCAAAGCTTGCATAAAGGCTTCCCTTCGGGAGGAGACACACAGTCTGTTTACTGACCTTGAGCAGGTAGAGATGCTTTTCCCTTTCAACCCTTTCTGCCCTAAAGCCCCCCTTTTATACTATAATTTTTGGCCTGTCCCAGTAGGATAGAACAATCACATGTTATTTGGCCATACATGCATTACACATCCTGTGTTCTCCTTCATCTACACTCCAAGGGGTGCATAAGTTAATATGTTAATGGAGCTTAATGAGCGTCTCAGTTACTTTTGGTCAAAATTTATAGTTGACAAAAGAGGTAGAATAAACACTTTGATCCACCTCCACGTACTGAGGCAGCAGTAGGGACGCTCTGACCTTCATCAGAGCATCCTTGTGTGCATCTTTATCTCCTCAACAAACCAGATTTATAACAAGGCTTGTTTTCCCAACCAGCCCCATCAATTCTTCACCACCTAAAAGCAACACTGCTATTCTGACAATTTACCACACAGAAGGACAGCACAAGTGCCCTGCTCTCACTGGGCAGAGAAACCCACACTGTTGCATAACTGGGGTTTCATCAAATTTGACATAAGAACAAAATGGTAAGGAAGGGGATGGGAGCTGAGAAAGAAGAGGAAGGGTAAGTGTATTGTCAAAAGCAGTTTGCTGTGAGTAGGATGGGGCACCTTAGTATACAAGCATCTGAATGTGCAATCTTGACAAGGCAGAGCAAAGAGGACTTACAGAAATAGACAATGTGACAAGATCAGGATCTCTGTATGATGTGCTCTATATTACATACTGAAATAGGAAGTGCTGCTCTGCTCATAATGTTTTATAAGCATGTTGGAAAGCTAGTGATGTAGAAAAGGGCTTGTAAATTATTTGAGACATAAAAGGAAATGTCTGAGACTGCACAACTTCAAGAACTTGCTTTACATCCCAACAGGCAATCAAACAGCAATTAGATCAAAACATGTAATCCCTTCCTCACAGTGAGGGGGCATTGATGTTCTTCAGTTCAGTGGCAAAACCAGCAAAAATAAGTTGTTACTACTTTAAAAAGACGTATTTCTTTGATTTTGTTTAGCAGAGGTGATGACCTGCTGGAGCAAACTCCCAAGGGAAGTAATGGAAGATCTGGTCCAACCACAAGCTGCCCAGCAAAGGAAGGAGAGAGAGAGGTGTGGCAGCAGGGCAGGTAGAGGCAGTGACCTCACTGACAAAGGGTGAGGGTAACCAGGTACATCCAACAGTCCAGATCACTGTACAAGACTGAAATGGTGAACCAAGTCTGAGATCAAGCCTGCAAATCAAGACAGCAAGTCAAGGTCTGGGTCACTGGCATGGTAGAGCTGCCATATAGCTTAAGCAGAGACCAAGGACAAGAGTCTCATCTTGAAAGCATCTCTAGAGACAAGAAGGTCCCACCAATGGGACTTCTTACATCTCTGGTTCAGAACCAGTTCTGGTTCTGGACAGCTGCAAAGCCTGGGGCCCAAGCAGTTAAACCCCTGGGAAATGGGGGAGGATATACTTGGCCCCTGATAGAACTTTGCCTCTAGATGGCTTCATATCTAGACTGGATACATATTTTATGACAACTGTATTTGATCCCCAAAGCATAAATTTTTACAGTTCATGCTCTACTGAAAAAAATTGAATGGATAATGTAATAATTCTGAAATTAAGTTCTACAGCATGATACACTTATAGTAGTTAGATTCATTTAAGATGTGGAAGGTAATAATGTAACACTGTGGGAACTGATCAGAAAACATTTAGTGAAGAGGAACGCTTGTATCTGGCCAGCTTTTTCTTGTTCACCTCTACAAATGGGTAGTACAGTAATGACAGTCACAGTCTCCTTTTGGTCCTTAGTTGTACTGAAGTATTTCGTTCATATCCTCTTAGAATCTGCAACATTAGGCTTTTCTGCTTAGAACCTTTCTGGTTCTAAGGTCTGTAGCTCATTGCCATTTCTTGGTTCATGTTACTCCTTCCCACTCCACTGTTCTCAGCAGCTTTGCTCTCATGAGCTGGAGCACCTGAGTCACTTGATCCCAGCTCCCAGCATTCTGGCCTGAAATGCTGGCAAGTGTCTCCCTTCTGCCCCTGCTGCAGACAAACCCAGTGCCCCCCAAGGCTCTCCCTGTGTGAATGAACACTCAGCCCCTCAGAGTGTGTCCTCCAGGCTGCCTTCAGGTGACATTTATTCAGCCTGCTGGCCGTGCTCCAGGCCATTGGGTCTTTGCTCTGGACACATTCAGATGCACCATGCGACACAGTCCCTGAGCCAGGGCTTGGGCTAGTCCAGCCTCCCTTAAATTGTATAAACAGGCTTTGGACAGAGAGGCAAAAATGGCCATACTTGAATTCCAGGAAATTTATGCTGTGACCCTTTCTAATAAAAATACACAAGGTGAACGCTTCAGCTGCTCTTTTTTCATGGAGAGGCAGAAAGCCTCTTGTAAAGAGAGACACTGAATTAACCACTTACGTGGGGTTAGTTACCATACCTCTTACCTTCTTGAACCTAAGGAAAGTAATTCCTTGGTAATTATAGAAGGAATTTCCTTGTTTAATTCAAAGTCTTCTAGAAATTAACAGGTGTTTTGCAAGGTATGTTTATTTAGTGCAATTTTTAAAAAACTGATGCAGTGTAGTTCCACCTCTAAATGTAAGGGTAGAGTATTGGCAATAAAAATATTTTTATCTGCAAGACATTCAGCCAGTGCTGCAGCTCCTAAAATATTTCTTCTGTCCAAGAATGGTAGGGCAGGTAAAAAATCATCCTCTCCTGTCCTTGATCTCCACAATGTCACCATTGTGAAGTGGATGAGTTCCAAAATACGCAAAACTGTTAAATCTAATTGTTGTACAGTTTCAAATGCAATGGCTGCATAAATATCTGGCTCTTCTCCCAGACATTGATTCTGCACTCCAATAAACCTGTTCTAGAACCAAAGAGGAGGGGATTTTCAAGTTCATTGAGATAATCTGAGATTTTTCTTCCAATATTTTTACACACTGAGGTTATAGGGTTTGCTTAAAACTTTTAGCAGTACAGAGGTGGTCTCTGCATCAGCCACTTGGTTGCTGCAACTCAGAAATTTTTGGTTGGTTTTTTGCCAAGTACTCTGGAGGTCATTCACCTGCTTGTGCAGTATATTGTAAATCCTGGTGACTATTTTTAGAAAAGTAAGCAATTTATGAGATGTTCTAATCAAAAGATGCAGCAATAAAATTTTTCCAGGCTTATCCATGACATAGCAGTACAGTAGGACAGAAAATGTTTGCAGTTTGAATGATGTGACTTTTGAAGCAGAGACTATAACATCTCATCCAAATACTTTTTCTTCTGTACAGTCGCTTCTGTACTTAGGCTTGTTGGTGCTCTCTGGTAATATATTTGGCTTTTGAATATTTCAAAATAGATTTTTACATTAATGTTCATAACAAATGGGAGAACTCTGGGAATAAAATATTAGTTCAGAATTGCACCAAATTAAAAAAATCAAACAAAAATTTGTTGATATATTATTACTGAAGTCCATAACAAATTACTATACACTATAGTTATGAAAATAGAACTTGTGTGGTCTGTATGGATTTCTAATAGTCTTGTAGAAAATCAGGACTGCTTGAGAGTTGTAATCTTAAGTTAGATGATGAATTTTGTTAAGTACTAAAGATGGCTCTGCAAGATGCTTTCATTATAAAAGGCATTGATCAGTGAAAAAATGGACTGTTTGTTACTTTAGTTACCAGCTGGGTTGTTTATGGAGACTAACTGTACACCATTTTTCATTTCTTCTCACGTCCAGGATGGATGTGTCAAGAAAATACATGGGATATTTCTGAGAGCTAAATTTGAATGTAATATTTGCATAACAGGCAAAAATGTCTTACAGTGCAAAATGGTATTTACTCTGTATTGGCAGCACAGTATCAAAACAAGATTCTGAAAAACCAAACAGCAAAGCTGGATTAATACATGCAAAGTAATTTTCATTTGCAGGGTTATTTATTTTGTACTTTTCCCATTATTATCATTCTTTACTTTGTTGTAGCAATATTTTAGACATACTAGAATTAGTGACACGTTAATTTTTATTGAACATTTTGATGGACATTAATGCTTTAAGGTTCAAATTCTAACTTAATTTAGCCCAGTAGCAGCTCCTTCCAGCTGAATTAATCTAACAAGACTGCCATGTAGATTTAATAGCAGGTGCTATATACCAGTGGAGTAAGGCAAGGCATCACTTAGAGTGAGTCTATCCAAACTGTCTGTCTATGTGATCACTAATCTACAACACGGCAAATTTATCAAGCAGCAGTAAAAGCACTGGGACTAAACTGATTTTATTTATGAATTAGAGTAGTGAAATACTAGAGCTATATTGGATGCCCTCATTGCTACTGAAATGCCACTGGACTGGAGTCAGCAATCAGCAAGGCTTTGTTACGTGCAGAGGAATTAGTGCTGTGCTAGCTACTGAAATGATAGCTTTTTGCATAAATGCAAAACTTCTGTCCATATGTAGTTTTGACCACTCAAAGTATCATCCACAAAGCCACTTATGGCAGTTATGTAAAGTAGCTGGAGATCTGTTTGCTGCTCATCTTACAAAGAACCGAGGTGTTGGCTACTTTTGCCCCTGTTGGACTCTGTCAGGGAAGCTAATTTACAGCTAAGACAGTGTGAGATTCTTCCACAGAGCAGCAAAAGATGCTAAAATCAGATCTAACATATGTTTTGCAAAATGTTGATGATAATTAAAACTTACTCTAATTTCTTAGTATATGAAAAATCTTCCAGAATACATACAGCCATGTATGTGCAACATCTCCTGTATTACAACACTTGTAGGCAGGGGCTTGACATAGTGATGAGGATGTTACCCCAGCATTGTCTCTAATACTCTGGACAATTGGCAAAAAGTGAAAAATTAGGGCATGAGTTGGTTGATGTGCAGCAATATTGGATGGGCAGGCCCTTTTAGCTCCTCCCTTTTATTTCTGATTCAGTTTGCCTTCACTCTATGATAGCAGAGTTTTATCTCATCTCTTCTATGAAGTGTTATTGTGAAATCACTGCATTAAATGGTGGAGGAACTCCCTGAACTTCTTTTGGACTTTGGTTTGAATAACTCCACTATTTGGTACCCAAAAAAAAAAAAAAAAAGAAGGATAGAAGCAAATTACTATCAGTTAATCAGTTAGTGAATAATGAAAATAGACAATACAGCCTAAATTACTAGTCTAAAGTAATTTGTAAAACAGAAGTTTCTGGAGCTCCTCCTCAGGGCTGGAGCATCAGAGGAAAAACTCTCTATAGAACAGTGTTCAATAAAAGGTATCTCCTAGTGAAACTCATGTTGGCTTGCAGGTCTGAGAAAAGAGAGGGGCAGCAGAGGGGTGGGCGATGACCCCTCTCTGGTGACCAGTGACAGCACACAAGGAAACGGAATGAAGCACTGCCAGGGGAGGTTTAGACTTCAGGAAAATGTTCTTCACTAGAGGTTCACCACGGAGAAGGTGGTTGTCTACTGGAATACCCAGCTCCCCAGGGGAGTGCTGATGGCACCAAGCCTGTCAGAATTCAAGAAGTGACTGGACAATGCTCCCAGTCATATGGCTTAGTTTTAGGTAATCCTGCAAGAAGCAGGATTATCTTTATGGGTCTTTATGGGTCCCTTCCAGCTTTAGAATAATATAAAATGTCTTGATATTCTATGATTCTGTAGGCTTAAAGGATATGTTTTTGTCTTACCAGGTAGATTCAGTAACTGTTTTGTTAAATATATTGTCATCTTATAATTTGGAATTAAACTATTTTCCTAATTTTTATGTACATGTGAAATGCATTATCATGGCTTGTCATTTTACTATTAAACTATGTAAACTTAGTATGACAAGAAGTATTGTGTTTGTAGCGGTATTTTTGTTGAGGTGACTAAGGTTAATAAATTTGGTTTAAATTTGGGCACCATAATTCTCTGCTCAATCAGAAAAAGTATTCTGATGGTGCAGGGAAGCTGTAATGACAATTTTGAACTAGCATTTTCTAAACAGAGAACTTTACTGTCAACACATGAATTGCTAACCAAATGTAATTTTTAATTTCCTGGGAGTAAGCCAGCTGTAATGTAATGTAACAGGACTAACGCAACTGGAGTGACTGCATTTAACTTATTATCAGAATTGATTTTAGAAATGAGATGGGAGTCCTGTGACCTCTCTTCTTAATTAAAAAAAAAAAAAAGAAGCATATTTTTCTTAAAGGTCACAGAAAGAACCAAGACAAGAATTTACTCTCAGCACCATCTGTGTATATCCATTCTTTCAGCCTTATAATCTTGCTTTAGAATTCACTTTACTGTCTTTCTTTCTTGTGTAATGAGTAGAAAGATGCCTGTACTTCTCAGTGCAATTCCTCCATCTCACTTTGGGATAGAATGAGTTGCATTTGAGGTGTCTATCCCTTGTCACTGCCACTAGAAGTAGTCCAAAGGACTACCTTAGAATGGATAATACTAGGTAAAATCAATCCTACTTGTATTTTACAACAGTGTAAGTGGGAGGAGAATTGATGGTCACTGATTATAAGATAACTATATGTTTCTAGAGTATTATATCTGATATTTTTGTATTTTATATGCATAATCTTGGTGACATACCTCCAATTATATCTAATTTATACACCTTATATATAACAGATATATCAGTTATATCTGATTTACTCTATATCAAACTTTGCGTCTGCAGTTGTATTTCTCAGACAAGAAGTAAATACAACTGCATATTTCAAATGGAATTTCAGCTGTTTGACCTCAAAACAGGAGGGAAGATGTTCATGATTTGAGTAACTCATAAAAGTAAAGGGATCTTTTTACCAATGAAATATTGTTCATTAATAACATACTAACAAACACCATTAATATCAGAATCAGAACTATTTCATTATAAATGTGACAGGTTGTAAAACAAGATTTACCTTTTGGCTCTGCTTTCAAATGCAGTATGTTACCTTCAAAGCCAGTTTTGATTTTCTCAGGTTCTCTTGAGGCTATGTTAATAAAAAATAGCATCAAAGAGAAAAGCGAATTATCAAGCAACTGAAAAGAATTTAAAATGCCATCAGTAATTCAGAGGGTTGATGGTATGAGTGACAAAGGTTAAAACTAAAAATCACTCTTGTCTTTCATGGACTATGGGGAGAGATAGAGTCCATTTGGAAAGAAGTATGAGCAGGGATCAGACTCTTCAGGTGGTGGAAGGAAGATGAGTATTGGGTGTTTTGAAATGAATGTGTACACAGAGCCAGAAGTGCACACAGTTACTAGGGGTCATTTGTGTGAGTTGCAGGGAACCTGTAGAGGAAGGGCTCTGAGCTTTGTGATAGAGCAGGAGTCCTCCCACCACAGCATGAATATCACAGTTTTCTATCACAGAGGAGCAGTCAGTCAACCTTATAGCAAAGGTTTCATAAATGTTTGTTAAAATCTTCTATACTGTCTGCAAATACAGCAGTAATTTGAAATTGATATGGATGAGAAGATTCCCAGCAGTTTCCCAGGCTCTAATTTTCTTCAATGGAATATGAATAAGGCAGAAAAGATATTGGAGGCCTGATTTTTCAAAAATACTGATAACTGGCATGTTGAGTCTGATTTTTCAAAAATTGGCATGTTGAAATGATGTGTCATAGAGACAAATCTGTGATCTGGTTGAGAGGGGATGCAAAACTATGGCTCTGAAGAAGGCATTAAATGGTGGGCCCGGGTCCTGTGCAGTGTTTAGTGGTGCTAATACCCTTGTACTGAAAGCAGGAAGGACAACAGGTGCAAATGCTGTTGGTTGCAACAGTTTATTGTGCTTGCAGCCAACATAACATAAATCAACAGAAGACCTAGTGCTGGAACAAGCTGAAGCACACATTGTCCCAGTAGATTGTTTTCCTTCCTGTTTGAGCTCATTAATTTTAGATCACTAACATTGTTGGCATCCCAACCCCAAATTTTAAGGGCACAATATACATTATTAGCATGTCTGAAATATCATGAGATTCTCCCTTGAGGATAAAACAAGTTCTTGAAATTGTAGTAAGTGGGGTGGGAGTTGGCAAAACAGAAGAGCTGCAAAAGTCTCCCTTTATAAAAGGGCATGTTGGAGAAGCCCAGCACAGATTATCCACAACAGTTTTTACACCTCTCTGTAAATGGAGCTGTGGACAGTTGCCTGATTCATTAAGACAAGTAGCCTGATGTTATTTTGGGCTGGGACTTATTTAAAATATTAAAGGACAGACCCAGCAATTTGTCTTCGTTCCCTTCCCTCCTCCCCCACCCTGGCCATTATACCTGGGGTTGTGCTTTGATCCACCTGCCCTTGACCTTTCTATTGCGTTGCTAATGCCCCTCCCAACACCCCGTAGCCAGGACAAATCATGGCAAAAGATCAACTTGTCCTAACTTTTTTTTGTTTTAAGTAAGTTTGGGTTTTTTTCCTTATGAAGCATTTTTGTGTTAAAGGATACCATATGGCTCTAGGTTAACAAATCCTTTATAGAAATACTACTTCCTTTCATGCTTAAATGAGTAAAGGCTCCCTATCACATTCACAAAGGATTTCCCTATATATTGAGCAATGTATAAAAGCTAAAGTGGTTCTGGCCACCTTCCAGGCATTAGGAGAAATTCAATACTCGGTAGCTTCTAAATGGAAAGAATTAAAATTAGCATCCACTTCCTTCCTATACATTGGGAGATTTTTCTTATGCACTGATTATTGGTTAAAGGTTACTGTTCTCATCTCTATCTAGTAAAGTTTCCTTCTACTGCATCCACCTACCCTAACTAAAGGGCAAGAGATTTTTTTATTTTTGAGATCAAATGGATTTAATACTTTTTCTCATGTTGCCAAATCACTTTCATTTAGGTTCTAAGTTTTCTGTAATGACCTATGCTTTGCATAAAAACTTATGAAAAAAATTGCAACATTCTTGTTTAAACTCAAAATTCGAAATGGTTCTGCAGCTAAAAGTGCCTGCTGAACATCTCTCCATCATTTTAAGTGATTGTGAAGCACTTATGTTGCAATGTCCACTGAAGGGTTAATTTGCAAATTTGAATACTAATATTTGAATACTGATAATCTGTTTCCATGGTATTAGGACAACACAGAATCATTCTGCCCTCAATATACAGGTTAGTATAACAATGATGATATATTTCAATTTCCAGTGAAATGCCATGTTGATTTTTACCACACTTAGCATTTCCTGGATGTTTGGGAGGATTGTTAAATTACATCTTGATCATTTTGCAAATCTAAAATTTGTAGGTGAATAGTTTTATGAATATAGTTCAGCACTGTAATAAATCTTTAGATGGTATTATTAGCTAACCTTATACAGAATGTTCCTGTAATTGAAAAGGCCTTTTAAATGCAAGCATTTTCTTCTTGGCTCTCAGTTGAGAATTGTATTTAATTTGAAAATGATAGACAGCCTATGGAAGGTGCTATTTTCTAGTATATGGAGGATAGTATCTTTTAGTATACAGAATATATATATATGTTTTCCATCTGAATTGCTGACATATCCACTACTGCATGCCAAATGTTTTTAATTTCAACAGGTCTGTAATGGATATCTGAATATCTGTGTGATGTATACTCCCAAAGTCTCATGAAGATCTGCCTAGTAGGCATACTCAAGCTGGCATTTCCAAAGCTACTTTGCAAGTCAGAAAACAACATACATCTTGAATATTTAATGAAGTGATTATTTTTAATTGATAATTTAAAGAAATAACACGAACAGCCACAGAGAATTCCTTACTGTTGATGAGTTTAGAGACGTAGGATGAAATCTGATCAGACTGGTTTGGGCTGTAAAGCAAGAGACTCCCTGGATAGAAACACTGGATCTGGCCTGGGGGAAGCAAAGCAACCTTTCTTCTCTGTAATGGAAGACATAATATGGAAAGCAAGCTTCTGGGCCTGTGTTTTTCTGGAAGACTAAAAACCAGCGTGTTAGCACTGTGTGAGTAAGGGTATATGTATGAGTAAGGTTATATGAGGCTGAATTTCTGAGCTTAATGAAGTTGATGAAAATGTTACCGCTTGCTTTGGCAAGGACAGGATTCACTCTAATATTAAAAATAATTAACTATGCAAAATGTAATTAACAACGAATTCAAATTAGCTACCTGTGGAAATTGTGCCTTTATTGTCACAGTTTTTTCTTTTCTTTTTTTTTCACTCCTCTGAACTCTGAATTGCTTTTCCAACACCACCTCTGCAACTGAGCTGTGTCAGCTGTGCAATATACTGTGATTCACACAACACGGTTTCCACAAAGAAAAATTGTCACAGGAGAAGAACTTGTTAAAATTTTGACTGTAAGTGATACCTGCTCCAGCCACCTAGAAACAGAGACTAGACAAGAGTAAGGGAATAAAGATAGGTATTTATTTGAAAAGCCTTCAAGGTACACCCTGGGGGTGCCAGAGGCTGCTTCCAAAAAAATGGACCCCAAGATGGACGACAGGTCACGAGTTCTTCACACTTTTATAGGTTTGGTTCATTTGCATAGCAGGGTTAATTCTCCAGTCAAAGCCCCTGTTTAATGATGTAATTCCCCTCACCTTGCCCCCCCCCCCCCCCCCCTTCCCCTTAGAGTCTTTGGTTTACACATTTTGGGCCTAGAACAGCCTGGCTGTCCTTGAAGGCAAAGCCTGGAGAGGCTTTGTTATGTCTACCCAGTACAAGAGAGCAGGAATTACAGGCTACAAGGAACTTCAGAGTTGCACTCTAACCAGTGCAGGATTTGAAAAATATAAAAGTTAAAACCTAAGGCATCATTTCCCCCCTTTAGAGGCTTGACAAGGCCTCTACCTTGTCGAGACTCTATTCTAAATATTCTAAATATTCTAAATATCTACTAATAATATATGTCTAATCCAGGGTCAGTTTGGTAACCATGAAACCAGGGTGTGGAAGATACAATCAGCTTTGAATGTTATTCAGTGTAAGATCTAAGTTAGTCCTCGAATTGTAAACAAATTTTGTTCATCTTTTCACTTTAATTTATATGTCAATTATTAATCTTGCATCCAAATGAATGTCTCTGGATACACTTTGGACTAGAATCATGCAAAATTTGGTTCCAAACCTAAATCAGGGTTACCAACTGTGTAGATAATAGGCACAGAAAAAACAATTTAAACTACATCAACTTCATTTGTATCAGTCTCTGTTTTCTCAGTTGTTTCAGGAGCAGAAGCCTTCTTAACTCTGGAGTAGTGAATCCAGGGTCCTTTGTCAGCAACTTTGACTGCGGTGAGGGTAGTCAGCAAAATCTGGAATGGTCCTCTCCACTTGGCCTGTAGAGGATCACTGTCCCACCACTTAACATAGACCCAGTCCCCAGGCTGGAAGGGATGTGCAGGGGTGTCCAGTCCTATGGGTCTGGATAACACAATGTAATTCTGGAGCTTCTGCAAAGTAGAACCTAAAGCCATTAGATACCTCTGTAAATCAAGTTTCCCCCTCATATGAATTTCTCCTGGAACATGTGGAATTTGGTATGGCCTGCCATACAATATTTCATAGGGACTGATGTTATCCCTCCGCCTAGGTTGTATGCGGATCCTCAGTAAAGCTATAGGCAAGGCCTGAACCCACGCCATGGATGTCTCTTGACAGATTTTGCTATTTTGTGCCTTAAGGGTCCCATTCATGCGTTCCACCTTACTGCTTGCTTGGGGTCTGTAAGGTGTGTGCAGATCCCAAGCAATTCCCAAAATCCGGCTAACTTCTTGAATCACATTTGCAACAAAATGTGGTCCTCTATCCGAGGACAAAGGAACCCCAAACCTTGGTATTATATGATCAAGCAAAACTTTCACCACCTCTTTGGCTGTGTTAGTGTGACAGGGGTAAGCTTCAGGCCATCCACTGAAGGTGTCAACTAATACCAGGATGTACCTGTATCCCTCTTTGCGTGGTAACTCAGCAAAGTCTATTTGCCAGTAATCTCCAGGAAGATCCCCTGCCTTTGTTACTCCTAACACAACTCTCTTCCTCATATCAGGATTGTTTTTGCAGCAGATTTCACACTTGCTTACTACTGATTGTACAATATCTGCCATTCCCTTTCCTATTACTACCTTTTTTAGATGTTTTAAAAGGTTTTCAGACCCAAAATGTGTGCTTTCATGTTCTCTTTGAGCCAGCTCTCGAAGGATTAGAGGTGGGACTACACCCTGATTTGCAGGTGTAACCGCCCATCCATTCTCTGTGATCTCAGCCTTAAGAAATTTGATCAACTTGTGGTCTGCCTGATCATATTTTGGGGTGAACCCTGACAAATCGATCGTTTTTTGTGGAACTACTGCAAGAATACCTTTTTCTGCAGCCCTTCTTGCTGTTTCATCAGCAAAGTGATTTCCCAATTCTGGAGTGGTTTTCCCTACCTGGTGACCCTTACAATGCATGATAGCCACTTCTGTGGGTTTTCTGATGCTCTCTAAGAGGGCAACGATTTGTTCAGCATGTTTGATCTGGTTACCTTGAGTGTTCAACAGTCCCCTCTACTTCCAGATGGCTCCATGGGCGTGGAGAACACTAAATGCATATTTAGAGTCAGTCCATATATTTACCTTCTTTCCTTTGCTCAGGTCTAGGGCCCTTGTCAGGGCAATCAGTTCAGCCTTCTGTGATGACACATCTGCTGGCAGGGCCTTCGCCTCGATCACCTTGCCCTGGGTGGTTACTGCATGACCTGTCATTCGTTTACCATTTCTCATGAAGCTGCTCCCATCTGTAAACAGCTCCCAGTCTGGCTTTTCTAGGGGCACGTCCTTCAGGTCTGGTCTGCTGGAATAGACCTCCTTGATTGTCTGCATACAGTCATGCTCAGGCACATCGTCAGTTAAGGTAGAGGACAGAAACATGGCTGGGTTAACAACAGAAGCTGTTTTCAGGGTAACATCATCCTGTTCCAGCAGCAGTGACTGATATCTAAGCATTCGATTGCCAGACAGCCAATGTCCTCCTTTCTGTTCCAGTACTGCTGCTACTGCATGTGGCACATACACTACAATGTGCTGTCCAAGGGTGAGTTTCCGGGCCTCTTGAACCAGGATGACAGTAGCCACCACGTCCTTCAAACACCAATGCCACCCTTGGCTAACATTGTCTAGCTGTTTGGAAAAATAGGCCACAGCCCTCCATTGGCTTCCGAGGCGCTGTGCTAGTACGCCCAGTGCCACATTGAGTCTCTCGTGTGTAAAAAGTTCAAAAGGCTTAGTCAAGTCTGGTAAGCCCAGTGCTGGAGCTGACATTAGAGAGTGTTTCAGTTGTTTAAATGCAGCCCTTGTGTTTTCGGTCCAGATTATAATGCCATTTTCAGCTGCTTTTATTGCTGCGTACAAGGGTTTCACCAACAACCCATAATTTGCTATCCACAACTGACACCAACCTACCATCCCCAGAAAAGCCTGCATCTCCCTCACGGTGTGGGGCTCTGGAAGTCTGGAAGGCAGATGGCTTCCTTCCGTTCTCTGCTGAGCTGTCGGTGTCCACGGAAGATCTCCAGTCCCAAGTAAACCACTGATTCCTTGGCGATCTGTGCTTTGTCTTTGGAAACTCTGTATCCACTCTGTCCCAAAAAGTTTAACAAACTTACAGTGAGTTGCACACAGTCATCCCTGGTTTTAGCTGCAATCAAGATGTCATCAACATATTGAAGGACAACCCCTCCTGGCTCTTGTCTCCTCCAATCTTCTAATTCCTTTGCTAGCTGGTTTCCAAATATTGTCGGGCTGTTTTTGAAACCCTGAGGGAGGACAGTCCAGGTCAGCTGGCTCTTCCTCCCTGTCTCGGGGTTTTCCCACTCAAAAGCAAAAAGCTCCTGGCTGTTTTTATGTACAGGGATGCAGAAAAAGGCATCTTTCAGGTCCACAACAGTGGAACCACCCTAATTCATCTGTCAGTGTGGTCAAAAGTGTGTATGGATTGGCAACCACTGGGTGTATGTCCTCTGTAATTTTGTTAATAGCTCTTAAATCCTGCACTAATCTGTAACTCTTACCATCAGCTTTCTTCACTGGAAGGATTGGCATGTTATACCTGGACTCACATTGCACTAATAATCCATGATAGAGGAATTTTTCAATTATAGGTGCCAATCCTCTATGACTTTCTAACTTTAAAGGATATTGTTTTTGCCTTACCAGGGTGGCTCCTGGTTTGAGTGCAATACTCACTGGTTCTGCCTGTTTGGATCTTCCTGGAACATCACTGGCCCATACAATTGGATTGACAGCTTTTTCAACTTCAGCGGGGATTTCACCAGGTCTATCCTGTATAAAAAGTGCAGCAACTTCGACAAATTTAGTTTCTGGAATTATAACTCGTACCCCTTTCCCTCTTTGGAATTTGATTTCAGCTTCTAATTTCTCTAACAAATCTCTCCCCAGCAATGGTTTAGGGGAGTTAGGCATATAAAGGAATTGATGAGTTACCCAGTGCTTCCCTAGTTTGAATTTCAAAGGTTGGAAGAAAGGCCGTATTTCAGTTACCCCTGTTGCCCCAATAACATGCACAGTTTCGTGACTCAGTTTCCCTTCTAAAGTATTTAACATAGAATATGCCATGCCAGTGTCTACCAAACATTCAATATCATCTTTCCCCAGCTTAGCTAAAACCAAAGGCTCTGCTGGGGGAGAATGATGGGAGGTCCCCATCATTCTGAGTCTTGTTCTAATGGGAGTTGGGGAGTTGGGGTTTTCTTCTTCAATGCTGGACAATCCTTTTTCCAGTGCCCTTTCTTTTTGCAATATGAGCACATATCTTTGTCTACAGGGGAGGAAGCTTTCTTAGGTGGCTTCTCTTGACTACCCTTCTTACTAGGACGGGGTTTCTCTCTGCCACTTGGGTCTCTATTTTGGTAAACCCTCCAGGCTGCTTCCAGCAATCTACTTATGTCCCGAGTCTCTTCTAATTTTTGCAACTTTCTTCTTATATCACTAGCAGCCTGGCCCATAAACAGAAGAGCTAGGTGTGCTTTCCCCTCAGTTGAATCAGGATCCAGATTTGTATATTTGGTAGCAGCTTCCCTCAACCTATTCAAAAAATCAGTAGGAGTTTCAGTAAAGTCTTGCTTTACTTCATAAAGCTTTGACCAGTTAAGAGCTTTAGGGACACCATACTTTAACCCATACACTACGAGCTTTTGGTACCGTCTTAATCTTTCCATGTGTGCTGGTAGATTTGGGTCCCACTTTGGATCCTCTGTTGGAAAAATTTCTGGCACTGTACCATGTAATGCCCCGGTAGCTATGGCTCCTTCCACACTGCGTAAAATAGCTTTATTTACCATCTGTCTCTCAGTGGGATCAAGCAACGTGTCCAGCATAGCTGACAAATCGCTCCAGTCAGGGTTCTGGGTGTTAATTGCTCTTTGTACCAAAGCAGCCACCTTGTCTGAATTTTCTGTATATTTTCCCACTATACTCTTCCATTGTTCTAACTCTAGGAGGGAGTACGGAACCTTCACATAGATTGGCCCTTGATTACCAGCACCTGGTCTCACGGTGGCTTGTAAAACTGGCTCCCTTTTCGATTTGGTCCGCTTAGCAATTGGGCTCCGCTCCTTTATAGCTTTTCTCGCTATCTTTCCCCTCTGCCGCCTGCTCAGAGCAGCTATCTCATCCTCCTCGTCACAGCTGCTGCCTGAGAGGGAGCTGTCTGGTTCCGAGGCTGTGTCGGGGCTGTCCCGGCCCGTCCCGGTACCGGGAGTCCCTGACAGGGACCGGCTCCGCCGCTGGGCCCGGGCGGTGCCCCTGCGCCTGCGCGCTCCGATGGCGTCATCCCCCGAGCCAGCCGCTCGGTGTGCGGCGTTCCCATGGAGACTCCGGGGCCTGGGAAAGGAGGGAACATCACCCCTCCTGCGGGAGCTTCCCTCCCTGCCCACCCGGTGCAAAGCCCTGCCTCCCGGTTCTACCTCTACGGGCGGTGCCGTGGGCTGCACACGCTCGCTGTCCCCTCCCCTCAGTCCCTCCTGACCTGGAGGGACCGCAGGGGAGGGGGGAGAGAGGGAGCCGGGCGGGTTTTGGGCACAAGCCCCTGAGGACACAAGCGCCTTCCAGAGCCGCCGCGGCCAGTCTTCATCTTCCTTCAGATGCGGCCCTGCCAGGGCCGGGTGCCCGCTTGGCTGCAGCAGCGGTGGCCGTGGGGCATGGCCTGCAACCTCGGCCGGAGTCACAGCCCGAGTCGCGGCCGGGAGGTCTCCCGGGTCCGTGGGAGGCGGCAGGAATCCATCTGAAGCTGCCTCTCCTCTCCCGCCCCACCCCGGGACCCTCGCCAGTTGAGAAGGAGAAGGAGGAGGGAGAAGGGAAGGAGGAGGAGGAGGAGGGGGGCCCATTCTCAAGGCAGGAGCTTTTAGATCCCTCTCCACATCCTCCTCCTCCAACATAGACTTCTTAACCTTTTTCTCTTCTTTCTTAAAAAGCAATATATGCTGTCTTTTAGATATTTGTAACTTTGATGCAGCCAAGAAGAACTTCGCGTACTCTAGTTCTAAGAAACTGTGATCTTTTTGGTGATATGACATTAAACTCACTATTAATTCTTTATCTAGGCTACCAAACTGGGGCCACTTTTGCTGGTTATCTAACCTATAAACTGGCCAGATCACAGTAGAAAGCCGAATTAATTCCACTTTTGTAAGGGCTTTATCTTTACCAGTCATTTTTTCCCAGTTTTCTAATACTAAACTTAAAGGCGAGTTCTGTGGTATTTCATTCCCCATATGAGAAATATTATAGGCCATGGTTTTATGCTTATGAACAGAAAATTCACAAAAATAAAGCAAAGCAATATAAACCACTCTATTAAGCAAAGAGAGACAACTAGAGAAAGTAGGGTTCCAGCTCTCAACCCCGGGGTTTCAAACTGTGGCTAGAAATACATTCCAAGCCTCCAAGCCGCAGCACCACCTGGCTGACTGCTGAAGTGCGTTGGCTACCACCCTCCTCCTAACCTTTTCACAAGGCAGGGACAAACAAACAGTGGGAAAACTAAATTCCCTGGAACTCTCACACGAGTTCCCTGACAAGCTCTCACAATCTGACAAGGTAAGAAAAGGGAGAAACACCAAATGAACCCCCCCTGCAGACTCTTCCGAGTCCCTAAACAAAGAGATCTCTTAACACCCAACCTAGATGCCAACAGAATGCCACCTTTATTTAGTTACTCACGTGCCTCTGTGCTGAATCTGGAGGGTTTTCTGGCCTCTTGGGGCTCCTCTGCCTCCTGGACTGTAGCAACTGCCCCCCCCCCGGGGTGCTGGCAGAGGAGGGGGGAGCTGTGCTGGATCTTTCTGAGTCCCAGAGGATTTTCAGAAGCCTCGTTGTCCCATGTGGTGGTGCCAAAGAACTGATGCATTAAGAGGCCTCCTAGAAACAGAGACCAGACAAGAGTAAAGGAATAAAGATAGGTATTTATTTGAAAAGCCTTCAAGGTACACCCTGGGGGTGCCAGAGGCTGCTTCCAAAAAAATGGACCCCAAGATGGACGACAGGTCACGAGTTCTTCACCCTTTTATAGGTTTGGTTCATTTGCATATCAGGGTTAATTCTCCAATTAAAGCCCCTGTTTAATGATGTAATTCCCCTCACCTTGCCCCCCCTTAGAGTCTTTGGTTTACACATTTTGGGCCTAGAACAGCCTGGCTGTCCTTGAAGGCAAAGCCTGGAGAGGCTTTGTTATGTCTACCTAGTACGAGAGAGCAGAAATTACAGGCTACAAGGAACTTCAGAGTTGCACTCTAACCAGTGCAGGATTTGAAAAATATAAAAGTTAAAACCTAAGGCATCATAAGCAATATTTGTCATTTTAAATTGGAATAATAAAAAACAGTGAGGGCTTAACTTAATTCTCTTTAATGGAGAAACACCACAGTTTTCACACTAGAACTTGTATGATTGCCCAGTAAAGGCAGGAGTGAAATCACCTTGGAAGTGTGGGTGAATGTGAAGGATATAGGTTGGAAGGGAGATCCATTAGAGAAATGGATGAGAAGTAGCAGGGCTGTTACCACTGAAAATGAAAAAGGAGCAGAAAGCCATGCACACAGGTGGAAGATCCTGTTTCATTGTTCTGAGGAGGTGTGAGGAAAGACATCTTTTTGGGATACTGATTGCAAGAGGCTTGGGTTTCTGAACATGGAAGCGGCTTCCTTTGTTTGGTTATTGTTCTCCTCATGTAAATAAGATTTATTCAGTAATGAAAATGGTTGGTAGAAAGTGCTGTTGTGACTATTTAGAAATACTAGTGAATATGGGAAAGGAGGAGAATCCTCTCGTGTCCTTACTCTCCTGTTTTCCCCCTGCAGAAAGCACTGGTGTGGCACAATAATATGTATTGACCAATTTGAACTGATGGCATTCCTTGCAAATAACACCGTAAAGAAATAATGGGCCTTACCATGAGCTTTTAATTGTATAAAACTGAAATTTAAGCCAACAGTTCAGAGAGTATGAAAATAATAAAGGCTAATTGTAGAAATTTATTTCTACATGGAGGCTATAAGAAAGCCTCCATCCTTCAGAAGTAAGCGAGGGAATTCTCTGAGACTTGTTTTAAGCCCAAAGTGGACTGGATTTTGCATTTTGTGTATAATAATACACAAAGGCTTCCAAACTCAGTGGGACAGCTCAACACAAATGGCTCTTGAAAAAAAAATTACAAACAGAACAGGCATTGTCTTGCAGTGAGCAGCTAGGCACTGCTCTTACAGAGATGGTTTTGTGTCCCATTCACATGCATAACACTTCTTGATATTCACTAATGAGAGAAAAAAACGCCCCACATTCCACTGCTGTTATAACTAGAATGGATTCCTTAGAGCGCACACATTAAAAATAATTACTAATTAGTAAAGATTTCATGCTGACACCGAGAAGACCTGCAGGTAGGACTAGATACTATTTTTATGTAAACATATACTTGCTTACTTTTGTCCATTTTTCATTAAAAAAAATAAAAATTGTTCTCACTCTTTGTTCGTTGGCTCTTAAGGTTTTGCATTTAGTTACTTGAGAATGCAATTGCCTCAATTTTTGAGATTGATCTTATCAATACTTATGAACCCATTTTCACAACTGAAATAGAAAGGAATATGGCGCTGCCCAGATTGCCCAAATATACTTCTTTTTTTTCTGCCTGTCCTGCTTCAGATTCTTGTGATAGATTTACTTTATTCAGGTAACGTCTATCCCTCCCCACCTCCTCGGGCTGGCCTGACAGTGTGACAAATTGGAGGTGAGGGCACCATTCATGCTACCAACCCTACCTTCTTCAGCCTTCTGTGGTTTACACAGTTCCCATGTGCAACACCATCCATTTTTCCTCCTCATCCTGCACCTCTACAGCACCTCGCCTCTTGTAGAAACCGGTGTGGCTCCTCTACCACATTTACAACAAAAGTGACGTCTCCTGCCCACAGCCAGACGTTTTTAAAGTCCTCTGTATTGTTTGTAGGTGTTCTAAGAGGTGGACCAGTAAATGTGACCCCATGGTTTAGTGTTCCTTTCACTTTGATGTATTTACTTTTTTCTTTATAAGAAGAGTGAAGTGATCTAGAATAAGCCTAGAAGTGGATACAAGTAAATGAGTGACTGTGTCTGACCATGGAAACTAGATTTTTCCATGTCCAACAACTTCTCTGGAGGAAGTAAGAAAGATGTGCACAGATTTTGACAGACTTGTAGTGAATGCAGAGAGCTGAGGCTCCTTCCACCTCACTAGCTCTCTGCCCTGCAGCTCCTGAGGATGTTGGTGTCTCTAAGGCAGGGCCATCATGGAATCACAGAATGGTTTGGGCTGGAACAGATCTTAAAGGTCATCTCATTCTAAATCCCTTGCCATGGTCAGGGACACCTTCCACAAGACCCGGTTGCTCAGAGCCCCATTCAACCTGGCCTTGAACACTTCCAGGGATGGGGCATCCACAGCTTCCCTGGGCAGCCTGTGCTAGTGCCTCAATACCCTCACAGGGAAGAATTTCTTCCTAATACCTAACTGGGGTGTGCATTTGAAGATCCATCAGATCCACTTAATGAATATCTCGGGTGTAAAGTAGGTTACTTGAGCAAGCTGCAGCACAAAGGATGATGCCTGGAGAACTGATTCACAGGATCATATAACCCTGCTTTAAGATGGAAATATGCATCAGAAGAGTGGAGCACAAGACTTGTATGGTAACACTTCAACAGTTTCTCTTGAACTTGCCTTCTGAAGTCTGTCAGACCTTCATTAACTTTCTCAGTCTGAAGTGATACAACTCACCATCGTTATGTAAGTAACATCAGGATAACAGCTATTGGTGGACTTAATATTGCAAATACTGTGTATAAAGACAAACTTCAGCCTCCTGAAACTTCAGATTTTATGATTTTTTAAAAAATAAAATTATTTTAAATAATGGTATCAAATAAATTGTTCATGTAATTGTACCAGACATACTTTCTGCCTTGAAAATGTGGTGGGTACATATTTTTAGAATTGAGAATGCCATTTGATATTGACCCAAGTTATTACAGTACATTTTAAATGGAAAAAAATACTCATCAGAAGTGAAATCTAAATCTGGAAATGCAAAATAATCCATAAATTCTTCACAAGTATCTCTAGCTTTGAATTTCCATGGTTACTGCACCCAAATATGATTTTTGTTGAAGTGAGTGCGTACCTGCTGATTGGACCAGTGATTCAAATCTAACATGTTGCATAGTTGGGCACTTTTCAAATGCTTCATATCAGGAGTTCTAGCAAAGTCTATTGCTATTTTTTATTTAATAAAAGTAAGAAAACTTCTGGACATCAAGGTAGACCATCTAAAGATGATCATCTTGAAAAGCCAAACCAGAACTTGCAGTTAAATTTGCATATGCAAATTATCTTATTTAGATATGACTTGCAAATCATTTAAACAAGCAGTAGGCACAACCAGTGGGCACTGTGGTTTCAAGCAAGTTTTCATAATTCCTTTTAGATTGGGCTCCATACATAAAATATAGAATCATAAAATATCCTGAGCTGGAAGGGAGCCAGCCACATGCATCAAGTCCAACTCCTGGCCCTGCACAGGACACCCCCAAGAGTCACACTATGTCCCTGACAGTGTTGTCCAAATGCTTCTTGAACTCCGCCAGGCTGGTGCTGTGACCACCTCCCTGGCGAGCCTGTTCCAGTGCCCAACCACCCTCTGGGTGAAAATAATTTTCTTAATATCCAACATAAACTCCCCCATACAATTTCAGGCCACTCCCTTGGGTACTGTCAGCAGCCAACACAAGAACATTGTCTTACCCGCCTGTTCCCCTCATGAGGAAGTTGTAGCTGCAATGAGGTCTCCCCTCAGTCTCCTCTTCTCCTGGCTGAACAGACCAAGTGACCTCAGGCCCTACTCATGTGGCTTCCCCTCAAGGCCCTCCACCATCACTGTATCCCTCCTTTGGACACTCTCTAGGAGCTTTACATCTTTTCTATATTGCAGTGACCAAAACTGCAGACAATATTCAAGGTGAGGCTGCCCCAGTGCAGAGCAGAGTGGGACAATCCCCTCCCTTGCTTGGCTGGTGATGTTGTGCCTGATGCACCCCAGGACATGGCTGGCCCTCCTGGCTGCTGGGGCACTGCTGACTCATGCTCAACTTGCCATCAACCAGGATCCCCAGATCCCCTGCTGCTCTCCAGAATCTCGCTCCCCAGTTGGTATGCACATCCAGGGATGCCCCATCTCAGGTGTAGAATCCGGCACTTGTCCTTGATGAAATTAATTGCCCAGCTCTCTGATTTGTCAAGATCTCTCTGCAAACTCTCTCTGTCTTTGGGGGAGTAAACTAGAGCCTAGTTTACTAGTAGCAAACTAGCTCCTTCCGATGTAGCACTGGCAAATTTACTTAGTATCCAAAGTCATTAATAAAGATACTGAAGAGCACAGGCCCTAAGATGGAGCCCTGCCAAACTCCACTAGTGACAGGTCACCAGCCTGATGTAACCCCACTTACTATAACCCTTTGTGTCTGATCCATGAGCCAGTTGCTCACCCACTGCATCTGTTATCCAGCTGAATGATGCACAGGCACAGTAACGAAACTGACGGGCCTGTAGTTATTAGGGCCATCCCTCTTGCCCTTCTTGAAAATTGGGACAACACTCATGGATGCCAGCACCTTCAAAAGCATTTTCACAGGGGAACTTGCTAGCTAGTTCCCTGAGCAGCCTGAAGTCTGCTCTTGTCATATCCAGAGGTGAAGTTTTGCTGGCACTTTTCCTCCTGCCGGCAGAGAAGTTAAACTGGATTGCTTTGGGATTGCTGTGGCCAAGACAGCCACCAATCAACACTTTACTTATGACACCCTCTCAACTACCAAACTAAAAAATCAAGGAGGGCACCTTTCCTAGTCAGCTTCCTTAATACCTGTATGAAGAAGTTATCATACATGTATTTTAGGAATCTTCTGGACCTGTTGGTACGAGCTGTGTGGTAATCCCAGTTAACATCTGGCAAATTAAAGTCCCCCATAAGGACAAGGGTGGTTGATTTAGAGGTGCCCCTTAATTTCTAAAAGAATAATTCAGGAGTGTAGCCATCATGGCTGGGTGACCTATATTAGACTCCCATCAGGACATCCACTTTATTTGTTTGTCCCTTAATCCTTACATTTCAGAGCAGTTTTTATCCCTATCTGGATTATGTCAATATGACTACTTTCTTACATTTTCAGTGTGCCAGGTAAGACAAGAATAAAGTATTTCCTGTCCTGGTGCACTAGCTCTTGTCAGCTAGTCAGAATAGACACAACATGATACGCATGACAAAACTTCCAGTCCCCTCAACTTAAAGGTTATAACATGTAGGCATTTGGGAAGCTTTTTCGAATGAAACTACTTTTGGTTTTGAAAGGTCATATTTTAAAGTTTCTATGAGTAAATTGAGGAAATTGGGTATTTCTATATTTTTGTATAAATTTTGAGGCATTTCAGAAATTTTGTACAATATTTTACTTCAAGTGCCTACTATATCTTGATCCAAGAGAGGTCTGTGGTAAATGACAGGCTAACCGGTTAGGTCATGGTTGCAGTTTCAACTTTGAAAATGAACCCTGAAGAATCAAATTCCCTGTTTTATTACAATGCTTCTTACATAATAACAACTAAATGTTGTGTATTTTGCCTAAATGCCAGCAAATGGCCTCAGTTCTGTTAGCATTTCATTGACATTCAGTCTGTGGCATCATGTTGGCCAAAGCCAATAGTAGTCCCATCTGCCAAGTCTTGCTCCTACATTCCTAATTCCTTAGCTGCCAGGGAACAGGAGTCTAAGTATTGTGAGAAACTTGACTTCTGGTTAATTTGAATTTCAAACTACTAATATACATCCCCAACAAACTTATGCTGAAAGATGATTATTTGCCTCAGAGCAGTTTCTCCCTTGGGCGATCAGTCAACATTTGCCTCCGGACTCCTGTCATTGCCTGCCATTAGCAAGTTCATACTTTATTCCCCAGCATCCTTATTCCTTCATGTGCAGTGGCATCACTTTACTGTTCCCAGCCTCTGTTCCTTCCCTGGTAACAGAAGATGCAGAGAAGGCAGAGTTACTCAAGTCTTCTTTGCATCAGTCTTTACTTAGAGGACCAGCAGTGGACAGAAACCAATGCACAGGAAGGTCCACCCGAAAATGAGATTCTTTACTGGGTGGATGACCTTGCACTGGAACAGACTGTGCAAAGGGGTTGTGGAGTTCCCCTCACTGGAGATATCCAGGAAGCATCTGGACACAGAGTCACAGTATTATTAGGGTTGGAAGAGACTTTGGAGATCATCCAGTCCAACATCTCTGCCAAAGCAGGGTCACCTAGAGCAGGTTACACAGGAACACAGCAAGGCGGGTTCTGAATGTCTCCAGAGAGACACGCAATCCTGTGCCACGTGCTCTGGGATGACCCTGCTTCAGCAGGGAGGCAGGACCAGACGCCCAATGTGGTCCCTTCCAACCTGACCCATTCTGTGATTCTGTTTGCCTCCGAGCTACTCGTCCCTAACCTTTCTCGTCTGAAACATTTAAAAACTGCTTTGTTTTAGAAATCAACTGACTAGTTTGCAGATGGCCTCTCAATTACTTAAACATCCCAATTTTTTTCCTAATCTCTGCATCCCGGCTGTAAGGATGCTCCGATCCCCGTTACCCCCGGCGCGGCTCCGCCCGGCCGCAGCCCCGGGCCGCTCCCCGCCCCGCTGCGGGACAGGATGTCCCGCCTCCCGCCGCTCTCCCGATTGGCAGGGAGCTCCGCTGGCGTGCGGGGGGCCGAGCTTTCCCCGTCTCCAGTAGCGGAGGAGCGAGGGAGGGATCGCAGAGCGGCTCCGCCGGCGGAGGGGTGGGGGGTGGGCGGGCGAGGGAAGGAGGGGCGAGGATTACCCGGGGCCGAGCGGGCGGCGGTGGAGCGGGAGCAGGAGCCGCTGCCGTCGCTGCCGCGGCTGCCCGGTGAGTGCGAGAGCCCCGGCAGCGCCGTCGGGCTCGGGGGGAGCGCGGAGCGGGAGCAGGAGCGGGAGCGCCCCCGCCCCGCGGAGCGCTGGTGGGCGGGCGGGCGGCGGGGGCAGCGCGGCCTCCGCTCCGCATCTCGGGAGCCCCGCGGGAAGCGGCGGCAGGGCAGGGGCGGCCCCCGCGCCGTCTGCCGAGACCCCTGCCCGGGCGGGGCTCTTCCTCCGCGCCCCCGGGCTGTCCCCGGTCCGGCCCCGCGGGGAGAGCCGCGGCTGGCGGCCGTCAGGGGCGGTGACAGCGGGGCGTGAGCGCGGGGGTGGGATGCTGCCGGGAGAGGGGCAGCCCCCGGCCTCGGCCGCCGCCGGGAGGAGGGGGTGCGGGTGACCCTGATAATCGCTTTATGTTGGCCTGCGGCTTGCGTAATCTGCGATCAATTATTTATTTCATGCACCACTTACGGGGCTGAGGGGCAGCGTTAAGGCCTTTGGTGTGGCTCAGTGCAGCAGAAGGGAGGCTTCCTTCCCACGGGTGTGATAGGGAAGGGATGTGGAGGCTTTTTTCTAGGTTCGGATAGTATTCCTAATGCGTGTTTCTCTCCCCGTGCAAATTCAGGGGGTTTGAACGAGGGAGGTCCTTCTTCATGATACATTTTTAAAGATCAAGTGGAAGCCGTCCTAGTCTGAACAAAAATAACCTTGTGTGGTTTACTTCATGTGCTAGATTGTCTTTTTTTTTTTTTTTTCCCTCCGCTCTTTCTGTAGCAGGTTGGGCTGCTTAGCCAGCCTGGAGAGAAGGCTGAAGAAGGAAACATGTCTTCTGATTCTTTTTGTCTGTCTGCTCAAGCAAGGTTTGACTCCAAATGGTTGAAGACAGACTTGCAGGTAAGGAGTTTGATGGTCATATTGCGTTGTGACCTTTCAGGTGCTGATCAAGGATGCTTTTAGTCCAAAAAGCTGACAAGTAGAAGACTGCAGCTGTTGACATAGTGTATAGGTTTTCCCAAGTATGCTGATTTATAACTGGTTTTGAAGAAACACTAGCTTATTTTGAGCTGGAAATAGATCTGCATTTTCAGTCCAGTTCCTTCTGCTCTGAAACAAGCTGGGCTACATATGTATGTTATCTTTGCACAGTGTCAAAGCCCCTAGCAGAGTATGTGGCATTTCTGCTAGAACTACACGTTCCTATTTAGGCTGTTGCTAAATGTCTTGCCTGCATATGAGCTAGCAGCTTTAATGCATGGGAGAACTGAAGCAAAAGGTGATGGAAATGTAGTTTATATTTTGAAGAATTCAAATTAGATTTTACTGTGGTTGTTTGTATCATGGATAGAGGCTTCCCTTAAATTTTGACCTTTTTGAAGGGAGTCAATTTTTTGTTAAAGGTGCAAGGTTGAAATGGAAGTGGTCTTTGTTGAAATAGGTCAGTGTTTGGTGAAAGTTTTCTTTTGTATTAGAAGACAATTTCTTTATTTAGTAAAGTTGTATGATACGGGGAGGAGGAGGATACTAACATGTTTTCCCAATTCAGGTTTTATGATTAAGTGGAAAATATAGAGAAATACAGTAGTTTGGGTCAGTTATGTTTGTTTTAGATGAAATGAGTAACTAGATTAAGTCCTTGTCTCTTTGTCTTCCTTTCCCCAGGTGTTGTGTATAGATCCCTTACTTTGAATAACCTTTCCAGGTTTCAACTCAAAACTGAACTACTTGTTGGGATGGGCCAGCCAGTGTTATTATTTTCTTACTGTTAATAATAGTGCTACTGAAAAATTCTTAAAAATTCCGTCTTTGTGACTTTATCCCAGATTACAGGCTGGTAGTCTGCATGGTTGAGTTGAGCTGTTCTTATGGTTAGACAAGGATTTTGCCCCATGCAGTTGTGATTCGGAAGAAGCCTTTCTCCAGTATTTTGCATCAAACAAGATAGATTGGAATCAGAAGTGACAGACATAGCCTAAGAGGTTACATTATTTAGTAGGTCTTGAATGTAAATGCTACGAAATGACAGGGCTTGCTCTTGATTTGGCTAGATTAATTCTATTTTCATCTTTTGTTCCTACCAAAGTAAAAGTTTCAATCTAAAGTCAGATGTTTTCTCTAAGGTGGTAAATAAAGATACTATACAACATTTTGGAGATAAGCATATTAAGAAATATGGAAATATATTTTTGTTTCCAGAAGGGTGGCTTTTAGATTACAAGTATATTCAATGGTTGTTGAATACAGGAAAATTTATCTGAAAAAGTGGCTACCTTTGTTTGTAACAGCTGCTGACTGTGCATTGCCTTTTTTTTCATCTGTATTATATGGGGTGAAAAATGTGACTGTTCATGTGATTTATCAGATTTTTCCTCTTTTTCTACATCCCTTTTTTCTACATCCCTTTTTTTTGTATTTATTTAGACTTTTGATAGGAGGATTTCAGTTGTCATCCAAAGTTTTAAGGGTTATTTTCAGTTGTGTGTATAAATGCAATGAAATATTTGTGGTTTATGAGTCTGTAGTTTAGTTAACGTGTTACAGTAATTCCTTTTAATAGTAAAAAGTCTTCATTTGCAGCATATTTCTATGAATAAGTGCTCGTACTTACACGAGTTCTTTATAGGTAATAACAAGTTAGAGTCTAATTGCCAGGGTACTCCTGTTTTTTTCTTCCAATCAAGCTGTAGTCAAAGTAATGAGATTAATGAAATAAGAGAACAGTGATCATTTGTGATCTGCTGGATGCAAGCATCACTTCTCTGGAATCTGAAGACAAGCCAGGCCTCCTGGGTATAATATGATTTTCTTATTAGGTTAGCTGTTTTTGGTATTACACAGGTCCTCATCACAGAA
This sequence comes from Monarcha castaneiventris obscurior, assembly GCA_026261815.1. Lineage (NCBI taxonomy): Eukaryota > Metazoa > Chordata > Aves > Passeriformes > Monarchidae > Monarcha > Monarcha castaneiventris. The sequence continues at coordinate 16,779,960 of JAMPIT010000566.1, forward strand.
TTCTTAATTGGATGCGTGTGTTCAATATTTTGAAAAATGAGCGTGCGAATCTTGAGTAGCATCTTTTAATGTATTAAATGGCAGATGTCTTCTGTAAAGGAGAGGGGTTTTGGGCTCTGGGGAATTTTTCTACTGCATGAATGATTATTTTAGCTACTGGTTGACTAGCATGACCTAGCTGTGTGTGGTTATTTTTTTAATAGGTATAAATCCTGTGTCTTAATCCTTTAAGTTCTGTGTGTACTGAATATGTAGATTTCCTACCATGCATGTTTTTACTGGCTCAGCTTGGAAGAGCCCTGTTGGTGTTCAGGAGACTGTCAGCAGGAATTGAAAAGGTGAACACAGTACTTTGAGAGGTTTGAAGAAGACACACTGAATTTATGTAAATGGATTAAGGTGTCTACAAATTGTTTTGAATTGGACTCTGGAACTCTTCGCTTTGCAGCTACATTTTTAACTTCTCAGTGTACAGCAGTCCAAGAATGAGTAGGTGGCAGTCCTAGGAGAAACAGAATTATTCTGGGGAATTCTTACCTTAGGAGACATACAGAGGCTGATTAGTTTTTAAAATAGATTCTTGTGCTGCAGAATTTGGGGTGTATAGCTAGGATTGGAAGTAAAATGGTTTCATTTGGTGGCCTAGTAGTCTCCAAAGTACTTTTTTTTTACTTTTTTCCTTTGTCACTGTTGTCAGAGAGTTTGCTCTTTAGACTTGATAACTGGCAGTTATTGTAGATTAAGCCAATGAAATCTGTCTGAAAATGATTGTATTCTTTTTTGTGATGTTGCATGAATAATGTAATACACAATATTCTAGTACTATTTGCATTAATAAGTCTGTTACATTATGGTATTAATACAATAAGAAGAGAAGGACGTGTGGTTTGTAGCACGGATCGTGTTTAATCACCTGTGTGCGTCACTGTTGCAGCTGGTGTCCGGGCCAAATTTAAATGTTCTTACTCAGTTTTGGGATGTTACTGCTGGGAGACAAAGGCAGCGTGATGTAGCATGTTATTACTGTTCTTAAGTGAATATCAAAGGCACAAGTTCTTTTGTAGAAGCAGTGAGCCTCTGGCCTGCAAGAGTAACTGATGTGGTGTGAAATGTTAATGGAACTATATCTTCACAGGGTTTTTGCTTGCATTAATTTTTCTGAAACTGGACAATACTATTTTAGGAGGCCAAAGTGCTCTACAAAGATCCAAGTGCATCCTATAACTGCTCCATGTCTTTTTACTAACTTTGTGATTATTTGTGTGATTTATGGCTACTAGTGCAATTTTGAAGTGCTCAGAAACATTTATTTTACTGAAAAAATCTAAATTTCCTAGTGGAGCGAAATATGATACTCTATGTTGCCTGAAAAAACAAACTGTTACAGCAGCTGAAAAATTCAGGGTAGTTCAGGTGAATATGAGAACATCAGTATACAATATTGACATCTGTCAATAGGATGTGTATAACATCACCATTAATAAAATAGTCCTATGAAGTTATAAAATTGGTGGATTTTAGTGCAGGCCACTTTTTCATGTGTCATGTTTAACATAGTCACTCAAAAAGGGAGTCTATAATTTCAATTTCTAATTTATTTATTTAGATTGGAATTAATACATTGAAAACATCTACCTGTTGATGACTGTTACTGGTAGAAACCATCACATTTATAACAAAAACTGTGTGTAATAGGAATTGTGTTTTAATGACTGTTCCTAAGGAAGACATCCTTTACTATAAAAAGGGAAGATTGAAGTTGTTTACTTAAACCTAGGTACCCAGTTTGCAGAATCAAACTGTGCTTAAAATAATACTGATTAAATAGATGTACTGTACAACTAAATTAGAATCTTATGCGGAGACCTTTAATTAGTGATGGATGAATAACTAAAAACTAGAATTGCTGTGAGCTAATGGGATGCATGTGTGTGTTCAAATGGAGTTTAATTAGGCTGCTTATTCTGGATCCTGTGGATAACTGTTGTGCTTAATAGCAGGAGTTAGTGGAAAAAACTTTCATTTTCCTGTAGTGTGGAGAAAAACTTTAGGCAACAGTAAAGGTGCAAGAGCTGTCTGCAAGGGGAATAGGAGGCATTTCCATCAGTTTTCATTGAGTTCATGGTTGGCAGACTGTTCCTGTCATTATCTCTTTCCACAGAGATGAAAATGAGTTTTTAAGAATGAAATAGCCACCTTTAAGAGTTGCATTGGTTTGAAGCCTTTTTACTCTTCCTTCAAAGTTACATTCATCATTTTGATTTTCTTGAAAATCCTACTCTTCTAACATTTAGATTAGTGTCTTTACTTGTGAGAAGATTATGTAAAAAAAAGTCTTGGCTGTTAAAAGCAAGAAGTTGGTGAAAGTTGCCTTCTCTTTTTCGTTGCTTTCCTGTTAATTTTCTTCTTTGTTTTGGTTTTCTGATCAAAAAAATGAAGGGCTTATTTGGAAGTTCTTACAGCAAACTGCAAATGAGGACTCCTTTGTATTTAAAGGAAGTGAACTTTGCAGTAGCAATTTTTAAAAATTATTTAAAAAATGAAGTAATGCTGTCTCTCCAAGATAAGTGATTTCCATATGGAGGGACACTCACTATATGTGGTGTGATAAGTTAGAGAAAAGAGATTTAACACATATGTACAAATATTTGGGCTCAGACAGACCTATTCTTCAGATGCATGACGATAGTTCCTAGGTTTTAGTGAATTGCATTATTTTTCTTTGTGTGTGACAATTAACTGTTAACTTTTCCAGCAGGTGGAAGACCAGCAGCACACTGCTGCTATGGGGACGTTTCTAGTTTAACCCCAAATCTGTTCAAGTAATGTGGGGCTGCTGAACTTTTCTGACTTTGCTCTCCACGGTTTTGAACGCTGTGTCTAGGTCTAGTGATGTTCCACTGTGCTTTGCATAGGTGTGATAAGCAGCTGGGGTTTCAGGGCATGCTCCATTCAGCAGGGAAGGAAGGAAGCTAGGACAAAATACTGAGACAACAATGAAAAAGGAAACACAAATTGAATGGATTCAAAAAAGCAAAAACAAAAGAGAGACTTAGGAAGGGACTTACTGTTCTGTGATTTTCCTCACTATTACTGGGCTGAAAAAAGTTTTTTGCTTTTTTTAAAGAGAAGTGTTTTTTTCATGTAGTCTAAAACACAGCCAAAGGCTAATGCAAAAATAACTGAACAGAAGAACAGATTCTCCACTATGCTTGCTGGCAATTCTGAGGTGAAGGTTATTTAAGTAGCTTGTATTTTAAATCCATATTGATGTTCTGGGATTATGAAGTCAGTTTCTTAAACTTACAGTGCAGTTATATAAGCAGGAATCCTACCTGAGTCAATCCTCATCCTTTTGTGTCATTTTATTTTCCTGGCTTCATTTTTCTTGAGTTCAAGTTAACTTTTATGAAGGCTTCTATGCTTTCTGCAGGGAAGTTCATGAAACCACACTGAGAACATAATCTAATGTACTACATAGAATGTATCTGACTTAAATAGTTGACTTCAAAGCTAAATCAGAGCTGGTGATTATTCTTAAAATAACCTATTAAAAGCAAAATTGTAGCAGTGCTTTGGGAATTCTCAGGAGCTTATCCAGTTATGGTTGCAAGATTTAATTTTCTTGAAATGCAAGGAAATGTTAATGCCAGTGTCTTACTGTCTAGAGCTGATGGGGATGAACGGGAATTTCACTGCCAGCCCTGTTGGAGGTTGGCAGCAGCATATGTCAGCAACCAAACTAGATACCCCTTGGACTTAATCAGATGTTGTACCAGACAGACTAAATTACAGTTTAACTGTAGAGATAAGATCAACAAAAGATTAGAGTGGAGGCAGCCCAGTTTACAGAAGAAGTTCACTTTAAAGCCTCCTTAGGCCCTTGCTTTTTTAGTTTGGGATAAGTGAGCAGGGCTGAGCCTTGGGTCTGCGTGGGAACCATGGATTTGTTGAGATAAATGGCTTTCAAGTGCAGAGATCAAGACATGGTCTGGACACGAGAAAGTGTGACAAATGATGGAAGAGGCTTGGGGTTTCTGAAGGTGAGGTGTGTAGGAGATGGGGATTGAGAGGAGGTAAGTAGATGTCATGGGAAAGGACAAGGGAGATTTTTAGCATTGGGAGTGAGTAGGAGGATTAAGAACATGGGCCAAAGCTGCAAGGCAGCGAATGGTAGTAATGGAGTATAGAGCTGCTGTTGTCCTAGTCTTGGGAAGGAAGCATTTAAGTGCTGGGGCAAGCAGGGCCTCGAGGGGGAAATTTACAGAGGGTACATCTCTGGTACTGTTGTCAGTTGCAAAAGTTCAGTTAAAACTTACTCTTAATTTGTTAATTTACTGAGTTTGTTTTAAGTTCATCCCTTTAAACATTTACAAATGAAGTTACAAAATCATTGGAGGGAAAGATGTTCATATGAGTCAAGCAATCTAGTAAGAGAGTGTTAGACTTTACAAAACACAAGTGGCTGCTCTTGTTTTTGGAACTCCAGTATGTCAGGGGCAATGAAGACACCAACCAAGTGAGTTTTTCTTCTCTTGCACTGTACCACCAATTGCCTTGTGAACATTCTTCAAATAGTTTAGTAGAAGTACCTTTTTTTTTTTTGAAAAAAGAAACCAGAGAAATCTTTTCAAATTTGTTCTGAACAAAGTTCTAGTTCTCTAGTTTGAACACTGAGATGTGTTGGTAGACTCTTTACGAATGACTGAATACAAGAGGTATTGGTGGGAGCAAAAGAAGAAAGTAATATGTACTTGTTCTGGCTAAGATAGTCATAAAATACTGTAGGAAGGAAAAAATGCAGCATTGGGCAGTCAAAGCAGACATTTGACTTTTCTACTACACAGATGAGTGTTATCTTTAGCTGCAAGTTTCACAGGGTCATAAGTGTTTGAGGTTGGAAGGGACCTCTAGAGGTCATCTAGTCCAACTCTCCTGTACAAGCAGGGCCACCTATAATCCAGTGCCCAGGTCTATGTTTGAATATCTTCCGAATATCTCCAAGAATTGAGACTCTACAGCCTCCCTGGACACCTTGTGCCAGTGCTTGGTCACTCTCTCATGGTGAAAATGTGTTTCCTGGTGGTCAGAGGGAAGCCCCTGTGTTTCAGTTCACACCCACTCCCTCTGGTCCTGTCACTGGGTACCACTGAGCAAAGCCTGGATCCATCTTTTCTACACCTTCCCTTCAGGTTTTATATATATATGTATGAGTTTTCCTCCCAAGCCCTTTCTCTCTGCCTTTCTTCATAAAAAGGGTGTTCCAGTCCCTTAATCATTTTCATGGCCCTTTGCTGAGCTCTCTCCTTTTTGTCCATGTCTCTGACACTGAGCCCAGCAATGGACCCAGCACTCCAAGTGCAGAACAGAGGGGAAGGATCACCTGCCCAAACCTGGCAACACTCCTAATGCAGCCCAGGTCACACATTAAGGTTCTTCAAGGCAAGGGCACATTGGTGGTTCATGTTCAGTTTGGTCCCCACCAGGACCCTCGGGTTCTTTTCTACAAAGCTGTTTCCCAGCAGGTCAGCCCCCAGCCTGAGGCTGTTCCTCCCCAGCTGTAGGACTTTGCACTTCTTTTTTAGCTTTGTGAGGTTCCTGTCAACCCATTTCTCCAGCTTGTCAAGGTCCCTCTGGATGTCAGCACGACCCTCTTTTGTGTCAACCACTCCTCCCCATTTCTGTTGGCTAAAAGAAATATTTCTTTTAAGAGAGCTGTAAATTTTCTATTATGATTATGTAATTTTGAGATCATGAAAAGAAAATTGTGTAAATAATTTATCACTTAAAAACTCAGACTTTTCTTTCACTTTTGGCTATTATATGTAGCAAATACTGGGTATCTGCTGAATGTTGAGTAGATTAATGGTCATTTTGTTACAGCTGAAATTAAGTTGCCCTCAGTTATGACAGATGAATTGGTTGTAAATACTGTTTCTTAATTATCCATTCAGCCGGTTGCTTTGATTATTGCAGTGAAGTAAGTCCAGTGTTTCTTTACTTTCAAACTTGTCTCCTTTTTCCCCTCCCCCAAAACAGATACTGCTGACAAAATGTTAACTACAACCTGAGTAGTAGGCAAAATTGTTTATCTGAAGGCTGCTTGTGGTGAGGTATTTGGAGAGGGAGGTGGAACTCTGTGACCTGTAGTCCTGGTGGTTCCTCTATCTTTTTGCAACATACCAAGAAAATTACTTTGATAAGACTTTGAACCAAACCCAAGGCTGAAGAAATTTTGTTTACTTTTTCAGTTTTTAGTTGCATGAAAGAGTTGAGTGAACTTTATGCCATGTAAAAGGATTAGAGGTTGAAGTGGAGAAAACATTTCCTGATTCTGCTTTATATGAATGCTTTCAGAAGTAATAAGTAAGTTTTCTGAAATAGAACATTATGAAGAGCCTGCCATTCAAAGCCTGGAGATATTTAGATTCTATGGGGTGTGAGAATAATTTTCCTTACCAAGGTGATCTGAGAATGTAAAGTAAAATGTGTGAAAAAGACAATTTATTAGAGAAAGATCTTTAATTTGTGAAAACCATAATTTATTATGCAACCCATCTGGAGGGTTGCCTCACTTGCTATTTTTCAAGCTTGTTTTTTAACATAGGTTAGCATTTAACAGGTGAAAGTTTAAAAAAATAATCTATCACCGCTATATGAGCCAAAATCAGTGAAACAGTTATTGTGCTATTTTACACAAGAAAAAAACCTCTGAAAAGTAAATTCTCTAGGTATCCCACTAAAGTATATGACCACATCTAAAGAAGGAAGAAGTGAACACCGTTTATTGTTGAAATATTCACAGATTGGGAACAATCAAGAAAATCAGTTAATGGTGAATGATTTTTTTTGTTGTATAAATGTAGCTTCAGATTATTCCAATTTTTTTAAAATGAAGCAAAATGTAAAGCTTTTAGCAAGACAAATCTTTGCAAAAGCTCTTTGTGCTGTTTAGCACTGAAGAACAGGGACTGTACCTTTCAGTAAAGCATGGTCAGAATTTGATTCTGGTACTGTACACTTGACAAATCACAGATAAGATGAATAATGTCTAGCACACTGCATGATTCTTTTCCTTCTTATGCCCCTTATCAGGCAGTAGTAAGTGACAGACACATACAATGTGTCAGCTCATATTTTATACTAAAAGAAGAATTACTGAAGTCATTGATACATGTTGGAGTGGATTTCTGAAGTGTGCAATATGAAGTCAAGAAACTACTGTGGTCATTTAGTGTGTTACAGTGGTGTGAAAGTCTGCAACTTGTCTTTTAATTTGTGTTAACTGAGCTGAGCTGGATAAGCAAAGGTCTTCCCTGCTGGTGGCTGTGTCTCATAAAAGCAGTAATCTTTAATCATTGAAATATGTTTTGTTTTGACCTATTTCCTTGAGACAAGTGGTCTTCTGTGTGTAATGGCAAATATTTTATGGCAGTTGTAAGCCACATATTTGTATTACTTCTCAGCTGAAACACTTTGGATTTGAATGCTAGTTACATAACACAAAGATGCTTCTGAGTAAGCCTTCAGCAGGTGGTGGGTTGTTGGGGTTTTTTTGTTTGTTTGTTTTTTTGTTTTTTGTTTTTTAATGTGTTCCACTGCACCACCTGGGTATGCAGAAAGTATTCTGTTTTTCAGTTTCATGTCCTGCCCTTCTCCCTTATGCTACACAGTTGTGAATTACAGCCTGGTTATTAAGGAATTCACTTGGGATATTGATACCTGTTTTGCAGCGTTTTATAAAGCAGAAAACAACATCAATAGAAGAGAAGTTATCCTGGTCATTAGGATTCTTCAAGGGAGATCCAAATTCCTAAATCATTAGGAGACTTGTGTTACAGCCAGTGCTTTTGTGAGTGGTTCCAGCTAGCAGAACTAGCTTCTGTTGCCAGTATTTGTCGTCTTGAACACAAAGTGTATTGGGAGCTGACCTGGGCTGAGGCAGCCCTTTGCTCTTCCTCTGGGTGCAGCTGGTTTTAGGCTTGATCCGTTCCATAATCTGCTTCTTCATGGGAGAGGAGGTATTGTAGCAGTTGGAAAGAAGAGGGAGGGTTGTGAGAGATGCTTTGCACAGCAGGACCAGATTGAACTGGCTGAATTCATTTACAAATCTGTGCCTTGATGTCATCATTCTGGTTAAGATGCCCTGCTCTTCAGTTGCTGGTTGGCGAGGGGACTGTATGTTTCTCTGTCTTGAGATTTTATGCAGCTTGACTTTGTTTGAATAGCTTTTTCTGTGGGGAAAAAGGACACCCCAAACCCTCTCCCTGCCCCCAGCCGCCAACTGATGTCGTCTTGAATGGATGGATAGTTCTGAGGGGACCAAATCCATGCATTTGATGAGAATTTGTCACCAAAAAAAAGTTCATTTTGCTGGACTTGAATCTATCTAAAATTTCCTGGTTTGCACTTTTAACCTGAAAATAGCGTAGCTAGACAATCAGAGATTCTGAAGATCATTTTAATCCCTGTCATACACACACAGAGTCTCATTTCTGATGAAATGGTACACGTGTTTTCTTTCTTCTGGGATGATGTATAAAATCAGATGTATTTTGAATGCTAGCTTGAGGTGCCTTGAGAGAAAATTGTTGTGTGTAACTATATATAATGTATTATTTTTAACAGCTCGCTTTTACACGAGATGGACTATGTGGCTTGTGGAATGAAATGGTAAAAGATGGAGAGATTGTATATCCTGGAACAGAATTAATACAGAGTGGTGAACTACCTCCAAAAAAAGGTATGGATTTCAAATTTCTTTCCATTTGTTAATTTTTTCTGTCACTGTAATGATGAAAATGGACTTCAGCTTCCATACTGTCACAAAACTTTGATTTATCATTACCTCTCTATACAATTTGCAGGTGTTAATGTTTTGAATTAAATACATTTGAAAGTGATTTCTTAGAAGTGTACAGAAAGGTAATGTCTAAATCTCCAAATGAAGGCTTAAATCTGTTCCAGCCTTGTGAAATTTAACTTCATAACTAGGCATGTTAGTATGAGAGAGGCTTGGCAGGGTCTTTTTGTTTGGTATGCTTGGTGTGTTTACAGCTGGAGCCTTTGTTTAAAGGAAGTGGACTGAGGAATGGGATAAAGCTGATACTGCTATTTCTAATTTTGTTTACAATCTTCAGAAAGTAACTGAAAGGTCAGCTAAAAAACTGTCCACAAGCTGCCTGAGAATGTAGTGTGTTTTTTTTTTTGTTGTTCATTTGTTTTTAAGTTTTCCAGTGTACTTGAGAGCAGTTCAAACACTGCAAATGCTGCAAATGGCAGAGTAATACATCTATTCAGCCTGATCTGGCTGAAATGGACTCACCAAATGGTCAGATAAGTTCTGTCAGTAATTTTTAAGATTCCCAGATAAATGAGGAGAGGGGTAGGAATACTGCCTTTGATAACAGTGAACTATTATTTTAGCATCTGTTACTTCCTGAACTATACTGTGGGATAAGACATGATATTTCAAACCAGTAATGCTCAATTCTTCATGTAGACAATTTTTTTCATACCTACAGTATCCCTCCTTTAAAAATAGGAGGAATGGATATGTTTTTGACTAGAGGACGTAATTTCTACAGGAAATAAGATACATTAAGTAATTTATGAGAGAAGAATGAATTATACATTTACTTATCAGGAGTGTAAGCTTTGTAGGTTATGAGTGGCTGCATGCTGTAGTAAAAACCAGGTTATGCTCCTAACTGTTTCAGAGTTAGAAAACTTTCATCTTCCTTATGCTGCTGACCCTTTGGAATATTATTGTTGACACTGGGTGAAAATACAGCTGGTCTTATCAGAAAGGCTACTACAAGACTGCTCATGAAATGAGTGGAGGTAGAGTAATAATTTGTTCTTTGGATTGGCTAGTTCCATGTGTATTAATAAAAGGTGTTGCAAACTTGGTGCAATAAAGGGAAGGAGTACCTCCTAAATGAACTGTAGGAAATACTCTCCTGTGCACTGACAGCTCATGATAGAGGTGTTATGGTGGTCATGGCACAACAATTCAACACACTATGCTTTCATGTAGAAGAGAGACTAGAAGCATCTGTAATGCCAAAGGCTATATATTACAGTAATAAGTAATTTGCTTTGCGAATTAAATTGATTAATTGATCTTTTTGTGGCAGATACTTACACATTGTTTTTAGAGTTGTGCTAGTCTTTGACAGAAAACTGTTCTTTCAGTATCTTTCTATCTAAGAAAGATACTGCTAACCTGCAAAGAATTGAAATTTTTGTTAGTTACGCTGCTGAAGTGCTTTTAGTAATTCTGAGAAAGCTTATAGAGAGATGTCATAGGATAATAGTTTTTAATTTTCAGGGTAATCCTTGAAATATCAGCTAGGAAAATGCAATCTGTCACTTCTGATGCTAAATATAGACAGCAGTATAAAGTAGAAATCCAGAAGTGCTAAGTCAATCATCTGTGACTTCACTTGTTTGTCCACACTTAGGGTGCTTATTCAGAACAATGGTGAGAATTTTTTTTTTAAATGCTGGATATATATGTGTGCACATGTCTTAGAAAGTTCAGAAAGGTATGAAGTATTAAAGACTGTTGAATACTGTTATTTTAAAATACAGAGTTTCTGTCACTTTACTGTATGAATAAGGCTTTTTTGTTACCCTGAAATGTCCAAGCTGTGATGAGGCTTTTGAAAGCTTTCTCATATCCATAGTGGTGGTGGTGAAGGCAGACTGCTACTTGTTGCTTCCAGTACTCTGTTGTGGTGGGTTGACCATAGCCAGGTGCCAGCCCTTCCAGCTCCTTGCTTGCTGCCCCTCCTCAGTAGGACAGAGGGAGAAGATAAAATGGAAAAGCTAGAGGGTTGGGATAAAGCCAGGGAGATCACTTACCAGTTACTGTTGTGGGCAAAATAGTCTTGGGGAAAATTAATTTAGTTTGTTCAGTGCCAGTTAAGATAGACTTGGATGGTGACAAAGAAAGGTAAAAACTAAAACACCACCTTCCACTTCTCTTTGCATCTGGAGGAGTTGAGTGTAGGATTACATAGCACAGATCACACATGTTCCTTTCCACAGCTGGAGGGTGTATTTTCTTCTGCATAGGTACTTATAAAACACATATTTCTCGAAACACCGCAGTAGTTTAGAAATTTAAATTACAGCTTGTTCAGGCTCTTAACTCTTAGGATTAATGTATGAACTGTGTTTCAGTGAAGATACCCTTCAAAAATGCCATTGTGTTGGCCCTACAGGATTCTAAAATACAACTACCTTGCTTACCAGACTTGAGTTTTTAGAAGAAAAAGCTAATCAAGGCTATTTTTGGTCATTGTCAATCTAATTGTATGTTTGATTCTGTTAGGCAGTAGTGAATCATGGAACCAGAAAAATTGTTGGTCAGTTTGCACCTCTGAACTTGCATCTCAAGTTGTTTCAGGAAAATAAAATCTGAAGTATTTACATCTATTTAGTTGGTACTTACTTTTTTGCATAAATGATCTACAAATACAATTCAAGAGGAGAGGGAAAAGTACATACAAGTAAGGAGATTTATATAAAACCCAGAGGTTTTATATGAAAAGCAATATAGATTAATGTCAATATTCAGAGTTTGCTGCTAAATTGACTAATCTGGAGATAAACAAGAGGGCTTGCTGTATGTGGTCCCTTTTATTTAATCTGTTTGAAGAAGCTTTGATTTAAGCCCATCCATTTTAAGTCTATTTCTTCACTTGTGCTATAGCTCTCTGTTGATACTGACAGGACTGTTCAGAAGAGGCACTTCGTTCTGTCAGTGGATATTAGCAGTGGCAGTAGACTGGAAGAACATGCTGTTGATAGCAAAAACCATTCCTTTTCTCTCTAGGAAGAGTATAGAAGTAGTGCATTTTTTTTTTTTCCTGTTAGCAAGAATGTTTGGTTAGGTGTAAGCTCTTTGTTTTGAATTCATGGCACTTTCAGAAAAAACATGTTTTATAAATGTGTTCAACTGAATGTGTTTGCATGTTTCCAAGTACCATTTGAGGACACAGCTGTGACAGTAGTGATGTCCAAATACAGGTGCACTTGTAGCATTGCATGTACTTAAAAGATAATCAGGCTGCCCTCAGGAAATTTGGATTAGATTAATACCTTGTATGTGGGAAGCTATGTACTGAAAATAATAAAAAGTATTAAATAATATTATTACTAAATTTTCAAGTTAGAGAACCGTTACTGTGAAATTTTAAGACATACCAGTCAACTACACAGGTCTATTTTGTGGGTTGCTATTTATTTTTGATTTATTTTTGATTTCTCAAACTTCATAGGTGGAAAACTGTGTTTCAATTAGCTTTTTTAAGTTCCAGGACAAAAATATAAAATGGTTAGTTTCATACCTCTGTCCTGCCTTCGGTAAACACTGTGGGCTTCCTCTTCTGTTCCCTCTTACCTGAAAGTTGGACCTTTTTCAGCCTGGTGCCACTGAATCCATAAACCTCATTCAGTGTTGCACCTGCAGGCAGGTTAAATAAAGTCCAAATGCCACAAGCAAATCCAGAGAGGCTGGCAGAAACGAAATATTTATGACAAGAATAGCAGTATGCGGGAATTGGTTATGGTGGCTGCTGTTTGGAGCATGTTATAAATCAAACTGTAGTAGTGTGCAGGCATGAAGGCTGGCTCCTGCTTTGAGCCTCCTTTTTTGTGGAAGGGAGAAATAGTTAAAAGTGAGAAGTGCCACTTTTCTGCTTCCCCTGACCCAGCTATGGGCTGTACCCAGTGGCTCAAGAATTCAGTGCTCAGCTGTGGATTATCATACTCTCTCTGCAGGATAGGGAAGTGCGTAGTCACCCCGTAGGACAGTTTGATTTCATAAATGTAAAATGCTCTATTGTAAATTCAAAATATAATTTAAAGAATGTATTTAAAAAAAATTAGTATACCAGGGAAGAAAAGAAACTTTATTTCTGATTAGGGTCAGGAGATCACAATTTATCATCTTGACTCAACCTAGAAGGCTGCATAAATATGGTTTGCAAATGGTAAGGCATGTATCCTTCCCTCCCAAATAACTATCAGTTTTGTGTATGTATGTATATATGTGTGTGTGTGTGTGTAAAAAGTAAAGGATTTTTGACAGAAAGTACATTGGAGCTGAAATATTTCCTGATTCTGGGACTGCCAAGTACTTGGTTTAGGGTGGTATGAAACAGCGCTTGCCTAAAGCACACCGTGTGACTTTTTGCCCTGTCAGTGGCAACATTTGTAAGGAAACTGTTGCAGGCTTTCTCTCCGGACTGAGGGGTTCCCAACTACGTGAGTTCATTGGCATTTCAGAGCAGCACAAGACCATACTATAACAGGTGCTGGAGGCGACTATGCAGTGTCAGGTTTTTCTCTTCATTGATTATGAAATGTAAGTTCCATTTTTAGTGCTTCCTTTTTATCCACCATTTATACCAGATCAGGCCATGGCTGTGCGAGATAGTGCCCACATGGTGAGCTACTGTGCTTTGATTTGGGAGCTAATTTCTAGTTGAGAATGGTGAGTTCAGTTGCTCAGTTTTGACTGGCTATGCCTACCTGCCTCAGCATAGAAGTATAAGGCTGTAAAGTAAAACATAATGGAGAGAAAGTTCTTTCAGGGAGGTGTTATGCAGTTGTTTCCCCCACCACAACGTTCACAAAATTAAGTTAAATCATGCTGACGCACTGCACTGTATTTTTGCATGCATTGTTTTGAAAACTGTCTTACTACTTATTACTTAGGCCTGTTCTGGCTTTGCTCAAGATTTTTATCCTCCCTGCCCCTCTGTCTGAAAAACCTTTTGGTATCCCTGTATAAAAATTTTTCATGAAGTGTAACAGAACTGCCGTAATTATGATGTCTGTATTGCTGGTTTCAATCTAGACTGATACCAGGTTTGTCTGTTATGTGGCAAGTGTTTTTTTGCAAGTATAGTGAACTGTCTTTGTGGAACAATTTGACATGGTCTTCTAATGTGATTTTTAGCTTGTCTCCTTCCCACTTTTTCTCTCATTGTTCCTCTTTTCAGTTCATAGAGACAAATTAAAAATCCTCCTGTGGAACATGTCAGGGCTGTTTTTATTCCGTACAAAGCTTGAGTTCCCACCTGGATTGGGATCTTCTCTATTTGTAGTGAGGAGTTTGACAAAATGACTAAGTTGTAGCCCTTGGTTGTCATCCTTTGCCAAGGTTCTGTTAAAAAGCGTAACAAATTCTCCTACAGCTGCCTGCAAAACAGTGTCTTGGCACAGCACCCTTCTACCCACTAACTAAAATTCCAGACCCTGCAAAGTGTGTCTCTAGACATGTGGGTGAGTGCAGAAACAGTGAGATTATGGTGTTACTGTGGAAATGTTCTGAACCACTGGGGCTGAACAGGGTCCTTGGTCTGTGATGGTTTCTGTACTTTTAGTGTTATTTGCATGTGCCTGTGAATAAAAACAGATGGATTGCATCACATTCTGGACATTGTTATCAAACTGGTGTCTCATAGGCTGTTCCTCGGTGTTTGAGGGACACAGTTATGTTTTCCGATTGCCACTTACAAGAGGTATATCCAAATTGCATTTTCCTGTTCTCAAGGGACTTTGCTATCTCTTCCTTGGCCCACAGTCTCAGCTCCATCATGAATACTGCAATTATGTCTCCTCTCCTTTCCTTTTTTTCCTGCTTTTCAGTCTTCACCTTCCACCTTCTGAGCACTAGTGTCAGTTATAGGTTAGGAAACAGTAGCTTTAATTTAAAATTTATGTAATTAAGGCTCCACCAAAAGGCTTTATTTTAGGAGGTGCTGTTGTCTCCAGTTAAAAAAATTTTAACAAAGAGGAAATCACAGATCCAGTTCCAACCAGATTAAGCATTAATTTTCTGTCAGGCCAGATGGAAGGAACAGTATCATTTTTTTGTACATTGTGATAGGTGTATTTTGTATGTTCTGAGGTAATGAGAGCCTTTGATCTCACTCTGAGTGTGAGGCAGGCTGCAGTCAGATGTTCTGTGTCTGGCTACTGATGTAAACCTCTTGATCATTATTTTCTTCTGATTTATGCTGGTACAAACATGGGTTTTTTGGAGGGTGTGCGGGGTGAGAGAGGGAAAAAAGACAAAATACTAGTGCTTATCTTTCATGTTGTGGCCAGGACATTTAGGGAGAGAGTTTCTGGGCTAGACTGGCAGATAGGAGTGAAGGATTGGTCAGTTTTTAGGAGCCAGGTAAAAATGACTGCAACTAAACTCTTCATGGATAAGTTTCAGATGCTGCACTTCAGAAGTTTTGAGTGGTGTGGTTTGAAAAGAAGGTCAGGGTGAGGAAAGTAGTTGGCCATGTGTCCCTCGATTGCAAGGCAGTCTTATGCATTGAACTGACTGGAGGTATAGATATGGAAATCCATATTCCCAGTATAAATAAAGAGAAACTTCCAGCTGTCTAGTTCTACTGTGTTTAGAAAATTGGGACTTTCATGCAGCCTTTGATTACAGAGGTAAGTGACTAATGCCTGTGTTCTGTCTTTGTGAAAGTAGTCTCAGAAGGATTGCACATGGTGTTTGTTGCCTGGGCAGAAAATGGTGGTATCATTTTCATTACTTGCTAGTAATTACTAGGATGCTAGATATTTTACAGATGTTGACATACTGCTGCATAGAATTAATGTAAATGCCAATATATAGCTCTCTTTGATTTTGAAATTAAGGCTGTTGCTGGTTTTTTTTATTCTGTTGGAAATGGAATATAAAACCAAGTAAATACTATAGAAACATGAATAGTTGGGAGCAAAATCTGACTTAAAGTGCCTCCTTTGCAGTACTGGGTATTGCAAATCCTTTGCAAGTCTTATAGGATAGTATCTATATTAAATGTTCATCATCCTGAGGAGATTACAGAGGTGATTTCTGGATTGTAGGATCACTGTCTTATGAAATGTCCATGAGACCCAGCACCTGTGACAGTTGACTTGGTAAAATACTACTTCCCCCCACCCTGTTCTCTTAATGATAGACACTATTTCTGTAAGCTTGTGGGCTGGGGATTTCACCTTTACTTTTCTGATCTAGACCTGAATTCCAGCCTGAACTGAAGGTAGTTTAACTGGTCTTTTTTTTTTTGCCCTCCCTTTTTATTTTCTTTAGATGATAGCACTGAATGCCAAACTGCATCAAAGAAAGAAGAGCAAAACGACAAAGAAAAGAAAGATGAAGAAGAGACTCCTCTGCCCACTTACAGGGCCAAATCGATTGTTGAGAGTTGGGTGTGGGGTAAACAACCAGGTATTACAGCTGTTTTGGTCCTTGTCACTGACATTACATATTCTGTATTGATCACTACTTTTGTAGCATCAAGGAAGTATTTGTATCAAATGTACTTGCTGACTGATGCATCTGCTAGGTTAGTGAAATAAGTTGAGTAAGTGGTTAACTGTGATTGAAATTAAACATTTTCTGTAATTAATTTCAGATTTAATTAGACTCTTGGCTTGAAGAGTCAATTTGCCCCTTTCAGGCTGCTTGAAGGAATGACGGACTGACTTGGAATAAATGAAGTTACACAGTGAAAAGTTCCAGTGTTTTCAGAATATTTCTTTTCAGTTGCAGACTTCATAAAGAAATTGCTTAGTTTCTGAAGCCTGAATTTTCTGCAGGCAGTAGGGATTTAATAGGTGATTTTTCTCTATGGTTTCATGGTCTGGTAGATAGGTTTGTGTGACTCCTGGGAGGAAGGTTGAAATGGTTGGTTCAGTTAACTGTTTGTCCTGATGTTTGCTGACAGTAATTGCACCAGTGGTAGCAGTGGAAAAGCAGTTTGTGTTTTCACATCTTCATGTAGTAAAATACTACTTTTGATACTGAAGCCAGCTGAAGTCCGTGGCTGTATGTTACTGTAGAGCAGCAGTTCTAAAATTGTCTAAATTTGTCCATGTTTAAAAATAGCAGATCAGAAGAAGCCTCAGTTCAGTAGTTTATTTTACAGTTCCTGGTACATGATGTTGCCTGATTCAGATGTTGGCATATACAAACTTCAGAGACATCTGTTGTGCCACTTGTCCTTTCCCCTTACCCAGAAGCACTTGAATATCCCTGGGAAAAGTATTATCTCTTCAGTGCCAGAATCTGCATCTGTGTAGCTGTGTTTGCTAGGGGAGATACTTGTTTCTGTTGAGCCACAGGTCAGCTGCCAGTCTGCTGTCCTCTGCTCTGTGCCAGCCTGCTTGCTCCCTTTCCTTAAGGACAGGAGGACAGATGGATTTGCTGTCACTCTGGTGGTGGGACAGAAACTTGCAGTGTATCAGGAATGATAAGAATTGCCACTGCAGTGGAAGGGGGAGTGAGAATTGAATGTGTTGAAGAGATGTGAGCTGAAGGTCACATAGTTTGTTTTATATTCTTATTTTATGTATGTTGCTGAAAAGTGAAACTATTTTACAAAATGGCAATCTAAATGTCAAGTATCTTATCATTCTTCTAGCTGACCAAAGTGTTTGGGACAAGACTTGGCCTTTAAGGTCACCCTCCAATTATTTTTTAAAAAATTGAAAAAATGGTTTTTTCAGGAAAAAAAAAAGGATGTATGTGTGTTTGGAGTTTTCAGAAAGAAATAGCTTACTGTCTTCTAGTTAGTGCTTATATATAGTGTGGTTTATTGCCACATGTTTGGGTTCTTATTCTAGAAATAACTTTATAGAGGAGGGGACTTTATAATTTGTAAGAAATAAATTTGTATTCCTTGGTCTGTGTTACCGGTTGTGCTTGTTTGTATCACCTAGCTGTGACAAAAACCTTAAATGGTTCTATGAACACACTTGCAGTTTATTTATACAATAAATAGATTTATTGTATAAGTAAACTGCAAGGGTGGCTTTTGTTCGTGATTGTAGGTTACCTTGTTAATTTTTGTTTTGCATTTGTCGGAAGTATAGCTAACAGCTGCCTTTTGAGCCATCCTAGTTTTTGTGGCTTGATAATTAATTTTGAAAAAAACATACAGAATCAGTTCCATTTTGATACTTTCTGTTAATGTTTCATAAAATGACAACTGTTTTAAGCATTTCTTCTCTTATCCTTCAAAAAAATAAACTTTTAAACATATCCTTGTCAAAACCATGAAGGAAATTTTAAAAAGGAGAATTATTTCTTAAATATATAATTGCTGATCAAGTAAGAATTAAAGACTTACTGTCTTCATTTATGGTTTATATTCCTTACAAGTAAGGTATAATTTGGAGATGGAGATTTGAAGGTATGTTACAAAAAGAACTGAAGAGGCATTCAAAGTCAGCGTCTCAGGTCAATACACTGAAGTATTTCTACTGAGTTTAATGATTTACAGCCTTACATTATGAAAATAGTAACTAGATATTAGACACTGTATATCTATGTTTTGGAAGTGCTGTAATACAATCTTAGTTTGCCAAGTGTGGAGGATCTTGGTGTTGAACTTCAGCAGGCTAATCTAGGTCAGTGGGCCTTGTGACACCCCTCCCCCATGAGGGCTAAGGGATTGTGAGAGCATAGGGAAAAACCTGTTCATTAAATGTGTTGAGAAATAGTACTTCATGTACCCCTCAGCTTCATGCTTGTTTTGTCATCCTGGCACAAGTTCAGAGAAGCAAAATGCTTTCTCTAGGTCTCATTTGTGCTGAGATCACTGTGCTGTCAGAACAGGGCAAAGACGTCAATTTATTTCTGTTTTTTTTTTTTTTTTTTTTGTAATGGTCTTGTTATTTCAAGTACTGTAAGAATACATAAGATAATAATAAATACATGTATAAGTCATTATTTGACTTCAAGGTGGTTTTTTCTTTCTCTTTTGCATCTTGGTGTTCTTCCACTTTGTATTCAGCTCTTTCACGATACCACTGTTGAACTGTCCATTTTTGACATGAATACTCCCTTTAAAATATCTTCTGCCTATTGTATTCGTACCAGGTTGAGTACATTCATAAGGCAGTTCCTCTCATTCTTCCTAAAAATCCTGGTTTACTACCTTCATCAGTTTTCTTTTCTGAAGATATTTAGGTTTTAAGATCTTACATGATCTGAAGTCCACGTGTTTAGCCCTAGGTATGGGGAAAAAAAAGAGGAAACCCTTTGAAGTGATTGTTCAAAGCCTACAGAAAATAGAGCAGTATTTCATCTTCTTGGGCTTCTTTTTCTTAGTTATAATATGCTTAAGGTTGGCTGTATTGAATCAAACTGTTCACAGACAGTTGCATCTTATTTTTCTGATATTGTTAGTACAGCTGATTGCACCAAATGCTTTATAGGCACTACTGAAGAGGCAAGGCTAAAATTAACCATGTGACTTCAGTGGGCTTGTTGAGATGCCTGTCATTACCAAGTGCGTTTGTATTCCTGCATTTGTGTTGTGAGAGAAGGAGATAGGCAGAACTTACATGATTAAATCTAAATTTATGTTGTGTACAGGAGTAATTAAAAAGTAGTCATGGCACTGAAAAAATCTTTTAGCCTTCTTTTTTGTGAAATTTTCAGTTTTCATCCAATTTCTTGACTCATACTTTCAAGTTTAGATTTAGAAATGCTGAGTCAAAGGATGAAATTTGACCTCCGGTTTTATGTTTCTCAGAGCTCCTTCATCCCTGTATTTCCTTTTACTTTTTTGCCTTTGCATCATCATCTCATCCTGTTCCCTCTACCCCAGCTTGAAACCACTTGCCCAGCTCCAGATATGTTTGGTTTCTGTTTATGCCCTTAAGGAGTATATGTGTTTGTGTTTTTACACACAGACAGGAATTTAAATTCTCACTATTTTGTTCTGTACATGAGTATTAGAACATCAATTTAAACAAGTTGTGCTGATGATCTAAAACTGTGAAAATTAGAGAATCATAGAATATGCTGAGTTGGAAAGGACCCATGAGGATCGAGTCCAACACTGGGTCCTGCCCAGGGCACCTCCATAGTCACACCCTGTGCCTGAGAATGTTGTCCAAATGCTTCTTGAACTCAGACAGGCTGGTGCTGTGACCACTTCCCTGGGAAGCCTGTTCCAGTGCCCAGCCACCCTCTGAGTGAAAAACTTTTTCCTGATATCCAACCTAAACCTCCCCTGACCCAGCTCTATGCCATATCCATGAGTCTTGCCACAAGAGTGAAGGACTGGTACTTGCCCCTCCACTTCCCCTCACAAAGATGTTGAAAACCACAATGAGGTCTCCTCTCAGTCTCCTCCAGGTTGAACAAACCAAGTGTCCTCAGCTGCTTTTTCATAAGGCTTCCCCTCCAGACCCTTCACTGTCCTCCTGCGCCCAACCACAAAATGAGGTGCATTCTGAATGCACATGCAGCTGATCAATATTTCTCCTGCTGAATACTAATAAGTTGAAGTCTGATGTTCATCTTTTGAACAGGGGAACAGACAGCAGAAAGCTAAAAGCTAAATGCCCTTTAGGCATTATATTCTTTGTTGGTATAAAATAACATTGAAAGCCTATTTTGGTTTTGTTTCTGAAGGAAATCATGTGTATGTGATTGTGTTTTTGTCCTTCCCTCTAATTTTTGAATTTGCTCATTCTAGAGGTTTGAAGGGTCATTAGGAGCCTGTTAAGCCAAGCCAACTGCATCCTTTATCTTTTGTCCAGTGGAAATAGTGTGTAGTGGAAGGGGAAAGAGAAGACAAAATATAAAATTCTCTAGGAAATTAGAGCACATTAGTTCTGCTGGTAACAAGAATGTGTGCTCATTATAACAGTAGTTTCATGCCAAATTCTGCTTGAAATGTGTTTCCAAGTCTGAAATCTCTCCACACTGTAAAATCTAACCTTGAAATATTTTAGTCTGGTATTGGCATTTTTAAGGTGTCTAATTTGCCTGTCAGAAGTCTGTGGCATTCCCTAAAAGAGCTAATGAAATGAGTGTTAAGAAACCATGAAGTATGTTATTTCTTTGTGCTGCTGAAACAGGAGAAAACATGCCTTTGGACATGCTGCTGATCTTAGGCTCGTGTCAGGTTAGTGTTCTGGCTGTGGCTGAGATGGTTTAAGAAGCTGCTGTCTTCAGCTGTTTGTTTTGTCCCCTCTTCTGCTCAAATATCTAAATAACATGTCACTTCTTAAGCAATTCCAATGTTTTTCCTTCTAATGTGGAGAACTTTGGGCAGGAGGAATTAAGAAGTGAAGATGCATAGCTGACTTGTTTGCTGAGGGAAGGGAGAAGTGATAAATTTTAACAGAAGAGGGTAGAACCCTTACCTATCTCTACTGCATCTAGCAACATGCCTGACTGTAGCTGCCAGTTAACAAGTATTCTGCTAATGGGGGTCTGAGAATTTAAACTGGTGTGGTATGACTCCAGCTCCTAGAGTGCCAGTGCAGATTAGGTAAATAATGTCTCCACCTTTCACAGAATAACTGGCAAAGCACAGCATTGCAAAGGATGGTTAGCATCAAGGGCTGGTGTTGTGACATGTGAACAGTTTTGTTTAAAGAGTTCCCTGTAACCTTCTCAGATGAAATTTGAATCGTTACTATTAATAAGCTATTCTCTCATTAGACAGTTCAGTTCATCAGTAACAAGTGTTGTGCAGGTTTGAGGGTTTATTGAAATGAGTTTCACCACATTGATTCCCAGATGGATTTAAATCTTTCGAAAGATGAAATAAATTTTTTGTAAAGATAAATTTGTTTATGGAATAAGAGAAGATTTAAAGTCAGGAAGTCTATAGATATATCTCACTTAAAAATAGTGTTACTTTCAATAAAACAAGATGGTCCTTGGTTCAGTTTTTAGATGTCTGAGTCTAAGGAACTATAACCTGTTCCAGCCTTTACTACAGTTTGTATCTGAACTTTTGTTTTGAATTCTTGAAATACTAAGGAAGTTCGTATAAAATATTTATGAGCAGAATTACTTAATTTTGGTAGAAAGCCTTCCTAAAATTGTAGCCATTTGTAATTGCGAAGGCACATCCTTCTCCCCCAGCTTTCATAACCTCCCCCTAGGTCTGAGATCATTGAAACATGTCAAACCCTAAACCTTAACAAGGCAATTCTGCTGACAAGAAATTTAATCTGTCTTAATTTATGTAATACCTGGATGTCATTGTGGCTGATTGAAAGTGGTTTGAAAGGAATGCAGTTGCAGACTTTCAGGGAAAGTTCTTCATAAAGTAATTGCTAGAGGATTGGTGGGTAGGTGGTCTCTGCTTGTCCTAAGTGTTTCTTTCTTGTAGTCCCCATGATGGATGTTTCATAAGTGTGGTGTTTTGAAATGAAGGGCTTTTTCACCTAAGTCTTCAACTCTCAGAAACAGTTCTAAAGGGTTTCCACAACTGGATAACATATGAGGCAGGAATGAAGGATGGATGCTGTAGCTCTGTAGTACTTGACAGACTCTGCTGAGTCTATCATCCAATGCTTGTTTTCTGTAGCACCAAACATAGACTCTCATCCCCAAACATAAGTGTTTAAGTGCCTTCTTTTTTCTTCATTGACTATTTCTTTACTTTTCCTATCAGTCTATGAGACTGTAATTTGGGAAATGAATCTGCAGGATAAAATTATTAGTCAAAACCAACAGTGTTAAGCAAAGTGTTTCTGTGAAGAAGAGAGCATGGTAATTTAGTATTTCCGTGTTGTAGCCTGGTGGTATGTAGAGGTTGATAGGACTTCAGTGTTCAGGAAGGGATGACAAAGGTCCTGATTTTTATGTCTTTGGATGGTTTGTTTAGGGGGATCGTGAAACTGGCATGTCAGTATTGACTATGTTCTGTTGTGGTACTCTGAAGTATGCACTGCTAGATTTTTTTTTTTTTGTTCTTTTGCTCTGTGCTACAGAGTTTTTTAGGAAATTTTGTAGAGCTATAATTAAGAATGGTGTGGCTTTTTGTCAAATTTCTTGTTGGTTTTGTCAGATTTCTTACTGTTTGAGTCAGCATGTATAATTGCTGCTATTGCTTTCATCTGAGAGGTCTAGACTGCAAGGAACACTTTTTAATCTATTCTTTCTTGCTGAAAAAAAAAACTCCCTCATAGTCAGGTGGAGAGATGTGAATTGCCTCAGGAAAAGGAATCTAGCGCATTATGAAACGGTGAAATGTGAGCAGCAATGTTGGAAACAGGCTGGGGTGATGGCTGACAGCAAACCATAAGTGACTGTGCAATGTGATCCAGTGGCAGAGAGGGTTGCTTGAATTCTTTCCTGGGTACACAAAGATGTGTTGCAAAATGGGGACAAAACTTTGAAATACCTTCTACAGTTACAGTTGCAATAAAAGTTTTATGCCTCCTTAGATAAAATTCTTAACTATAGAGACTACCATAAATGTGTCTAAATTTCTAGTTTGGAGGCACTTGTTCCAAAAAATGTGTTGGTTTTGTATGGTTTTGGGGTTGTTGTTTTTTGTTGTTGTTGTTTTTGTTGTTGTTGTTTTTTTTGAAGTGTGTCCATCTTCTCACAAGCTGTTTCTTACATACATACAGACATATTTTTTTTTTCATACCCCTTAGTCAGGTGTCATTTAAAACAAAGGTACTTCTGTGTAGCTGCCAGGCAAGCTGTGGTTGGCTTAGGGACAAGTATAGTAATGCAGTGCAAAGCAGAGTGGGGTGGCTCGGTGATCAGACTGTTAATGAAGGGACAGAAAAGAACCCCTTTAGGAATGTACTTTGTTGATATTTGTCCTAGGAATTAAAGCTACAGAGTATATAAAAATACAGTTTCCAAATTTTTGTTTTAGGGTGGTTTTTTGTTATTGTTTTTAACACTGTACTTTACCATCTGTTATTAGATTACTAGGACTTTGGGCTGGTGCGTACTTACTCTGGTGAAAGAAAGGGAGAATTAATATTCTAGCACTGGTACATAAGACAGATCTTTTATTTGCTAATAGTACTTGAAAGCATCTTAAATTTCTGACATTATTTGTTTCAGAAGCGTAGCAGCTCTTGGCAGTGATCCTAGAGCTTCTGAGAGTAATTTTATAACTTCTGAGAAACTTAAGATAATGTATATTGTGTGCGAAATGAAAGCATATTCTTGTGGGGACTTGCCTGCACTTAAGAGAAGTCAGACTCTGAGGTTGGATGTTGATAAGAATTTGTCTAACTTGTTTTGTTGGAGTGCATAAATATTTCCTGGGATGTTTTAATTTCAGACATGAAAAAAGAAGGTTTAAATATGTTTAGACAAAAGCAGTTTTGATGATAACCTTTGTCTAAACACCTGTTTTAGTATGATTGTATTTATGTCCTACAGTTGCATTAAATATAGAAACAGGGAGTTTCACAGGAGGTTCAGACTTCTGGTCAGTTTACGGTTTTCAAGTTGTCTTTATTTTTCTTGATACTGTATATAACAAAGATGAATGCCCATAAAATTATATCTCTCTCTGATTCTCAGACGTGAATGAATTGAAGGAGTGCCTTCATGTACTAGTGAAGGAACAGCAAGCTCTGGCCACACAAACTGCAACAACAGCTCTCTCAGCTATGAGGCTAAAGCAGAGGCTGGTTATCCTGGAAAGATATTTCATTGCTTTGAACAGAGCCGTTCTTCAGGAGAATGTCAAAGTAAAGTGGAAAAGCAGTAGCGTTCCTCTACCTGCTGTGGATAAGAAAAGGTAATAACACTTGCATGAACAAGTTAATCCATTAGGAAAGTCATAGAAAGGTTATCAACCTGTCTGTGAGAGCTTAATGTGATTTATTCCTCCCTGTGAAACATTAACGGTAAAGAAATTTCTTATTTCTTAAGACGGCTTTACCATATTAAGTGGTGTTATCTGCCATCAGTCCTCCTTGCCTGGTGCTTTCTTATAGTGTCTCTGTTTGTACTAGTAGGTTTTTATTGTAATATATTGCCGTAGGTATTAAATTTTGAGGTGTAAGTATACATTTATTGAAGTATTTCTTTTGTTCTGCTCAGCTAGAAAGTATGGAGAAGCCTATTTAAGAAATGGTGCTAATGGAAATTACATCATTTCAATAACATTAATATGTTTTTGTCAATAGTTGCTCAGTTAAAGCACATAAATTAAAAAATGCGAATACATAAAAGCAGAATATAGACCCTTGGCTTGGGTGAGAAATGATGTAATTATGCATTTTATAGGCAACTATTTCAAGAGAAGTAACTGAACAAGGAATCATCTGATTACTTTTCATGTCTGGGTAGCTATCTAGACCTAAAAATAGAAAAATCTATCAGATAAGGCATTAAAGAAAGTGTTCAGTAGCTGTCTGACAGAACAAGCAATTTGGCTAGGGAAATTTTTGTTAGATTGTCTCTAGCTTCAGATATGAAAAGAGAATGTAAGTAGATATCACAACTAGTTATTATGGAATTGGAGTTCTGACAGGATGTCTTTCTTTGAATAGACTGTTCTCTTGAAATTTTTTCAGCTCTGATTAGAAAGAGCACTGATATGTTTAAGTTATCAGATTGCTAAAAATGCAAGTATAATTTCTTGAAGAAGTCCTAAGCAGTTCACTTTCTTTGTAATCTCACAAGATACCAAAATAGACTTGGTGGTTCAGTGTTGGAAGCAGTAGGGAGTCTCCTGTTGCTGACTACAAAGGGGAGGGGAGCTTACTTAAAATAGTGTGATTGTCTGCATGAAAGAGAAGTTAACAGAAATGAATGTGAGTCCAGGGGATATTAGAAGTTGAAGCTATCTCTCTTTCTTAACCACACAAGTACAGAAACTGCAAAGAGAGATCTGTAGCGTTGACACTTGAAAGATAAGAAATGAAAAAATGGGTGAAATTAATTATCAATCATTGAAGATTAATTTAAAAAAGTCTGTAAGCTTAGTTTATGCAGTCCAGACTAACTAAAAATACAGACTTCCTGAATAAAAAATTAGTACATGAATTACCTTATGTTTGTGTATTTTTAGTAAAGCATCATAATTTCACTTTGAGTAACTATGGGCATTTTTTTGGTGACAGTCCATTATGCCAGTCTGGTTTATATTTTTGTCTGTGAAGCTTGATGATGTTGGACGTTGAATTGGTTCTTTGAAGTGGTTGAATTTTGGTTGCTGATGTTTTGATGTTGTTCACCTTGTTTCTCAAGACACAGTTATGCTTCTTTACAAATAAAAATTGTGTAATTGTATATGCATGCATATGGCTAAATTATAAAATTGTTGAATATGTAAGTTATACAAAATAATCGTAACATAAATATATATTATTATCATATAAATTTATTGAAACTATTCATACATAATTTTATTCAGCTCAAGACCTGTAGGCAAAGGTGTGGAAGGACTTGCACGTGTTGGATCCCGAGCAGCACTTTCATTTGCATTTGCTTTCCTTCGTAGAGCCTGGAGGTCAGGTAGGTCTACTCTTGAGTGTATTGCATATATTTTTCATTTGAAGCCAGGTGACTCATTAAAGCCTATGTGTGTTAAATATTTGCATAGAACTATAGATTTATAAATGATAGATTTGCGTAATTGCATTTATGTGATGCTATGCCCAACAATGTTGTTGCTGATCAAAGCCACCCAGGCCAGTATCAATGCTGTGTTTTTCTGGGGTATTTTATGCTTAGGAAGGTAAGTTGGGATTTCATGAAAAGCATGTATTTTTAATGCTAGATTTCAGAAAAGTTGGATTTATTCTTCAGACAAGGTCAAGCCACTATAATATTACATGATAGCAGCAGCTTAGAAAAAGTTTTGAGTGTGAAGCTTGTGTTTAGTTTGTGTACTTGTCAGCATTTGTCAATGTACTTGGCAGAATTGTCACCTGTGCCACTGAACCTGCCTGTCTCAGTCTGCACCGTTTGGTCAGATGGCAGGTGCAGGCTTACTCTGTCCAGCCAGCCCTAGTTCTCCTCTTTTCTCAGTGCTGCATAGTGGAATGAGCTGGTTTGGGTTTTCACCTTTCTGAATTTTATTTTTTTTGGTGAAGTTTTCTTCAGAATGCTGCAGTCAAATATTCATGTGAAAATTGAGAACTTTTTCTGTAGGAAGTAACTTGTATCTTGTGTTGAAAAAAAAGCTCTGCAAAATGTTGTGTACAACAATTTCTCTAACTTCTGTACTGGTGGGAATGTAACTGCTCTTGCTGTGTTCCTTAGGTGAAGATGCAGACTTGTGCAGTGAATTATTACAGGAATCACTTGATGCACTGCGAGCTCTACCAGAGGCATCCCTTTTTGATGAAGGGACTGTATCTTCTGTGTGGCTGGAAGTGGTAGAAAGAGCTACTAAATTCCTAAGGTCTGTTGTGACTGGGTAAGTTTCTTTTTTTGAGCTGTTGAATGGCAAGCTTGCATCTCTCAGAAGCTGGTGGTATAAACTTAATGATTTATAGACAATTGGAAAGATTTCCTTCCTTTTCTAGTGTTATACAAGCAAGCAAAAAATTAATGAACTATTGAAATGATGCTCTTTAAATATTATTTAATGAGTTTAGCTGCTTAAGAAAAATCTGAATCGGAATATCCTGAATCACTGCATGAAGACTTACCCAAAAAATTGTGTTTTACTAATGTAAACATATCTGCAGAAGAATGCTTTGGTAATACTATACATGTGCGCTCTTAATTGTGCCTTTCAAGTACAGTAAAATAATACCGATTTCTGTGCATGAGGGAAAATACAGCAGTGCTGGACTTGGAACAGTCCCTTCTTCTTCCCTCTTATTTAAGTAGCCTTCAAGTTACCTTTTTACAGTAGTTACTAGAAATTCTTTTAAATACTGGAACTACATCCTTAAGGTGAACATCATAAAACATATTTGAATTTCACCTGTGAAAAATGTTTTTTATATTCTTAGCATGTTTAATAGAACTGAAGATAGTGAAACTTGGGGCATTTTTAAAGCCTAGCTGTTACTCTAAAACTTGATCCAGTTTGGAATGTGTGGGCTTTTCTTCTCAGCTGCTTTTGTCATCACTTTGATATTTTTCTGTAAGTTTAGTGGTTCTTGGGGTGCTGTAGATGCTTTCAATAAGCAATTATGTATTATTTCCTATTAGTTAATGTATATTGTTTGACTTTTAAATAGAGATGTGCATGGAGCTCCCAGTACCAAGGGGCCAGGAAACATTCCTTTGCAAGACCAGCACCTGGCACTTGCCATATTGCTTGAACTGGCAGTGCAGAGGGGTACACTAAGGTGAGAAGCATGAACACTGTGATTTTTGATCATCACTGTCTGTTGGAATGGGCTGACAGTCTTCAGTTTTCATGGATTTGGGTTTGATGTAATAATTGTGGTTCAAAGCGTATGCACCTTTTCACTAAAGCAGTGGTGATTGAGATCTAATACTATCTAGTTTGCAAAATCCATTTTTTCTATTTTGCTAATCTGTTTAAAACAGAAAGCCCTGACATCTGATTTTGCTGAACTTCCAAATATAGAAAGTGTATTGTATGGATAACCTAACGCCATGTTTTTAGGGATGCTTATTAATAGAAAATGTTGATTCCCTCTTTCAGCCAAATGTTGTCTGCAGTTATGTTGCTGCTTCAACTTTGGGATAATGGAACGAGGGAAACGGACAATGAGAGATCTGCACAGGGAACAAGTGCACCCCTTCTACCTTTGCTACAAAGATTTCAGAGTATAATATGTAATAAAGACGTGCCCAATACTGAGGAAGAGATTCAGGTACTTATCCTTGGATTATTTGAAAGGGGCATTATGTTGGAATCAAATTTCATTTGCCTTGCTAAAATAATCATAAAATTATCCAAACAAAACCGGGAGTGGTGTTTTCCATGTGAGATGTATATACACCACAGTCATTTGGTTTTCATGTCAACATTTGAGTTTCTTGAGGTAGGGGAAAGAATGTCACAGCACAGTTAGAGGTAAGCATTGTGTTTCATAGCTAATGCTGTTGGGATAATGAAGTTACATGTGGCTAAGTAAGTTCTCTGCATATTTGGATTGATTTTATTTTGTGTTTAAAATTAATTGAAGTATGACTCAGTGAATATTACAGAGGTTGATAAAACAATAAATAAATTTTATTATGCTTGTAACTTTCTATTATATACACAATCTGACTCTTTTCTCAACATGCATGTTTCAAATTTTTCTGTAATGTAAAAAAAGGATGTGCTGAGTTAATTAATTTTCTCTTACACTTGTGCAGATAGTCATCTTGTCTAAACTTTGTATATCTGTATGTGTAGTCTCATAGATATATCTCGAATGCTTTTCTGACTCCTCGTTTCTCTTTTCCAGCTCCTGACTTACCCTCTAAGTCCAAATGAAAGTTTTCTGAGGTATCTGACTTTGCCACAGGACAATGAGCTGGCGATTGATCTGAGACAAACAGCTGTGGTGATCATGGCCCATTTAGACCGCCTTGCCACCCCATGTATGCCTCCACAGTGTAGCTCTCCTACATCTCATAAGGTAATTGTTTGCCATATGAAATACAGTAAGATGTTTTCCTTAAAAGCATAACTGAGTTTCAGAATGCAAGGAGAACAGCTCCTAAGATTCTTTAAATTCCTTTCTCATTTTCACAACATAACCTTGAGTTCCGAAATTTGTCTTACTTGGGTAACTTTTATTACATCAGCCCTCTTTCAATCAGCCTTGGAGTGCAATTTTATGTTTTATGAACCATTCTGTCTTACCACAGTGTGGCTAATTCTGCCATATTTTGAGCTGTTTCTTGTGTTTCTCAGAGTAAATTCTCAAGATCAGACTTTATGAATGTTGGGGGTCTGACATACTAAAAAAATAAAAGAAAGAAAAAAGTAAATGCCAACTTTCCAACTTGAAAAATCTCCAAATCTCTTACAGTAGATATCTATAGCTCATTTAGTACCAGACTGAACTGAATATGCTGCATGCAAGTCCTTATTTTTGGTATCTTCTAATTAGGTAGGTTTTATTGACTGTTGGCAGGAATGACGGTCTCAGATTTGAATAGATTTGGCATAAAAAGATTTAAAAATAATATGCTCTGTGGTTTTTATTAAGTTGTGTATTTCAAAATTTAGTACTTACAGAATTTCTTTTTTCCTAGGGATCACTGCAAGAGGTCATTGCTTGGGGATTAATAGGTTGGAAATATTACGCTAATGTGAGCGGTCCAATTCAATGTGAAGGACTGGCCAACCTTGGTGTTGTACAGGTTGCTTGTGCAGAGAAACGTTTTCTCATATTATCTAGAAATGGGAGAGTTTATACACAAGCATATAACAGCGATACTCTGGTGAGAGTTTGTGTTTTTAAATATTTGTTCTGTTTTACTTCGTAAGCCTGCTCTTCTAAATATTTACAATTCCTTAGGAGAGTAGTTGGAGACATGCTGATTTTTGTGAGCTTTCTGTACTGTTGTATTTGAACTTTCAGAAATAGTGGGGTTTGTCTCTTGTGTTGATCTGGTGAAATACATATGGATTCTGTAATTTCTATCAGGCTAGAGGTTATGGATACAATTACAATTGCTTTTATTGGTATGCTGGCCTTGGTAGCTTCCAAAATTGGCAGATACAAAATGGATTTTACTTTAGTGATATAACTGTGTTCAAGCTGCGTAGTTTCTCAAACAAAAATACACTGTAATAGAAGCCTTTGTCACTAAGATAGCCTGTTATGTTAAGATAAACACCATTTTCATATGTACTGAGGACCTGTGAGGATGGGAACAAATAACTTCAAAGCATTGCTTTTGTCATATTTGAGCATTATTTTCTTCATGCCTTCACCAAATTAATTTGAGAACAAAGTTTTGATAAAACTGAAAATAGGAAAACTGTACCTAGTTATGTGATGGAAAATATCAGCAGTTTTTGTAAGCATATTGCTTTTGCTTGGTTTGCAGGGACCGCAGCTGGTGCAGAGTCTAGCTTCCAGAAATATTGTGAAGATAGCAGCACATTCAGATGGGCATCACTATCTGGCTTTGTCAGCAAATGGTGAAGTTTTCTCTTGGGGTTGTGGAGATGGTGGAAGACTAGGTCATGGGGATACAGTGTATGTATTAAAAATAATCATAACATTTATTTGCAATATTGTTCCGAATTCACAGTAAAAATTATTTTGTTGTGTATATAAGCAATGCTCAGCATTTGACATTTGGCTCTGTTACTGAACAGAAGTTGCATTCTCCCTGTGTGTTTCCTCTATCTGGAATATTCCCAACTCTCTAATAGTGCTGCTTTCTGAAATACTTGAAGGGAGAGGGTGTAGCAGTGAGCACTGTTATTGGGCCTTTTAATGTTTTCATGAATCCAGAGCACATTTTCTCTGTAATGTTGACTCACATGTTGGAGCAGGGACATCATTTTTTATGCAGTCATGTTGTGCATTATTCCACTTTCCCTATACATTACTGTCCTGCATTTGTGTAGAAGCAGCCTTCTACAACAGTACTGCATAGGGGGTGTGCATCAATACATTTTAGAGATCTTAAGTGTCTTCCCCAGTGCAGAATTCTCTCTGAAGCAAGAGAGAGACTACACAAGGGTTATCGGTGTCATGAAATTTATTGTTCAGATACAGTAATTAAAGGTAGTATTTTTAACAATAGACAAATATTTTTTAAAAACACTGCATGAACTCAGTTGGAAACAGAAGTTGCAGTTGTTAGATACTCTTTCAGTGGTTTGTAGGTTGTTGAACAATTTGAACTTAATTTTGGCTTGTAGCTCTATTTATATTTTGTTACTTCAGACTGATAATAAGGCTTGCAGGTAGAATTGCAGAGGTTCTAATGAGCATGTCACACCTTTTATCAACTACTCATCAAATCACCTTTTGTGAAATATGTCACCTTCTCTTTAAATAGCCCTCTGGAGGAACCTAAGATGATATCTGCTTTGTCTGGGAAGCAAGCTGGGAAGCATGTTGTTCATATTGCGTGTGGAAGCACCTATAGTGCAGCCATTACTGCTGAGGGAGAGCTGTATACATGGGGACGAGGAAACTATGGCAGGCTTGGTCATGGTGAGTTAGATGATGTCTTCAAATAAGTTGTTAAAGAATTGTTTAGTGCCTGTCACAAACGATCTTTCATCTCACCTAAAGCTGATTTGAAAACCTTATGTGGCTTCATGTGAATTGAAATAATTATGGGAGGGATTGTCTCAAACCTACTAAATTCCTATGAGTTGTCTGGAAATAAGCAGTTGGATGGAGAAGAAAAATCTGCGGTGTTCTCTGTTCCTTTCCTTGTGAAGCTAAGACTATTTCATGGGTTAAATCCTTGTTGGATGTCTCAGAAACCCTGTGGGAGCTTAGTCATGGCACTCAAATCTAAAAACAAAACTAAACAACACTGACCTACACCCACATAACAAAACATCCAAAAGCAAACAAGCAAAAAAAAACAAACAAAAGAACCTGTCAGGCCTTCTGGGTTTTGCTTCTCACAGAACTACTTTGTTTTGAAGGTTCCAGTGAAGATCAGACCATCCCAATGCTGGTCACGGGGCTGAAAGGACTTA
This sequence comes from Monarcha castaneiventris obscurior, assembly GCA_026261815.1. Classification (NCBI taxonomy): domain Eukaryota; kingdom Metazoa; phylum Chordata; class Aves; order Passeriformes; family Monarchidae; genus Monarcha; species Monarcha castaneiventris. Next base: position 16,812,335 of record JAMPIT010000566.1, read on the forward strand.
AAGTTATTGATGTGTCTTGTGGGAGTGGAGATGCTCAGACTCTTGCAGTTACTGAAAATGGTTAGTAGTGAACAAAACTTAAAGTTTTAAGTAAGCTTACCTTTCCTTCCTTTTACTCTGAAGACGTTCATACTGCAGATATGCTTATTTCTGGTGTCTTGAATTCTGTAAGAATTTGAAGCTGAAATTCCTTCTGGAGAAATAAATATGTACATTTATACATTTTGCATATAGTGTTGCAGAGGTATTTCCATGCATAGATATGCAGTATGTTCCTTACGAATATGCAAATATACTGATTTATGGTGTATATATATTTCATGTAAATGGTAAATGTATAAGGACACACAAAATAATACATATATGTGTATGTGTCTAAATTTTATTCAGTACTGTGTAAGTGCAAATATTTCATGTTGTCACAAGAGCCAGAATTTAGAGCAGGAGAGCTGTCTCTGTTAACCCCTTGGAACTGTCAAAGAGAAGCTGCATGGAAGTTCATCTTTCCAACATCCCTGACCAAGGTGCCTAGGATCAGACAGGTTCAAAACCTGCATTTCACTGTGTGAGGTTAAGCCCTAAAGTCATCTCCTAGAAAGCAGATAGTTCTGGGAAGCTGATTGTTCCTTTGAAATATAGCTGGTTAATATGATGTGCATTATTGAAAAACTGAAATGTTTGCTCATGCAGGAAATGGAAACCCAGATTTTATCAATTTTTTTTTTCTCTTGGTCTCTGCCTTGCAGGCTTCCATTGCTTATCAGAGTACCTTAGGGACTGGCTTACGCAAGCAGGGAACACAAATGCATCAGAATGTAAAACAAGACTTTGTTTGGACATGCATGGGTTTACCATTCTTGAACCGTAATTTTATTTACTGCAGATGCAGAATGACTTGGCTGTTTCCAAGTTCCTACATCAGGACTTAGATTTAGTAGTGTCTTTCCAAAGAACAAGATAGACATGGCAATTTGATTTCATTTTGAGAAATGCTTGAATGATATAAACTGAAAATTGAAATAGGCTTCACAGACGATTTGGCCATTTGATGTGGAAAACGTTTTGTAAGTTCTTATAAATAATAAAATGAAGCCGCTTTTAATTTGCTTGATTTACAGTAAATCCTGTGCTTCATATGTTTTTAAGAAGGACTTTCATACACTAATTGATTTTCAGTGCAGGTTCTATGTTGCACTTATGTTCAGTTTTGTCAGCATGAAAACTTCTCAAATTTTATTCTTTCTTATTGTCACAAACAATTAGAAATTAATTTAGAACTACTTTTCTTAAAATACAATTTAAAATTTGTACTTGTTATAGAATCTTGGGTTTTTAAGAATTTATTTGTTAAAACAAATGAGTTAATTACATGAAAAAGCAGTGCAATTATTTTCTTTTCTTTCTCCTGATGTAAAGGCCAGGTGTGGTCTTGGGGTGATGGAGACTATGGAAAACTGGGAAGAGGAGGCAGCGATGGTTGCAAAACCCCCAAGTTGATAGAAAAACTTCAAGATCTGGACATAGTGAAAGTACGCTGTGGGAGTCAGTTTTCTATTGCTTTAACCAAAGATGGCCAGGTCTACACCTGGGGAAAAGGTGACAATCAGAGACTTGGGCATGGGACAGAAGAGCATGTTCGATATCCCAAACTGCTGGAAGGCTTGAAAGGTAATTATCAGAGCTGGAAATATTCCAAAGTTCCCTTTGCTGCTGTTGAGTTTTTTACGGGACACTAATTAACTCAACTTCAAGAGTGATGATACCATGTACTGTGTCATTTTTTATGCTGGTAGCACTGAGAAAGGTAATAATGTGCATTTCCCATCACTTCTGCATTTACACCTGCAAGATTTTTGCAGACTTAGACACTATGTTATGACTGCTTTAAATGTTGCATGTCTTGTGTTCTCTTTATTCTTATTGCTTTTCTTTTATTAGGTTCACAGAAATGCTTATTTCAAGCATGTATGTTTGCATTGTCATGCAAGTAAATATATATATAATATATGATTAGATTAAGGCAGGTGAATGGAATAAATGAAAATAACAGACAACAAATAATGTCATTAAAGTTGTGTTGCCTTTTGACTAGTTCATAACAGAGTGAAAATTCTTTCTTTCATTTGTGAGAAATCTGAGGCTCTGTAGGAGAAGATTAGGAAGAAAATTTTTTATTGCTCTGTCTTTCCTTTAAATTGTTATTCATATATGTTGAGTGATCTAAATGAGAGTAATTTCTGAGCTAATGACTACAAATAACTTCACAGTCTCTCATCATAGATGGGGAGATCTTTTAAAAAATCTTTCACAAAGAAGTTTCTATGCAGAAGGGACACAAAGTAGAAGATTTTTTTTAACTTGTAAACTTTCATACTTACCTGTCTCTTGGTTTCTGCTTTGCTGTACTCTTCCAAGCCACTACTGAGGCAAAAATGAGACTCTTGACATCCATAATATGTTCCTAGTTAGGCATGGTTGTAATTAGCATAGTTTTCCTTATCTCTGCTATTTTTCTGTCAATGATTGTAATAGCTAAGTTATATTTTCACTATCTGACTTTCCTATCAGGAAAGAAAGTGATAGATGTGGCAGCTGGATCTACCCATTGTTTGGCACTGACTGAAGATAGTGAAGTGCACAGTTGGGGAAGCAATGATCAGTGTCAGCATTTTGATACTTTGCGTATCACTAAACCAGAGCCCGCAGCTCTCCCGGGGCTAGACACAAAGCATATTGTTGGAATTGCTTGTGGACCTGCTCAGGTAGGTTTTATTTCTGAATGATTTGGTTTTACCTCTCACTGAGGTTAGTTCTGTATTCTAATTCTGGTCCTTCTTTCTGTGCTTGCATGACTTTTTGTGTTCTTATTTCTTATTCTGAGTAAATGAAGGCTTTAGAAAAAAAAAAGTCATGTGCAGTTGTTCTGCCTAAAAGGGGTGATTAACTTTCCCTCTGTTGGGTATTCTGAGAAGTAGCTATTTACCTGTTTTGTTTTGTGTGGGTACAGCCATTGAGGAGTTGTCAGCATAATGTTTCCTGGGGCACAAATAGTGAGGTATCTGGACTGGGTGTGACAACGCATTGGAAAATGTGATGAGAGAGTTCTGGATTGGTAGGGTTTTATGTATGTTTACAAGGATGCAAGTAGAGCATTCTCTTCAACAGTTGTGCTGGTATTATTTCCACGTGAACTATTGCTGTTTGAAGGCAGATTTAGCTTTACACTCCTATCTGTAATCAGTGTCATATTTAGAAAATAATTGACTGTGGAACTTTGTGTGTTGTTTCCATTTACAGAGTTTTGCTTGGTCATCGTGTTCAGAATGGTCAATAGGCTTGCGGGTACCTTTTGTGGTGGATGTTTGCCCCATGACATTTGAGCAGCTGGATCTGTTACTGAGACAAGTGACTGAGGGAATGGATGGATCCTCTGACTGGCCCCCTCCTCAGGAAAAGGAGTGTATGGCTGTGGCAACATTAAACCTTTTAAGACTTCAGGTACCTTCAATTTCTTACACTTCGAGCAGTCATTGAGCTGAATGTTTTCACTAAATTGCTTGGGTGGAAACAGTGACCTTTAATATCCCTTAAAACACTTTTATTGTCTTTAGAAAGTGAAATAACTACACTATCACTTTATAATTTGGCATCTAGTGGGTTTTTTTTTTCCTTGACAGCTTCATTAAGAATGAACTGTAAAACAATACCTAGATGGATTAAGCCTTGTATACTCTATTTTGAGCATTTTTATGGATTTTAAATAGCATTTTTAAAAGTGAATGACCTCTTTAATTGGTGTCTGACAGTCACTGAAAATGTGCTGTTTTTTCTAGCGTAATGCAGTGAGGCAGAAACAATTTAGGTTGTTCTTTAGGTTTACTTCAGAACTTTAGGGCTTGTAGCTACCATTCATAATCTTTGAGTATTGGTTTAAATTCAGTATGCAAGCCAGCATTTCCCTTTAGTTTTACAGATTTGCAGGTCAAAGTTTGTATCTTGGTCACTGAATTTACTCACTTGCTCCAGGATTGACTTCCCCCCCATCCCCACCAAGTTCATATCGCTTGTTAATTAAAATTCGCCTTTTTTTCCTCCCTCCCACCTTTTTTTTTTCAGCTTCATGCTGCCATCAGTCATCAGGTGGATCCAGAATGCCTTGGCTTGGGTTTGGGCAGTATGCTGCTCAACAGCCTGAAGCAGACAGTGGTGACCCTGGCGAGCAACGCCGGGGTTCTTAACACGGTGCAGTCGGCGGCTCAGGCGGTGCTGCAGAGCGGCTGGTCAGTGCTGCTGCCCACGGCGGAGGAGCGCGCCAGGGCGCTCTCGGCGCTCCTGCCCAGTGCAGGTCGGTCCTCAGAGTGAAGCCTGGTTGCTCAAGCCTCGCTTTTTGGCTTCATTAATAGCCCCTTCCATTCTTAGTTTCAGGAAATGAAATGAATGTCAGCCCAGGGCGTAGATTTATGATTGACCTCTTGGTGGGCAGCTTGATGGCTGATGGAGGCTTGGAGTCTGCACTGAACGCTGCTATTACTGCAGAAATTCAGGTAGGGTTCATCAGCTCTGCAGTTCAGATACTTCTGCGGGGCACTGGATTTGTTACTTTATTATAAACATAGAGTAAATGTGCCTTCGGTTGTGAACTGTGCAGCAGCAGCTACTGGCATGTGTCCACCATGGTTTTATGTCTTATGTCTTTATGTCTCTACTCTTCTTTACCTTCACCACCTTCATCCCTCTCTTTGCCTTTCTTTTCATATTATAATTGTTTTAAAAAAAGTGTTCCCATGTGGTTATTACAGAATATACAATTTGCATTTTGTCTGGTAGCAGTTGTTTCTTTTTTGCCATAGGTAAAAGTAACTTGATCTTGTTACCATGAATACTTGTTAACAAAATGTTTCATAATCATAGTGGAGGTTTGTGTGTTTTCTTTAACTTCATTTACTTTTTTAGGATATTGAAGCAAAAAAAGAAGCACAGAAAGAAAAAGAAATTGATGAACAAGAAGCAAATGCATCAACGCTTCATAGGAGCAGAACTCCATTGGACAAAGACCTTATTAACACTGGAATCTATGAATCTGCAGGAAAACAAAGTTTACCATTAGTTCAGTTAATTCAGCAGTTACTAAGGTAATTGCTTTGAGTTTGTCTTTTACTTTTGTACAGAAGATGTATTTTGATGTTCTATGAACCAGTCAGCTAAAGGATGGTAATTTTGGTTAGCAAATAAAGTCTTCTTCTAGCCTTTTTAGCTCCTCAGAATTCAAAATATTGAACATTCTCCTAGCTTATCTGTGGTTCTGCTATGTTGTGTTTGCTAAGGAGCAATGTTCTGTACTTAATTACCCAATTTTAGATAGACTGCTTTGCTTTTATGGATTTTGATAGTTCTTCTCTCGAAGAAGTATTTGAAAGTTTTTGTACCAAATGTTTAAAAGAATGTCCTTAAAAAGTGTGAGAATCACCACAAATTTGTTTAGAACTGAATATTTTGTCCTTTTTATTTCGAACTACCTCATGGAGACTGTAAGTGGGAAAGAAACCTGAATTTTAAATTCTTGACTGAGAGTTGTGAATGCATGACCAATTAGTGTGCTGAGAACAAAGCTGCTTTGTATCAGCCAGAGGAGCTACAGGAGTACTTAACATATAGCATGTATAGCAGGAAGTAATTAGGAGTTTAGCAAGAAATTTATTGCACTTTTTCACTTAATTGTGATGGCAACCATGTAATTTAATCAATACTGAGACTCTTTTGAGCTATGTAGTATCATGACTTTCACTGCAGCCTCTCAGTGAAGATTGTCAGATTGTGTTTTGTAGTGAGTGATGACAAAAAGCACAAACTTGAGGTATTTTTCATATCCTGTTAACCAAAATATATCCACAAAACCACTGCCTTTTTGAGTACTACGGTGCAAAGGAGTGAAAGTTCTGCATAGAAACTTTGCATATATTTATGCAAAATTTTGCAAAATCTTAACCCGTGGGCTGTGGACTGTCTTCACTCTGAGCTCCCCTTGAGTACTCTGTGGTGCTTTTATACCCCTTAGGAACATCGCTTCACAGACGATAGCCAAACTAAAAGATGTTGCTCGTCGCATTTCTTCCTGCATGGACCAAGAACTTTATAGCAAGGAGAGATCTGCTTCTCTGGACCTGTTGCTCCGTTTTCAGCGTCTGCTTGTTAGCAAACTTTACCCAGCAGATTGTGTTGGCCAGGTCCCTAATACATACAGTAAGTTGTGATTTTAGAAATAAAAGCAAACAACCTTGGACCCCTCCCTAAGTATTTCTGTAACAACTTTTGCAGGATAGCAGTTTCTTATTTTAATTTGTCTTCTTGTCTCCTTTGTCAGCCTATTTGCTGAATTTGTCTGAACAGTGTTTGAAAGTTGTGTATTTAAATTGTTTTCTGTAAGTGAATTTTTTTTTTTTTGGTTAGGTAATAGGATCTGGAGAATAAACTTTTATAAATTTTTAAAACTACGTGATTTCTTACATTAGTGCTAATATCGAGTGGCATGATTCAGAAGAGTTTGTCAGCTTTTGAAGTATGTTTCTTAAATATGACTATGTGGTGGTCCTCTGTGTTCTTCCTCTATTTTTGTACAGGTCCTGACCTCCTAGGTGTTGGTTCTTTACTGAAGAAATACACTGCTCTTCTGTGCACACACATTGGTGATATACTTCCTGTGGCAACCAGCATTGCTTGTACTAGTCATAGGCATTTTGCAGAAGTATCTCATGTTGTGGATGGAGATTTAACAGGTAGGTTTTTACTTGTTGTCCTCATTTCTTCCCCTTCCACGGAATTTTAAGACATTCTTGAAAGTTCTAAATGGCTACAAAGGAGTCAATTTAATTTTTCTCGTTAATGGGAGAGAAGGAGGGAAAATTCAATGAGGAAGGCAAGAGCTTTGTACTCAAAACTAGTCGAAGGCAGAATATATTAATGGTGATTTACTTCTGCAATGCAATGAACGTAGATCTTGAACTAAATGTGAATATCTTCTGTGTTTTTTGTTTCAGGCATTCTTCTTCCAGAACTGGTGGTTTCTATAGTGCTACTCCTCAGTAAAAATGCTGGATTAATGCAGGAGGCTGGTGCTATCCCTCTGTTAGCTGGCTTGCTGGAACATCTAGACAGATTTAACCACTTAGCCCCCGGAAAGGAAAGGGATGACAATGAGGATTTAGCATGGCCAGGAATAATGGGTATGTACTTAGTAGCATCTGGACTGCTTTTATAAAGTAGCTGTATAAAAATGGTGGCTGTTCATGAACTACTCTCAGGAAGAGAATTCTACTTCACAGTACAAAGTTTTATTAACCAATTTATATGGCAATATTTATTCCTGTCAGTGAATTCTTAAGGAAGTTACATATAGAGATAGGATTAAGCAGAGTACAGACGCAGCTTTTTCAAGAAGTAGTTCACATCATTTCACATTTTGACTGTGAAAAGTTGCAGTGAAAACCTGAGTAGTACATCTTGGCATTTTGTTACTAAATTCTGTCTGTAACACAAAGGATGAGTAATGTGAAAGCTTTCAAACAGGGAATTTTTAGTTTCTCAGGGCACTTTGTAATATGAGCTGTGTCTGTGGTCAAAAGAGAAGCATCTTTTATATTAAAAAAATCTGAATTTAGGTGAAATGAAATAGACAGCAAATTCCTTGCCGGCAAGTGAGTACTAAAACCAAAGTAATTTGGAGGAAGAAGCGATTAGAGCAGTGATTTGCCAGAAACCTGATTGTTCTGCTCCACTTCCACACAAGACAGCCATATAGCTGGGCAGTGCTAGGTGACATTAGAGATTAGTGCATTAAAGAACACAGTATACAGATAGTTTAATTGCGTAATATGTGGACAGGAACATATTATTAGCCATTTTTACTCTTGAGCATATAAAAAATAAGCAGCCTTTGAATAGAAGTGAAGAATTTGATTAGTCAACTATTAAATGAATGTTCAGAAAAAACCCCTTACTTTCTGATTTTTTGTTGATACATTCTCTTTTCTGTTTTATATGGATAGGTTCATTTTTTACTGGCCAGAGTTGCAGAAATAATGAGGAGGTGACACTTATACGTAAGGCTGATCTAGAGAACCACAACAAAGACGGAGGATTTTGGACAGTGATTGATGGGAAAGTGTATGATATAAAGGACTTCCAAACCCAGTCTTTAACTGGCAGTAGCATACTTGGTGAGAATTTTCATCTGACTTACAGACTCAAACTACTTTTGTTTCAAAACTAGGTGGAGTTACCACATTTTTAGATACTGTATTGACTGTGTCATTCTTTCATTAGCTCAGTTTGCTGGTGAGGACCCAGTTGTTGCTTTGGAAGCTGCTTTGCAATTTGAGGACACGCGGGAATCAATGCACGCCTTCTGTGTTGGCCAATATATAGAGGTAAAAATGTTACTAATGGGTAGCTGTTTTCTAAAGTGAAGCATTACTTTGCTGTCAGAATTCTTGTTGGAGCTCAGTTGTAGCTTACAATTGCTGTTTCCTTTGTGCAGCCTGACCAGGAAGTGATTACAACGCCGGATCTCAGTACTTTGTCATCACCTCTGATAGACACAGAGCGGAATTTGGGCCTTCTCCTTGGACTGCACGCTTCCTACCTGGCAATGAGCACACCACTTTCTCCTCTGGAAATTGAATGTGCCAGTGAGCAGGATGTCATTTTGAGCTTTAAAAAGTGATAAATACTTGTCAAAGCATGCAAGAAAAGGACAAAGGATGAATAAATTAACTGAAAATTTAGTGCTTTGTTAGTCTTGGTATCTTCTGCTGGAGTTCTTTATTCTTAACATTAACTACCACACTCATGAAGATCCTAATAATTCAGCAAGGTTTAAATAGGGGTTAGATAATTTTGAACAGTTGAATTCAGAAGTTTTTAATATGCAACATAAAGTAGAAGAGAAAATGATGCTACACAGTCTCCTATCTCACCAATTTATGGTCACTTAAGAGTGCCTGGATCATGTGGTATTGGAAGTTTTCTTATTGGGTGTCTTGGTTTGGTGAATAGAAGGTATAATTCAGTATTAATGGCTGGAAAATTGCTAAGGCCCTATATCTCTTAACAGATGATGGCTGCTGTGTTACTTAATTGTTTCTCAGTTGCAGAACCCTTTTCTTTTTCCTGTGAAAAAGTTTCAGCAAATGAAAGATTGACTAAATCTTGTTGAAGCTGTGAATGCATTTTATTACAGGAAATTGAGTCTTGATAGCTTAGTCTTTGATCAGAGTATTCACTCATGTTTTCTTTATTTTAGAATGGTTGAAGTCATCGATCTTTTCTGGAGGCTTGCAAACTAGTCAGATTCATTACAGTTACAATGAGGAAAAAGATGAAGACCATTGCAGTTCACCTGGTAACACTACCCCAAATAAATCAAAACTATATGCACATCGATTAACTTTGAGTGACCACTCACAACCCTTTCTCCAAGCGATTGCGGATAATAATATTCAGGATCACACTGTGAAGGTAGGCCCTCAGTAGTTCTGTGCACAAAAGCTGTTTCTGAAGGGTGATAGTGGTGGTGAGAGTTGTCCAAAAGTTATAGCAAAATAATTGAAACAGTTATTTCAGAATTACTGTTTGTAAAAGGAATAGTTGAGTACTACTGATAGATAAAATGTGTATATTTCACTTAATAGCATAACAGTACATTTATTCTTTAGAATTTTTGAGTGGGAGAACTAAAAATTTGAATATTCTTACAAAAAAATGAGTAATGCATTACTTCTCATGCCAAGTTTCAGTAGCATTGAGAGATCCTGCTCACCTCCAGGTGAACTAAGAGAGAGTTTTTTCTGTCAAGCTGCAAATGTATTTTATGTTTCAGATTCACGTATGCTTTTGTCTTAAAAATCCTTTGGGGCTTGGGGTTCAGGTTTCATGTGGTTAGAATTGTGGGTATTATGAAGAACTCCTGTGGTTTACATTGATCACTATCTTCTGTAATATCTCCAGATTTTCTAACCCTCTGAGTTCAGCTCCTTTATGAAAAAAACCCCAAATAAGTCTTTGGGAATAGCGATAATGATGAATAATGATTAATCAGAAGACAATTGAAAATTGTGTTAGGTGACCTGACTATTTCACGAAAAGATAAAAGCAGCAGTAGCTTTGTTCCTTGAGCCATGTTGCTTTTCGTGCAGGAAGTAGGCTGTAGGGTATTTGTAGTATTGGGTTGTAGTTGCTGTGTGTTAGATTGCACATACTGGGTGTTGTATCTCAGGAATGTTAGTTCAGATTGTGGAGATTGCTAAGCGTTATTTAAACACTGCTTATGGTATTTTGAGTCCTTTCACTATTTTAAAACTGAAGTTAAACAGAGGCTGTTGTGTGTTTTCTTAGGACTTCTTGTGTCAAATAGAGCGATACTGCAAACAGTGTCACTTAACAACACCAATCACGTTCCCTCCTGAGCATCCTGTGGAAGAAGTAGGACGTCTGTTACTATGCTGTCTTCTGAAGCATGAAGATTTGGGTAGGTAGGCCTGTGGTGTGTTTGTTTAGGCCAGTTTAAACTGTGCTATGGTTGATTTTGGAAATGCATATTCAAAGATTCTCTTTTCCCATTAAGGTCATGTAGCACTGTCTCTTGTTCATCCTGGTACCCTTGGAGTTGACCAGGTAAAGCACAAAACCTTACCAAAATCGGTAGTGGATGTGTGTCGTGTTGTCTACCAAGCAAAATGCTCACTGATTAAGGTAAGCCTCTTAGCTGCTGATGTTAAGATCAATTTTTATTTGAAGTGTTTTATTAAAAAGTTATGTATTGTTCATTTTATTGTGTATTACACAATAATTTAATCTTTCATTGTCTTTTCTAGACCCATCAGGAACAAGGGCGTTCTTACAAGGAAGTTTGTGCTCCTGTCATTGAGCGTTTGAGATTCTTGTTCAATGAACTACGTCCTGCAGTTTGCAATGACCTCTCTATAATGTCCAAATTTAAACTTCTTAGTTCCCTGCCCCGATGGCGAAGGGTAGCTCAGAAAATCATCAGAGAAAAAAGGAAAAAAAGAGGTAAGGCAGTGTTAATGTTGTATTCTCTTTGAAACAATGAAAATCCATCTTATTTCAAGGTTTGCTGCTATTTGAGACTCTCCTTTGATAAAGCATCAAAGCTCTTTGCTTTCTGCTGCATTTTCATGAAGTTTTCTAAACCAGTGGTTGCACGTGAGATCCTACAGCAAGAACTGGAAAACAAGAGTGTCAAGTTTAGTTGAGGCATGTTTCTTCATGTTCCAGTGGATTAAAAATGATCCTTCAGTATCAGACCCTTTGAATTTGTTTTAGTAACACTTCACTGGAAGTGACATCTTTTTAGAAATCATTTTATTGAAGTGTAGTCAAAGAATGGTTTAACTGGAAAGAAATTAATGTGGTGAACAGACACCGAAGTGCTTTTCAAGTTTGTCTTTAAGAGAAAAGCATACTGCAGGTAATACCAGAGTTAATGTGGTAATAGCTGGACATAGAGTTCACCAAAAATACATTTCTATTTTAATATGGACAGTTCTTAAGCATTTTGTGTGCTTAGGTTATCATGCAAACCTGAAAATGTAATGCTGTAAAATCTAATCAGACTGCATGAAAGAATAATACTTTTTTGTTTATAGTGCCAAAAAAATCTGAATCTGCTGATGTAGAGGAATCCAAAATTGGAAATGAAGAGAGTGATTTAGAAGAATCTTGTGTGGTACCTCACAGTCCTGTCCCTATAGATAAAAAGCCCATACCAATCAAATCACCCAAGGTAAGGTATCAGATTTGGAAGCAATCTTGTGAATAAAAATAACAAGAGAAAAAAGTATGAGCTAAAGCATGATTGCAATAGCTTGACATTTAATGTTCTGATAATGGTGTTTGGGATGTTTAATTAAGTGTGACATGTTGTTTCAGTGAAGCCTGGAACAATTTTTAAAAATAAGCTTGTACTATGCATTTAGTGTATGTAAAGATACCTTTTCTAATTTTTAAATTGTTAATAATCTTAGATAAAGTTTTATTTCAAAATAAAATGTTGTGACAGGTTACTTCCTCCTTTTTTGAACATTCACGCATTTGAAATATTATGTAGCAATAGTAAAAAAGATAATGAGTTAAAATAATACTTAGCTCTTTCCTGACTTCGAAAAAGTTTTTATTTCCACCCCCCTAGTATTTTAAATTTGGAAATTGTTTTGCATGAAATAACTTATATTTTCAATAATTTAAGATTGTTTAAAAAGTTTTAACATGCTACCTTCTTCTTTTGCAGGATAAGTGGCAGCCAATTTTGAGTACAGTTACAGGTGTCCACAAATACAAATGGCTGAAGCAAAATGTTCAGGGCTTGTATCCACAGTCTGCCCTCCTTAACACCATTGTTGAATTTGCACTTAAAGAAGAGCCGGTGGATGTAGAAAAAATGAGAAAATGTTTATTAAAACAGGTAAAATGAGTGAAAATGGGACCTTTACATAATTATGACAATTATTAGCAGTTTACATAAGCGCGACAATTTGTTTTTTCTCTTTGACAGTTGGAAAGAGCAGAAGTTCGTCTGGAGGGAATAGATACTATTCTGAAATTGTCAGCTAAAAATTTTTTGCTCCCATCTGTGCAGTATGCTATGTTCTGTGGATGGCAGAGGCTTATTCCAGAAGGAGCCAATATAGGGTAAAACTTCTTGTTGCTTTTGCTTCCACAATTCTTCAATAAAAAAACCAATACTTACTTTTGTTGTTGTTTTTCTCTGAAGGGAGCCTCTTACCGACTGCTTGAAGGATGTCGATCTGATCCCTCCGTTCAACAGAATGCTGCTGGAAGTAACTTTTGGAAAGTTGTACGCCTGGGCTGTTCAGAATGTCCGGAACATCTTGCTAGATGCTAATGCAAAGTTTAAAGAACTAGGTGAATCTCATCTTGTTGCTGTTGTCTGTGGAGGAAGCTGTTTTACGTTAATGTTGTTGCTATTTTTTTAAAGTTCCCAATAATTGGGATGTTGAAATCAGTTCCCTTGATTTGTGTTGAGAATTACTATGTGTGTAATTCCAACCTTCCCACCTTGACCCCCTGTTAACTCACTTCTCAGTTTTGAGTATGTTGCTGATTTCCCAGCAACAGATGATTGATTACTCATTAGTAACATTTTAGCATTAAAATACAAGTTATAATCGCTTTCTTGGTACTTCAGCTTGAAAGTTCTCAGGGCTGAGCAGGGAATAAAAAAAACTATAAACCATCAATCAAACAAATCTATAACCTATTCTATTGTAGCTCCCAAATGTCAGCTGACTTTATTTATATTATTTTGAACTAGGTCTGCAGCCAGTTCCTCTTCAAACAATTACTAATGAGAATCCAGCAGGTCCAAGTCTTGGAACTATTCCACAGGCACGTTTTCTGCTGGTCATGCTGAACATGTTGACGCTGCAGCACGGTGCGAATACCTTGAGCCTGCTCCTCAATTCTGGCATGCTGGCCTTGACACAAACCACACTGAGGCTGATAGGTACAGTTCTTCTTTCTTACTTGGAAGAAAGCATTTGCTTTACAAATCTCCTGTATGTTTTACCTGTTGGTGTACCCAAATTACAGCATTACTTTGCTGCTTAATGATAGTGCTTAATGCTATTTTAGCCTGATACAAAAAACCAATCTGTAAGCGTGGTTGAGAAGGAGGTTAATTTGATTGCAGCCTTTATTGAGTCATGATTTTTTTTCTATTAAGTGTTTGCTTTGGCCATCCTTTGCTAAAATTTCAGTTAATGTGTGGTTTTGGTGGAACTGTTACAAATAAATTAAAAATGGAAAATTTAAAATGAAAACAATAAGAACTGCCTACTCTCTAATCTCCATTTAATTTGTTTTATGTATTAAAAATATTCCCAGTCTGTGTATGTAATCCTGAATCTTTCTTTGTTATGTTGTAGGAAGTTCTCTAGTGTGTTTTGCTATGATTCAAATTGCCATGGTTTCTCTCTTGTTTTTCTTAGATAATAGCAAACATTTCTTCCTGTAATTTGTGTTTAACTGGAGTGCACACAGAAAGTTTTTCAAAAAAAATCTGTTTGTGGAACCATTTAGCCAATTGAATCATCATCTCTTATTTGTCATTTGTTTTTTTATTCAAAATTAAGTATTTCAATTCCTGTGCATTCTTGCGTCCTAGTTTTCTTAAAGGTCATTTGACTTATCACCTGTTCAGTCAGCTTTCCTGTTTGTTACTGCTTATATATTACAAAGTTTGTGCCTGAAAGTTTGTGTGGCAAAGATACATATAAAGAACTAGAAGCTGGATTTAATTTTTTTCATGTTTTTTTCCTTGTTAGGACCGAGTTCTGATAATATTGAAGAAGATATGATTGCCTCTTCTCATGGGGCTTCTGCCACGGTCCTAGAAGAGTCAAGAAAGGAAACTACACCTGTTCAGCTCCCTGTTTCTGGACCAGAGCTGGCAGCCATGATGAAAATTGGTACCCGAGTGGTGAGAGGGGTAGACTGGAAATGGGGTGATCAGGTACAACTTCTTTAATACAGGTTTTGGGTGTGTCATTATCTAAAGTCCCTACTCAGTGGACTGTGTGTGAAGTTTCTGGTCAGTCAAACTTAAGGGCATTTTACATTCCAAAAATGTTGAATTAGGGATATGGGAATTCAACAGAAAGTAAACCTTGCATTCGAGTTGGTCCTCAGAGATCAGAGGGACTGGTTGCAGCTGGGCTTAATTTCTGATTGTAGCTCAGTTTAACATTGTAAGTCTGGTTGAGTTTGGAGGAGAACTTGCATGAGCACAGAAGCACAAATATTGTGGTTATTTGAAGCACCAGAAAAGCAGGCTCAGGATTGCTTGTGGTAAATGCACTAGCTACTGAGTGTTAGTATGTGTTATGACAGAAAGTATAGTAAGAGATCTATCTAATAGCACCCTACATACACATGTATAAGTATATATGTGTATATATAAACACACATATATATATGTGTATGTAAATTAATTACACTGCCGGGTGTGCTCCAATGCTGTTGGAGATACAAAGCTTACATAAAGGCTTCTCTTTGGGAAGAGAGACATAGTCTGTGAATAGATCTTGAGCAGACAGTGTCTTCCCCCTCCAGCCCTTTCTGCCCCTGAAGCCACTATTTTATACGATAAATTTTGGCCTGTTCAATGGGATGGAACCAGTCGTGTTATAGGTGGGGTTTGGTGACTTTGGCCATACATGCATTATTACACATCCCATGTTTTCCTTCATCTGCTTCCTGAGGGGTGTCTAAGTTGATATTTTAATGGGGCATAATGAGGGTCTCGGTGACCTTTTGTCAGAATTTATAGTTGATAGAAGAGGTAGAATAAACACTTTGGTCCTCCTCCAGGTACTGAGGCAGCAGTAGGGGCCATCTGATCTTCATCAGAGGGTCTTTGTGTGCATCCTTATCTCCTGAATGAGCTGGATTTATAACAAGGCTTGTTTTTCATGGTGAAGGGAGTGTGGCTGTTGGCTCACACAGAGGCCCAGGTGCCCTTCTGTGCCTCATTGGAACAACATTGGTGCATGAGAGCTCTGCTTCACTCCAGACATCACTCAGCTGTTAGGCTGTGCTGGAGCCAGGTGCAAGATAAGCAAGAGGCCCAGCTTGTGTTTTTCACAACCAGCTTTATCAATCCTTTAGTGTCTTACAGCAATGCTGTGCAATTCTGACCGTTTACCATGAAAGACTTGGAGAATTAACACAAAATACATTAATTATTTCTTTAGCTTCATTTTTGGAGATGTTTAAAATTCTCTTTTAGTGAGACTGTGCTAGTTTACCATTTAACAGGAAATTGGATAATTTGTTTTCTACAATATTATACGTTTCCAACTATGTAGGACATAGCTGCTACTGATGTAAGACGTAGTAAAAGAGATCTAACCATAAGTGTCTAAATATGCAGCTTACTGGGGTGATTCTTTTGAAAAATGTGAAATGCTTTCTGACTTCATGCTCAATTTTTGAAACACTATTGAATGTTTACTACCTATCATTAGGTTAGCAGCAAAAAAGAGCAATTGCATTTTTATTCTATGAACTTTGGGTACGAATTAATGTTGATTGTGTAACTTGAATCTCTCTCTTCTGTCAGGATGGACCCACACCAGGTTTGGGTCGTGTGATTGGAGAACTGGGAGAAGATGGCTGGATTAGAGTGCAGTGGGACACTGGAAGTACAAATTCTTACAGAATGGGAAAGGAGGGAAAATATGATCTCAAACTAGCTGAGCCACCACCTGCAACGCAGCCCACAACAGAGGATTCAGACACTGAAGATGATTCTGGTAAAAAAAAAAAGTTGTTTTTTTATAAAAGTGGAGGCACAGTTTTAGTTGAATTTTAAAATTGGTATCTTGTAATATAACACTTTATTTCACAGGAGCAAGTGCCTCATCAAAGAAAATTCATTTAATAGGTGTACACTTCTGACCAGAATCTTTCTTAATGCAACTTTACTATGAGAAAGGAAGATAGACTACATTTGTTGCATATTCATGGGTCAGAGAAAACAATATTATTCAGTTGAAATAGTTTCAGTTACAAATACCAAGAGGTATACATTTTAACATAGGTTAATACCATTCTGAAGTGGGATTTTTCTATGGCCTAATTATACATTTAGTCAGAGTGCTTCCCTATTCTTGTCAACAGCTGTGTACTGCTAGAGAAAAACTTGAAAATATATGTGCAAAATACCTGGTTTATATTTTGCTCTTGGAGTTGGAAATAAGGAATCTTATTAATGTCAGGTCATCTCAGAGAAAATATTTTTAACAAATCGTTCACATCATGTTTGTCTCAGAACCTCTGTGAAATAAAGTAACTCAGTATTAATGTGTTCCTTTGCCTTTTGTGTCTCCCTTCAGAAGGAGAGCAAGTTGAAAGGAATCTCCACCCTACTGCCATGATGCTGACAAGTACTGTGAACCTGTTGCAGACACTGTGTCTCTCTGCTGGTGTCCATGCTGAAGTCATGCAAAGTGATGCTACTCGGACTTTGTGTGGTCTACTCCGTATGCTTGTGGAGAGTGGAACAATAGATAAATCAGGTATATTACATAGAAGCAGTCTGACTGAGCTGTGTGCTTCTGTTTTGTGCTTTGTTGTCTTGTGAGTTTGTAAATATTTTGTTACTAGTTTTTAATCCTTTTAAGGGCAAAGGCTAGAATATGCATTTTCAGAGCTTTTAAAATCTTGATTTTTAAAGGCAGTAGAAGTGATCCTGTGCATTCTTAGAACATAAACAGTAAAAGGAGGAGAAATGCATGAGATGTGAATTGTTGACTTAGACAATTAATTTATTAGCAGCCTTTTTGTGTTTGGCAACAGCAGTATGACTGGGTGTATCATACTCCTTTCTGTAGCTTCTTTGTAATTTCGGAAGTAATGCTGCTAACTACTTTGAAATAAGGAAACTGTAGTTATGAGAATCGTTTTAAAGGCGTTTATAATAAAATTAATTACAAGCTCTAAAATTGAAATTAATAGTTCATGTAAAGACAGTGAAATAGCTCAGTGTTCTGATTTGTCCAAAAAAGTCCCATGTAGTATATAGAGAACTACGTAGCTGGTGCAAAAGTCAACTGTTACATGTATATATCTTTTTGTTTTTAGCTTCCTTGCCAAATAAATTAGTTTATAAAGAACAGCATAGGAGTTGGTGCACGTTGGGATTCATTCGAAGCATAGCACTCATGCCTCAGATGTGCAGCACTCTTAGTACATCTCAGTGGATAACTTTGCTAATGAAAATTGTTGAGGGGCATGAATCTTTCACTGCTGCTTCACTACAGAGACAGGTAATGTGTGTATTTCCAAATTACTTCAATACTTACTTCAATAGGCAATAAAATTAGTAGACTTCAATTGTCTTAAAAAAAAGGTGTATTTTACAAAACAGCTGGGAAATGTCCATAAATCAGTTTTTAGTTAGTTGGAAAAAAGATAACATTTTCTTTTTATTTAGGATTTACCGTTTTAAATACGCATCTCTTGAATTTTGAGCCTTCAGGGTACTATGGACTCCCTTGCTCTGTTGAAAGAAAGGTCAAAACAGTGTTACAAAAATGTGCTCCAGAAACTCCCATAAAATGTTTCCTATAAGTTGAATTAATGGAAGAATAACAAGTATATGGTTAGGAAAAAGTCAAGTTTCATTTAAAGTTACCAAATTATGTATTGTCTACTGTCCCTCCTTCCATAGGAAACTGTTAATATTTTAATTACAGTCTCTCTCAAGAAGCAACATCTTTTCATCTTATTTTGGTATTGTGTTTCCCTTGTCATCTTTCCCCTTTTCTTATTTCTTCTTTTTATTTAATTTTTTTCTCTTTTTCCATTCCTTAGCATCTTGCTAGTGCTGTTTTCATGAGACTGAAAAGCAACTTTATTATAGAATAACTCTGCCAAATTTTAAGGCTTGGGGATCAAAAGATCATCTTACTCTTTTCCTTGATAAGCCATCAGCATGTTTTAACTAAAGCCTTGTATCATAAAGGCGTGTTCGTTGTTGTGTGATCTTCCAGTAAATTCTTGTTAGTATTTTTAATATGCTGAGAATTCTGTCATCATCCAGGACTTAGTGCAGTAAAGTAATCTGTGCTGTTCAGGGAATACTCGAGAGAAATGACCTTTCCTCATGTACCAGCACCCAACTTAAGAACAAGAAGAAGATGGAACCTTGAAGTTCTATAAAGACCTGTTATTGACAGAAGTTTGCAAGAGGAGAGTTGTCTTTGCTGTTAGTCACTTGTATTGGTCTTCTGGGCAGAAGATGAGGAAGCTCAAAACCTGAAGTGCTCCTACTCAAAATTTGCAGCCCCCTCTGCTCTTTGATACTGCAGTGCTGCACCTTCCCCTGTTTCTTGCCAGTCCTGCACTGTCTGGGTTCAGAGATGCCAGCCTGTTCCTTCTGTACTGCTTTTACAGTGGCTGCTTTTGAGTGTCACTGTGGCTGCTGTTGCCTGCCTTCCACCATTCAGCTTTATATCTCATTAATTTTAACTGTTACAGATTCTTTGCAGAGCACTTAGAAACTTTCATTCCAAATACGTCTTAGTACTAATTTCTGAGTCTGGAAGCTGAGCAAACTTTCCCATTCTGTATTCATATTTTTCTTATTTGTTTTTGTCATTTGCATTGTTTCTCAGTGTGTGTGTCTGTATTTCATGTCCTAAGTATTGAAGAGATTGGGTTCATTAATATAATGTGCCAAGTAAAATTGTTACTGACTCTGAACTGTCACAACTTCTTTTAAAATATCCCATAGCGAACTGAATATCAGTAGCTCTGTAATTTCCACAGCCAGAAAGAAATCAGCATTGTAGAAAGAACTACAAAGGAAAGCTAACTTTAAAAATGTCTTTCTTCTGTACTAAATATATTAGAGAGTTTCTTCAATATTTGGTGACATAGACTAGAATAACTCTAATTTTGTTCTCTTTTTAGATCCTTGCTGTACATTTATTGAAAGCAGTACTTCCATCCTGGGATAAAAATGAAAGGTCGAGAGACATGAAATTTCTTGTGGAAAAACTGTTTGGATTTTTAGGGAGCCTGCTTAGTACTTGTTCTTCAGATATCCCACTGCTCAGAGGTAGAGGAATTTTCCCTCAGTGGCTTATTTTAATGTATGGGAGACGTGTGCATTAAACTCACAGCTGTTGTGCCCCTGCTTTGTCTTTCCAGAATCTACTCTGAGGAGGAGAAAGGCCAGGCCCCAAGCATCTCTAACTGCCACTCATAGTAGTACTTTAGCAGAAGAGATAGTGGCACTGCTGAGGACGCTGCATTCGCTCAGCCAGTGGAATGGACTCATAAACAAGTACATCAACTCTCAGCTAACCTCCATCACCCACATCTTTGCAGGAAAACAGTCAGAAGGGGTAGTTTCCACGTTTTAAAATAAGCTCATTTTTATAGCAATATTTATTTTGAAATTATAAATGATAAATCTTTGTAAACAATATTAAGCTTAATATTGAAACCATTTTTCTATTTTTATATATATTTGTGTTGTAATTTTTAAGTTGAAATATGTGTGATTAATTTTGTATTTTAAAGCAGATAGAAGTGTATGTTTTCTCCCTACAGTCAAATTTTATTGTTCTTTGTTAGGCTGTGTTGGATGACTACTTCCCTGACACTGAGAATCCAGAGGTGGGAGCTCTGATGGCAGTCTTGGCTGTGATTGGTGGCATAGACAGTCGCTTGAGGCTGGGTGGACAAGTAGTTCATGATGAGTTTGGAGAAGGCACAGTGACACGCATCACCCCAAAAGGGAAAATCACTGTGCAGTTCTATGACATGCGAACATGTAGAGTGTGTCCTCTGAATCAGCTGAAACCAGTAAGTTTGGTTCATTAAGGCTTTAATACTGGGAAGGTTTAAAACTCTAGTGTGGGCCAAAGAAAATACTTGCTCTTCACTGGCTGAATACATTGACATTCAATACATACAATGCTCTGAATGCATATCTAATATGGTCCTCATGCAAACCTTTGTAGGACCTTTAAATCCCATCCTTATTTACAGAGGAGATGAAGAGGGACTTAAGCTGAAGCTGAGGCAAAATCCCGAGTCATTGTAATGTGATTTATAGCTCTTAGATGAGAGGAGCTTTCTGTTTAACTTGACTTGCTAACAAATCTAGAAAGTCTTGGGTATTTTCAGCTGAATCTTGATTTGGTTGATATGACTGTAGTGAAAGCATAGGCCAGGTGCTTGGTCTGCTTCAGAGACTGGAGTTCTTTCTTGTTCTGACTCCATTCTGCTTTTTCCCCAAGTAGACCTGCAATTGTGTGGTACAAATAGGGGCTTAGGAGCTGTGTAGGGAATAGAAATCCTCTCTAGTTGTTCCTGGTCAAAAGCAGTAAGACAAATGCTACTTTCCTCCTTCTGCAGTTAAGAACCATTGAAACTTTTTAATGATTTTGTGAGACTATAGGAAAATGCTTACTTTTTTTTTTTGGTCTGGTTCTTCCCCTACTGTCTAGCTTCCGGTTGTGGCTTTTAATGTGAACAACTTGCCTTTCACTGAACCTATGTTATCCATTTGGGCTCAACTAGTAAATCTGGCTGGAAGTAAAATAGAAAAACAAAGAATGAAGTCTCCCAATCAAGGTCTTTCAGGTACAGTTGGGGGCTTTTTGCCGTTTGTTTTCTTTGGAAGTAGGTGGATATGCTCTGGGAAAAATACTGGTAGCAGCAAACATACATAAGGAAAAGGGTCTCCAAAACCTTACATGTTTTCTTATTCAACATTGAGTAATAGACACTGAAGAGACAAGTTTAGCTAGGAGGGGAATTGCTCTGCACTGCAAGTGAAATATGTTTGATGGGAAAATATAAATAATGTTTGGGGCTGATATTACTGTATGGAGTTGTTTAAAATACTGGATCCAAGTAACATCTAAACTGCACTTACTGTGTTATAAATCAGCTGTATGATTGCCCAGGGTGTAAAGACTAGGAAGGCAGTATTTTTGATATCATGGGTCATACAATGTGTGTGTACTCTTGATCCATGTGCTGTTTGAACTGACTCACACTATCAGTACACAGTGAGTTAGGATGTAAACTGATGTTTGGGCTGAGGTTGTATGAATGATAGATAATCTTCTCTAATGCAAGAGATTTCTAGTACTAATGGCTGTTTAATATTTCTGATAGGTCAAGTTGATCTGGATCTACTGCGGTGCCAGCAGTTAAAGCTGTACATACTAAAAGCAGGACGAGCTCTGCTTTCTCACCAGGATACACTAAGGCAGATCTTATCTCAGCCAGCTGTTCAGGAGTGTGCATTAAATCCTGCAGGTATTCTGAAATGCAACCTGTCTGTGCTGCTGTCTGTTTAGATGGTAGATAGAGTATGTGACTATAACCCTTGCTAGGGGCAGTTGGACAGTAGAAATTCAGTTTGCCCTCTAAAGACTAAAAATTAAAATTCATTAATATTTTAAGCTTCTGTGTTAAAAAGGTTTTGACTTTTTAACTTAAGTTTTGAAAACTAAGTACATCAAGTGTTTTAAGCTCAAAATACTGGAGTTAGCTAAATTTGTAAGTCTTCTATAGTTAGTAAGCTTTGTAAGTAATTTTAAAATACTTCATAGTTTTTGCAGTGGTTTTATTTTTCTGCTTCAAAAGTTAAAATTTGCTATTGATTTGACTTCAAATGTCTTGCTGTTTCCAGTGAAACAAGTATAGAAATACAATTTCTTAAGCATAATACTAAAGGAGTTTAAGGAGTCGTAGTTCTAACAATTTGAATTATTTCTTCTACATGCATTCTACATATAAAAATAAATACAATAGCTGTGTCATCTTTCAGGATAGCTCTCAATGCCTTTGGAGTATGTATTGATTCTTTGGGTATTTGTGAAGCATGCAATATCTTTAAATATAGTAATATATTTGTCTTATATGGATGTTTCTGTGGGATTTTTGTCAATTGCCAGATTTTAAGTCAACAGAATCTACAGGGTTTTTTAAGGAATGGAACATAGTTTTACTCCTTACCAACATTTTTAAAGAGAAAAAAAGCCCCTAACACTTTTTTTTTTTAACCAGAACAGCGTATGTATGTGAGGACTATTAGCTATTTTATTATTGTTTAAATCTTGCTGTGACTATCACACATTTTCATGTGATAGTCACAGTAAAGATTTAGGAAACATGAATGTTTATGCCAACAGGAATACAAAATTAAGTATGAAAGGCTGTCTGTATCAAGTATTTTATCCTGGAAATACTTCTTACTAATAGTCTTATTGCAAGTGAGGTGGACTCAGAAGACACTTATACAGATTCACTGTCCACTGAGTAGTTTCTGTTAGAGATGTCTTAGGTATTTTAGTAAATTTTTTGTTTATCTACGAATTTCTTACTTGCTTTTTTTGTATGGAGATTGTGGTAGATATGGCGTAATCTTAAATGCATTGTATCTCTGGCGAAGAAATAAGTGAAAAATAACATGTTTGACCAGCCAGAAAGCCCTAGAATAAGTCTCCTGATTAATTCATGTTACATGGTTTTGGTTAAAATAATGTTTTTGCTTTAAGAGGATGGAGCAGTTGCCTCTCCCGACATAGGAGATATGTCTCCTGAAGGACCTCAGCCTCCCATGATCCTTCTGCAGCAACTTTTGTCGGCTGCTACACAACCATCACCTGTGAAAGCCATATTTGACAAACAGGAGCTTGAGGTATAGTCTCTGTTTTCTGCTAAGTAACCTAAGAAATAACTCTTTATAATCCACATTCCAGTTGAAACTTACTAAACGATAGGTTTAAAAAAGAAGCAACACTGAACCCTTTTTGGCAAATAACGTTTAATTTCAGGCATGCATGTATACACACACACAAATGTACTGAATATGCTTGTTTTTCTTGGGCTGATTTATTTGTTCTCCTTTAGGCTGCTGCTTTGGCAGTGTGCCAGTATCTGGCTGTAGAATCTACACATCCTTCAACTCCGCTGTTCGAAGACTGCAGCTCCAGTGAAGCTACAACACCCATCACAGTGCAACATATCCGACCCACAAAAGTGAAGAAACGCAAGCAATCTCCAATTCCGCCCCTCCCCATCGTAGTTCAACTTATGGAAATGGGATTTCCTCGGAAAAACATAGAGTTTGCACTAAAATCTCTGTCAGGAACTTCTGGAAGTGCTTCTGGATTACCAGGTATTTTATTTAGTAAAATTAATGATATTAGAAGAAGAAGAAAAGTTGCAAGCTGATTAAAACAGTACTTATGAGGGAGCAGTTGCTACCTTCTTTTTGGATACCATCTTAAGAATGCCAGGGAATCCCTTGGAGACAAACTGAGTTTGTTTTCTCTGTTAGGAGTGGAAGCCTTAGTTGGCTGGTTGTTGGATCACCCTGATGTTCAAATTACGGATCTCTCTGATGCTGATACTATCTCCGATGAATATTCAGATGAGGAAATAGCAGAAGAAGTGGAAGAAGCTGAAGCTGCTTGTCCTGTTGTAAGTATTAATGTAGTAAACCTAAGTTATGCTAGCTAGCTGCAAATTTTGTAATTCTTCCTGTTTTGGGATAGTGGCAAGATTACAAGGACCATCTGCAGTCCCACGGTTTCAAAACAGCAACAAGGATCGTATTTGCCCTGTGTTTTTAAGACATGGCATAAAACAACTGAAATAATCCATGAGTTAGCACGAGGGAGAGTAGAATGAAGGTAGATGTTTCACTGGTGGTAGCTCAGAGTATCCCTGATAGATGCTCTTAGTTTCTTCAAAAACAGTTGATGTTACAATAACATCATTATTATTACAATAACATAATATTGGTAAAGGAGTTCCTCCTCCTCCTTTCCCTTGGTCTGAAAAACAAACTTAAGTTACCTACAAGGAAGGACTTACGAACTAGTGAATAAATAGCAAAAAAGTCTGTTAAATAGCTTAGTCTTTTCCTTATAAAAACTTTTTCCACTTACTGGTGATAAAATTACTGTTACAGTAATTGAGTGTGATAACTTTCATGTGATTTTATATTAGGCTTCTGTTGACTTTCAAGAACTATTTCATGAAGGACTTGTCAAAATTAAATGTGTTTCATATTTCTGTTTATTCTTGCAGGACTTAAAGTTGAGTTTTCTTGCATATGTGGGATTTTGTAATTGAAATTAATGCATTATATTTTGAAGGAAATTAGCTTGACAGCTTTTTTGCAGTGAGAAACTGCTTACAGATTGCCTTTAGTGAAAAAAATGTTTAATACTCAGAAGAGAACAAAGTTTTCTAAAAATTCTTCTTACAGCTGGAATGCAATAGTTCTTTTAAAAAAAAATTAAGCTAATCAAATCTTGAAAGGAATAGTTTTTAGTAACTATAATTTAATTTTTTAGCTTGTTTTTTCCAAAGGAATACTTTAAATCTCATTGTACTATATAAAAAAAAGGTTATTATGGTTTAGGTTAGAGATTACCATTCACCACTGTATTTTTGGTTTTTCTTCCTCTCCCAACAAATGTTCTAAGAGCTGGAACGTGAGTGTGTGTCTGCAAGGCTAAGTAGAGTACTGACAAGTCTTCTCTGTTCTGATTTTCCTTGGCAATCAGGTTTCATAAAAGCAACTTGCAGCTTCTTTCAAATATTTTGAAAATTTGCATCCACATTCTTTGATAAGTAATTTTGGAAAGTAAATTTTAATTTAAAATCAAGTAGATCATAAATGTTATCCTTATAGTGAGTTGAACCTGTTGAAATTTTTTCCCACTTTGGAATGCAGCTGGGATGTTATATGGGTTTATTTTTGTTGGGTTATCTTCAGTCTTTGACAACAATTTTACTTACCTGAATTGAAAACAAAGTTTGTAATTGTTTCATGTTTATTTTGGACTTTTTTCCAGTCGAGTGGTGCTGTTGTAACAGAGAGCCAGACCTATAAGAAACGAGCTGATTTCTTAAGCAATGATGACTACGCTGTGTATGTTAGGGAGAATATTCAGGTAAGTATGATGATCAAAAGCTACATAAAAACTGCTTTCCTTTTGGTACTGAAGCCTTTACAGAGCTATTGCATTCTGTTTTCCCTAGGTGGGGATGATGGTTAGGTGCTGCAGAACTTATGAGGAGGTTTGTGAAGGAGATGTAGGCAAAGTTATTAAACTGGATCGAGATGGATTGCATGACCTGAATGTGCAGTGTGATTGGCAACAAAAGGGTGGTACTTACTGGGTCAGATACATCCATGTTGAGCTTTTAGGTGAGTTCACTTCTGACTGCGTTTTAACTAAAAAAAATGAATGGTTGACTCTAAGGGAGATTTATTTTTGGTGGGGGAAACCCTGCTCACTAAACATTTATTCTTGCGTCTGCTAGGATTCCCACCACAGAGTTCTGCCTCTCATATCAAGATAGGTGACAAAGTGCGTGTGAAAAGCTCTGTCACCACACCCAAATACAAGTGGGGATCAGTTACTCACCGAAGCGTGGGCATCGTCAAAGGTAGTGTATATTCAAAATGGGGCATGGGGAGGTAATAAAACTCAAAACCACACAGACTTTCTTCTAGACACACTTAAAAATCACACTGTTTTGTGGAGTACTTTATGATGGTAGAGAACATAGAATGCATTGGAAGTCTGTGGCGAATTTATGGACGTGTACTCTGTGGCAGCCCATTTTGTTAGCATGTCCATCTGCTTTTGAGCCACTTTGTTCACATACAGTAAAAGTCTTTAAGCATCTGTACAGCTTCCTGTTGTAGTTCTCTTTTACACTTGGGATGAGCCACAAATGGTTTTCCTTTAAGAAGTAATTCTAATTTGAAGGCTTCATGAGGAAGTGAGGAGAAAGTGGGATGCACTAGTGTCAGGCTGTAAGGGATGTTATTGAAGACATCTGTGGGACATAGGTTCTTTGAAGAGGTACAGATCTTGGTCATACTGTATTTGTGCTTAGAAGTATGTCCTTGCTTGGAACCATTAAAAAAAAAAATCAGAGTGGAGGAATTCAAATGGAATACTACTCTAAGCACTTTCAGCTTCATTTTATAGAGATTTGCAACATCTTGTATTTTCTCCGTGTTTTCATCACAGCGTTTAGTGCCAATGGGAAAGATGTTATTGTAGACTTTCCTCAGCAGTCACATTGGACTGGCTTGTTGTCAGAAATGGAATTGGTTCCCAGCATTCATCCTGGAGTCACGTAAGTGATGATTTACTTTTTTCTTAGTGTATATGGGTTATCCTTTATCTTATTGTCTTGATTCTGTTACCTTGTCTTGTGTTACAATTAACTTGTACCATGTATATGTTGATTTGTTCTTCTCTTGTCAAATCAGGTGTGATGGCTGTCAGATGTTTCCTATTAATGGGCCTAGATTCAAATGCAGAAACTGTGATGATTTTGACTTCTGTGAAACATGTTTTAAAACCAGGAAGCATAACACCCGACATACTTTTGGCAGAATAAATGAACCAGGTGAGTTTTGCAGTCTCACGTGTTTCTTACATTAATTTAAAATGCATTTAAGTTCTTTAAAAAAAAAACAGTTTTAAATTTCAGCTCCTTAATATGATGAAATTAGTGTTCAGGCTGATCCCCTAGACAATGAAACATTTATAGCACTGCTACAATTGCATGTGATGGGCTACGACAAAACATTAACCCCTAAGCCTTTTTTATGGTGTTAAAAATTTAAAAAATATCTATGTGACAGTAAGTCTACAAGTCAGAATGGCATTTTTACCTACACCAAGAGTAAAATGTGCAATTTTCTAATCCTCCTGCCTTTTGCTGTCAGCCTAGATGTAGATGAATGGAATCCTCATGGTCCCAGGGGCAGTTGGAAATACCTAAGATGCCTTCTTATGCCTCAGTTGCTCTTTTTGCCTGTCAGTGGGTGGTGGCTGTTGCCTCATTTTGTCTGTGATGTGGAGGCTCCAGAGGAGTATGGTGGGAAAGGGAAGCCTTTTAAAAGACTCATAATCAGACTTTTTTTTTTCAAGGGCAAGAACAGGTACAGCCATTTTAGCTCCAAAAGCTTTGGGCTTTGACCTGACATTT
The DNA here is from genome assembly GCA_026261815.1 of Monarcha castaneiventris obscurior. Taxonomy (NCBI): domain Eukaryota; kingdom Metazoa; phylum Chordata; class Aves; order Passeriformes; family Monarchidae; genus Monarcha; species Monarcha castaneiventris. The sequence goes on from JAMPIT010000566.1 coordinate 16,839,929, forward strand.
CCTTTTATTTTTTTTCCATCCACCTGCCTAAAAATTAATCTTATCCCTAGTATTTGCAAGGTGAGGCTGTCTTCTGGACTAAATTTGTTTGTTTTTACACATTACCAGTCTAATTATTTTGGAAAATGAATAAAACTGATTCCCCCTAGAGATCATGGACATGGATTGTGTGTGTATGATGGTTTGTCTAAATGGCAAGAAAGACATTCCTTTAAGTCAGTTGATATGATTGTGCTGCTAGTATGGTGTGAATCTGTAATCCTTCCCCTTGCCCTGTATAGGGCAGAGGAGTTACAACAGTCTTTTAATCAAGATTTCTAGATGCTACAAAGTCAGTGAAGGAAAGTGGAAGTGAGGTTTTTGCAGGGAGGAAATTGACATCTCACTAAACCACCTCCTTCTGGAACAAGATTTGAATTTTCCAGTGTTCCAGCTTACCTATTTCTATTCTTTGGCAGGGGATTTTTGTTGAGGTTTAGTTGCATATTTTTCATATGTTATAGTGCTGTAAAAAATTTGTGTGCTGTGGGCCTGTATTTTGAATTACGTATCATCATAAATTTTGGTCTGTGTTTTAAAGGGAAGGACTTTTTCAAGTAGCTATCTAGGCAAGATCTTGTAGAATTGAAACTCCTTTAAAAAAAGGAGCTATGCCCTTTAAACATGTGTGTTATGTACGAGTACATGGTATCACCATACCGATGTGACATGCTTCTGTGCTCTAAACGTAGACCGCATACCTGAAATGTCTGATTTGTTACATTTCCTTTCACCCTGCTTATGGGTTTCATAGAAGCAATTTTCTTGGAGAGGTGCATGCTTAATGTGTCACTTAACCACGCAGGTCAGTCTCCCGTGTTCAGTGGGCGCTCTGGAAAGCAGCTGAAGAGACGGCACAGTAGCCAGCGGGGAATGCTACTGGATGATTGGTCAAGGATAGTCAAGAATTTGAATGTCTCATCCTCTGTCAATCAGGCTTCGCGTCTTATTGATGGTAGCGAGCAGTGCTGGCAGTCTTCTGGTTCACAGGGAAAGGTAACTTTAAGCCCTAAATGCTTTCTTCTGGCATGCTTCATGCTTAGGAGGATCTCTCCAGAGCCTTCCCTTCTCCAGGCTGAACAACCCCAACTCTCAGTCTGTCTTTGTAGAAAAGGTACTCCATCTCTGACCCACTCTACCAGGTCCATGAGATTTTTTTTGTGCTGAGGACCCCAGAGCTGGGATCCAGCAGCAGTCCGGGTGGGGTCTCACAAGAGCAGAGCGGAGGGGAAGAATCCCATTCCTTGGCTTGGTGGTCACTGCTCTTTTGATGCAGCCCAGGGTGCAGTTAGCTTTCTGTACTGTGAGTGCACACTGGTGACCCATGTCCAGCTGTTCATCCACTAGAACCCCCGGCTCTCTTTCTGCAGGGCTGCTTGCCAGCCTCTCATCCCCCAGTTTGTAAGTATAAGCAGGATTAATTACCCCATCCCAGATGGAGAGTGCCACACTTGCCCTAATTAAATTTCATACTGTTGGTGATTACTGAACTCTCTAGTCTATCAAGGCCTCTCTGTCTTGGAGGGAGTCAACAGCTTTGCCTGGTTTAGGGTCATTGGCAAAGTTGCTTAATGTACATTTGACTCCTGTATCCAGATAATTGATAGAAGACATTGTCCCTTAGTTTATGGTTTACCAGTTTTATTGGCCTGCAGCAGAGCTTTGTGACCAGCCTAGGCACCAGGATTTGCAGCTGGACATTTGTCCAGTGTGTTTTGATGCTCTGTTGATGGCCATGCTGAGAATATCCCCAAGTACTCTTCCTCCAGGTTTTCTGCAGGCTGTAACCTAAGACTTATATCCCATTTCTTAACCACCAGTGGCGCTGTGCTTTTTGTGTTCTCAGTGGTGTTGGTCTTGGCTGAAATGAATTGTTTGCTACAACTGTTTCTCTTGTAATTGGAGGTAGGACAAGCAAGAAGTTCACAAGGTTATTTCCCTTTGGCTAGTTTCCATGTATTGCAGCTGTTCTGTACCATTCAGAAATAGTTTTCATGCTTTCTTCAAAAACATCACATGTATATTCTTGTTAACCATATGGTGGTCATAAGAATAACTATCTAAAAGTGAAATTCTGTGTTTCCACTAGCACTGGATTCGCTTGGAGATTTTTCCAGATGTTCTCGTTCACAGACTAAAGATGATAGTGGACCCTGCAGACAGCAGCTACATGCCCTCCTTAGTTGTAGTTTCAGGTATGTGTATCTCTCAGAAGTCAAAAAAAAGTTCCTTGCACTCAACAGTAGGTATTTATCTGGTTTCTGTTAACATAGTTGTCTGTTTAACATGCACAGTGCCTGTGAAACAAACACCACATCCTAAAATTTTTTTCATTCTGTGTTTTGTTTTCCAGGGGGTAATTCCTTAAATAACCTTATAGAGCTAAAGACAATCAATATAAATCCTACAGACACCACAGTGCCTCTGCTCAGTGACTGTACTGAAGTAAGTGAAGTTCGTGTGAGAATTGCTCTTGTGTGCAACAGAAAAATATTGTGCTGCAAGAGATGGATGAAAAGCATTGTTGTGATCATTAAAGCTTGGTATTTTATTTTTCCTTTTAATTTAGCAGTATTTCTGGCAAGTTAGTAAAGTTAATTATTCTAAAAAGTTTTACCATAATCACAATGTAATGCTATAATAGACTGAGATATTTTAGAGGGTTTAATGTAAATCAATATACTTGTGAACCAGTAAGACATTCCAATAAACTTAAATTTTGGGGATAATTTTGGATAGCACTTCTGGTCTTTTCCAGTTACAGCAAGGAGAAATGCATAATGAATTCTATGAGACTGGGAGTGAAATCATATTCAAATGAGTGAGGCCATATGCTAATGATAAGTATTTAGAGCTGAAATGACAAATATTTAAGGTGACAGATTCATTTTGTTAAAGTGACAAAGTCAGGCAAAATTCTTTCCTATGTTTTATGAAGTTACATAGAACCCAAAAGATGTCAATAGAGTATTTTTCTTTTTAGTACCACAGATATATTGAGATTGCAATCAAGCAGTGCAGAAGCTCTGGGATTGATTGCAAAATACATGGTCTCAGCATACTGGGACGTATCCGTGCCGAGGATGAAGATTTGGCTGCTGTCCCTTTCCTGGCTTCTGATAATGAGGAAGAGGACGATGACAAAGCTAACACTGGGAGGTAGGTAACTGCAGTGGTGAAGGAGGGGGAAATGGTAAAGAATCTTAGTATCTATATATTCTTATAACTCTATGACTCAGATGACTGTAGGAAGAAAACTTTATTTCGGTTGAATGATAGTAAAGAGAAATCGGTATCTTAGTTTAGTGGAATTGTAAGTAGATCCTTTGTCAATAAATAAGTTCTCTGAGATGATCACACTGGTGAGGTGTAACATTTTGTATGACTCATCCCCTTTTGCAGTATACTTGGGGTTGGAAACTGAGCTAAAAATGTGCTTATATTTGGTATGTGGCACATGTGTATTTACCACTGCTCAGCAAAACATTCTGGTTTTTTGTTGCTGGTTTGTTCTTTTTTTTTTTTAACAATGCTAGTGATGCTTGAGTCCTGAAGCTGTTCCAAACTGTAAAAATCAGTAAATACAGTAAAAAGGTGCCTATGCTATAGCATGCTGTTTGCTAAACTGACTGTGTTTTCTTTCCTCAATATGTTCAGTCTTGTTAGAAAGAAGGCAGCTGGGCTTGAATCAGCAGCTACAATAAGAACCAAAGTTTTTGTTTGGGGACTGAATGACAAAGACCAATTGGGAGGGCTAAAAGGTTCCAAGGTATGTTGTTTTCATACTTCAGTATGAAAGGGAAACAGTGAAAAAATAAAATTTGAGTCACACAACTTAAAATTAATTCAGACTTTATTAGAATTTTACAGTTCATTACTGAAAGCTGCAAAGAGTAGTATTAAAATTTTTTTAATTGGTTTTTGTCTTTTGCCTGGTGTATATTAATTGGCGTGTCTGAAAGTACCTGTTAGGTTAACTGGTTTACCACTTAAGAGCTCTTCTTTTTAGAGTGTAAAACATTTTAAGTGTATTGTAATGATTTTTACTTCCTGTCTGCTCTAGATAAAAGTCCCTTCCTTTTCTGAAACCCTGTCTGCCTTGAATGTTGTACAAGTAGCTGGAGGATCCAAAAGCCTTTTTGCAGGTAACATAAATTTAAAATAAATATAATTATTTAAGGCCAGAAAGAGATTTTGAGTTGTGAAACACTAATGGTGTTTCAAACCTTTTTCTTCATTCTAGTGACCGTAGAGGGTAAAGTGTATGCCTGTGGAGAAGCCACAAATGGAAGGCTGGGTTTAGGAATATCTAGTGGAACTGTGCCTATCCCCCGCCAGATTACAGCTCTCAGCAACTATGTGGTAAAGAAGGTGGCTGTTCACTCAGGTACTGACTGCTTATATACATAAACATAACATGTTAAGCCTGAAAATAGTTGCTTTGCAATTTTCTTGGCTGCTGTGATGCCCTAGCATATCAGATTATTTTTTTTTAAATAAATACAGGTTATTGAATTCCTGATTAAATCTAATGGTTCTGTTATTAAAAACTGTGAATTCAGACCATACAATTTTTCTTATCTGCTAGAAGCTAACTTTGGTGTTTCCATTTGGTTGAAAGAAATTGTTTTCATTTTTAGTATTTCTAAATTGTGGGTTTGTTTTTCTCATTTTTTTTTCTTGCACCTCTGAAAATAAAAAAATAAGTGATTATTGGTTTGTTAGTTTTATTTAATGTGACAGGAGACCTACTGTCACAAAAGTTTTTTATTTTAAATTAAATCACATAAAAGCTCCAAAGAAAATAAGTAATGTCTATGGGGCTGAAGGGCTCGTACAGTTGCATTGTAGAAGTACAGCAATGTCAAATTATTGCTAGACCTGCTGCCTGCTTGAAAGCTCAGAAATGTAAATTTATGTTTACAATTTTAGGTGGCCGGCATGCTATGGCATTAACTGTTGATGGAAAGGTATTTTCGTGGGGTGAAGGAGATGATGGAAAACTTGGTCACTTCAGTCGAATGTAAGGATACCAAATTTGTCTGTATTTCAGTAAAAGATTTGTGTTGAATGTTACAACAGAGCTGACCACTGCTATTGACAACAACAGTATTTTTAATACAGTAGGAATAAAAAAATGTGTTGTAAGATTTTTTTCCACAGTATATGCCAATTTATGGTGCAGCATTTGTAGCAAAAGGAGACATTCAATTAATATAACACTTGGAAAGATACCTAGTGGATAAGGTGTTGGCTAGTATTTTCAAATATCAGTGATGAAATTCCATATTTTTGGACATGCATTTCTTGGTTACTTTTATTCCTTGAAGGGTAAAACCATAGCAATTTTACATTCCTGAGCTGTAACAGTTCATAATTTAAGCTTGTTATTTTATAGCCCTTTTCTTTAGACTTAGTTCACAGACATGGTAGCCAGAAATAAACTTCTTACACTTTTCACTAATACATAGTTTAATCTTCTGCTGGACAGCTTTGAGAAAATTTTGAATTTTCTAAGATTTTACTTTGTATTTACCCACAGAACGATATTTTGAAAGAAAAAACCCCTGATAAACAATGCCCATGGTTAAACATTTTTGTCATTCTGATATATTTTGAGGACCTGCCCATAATACATAAAAAATTATTCAGATGGTTAATATATTACAACGAATAAATGTTCATAAGGCTGGGTCAGGCTAATGGAAAGGGAAGTCCAGATAAGAGCAGTATTACTCTTCATTGTTCGACTGCCTCATGTTTTATGTAATTTTATTGAAAGTGAGATTTGGAGCTGTTGGGCATTTCATAGTAGCATTATTTCCGGAGGCCATGCATAATTTTATGGAATCTTAATAGTGGCCATGCATAATTTTATGGAATCTTAATAGTGGTCCTGGTACAGACAATATTAGGAAATCTTGAGTTGAATCTCTTTTTGGAATTAAGAGAACATTGTAATCGCATGAGGAATAAATGTTTCCAGTACTCACATAGAAGCCTAACAGTAAATTCTAGTTCTGATTTCTCTATTGTGAAGAGCAAAGTTGGGATGGGAGTGTCATCTCTTAATCTTACTGTCTGTCCACTGCTAATAAATCACTCAACTTTGGGCAGTGGCAGGAAATTGGTTTTCACTTTCTATTATGCGCTGTTCATTCATTGCATTGTCATTTTGAATTTCTCACCTAAGTTTTGCAGCATATATATAAAATATTCTTTAAATAAATTTTTAAGTACATTAAAGTAGTGTAAACTTTGGATTTGTTGTGCTGCTAAAGAGTACATCTTGGAATCAGAGTGTTGCATCTTTATTTTGAGATGACTGTTAGTTACTTCACGATTTGTATTGCAGCAGTTGGAGTATTTGTGTGGCTGTTTTATGATGAATACAATGGATTTGTTGTTTGTTTTCTCTAGGAACTGTGATAAACCCAGGCTGATAGAAGCATTGAAAACCAAACGCATCCGTGATATTGCCTGTGGCAGTTCCCACAGCGCTGCTATTACCTCTAGTGGTGAACTGTATACGTGGGGTCTTGGAGAATATGGAAGACTAGGACATGGAGATAATACCACACAGCTGAAGCCTAAGATGGTAAAATCAATGTTTCTTGTTTCTGATGAAATGCAAATGTGTTTTAACAAATGAGGGCAGCATAAAGCTAAAGTAACAAAACTGATGAAGGCAGTATGTTTTGGAGTGATCTAAGTTAGGTTTTGGCACACATACCTCTAGTGAAAGTAAAGCTATTTCAAAAAGGCCAAAAAGTTCCAGTCTCTTTCTTGGGAAGTGGTGTAAAATGGCTAGGGCTGCTTTCAGCATTCATGTCCTGCATCTACTTTGATACATGGCTGGAAGCCACCATGTAGCAATGTTGGATTCTGAGCATGGATGGATGGTTCTTTGCTCAGGCTGGGCACAGTGACCAAGATGAGTCATAAGACCTTGGAAATGTTTGTAAGGTTTTAAAACATAATTTCTGTGAAAACTTCTTACTTACTCCATGTGTTTTGTAGGTTAAAGTGCTCCTTGGCCACCGAGTCATTCAGGTTGCGTGTGGAAGCAGAGATGCTCAGACTCTTGCTTTGACAGATGAAGGTGGGAGTATATAGTTTCATAAACTTTTTAGACACATGGGAGTACTGTGATCATTGTTTGACCTGCAATTTGATGTTTATTAGGTTTGGTGTTTTCTTGGGGTGATGGCGATTTTGGAAAACTGGGCCGAGGAGGAAGTGAAGGATGCAACATTCCCCAGAATATTGAAAGACTGAATGGCCAAGGCGTTTGTCAGATTGAGTGTGGAGCACAGTTCTCGTTGGCACTGACCAAGTCAGGAGTGGTATGGACATGGTATGTCACATTTGCCAGGAGGTATTAACAAAGCACTTGCTAACTGTGAGCTGTATTTAGTGCTGTTCGACTCTGTTTGTGCCTTATCTCTGCACTTTGTCTTTTAAATTGGCAGCTCTTCCAGATGGGCTGCATCCGTTCAGTTACTCTAACGCTGTGTCTTGTAGCATGATTCCTTGTTTGTTGTACTCTGTTAGAATGCCTGGCTCCTATGGAATTAGTGGAGAAAAGGGAAGATCATTCCATCTTTTGGGTGCCATGAAACATTAAAAGAATGTTAATTCAAGACTTTGGAGTAGAGTGAGGAAAAAAAGGATGTGAGGAAAAAAGGACCTGATAACCATAGCTTGGACTTTGTAGCCTACAGATAAAGCAGAGACTTGAGAGAGTAAGGATGCATGAGAGTAAGGAAGTAAGCTGAAGTTCAGAGCAGATGGAAGGAATTTCCTTGGGGACGCAGGAACACAACAGTAGCTCGTTCCTTCTCAGAAGGCCGCCGAGTTGTCAGTAATGATGCCTTGGAGCAAGAATTGGTATGAGATAATCCTTGAGAGTTATTGAGATATGGTTTTATTTTTCTTCTGTTTTCCTGCTTGCTTCTGCTTTGTTTTGAACACAAATCTGGCTTTTTGAATTTATAAACCTTTTTGTAAAATCTGAGAGCTTACTGCGTGGCAGGTCAACTTCAGAGCACTAAACAAGGTCTTACCCCATCCCTGTCTAATAAGACTGTGACCATTTGGTGTGTATCAAAGCTAAGTAGGCTTAAACCAGTCATTTTTGTTGTCTTGTCAGCAGTTGCTGAATAATATAAACAGAAATCCACAAAACTTTCATTTTTATAGGTTACTACTATCGTTAAAGGGAAGAAAAGTTTTTAACAGAGATGCTGTTTTGGAATGTGGCCCTTGGAAACTGTATTTCTTTCTTGCTCACCCTCCTTTTTTTTTTTTTTTTTTTTTTTTTTTTGTGGAGACAAAAGGAGCAAGAAGAAAGGGAATTTGACAGCCTTTTTTTTTTTTTTTTTAAGAACTAATTCCAAATTTGTTGATTATTTCTTCCTTGCCTTAGTTTCTCTTAACACTGTTACATCTAGTCAAAAATGTACAGCTGTTTCATGACATTGCAGGTCTACAAGGAGATTTTTTTGGGGTCTTTTTTAGGTGGGGATGGCTGAGTTGCTTCTAACTTTTTATTCTTCTTGAATTTGTAATGGTTTGAGAAAAATGACTTCTGGGTTATAACTTTAGGTAGACAACAGTACTCTCTATCATGTTTCTCTCCAGCATAATATAACCTTTCTTGAGAAAAATCGGTGGTGAGCAAAAGAACTGAGTGAGTGGTTACTAAAAACATACTGGAAGAAATATCAGGGTTTTTTTCTTCTTTACTGACATTCTTGGGAGAGGCATTTTAAGGTGTTTACATTACTCTTGTGTATGCTATTTTTTTAGTGCAGTTTGTGTATAACAATTTTGGAAGAATTTAAATTATGGAGACTTGAGAATCTATATTGAGGCATCCAACAATGTGAAAAAACTCAATTCTGAAAACATTTTTAGTTCCCTGTGTATTTTTTTCAGAGGAGGAGACTTGTTAAGGTTCTGTTTTTGTTAGTTTTATCCTCAGTAGTATAAATCTGCCCAAGTCTTACCAAATATGTGAATTTTGTAAGTGTTTATAATTGCAGTGTTTCTTCAGCAGAGGAAATTAAATGTAATACCAGTTGCTTTGCATTCAAAAAGTAGTCATGATCATGCTCTTCTGTCTTGAGGTGAGAAGCTATGGTGTAATAAAACTGCAGTTATCCTCATTCTTACGCCTTTGCAATTCAGTTTTGAAGCATTTGCTAGTTGGTGTGCGTGTTTCAGGCAGCGATTAATGAAGTGTGTTCACTTGGGAAGCTGCATTGAAGGGGAATGTGTAAACAGTACAGTTATTCTGAATGTTACATTTCATGTCTCTTGCAGGGGTAAGGGCGACTACTTCAGGCTAGGCCACGGCACAGACGTGCACGTACGAAAGCCACAGGTTGTGGAAGGACTGAGGGGTAAAAAGATTGTGCACGTGGCTGTGGGGGCACTCCACTGTCTGGCAGTGACTGACACTGGACAGGTATGTTGTGCATCACCCTCCTTTCCCCTCTTTCCTTGATGCAGAAAGGAACCCTGCTTCTTGCTGTGCAAATGCAGCAGCAGTCATATTATTCTGGACAGCCTTATCATCATTGTTTTTGCAGTGTTATCACAATATTGCAGCGTTATCATAATATTGTTTCAGCTCTCCAGTGTAATTACTAGGCAATTAATTCTTCTAACTTACTGTTCACTGTGAATATTGAGTGTTTTATGAATCAACTGATCAATTATGATTCGGCAATGATTTATGAATCATCTGATAAAGTGCTGCTTTGATTGTTTTTTTTCTTTTAATGTATGATAATGCCTGCATTATTTAATGGAGCAGGGGAGTGTCACGACAGTAGATTGTCTAAAGTGTCCTAGATTACTAGCACAAATCACTAACATTTTTTTAGGAATTTTTAAGAAAGCATTTAAATAAGATAAGCAGTGAAGCTAAGTAATATGTGGAAATTCTTCCTGGCAGGTTTATGCTTGGGGTGACAATGACCATGGGCAGCAAGGCAATGGAACTACTACAGTCAATAGAAAACCCACTCTTGTCCAGGGCTTAGAAGGCCAGAAAATCACTCGGGTTGCTTGTGGCTCTTCCCACAGTGTAGCATGGACAACAGTGGATGTAGCTACACCATCTGTTCATGAACCAGTCCTTTTCCAGACAGCGAGGGACCCTTTAGGTGCTTCTTATCTTGGTTGGTATTTGTTGCCTTACATTGTTTTTCCTTTACTTCCATTGGAGTGTTTGTTTTGTGTGTAGTTTAATAGGTGATAGAAGAGTGCAAAAGAAAATGGTTTAAAAAAAAAAAAATCACAAAACAACAAAATACACCTCTAGGAAAAAAAAAACCAAACCAAAACTCTTCATGAAAGTGGAACTTTTAAATTAAAATGTAACATTCTTTCTCTCAAACACCCCGAGGACTTTATCTTTATGGAGGTAATGATAGATGAATGCTGCACTAGTATTAATCTTCTTTCACATTACATCTTGTTTCTAAGGTACGTGACTTAAGAATTAGGGAATCAAAACAGCATTGTTTTGTGTTGAATATAAAAGCATCAAACGTCTTGCTAATTAAGCTTTTTCATGATCAAGGCAATGTGTACCTAATAAATATTCTTGTTATTTCAGAATGTTTGTATAAGTAAAACTTGTTTTAGGTGCTAATCACCAAAGTATTTCTGTCTGTATTACCTTAATCCTCATAAGTAAGCAACAAGATCAAATACTATTTTATGAAAGCCCATGTTGGAAAGCCTCAGAACTTTAATATTGTAACTGTAGGCACTGCAGTTTAAGAATCTACTGTAGAATTCGTTTCACAGTCGTCTCTTCTCATTTAACAAGAAATTAAATAAATAATTTCCTTTTATGGGGCATTAACAATGCTTACCTTCTCTTTCCCCCCACGTCTTTCTAGGTGTTCCTTCCGATGCAGATTCTTCTGCTGCCAGTAACAAAATCAATGGGGCAAACAGTTCCAAGCCGAATCGCCCTTCCCTTGCAAAGATTCTCCTGTCGCTTGATGGGAATGTTGCCAAACAGCAGGCTCTGTCTCATATACTGATTGCATTGCAAATCATGTATGCCAGGTAGGCATGGGAACATTCTTGTCTGGTGCAGAGCAAAAGATGACATAGCTTACCATTTATTAGGGACTCTTGAGTCAGGTATAAATTGTTTAACAAGTTCAGACTCCTCAGGATGTACCTAAGCTTCGTTAAAATTTTCTTTTGATGTTGATGTTAGCTTTATGTTGTTATGTTTACAAAAGTTTCGATTGCCTGGGGAAAAAACTGTTCATTTAGAAATGCTCAAGTAAATAATTTAGAAGCAGTGTAAGAAAATCGTGATGGATGATCTGGAGGAAACAGTGGAGGGCAGAGTGGAAAGAAAAATAAAACTTTGCGCTGCTGTCGTCATTAGTAGAGAACAGAGTATTTCTGCTAAAATTTATAAAGAGAAACTCATGTTAAATATTGAAGCATCAGGCCCAAAGGAGAATAACAATGAACTACCCTCTAAATTCTAGAGCTTAGAAACCTTACCTTATTTTATTAAGACAGGCTAATACAATTTTTCAAGTTCAACAAAGGAGTACAATTAGGTTTATGTTAATCCATCCTAAATGATTTCAGGGATGCAGTTGTTGGAGCACTGATGCCTGCAAGTATGATTGCACCAGTAGAATGTCCCTCTTCATCGCCAGCCCCCCCATCAGATGTTACTTCTGCAGGAAGCCCTGCAAATGGAGATGAGTGTGTGCTTGTTGGAGATATCGAGGAGAGGCTGAGCCCAAACCCGTGGCAGGACAGGAGAGGGGAGGTAAAGTGTCACATTATTTTCTTCATCAGTTTTTAACTGTAAAGCTGACAAAATACCTCAATTAGTCTGATAGTAGCAGAGAATAAAAAATTCCTTCATGCTCTGATTTGAGGACTAGGTTCTCTCCACATGTCAGATTTGAAAAAAAATTTTGTTGTGAGATCAGTTTTGAACTTTAAGAAAGCATTGTGTCATTTAAATGCAATTGTGATGATTTCTAGTAATATTTTAGAGATACGGAATTCATTTTACGAGAGTGATATTTTTAAAAGTCAAGAATAGCAGAATATTTGGCCATTATTTAATGAAATTTAGTTGTAAACTTAGATCAGCTGGTGTAGACAAGAGGCCCTGAATGAAATTCTACTGTTTATTCCCAACTGCTAACAAAAGCAGAAAAAAGAAAAGGCTTGCTACTGAAGAGGTTTCTTGCCTTTATAAACTGTGGCCTTGATATGTATTGTCAGGGCTTGCCTTCTACTTAACAGACTTTTCTGTAGGAACTGATGTTTTATTGTGTGTTTTTGTAGTTGCTGACATTGAAGGGAGTGTTGGCTGTTTTACCTGCACTAGGAACATAAAATAGGAGCTAAAAATACAGGCAGTGAATCTGTTGGTTTTAAACTTAAGGCTGTTTTTAAATTGCTGCTGTCTTCGAACACTAGCCCTTGTAATAAATAGTTGAACTCTTAAAGGTTTTACAGTGTCTTGTTGAAGATTTCATCAGGTATTATTTGTTCTGGTTAGGTTGTTCCTTCCGAAGATGCTGTGACGCCGTCTGCTGTAACTCCCTCAGCTGCTGCTGCCTCTTCCCGTCCTTTCATTCCAGTCACAGATGACCCTGGAGCTGCCAGTATTATTGCAGAAACCATGACAAAAACCAAAGAAGTAATGTTGTCAATGCTTTTCTTAAAACTTAAGTTCTTATCATGCTTTTAAATAGCAGTTTTTCTGGTTTTTGTGCTTTAGAAGTTATTCTGTAAATGACTGCATTTTAAAAATTGGTTCAAAGACAGAGGGATGTTTATTGTTTGTTTTGTAGGATGTAGAAAGTCAGAGTAAGGTATCTGGCCCAGAACCACAGTACTTGGATGAATTTACAAGTCTCCTGGTACCAGATGACACGCGAGTCATGGTTGACCTGCTAAAGCTTGCGGTGTCCAACCGAGCAGGCGAAAAGGGAAGAGATGTTCTCTCAGCTGTGCTGTCTGGCATGGGCACAGCTTACCCACAGGTCAGGTTTTGTTTCTGTTGCATTTTCACTGTGTCCTTTTTATTACTAGCTTGCTGGAATACTTTTCTTGCGTTGGAACTGCAGTTCAGCATCCTGAGAAACCTATTACGCATGAAAATTTGAGTTGAACTTGAATGCGTGTGAGCTTTAACCATTTTAATGGAAATATTACATGAATATATGTATGTGCTACTGATGTCAGTAACAGACTAATTTCTCAATTTTTCATGCTGCAATTAGACATTAAGGTAGAATGTATTTGTGTATTGACCAAGTGTCAGTGGTTATTGGAATAAAGCTGAATTAACCAAGTTCTATTTCCTTGATCTATATAATGTTAGTTTACAAACTTCCATGATGGGCTTGTTTTGCATCTGAGTTTCTTTTTCAAAATGATGCAGTCATTATTGCTAGCTCAAAATGCTGTTAGTATGTTGTATTCTTAACGATACAGTAATTCTTCTGAGCTGTTAAGATTTACATTTAATGCATTGAAGTTTCTAACTTTTTACGAAGTAGCCATGGGTATGGGGTTCTTTTTCCATAGCTGACAGAATGTGACAAATCATAAATTATTTATAGACTATCTGTATACAGTAATGAGCTGAAAACTGTTTAATACTTCTTGTAGCTTTACCTTTCAAACAGTAGTTTTTCCTAATGAGTAACAATGCTTTTTTTTTTTAAGATTTCTGAAACTGTTACTCCCCCTACCCAATTTGCAATGATTAGCTGTATATATTTATGCTGGGCTTAAGTTTTCCCCGTGAAATTAGGTACACACTATATATGCACTTACACATTAATTCTGGTTGTTTTAGCATTAGTAGTGAGTAGCTGAACAACTTTGGGTTGTGTGGGGTTTTTTTGTTTTGGAGACAGAATTTTTATTAGAAACTCTTTTAGAACTAGTACTTTTGGCATTTCCTCCCTAAACAGTGTTTTGCAACATTACCTAATGGTTAAATATTTATACCTTTCTATGCTCATATATGCTCTGCAGCTTAGATTTAATAGTTTGCCTTTTCTGTAAGGGAAAACAATTATTTGTGTTGTCATTTACTTACTGAAAAGTGAAGTTTTTTGGCTTTTAGTTTTAAGAGTTTTTCTAGCTCTAACACTATCAAAAAGAGTGTTTTTTAATTAATATGATGGTTTATGAATCAGATTTCCTAAAAGAAGCTATTTATTTTAAATTTGGGAAGAATGGTAGTTTACTTAGATTTCTTGGACTAATCAAACATCCAGTTTGTAAAGTGTGTGTTTTTCTTTTCTTAGGTTGCTGATATGTTGTTGGAGCTTTGTGTTACTGAACTAGAAGATGTAGCAACTGATTCACAAAGTGGTCGCCTCTCTTCACAACCAGTTGTGGTAGAGAGCAGCCATCCATATACTGATGATACATCTTCCAGTGGCACAGTTAAAATACCAGGTACAGAATTCTTAGAGTTACGTTGCTAAGATTCAATTATTTCTAAGCCTGCCTGCATTAAATTGTACCTTAGCTTACAAAAATATGGTTTGAACTTTTAAAGGCATATTATGTGTTCTGTTGCTATAGAAAAGTATTTCTTGAAGCTGATTTCTTACATGCTGATGAAAATCTCTGTTCTGTGCAATGTGCATTTCTGGGTTCACTGGGTGTGATTCCAGTTCCATTGCTTTTTTCCGTTCAGTTGTGAAGCTGAGAAGGACTGAGTCTTTTTCAGGTTTAGTAATCGAACACTCATATTCTAGTCTTGAGCAAGGGAAATACTTCTTTGTTTTAATGCTTCATTAGTGCTTCCTTCAGTAAGTTACCTAGTACTTACCAAAAGTTACAAAGAGCTATTTGCCTTAACTGTAAATAGGCATTTTTTGTCTTTTGGACCTTTAGTTTTGAATGTTCTGGTATGGTCCTTTGTCTGCTAGCCCCTACTCACACAAGTTTGCTGTGATTTAAGCCTTGCAATGAGAAGAAATTACAGACAAATAATGCCATTTAATCAAAAGAAGTTATTTTTATTAATGAGCGCTATGGCTTCCAAACACCTATGTTTGATTTCATGTAGATTTCTAAAATACTGCGTTTGTCTGCAGTACTGATTGCTCTGTAGAAATGTGTGAACTCTTTGTTGCTGTTCAGGTGCTGAGGGACTGAGGGTAGAGTTTGACCGCCAGTGTTCCACAGAGCGGCGTCACGACCCACTCACCATAATGGATGGCGTCAACAGGATCGTGTCCGTCCGATCAGGTTCGGAGAAACGGTGCTCGTGTGGTTTACTCCTGAATGCTGAGTGAAATGTGCCACTGCCTCTGACTCACTTCTTGTTAGGGACGTGCCAGTAAAAGAGAGGAAAACCTGGGTTAATTGATAGTGTCTTTTAAATGAAGCAGTTTGTAGGATCTAGACGTGAAGATTGATCTTGTGTCTTTGGATATAGAGGATCTCTGGGAAGTGAATGTTAGGTTGTCCAGTTCTGCCAAAGAGCAGATAGAGTGTAAAATTCAGTATTTAGCATTCCTGCCAACATGTATGAATTTCTATATAATCAAATTGTATTTTAACAAATTGGGAAGGGATGCTTATTTTGCCAGCCTTTTCCTTTTTCAGATAGTACTTAGTGAAATTTCAGCTTTCATACGGTCAAGACAAATGCTCTTCTGCTGTCAAATGTCCAAAATAATAGCTTGGTGCTCTTTCTTTCTGTTTCCTGCTCTGACCTTTGTATGTGATACTACCTGAATTCTTCACATCTTTAATCTTGGTATTTCTGATTTAATTTTTAAGCAGTATTAATTTGTAGGAGGTTTTGGAGGAATATTTTTAATCAAATTTTATATTGAACTTACCCATACACTACATCATGTGTGAGGGTCTCGGTAGTTACTGCCTGTGCAGTCATGATGTGAGCTGTTAATGTTGACCCATATTTCCGCAAACATGTTTCATTACTGAGATGTTTCTGGTTGGTTCCTGGTTGGATGCTGTCAAGCTTAATTTAATGTATAGGTTATTATGTATTTTTGTAATATGAAAGCTAATTTGAAAATAGGACAATGGATTTTAGTAAGCTCTCGTAGTATCCTCCTGAATGCGGTACTAAAAGTTCTAAGGCTGTCTGCTGCTAACTGTGCTGATTGAACTTTTTAAGACTTAATAAAACATCTTTACATTTATGTTCATGTGCTTTACATAGCTTTTTTTCTTGAATGCCTTTGTGTGATGTTTATCATCTTTAGCCAATTGCTGTTGATGAGTGGCTAGCATATTGGCTCAGGCAGTAGAGCTGACTATATTTGTCTTACCTACTGTAACAGGTCGTGAGTGGTCAGACTGGTCTAGTGAATTGAGAATTCCAGGGGATGAGTTAAAGTGGAAGTTCATCAGTGATGGGTCTGTCAATGGATGGGGATGGCGATTCACAGTTTACCCTATCATGCCAGCTGCAGGTAAGGTATCACATACATCATTTACAGGAGGGTGAGAGCAGGTTTTATTGTTAGCTTTTTACACTGCACTTACTGCATGGTATTTACATGCCAGAGTTCAACAGTTCATTTACATTTATACTAAGAAAACATTTTCATTCATACTTAGGAAGCATTTTCAGCTAAGTTCTGAGAGGTGCACTTGTACATAGAGAAGAGAAAAATATTTTGTAATCACTCTAGTTTGCCTCTTCATCAGTGAAGAGAGGATATTTCTGGGACAAAAGTCATCTGAAATGCCCTTATTTTTTAACATGCATGTGTTTCAAAATCATGTAAATTAAGTCATGGAAGTGCATCTTTCTTCCAGTCTCTTCAAAGAGAAGTAGAATTGATAACTCAGAAGCAGACTAGCACTCTAGAGTGCTGTGTATGGCCAACTGCATCCTGCCTATGTTCTGTTCTTATTTCAGTCTGAGGACAAGCCTTCCCCAGCTTTTTTTGTTGTTGTTGCTTTTTGTTTCTTGCAGGCCCCAAAGACCTTCTCTCAGATCGTTGCATTCTTTCATGTCCCTCAATGGATTTGGTTACGTGCTTGTTGGATTTTCGCCTAAATTTTGCTTCTAACAGGAGCATAGTTCCTCGCTTGGCAGCTTCTCTTGCAGCTTGTGCTCAACTGAGTGCCTTAGGTGGGTATGGTCTTAAAATTAGGTCTAGTTTTTTGAAGTTACCATGATTGTTTTAAGTAATTACATTTTGTGTGCTTATTTTTCCTTAGCTGCTGGCCACAGAATGTGGGCTTTGCAGAGACTACGGAAACTGCTCACCACAGAGTTTGGCCAGTCCATTAACATCAACCGGATCCTAGGGGATAACGAGGGAGAAACACGGGCTTTGGTAAAAAGGCAGTGATGCTCCTCTTCACAATTTCCACATTAAGATTAAAGTGCTAGCCCTGATGTACAACTTTTTTTGTGTTAGTGGCAAAATAGGAAATGGGCAAATGAATAGTCTTCTTGCACAGGTCTGCAAGTCTGTAAAGGTACTTCAGTTTAGAATTTTAAAAAATGGCTAATTCCAAGAATAGATGTGCTTTTGGAATTGCCAAAAAGTGGTAGAAATAATTTTGTTCTAAGAAGTGGATGGAAATGGTACTTCACACAGCTAGCTGTAGTTTGGGAAGTTATTCATGTTTGTCACAGTCTTCTAAATAATGTACTTCCTGCAGTGCATGCACTATGAGTAACTTTCTGGTTGTGTGGTGTCTCTAGAGTTTCACAGGGAGTGCTTTAGCTGCTTTGGTTAAAGGTCTTCCAGAAGCTTTGCAGCGACAGTTTGACTATGAAGATCCCATTGTGAGAGGTGGCAAGCAATTGCTTCACAGCCCTTTCTTTAAGGTAATGCAGTACAATCAAAACAATTAAAATAGTTCTGGGATTTTTTTGAGATGTGCTAAGTTCACTTAGTCCTATATCAGTAACATTTACTGACAAAACCAGAGTACTGCTGCTAAAAGGAGAATCAAATATACCAATGAAAAGTAAAGTGTATGTAGCTAGGCAGAGAAGCTTAGAAAAACATCTTGTAAGCATGCTTTTTGATAAGTGATTTTGAGCTGTTGTAATAGGAGTGTTACATATTTCTATTTAGTTAGTTCAGTACTCTGAAGGTTTTATTTACATCCAGTTGGAAAAAATGACAATGTCTTAAATGGAGGTGTACTTCAAAGTAAAAATAAACAAACTGAGGAAGTCTAGAGAGGAGCAAGAAGAATAAAAGGCTGAAAAAGCCTCCTTCATAGTATAAAGGTGAAACTAAGAGGGCATACTTATCTTAAAAGAAAGAAAGTCTTAAAAATTTATAGAACGAGGAAGTAATCTGTTGTTCACAATATTAATCTGAAACATTGATTTGAAATTGGGTCAAATTGAAAATCAGTTGAAAATTCATTGAATTGTAAAAAGGAGACTTAGTTTAGAAGTGGAAGGTAAAAAGTTAAGCACATGGGATTTGATATGGAAAAGTTAATTAATCTAGGAATGTTTTTCACAGTGAGGTTATGAAAATTTCTGGATTGAAAGAGGAAATCAGATACCTAACTGTGTGAGATAGTGTGGGTACACTTGATGTTACCCCATCCGTGAGGGTAATGAAGATGGCTCTTACTGACTTTACTTGTCTTTGAGACTCTGTTCAGGCCCTACTAGCCTGTGGGCTGTTAATCTCTATCAAATGCATACTGATTTTTATTACACATTTTTGATACCTCTCTAAAGTGTTGTTTTGATTGTCTGCAGGTGCTTGTGGCTCTGGCTTGTGATCTGGAGTTGGACACTCTCCCTTGCTGTGCAGAGACGCACAAATGGGCCTGGTTCAGGAGATACTGCATGGCTTCCAGGGTGGCTGTGGCTCTTGATAAAAGGACACCATTGCCTCGCCTTTTCCTTGATGAGGTACTGCAGGAATACTTTAAATGCTTAATGGAGCATGTGAAAGTGTCTCATGTAAAAAGATACACTGAGTTAGAATTATTTTATGCCAACTGTGATAGGAGTAATTGGTAATTTGAATAATGTTGTTTAATGCAAAATATTTCACAGGTGGCAAAGAAGATCCGAGAATTAATGGCAGATAATGAAAATATGGATGTTCTTCACGAGTGCCATGATGTCTTTAAGAGAGAACAGGATGAGCAGCTTGTCCAGTGGATGAATAGGTAATTTCTTTCAGCTGTTACTGGTTTGGTCTTGTGATGCTTTGTTGTTGTACAATGACAAACTGCATTTTTTGAGACTTTTAAAAAGCTCTTTTAAAATTTTGCTTGTTTTGCATTTTCTGCAGACGACCTGATGATTGGACACTTTCAGCTGGAGGCAGTGGAACTATTTATGGTTGGGGTCATAATCACAGAGGACAACTTGGTGGAATTGAAGGAGCAAAAGTCAAAGTCCCAACTCCATGTGAAGCTCTAGCCACCCTCAGACCCGTGCAGTTAATTGGTGGTGAACAGACTCTGTTTGCAGTGACTGCTGATGGGAAAGTAAGGATGCAACAAATGATTGCTTGTTTCATTCCCTTGAAATATTTCACCCTCAGTCAGAATGGGTTTGGCTAAATGAAAAGTAATGTGTATAGCACAGGTTTATTATTATTATTGGTAGTAGTAACTTTTTTCTTTTAAGAATCTGAACTGTACCAGCTCCACCAGTACTTTTCTAGGAATGCAGTGTACTATAGCATTAAATGGCTGAAACAAGAAATGTGTTTTATTTCTCACTTCAAAAATGTGATCAGATTTTGTCAAACAAAATTGGGTACAAGCAGCCTGCTCACGGAGTTCCCTAAAACAGGGGTGATTATTTCTCACTGATGAGGGAGAGGTGTAATCTGAGATTACTCACAGTTGGCTAAATATAAGTTAGATATTGCAGGATCTAATTTCCAGGTGCTCAAATCCTGAGCGAAAAGGAATCTCAATGCACAAGTTTAGTGTAAGGTATAGGAGAAAAAAATTAGTTCATGAATTGTTATTTTTATTTTTATACAGATAGCAGCTGTTAAGGATATGATGGAGAACTTTAGCTAGAGCTGTATGTAACAGTTGTATTCATCTAGTGAGGTAAATGATTCCTTGGGGTCAGTATCATCCTTGTTAATAATTTACAGAAGGGTAAAGGGCAGATTAATGGCATTTCTTGACATCATTCTGTTGAAATAAATTATTTTTAGAGAGACAAAAAGAAATGGGATGGAAGGGAAAGAAGCAACTGTGTTTAGGTGTGTATATTCCACAGAAGAAAGAAAACTATAATAATTCCACTTGGAAGGAGAGCTACAGGTCATAGATGATTTTTTAATGCTGTCAAGCAAAGCTATGGTCTCTTGATAGTTTTACAAAATAAGCTTTAGTATTTCAAACTAAATCCATTACATCAATGAGAGTTCTTACTGACTTGAATGTGGCCACATTTTCCTGAAGTTTTTTGTGAAATATTTCAAAATATTTCTTT
Organism: Monarcha castaneiventris obscurior; assembly: GCA_026261815.1. NCBI lineage: Eukaryota > Metazoa > Chordata > Aves > Passeriformes > Monarchidae > Monarcha > Monarcha castaneiventris. The sequence continues at coordinate 16,860,447 of JAMPIT010000566.1, forward strand.
ATTTTCCAAGAATAAAGAATTCTTCTCTAGAATTCATTTCTAGGGAAAGTTCTGCATGAGGCAAACAAAACTAAATTTTATTCTTTACTTTAAAGCTATATGCCACTGGATATGGAGCAGGTGGTAGGCTTGGAATTGGAGGAACAGAGTCAGTTTCTACTCCAACTTTACTGGAATCCATTCAACATGTGTTCATAAAGAAAGTTGCAGTGAACTCAGGAGGAAAGCACTGTTTGGCATTGTCTTTTGAGGGAGAAGTTTATTCTTGGGGTGAAGCAGAAGATGGCAAACTTGGTCACGGAAACCGAAGGCAAGTAACACTTTGAAATGTTACTTAAAAAATATATATAAATGGATAATTATCAGAGTTGCTATATATTAAGAGTGCTGTATGAGTACTCCCTGTATGAACAAGTCAGCAGAAAGCAGTGACGTGGAAACATACATTTTAAAATTGGAGAACCTCATCATATTTTCAGATAAGCAGTCTATCTGATTTCTGTATTTGGTACTGTCTTCTAACATATCTGTGGACGCTAAAGTTCAGTGGCTTTACTTTAGGATCTGTCTTGTAGGTATATGGAACTTTCAGATACTCTAGGGAGCAAAACTGCTATTGTCCTTCTGATTTTCATATGCACTGTTGCCCACATTAAGTGAGAAGTTCTGTTGTGTTAGAGATTATAATGTTCTGATCCAAATAAGAAGAATGCTTAAGTTCATGGGGGCAAAATTATATGTTTTATGCTAGTAAATGTTAGAAATTTTGGTAGTGTGTCTTAAATTTGACTTATTTTCCAGGATAAATGCTTAGTTTTTACTAGATTTTCGTGAAAGTGACTTCATAGTTTCAGTTTACCTGTAGTTCTGTAATATGACATATGGTAAAATACTTCTTGCTTTTATAGGCCTCTGTCTCTATATTTCTGAATGAAATATTTTTCTAGTTAAATGAATCTGAATGAATTTTTCTAGTTAAAATAAAACCTTTAGGATATTAAACTGGAGTAAAACAAATAACTCAGCGATTTTAGGTGTCCTCATTCTCATTTTAAAAGCTTCTCTCCATACACTGAATGTGTGAATGTGAATGGTCTATCCCAAAAGTTTTGTCCAGACAGATGTTTTCATTTCAGCCCCTGTGATCGCCCTCGTGTGATTGAGTCTCTGAGAGGCATAGAAGTGGTTGACATTGCTGCTGGGGGAGCACACAGTGCCTGCATTACAGCTGCAGGAGACCTCTTCACCTGGGGAAAGGGAAGATACGGACGCCTTGGGCATGGAGATAGTGAGGACCAGCTAAAACCTAAACTGGTAAGAAACCTTTGGAGCACTCAACAGTCTTTGTCTAGCTCATATCTTCTGATTTGTATCTTTATGCCTTTCTGCATACAAAGAATGAGAGGGTAAAACAGTGGCATGTATTTGTAAGAAATGAACAAGCTCCCGTGACTGAAAGGATAAAATGAAAGAGGAGCGGCAAAACTTTTCCTAGTGGTCACCAAACAGCTTACGAGGAATTTGTTTTAGAGATTTAAAGAAATCCCCAAATCACACATCCCACCCCTGAGTAAGTAAATTCTACCCGTTCACAGGAGTAGTTTGCACTGAAAGTAACAAATGAGCTCCTTGTTTGCTGGGTTTCCTCATTATTTATTTCTTGGGAAATATAAAAGTGTTTACAGTGATAGCCACTTAGTCACTTGTAAACTGCTTTTTTCTCCTGACACAGTAATGATGCTCTTAATTCTCACAATTGAATACTGAGATGTTACTGAAGTATATACTAAGTTTATAAGAATTTAACCAAAGTAATTATGAGGTATTTAATTGCTATTTGCTAAGGAACGTTAAGCAATTTTTGATTAAGAAGGTAGCTGTTTTCATTTCATTCTTAAGTGGTAAATCTGAGGACTTGGAGAGTGTGGAAAGTAGGAAGAACGCCTGTACTGTTGCAATTCAGACTGTTGTACTCCTGTGAATTAGACTCTTGAAGGGATTTTAGTCAAAATAATGGTATTAGGAAAACTGCCCTGCCTTTGGAATGAGAGTTCATTTTGCTTCCTGCATTCACGTGCTGAAAATACAGCAAAGGCCAAGATTTCATTGGTTGTATCAAATGGAATATTAGTTTGTTAGTTTTATTCATAGCTCTGTGTATATATTTCTGTTGTTACAAGCATTAACTTTTTCCAGTGTTTCAATTTGTGAGATAAAGTATCATGCATCTTAGTCCCCTTTGGGACTTTATCACCCTGTATCCAGATGCTCCCCTGACCCCCCCCAAACACCAAGGTCTGCCCGCCTTTCCTTTCCCCACCCTGCATGTTCTGTGTGAGTATGAAAATAGATAACCTGTAGATGAATTGAAATACGTGAAGTTTCATGCTGCTTTGGATGATGGGTTGTTCCATCTGGAATCTGTTTCAAGTAGTGGCAAGGACAGGAAGATGTGATAGATGTGGGTCACCAAACTTTTACTTTGTGATTCCAAATCCCATACTTCATCACTAGGTGGCATAATTTCAAAAGATGTCGACTAAATTCAGATTATGATGCAATTGCTCAAAAATTGTAAAATAGTAAAAGACTATTTAAAAATAAGTCAGCTTTTTCCCCTTACTGTATTCAGTACAGGCCCAGAGAGCCTGAAATTATTTCAACAGAATATAGTCTTTGGTAACCTTGGATGTTTTGTATTGTTTCCCTGACACTGAGGTAAAAAAATTTAAATAGTTCACCAATTAAAAAAAATAAGTCCTGTATTTAAAATACATAGTTGGTTTTCATTTTGCTGGTTTGAAAAGAGCAAAGCTCTTAGAGTTGCCTTTATTTCCTTGTACCTGTGCTGTTTCAGACTTGTAGTTCCAGTCATCACCTCTCCAAGCTGAGTTTGTGATCTTTTGTGAAACTAAATGACTGAGTCTTTTATGGTGAACAAAAATGGGTGATTTCATTCCAGGTGGAAGCTCTCCAGGGTTACCGTGTGATTGATATAGCCTGTGGCAGCGGAGATGCACAGACACTGTGCCTCACTGATGATGATACAGTCTGGTCCTGGGGTGATGGAGATTATGGAAAACTTGGGAGAGGAGGCAGTGATGGCTGTAAAGTACCAATGAAGGTATTTCTGTGTAACTTTTTCATTTCTTTAGAAACCATGATGTTGATGGAGAATGCTGAAGACAGATTTGTCAATATGTGCAAACTTTCACCCATCCTGGGACATAAGGATTCTTCTGGTGGTTCTTAAGAATGAACTTTGTAGGCTACAATAGCAAGTCTTTAAGTTTTGTGCTGGCTGTTAAAGTTGCCCTTGAAGGATTTTTTTTTAAAAACATTGCTGGTTTAAACAATATTTCTTGACAGGTTCCTGTCAAAACATTAGGTTTTGCCAAGAAATCTTCATGTTTCTTTGTGTTAATAAATTTACAATAGTCCTAAGGTCATTCCAGAAAGGGGTATCAATTAATTGGAAAGCAATCTTACTTTATATTCAACCCTTTCTATGAATGCATGGTTGACTTGGAATTTTTTCATGTTACATATGAAATCCATGTAGCCATTAAATTTGAATTCTGGCATTTGTTATGAAGATGAATGTTGCTTGTGTTTGAGAAACGTTTATCACTGTGTATACCTATGCACAGTGGATTTTAGATCCTAAATCCAGAAACACACTTAATTACTTGGATACAGGTATCCCCATTCTGCTTCCGAATGTTTCCAGCATGATGTAACAAAGTGGAAATAGCTTGTTAATAGTTCATCATTCAGTCCCATAGGACTGATTGTAAAGCAGCATAAGGTCCTACTTAGAATAAATAGGAAGAGTCTGCTGGAGATAGGAATACTTTTGTTATGTCAGCAGAATCACATCCATGTCATACAAACTAAGGATGAGTGTTTGTAGACAAAGCCTTATTGTTTCTACTCAGAGCAATTGCAGATTAACTATGGGCAAAATGTACTAGGGGTGACCTTCAACAGTTTGTGAAATTTGAGCTCCTTTTTAGTGTTTTAGCAGTAAATAGTAGAAAGATGAAAGGAATGGAATTTTTCTAAATTACCTACATAAACATGTAAATTTGTAAATATACATATAGAAATACAGTAGTATGTATTTACTTCAGGCAGTTTAGTCTACAGTCTCGTTAAATAAGTAATTTGCTTTTAATTTGATTTTATTTTTCTAGATTGATTCCCTCACGGGCCTTGGAGTGGTTAAAGTAGAATGTGGATCACAATTTTCTGTGGCCCTTACCAAATCTGGAGCTGTATATACATGGTAAGTATTCTGTGTTAGTTACTTTGACAGGGTTACCTGTTACAGACAAGGTGACATCTATCAATGCTACACTTCCTTCACCGTTTTGATCTTCTCTTTCAATATTTTTTTGAGTTCCTGTGTCTTGATTAGTAATAAAATCTACCACTTTGGGGAACGTTTTCTAGTGCCATGAATGAAAAATACAAGTGTTTTGTCTTGGAAACCTAAGCACAGGGTTGTCGTTCCAGACATTGGCCACTGCAAGATGCAGAACTTCCAAGGTGGCCAGTGGAATTATAAGCATGAAGTGGCATGCAGGGTGGAAGGTGACAGCATAAATAACATTCTCATGTATTATCAAAATGGTGTCTAGCTTGTGGTGGCTGTAGTCTGAGAATTTGATTTTAGAATTCGTCGTTTTAATCTTCCTTACACCATTCCAAATTTTGTGGTTTAAACTACTAGACTGAAATGTTTAAAAAGACTTAGCAAAATACCTTCCCAGCTTCCCTCAGCTACCTTGTTTGTATGACATTTAGGTGTCCTTGAACTGTATGAAGTTCTAGTCTCTGAGACCAGTAAATACACTGTTTTTGCAGATGAATGCTTCTAATACTTAACTCTTTTAAGAGTTAAAGATAAGACCACCCCCTGGAAAAGTGGTAAAAGGAACTACACAGATTAAGTAGGAACATTGTATTGGAGGTGTAAGAATCTGTACTGAGTCAGCAGAATCACATCCATATAAAGTAGGGATGATTAATGTTGAATGTTTGGAGAAGATTTTGGTATGGGTCAATGTCAGACATAGCCTGTCATTACATTTTTTCCACAGTTAAAACACAGTTTTTAAATGTTTCCTTTTCTGTGCAGGGGCAAGGGAGATTATCACCGCTTAGGCCATGGATCTGATGACCATGTTAGAAGACCACGACAAGTGCAGGGACTTCAAGGAAAGAAAGTTATTGCAATTGCTACAGGGTCTTTGCACTGTGTTTGCTGCACTGAAGATGGTATGAAAATCAAGTATTTTACTTAGTTCTTAGCACTGAATTTGAAAAAAATTGAAACTTTATCTTTTAGTTAACTGTTGGTAGGTTGTCCTTGCTAAAAACACTGGTTCTCTGTGTGCATGGTTATATTTTGTGTTTGCAGATGTTGCATATTTCTTGAGCAGCAAGCATGACATTGATTTAAAGTGATCACATAGAACTAAAGTAATAAAAATTAAAGAATTTAAGTTGCATAAGCACTGTTGATCAAAGAAAAATACAGAGCTCTAAAGGCAATTACAGAATGGTCAAGCAGTGGCATTGAATGGATTTGGCTTTTGTTTTTTTGCAGGGTCTTGTGAGTTTGTTGAAGTGTTTAACTTGCTAAATGAAGCACGACACAAACAATATTGCTTCTTACATAGCAGGTTGAGATAGTGAATGTTCTTTGTAGCAGACTCACTCCCACAAATAACAAGTTTGCACCATAATAGAGTGTTTTATAGGTGCTAGTGAAATATAGATGCAGAAAATGAATGTGAGTAATGAATATAGATGCAGAAAATGAATGTGAGTAATGAATATAGCTGCAGAAAATGGATATTCAGGAACAAGGTTGTTACTTTAAAAGTATTTCCCAATTATCTTGCAACAGCAATCACCTATTTGAATATCTTCTCTAGTAATACAGCTTATTATAGGATTTTTGTCTCATACAAAATATTAAGCCTTTTAAATGTTTATTTTTTCATATTGGCTTTGCTTTTGCTATGAAACTATCAAATACAGGCTGTTCCTGATGTTCTATTACTTTTCTGCTCTTCTGTCTCCTTCTATTCTGGAGCAGAACCTTTCAGTTACACAAACTAAGGAAAGAAATGCATCTTATGCTAGCTGCTCTATAGAGACTGTGGGCCTAACTATGTCAATCCAGATTTATCTGCACTAGATAGTGGATTTCAGGATGGCCATGAGTCCTAGAAATCTTACAGCCCAAGGCCTCATCTGGTTAAATAATTGCTAATAAAAATTTTTAAAAAGGCAAAAAGCTTGTATATTAGCTTCAGGATAATAAATTATTCTTATTGGTTTAGGGGAAGTGTATACATGGGGAGATAATGATGAAGGGCAGCTTGGAGATGGAACAACTAATGCCATTCAAAGACCACGCCTGGTTGCAGCACTTCAGGGTAAAAAGATCAACCGAGTAGCCTGTGGCTCAGCACATACTTTAGCTTGGTCAACCAGTAAGCCTGCTAATGCTGGCAAGCTCCCTACACAGGTAATATTTTTGGCTTATTGAATTGGGATTTTAAACATACTTAGTGTGGTTATTGCTGACTTGTCAGTAGATGTATTTCCTTTCCAAATCCCTGCATAGGCTCAGTGTGCTTTAGTTTGACTTCAAGTTTGAGCCAGTTACTTTGTTTTACTTCTGTATTTCCAAAGGATTCCATTTTTCTGGGCTGAAAAAGCCTCTTCATTCAGATTTTAATCCAAATGTGAAACTAACTCAGTTTGAAAATTGGCAGGAATTTAATTCTGCCTGGCAGCTATGGAAATGTTATGCCTTCCTAGGGAGTTCTTAGTTGCTTGCTTTATATTGAGAAGACTAGTTTTTTGAATATTCTGCATTTCAGCTATGCCTGAAAGTAGTGATGACAGGATGTAAAATGTATTTGTTTATGGATAAATCGTTAAATGCGGAACAGCACTTGTGTTCTAGCCATCACACAATACTTGGTTCAGTTTAGATGGGTACTGTTAGTATCTTTTATAAACAACTGAACTCCACATAGGAAGTTTTGACAGTGTGAATAAGCAAATACCTGAATTTCTAATACAAGTTTACCTACAAATCTAAAGATTGTTGTTCTATTGAGTAAAATAAAGTATGTAATAATTTTAAGTTATATTTGGATATCATTGCCTTATCCTAGGTTCCTATGGAGTACAATCATCTGCAGGAAATTCCCATCATTTCACTAAGAAACAGGCTTCTGCTCCTGCATCACATTTCAGAACTCTTCTGCCCTTGTATTCCAATGTTTGATCTTGAAGGAAGACTCGATGAAACTGGCCAAGGACCCTCAGTTGGGTTTGACACATTACGGGGAATACTGATATCACAGGGAAAGGTATTTTATCAGAATGTTTCTAAGGGAGAGATTAGTAACTGTAATGGAGAAGTGTTGTTTTAGTTGTTTCTGAGGAAAAAAGAGCTGTATGTCTCAATTTGTTCTCTAAACTGTATATCAGATATTTGCATTCTGATGATGCAAACTTATTCTTTGTGTTTTTTCTACAGTGTTTTTCTCACTTCTTCATCATATTGCTTTTTTGTGTTGATCTCGAAAATAACTTTATACTGTAAATCTTCAAATTGTAATATAGCTGAATTCTTCTAGAGTATTCAGTAAATGATATCCTGGAAAAAATGTAAGATAGGAGGCAATGACCAACTCATATCTGTTTGTATTTCAACTACCAAGGTCAGGTGATACACTAGCTGATGCAAACCTCTGTGGAGTTACAAACTTGTTTTAGACTGAGCTAAAAGGGAGACTAGAATACCTAGGAGTTCAGTCTCAAGTGGTAAAGAAAGGGGATTTTTATAGTTAAGTCAAGTCAGTCATGAGAAAATGTAGATAATTGTAATGTTTCAAAGCTGCAACACTTACTCAAAACTTCAGATATGATAAGCCATAAAAACATGATTTGCCTTCAGTATAATCATCGGTTTTGGGTCTGAATTTTCTCACTGTCATAGTAATTTGTCTAACTGAAAAAACCCCCATTATAAAAACTGACAGAATCTGCTGGGAGATATCTTTGAAAAGAGAATTGGTTAAGTTTTCCCCTGCAGTGCTGTTCTGTGTCCTTAACTAAGACACATGGCCTGTAGCTAGAGTTCTTAGTATCTGTTGTCTCAGGGTCTCTTTCTCTAGACTCCAGTAAAATTGTGTAGTAGAACAAGCAAGCTGTGTACAAACTTCACAGAGCAAGGGAAATCATCAAAACCTAAACTGGAAAGGAAATCCTTGCTGTTCTATTTGTGAGGCTTTTATTTGTTAATGCTATTAATTGTGAGTCCTTACATACATAATGTTACATATGAGAATGTGTGTGCAGGAGGCACATTCAACCTAATTTACTTGAGTCTGCAGAATAGTTACAGAAAGGCTGCAGACAGAAGATATCAGGCAAATGGGATATCAGACATAAATACATCAGAAGCATTCACAAGGTATCAGAGGTTGTGATGCCATATTCATATCTAGGCATTTAAGACAAGCTGACCTTCAGAGATTCTAAAGACTTAAAAATCTTCTTAATCTTGCTTGAAATTGACTGTAAAATTATATCCAAATATTTAGTGAGGGAACCTCAGCTACTTGAATTTGCTTGAAAAGGGTTTTTTAAAAAATTTTTTATTTGTTGTTTATTTATTACTTTCCATAGCAAGATGATCTCATCTTTGGCTTTTTTGATTGTCATTCTCTGATACTAATTATTCTCTACACACCTACATTTTTCTCGTATAAACTAATTTATGCTTGTACTCAGCAATATGTTGGTTGCTTAATAATTGTATCTGGGTGCAGTGCAACTTTTCAAGCCACGGTTTTGAGTGATACAGATGGGACTTTCTTCTTTACTTTTTTGGTATCCCCAGTGTTTCAGACATGAAGCAATAGCACCAATAACGTGATCCTTGACTAACATCTTGCACCTTCATATTCTGTTGCTTTTTTATTTCCTGGGTTGAACTATGTGTTTTTCTGCAAAATATGTGCAGGGTTCTGATTTGATTTCAGTTTTGCTATTGTCTGGATTTTTTTTTAGGAGGCAGCTTTCAGAAAAGTTGTGCAAGCAACTATGGTGAGAGATCGTCAGCATGGGCCAGTTGTAGAGCTCAACAGGATACAGGTATCTTCAGCTGAAGTTCTGATTTACTCTCTGTATGTTTAGCCCACAGTACTGTGTTGGTCAAAGCTGTTTGGTATCTGAGTGCTGAAGAGTTGAATTTTTATCAGAGAATCAAACAATAAAGAAGTGAGTGCAGTTAGGCCTGCTTATATTCATTTCAGTATGGTTATATCCATACTGTAGTTGTTTGGGGAGAGGGTGATGACACTTGTTGAAATGTTAAGTGAATTATTTAGACTCTTAATGAATGTGTCTTGCTTGACAAAGGGCTTTTCAGAACTCACTACAGTTAGATAGTTTAGGAGAGTAGTGACTCTGATGCTTTTCTTACCTTTCCAAATGCTCAGCTGAATTATTCATCTGTTGCTTTCAAAATAGAAAGCATGAAGGGTAAGAAAAAGGCAAGGAAAGAAAGCTCTTGAATATAATTAAAATTCATGCTGATAAACTCTTGTCCTTTGCTGGTCATCACATGTAGTCATATTGATTGCAGATGTCTTTAATACAAAAGGGGTTTTTTGTCATTGATGTTAGAAAATGTAATGTTGTGCCTTAGGCCAGATATGTCTTTCTTCCATAGATACTTTTGTAACACAGAATAGTAAAACATTGTTTTCATTTAAATGGACTGCAGCCTGATCTTAGAGTCCTCATGCATTTCTTTCCTGTTGTGGTGGGTTCATTTTTTTTGTTACTTTTAATTTTTTTTTCCCTTAATATTGCAAAAAGTAAGAAAGTCTACCATTTGTGAGGTTAGAGTGAAGAAATTGTGAAAATTCAAACTTGTTATTTTCTGTTGGTGAACAGAAATACATCCTGTTTTGGCTAGACCCTGTTTCTACTTCTTTGCCATTTACTGTGGACATTTAAAATTTCTTGCTTATATTCTGTGATTAAAATGTGTTCTTCTAGTTCATTAGAATCACACAATCACTAAGTTTTTACTTATTGAATCCAACTGTATTATTTGGGAAGCTGAAGAGAGTACCAGAGATTTTTAACTTACCTTTTAAATGTGTGAGTTCAGAAAGTCCAATGAATATTGCTGGTATTTTAAGCCGGAAATAAGCAATGAGTAGGTCTTGGGATCATTTCCTAGTGTCGTCCTTCATTAATTGAGATAGGTTTCTCTTGTATTTCAGTTTATTATTTAAATCTGTCTTGAACCCTAGAAAAGAATTGGCAGCTTCCCTTCTTCATACCTTCTGGGGGAAATAAAATATTGCTGTAACTGTCAGTTTAGACAAGTGGAGACTACAAAAGGTCATGTTCATAATCTGGCCTGATTACGCAGTACCAAGACAATTTCTTGAGTTAGCTTTTGCTCAGAATGAAAATGTGGATTCTGAAACTGTTTGATCCTTTATAATATTCAATTGAAGATTCTAAGCTGCATTACCTAGTCACAAAAAAGTTAAATGTCAGTGTTAAAAATTTTCATCTTATTTGCAGTTTTAAGTTAAAGTGCAGCTGGGCTTTAAGACCCCTTGGCTTTCAGAAGACTCTTCTTGCAGTTTATAGATTATATGGTGCTGTCAATTCACTTCATCTTCCTTGGTATAAAAAAACCAGAGGAGTTTTTCATTTATACTTGTTTTCCAGGTATTGCCTTGTTTTTTACAATACTTCCTCAGCGTCCCTTGCTGTTTAGTGGTTTCTTTGGAAGTACCAGAACTGAAGATAACAGCAGCATAAAACTGAGCAAACCAACACTCCCTTCTCCTGGCAGGGTCCAGTGTTACAGGGACCAGATTCCTTTACAGTAGATCACATTCACCTTACGTACTGCTTGGCCCTGGGTCTTTTCTGTTGGGAGCCTTGTAATGGTGAGATAGAGTAGTTTTCTGTAGTTTTTCTGCTCAGGGTGTGTCAAAAACAATGTGATGGCTGTACTGTAACTCAACTAAGTGCCAGCCTGGTGTTTCTACGGCATAAAATTGAGTGTAGATGTTTTATACATTGAGGTGAAGCATGAAGGCAAACTTGGATGCACAGAGACAGTATGGGATGCTGTTGCAGGACTGCATAGAGCAGAAGAAACCAAATTTCATGCAGGTTTATCCATACTACTTTTCGGGAGTAGTCATTAAGTAAAATGTTCCAAAACAGCACCTGGGCCTTGTTCTGGAGAGGTGTAATATAAGCAGACAAAAACCAAGCCAGAAGTGAATTAACAGTTATGTGTCTAGACAGGGTTCCAGTGCTCAGTTTTACTTACTGACCCTCATTCTATCAGATCAGATTCTCTTAAGTGTTTAAGTTCTGGTGTAATTCATGCAGTGTCAAATGGACAGCTGTTAAAACATATCTTTGCACAGCAGTTGAAAGGAACTTTCTTCCTTTTAAAAAGGAATCAAATTTCAGTTATTTAGGGAATGTCTACTTTCATGAATGTAATATGGCAAAGAATCTCCTGGTGTAATGTTCTTAACTGTCAAGGGAGGAATGTGATATGTATGGATATATGAAGTATCACTTCAAGACCAGTTTCTTCCTCCTCACAAGGACTCCTTATGCAATGGGGGTTATAGCAATCTCGCTGACATGATGACTAAAAATGATCTGATCTTAAAGTAGGCACAGCATATGAATGAATTAATGATTTGTTCTTTCTGAGTGTCATTTCATATTAAATAACATCCCTCCTTCCTGGTTGTTGTCTTCTCCCTTATCAAATGTACTTGCAAAGCACACTCATTTCATGATAGCCTTCATTTTCCTACACTGATTAGGTTAAGGTTTTTTGTCTGCTTGTGTAGAATATTCTTTTCTCTACTCTTCGTCTTTTTGTACTCTATTTATTCTGTAGCATTTAAGTTTGAGCATAGAAAACTGAAACTCAGGGTACAGGTGGGAACTGTCTGTGCTTTTGTAATTATTACACTGATACTTCTCTACCTCTTCTGGTGATTTTGTGACCTATCTTCGAATTACGTTTGTTTTCTTCATAGATCTGTCTTACCTGTTAACTGTATATATTTCTCTTTCATAGCTGATTCCAACTTAGAAGCTGTCATCCTTTTGTAAACCTTTTTTGTTGGTGTCTGAGTGCATGGCTTTATGTACTAGATTTCTCCCAGCTTCTGGGAGAGAATTCTTCTGGATTGAAGGGAGTTTCATGGGATGGCCAGTATTTTTCAAGCTGCTTGAGACTAAGACAAAGCTTCTCAATTTAAAACTTCTTGGGCATACAAATTTCTCAGAAATCCATTGAATTAAAACCAGCTTGTGTTGATAGAGAACATCATACATCTCAGGATTTGGGTGTCTCAGCCTTTCAATAAAACCTGAAAGAAATCTGGTGGGTTTTTTATCCAAAGCCATCAGAAATACGCAGCATGAGAACAACTGGATTTTGAGATGCACTGTAGCTTGTAGTGTGACTAAATATAGATTAGTGGGATGAGTTTGGGTTATTTCTGAATGAAAAATCTCACGGATGCTGGCGATCTCTGTGCATGTAGGAGTCCCTTTGCAGTCAGTACAGGTTGAGAATATAAATTGCAGAACGCCAAGTGGGAAAAAAAACCTCTTGTGTTTCTCCAGCTCTCTCTTCACTTTCAATTTCTTTCCTCTCTGTACTGGTGAAATACTTTTTGTATTCTTACCCTCTTTGTGTGTGTCTCTTGCGGCAAAATCCATTGAAATTCACTTGCATGCCAGTCTTAGAGATCTCCATCAAATATTAAAATACACTTTTTCTGTAGGTGCCTAAGAACACATTACCTGTGTATCTATATACATACATATTTTGATAGTATTTACTCATTTTTAGAGGCTTCCCCTGAGTATCACAGATGCATATTTAGTTATTACCATTAATAAATGTAAGAATAATACATACTCAGTTTTCTGGCCAACAGCACAGTCTCTAATCTGTCTCATGTGTGAAAAACTTGCCCAGATTTGTCAGTTGAATCTATGAATAGAGATAGGATGAATTAACTAAAAGGACTGAAATCAGAAAAACTGAACTTGTGAAGTCATTGGTCGCTTCTTCAGAAACAAGAGAAGAAATCTTTATCATCAGACTTCATCTTTGCTATCCCTCTGTCTTTCCATTTTCATTTTAAGATGAACAATATAGTCCTGATTAGTGACAGATGAAGAAAGAACTCTTGTAAATTAAAGATAAGCTGTTGATGGTTGGGGGAACTGAAAATTCCTTATTTATCTGCACAGCGATGCCAGCTGAAATATGTTCTTACAGTGACTTTTATAATGTACTTACTCCATAGGTAAAACGTTCCAGGAGTAAAGGAGGACTGGCTGGACCTGATGGTACAAAGTCAGTGTTTGGACAGATGTGTGCAAAAATGAGTTCCTTTAGCCCTGATAGCCTTCTGCTTCCCCATCGTGTTTGGAAAGTCAAGTTTGTTGGTAAGAAAGTTCTCAACACCCCACCCCTTCCTACTTTGCACTTAGCTTTACAGTTTTCTTGGGATTTACTCTTTTGGAGAACCTGAAGGAAGGAAGAAAGGGATACAGAAAAACAACGTATGTGTGTAGGCAGAGGAAGGTGCTTTTAAAATGCTGGGAAGTAAAAAACCTTTCAAAGTGAGTTTATAAAACCCCTCAGGATTTATGGAGGTGTGTGTGTAATTCTCTTCAGGTTCCAGGGGCAGCTATTCTGTTAACAACAAACATTCTGCAAAACCTAAACCTAATTTTTCAGCTGTCTGAATTGGTAAATAATCCTGGCTAGCTAGTTTTACTGGTAGGGTAGTTTTTACAATTCGCCTGCCACTCTGAGCTTTTTAATGAAAAGCTATTCTATCTATTGTGTATGGGCTAAATAAAACATACCTGCTTTAAAAGGCCACTCAAGAAAAGGAAAACGACACTATTCCTTTTCTATTTCTGTTGTATTTTATTGTTATTAGCATACAGCACAAAATACTGGTTGCACTCTGTCAAAATAGTATTTTTGGCACTGTGATATGTCATATAATCTCCTAAATAATACATTTTGCAATGAACTGGAAACATCCAAATACAGAGCCAAACTTCTAGGGTTTTCATATGAAGGGATACAACACTGCATCTTTCAGTAAACTTTTGTTTATTCAGTTATCCCCACAGAGAAAATAGTTTGTTTCAATACTTCAGTTATTTTTGAAATAATATTTAATATTGAGCCTTTTTTTGTTCTCCAAGGTGAATCTGTGGATGATTGTGGTGGAGGTTATAGTGAATCAATAGCAGAAATGTGTGAAGAACTTCAGAATGGGCTGACCCCTCTATTAATTGTGACACCAAATGGAAGAGATGAATCTGGAGCAAACAGAGATTGTTTCCTATTAAATCCTGCTGCCAAGTCACTCCTGCATATGAACATGTTTCGCTTTCTTGGTAATTTCTTAGCAACTCTGTGATATTCTGTGTGCTTTATGTGTAGTCAGAATATTGGGAATCTAACAAAACTAGTAAATTATGTTTGAACTTACAGGTGTGCTTTTGGGCATTGCTATCCGGACTGGCAGCCCTCTGAGCCTCAACCTGGCTGAGCCAGTGTGGAAACAGCTTGCAGGAATGAACCTAACAATTGCTGATCTCAGTGAGGTGAGAAGGAAGTTCCTGGGTAGGATGTAGCTTACAGAAGACAAGCAGACTCAAGTGATTGGTTTCCCTGGTTTTTATGTGCTTGTATTTTGACTGGCCTTTTACATTTTGAGCCACTATACAAGGATGATTTGTACTGACTGTTAAAACTGTAAATAAGTTGTTCAAGAGTAGTTAAATAATCTGTTTGAATTCTAGAGCATTCTCAAATCTTCTCATGGGCTTGACTAGACAATCTTTGTGGTTGAATTTCTACTTCCCAATAGACCTTTCTGTAGCTGTTACTGTCTGTTATACCAAGATGCAGTAACTGATTTGAGGGCATGCACCTGCACTGTTTTGAAGTAAAAGAAAATAAGTTCAAACTACTACTAGTTTATGCTCACTTGCTGAATTTCACAAGCTTTCAGTTTCTGTTTACTGAGCTCAGTAAATGTGGAGTAAGTAGGTCTTCATTATGAAGAGAAGTTCCTTCTCAAATACTGTCATGTAGAAATGTAGTCACTGTAAAAGCATTGAGTCATTTACTTGTCAGTGAGGGGATTCCTTTTGTACCAAACTCAGTGCTGGTAGGGATGATTATGCTTTTAAGCTTTAAAGCCATTTCCTTATACGATACGTTTTCTTTTGGAGGGCAAATGTCCTCCAAAAAAATTGAAATCTAGAGTATGTGCACTTTCCCCCATCCAACCTAATGAAATCTTAATGGCTTTGAATTCAAGTTAGATGAATTGTAGTCAGACATTTGTCAAAGCTTTTGGTAGGTGACACACGATGCACTGCTTTTGGTATGTAAGAGATGCTGTTGTATAGTGTTAGTAAACTGACTTTAACTCGGGTTTCTTACTTTCAAAGGTTGATAAAGATTTTATTCCTGGGCTTATGTACATTCGAGACAATGAAGCTACTTCAGAAGAATTTGAAGCTATGAGCCTCCCATTCACTGTGCCTAATGCAAGTGGTCAAGATATTCAGCTGAGTTCCAAGTACACCCATATTACACTGGATAATAGAGCAGAATATGTCAGGCTGGCAATAAACTACAGGTTTGTTGAATATATCATTAAAATTACTAATAGCAATATGCATTTTCTTTTAAAAAATGTGTATCAGCCTTTAAACAATATGCTACTTTAGCCTCTTATATACAAGTATTTTTATATTTTCATGTGATTACAGTGTTGATTTTCTGATTTCACTTATTGTATCCAAGGAGAAAAATCTTAAACTTAATTTTTAGGAAGCCACATAAATGAGCAGGTATGGCTCTAGATTTGTCCCAACAAAGCTGTTTTGGCAGCCAGTTTTACTGGTGGAGAAATATCCCATGCATCTAATTCTTCCTATGAGCTAAAGTAATAGGCTTGATCGGTAAGCTCTTTGTGAAAAGAGCTTAGATCTAGTACTGCTGCACTTTCACTTTTTCATGTCATCAGCTGCAGTCAAGGGCAGTATCAGCTGAATTCTTACTCCAGGTTGGAATGCACAAACCAAAAATGTTCATTCCTTGGGTAGGACATCAATGCACACCCATGGGTGCCAAAAGCTGAACACTGCATAGAAGTCAGTGGGCAATAACTGCTTAGTGTTTGAGAAGACTGGCCTTTGGTTGCTTCTGTGGCCAGGTAGCTAATCTAGATGAGTACATCTCAGAAACAATCATAAGCGTCTTGTATCTGAAGCAGTGGGCCTAGTGCCTTCTGAAATATGTACATTTAGAAAATTTGGGTAAGAAACTTGTTCAGGCTTGTTTTATTCACTCCACCATATTCCACTCTTTAGAGAGTGCTTGAGCAAGACTATCATAGTCTTACATACTTGCTTATTAGTTTGTAGTTACAGTGTCTGCCAACAACTGTGAATTACAGCCTTTGTTTTTCTTTTTTTTTTCCCGCCACTGTAAATGGTTATGAAGCAATACTTAGACCTGTTTCTGACAGTAAAGAGAGAGATTTCATTTGGAGCTATTTCAAAGGAGATATTCCTTTGAAGAAATGGCTTTGCTGTCTTGCTGGTTCTGGCTGTCCTCAGAGGACATGAGCAATTCTAAAGCATTTTGCAGTTAAAAGGCCTTGTAGAGAAACATTTAAAGGTTATGTTAAGTATCAAGTTTTTTAACTATATGAAGCCCTTGAGAGGGAAAACTAGCACATGCACAGAATCCATGTGGAAAAGTGGATGCAAAAGACCAAACTTGTCCCGACACCTTTGTTTGTTTTGGTGATGGCTGGCCTGAGGACAGCACTTGTGAGAGATGTGTCTCTGCTTTGCAGGGCTCTGTAAGACATCTCAGAAATTATTTGACAGGGAAAAAAAATGAGCAAAGCACAAATCATGTGTGGCATCAGAAGCAGCAAAATGTTACTTATCTGTGCCTGTCTTGATATAAAAAACCCTACTGTCCCCTCAGACATCCTATTTTAGTTCAGACCCTTTTTTTTTTACCATAATGTTTGTCTAGTGCTGGGAATGTTTGAAGTTAGAGTTTCAAGATTCAGCTGCTCTTTCTCCAAGAGCATATTGTTTCCAAATGGGGTATTGGTTTGTTTTTGCCAGGCACAGAACATGAATAATACTAGAAATAAAATACCTAAAACACTGGGAGATAGTTCCTCCACACTGAGCTTGCTGTGCAATAGCAATTGGTGTAGAAAGTCAAGTATCTTGTGATAAATGTTTGTCAATGTTCCGTGGTACACAGCTGGACATTTGGGGAGAATGGTTAAAGTTGCTTTGATAACACAGTAATTGCTATAAATAATTGCTAGAAATGACATTCACAGAAACTCTGAAAATGTGTCTTTGCAGGCTTCATGAATTTGACGAACAGGTTGCAGCAGTTCGTGAGGGGATGGCCCGTGTTGTTCCAGTTCCTCTACTTTCACTCTTTACAGGATATGAACTGGAAACTATGGTACCAATCTCTGCTCTGTTACTTCTGTCAGATTAACTTGGAGTGAGATTATTCACTCATTTGTTTTACTAATTCAAACCCCACATTAAATGCTGTTTGCAATGATTGCTGTGTGGTTGAAACATTCAGTTCAAGGAAAGACTAGAAAATGTTTAATTGCCCTCTTTGTGTTAGTGAAATTATTTAGATATACCTGAGCAGTAATGTATTATTTCAGCAAGAAACAAACAAGCAAAACCAAAATATCCCCATGTGCCAGTGATTTCATGCCAGTGATCTAGGAAGTAAACTGGAGGAGATACTTGTCCTAAGTTCAGGAATATGAAAAACATTCATTACTGTTGCCTGATGGGAAGATGTATATTTAGTATTATTGTACTAGGGGACTATGCATGGCATTTCAGGTATTTGAATGCTCAGCTTGTCGGTGTAAAAGTTGATTTTAAAGGAAGGGAGGGAACAAAACACTTGAAATTGATTTGATCAGACCTGTATTTTAGAGACCTGTATTTTCAGACCTGTATCACTGTATTTTATTTTTCAGGTATGTGGAAGCCCAGATATTCCACTTCATCTCCTGAAATCTGTAGCAACTTACAAAGGCATTGAACCAACTGCTTCCTTGATACAGTGGTTCTGGGAAGTGATGGAATCCTTCTCCAACACAGAGCGATCTCTCTTCCTGCGTTTTGTGTGGGGCAGGACAAGGCTGCCCAGGACTATTGCAGACTTTAGGGGGAGGGACTTTGTTATTCAGGTAAGGTGTGTGGGATGGGGAAAGTTGGAGGCATCTTAAAAAGCTGATAGTGGAGAAGTAGCAGCATGACATAAGAAAAGACCAGCCTGATTTCATTAAACTGTTTTGCAGCTTTACATTGCAGATTAAACAGTGCAACAGTTGAATGATGTCTATAACAGTTATATAATGTATAGAACTCTTCTTCTCTCGTGACTTGGGCAAGTGGATATTAATTTAATTTCCCAGGCATTTGTTTCTGTGAATTTCAATAGTTTTCCCTTGTAATTAGTTAACTGTTTTTGCTGGCATTTATTTAGCATTTCATTCAGTTTAGTTAATAATTTCGGCTAAAAAACCACACAATCTTCAAATCATCTTTTGATGGCTTCTGAAGTAAAACAGTCTTTTTTAGATTGTTCCCAACCACATATTCATAATCAAAGCAGGTCATACATGTCTGTTTTTATTTATTGATTTAGTGTAGGAAAAATAAGATTTGGACTCTTCATTGTTGTTCTAAGAAACTTCAACGTCAGAATCAAAAATATGACATGCTGCTAAGAAAAAAAAACCCCAGTTATTATTTTGATACTTTTTTGTGTTTTGGACAGTGAATCAAAAAAAAAATGCTTTTTTTTCTTTTTTTGTTAACAGGTATTGGATAAATATAATCCTCCAGACCACTTCCTTCCTGAGTCATACACGTGCTTCTTTCTCCTGAAGCTGCCCAGGTATTCCTGTAAGCAGGTTCTAGAGGAAAAACTGAAGTATGCCATTCACTTCTGCAAGTCCATAGACACTGATGACTATGCCCGCATAGCGCTGACGGGAGAGCCAGCTGCTGATGACAGTAGTGATGACTCTGATAATGAAGATGCAGATTCTTTTGCTTCAGATTCTACACAGGACTACTTAACAGGCCATTAAAAAGTAATATAAGGAATAGTTGTTAAAAGCACTGAGGCAAAATGCCAAAATAACAATGAAGCCAAGGACAGTTCAGGTTTCAGAACAGAGACTATATAGTCAGAGGGATGGTAATCTTCTAAACATGGGGAAAGTGTGTTTGCTACTCACAGTAGGATTTAAGGATTACAGCTTAATCCATCAGCTTAAAATAAATGGCACAGTATATGGGCATTTAACATTTATTTTAAGAGCTGAAAACGGCCCCCCATAATGCTGCACTACATTTAGAACCTTTGTGTTTACTGAAGTGTTGTAAATGTTTATATAAATATGGTAGTGCAGCATCCAAAAGGCAGTGAAACCTTTAAATTGTGGGTGCAATAGGTTTTTTCATATTAAGTGTTGTGTTCTGTGCATCTTCTTGATTGTATATTGGAAATACTGTGCAACAATGGAATAGTATTATAAATATTTCAATTAACTTTACTAGAAGTTTGTTAAAAGTTTTTGGACATTGAATAAACATTATTCCTTGAAATTCTTCTATAGATAATTAAAAATGGCCAATAGTTTCACCTCCACCCCTGGTTTGTATATTTTAGCTTATGCATTATTTATCTCAAATTTGATACCTTTCTGTGAAAGCATCATAATTCTTATCATGGAAAGTGTACTGTATATAATTGGTGCCATGTAAATGCAAAAGTTATAATTTCCCTCTAAATAAAAATTCTGCCACATTAAGGACCAGTATGTGTTTGTTCACGGTAATGCAGCTCCTACATGGGATGAAGATTGAAATAGTTCTACTAAGAAATGTTTCTGCAATTTACAGGTTTTGACCAAACTGCTCCACCAATAGTAGGTGCATTGCCAGAGATACTTTGTGAGCTACAGTAAACTTGAGCAAGTCCACATAATGTGTTAATTGTAGTGATTCAGTACACCTTGCTTATGCAGTTGTTCCTAAGGCTGCTGTTGTCAGTAATGGTGAATTTATTCTTGGACACTTGGGAAAGAATTTTGAGTAAGTGTAAGGGAGAGGTGTCATGAAGTACCTGAACATGAGAGGAGTATGATGACACTTGTGTAATGTCATATCACTGAGAAAATTAAGTCACATTACAAGGCCTGGTCATGACACATTTGCACACGACACATTGATCATGACACATTCCTGACCACATAAGGTATGCACTAGTTTTTCAAAACAGGAGAATAAGATTAATTGTGCCAAAACACTAATATTTTACTTTAAAATCTGTTAGTAGGTGATGTCATACCATTGCTTCTGTAATTACTAGGCTAGTTATATGTGAGTATTCAACATTTTACAATTTAACATTTTACAATTATGAGTGGATTCATTTTCTTTTAGTGTGTGCATTTGACTTTTGTTCCAACTAGATTTAAATATTAACTGTGGTCATGAACTAAGTTTTCATGAGACAAACTTGATACTTCAGTATAGTGGTGAAACTATTGGTCGTTAAGATGTCAGTATTTTGAAATACGTTAGCTTTAGAGTCCTCTGTTTAGTGCTATAAAGATCTCTTGCAATAAATGTCCGTCCTGATCCTCTGCCTCATTGAAGGTTCCAGAACTCAGGCCTGTGCTCTGTCCTCCAAATTTTCTCTGTCTGCTGGTGACAAATGCTCTGTCTTTTTGAGTCTTTAAGATGCAAAACTCAAAAACCTTTAGGAAACCTATTTTATCTTTGCTGCTGAATTGAATTTCTCCTGGGGGTAAGGAATGGAGTAGTAGTACAGAAGTGCTCATGTGGTTGTCTGCTGCTCTTTGTCATGCTAACCCCAGAGCCCTGTAGGCATCCAACTTGATCAAAGAGAGTCTGTAGTCAGCTTTTCAGGAGATGGGATGAATAAGTCATGCCCAAATCTCAGTCCAGTGTCTTTGACCAAGTTCAGTTGCCATTCTTGAATTTCAATCCCCATTCCAGAAGCATATGGACTACTGTAACATGGAGTTTATAACTTGCTTAGAGAAAAGAAAAAACAATGTCAGGGTTTGGTGTCCAAGAAAAGTAAAAAAGAAGTATGCTTTATGTAAGGAATCCGTTTGCATTGTTGCACTGAACTGTAAAAGAAGCTTCCTAGGCCTTCTTTGCTTTCCCATCCTAACAGAAGAGTGTCAGGCACCTTTTCACAGTGTGATGCTTGTCACCTGTGGCCTGACTTACAGCATTTCTTAGATTATCAGGTTGGAAGGGGCTGCAAGGGTTATCTGTTCCAACCTTTATTGGCAAAAGCACAATTTAGACAAGACGGTTCAGCATTCTGTCCTGCTGAATCTTAAAAGTGTCCATGTTGGGGGAATCTGCTACCTTCCTGGTGAGATTATTCTGTGAAAAATGTTTCTCTTCTGTCTAATAGCAATCTCCTCAAGAATAATTTGTACCATTACTTCTTGTCTTTTCCACGTGACTCCCTGTAAAAGAGGAGTGTCTGTCTTCTTTGTAGGCACCGTTGAAACATGTTGATAAGGTCTCTCATAAGGTGTCTTTTCTCCAGGCTGAATGAACAAACCCAGTTCTTACAGAGTTCCCTCACATGACAAGCCTCCCAATCCTCTGGTCCTCTTTGTGGTCCTTCTCTGGATCCTCTGCAGCCTGTCCACATCTTCCTGCACAGTAGGGACCAAAACAGCACAGTATTCCAGGTGTGGCCTTACAAATGCCAAGTGGGATAAAGACTACTTTTGTCTGTGCTGGTGATTCTGTCTTGATGTAACTCAGCATCTCGTTGGGTTTCTTTGCTGCAGCAGCACACTCTTCATGTGTATGGGGTAGACAATGTCCACCACTTGCCACACATCAGCCAAGCCAGTGAATGTGTCCTAAAAGGTGATCAGGTTTGTCAAGCGTGATTTGCCCTTTGTGAATCCCTGCTTGCTCTTCCCCATCATGGGCTTCATCCGACTTGTGATAGCCCCCCCAGGGGAGTTTGTTGCATAAGTTTCCCAGGGACTGATGTAAGACTGATGAGCCTGTAACTTCCTGGATCATCCCTAAGATCTTCTTTCAGATGGGGGTGATGTTAGCCTTCTTGCTGTCTTCTGGGATATCCGTTGGTCTCCACAGTTCTCCAAGGCTGTGGAAAGTGCACCCACAATGATGTCAGCCAGCTCTCCTAAACACTCTGAGGCAGATAATGTCAGGGCCCATCAATTTGTAGGGGTTGAGCTCCTGGAACAGTTCACACCCCAACTCTTTCTTCACTGATGGTGAGTCTATTTTTGCATCAACCTGGATTTTTGTTCCAAAGGCCAGAGCCCCAACAGTGCTGGTAAAGACCAAGGTGAAGAAAGTGTTGAGAACTTCTGCCTTTTAAGCATTGTTGGTGACTAATTCAGCTTTCCTGTTGCACAGCAAGTCCATGTTTTCCTTCTGTTTCTACTGGTTGTTTACATACCCGAAGAAACCTTTTTTGTGTTATTTTGCATCTCTGGCCAATTTCAGTTCGAGCTGAGCTTTTGTTTTTCTAACTGCACTTCTGCAAACCCTGGCAATGCCCTTGTAGTTCTCAATGGGTATTCACCCCCTTTTCCTCTAGTCCGTACCCATCCAGAGTGATCCTGTAACCTTGTGAGTTGTTGTACCAGTGTTTCCATTGTTCCTGGGACATCATAAATTTCTGACTGGGTGCAGAGCCCCAGTTCCTTGTGTTTGTTCCCTAGGCTGCATGCATTGGTACACAAACACTTGAGGTGGTTGGTCCTGATTCCAAAGATTCATTGGAAAAGCAGTGGATTCCAAAGATCTCATTGATAAAACATTTTCCCTTTTTGGATCAAAGAAAATGTATAGACGTAGAGTTCCCTGCAGATGTTGCCTTTCAAGGCTAATCTCCCAACAAACATTATTATTAAAAATTATGGTGTTAACTAAAACATGCCAACACAGTTCATTTACTCAGCTGGAGTTGAAAGGTGTGGAATTGGTGGAAAAAATATTCTGTCATGGTGTCATGTCCTTGTCTTAAGTGAAAACTGCAGCAAAGCAACAGAACTGTGAATGTGACACAGAAACTATTTATGAATTGATGCTCCTGATACTTGGAAAAGATTCTGGTGGTTTGAGTATTCGTCTCAAATGTGAATGCTGATGGTGTATCTGCAAGGCACCATTCTTCAGGTTTGCATTTAGTTATCTGATGGTCAGTGACTACAATTGTGCAAAGATTTCTCAGAAAGACAGAGTAGAATTGTCTCAGTTGTTTCCTGCCTCTCTTCATCTTTGATCAGCTGTCTCCACTGAGCTTGCATGTGGTGCACTAGCATCATACCTGAAAAAGGTTTTAGCAGAAGCATTTTGAGAAATCTGTTTGGAGGACATGGATATAATGTAAAATACTCTAGGATTCTCTTTTGTAAATGGTCAGTGTTAAGTGAAAAGAAACTTAATTCTTAATGGGCACTTGCATGTACTTACTACTGCCAGTAAGCCATAATAAGGATGGGGTACCTCACTTCTAGAAAATACAGTCTAAGCTAGGAGTATAAACCTTGTTTCCCTGTGAAAACTTCATCAGTGCGTGGGGCAAAAAGTGCCAGTGTGGTTTGGTGATCAGCTGAGCTTTGTTACGCTGTTTGGCAGCAACATATAGGGGAAAAAAAGCAATAAAGTGTAACATCAAAATTTTGCAGGTAAAGCTTCAGGCAAAGTGTGAAGGTTTCTCCTGAACTGGAAAGACTTTTTGAGCAAGACTCCTGCATGTGTCCTTCCTGGTTCTGCTGCTTCTCATGTTTTTCATCAGTTTCATCACAATGACCTAGAAACACCCTGGAGAACAGGGTTCATGTCCAAAATTTAACTGATAGGAGAAGGGCTGTCTGACCTGAGCAATGCAGAAGTCAGTGGGTTATGAAGTGCTGTGCATAGCAGGAGGAAGAAATAAAATGCATGAAATACCTGTGTGGGTATATGTAGTGAGATTTGGGCTGCCTTGAGTGAGTTGCTCTTCCTCCATGCTCATGCAGAGGACAGGGATTCCTGGGGGAAAACTGGCTGGACAAAACTGGGAAAGAAATGAACTTTGGAGTACAAATCAGGCACCTTCCTTCCTGTGATCCTGGGGGCTGCTGCTTCCTGGCAGAGACGCTGACCAGGCTCTGGTCTGTGGTACTCGTGACCAGTTTACCCATGTAGCTTCCTGTGTGGTTAAGGCACAGGACCAGGAGTCAGGAGATCAAAGTTCCACGTTGTACAGAAAAGCTGTTTCAACACATAGGCTGCATTGATGAAAATGATCTCTACATGGAATTCTTAGACACAGCCAAGGCTTCATTCTTGCCAGGCTGCATCACCTTCTCATCCCTCATGGTGTGGTAACAGTTGCTGCTAAGGCCTCACAGGAGATAGTAAAAAAACTGTTCTGTGGCACTTGTGGGAGATTCAGGTTACTTTATGGTCTCAAGACAAACCTGAGACAGGAGCATTTGCAGGAGTAGTCAGGGCCCCCCTCTACCCATCAGAGCGCAGATTCACTCCTGCTTTTGGGTTAGAGGTGAATTGAAGCTACTGAGCACTCATGTACTGACATGGCTGGTCTTGCGGTCATTTCATGAGTTTTCAGTAACTTGTCTGTTCCCTGATGAAGCATTTCCTACTAATAACATCATAACCATGGTACTGCTGGGTTGGGAGGGGTTGCAAAGTATCTGCTCTGGGTTAAGCATCCACTAGCCTGGAAAGCCAACTCGGCAATGAAAATCTGCTTCGAGAAGGGGCTGTACTGTGTAGGGGTGGGATTTTGGCATGACAGAGGTCTTTCATCTGCTGAGCTACCCATGTCATGAAGTGAAATCATGCTTTCCTGCCACTGAGATGGACTTTGCGTTGCCAGCGTTGAGCAGTCCTCAGCACCCTGTGTGACCAGATCTACCCTTCAGAAATGACCATTTACATGTAGCTCAGAAATGCAAAGTTGGCCAAGGTCCCTGGAGGTCATCGCTGGTGATGTTGCAGAGCTGTTTTCCTTTCAGTATGGCTTTTTGATCTGATGGAGTTACATCAGTGGAAAGTAAAAGGTCAGAAACAAAAACCTGTCAAATGAGATGAAAGTGAGTGTCTTGTGAAATATACCTCTCCTCTGTCCAAGTCCAACGTGGAGACAAGGATTTATGGTGAGATATTCTTATTGGTGAGCTTATGGGAGCCAGCTCTGCTTTAAAGAATCTGGAAAGAAAATTCTTCTCACCAGTTTGGCAAATGCCGAGGTAGAGATGTTTCTGCTCAACCAGAATGACACAATGGATTTTGTAAAATGGACTGGGACATGTTAAGTAATATGTAATAATGTTATGACTTTCCTAGCAGAATCATATATAAGTGTGTATCATTAATTATCATAATGTATTGCTATTAATTATATACATATTTGGAAAAAAATGGTGGAGGAATATATAACTTTGAAGGAAAGGAAAAGCGTTGTTAACTACTGTTAAACTTTACTGAAAAATCTTAGCAGTCAAATAATTCCTTTTATGAAAAATTCAGAAAACTTCCCAGTTCAAGCAAATTAGTTTCACCTCTGCTAGAAACATTATTATTCTCTGCTCTGCCTCATACACAGAAATAATGGCTCCATAACTCCATTTAAGACTATTGTTTGCCTCTGCATGGATACCAGTGCAACAGTCCTGGAGTAATTATTTATCTTGCCCCATTCCAGACCAGTGCAGAGTGGGAAAGTGGAGAGGGGGTGTATGTGGTTACTCTGGAACAGATGTGGAGACCGGCATAGGTGCAGTGCGATGTAGAATTTGAAGCCATTCAGAATTTGTTTTTCTATGTAAATGAGAGAGCCACACAGATAACGGTTTTGTAATTGACTCAGCTGAGTTATGATTAATCCTAAGAATAAGGGATGACTTTTGGACATGAAGCTCCCCTTGTGAAGTAAGTACTGTCTCATGCTTCTTTTGACGTATGTGCTCATGCATAGTGCATAAAAGGGCGTTTTCTCTTGTATTTGCATCTTCTTATACAGAGAGTAATGTAGTGGTCCTGGTAGACCTCCCTGTATCACCTGGACACTGCTGTCTTGCCCTTGTGCCCCTGAAGCAAGGCATAAATGTCCAGCAGCTCCCTGGCCTGTGAAGATGGGCAGCATTTGGCCTGTGGAGCAGCTGCATAGCCAGGGGCTATGGCCAGGAGCAGGAGGAGAGTCGGGCAGGCACTGAATGCCACCTTTCAGGGCCCAGAGCTGAAAGGGTACTGTTGTTATCTGCATTCCTTCCTGACCACATCCCATGACCTGTTGCGTGGAGCCTTTCAGAGTACATCCAGGCACGGACAGCAGGGCTGGGATGTGCGTCTGTGTCCTTGCCAGCGGCACACTGTGAGCAAGGATCAAAAGTTCATGGATGCTCTGCTTTTCCTGTGGACCCTCTCACTGCTGGTGAGGCACACTCGGTGCTGGGCTGACCGGTGTGATGGTAATTGTAGCATGATATGAAACGCTCTCAGACCTCCAATAGTAGCAGAATGCAGGGTAGGTTTGTTCATTGTCACTAGGGACTGAATGAACCACTAGTTCTGTCTTAGCCTCAACCTGAAAACAAAAGTCATGGGATTGGCTGCTGGAGATAGTTTTCCTCTCTTTTTCCTTGCTGCAGCTCTTCCTGGAGGGGTTGCTTTTTCCTGTGTTCTCTGGAAAGGTGAATCTTTCATTTAAGTTTGCTGTCTTATAGAATCACTGAATGGTTTGAGTTGGAAGGGATGTTAAAGATCATCTAGCTCCAAACTCCCTGCTATGGGCAGGGACATCTTCCACTGGACCAGGTTGCTCAAACCCCCGTTCAAGCTGGCCTTGTTAATTGCTTTTGGTTTGTTCAGCTCTGAGCCACACTGCCACAGGCTTCTCAGATGGTCAGTTCAAGATGGCAAATCCAACTGCTAAGTTGCCACTGAGTGGGGCAGTGCTGCTGGATACTGTCCCTGTTCATGAACTGTAGAGGAAATTAGCCACTTGTCACCCTCACTACAACTAGACGATAAGTGATAGACCAGATTCCCCTACCCCCTGCCAAAAGTTATGCTGTCTCAGGTTGGTGTTCAACAGATGGACTTTTTTGTCTCTGTATTTGCACCACTACTGCTCGCTACCACTCCTCTCACCATCTCTGTGGATAGGCCCTCACAGGGAAAGGAAACGAGAGGCAGAGCCAGGAACAAACAAATGGAAAAAAAATAACTGAAGGAAAAAGGAATAGAAGGGACAGATGAGGATGGAGCCCAGCCACAGCTTGGCTCAGGCTTGTGCATTAGCCCAGTGCACATTTGCCCAGTGCAGCTACAGAGGAACAGCTGTGTGGCCTCAGGGTGGTGTGCGTGGACCTCTGCCGTATGGGAAACAAACTGCTCCTGGTTAGAAAGACCCCTTGCAAAGGCATCTCCCTCTTGCCATTCGTTGTGCAGGAGAGGCAGACCTCCCTGTGGAAGAATGCTCACTTGTGTCCCCCAAGGCTTCATCCTCGCTCTATCTAGATGTCTAAGTTGAAGGTCACCATCTGTGAACTCAGTGTCTATTCTCCACATTTTGGGAGTGGAGGCTTATTTAATAAAGCTGAAACAGTCTGGAAAGCTTTTAATCTCATCCCGCAGTGGATGGCTGGCCGTGGTCAGGGTGTCTCTTCTTAGATTGCTGACTCTACTGATCCTTCATCTCCAGGGACTACAACTGGGAGTTTACACCTGTGACTTTAGTGTAGCCATGCAAAGTTTGCCAGAAGGAAAACCCTACCGCAGGCTGGGATAATTTGTCCCTTTGAGGTGTCTGTCGTTATTTGCAGCTCAGGACAGCAGCCCGGCTCTCACACAGCAGGGGCGGCACGGTGGGAGGGATGGGGCGGTGAATGGAGGAGTCGCCCCTTCCCGCGGGGCAGGCTCTGCTGCTGGGCTTTCCTGCCAGCCCCTCCGCCCCCGCCCGGGGCTGGGCGGGCAGCGCTCCCGCCTGGAAAGTCCATCAGGAATGCGAAAGCCCCTCTGTGCTGGTCTGAGCTCTGTAGTTTCACACAACAGCCATCCTGTTTTCAGGCTCTTACTCCCTTCTGAAAAATGAGTCCTTCCTTCACCTCTAGCAGGGACTTGTTTAGAATGCACAGACTACAGTCTTATATATCTCTCTCTCTCTCTCTCTCTTTCTCTTTCTCTCTCTCTCTCTTTCTCTTTCTCTCTCTCTCTCTCTTAACTTAAAACCCAGAATTTTCTCCATAAAAACCTTGATAGGGGGTGTTGGAGCCCCCATTTTTGCTCTGAAAAGACAGACAACCGGAACCAAGCCTGGTTCGCCACACAGCTCTGGTTAGCTCTGTGGAAACCAAGATGTTTAAGAACGTGGTATTACAAAAATGATCCCTTTGAATCCAGACCCCAGTTAGCTCCTGTTACACTCTACAGACTTACAGACTTAAAATCCTAAATCAAGTGAGCAACATCAGTCCTTTCACTTAGCAGTCTTTTCTAGATGTGATTTTATAATTCACTAGTATTTTTTGCACTTTTTTGTTCACATTGCAGGTTCTTCTGCAAGTGCAAGGCATGATGTTCCTTCCACTTGGGACATCAGCAGCAAGCACCACTTTGTCTAGTATGAATATATAATGCTTCTTTGCTTTTTTTCCTTAAAGTTATGAATAGAATTAGAAAAGAAAAAAAAAATTTCTATCAATATAAGGACATCTAAGAACATTGTGTCCCCATCTTTCACAATTCCAGTGTATTCCTGGAATGAATGAGAATATCACAAATGTTTACTATGAGCATAGCAATGGCTGCAGTATTCCACATGCCGATAACCTGACACTAAATTGGAGTGTTTCTGCCAGCTCCATTGTGTGTGGCATCTTCTAACTAATTCTCTGGATTTCTGCCTGGCCTTCCACTGTTGTCATGGCTAACTCAGTGATGTAGCACAAGTCTTAATGGAAATGTGGGTTATGTGGGGTGATGGCTGTTTGGTGAACTCTCACAGCAGACAGAACAATCTGTATCCCTTTGATGTGTGCCCTCTGGAAATCTGACAATTACTATACCAATCAGTGATGTCTTACTTGCTCCTTGCTGTGCTCTCTTCTGCATTTCCCACGATCTGTGAAGAGGGACACTTCATATTTTTCTGTGTTTTTACAGCATCTCCAGCTCTGGGGTCCTCATCCATGGCTGAAGCACCCAAGCAATAGAAACACAAATGAATTGTTATAAAATTGAAGGTGAATAATCTATCTTATTAAAGGGATTTTTTCCTTGTATCAGAATAATATTTGAAAGAAGAACTGAGTTTTATTTGTCTGCATAAAGGTGGATGGGAGGACACCTGTAAATTAATATTATCGTGGAATATATATTTTCTGTGATTAAAAAGATCTTTCTTGTGCTGGCAGATCTATTGGATCACACTTTTGGATGATTAACTACCTCCAGCACAAATGGAACACTCTAACAGAAATTGCACAGTGGTCCACCTTATCTCATCCTTTCAGCAGACTCCTGTAATAAGTGGCTCTCCCTGGAAGCAAGGGAGACAGGCCATGGATGTACATGCATGATGCTCATCAAACGAGAACATTGGAGATAACTACTGATGACCTTATGGATAATCTTGAGGGAGCTGGAAGTGTTCATCTCATATTTCAATATTAGAAGGTCAAAAATGGTCACTCATATTTCAGTAAAAATTGCTTCTTTAGGAAGGCTCAGCTAGCAGAAACCATCCTTGGCTATTTAATAACATGCAGTTGTTCAGGGCAAAATGTCAATAGCATCATTCTCTTTGTGAAGAATAAATGTTGCATTATTTTCCTTTGCATTATTTTGCTCGTAGCCATGAAATTAACGCAGCATCTGTTTCTCTGGTTGGCATATACTATACGTAGAGTGTAGATCTTTTATCAGTTTTTGTCTGATACAGACACAAAAAGTTTGCCTGATGTAGTGCTTAATTATCATCCCACTGAGCACTGCAGTGGCATTTGTAAACCTTTGAAATTCCAGTATAAAGAACGAGGATGAGTGTTTGTCAGGATAATCTTGTTAGTAATTTCTGATGGCTGAAAAGGTGAATTTCCCCCCCTTAAATCTCACCCCACCACCCCACCACCCCACCCCTCCCCAGTATGTCCAGTTTTTCCTAGTGCGAATTGCTAAATCTGTTCTTTTATAACTTCTGTGGCAGTCTAACAAAGGTACTTCTGCTCTGTTCTCCTCCTGCTTCCTGTCTAAAATGTCTTAGTGTCTGCTCAGTGAAGCTAACCATGATTTGTGTGCTCTTTCTGTCTTTGCCACTTGTTACAGCCATCTCGGGCTTTGGAAGAGCCGTGTTTGGGCAGAGAGTAACGGGTGCTGGAGAAAGTCGAGTGCTAGTTCCTCACTGAAATCACATGATGGCAAATCTGGGAATTCCTGCTTCATTTATGAGTGTGCAGAGAATGCAATGTCACTCTCTCCCCATCCAGAGATGCTTACTACAAAGAACTGAGCTGGATTCCACAGTGATAAAGTCATTTACTCAAATAAACTCTGTCTTCAGAAAGTGAGGGGCATCTCTCACCTCCCTCAGCTGAACCAAACCTTTTATTTTTGACATCTGTGCATCTTTTTTTTTTTCCAGTTTTTTAAGTTTTTTCTTTCCAAACAAAAGAACCTCTTCAGGAATTCTTCAGAAGAGCAGGTAAAATGCAATTTTTCTACAAGAAATGTTTCCTAGAATAGTTTAATGCAGTTCTGTTATTTTGTGAGGATAACTGTTAATATGTGCAATGAAATATTTCATATTAAAAGCTGGTCAAACTTTGCAATTAGTGCAGGGTCTTTGGACAGGATTTATGTGTACCTTAGTGCTCAGTATTTTAAAACATCAGTGAGACACACGGAGTATATGCTATATTCAAATTTATTTTAGTTGTGTTCCTATTTACATTTACATTGTCTCAAAAATTAACCTTTCCTAGGATATTTAATATTTAAAAGATTGTTTTAATTTATTTTAGATTGCAGATTTTTTAAGGACTCAAACTTCTTGCTATTGTTAATATATATTATTGTTGCCCTTCCTACTCAATTTATGTGTAAGGGAAGAAGTTCAGGCTTGCTTTTTGGACTAGATGTTCTGTAAAACATGAAGCTTCATGTTTAAAAAGTTTATTTAGATCTGTGTTTGGAGATAACACATTGATGTGGAGTGAATACATCTCTCAGTTAAAATGATTTAATAAAAACCGAGTCACTTTTCTGAAGCATTCGTTTTCACGGATTTTACTCATGTTGGCTGTATTTGTAACAAGCTGTTGTGATTTTTCCAGTCACCTTGCTGGAGTAGTTTGCCAGCAGGGGAGCAGTCTGCAGACCAACAATAGGCTGGTCTGTTCTGCTCAGCCCTGCTTTTGCTGAAAGAGGGTAACACTGCCCCACTTCCCAAGAGCTTGAGGTTTTACAAATTAGCTGTGGATGTTTGGTTTTCAGTGAAACTTAAGGCGAGAAGTCAGGGAATCAGTCACTTAAATGTAGTTATAAACTTTTTTATGGGGAATGTTTGTATGTATATTTTTTTGAAAATAAAATCTGTAACTCATATGAAAAAGATGCTGAAGAGCTGCAACTTTCGAGAGTTGTTCAGCTAACATGTAGGAAACTTTCTGTATTTCTTAATACAGATTCTTAATACATTCTTAAAGATGGAACACAGACACTTATTTGCTTTCTGACCTCTCACAAAAAATAGTTGGTCTTCTCACATGCTGCCATCAGAATTCCTAGTATTTCCATGAGGGCAACTGCCATAAGCTGCCAAAAGCTCAGCTTCCAATGCAGAATTTGGTCGAACGGTGGGAGGCTGGTTTGGACCTCAACAGTTCTCTCCTGAGGCACCCTTATGTTGTCTTCTCTGTCAAGGAGGACACCATGAGTTAGTCTCAAACATCACTGGAACGAAGAAGACAAACCATGGATGGCAGGATTGCTGAAATTTAGAGCTGAACAGATTCCAGTGAGTACAATCCAGAAAAATTGTCTGTGTTATGGGCTTTTCCTAGGCTAAATCTAGGAGGAGAAAGGGCTCCTCACTGCAAACATTTTGGATGCTGCTTGAGTAGAAACAAAAAAAATTCAGGCTTGTGGCCTGATGTCAAGGGAGAAAAAGGGAAGAGAAGAATGTTAGTCTAAGGGATTTTTTCCTTCAGAAGGTATGTTAAATAAATATAGACATATATATGTCCTAGGAGAACTGAAAAATTTAAACTTTTGCCCTCTTTTTCACTGGTAGAGAAATTAAGTACAAAAGGAATAAAATGCATTACAGAAGAAGAGCATTGTTAGACTGAGACAATGCAGCAATTATTTCTTTAATGTTTCCCAATAACAATAGCTTCAAAAATACTAAGAAAAAAAAATCTCACAGTTGTGGGTTGGTTTTTTTTTCTTTTTTTTTTTTCGTTCTGTGACTGAGTGCTTTTGCCAGATCACATTTTCCCCTGTGGATTAACTTTGAACTGCCAATTAAAAGTTATTGCTAAATCCTGTTACAGCAGAAAGCCTTCAGGCTCATATTGTTAAGATTTGGCCATTGCTCTTTCACATAATAGATTAAACCACTGGGATTTTCGTAAATTGCTTTTGTACATTTTTTAGAATAGCCACATAGCCAGTATATTTTTTAGTGAAAAGGTAGGAACTGTATTAATTTCTGCTTATTTCATTCAATTAAAAACAAAGGGGGAAAATTGGAATTGAGACAATAGTTAATGTTGCTCTTAACACATTGTGTTGATAGTGCAATGAAGTTTGCCTATCGATACAGTGATGACCTGGTTTCTTCTGCAAGAGCTTTACAAAACCCTGTCAGCCTGTCCTACTTAGAAAAGAAAATTGCTGAAATCTGTGTGGCAAAGGTTAGATAAGCCTTCCTACAATTTTTGGGCAAAGGAGACAGAATACTGCAATAACCCTGCTGTTTCCAACAGGCACACTCTGTGTGTCATTGCTCTGAGCAGGGACAAGGTGATCATTATCTCAGAAGCCTCAGAAAACTTTCTGGTAATGGTTGGCAGTTGTTTACTTTTTTTAATGTTGTCACTGTAGGATCATCAGTTGCTTTAAAATCTTAGTGTCCAGTTAGGAAAAGAGGTCAAACTGAAAAGAGAAGAGAACCCACTGATATTTTAATTTGCCTGAGAAAAGAGAAACTGTTCTGTGTTCATTAAAAAAGCTGCGTAGTTGTTGTCAAAGCCATCCATTCAGTCTAGGATATGCTGACCATAAAAATGTATTCAGCCATAAACCAACATCTGGGTTTTTATGTTTTCCATGCTTTAGCCCTGAACCTATGATCTTGTTGAAAAGATTGCATGTCTTGATCTCTGCAGAAATATAACTGCACCCATCATTCTTCTATCAAAACGAGTAGAAAAAGGGGTGTCTTTTTCAATGAGTAAAGATAGCCTGGAGTAAAATAAAAGTTGTGTTCCTGCTCAGCAAATGAACAGATGCTTCTATACAGGGTACAGTATCTTCTGGTTGATGAATGACTTTCTTGCATGCATCAGCTCGTTTTGAAGGCATCTTCATGGCACCAATCAAAAGAAGTTTTAGGCTGGCAAAAATCCTTCTGCAGCATTCAATGGGTCTACGTACCAGGTCTGTGGTATTTCAGGAGCCTATGAAAAAGAGTAAAACAGGTACTGAAGAGGAGTCCTTGATAACTGGTAGCAACTGCCACAGTGGGGATTTCTGGGGCTTTGGACTTCTCTGTCAGAGAAGATGGCTTTTAAAATGGAGCATCTGAAAGTGCAAAAGGTCCAGGGGCTATTGAAGTTTCATAAAAGCTTCTCCTTAGGTACATGGCACAGGACAAAGGAGGGCATGGAAACATCTGTCCTCCACAGTTTTTTTTAGTATGCTTGCCATTCCCTAGCCATCTCCACCACCCCTCTCCCCCTCCACCCCTTGACAGCAGATGCCCTTATCTTCTTTCATGGTGATATGTCACTTCAGAGGCTTGCAGCGTCAGCGGACTCAGCGCTGTAGAGGTCTCATTTGATGCTCATTGCCTTTGCTAATTTGCATAAACTCATGCAAATTTTTACTCTTTTGGGAGGGGTAATTATTGTTGCATTTATTTGATCTATAGCACTGCCAGCTCACCCTGTGGATGCCATGCTTGAAGTCTCCTCTAACCATTTCTCTTCTCTGACATCAAGTACTTGTAGCAGAAAACTTCACCTCTTTTACACATATTATTACAATTATTGGTTTAATGTAACATAGAGAATGCATCTGCTACATTCCTTTTTAAATAAATAAAGAATCTTGGCATGATGAGTCTTAAACTTGCAACTTCTAAATTGACAACAGCACTGATTATTCTTTCTTAATAGACTGGGCTGTGGTCTTCCTGGTTGTTTCACACAAAGGGACAGCAGGGTTGGTTTGTTTTTGTTTTTTGGGGTTTTTTTTTCCCACTGGTTCCCAGCTACTGAAATCTGCTCACCCCAGCAAAACTGCCTTCTGTTAATATTGCTGTGGTGCTGCAGCTTGCAGCTGAGCTACCAGAGGTTTGGATTTGGGAAATGAGGTAGAGCCTCATTCCCCAATGCCACAGCTGGGCTAGAGTTTCAGCAGCCTCACAGCGGTGGCCTACAGGGCACTCTTTTCTAGCAGGATTAGAAGTGGTGCCATTGCTTTTCCCCAACCAATATAATGACTCCTGAGAAATGTCTAGTCAAGTATAAAGGAAAGTGACTTGCTCATGCTGGGGTGTTCCCAGGTTGACCCAAAACCAGAGGCTTGCTCTGCTCTCAGGCTTTGCATCGAATTGTGTAATATTTTCTTTTCTATTGTTCATGGGATAATTTGTTAAAAATCTTATTTTTTTACCTGTCATGAGACCAGGAGGACTTGAAATATACATTTTCATCCCAGTCCAGTGTCAATAAGCCAATACAGTTACATGACTTTTGGATTTGTGGATTTGTGATTATCATGGATTTGTTAATTACTGTGCAGGGAAGCAGCTGCCTCATAGGGTGAGAGGCACAGCTGGGATGTATTTTGTGCTCTGCGAGGAACAGCAGCAGCGTGAGTGCAGTGAAGTGCAGTTCCAGCTGCACCATGAGGGAGCTGCTTTAGTGGGGGTGCTGGGAAGTTTACAAGTTGGTTTGAAACTAAATCAAAGCAGAAATATAAGTGTGACATTTGGCACCAGACCCTCTTTCTTGAAGGCCCTCAAAGAGCATTTATGGGTGAGTTTTCCTCTGAAAGAGGTTCTCTTTCAGAGAAGTAAAGAAATACAGCGTTTTGTAATTGCTTGTCCTAGAAATGCATTTTTGTTATGCCTTTGGAGTTTTATAAGTTTGCAATTTGCATTTTGATCAGAACAGCGGGATTGGTTAAACTGCTTTGTGAAAACTATATTTAATTCATAACACAAGCATAAGAAATATTTAGATTTTTCAATTTTCTTGGAAACAGAGCAGGTACAAGGTGAAAAATGCCAAAAGACACACTATGTATAAATCGGAGAGATGATGCACCTGTTCAGGACTTAGCTGACAAGCTACTACTGCTCTTAAACTACAGACTCTCTTAAGTCAGACATTAATCATAGTCTATAAGCATAAGCACAATTAAGGCAATATTTCTTCATCTGTAGAGACAGCATCCAATAATTGTATGATTATGAAGGAGCCATTTTAGTGCTTGCATGCCTGTCTCTAGTGCTTTATCTTTACAAACTGTGTCTGTAATTTTGATCTCTAGTTTTAGTTCCTAGTACAATTCAGGCAATAGAAGCTGCCATAAATTCCACAAAACTGTGGAGATCTCATGATACATGAGTAATTTAGAAATTTGCTTTAATCAGTCTAATCAGAGTTCTGGAGGTAGAAGTATTTGTCAAAGC
Organism: Monarcha castaneiventris obscurior; assembly: GCA_026261815.1. Classification (NCBI taxonomy): domain Eukaryota; kingdom Metazoa; phylum Chordata; class Aves; order Passeriformes; family Monarchidae; genus Monarcha; species Monarcha castaneiventris. The sequence goes on from JAMPIT010000566.1 coordinate 16,896,673, forward strand.
AGTGTCACTTATCATTAGTAGTGCTCATCATCAGTAATGTTCACTCAAATCACTTCTGAATATTTGCCATTTGTATTTAGGAATGTATACAGGAAGATTTGTGGTTAAAGGGCTGTTTAGAGCAAAAATTGTTTCTACCTGTTTGGTAGCTCCAGCAACACAATTTTTTTTTACCTTTTCAAGGACAAAATGTATCTTTGCAAATTTGTGTTAATTATCTTCTAATTTTCTTATTGGGTAATTAACCCTCCTTGTTCTGTCTCGCCAGTAGCAGGTAGAATTTTACCTGGCAGTTGTGAATGGCCAGGGGCTAATTACAGATCTTTGAATACAAATATCACTGCAGTTGGAAAAAATCCACAAATTGGCCTTGGAATATACATGGACAGACAGCTGAGTGCCTCAAAACTAAAGCTTCTGAAAATTGGCAAGGTAGGGAAAGGCAGAGACACTTCAGTAGCGCTTCTGTAAAAAATGAGGCAGCTGAACACACCCACTAATAGGCACATGAAAATTTATGGGGAGAGCCTTAAATACCCTCAAACATGGCTCAAGCTTCAGTCAAGGACCTGATTTTTTCAACAATAGGCTCAGCCTCTTACACTCTGTTGAAAGAAAAAGCCCCTTAGGTGTTATGTTTTTTGGTTTGGTTTTTTTTTTGGGGGGGGAGGTTTGTGTGCTGATGTTTTATACTCGCTTTTGTAACTGCTAATACTTTTTTTTTTTTCAAAATTGGCAGTCTTGTGCTTGCATGCCCTTGCTTCACTTACTCTAAAATTTCGTAGTGCGCTGAATGGGGCTAGTTTAATATAGAAACCTGTGTCTCACCCAGCAGACAAAATTTCTCATTTAAATTCTTTTTCCTGGAGTGTTACACTAAAAAGCTCAAAAGCACAGGAGACAAAGTGCTCAACTATAGCCAGTAGTGGACAGTTACCTTTTATCTGAGCTGGACAAACTCACTGCCCACAAATAGCTCTTTATGCAGCAGCCTGAGGGAGGCTCTGGCAGAGCAGGGAACCAGGGGAGGTTTCAGTAAGCATGGGGGAAGTAGGGGTCTGTTTGTAGATTCCCACCTCCTCCCGCAGTGGGTATTGCAGCCAGCTGCTCCTCAGACTGTTGGTGTCTGACGGGGAATGCCTCGCTGCTCTCTGAGGAATTTTACATAACGGTCTGGCTGGTCAGCTGAGGGGTGAGCATCAGTCAGCCAAGTTCTCGTCTGCGATGGGGTCTGGCCCTCGCCTGGCATGCCTCTGGTATAGTTTCAGGTGGTGGCTTGTGGAGATGGGGTGAATAATAAATTTTTCAGGAGTCTCTTGATAAAATAAGGACCTATATTAGCTTTGAAAACTGACCCTGTGAATTGATAAGAAGATACCTGTTTCTGCCTAAACCCTTTGAGAGAGGGGATTAGGTTCCTGGTCCTCAGATACTGTGACATTTCAGAAACATTTGCAATTGGTGTCGAGATGAAATAAAGAATTCAGAAATAGGAGGCACCATGCAGATTCCCTGAAGGACACTGATGGCTGAGCTTGGCCTTGACATACACAAACTTCATATTTGTGTCTCCCAGGAGCCATAAACCTACTGGCTACTGGGAGCCCATTCCCTTCTCATACTGGGTTCACATGCTCAGGAAGTGCCTGGCCCAAACACTGAGCTGCTTCGGGTATCCCAACTGATAGTACTGTGGTCTGTCATTTGCCTTGGCTAACTTTGAAGCCAGGACTTGTTTCAACAGGCACTGGACTAGGTGGTCTGAAAAGGTCCTTCCAACTGGGACTGCTCTTGATTCTGTGTCCTCCTTCACAGTGGGGCTTCAGCTGGCTTCTGATCTTCCAGGGAAGAAAGAAACTTCAAGCTTCATCTTACCCACAGGAAATTAGTGCCACGACCACAGGCAGACAAGTGCCCTTTTCTCTGAAGCAAGAGATAAACAGATAAACTGGTGCTGTCAACCAGTTTACAGAAACTGGTATAGCTCAAACAGCTTGTACTGGTACATATTAGCAGTAGACTATCCAACATCAAGTCAAATGCTGGTCTGGTGGGACATTCAAATGTAAATCTAGTTTTAGACCTGAGATTTTAACCCAGCTTCCCTGTATTCCCAATGAACCCTTGGTCTTCCTGATACTTTAGAGTACCTCTTTCAGTTTGTTTTTAAATGGAATGTTTGCAGTTGTCGAGGAAAAACCTTATTCTAGTAAAATAGTGCTTACAATGAAGTGTCCTGGCTCAGGAGCTCCTTGCAGCAGGAAGTTGTGGATAGTTGCTATTTTCATGGGCTCAGCAGATGTCTGGACATGCTCTTGCCCTGGAAGTCCAACAGGGGCTGCAGAGAACACAGCTACCTGCTCAGGAGCTACAAGACTACTGTAGACTGGGGAAGGCAGGACATGGGATTTAGGGCAGAGGGGATGTAGCTCTGAGGTATTCTGGGATGGTCAGTCTCTAAGTATGGCCCTGGATGTCTACGAGCAGGTTTGCTGAGTAGAGCCTTAACTTTAATCTTCCTGCATTTTGGCAGCAGTGCTGTGGGTCTTCCTCCACACACTGCATCCTCACGTGTCCTAATGACTGTCTTCCAGTTTAATGTACATGTTTTGGAGTAGAAATATTTTTGCAAATATTTCAACAGAGGAAGGGAATGAAAGATGAGTTTCTTGTGTATTTTCTTGTGTAGTCATTGTGTATTTGTTGTTTTGTTCAGCTGCAGTCTTTTAAGTTCATATGCAATTTTGGGCAGCAGCTAGTGCATCATGCTTGTGCCTGCCTCCAAGCAATTTTCCTAGCTGAGTGAAAATAAAAAACAGGAAATGAATGGAGTTTAAAACAAGTAAATGTGAATTTAGACTCAGAGAAGCATCTTTGAAAAAAAATAGATATAACAATCACACATATACAACCACTTACAGTTAGAACTCTTTATTTGTTTTAAGAATCTAAGGGCTGTTGCTCTATGGTTGTAACCTTGGTGACCTGTGGTGTGTTAACATCTCATGTCATGCTGTTAGGGAGCATTCCTTTCCTCCTGAGCATTGTACAATGCTGTAACATTTTTCTTCTGAAGAAGGAAGCTGAGTAATTTCAGTGAACAATATGGGCTTTGATATTAATGAATAATCTAATGTGGGTTTTTAAATAGCACCATGTAGTAAAGAATATTCTTCTTTTTGTCCTTCATGTTTTTTGTGCATTGTCTTTGTTAGCTCCCCAAACCCACTAAGCAGTGAACTTTTTCACACCATCCATGGTGCTTTTATCTGGATCTGCCAGGTTGGACAGGATGACCTGTTTCAATCCATCCTTGAGGACAGTTATTCAGGAGTTCATAACTAGTGGTGTCTACAGCTGCAAGTTTGTCTTTGTAGGTTTTTCTCTTTGGGATGTTGGTACTAATTTTTCACACATTTTTCTTTCCTCCATTTTCTGTGACTACTCGTGGATGTCAGTTCCAGTCCTGCTGGGCACGTTGGAAGGTGGATTAGAAGTGTGTCTGAACCGAATCTCCACAGCACCTCCCTGTGTTGCACTTCAGTTTGTGCGGGGGAACAGTCTCAGAGTGCACAAACCTTACTTTCAGCTGAGATTTAACCAAGGGATGTGCTCTCACCACTGCTGGGTCCATGGGACCACACAAGGGACAGCCTACACTAAAGCTTTCTGGGATGTAAATAGTGTACAATTTAGGTCTTCAGCACCAGTCCTTCATCCTATAGATTAATTCCTATTGTGCCACACCAATTACTAACACAGATGTAGCCACAGATGGCTCAGGGAGTACTTTTGTCCTCTTCTGCTACTATCTGGAACAGTAAAGCCAGTGCTAGGTGATATATGAGATATTGTAATGTGCGTCTGTTCCTGACACCCCCTGGTGTTTTCCCAGCCCAGAACAAATGGTGTACTTCTCTCCTTACCAGGTCAGTTGTCTAATATCTCTCTTTGGCCATGTCGACATCAGTTTTTGCTTCTCCTTTACACTCTCTGTGTGTGATGTACTCAAATGCAGTTGATGTTTCAACTCCTGATCAAAAACCAAAGTCTCTGAAACCCGGGAAACTTTTCTTTGCAGTGGCACTGGATGCTTTAGCTAGAGGCCAGAAAGTCTCTCAATAATCTAAATGGCAAGTGGTCATCAAAAAACTAGAATAACTTTACATACAATCACACCTAACTTGGTTTGGTGTTGAGCAGGGAGGTGGTGTATCAGAAGACATTCATACACTCCTTTTCCTGTTTTCAAGGAAATTCTCAGCAGGTAAATACTAACTTGTGCATCACTTAGTCACGTCTCCCCAGCCAGCATGGGACATCTTTGGTGTTGTGCACCCACATTCTTTCATCCATGTGTGCCCAATATGTGAAGGTTGTAACTTCAGAGAGGTTGAGTGGTCATTAATGCCACGAGAATACACTTTTCTGCTAACACTTTCTGTGTATCTGATTTCCTATTTGGTCCTTTTCTTGGCTGTTCAAGTGCTAGAGTGTATTTGGTAAGATAAGTGGTAAGGAAATCATCCTGAGTGCCATGCCCAATCCTGATGGAACTGCTGCATTTACTGAAGATTGTATGACTGAGGATGTCAGCAGTCACTCTTTTTTCTTCATTCCCTCTCACTGTTCTTCATAGCACCTCTTTGTATCTCTTTATTACCTTATTGTGGTAAGAGACAATTACTTGAGACTCAACTCTGTCATGACACACATGCTTCAGCTTCACTAACCTAAATGGTCCAAATTAAATAATATTAAACCAATTCATTTGCACAAATGTAGAAAACACAATGAAGCTTAGTGGTTTTAGTGTAAAACCGCTCTCCCTCGTCCTGTCTCTATCTTGCGTAAAAAGTCCCTCTCCATCTATTTTATAACCTCCCTTTAAGTAGTGGAAGGTGCTATAAGGCCTCTCCAAAGTCTTCTCTTCTTCAGGCTGAACAACCCCAACTTTTTCAGACTGTCGTCAGAGGAGAGCTGCTCCTCTGATCATTTTTGTGGCCTCCTCAGGACTTGCTCCAACAGGTCCGTGGCTTCTCGCCGCTGAGGGATCGGCTCTGGAGCTGCGAGGCCGCATGTAATTGACAGCAAACCTGCTGGGCAGTGTCTGTCACCGCTCTCTGGCCACCAATCTTCGGGCCTCCGCTGGTTACGGTGCAGGCCGCTGCCCCCAGAGACTGGCTGTCTCTGACCCTCAAAGTCCCCGGGAGTAAAGGGGGTGAGAGATAGTTTCTGTATAAAAAAATCCGCAGGTTTATTCCACGGATGAAAGGGGGTGGAACTACAGAACCCACAGATAACTCTAACTACGATAACTCTATTATAAACTAGCATCTTAACTGCCCAAATCAGGCTCGTGCAACAGGTTTTGTACTAGCATAGGTTGGGGAGGAGCAAAGCGGTAATAACCAATAGGATCACAATGTAACAATGTGTGACAGACATGACAATAAATCACTATAGAGCATAGGAGGGAATATAACACAGCAACCAATAAGAAAGTAGCCTGGGGAGAATTTTCTAGATAGAAAGGTGCGGCTTATGCTGCAGTGCCAACCCCTGATGTCCCCTCGGACTCCGAGTCCCTCGCCTATTGGAGGGCGAGGATCTGATGGACATCTGCTTGCCAGAACCCAGCAGTGGGCTGAGGCGCTGCAGCACGGGTCCATGTCTGTCTTGTGCTGGGAACCCCAGAGCTGGGCACAGCACTCCAGGTGGGGTCTCACCAGAGCAGAGTAGAGGGGCAGAATCATCTCCCTTGACCTGCTGGCCATGCTGATTTTGATGCAGTCCAGGACACAACTGGCTTTCTGGGCTGTGAGCACACATTGCTGGGTCATGTCCAGCTTTTTGTCCACCAGAACCTGCAAGTCCTTCTCCACAGGGCTGCTCTCAATGACTTCTTCTCCCAGTCTGTCCTCATATCTGGGACTGCTCTGATCTAGGTACAGCACCTTACACTTGGACTTGTTGAAATTCATGAGGTTCTTGTGGCCCACTTCTCAAGCGTTGCCCAAATACCCCTGGATGACATCTTTTCCTTTTATTGCGTCACCTGCATTGCTCAACTTTGTGCCATCTGCAAACTTGCTGAGGGAACACTCAGTCTCATTGTCAATGTCATTGGAAGGGCAAAAGATGCTAAAGTTACATGAGAAAGCAGATTGCCATGAGCTTGCCATGCCCATACTCTGAGTGTTAAAAGGAAGAAAAGCCACTCTACATTCATTTTCCAGGATCCCTTATTATGCCACGCAGAGAATTAAGGCCACGGCATGAATCAGTGACATCCCCTGCAAGGCTGCTGGGCAGACCCTACCTGAACTGCAGTACAGCATCTGTGCACCCGTCGGTGCTGGGTGGGACCCCACCTGGACAAGAGAGGCTGCCCAGGCACTCGTGCCTGAGAGTCCCACCGAGCCCAGGGAGCTCCCCTTGGGCACAAGGATCCCTTTTAGCAGCTTCCCAAGTGAAACAGGCCCTGAGGCCTTTCAGTTTTGGGACAAGAGTTGGGCTGACAGAGGAGCACACAACTAACACATGCCTCTCTGGAATGACCTATTGGAAGGCATTTCTGCTGGTTCATCAGCCTGGGGGTGGGAGGGGAGGCTGCAGACACCAGCATTCAGCAGCAGCAGCAGGGCTTCCTCCTCTACAGGGAAGGTGAACGAGCTGATCCACTGGGGCTGGAATCATGGGGGTCAAAGACCCAGAGACATCCTGCTGGCCACAGGGACTCAAAAGGAAAGAGCAGAGTCATTTTTCTCCTCCCTTGGAGGGTTCCTTTTGAGAGTATTTTGCTTTTACTGCTGGAAAATCCAATTAAAATACGTCTGGCTAAACTTGGTATCTTCATCACAAACAAATAATAAGCTCTCTGCATTTTGTGTGTCTCTCAGCTAATGAGTTCTCCCCTTTTATAGAGAAATTCTGAAGACAGATTTTTATTATCTTTTTTTTATTATGATTAAGAAAGGAAAAAAAGATAGTCTGAATACAGTACCACTCAGACATTCAGCCCATCTCAAGGGCTGCCAAAGCATGTAGAGTGTGATTACAGCTTCCTATTTCATTGCTGAGTGGTTCTATAAATAACAGTATTCAATGAAAATTGCTGGCAGAAGCATGGCTTTTAAAACATGAAAACATAAAAAAACCAAATCAATAACTGGATGCTTTTTTTTTTTTTTTTTTTTTTTCACCTAAGCCTCCTAAGGCTTTATAGGTCCAAAAGGAGCAGATTACTGTAAGGATTTTTGAAACAACTTTTCTTTACTGTGATAACCATTTCTGTTTTCCCTCATCGCTATCAAAGATCTGCAAAGCCAAGGTCTAAAAAACCAAATTCCAGTTGATACTGACACTGATTTATTTTCTGAGCTGGAAAATTAACCTCAAATGAATTTGAAATCATGAACCAAAAGGAAATCTGTAAGCTGGACTTTCAGAGCATTTGGGGCTCAAGGGGGAATCTTGACTCCATCTCTCATATTCTTATCACACGTTTGCACATTTCAGCCAGTTTTACAAGTGTTGGACTGAGATTCATGCCTTGTCTAAGCAGATGTCCCACTGATAGCTGCAGTCCAGGAGACATTGCTAGGCTGCTGTCCTCAGTAGTTTGTTTCAGCACTTAATCAGTGTGATGACTTAAAAGAAGAAGTAATAAAAATCAGGCTGTATCTCCTGTTTGAATTTATTTGGCTTCAGCTTCCAGCCTTCACTTTGTGTCATGCCTTTTCTACTAAGTTCAAGAGCCCTTTAGAATCAGATATTTAGTCTCTGAAGGTGGCCCAATAACTGAGTCATTGCTCCATCTTCTTTTTTTTTTCTTTAGAAAAATGGGAACAGATGGAATACCTTCAGTCTCTCTTGTGGTATAGCATTTCTCAAGCCCTTGAATTATTTTCATGGAGGTTTTTATTTCTATACTTCCTCCCTCCTTCCAAATTCTATTTCAAAAGTGAAGGCCTGGAACTTTACCCAGCACTTGGTAGGTAACAAATTCTTACATGGAGGGAAAAAGCCACTCTCAGTTCTTACCCACCTACACCTTCGAGAATTGTATTTTCCCTTTTGCTACATAGTGCAGGAGATTGTAGCCCTGCTTTGTCAGTCAAATGCTGGACTATTTTGCAGGGCCACAGCTCTTTGCTATATAGCTTAATTTTTTTTTTTTTTTTCTGTAAGTAGACTTCAGTCCTTGTTCCTGGACCTATTATTTGCATGGGTCTGTTTGCAGAGATATTTTCCCTGAATGGGCCCAGATTATGCCTTAAAAACGGTTGACAGCCATAAAAACCTCAAATGATATTTCTGACCATTAAGCAAAGCTATCTCAAGAATTTTGGGGCATGTAACCCTAAACTAAAGGAGTCTGTGTTCTCAAAGAGAAACTTCTCACACCAGTTCCAGCAATACTTGGGCTAAACAGTTGTTACTGTTTTTCCTTAAATCTTGAAAGGTACAAAGCTATGTTTTATTTTAAAAATGGGTTACAAATGTTTATCAGTCATTCACAGATTGTAGACAGCTTTTCCCCTCTTCATGTGTATTGGTTTTGTTTAGCCGCATATTATTCTCTGCTCTAGAAATTAACCCAGAGCTCCAGCTTTTTGGCTTTAATGAAAAGATGAGAAACTAATTTTGTTGGTAATCAGATTATTCTGCGATTACCTGCAGACTGCTTTAAAGTACCACAAAAAAACCCCAAAAACGAAAACAAAAAGGGTTTATCATTTTGGATGCAACACATTTCATGAACACTTGCAAAGAATTTTGGACTGTACTAAACAATACATCAGTTGAGCTGCAATTCTAAGCATCAAAGAGACTCAATTTACTTTCAAATAACTGATATTTTGTTTTGAAATACAGACTACTTGGCTGTCAGAAAAAGTTAATTATTTAGAATTCTTTGTTAACTCAGAACTATTTCTGCTATGAGGAAATTTTTGTGAACTTTGGTAAATCCAAAGAAGACTATTTTATCTAACAATTATCCGTACTCTAGCAATGATCGTGCATGAAGCAAAACAGACAAATATCTGTGATTTGACGTGAAATTCATACATATCTTTGAAAAGTACATAATATTTTCAGATCTCCTGAAGAGTGATCCATGATTAAATTAAAGACGTTGGGATGCACAAAATTATCTAGTCATTGTCTTCCACTTTCTTATCCCTGCTAGGGTAAGATTTCCAAATTGTACTAGATAGAGAAAAATCTGTATTCTGTGGACTTTGGAGAGATCAGTTTATCTCTTTGAAGATAATAGTCCTTATTCCCACCAACTCTAGCATTCATTTACACCACTTTGACAGTGAAAATAGGATTTAGAGTAAGTGCAAATGTATCTAGCTCTAACTGCATGGTTGGGAGTAAAGCCATTAGCTTGAGTGTCAAGCCCTACAGTTTTATTTCCTTTCCCCTTATTTGTACCTGTGTCCCACAGTGGGAATACGGTGTCATCTCCAGAATATAAGGATAGGGACTAAGAGCAGAGTGACACCACTTGTCACACGGCAAGGTGATAGTTTCTTCCAGCCCTCTCTTGAGCTCTATGACCTGCAAATTATATTTTTCAGGGGTGATATTCCAAGAGGTATTTTTAAAGGGATAGTGGGATGATGGATGGCTAGAGCTAGAGATAAAACAAACTCATCCAAACTTTTCAAAAGCCCAGAGCTGTCTGTGCCTGTAGTTCTGCCCTGATACAGGATGTTCACAGTGCTCACACATGCTCAGGACAACTTGCTGCAGCTGGTGTGCTGCCCTGCACCACAGCCAGGGCACTTCCACCCGAACTGTTAGAGGCTAAAAAGCTTATAGGAATAAATAAAGAAAGGGAAAAGTGGGTGCACATCTCCTTCCCCACTCTGTTTAGCCGTCACTTACTCTGTTGGTTGATAGTAAGGTTTTGGTTGTGTAAGGCTGTCATGTCACGTTGGACTTAGTGTCTGAAAGCCAAAAATACTCGAGGGGCTGGAGGATCATGTGGCTGTTCTTCCAGCCAAGTTTCCCTCAGATCTTTAAGCAGCTGCTTCAGAAATGCATTCTTGCTGCAGACCTTCTGGAGACTTGGAATGACTCGCAGAAGGGCTCACTAATGACGCTCCTGTGCAGTGAACTTTCTGCCCAGGGCTGCACTGTCTCCCGTGAGCACCAACAAACACTATCACTCACTGGGGGCAGCTTGCTTCAGATCATCTGAACAGAGAGGCCACCCTCATTCCCCATTTCAGGAAAACTCACTCGGGTGTGCTCTCACACATAGGCTGAGCATTTTAATAGCAGAGGTTGTTCCTGTTCTTACAATAATGTATTTCCTCAAAGTATCAAAATAATTTATAGCTTTGCTGAATGAAATCTGACAGGAAAATGTTATGTGGCAGACAAGGATAACCTAGCCCTGAGACAAGCTTAAATGTATAGTAAAGCAGGGAATAGAAAATTCCATCCTATCTCCAGCAGCTGCTAGGCTGTGGCTTTACCCCCTCCTCTTAAGTGCTTAAAGCAATCCCCAGTTGCTGGAACATTTAAATTGCTTGAACACTTCAGAGATTTTACTGCTCTTCCTATTTACTGTGGTATGAAAGTTCTGCTTCTGTGCTAAATTTGAAGCATCTTCTTCCCAGGGACACCTAAATAAAATAATTCACAATTCACCTAAATAAAATAATACCGTTCCCATCAACATGAGGAGAGTGTTGGCCATGGGTGAGGGAGGAGGAAAACTGTGGTAGGCAGGGAGCAGTCATAGACGGTGGGAATATATCAGTCTCAACACAGCTACTCATACTGTGGGTTGGGGTGGCTCTGGTGTCCTTCCCTTCTCACATTTCCTCTGCTCATGCTGCCAGCTTGCCAACATGAAGTGTGCAATTTCTCTGTCTAGTTTTGACCTTCTGGCCCTGAGATTCCGTCATTGAGGCTTCCCCTTTGCGTCTTGAACTCAGACAATTCCTTTTTGCAACCAAACCTCATCCAAAATCTACGGATTTCAAGCCTCTGTTTTACATCTTTGAAAGGCTCGATCCAAAGCTGAGTGAAGTCAGTGGAAGGACTCTCCCTAGCCTCAGTGTATTTTGGATAAAGCCCTAAGGCAAGGCTCACATTCCATACATTTTAGCTTGGATTTGGATTTTCATAAGCTTTAACACTCCAGAAAGCTGCCAGCTTCACAAATCGACATCCCGCATTATGTGTTTTCAGCTTCTTGGTTTTGTAAGAATGCTTTAAAGCTGAGAAAGGAGTTAATGAATTTTTCAGGACTATAACATGAACCAGTGACCTCAACAGCACACCAGTTTTCATTGAGGATGCTGTGTTTCCTTCTCTTGCATGAACATTTGCATCAAGAAGTATGAATATACATAAAAGAAGGTTCATTTGCAATGAGGAAGGTAAAAAGATCTGTTCAGCCAGAGGGTGCTAACAGAGTGCCCAAATCCAGAAGTGAAAGATATAAATGTGTCTGTTTTCATTTTCACCCTTGCTTACTCAATGTAGTCTCGGTCTGTTTTTGATTTATACCAGAACAGGTTATTAGAATACCACTGGAATTTCTAATCCAAACAGACTTATTAGCTCAATGAGGTCTGACCCCATCCTGGCTAAAATCAAAGCAAAATTTGATAGAAACAGAACCAAATCCCTTTGGCTGTCTGGAAAGGAGAAGTACTACTGATGCCTGAAATCAGTGCAGCTATGTCCATTTACAGGGTTACTGTCTGGCTCCTGGAATGCTTTGTTTTTTGCCATGACTGTCTCAGAAGAATATTATTTTTGCATTCATAGCAAAAATAAATGTAAAACAAGAAATAGTTTTGTCCTGTGGTGATAATTAATTTCTGAATATAGCCATGAAATTATTTAGTGCAGGAAGTGAAAAAAAAATTAAAGATATAAACCAAAATTTTTTAAAAAAAGAAACAAAACCTGCAACATTTTTTGAGCACTGAATATGGAAATGAAGCTATGTAAAATACTTACCTATCTCCTTTAATGTCCCCTCTTTGGTTTAATTATCTTGGATGTATTATGGTCACTGTCAACAAATCATGTTATTTTTACCTGCAGTGAAGTAAAAACTCCAGCCATATTATCAGGCTATGGAAATTTTACATTCATTTTCAAAAGTATAATTATATAATCAAAAGTAGTATGTGGCTTTGTTTGCCACTTGAAATAGTTGCTGCACCAATGGGCATTTCACAAACCAAAGTCCTGATAATACTAGGGCAAAGAGGACACCTGAAAATTTCAAGTCTATCCCACTGTTACCTTCATTTGTGCTTGGGTCCTCCAGGAAAAAGACTTATTCCGCTTTGCTGCATGTTTACAATAAAGGAGAAACCAGCAATATCGTGAACTCTGCTCTTCTGCACCTGTTGGCAGCATCTTTTTTCCATGGTACAGTTGCTAAGGCATATGGAAGCTCTAATTCCTTTGTGCAAAGAGACTCCTTTTCATCACCTTTTCTATGAAGTAAATTTAGGCTAAAAGCAGACAGGAAAAATGTGACATGAACCCTTACTGTGTATCAGTATTTCAGCTGCAGCAATTTCAAGCACCTGCAGTTTATCAAGTTGAGCATAAGAACAATTGACATGTGGGAATAACAATCATCTAGGCGTGTCATTTGGGAGGCAATAACACTTTTTTTTCTTGCACTTTGTTTTAAGGAGCTTGGTGTTCATCTTGAATGTCTGAAGAATAATTTGTTATGAACATGTAATATTTATTAGAAAAATATGGATATAAAGCTAAGAAACTCCCCATCCCAGTAAAGATATTCCTTTTCCACTTGTCATCCCGATTTTTTGTTTCTGACACAAAGCAGAAATTAACCAGGCTTATTTTAACAAATTCAAAATATGGTGTCAGCTAATCAACCTCTTTCTACTGTCTTGCTCATAACTAAAAAAGGAAGCTATAAAGACTTTCATATGCAGCAAATAACAGGATGGAGCTCTGCTATGTACTTAGTCTGACATGCCTAAAATAAAATAACATCATCAGTCTGTAATAATCAATAAAGACCTATTGGAAGACATTTAAGATTTCAGAGTACTGAAAGATTTCAGAGACAGAAGACCCTCACAGAGGCTGCAGAGTTGGTTATTTCTTGGGCCTGTCTCTGCCTCAAGACCTCAACAGTTACCCACAGGTCTTCAGCATGAGCTGAGAATGTGAGATCTCATTGTCTTCCCATGACCATGTAAGGAAAGGTTATGAAGTGCAAAAGAGAAGTAGTACCAAGCTCTCAAAAGTCCTCTAGCAGAGAGTGCTAAAGTTTTACTCATGAGTGTGAATCAGTTCACATTCTTGCATAAAATTGCCATGAAAGACCATGAACATCTCAGCAAATTATTTATCTTTCTTGAGGCATGGTATGTTTATATCATTGTTAGATAATACAGAAACATTAACTTTATGGCATAAAAAGCAACTCTCATAGCTTAAGGAGAGAAAAAAACCTTCTCTGGGTTTACATTTGGGTCATGACAGGAGGTAGACTGAGACTTTTTCCTTTCATAACTGCATGGTTTCTAAGCATCTTCTAATCAGAGTAAGCTGCACATGCTGTAGAGTCTCCAGCTATATTTTGCAAGTGTCCTCTAGTTTCTGTGTCTCTTTCTTTTTTTTCCCAAAGCAAGACCTAAATCCAAAAAAGTCTATTTCAAAGTTACACCATTCTCCTCCTGACAGTGTACTTCTAACGCAGCCCCCTGAATCTCTGGGCCCGTAAACTATGATATTTAGCTACTTTTCTCTCCTGTTTGTCTTAAGTCGTGGGCAACATTTTGGTTCCAGCGAAGGTGCCTCACAGATCCTGTGCACAGATGATGCAACTACCCACTTCAGTAGCTCTGACAGAACAAGTTCAGTGGCTTGTTGTGCTAATAGTGATGTTTGCCCTCCCTCCCCCTTTACTTGCTCAGATTGCCAGCAAGAAACCTGCTTCAGTGAATGCACTGGCTCAGTGATGTGACAGCGTTCAGCAAGTCTTCAAAGGACCCTGCCCCTGAGTTGCTCCCAGTAACTGGTTTACTTGGTGCTACAGGTTTTAAGTTCCCAGTGGCTCCAGCTAAGCTAGTGACATTTCTGGAAATTAGGTCCCCAAAGCTGAGATGTCTTTACAACACACATCTCCCACAGACTGCCAGGTCTTTTGCTGATCATGTAGAATACCCTAAAGCATGGTGCACTGACCCTGTCTCAGGCCAGTTGGATGGAGACTGGGTGGTCAGTGCCTGTCACTCTCCATGGGCTCTACAGAGACCTAGGAGGTAAAGGTGATGGTGAAAGGGAGGATAACCTTAGAATGTATTGCAATTTGTTTCAATTTGTTTATCTATATCTGATTAGACACTTTAAAATTAGTCTCTTTATTTGAATGGGTTTTGTACTGACCTCTTTGGCAGATGTAATAAGAAAGGAAAAAGGAAATTACTGTTTTATCTGGATTTCATCTGGAATTTTTTTTTTTTTTTGCTTGTTTGATTGTCAGTATTCCTATAGTGTTCCCTGCTCCTAAAGTCCAGGCTGTTAGTTCTTCACTTACATTCTTCCTTCAGCAAAGGCTTCTTCTAAAGGACTCCCCAAACCAACTCTTTAAACTAAATACTAAACAAAACCTGGTTATTGACACATAGACACTCAGGGATAGAGGGTTTTCTTTAAAATAAAAAAAATCCCCAAAACCAACCCCAAAAATCCTCATTTATTGGGATCTTTTGCACAGGGCAGTGCTTACATGGGGAAATTAATCTTTGAACAGCATGATCACTTAATACCCAATTGACGGTGGGAATCTCTGCCATCTTCTGTTGAACCAGAAGAGACTCCTTAAAATGTAAAAACCACCTGGAGCTCTGTGTCTGATTTGGGGGCCTCCAGCATAAGAAGGACATGGACCTGCTGGACCGAGTCCAGAGAAGAGCCATGGAGATGCTCCATGGAGCTGGAGGGCTGGAGAATGTCTTTGATGGAGACAGGCTGAGAAAGTTGGAGTTGCTCCACCTGGAGAAGAGGAGGCTCTGAGGAGACCTAATAGCACTTTCCAGTACCCAAAGGAGCTACAAGGGAGTTGGAGAGGGACTTTGTACAAGGACACGCAGAGATAGAACAAGGGGGAATGGCTACAAACTGAGAGTAGGTTTAGATTAGATATAAGGAAGAAACTTTTTACTATCAGAGAGGTGAGGTACTGAAACAGGTTGCCCAAAGAAGCTGTGGATGCCCCATCCCTTGCAATGTTCATGGCCAGGTTGAACAGGTCTTTGAGCAACCTGATCTAGTGGAAGGTGCCCCTGCTATTGGGAGGGGGCTGGAACTAGATGTTCTTTAAAGTCCCTTCCAGCCCAAACTGATTTGTGATTCTATCTATGAAATTCTTAAGGTCCGGCTGACGTGACCGCAGTAGCCTCTGTGTGTGACCCACTGCTGTCAGTTCCCAGTAGGATACAAACTGCTTCCCATTGCACCTGCACACGAAGGGATGCCCTGCCAGACCATTCTCGTGGCCGCAGAAGCAGCTCCTGCTGCCTGATTACAGATGTTTTATCGAAGTACCATTAGGCGGGTGCTGCAGCCGTCCCCTGGCCCGGGGGCACGGACACTCCTCTGACACCGGCTTTAAAAACCGGATTCGCCTGTAAAGAGACTTTTTTCGGGAAAACAGGTTTGTGGCCTGTGGTCAGGCAGCCGGCAGGCGGCAGCCTGTGCCCGCGTATGGCTTACAGGCGGCTTCGCCACAATGTTACGTGGGGGTTTTTGGGCGGTGTTTTTTTTCTTTTTTTTCTTTTTTCTTTTTTCTTTTTTCTTTTTTCTTTTTTCTTTTTTCTTTTTTCTTTTTTCTTTTTTCTTTTTTCTTTTTTCTTTTTTCTTTTTTCTTTTTTCTTTTTCCTTTTTTCTTTTTTATTTTTTTCTTTCCTATTTTTTCTTTTTTCTTTCCTCTTTTCTCTTTTTTCTTTTTTCTTTCCTCTTTTTTATTTTATTTTTTTTTCCATCTTGTGGACTTGCAAATTGTCTTCCCTCTTCAGCTGCTTGAATCTGTCTGTACAATAAGCCCCTGAACTCTGTCCATGCACTCTGTCAGACCCCTCAGCTTCCCTCACTGCCCCTCTGGTGCAGAGCCACTTATTCCAATCCCCATTCCAATTTACACATTCCCTTCCCCATTCAGGGCTATCTAGCCCAGCCACCACCTCACTGCAGTGAGGGACCTCCATCCTGCAAGGCCTCCCCTGAATTCTGTGGGAGTCTAGAGCATGCCAGTCCCCAGAAGGCAATGCCATGTCTCCAGGCTCAGCAGATGCTGGATTACAGCAGAACCAGGAGACTGGAGACTTCAGTTGCAGAGGCCGTTGCAGAGGCCAAGTTTGGCTCTAAGCACAGCAAGATTTCTCCTGTGTCCTGTTCCACTCAGAGTCCTCAGGTGAAGCTGTGATGCTGGATCCCCATCAGCCCTTTGAGCAGCCCAGGCACAAATGAAGGTTTTATGTGCACTAGGGGCAGCTGCCTTAACATAGCAGTAAGGTCTGAGCTGCTGGGTTTGAGCCGCAGGGTCTGAACAGCGGGGTCTCATCAGTAGGGTCTACTCTTGCTGAGCTGGCAAGTCCCTAAGAGCCTTGTTCCAGCACAGGCTGTCTCCCAAGTATAGGAAAGCACTAAAGTGCAGCAAAGACCATCTTGCCCTGAGATCCAGGGTCTTCTGCTGAAGTCCTCAAGGTGCTTCAGCTGGATCCCTTTTTCACTTTCCTGGACACATGAAGGTCCATCCCAGATCTACAACATGGAATGTGAGGTCACATTGAATGGCTCCATGCTGCCCCACAGCCAGTAGGTCTCACCATGGATTAGGAAAATAAACTGCTCTCAGGCAAGCACCCTCCTTTTGACTAAGGAAATGCAGCAACTTGCTGAAAGCTGTTAAGTTCTGCCAGTTTGCAACTGTGGAATTTGAAACACTTTAAAACCCAATGAGACAGAGAATATAAGGTAGCAAGGCTTTAATCATTGGATATGCCTGGGAGCCACCACCTGGGAACAGCTCTCTCAGGGGCAATTTGAAACCATTTCTTCTTGGGCAGACCGATGGAGACAAAGCTTCTTATAGCCCATCACCCTCCTTCCACCTGCTAAATAGCCCTCTGTAGCCCTGGGCCAAGAATTCATGGGGAACAAAAGTGGGGAGTCTTAGACAGGAATCTTAGGCAGGAACTTCATGGAGTCTTGTTTATATGTTTGGTGCATAATGAGAAAGGTTTACCCCCATCACTCCTCTTGCCACTGGTGGATGGCAAGAAAAGACAACCCCAAAAACCATGGAAGGGTCAGTAATGGCAATCTGCTGTGGGCTGTGGGCTGTACACCATGCTCTGTTGTCTTCCCAGTCATGCAAGAGGTCTGCTCTGCGCAGCTTTTTTCCGTGCAGTCCCTAGTGTCACCCTATGAGATAATGGGGATCATCTATGTAAGATAGGCACGGTTTTGTAGAAAACAGCAGCACTGGAATGTACTGTGAAATCCTGGATGTCAAAGGGATTTCTTACACTGTA
This sequence comes from Monarcha castaneiventris obscurior, assembly GCA_026261815.1. Lineage (NCBI taxonomy): Eukaryota > Metazoa > Chordata > Aves > Passeriformes > Monarchidae > Monarcha > Monarcha castaneiventris. The sequence continues at coordinate 16,914,246 of JAMPIT010000566.1, forward strand.
TATCCAAACCAGCCTTGCTGCCTTCCTACAGTGGAAACACTTCCAATTTATAAGAGAAAACACACCAATTAAATACAAGGAATTCTTGTTTGCACATGACATCGTTAGATACTGCAGTACCTTTTTTTCTCAAAATAAATAAATAAAAATAAATGTTTTGGCAATGGTATTGTCGGAGCATGTGTGTGTGGGTGATTTTAGATTGTAACTTTAGGGGTAGGTTTTCAGCTGAGTTTTCGTCTACCTGTCCCTGGGATGGCAGGACCAGGGTCATGTGTGTCAATGGCCATGTGAGGATAAGCCTGTGGTGAGGGGATTTCTGAGCTGCAGTACTGAAGCCTTGCTCTGTTTCTCTGGGCCTCAGGCTAAGAGCAAAAATCCTCCTCCATGCTGCTGTGACCACTTGCAAGTCTTTGCCACAGGAGGGACAGCATCAGCTCTCTGACTTGTAGGGAAGCTGTTGGGAGATGCATGCCTGGAGGGGGATGTAGATATAGAATATATGCATCCCTCCTCGGCTAGTAATTTTTTAGAATTTCAGTTTCTGCCTGATAACAGGAAGGTGACTTAGTGCAGAGGAAATATATTTTTTTTCAGTCTTGGTGGAAAAGGGCTTTGATAAATAATGAGATAAGCAGGACAGGAAGCATTTTCTGGGCATTACCTGGAGCAGATGTGATATTTCATGGTCTGATGGACTCTAAGATTAAATTCTTAATTTTTAAATGCAAAAAGACTCTTAGATAAAATAACGTAACCTGTTGATCTTATTTGCACCTAAAAAATTGAAGAAAAAATTACTTCCCCACTAGTACTTTTAAAGTGGATGTTCAGCTGTTTGGGCTGTGATGAAAGGGTTGAAAAGGGAAGATAAACATGGCTTAAATACTGTATTAGCCCTCTTATTTATTTAATTTATTTGTTAGCACTGTATTAGCCCAACATAAGGTGATTTCTGGACCAATTTCTAGTTGTGACTAAAAAACTCTTGCTGGTGCCTAGTTCCAGAATGTACCCAAAATAGACTTTTCTTGGGTAAAACCTCTCCTTACCTAGCATCTCACCTACGTCTCATTGCTGATGGAGGCATTGCAAGATAAGAGAAAAGAAGAAGAAATAAAAGTGGAGTTCTGTAACTACAGAGAAATGTGATCATTTGAGAATTTCTTGAATGCACCAGTGTCTTAGAAGCTTAGATACCATGGAGATAGTTGCCTTAGCAATGTTTTAGCCACATAGGCATTCACAATCAAACCTGCCTCTTGTGGCAAAATGATGCTGTGTTACTTTTTTTTTTTGCAAAGCTTTTGTGAATGTACAATAAAGCAGTTTATGGGTTTTTAACAAGACATCAGATTTGCTCTCAAGCTTCTCATCTTTGACATTCTTTTATTTTTTCATAAATGCTAATTCTGAAAATAAATGTCTTTCTAGCTAAGGTTTTGTACATATGAGAGCCTGTCTGATTTCGTCCCTGTTCACATCAAGATAAAAAAAAATCCCACTTATGGGGTGAGAAAGGATCAATTTCAGAGGTTGTATTCAGGGTTTTGTCTTTTAAAAACTAGCACCACCTGAGTTGCTGTAGGTTTAATGTTTCCACAGCATGACAATTTCAAAATCTGTGTATTTTCACAGTAGGCACTCAGACAAACCAAATGTTATGAAAAATTGAATAAGTGGGCAGATGTCTCTATTATGATTTGCAGAATATCTTAGTAAAACCAGTATGTAAATATATAAAGTGAGATTGAAGACAAAAGCAATTATCTCCTCTAGTTGGAATTGGAAGTATTTGCATTTCAAAGTTATTTATTTGGAAGGAAGACAGTTTGGAATTTTAGAACTGGTTACCAGAGGTGACAATAAAGTGTTGGTGGGGAGTGGTGGCCTCTGTGTGGTGTGTGTTTTCCCTCCCAACACCTCCCAGCTTTAGATTCCACCATGCAGGAGTGCCAAACCTGTGTTTCCAGGACTTTCACTCAGGATTTTGTCTTTGATCACAAAAGCTCTGTGATTTTCAGGCCTTGCAGAAGCCCTGGACCAGCTCAGTGACAGTGTGTTTGGTTTTACTTCATCCAGGTTTTTTTTGCTCCTTACACCAGGCATCCCTTTATGGAAATATCTAGAGGAGAGGTATTATCCATTTAAAATGGAAGTGGTTTTAGTGTTTCCTGGTGTATGCTAGCCATGTCTAAACATGGGAGCCCTCTGAAGGCAATAGCTGCTACCTTCTTTCTTTCAGTTATTTACTGCACTCTCCCTACCTTCCCTTTCATTTTTCTCCCTTCCAAGAAAACCAATAAAGCACAATTAAGAAAAGGTTTATTTATGTTGGTCTTTTCCAGACTGTTAATCATAGACTCATAGAGCACCTCAGGTTGGAAGGGACCTCGAAAGACCACCTTTTGTGGGAGCCTCAATGAGATCATCTAGCCTGTTTAGTCCTGTCTTCAAAATCTCCAGTGACGGGACCTCTACCCCCAGGGATGTTGTTGTTGTTATTCTTACTGCAAAAAATTTCTTTCTTGTATTGAGATGAAACCTATCCTCATGGAGATCGTACCCATTCTCTCTTTTCTTCTTTGTGTGGCTGCTTGTGAGGAGAGAGCCTGTCCTCTTTATAATCACCTTTTAACTAGTGAAACTACAACGAGGTCCTTCTGTTCCCGAGGGGAAAAATACTTAAATACTCTAGTCTTTTCTCATAGAGCAGATTCTCCAGCTCTTTGATCATTTTTATGGCTCTCCTTTGGACTCATCCAGTCTGTCCATTTTTGAATTATGGGGACCAGGACTGGACACAGTACTCCAGCTACTGTGCAGCGATAGGGAGAGTCAAGTTTGTCAATCTACTTGTAAGGACAGGTGAAAAATATTAGAAGATGAGAACTAAGGGCGTTGAGAATAGAAAGAAATAGAAATTCAGGACTGGGGAAGGGTATGCCGCCTGGGGAATTTCTGATTTAGATTTGGTTAGCAAGCTTGACTTTACTTGGAGTCAAGACCTGTGCTTGTGGTAGCTTGTATGTGCAGTCTTTTTTTTTCAGTAATCTCCATTCCCTTCTAGTCTGCAAGGCCATGAGAGCTCAAATCTGAACAAAATCATAATTAGCTGTTTGTCATTTCTGTTTCAAGTGACTTCTCCCACCGGGACTGAAGCAGAGCCTATTATTGTGCTATTTTTGCCCCGCAGCTCTGCAGGAGTACCTAAGTGTCCTGTGCTGAGATCTCTGGAGGGAGGAGGAGGTATGTGCTCTGACAAGGCTGTGCTCCCCCACCAGAAGGATGTTGGAGGCTGTTGGGCCTGTTTCCCGAGCTCTTGCTGTCCTCTGCAGTGGCTTTGGCACTTTATGCTGAAATATTCCCATGATTAAACTCCACAGCATGTGTTTAAGACAGCCTGATCTTTAATTTAGTCATCATGTCTGAGTTGTGCACTTTGTGAGATTCTGAAGTGGTTTTTATAACTTTTCACGCTGAATTTTAATGGTGAGAACATAAAAGCTTTTTGACTGTTATTCACTATTTTTTTGTTATAATCACCGTTAATAATCATATCATAAAACCTCATTTTCATCAAGGTTTGATTCACATTTCATAAACACCTCTAGCAACTGCTGGAATGGCATACTGTCTTTATAAAACTCAAGTACCTGCTCTGCTTAATGAGGATCCATCATCTGCAGCAGATCTGCAGCAGGACAGGGCTGTCTGAGGGAGCACAAGGGCTGGTGGAGAGCGATGGCTTGCATGAGGCTGCTGCCACCACAGCCACTGGAGAAAAGCTGTGAGGTAGTGCTGAAGCAGTGCTCTTGTAAGCTGAGAAGATGTTCTGCCTCTGCAACTTTTGTGCCACTGATGCAGAGATGATTTTGGCTTATTTTATGGGATAAGTCAGTGCAAGTCACTGGGAGATTTGTGGGAGAAAATCATGGTAGACATGGAAAAAGTAGAATTTATCTATTTCAGTGCTTATAGTGGCTAATTTTGAAGTTGCAAAGATGTTTAAAACATTGGAATTGTTACTGGTGTAAATAAATGAACAACACAAATACCTAAAAATGCACTCAAAATTTTTTGATTGGCATTTTTAACATGCTTGTAGTGCAGTAAACATTGAGACAATTCAGTTTAATCCTAGTATATTTGTTTTCACTTTCTTTAGGAGAACACCCCCCAGGGACAGATGTACTTGGATAACAAAGATTACAGTACAGTTTCTATTCAACAAGAGATGGAGCTGAATCAGACATCTTCACATACAACCAGTTTATCTGCAAAAGTGGCAGCCAAACCAGTGACCAGAAATTACAATGAGCTGCGGTTGTTAAAAGAGTATCCTGTCATGGTAGCCAGCCTTGGAGAGCCACAGACCCTGTGTGAAAAATCAGCAATAGGGGAGGATGACTGCATTGCTCTGGGGAAGGATTTCACTCCTGTACCCATGCAGGGAAGGTAAGAATAAGAACAAACAGAATGTTTTCTTTCCAGATCAGAATTAATTTTTGTTTCCTTGCAGGACAGATATGTATGTTCATTAAGTGAATATTTCTCCCACTCACACAAAAAAAAAAACCTTAATGGAACATCAGAGCAGTTGTAATTGCCATGGAGGGGTCATGGATCACCAGATTTCTAAACTAATCTCAGCATTAATAGCCGCCACGGGCCAATTTTGCTGTGTTTTCAAGAAAAGACAATTGGCTTTTCTTCTCTACTTGATGTCAGAAACACACAGGGATAAAGCAGTTTTCACATCCCACCCTATACCTCTTTCAGAAAAATACATCATTAAGACGTCACTACAACTAAGGCTGCAAGCCCTAAAATGGCACAATATAGTACAACTCTGACATCTGACACACCACACATCAAGTGGACAAGGAGTGTGTGCTCCTCATGCATCCTCTCCCACATCAGGAAAGGTGCAGGTTGCTGGGCAGGGGTGTTAATCTTTCCTGTTGCGACAGATACAACATCAGCAAATCTATTTCTAAGTACTTAGAAATAATTTATAGACCCCAAAATATTTCAGGTGGATTTTGAAAGCTTTGAACCAGCAGCAACCACAGCGAGTGGAAGGCAGCCAGGGTGGACTGTCTACTTTTTTGGGTAGTTTTGAGAATCTTTAGAGGTGACTTGACAGAATCCAAAGTGAGAGAGAAGTGCTGTACCTAATCCGAACTCCTGCAGAGCATGGGCCTTGAAGTGGTGCCTGGCAGTGTCTGCATTGAGCAAGGCTTACACTGCAGCTGTGAAGCAAAGTGCCAGCACAATATCCAGAACCTGGATGCTGGAGACTTGTTGCATGGCTACAAATCAGGAAAATCATGTCATGTGGGAGATGCTGTCCTGGGGGCTCGCCACAGTTCTGGCTGTGTTGGTCATATCTCTGGTTTGGTGAGCAGGGCTGAGAGCTGTCCCATACCCCTCCATCTGAGTTAGAAGGAAATGTGCTTATCTTGGGAAGAAAGGAAGTTTGGGGAATTTTGGGCCATTTCCCTGACCTGAGCAAAGGAGAGCCAGGCTAGCTGGTTGAGTTTTGTTGTGCCACTTACTTACACACAATGTAAGTATGGCATAGAAATCTACAGCAAACCCAGTCAATGTTTTAATGTGCATCTGAAAGTGTTTCCATCAGAGTGAGAATTGGAAATCATTATAGCTATGCTTTCCAAATATTAAAAAAGTAATCAAATTGTCAGCTTGACCAAAAAAGTCCTATAAATCCTTTAGAAAAAAATTTTTGATTATTTGAGGATTCTTTTGTGCTAACTAAGAAATTTTATGGACAGAATCAAATCTTGTAAAAGTTCTTCAGTTCAGTTTGTAAAGGGATGAGTTAATGTTTTATTCTGAAAGAGCATTACATATGTACATATACATATGTATATGTATATGTACATATAAGTACAACATATATGGGAGGATGGAAGGAAGGCAAAGGAAGAGAAGGGAAGGACTGAGTGCATCTGAAGACAAGATTTTTCTTTAGTGAATTCACACCTCTGTTCTGCTACAGCTGTGTTTGCCAGTGCTATTTACTCTCCTATTTACCATGTTGGCATGTGAACAAAATCTACAATTGTATTCTTATGGACCAGCTTTCACCGTTCTAGCTAAACTTCTTCCTATTATTTTTCAGTGAGTGATATGAATTTGGGTACCAGTGATATGCAACTTCTGTGAACCTCTGAACCAGTCTGGCAGTCATGGTCACAGGTGCCAGAGATGAAAATACTATATCATGGGGGCGCCCACCTTCCTGTAACCACAGGGAGTAACTCCAAGTCTTTTGCTAACACTGTTAGTGTTGAGTAAACTGGAGTCACTGCGCGTGATTTAGGAATAGATGTACAATTAAATAGCCATACCCATGCCCATGCTTCCTTTCAGACAAATGTATATCCAATCTTCCATAGCAATATATTAGGGTTCAGGAAAGGATCTCTCAAAATTTCTTCTTGATGCTCTTTGCCTCTTGCTCTTCCAATATTATTGTTTTTTTTGGCATGCAGATTAAACTTATCAGTCTCTCCTTAGCACGTGTTTTAACCAATGTGCATCAGATGCAGTAAAAATACTGATGTGACCTGTATGACCACTCTATATGAGCAATTACCTTTAAATCATACCCAACAGAATGCAGATAAAAGCATGGATAAACCTTTGAAGAGTCACAAGTTGTTTGATTAGTTTCATTAGAATGAGAATTAGCTTTTAATGTAAATTGTTCTTTTGCTTGCAAAGAAAACCACTAATGATTAAAAAAAGAGGAGACCAAATATTTTTTTTCCCCATAAAATGGTTCACTAAATTGGCAGGTCTGTATGGTTTGTTTAAATGCATCTACTTAAATTAAATTGCTGAATTATCTTTCAGGATAGGATTCCCAGGTTCTCTAAATTTTTCAAATGTACACTGAGGCAAGACTTTCCAAAGAATCTATTTAATGGAACAGGGGATTTATCTCAGTCTCTGAAATTGCCTTTAAGAAAGTGTTCTTGAGTTAAGCAGGGCCATTTACCCTGGGTCAGAGATGTCCACCCTATTTTGGACTGAGAATTTCCTTTAGATTGCAGCAGAGTCCTCCAGGTATTTTGTGGTCAGTGTACCTATTGGGCTGCCTGCCTGTCAGAATGCCTTCTCATTTACTTTCCATTTTGAAGAGTGGTACCATTTGACTCCAGGTTTTACTGCATTGCCTTAGGCACCATTGGCTCTGTGTGAGGAGGTCTGGACCATCCACCATGTTCACTCCAATGATCCTGTATTTCCAGAGTTTCCTGTATTTCTATTTTCCCCTAGAAATAAGCCTATCTGCTTTCTTGTGAGCAACATACTTCCTTCAGTCCTACTAGCTGTGGGCAGTGTAGGCATGACTCTCTGAAGTGGACCATGAATGAGTTCCAGTGACATCTTGTTCAGTTGGAATGCCTCTGGCCTAGGTGCATGTTTACACTGAACTGTGGTGTACTTTGGTCTATCAGAAATGCAGCTTCTAAAGTACTGAAAAATGGCAATGAAGTCTGCATTTTGATTTCTCATTTTTCTCAAATTCCTCAGCCTTTAAACAATGGCTTGACTGGGGTCCTTTTCATTATCGTTACATGAAAGTGGCTTTTACAGTCAATGGACCTTGGTCCAAGCCACCTTCATGCACTCCTTACCTTGCAGGAAGATTCCACACTGCTTGTGGCAGCATGGGCAACACTCCTCAGGTCAGCACTGACATCTCCAAAGACACAGGCTACTCGCTTCCATCATGTCTCTGTATGTACAGCATGTGGCCCCCAAAAAGGCCCTTTGGTCTCATCATTATCGGTGCTATCTGTGTGGGAAGAACTTAACAGCATGGTTTTATATGAACCAAATCTGAAATCCTCCTCTGTGATCCCCAGGAAGTGGGTTTTGCCTTGGGAGTTCATGAGCATCAAAGGCATCTATAGAAATGAGGTGAACAGTAATTCTTAATTCCATGTAAGCAATAGTAATTGCATTACTCCACTGATGTTTTATTTGGATAAACTTGACCCTGGAATTATATGGTTATTTTATATGATAGTCATTAGAAGACTTTATTCTTTGTGCATCATTACGAAGATCCATCTGCAGGATCACAAAAAAAATCTCAATTTTTTTTTAGTCTGCTTGAAAATGTGTTTCAGCAAGCAAAACTATTTCTTTCAGCATTTCTCCTGTCCCTCAGTTTCGCTTATGTAATAAAAAGTAAAAACAATTAACCAAGTCTACCTCTTCCTTTGCCCTGAATCTCTGGTCCCAGGATCAGTAGGGAGATTGGTTTGCAATGAGAAGGTCAGTGACTCGAAAGTGTCTATTGAATCCTTGGTTTGTAGCAAAACAGCAAAAAGATTGCAATCGTATTTCCTGTTAGCTGGAGAAACTGGAAGAGGAGACGGTATTGTATAGTGAAAAGTCAGTATGAGAGTGAAGTTATGTCTTTAGCCATGAGGGATTATAAATCTCAATTTTGATTTTTAATTATGTTGATGTATTGCTACTTTTAAAAGACATTTATGAGATTTAGAATTAGATGTCAAGAAGATATGGTTGCTGTCTAAATAAGTAAAATTTATGTGACAATTTAAAAGCTTCTTTAATTTATGTGACAATTTAAAAGACAGGGGGAAAGACTAAGGGAAAAAAAAACACATGAAAACAATAAAACCACTTATTTTTTTGTGCATCCTAAGGCTAATTTTGATCTTTGGCTATTAGAACAAAATGGGATCATCTTCTGTTTAACAGTTAAACAGAGAAAGCATCATTTTTACATCATAATTGCATGTTTGTGTAGGAACAATTCTGATTTTTTGTGTCAATCATACAAACATTAGAGAAGAGTCTAGGACAGATAGATGACTTCATAGCAAACCGTCACCTTAATCATTCTCAAGTGACTCCTGGTTATCTTGCTTGCTGCCTGAATGTGGCATTCCTGGCTTTCTTCCCACTTCTTATCCATAGTGAATATTTCTGAGTTTTGATTCCCCATGAGGATTTTAAATGCTATGACACTGCAGTAAACAAATAATACTGAAGAAGTTTTAGTCTGACTTTGCTAATTGATTTAGTTTGGTTTATTTGGTTTTAAATAGACCCTCTCAAACATTTATTGTTTACATGGAGACATGTGGCTGCAACACAGCTTATCATGAGCAAACTGTGTAGAGGCATGGAACTGCTGAGACTCTCAGCTGAGACTAAAGCTCCCTGCTATTGCCTCTACTATACCACAAAATACCATTCAAAGCCTGAAAAGCTCAAAAGAAGCAATAAGCAGCTCTAGCAAAACTTTAGGTTGAATGGTAGGAAGTATAACAGAAAGACCATATTATGCACAATAGGTAAATAAGTAAGTTATTGTGAGGTTCTGCTGCCCCATTCTAATTTTCTGTTTGGCATTTCCTGGGAAAAAGGTATCTTCAGTAGTAACAGAGGGAAGACTGAAATGTTGTATGATGTAACTTAAGGAGAAAGTTTGACTTCATTTGAGTAAAAGAGGCGTGTTCAGCAAAAGACTGATTTTGACATAGTTTCTGCTGTTAATGAAACATACAGAAACAGGCCTCACTCATTATAAGTTTCTCTGTGTTCAAAGTTTTTAATTTCATTGTTGCTCTGTATTATCATCACAGTGATAATTTCTTATAATTATTCACAGTATCTCAGATTGGTCATATACTACAATTTCTGTTCTGCCCTTGACAGATTAAAATCACAGTGCTCCCATGTAGCCACTCAGACGCTTTTTGCTCTGACAGAACATTTTGTAAACAAGAACCCACCATTATTAATTTTTGTTTCTGAGTGCTCTATTGGAAGAATTAGGGGGTACTAATTAACTGCTTCACACTTTCCCAACTGTCAGGCTAAACATTGAGCTTAGCATTCAGTGAAAATTTTGCAGTGTACTAACCTCCAAAAGCCAAATGTTTCATATGAGTGCCTGTGACATTCCAGAAAGCTGTTGAATTTTGCAAGCAGCTGTTCTTTTCCTAATAGCTAATAATATGGTAATTGTGAGACCTCTTGGGCCAGTTGCAGAAATATGCCAGTCACATACAAGATGGGACTGGACAGCATTTTCCTCACTCAAACCTCTGCTTAAGCAAGGAAAGGCTTTTAATGTCAACAATGATTTTTTTTTACATTGGAGTGTTAAGCCAACCAGTCAGACTTTGAAAAGACATATGCTGCACAGGGCCAGTCACAGTTGAGCAGGAGGGCATGCCTGGGGCTTAAATAGCTGACATGAGGAGTAGCTGGCTATCTACGATGAAGCAAATAACTCAGACACTCAACATGTCTCCATAAACCTTTTTCATTGGAAAATTGGTCGGTGTGCTTTCCTCCTGGCTGATGTCCAAGTTTGCAGGTGAAGCTCCGACATAATAAATGATTTACAGAAGTCATAACTTTTCATTAGCAGCTGGACAAGCTACACTAATTAATAAGATTTCAGTTTTGTCCCAATATTTCTGCTATGTAGGTGTGCAAAAGTTTTACGTGAGGAAGAAAAATTGAGTTTTCATGGACAGTGACTAGGAAGAAGGAAAAGAAAGCATTGAAAATCCATGGTCCTTACATATATTACTGCATCAGGTGGACATGCATATAGGCAATCACTGCAGCACTTTTTTTGGGTGGTAAGTGGTCTGCATGATAACATGGCGGCTTTTCCGTGGGCCTAGGCTCTGCAGTTGAAGGGTAGAACAAGACAAGACCTGAAAGTGAAGCCAAAATAATTGAGAAAGGGAATGATGGAGAGAAATCTAATGCTTGACAGTAAGTTTGGGCCTTTGAAATTTAAGGTGTGAACCTCAATGAGCCTGAGCAGGAGCCCATGAACTTTGCAGAGCATAGAGGGAGAGGACATCTTGAGAGGGAGAGGGCATAGAGGCAGAGGCCATCTTGATTTCACGGTCTAATCAAACAAGAAGTAATGTTAGTGGGGGTCACTTAATGTAATTTTTCAGTAGGAAGTGGATTTACAGTCTCTGCTTTGCTCTGAGTAGTATTAAACAGTCTCTGCTTTGCTCTGAGTAGTATTAAACACACATCTCCCAATTCTTGGTAAGTGTATGGGTCCAGGTACATCTGCCAGATGCAGTCCATCGGCCAGACTCCAAGACAATACTTTTTTTTTCTTTTTAATGTAGTTTTTAAAATATTTAATGAAACATCAATTAAAACAGCAACTGCAACTCAGGTATTCTATTTTATAAGAAAAGTTCTTGATAATCAATATTGTTTTGTTTATATACTCTTGATTCTTCTTTCCAATGACTTATTTTGTTGAAAATATAAGGGCCTGAAGGGAGAGGAGAGGAAGGGTTTGCAGTCTTTAGTCTAATAGTCAGGGTGATGAGGTGAGAGCTTGGTTAGCTTAGTTCATACTGAACGTTTGACCAAAAAAGATTGCCTTATTCTCTGCCCAGACTGCTGGGGAGCTGCTGCCAGAGGCAGAGAGAGGACTTTAAGACACAGTGGAAGGAGAAGCATTTGTATGGACAGATACTAGTAAAATGCAGAGGCAGTAGGAGCAGTGGGAAAGGTGAATGGAAACTCTTCCATGCAGCTACAAAGGGACACTGGTGAAGGTGAAATACAGTGTGAAATATGGAGGGTGAGAAGGGTGTACTGAGCTATGGATTGAATTCGGTAAAAACAAGTTAGCACTGTGGTTATAAACTAGACTCTGATGCAATCAGTCCCCAGGTATGAAAAAAAATTTCAGCTCCACCCAAAGCTGCAGTTAACAAGAACATGAACTTGTCAGTCCAAAACATTGAAGCCAGACAGCCAAGTTAGCAGGATTCCTTGCTTACCCTGAATATCTTGCTCTAGTAACTACTTACAGCTTGGTCTTTCAAACAACAGTAAGACATGTTAACAAGATAAAGACATGGAACACTATGATTCCTCATAAAATAAAACAATCTCACCCTGCAAGGGGGTACAGAAAGAAATATTTCCTTCCTTCCTTTTTTTCCTTTCATAGCTTGCTGTTAGGACCAGATGTTTTAGAGCATAGTTCTGCTGGTGATAGGGATCTTTCAGTCTGCCCCAAAATTTAAATGTCTCTCTCATTAAAATTAATTAGCATCAGAGTGTTTTGTCCTTTTGTGTTAAAAGCACTGGAAATCATTCCTCAGCTGCAGCAAAAATTTCCCGGACAGTGATGGTCATATAGTAAAGAACTGAAGTTCATGTTAAATTGAATGTAGTTGATGGAAAAATAGATTAATGTAGATGGGAGAAATTAGACAGTGAATTAAAAAAAAAAAAAGGTCGTAGTCTGTAGTCTGGCAAATCATATGGTTTTTTAAAAAACCTGCTGTACATAAGGAGCTCAAGTGATTTACTCTCTGAAATACAGCAAAAGCTGTATTATGATAAATGAGTAACCAAAATGCTTACAGACAGTGACAAAGCAAGCAATTCTCTGGTTGATAGGGGCTAATGGGGCTGCAGGGGCAACCTGCAATAATTGTGCTAATGGACCAGCAGCAGTCAGAGACCACGCAGAGCTCTGCCCACAGCAGGTCGGAGCTACATCAAGGACAGCACCATCAGCTGGAGCCAGGGCTGTCAGAACTGGGTAGGTTCAGAAGTAATGCACTTGTGTTTGTTTTGGTTTTTAATTTTTTTTCTTTGCATATTTTTATATTATTTCTTTTGGACAGGGTGAAATACAAAACAGATTGGCACTTACAGCCACTCAATTTTAAAAAGTGGAGCAGAAGCTACTCAGCCAGTACTGTGTGAATTAGCACCATTCAGAAGCAGCTGTGAAAGGCTGAAGGCTTCACTCACACTTTCAGCTCTTTTCTGTCTTTTCTGTGCTAGTCAGTAAGGACAGCAAACACAGTCCATCTGCCATTCGTTCCCTGGTATCCTTGAGCAGAGTTTCTGTAAGGACTCCCTTGCCTGAAGTGGAGCTCTGGCAGTGGGGGAGTATGAAAGCATCTCCCTCAGATGGCCACACTGGCAGTCACATTGAACTGATGTCTGGCAGGGCTTTGCTCTTGGTGTTTGAGGAGGAAATACTGTGCTTTTGAGGAATTTACTGTAAGAAGTCTAATCCTGAGTGGGGTAAGTAAATATTTTGCAGTGACTTTTCCTCCCACTCTTGTGGTCTTACACAATTTATTTTCTCTGCTGCCAAGAAAATAAAAAAGTAAAAGCAGTTTCAAATACTCTTTTGTTTCTAATCTTCCTAGAAGTGATAAGAGCAACTCTACCTCCTCAGCCATGTCAATGACATGGGACCTGCAATCCTCTTTAGAAGTCTATTGACAGCTGGTTCAGCATGTAAACCTCTTACAGTGAAAAGGATGAACCTGAATTTAGTGAATCTGTCTGCTAAAAGGAAGAATAAACGCAGAATGTGGGTAACAAGGAACACCCTTCTGTTTTCTCTGATGTGTTTTTAATTGTGTAAGCTAAAAGAGAAGGGCTATGTTGTAATATTATATAAATGCCTGTTTTTTTGTTGCAACCATTGGCAGCATATATTTTATTTGCCAAGCTACAGTACTGTTTGCTGTACATTGGGCCTCCCAGGGCTTTCCAGTGCAGGCCAATGAAAACAAATGCTCTACAAAGTGGTGCAATGAAATTAATGCATTTTAGACATAATTTTTGGGTCACATCTACTTGGCATATTGTAGTATGTGCCCAAAAATAGGCCAAACCAGAATGGTAGGAAGTAGTGATATTTCAGAGTAAAAAATTTGAACATCAGTGTTTGGACTGCTATTGTTTTTAACCATAAATAAAATGGCAACAAGCACTGCTTACAAACTTGTTCCTAGTTGAATGGAAGTATTGAAGAGGATTGCATAGCCAGAAATATTCCAACTTGCCTATTTTGACAGAAGACACACTGTCCTTGGTAGAAGAGAATTTGTCATAAGGATTTGTATGTATGGTCATTGTACTAATCACAGTTTTGAATCTATTTTTCTGTCAACAAAAGCTGATAGAGCTATACTGATATTGTTAGACCTGTCATGCTTGCTTTCAGCTGGAAATCTGATGTTGGTGAGGCAGAACACACAAGAACTCTACATCAAAAGCAGTTAACAAATGTATCAATCTATTTACAATTCAGAGTAGGACTGATCATTTAATTTTCTTGATATGACAATCCAAAAATGTTTTAGGCTCAAGCAGATAGGTTGGAGAACGGAGAATTCTGGCTCTTCATACTTCCTATACTCTATATGAACATGAGAAGATTTAGGTCATACATATAATACATTGAAATCATCTAAATTAAGTCTTGACACTGGCTTCCTTATATGTAGTGGAATTAATTTATTTGGATGCAAAATTAATCATCTGGATCATGCCTGTGCTGCATCTGTATCTCTTCAGGAATGAGATCTTCAGGGTGTCATGGTCTGTACCACATTTAGCCTTCATTAACAATAAAGTTGCAAGTAGGAGCACACTTTGTCCTATTGTGGTTACACCATTTGGTTATTTGTCGCTGTCGAGGTGGGTCATGACACATAAATACACTGACAACTCCGTGCAGTGGCAAAAAGCATCTTTTATTCTACAAAGCCTCTTTTATACAGTTTCTTGGAACTCGTGCTGTGCCCCCATTGGCTTCTACGTTAACATCCCACAAAACTACTGGTTACTTGCAATTAACACCCATCTAAAACAAATCTAAAGTGAATAACAGCCTCCCCAGTGCAGCTGTGCATCCTCCAGCTGTTGTTTTGGGCTCTCGCTTCTGTTGATGTTAGAACTTCATGGGTACAAACCAAATTCTCAAGGGTACAAAGTGGTTGTGTCCAAGTTGAACTCTGTGAAACTTTCGGAGCATCTTGTCGGTTTCCAGAATTATTGACCAAAATAAGTTAATATATAAACTGGAATAATACTTCAGAGCTGGGACTGCAGCCATACCCCTTGTGATGAATAAAAAATATTGATGGAGTCCATCCTTTCCAATCAGTGCCCTTTTAAAAATTTGTCTATGTGATTTTGTCTTAAGTTTGTTTAAGTTAAAATCCATTCTTTTAGTTCTGCCATGTGTCATGTTATTTTTTTCTCTTCAGCCACGCTTTTTCCTAATGCTACTGGAGGAAATAATTCCTCTAGCTTCAGTTCTTCCACTATTCTAATTAACTTTCATATTCCATAGACTAAAAATATGACAAAATGATTTTTTTCTCTGTGACAACCTGCTATGAACCTCTGCTTCTCATAAATGTTTTTTGTTTGTTTGTTTTTAAAACATTTCTTTTCAATTGTAGCCTACTTCTAGATGCCATGACTCAAATGAGATTACATTATTTGTGCTCTTAACTGTTATTTTTGTGTAGAGGAACAACTATTATTTTATGTTGTTTCTTGAGGTGCAAAAGGGCTACTTCCACATTACTTTTAATAACGATGTCTGATTATGGGCACTTTCGTGTCTTGTTTTGTTTGTTTGCTTGCTGTTTGTTTTGTTTTGTTATTTTATTTATTGCCCTGCTGCCAAGAGTATGCACTTACCTGGCTCCTTTGCATTTCCATTTTGTCACAATATCCTTCCATTTTCCTGCTCTGTCACACTCTATGGATAATTTCTTTCTGCAAAGTGCCTATGCAGATGGTATTAAAAAGAGAGTTGTTGATGAAGTAACTGTTGTCAATGATTTCTGGAGTTGTTTTATTGAAAAAATATATGCAAGAACTGTTTTGTTAGCATTTTATCTTGCATTTCAAGCTTTTCTTATCTGGAGGTGCTGCTGGTTCAAGAACACTAACCCTGTTTGATCCATTTGAGTTGATAATCAAATAGCTGCATAACTGTCTGGTTGAACACACATGACAAGAACTGCTTTTTAAACATTTAAATAGTGGTTTTAGTTCATCCTTTTAAGAATACTAACGAGTGTTTTTGATTGAAAAATTAATAGATTATTCAGGCAGTGTATCTGCTTGAGGAATCCAAACACTTGTAAAATTTCTTCTGTCTTTAACTCTGTGTCAGCTGTGCTCCACTGCATCTCTGCTGGTACAGAAGCTGCTGATATAGGGCAGCCATGTCAGCATGGGCTTTCCCCTTTTCTGCAGATAATCCCTTGATGAAGAAGTTTCTTTTTAAATCAGGAGCACTGACACTTTCCCTTTTGTATTTTCTTTTTCTCTGGGAGCACAGAATGAAGTTTTATTTATGTAGCCTCGTTTCTGGGTGGCCAGAGATTTTCATGTGCATGTTTATAGTCCTATCTATTTTTTTGATGATCAGTATCCAGGATTTATTTAGCTATGGGATGGTGCTAATTTTTAAAACATACATAACAAATATTATGACATATCTCATGAAGAATATGCTATTTCAGGAGCAATATGGAAGGAAGTCACCTCTGTGAGGCTATGGAATAACCAAATTTACTCCATTCTGCATAAGGTTGAAGTAAATGCGGTGTGTGAGAGGAAAGAGTCTGGCATCTGTGTGACAGGGAGGGAGGAAGTGTATTAAGAAATATGACGTATAGTTAAACTATATTTCAAGAACAAAGCCATCTGCCATGTAGGAAGAGGCATTTCCTTATGAACCCTGAGAGGCATGATTTTGGCTTTTGACTTTTCAGTGCACAGCAGCACGTTCTTACCTGGAGAAGGTTTAGAGTTTATATCAGGAGGAAGAGAAGCTGAAATGGCATTATTATTCTTTGTTTTTGTCATCAGTTTCTCCACTTTAGGGAGGGCTTGCCGAATATAATTTGCATTCTACCCTGCATGAGGCAATCAAAGTCTCAGAGTTTCTTTGGAATGTGTTATTTATAATCCTTGGTGTTTGGGTTGATTTGTTTGGTGGTTGTTTTTCTTCCCCTCCTTTTTACTTTGAGAATTTCAGTTGAATATGTTTATGGACTCTGATCTTGTGTTTTAAATTTGTCTCCCCTTGGTCAGCAACAAATCAAAAATCTGTGTTTCAAAACTGCTTGTTAACACAGATTAGAAGCTCCTTCTCTGACATTGTAGACTTGAGGGTCTAGATATATAAGGCCTTTTAAGGCAGAAAAAGATGTCTGCTAGCAATCCAGAACCTAAGGCTATGGCATGAAGTTCCTGAGACTTGTAAACTGTGTATGTTAATACCTAACAGCAATCTTAGTGAAGGGCTATTGCAGGGAAGAGCACCATCTTTGTGAGATAAAAGTACATTTATTCTTGAATTATTTCACTGCATATAATCCAAATAAAAGAGAAAAATATTTTATTGTTATGAGCTGCCTTTTTATTCTGTTTGGTTTCCTTAATTTGTTCCTCTGGGATTTTCAAAGCTTTAAAATTTTTTGTCTCAGCTATAACTCAAGGTGGAATGCAAATGACCGGTTATGTGGAATTACTGTTTTGGAAGTTACTTGTTAGGAAGTTATAAGGAAGTCATGTTTGGAAGGACTTGATAGATTTTTTGGTATACTTCAGCAACACTGAGTAACTTTTTTTCATGGAAACTCTTCTGTATGAAAAAAGAGATTTGATCTACGTGCAAATAAAATCTATATGAAAAAAGTACTTTTTATTACACTGTAATATAGAGATTATTTGTGTAAGGCTTATATATTATTCAGTGAAAAAGTCTTTCTGTTGCTGCAGAGGTAATTCCCAAGGTTCCTTGTAAAGACAACATGGGAGATGTGGAGGATGAAAACTATTTGAAGAGCTCTCTCTCTTGGTAGTGACTGTAACTATCCTAAACCAGACTTTCAGATGGCAAACTTTATATGAAAAACCTCAGTGTCTTATGCTCAGCCAGAACCTGGAAAGGAATTCTTAGTACCTCCATTGTAATTAAAATATTTTTAAATAGTAAATATAATGGAAGGACTTCCAAGTGAAAAAACATCCATTATTTTATCAACTTAATAGTGTTATTTCAAAACATGACAGCTATATCTCCCACTAGAAAGTATTTATCTGCAAATTTCACTGCTGTTTCTTCTTTGTCTACTCACTCTCAGGCTCCAGCTTTGAATCAAATTTCAGCATTTTTCCTGGGTCCAGTCCACCTAGATCAGAATCTACATAAAGGGTACATAAATTGGCCTAGTTATATTGTAATACCTGACTATTTAACGGATCTGAGTATGCTTGAACTTACATTATTTCATTTTATTGTGACCAAAGGAAAAAATACTGGTCCCAGCAAGCTTACAATAGTTTGAATCCATCATCTGGATTTTTTGAAACAAATCTTAATTTGATGACAACCTGAGTTTTTTTAAGCTATGCGGTGGCCTGCCTTTGTAACACCTCTCCAGGCACAGAAATCAGCCACATTTTCTCATGTTGTTAATGAGCTTTTTTTTTTGGTAGATGTCTGACTTTTTTTGGGTTTTTTTAAACTCTAAGAAATGGAGACACTTTATTTTTTTTACAGACAAAGTCTTTTTTTATCTAAAAGCCACAGTTATGAATAATCTTATACCCAAATTCTTGGAATGAAACATATGGAACTACAATTTGCAAAGAAATGCTTAAAAAAGGAGAAAAATAGATTCTTCATTACTTGAACTCTAAGTATAGCTAACTAATTACTCTTTTCAGTCTCTGAACCTGGGGTGAGTGGCATAAGAATATATCATAAGACTATACAAGGCCAGAAGAATCAATGCATGTCACAGCTTGTCGTTGCTTGGATTAAGGAAAATTTTATCAAAATAATCCTGCCTCACTGTTGTGTATGAAGGTGTTCTTTCATCTGGGAAATGGTTAGTAATCTTGTTTTAATAGTGCTTCCTTTTCTTGCATAATTCTTGAATTCATCTGGTCTCTGAGTAAATCTTCCTGCTTCAACATATGTTCCCCCAAACCTTTGAGACGACAATATTCTATCACTTCAATGCTTGATGAATAACAACTTTCTCTAGACATGGTTACATCATCTAGTTGTATCTCAGACCTACCCTTCTGTTCATATTTCCATCATCCAAGCACCCCATATTGCATCTTTAAGAGAGTCTGGTCAGATATAAAGTTAAAGAATTAAGTTGTGACCACTTTCTCAATGTTTGAGATTTTTCTAATTCTCTTATGGATTAGAAGAAAGGCGTGATCCCCCTTTATTTGTCATAAGTTCAGTTAGCAACAGAGCTGGTTAAGGCAAAAGCCCATTGTGAATGTCAAGGAAAAATGCTGGCATTTAAAAGCCAAGCCTGCAGAATATACTAAAGTGTCACAAGTGCAGTCATTCTTTAAGTGTTCCTGATAAATTGCTTCCCTAATGCAGATTCATTTTTCAGTATACCCTGCAGCATCTGCAGATAATACCTCTTAGCAGGTTATCAGTGTAATCCATAGAGAAACTGGGGGTTTTGAATTTGGACCACTACCCATAATGGCTCCTGATGCCTTTTTCAAATTTGCAGCTTGCTGGCAGTTGCTAACAGCTAAACTCTTTTGGCAGCATCTGATCCTGAAATTTATTTTCTCCTTCAGACTGTCTGCAGTTTTCCATGTGGTCTCCTGTAGCTTTCCAATTTTCTTTGCTGAAGCAGAAAATTTAGAGGAGGAAACAGCAGATACTCTTTTCAGTGCAACTTCTCACTCCTTCAAATGGTAGTTTTTTTCGACCTGCCGTATCACTGTGGTCCTACTGGATGATCATGAAATCAGGGCTGACCTGTGTCCCCATCCCCATCCCGTTCCTGCTCCCTTGTTGGATGCTGTAGGACAGGCCCTGGTTGGGGAGATCATGGCCCTGCCAGACCCAGGGCCACTCCCTACTCCTTGCTCCCTCCCACAGGGTAGGTGGACCTCATGATGCCCTGACATGGGAGCAGAAAATATGTGGAGAACAGTTCCTCTGAGGTAGAGTCAGAAATGCTTCATGGCAGCTTAAGGATTAAGTCCTTTCTTTTATCTTCAAGCACTGCAGTGAGCTCCTGGTCTGTTAACTACCCCTCCATGTCTTCTTGATGGAGAGCTTCCCTGACAGAGGCAGGCAAAGAGTTTTGAGGTAGACAAATTACCAAACTCTGGAGATACCCGATTTTTTTTTCTTTTTCAGACAAGTACAATAACCTTACAAAGCCAGATTTGATTTTAAAACAGGAATCACAGGAAGCACTCTATTTTCCAGGCTATTTTTTGAACTTAAAATTGCCCTTGTGGAACATGTTCACTCTCCAAATCCAGCAGAAGTGAATGAAGCAAGCACATTGTGCATGCCCTGTATAAAGAACCATTTCTGTCTGGAATAAGCTCAGCACACATTTCTCTACACATTTCTTAAATATGTTCCTTAATTGCCTGGGGTCTTGGCATGGCATATATTTCTCAATTTGGAATAATAGAATAATTTAGGGTGGAAAAAATCTTTAAGATTATCAAGTCCAACTGCTTCCCCAGCCCTGCCAAGAACACCACTAAACCCTGGCCCTAAGTGCCACATATACCCATCTTTTAAATATCTGACTTACTTGGTGGTAACTTAACACTTCCCTGAGCAGTCTGTTCCAATGCTTGACAACCCTCTCTGTGAAAAAAATATTTCCAAATAGCCAATCTGAACTGTTTCTGAGACTACTTGAGGCCATTCCCTCATGTCCTGTCACTTGTTTCCTGGGAGAAGAGACCAACACCCACCTCACTACAACCTCCCTTCAGGCAGGGAGAGATAAGGTCTTCCCGGGCCTCCTGTCCTCAGACTGAACAACCCCAGTTCTCTCCGCTGCTCTTCATAAGACTTGTGCTCCAGACCTTTCACCACCTTATTTAGTCTTTGGGCACACTCCAGCACCTTGATGTCTTTCAGTATGAGATCTGCCAGTTGGCTGTACCTCTCACAGGCTGGTAGTGCCAGCCCTTCAGGATCCCTCTCTGGGGATCCCTCTGCAGGATCCTGTACAGTCCTATCTAATAGAAAATTAGAAAAGTCAAGTAGAAAATGGGTCTGTATTAAGTAATGCTTTCACTGCTAATTTTTTCTGACATCTTAATGGTGCATGGGTTTAAAGGGCCTGGAGGTTATTTGCTGATTTGGTGAGGCTACATAAAGCAGTCATCAGGAAATGTCTGGAACCTGTTTAGAGATGTGAGCTCTGGAATCTTTTATCCTTCCCTTGACTCTGAGTGTATCAGGTGGCCATACTTCATTTGTGATGGGTAGTCATAGCAATTTCCCCATGATGTGCTACCGCTGATGAGATATCGTCACAGAGGGTTGTGTCTCTGTGTGGGCACATGTATATCATAAAGTTGTCATCTGTATGCATACAGCTGCTTAGTGCACAGTAAAGATAAAGGTTTAAGAGCTGAATGCTGTGATGTTGGTCAGCGCAGTTTGTGCCGCGTAACTGTTCCTCAAAAAGTGGACTTTATCAGAAACTCACAAGGTCTGGTGGAAGAAAGTGTTTTAAGTGCAGTCAAAAGCTGGTCTGTGGCTTTCTTTCTTTGCAGTTTTTTCTTTTTTAAACATATTTTTCCATTTTTTCCAGCATTTTGCTTGTTTACAGTTATGATAAGAGTAATTAGTTCAGTACATATGATTTGTATAAATGTTTTCTTTTCAGGGAAGATGAAGCTTCTGAAATTAGGCTTTATTCTAAAAGAATGTAGGAGTGATTAATTAAATTCATGCTGTTGTGACTAGTCTCCTGCATGATTAATTATCTCTCATATTTTCATTATGGACTTCTCTTCCAGGAAATTTTGCTTAAGCTGTTGTATTTCTTAAAACTCTTGGCTCAGTAGTATTCTTGAGCTTTTGTTTGAGGCAACCTTATGCTTATAATAGTTTTAATTACTAGTTTAGAATTAGATTACTAATTCAGGGGTGCACGCTAACTCCTTTTTTTCCCCCGAAGAGATTCTGCTTTTAATTTTTTATATAGTGAAATTTTTAATAAGTTATTGTCAAAACCACTGATGTTCTTGCATAATATATATGCTTCCATATTCACCTCTTCTTCAATTCTGACCAAATCTTTCCCATGGAAGTGAGAATTACTGCTTTCTGTTTTAATAGAAATAGCTCCCCAACTGATAGCTGTGTGCATGACATAACATACGGGAGATGAAGCATTATATTAGCTGATATTTAAAATGAATCATTTTTGTTATAAGGATTGAACGCAATACATTTTGTAGCATGATTAATCTTTTCAATGCAAGACTAAATAACAGGTTCCAGTCAGACCTAGTGATTATTTTAAGTGTTTGCAGCCTAACTAGGATGAGTATGGTCATTTGCTCTCTCAGGCTCTTGTAGGGTGTTTATTTCTTTCGGTGTCCTTTGCTGTTGTGCATTTGGGATTCAAACATTGCTTATGGCTGAACATCAGCGCCCACCACAAAGTCTTCCTTTTCCTTTTGTTTAAAATTGTAGGAGTAAACACCATTAGGAAATGCGTGAAAATGTGTTCAGAGTGCAGGTCTAGTGCTTGATGGCAGGGAAGTATCATGTGCAGGTAATGGGAAGCAGTGGTGTGCTGTAGGTAAGAACCACAGGCCTCTTCAGCCACCAGCTCTGACTAATGTCTGAGGAGTCATCACCCCATCAGTGGGAGCAGCTGGAGTCTCCCACATCTCTTCCTTTCGTCTCCTGCTCTTGCTGTACCTCTCCAAAGGGCCAGTTTGACCAACTCAAACTATTCTAGGACTCTCATATTTGATGTAAAATATGCTAATGATTTTTGAGTCTGGACCATGAGAGAAGAACTCTGAACACAAATGGTGTCAATCTTACCAGATCCTTGCCTGCACACAGTATAAATCCAGAGTGGTCTTCTCATCCTATGAAGAGCCCTACCCACAATGGGTTAATGAGCTGACCTGGTGATCAGCCTCTTGGTAATGTTGCTGATTTGCTCAGTAGAGGTGGATTGCACTCCATTCTAGCATGTGGATATAATGGAAGTTTCTAGCTATTTGATCAGGAAGAATCATTCAAAGTGTGAGCTGGCCCCAGGTTTTGAAATGTGTTACATTTTGATTTGTTTCCTATTTACACAGTGTCCCAATTACCAGCTACTTTCGGGGTTTAGGAGCACCAAGAATGACGCTAAGATGGTTTTTGAGCACTGCAGATTTCTTCCTTTATCAGCAGGGAGTCTTTGGGCCTTCCTAGGTTTTGGTTGCAGATGATCTGTTATCTTTGGATTAAGTGGATGGTCAAATTGCACCTATAGCATCTCTGCAGAAGTATGAGGGGCACAGGGGGGCTTGCACTAGGCTCTGTTCAAGGATGACTGTAATTTTTATAATCCATCTATTTTTTAAATTATGTTTTTACAACTTTTCTTTCTAGAGCTTTCAGTCTTCAAGATTCCTTTATGCCCTAATTAGCATTATTGTTTATATTACTCTCATTCTCTAATTAGAGTAATCACATCATGGGGGAGTTGAAGCTCTTCTGCTTTTTCTCTAATTATTTTTGTTTTGTCAAGCCTGGCAGTTTCCTGCTGCTTATTCTTGTCCATGTGTTCTTATTCTCTGCAAATTGATGCTGTCTTGTACTAATTGTTTTTACTTTATCTGAAGACCTTTTCCATTTCTACTGTCTTCGTCATTCTTGGCCATCTGTTCAGCTCCAGTTTCCTTTAAAAGTGACAGGACCTGTACCAGCAAGTGGGGGTAACAAAGTGTAAGAAGAAAGTGAAGGTGATATCTTTAACTAGCATTCTGGATCCTTCAGCTCAGGTTCTGCCACTTAAACCACCTTCCACCTGACCTTTATCCTCTCTTTCTTGTTGCCATTCCTGTGGTTGCTTTGCCCTGCAGCACTTTTTACAAACCGGTTATTCACAGTAGTGGTGAAGTGCTGCTGAGGTGTGGCTTGCCCCATGGATATACATATGCCTGTACAAACCAATGTTGGTATCAACCCCAAAAAATTAGAAGAAAATGGAAGTTTTTATAGAAGGTGTTCTGGTTACTAGTCTCAGAATTTACATATCATCGGAAGAAAAGAACAAAAGAAAGCGTGGAAAGGTTAATGGTGTGTACAAGTGTTACAATCTGGTTTAAACCCAGAAGATCAAAGAAAATTAAGTCTCTGTGTATGAAATGGAAAGAACTTTTTGGGTATATTTTGAACGGAAGGTTCAAAATATACCCAAAAATGTGATTAAAACCAAATGAGGTTAAATGTTGGTACCAAAAATTTATTTTATTTAACAGTAAAAGAGGCAAAGCGAAAGAAAGAGAAAAGGAAGGAAGGAAAGAAAAGAAAGAAAAGAAAGAAAAGAAAGAAAAGAAAGAAAAGAAAGAAAAGAAAGAAAAGAAAGAAAAGAAAGAAGTGTGTTTGGGGGTGGGGGGACAGGGAGAGGTGACAGGGGTTAGGTGGAAGCATAACACCCTTCCAAGGGTTCCCAAGATGTCTTGTTGCTCCCCTCCATCTGCTCTGCTGGTGGTGAGGGTCCCCTGTTGCTGCCACCATGCTGCCACATGCCGAAGAGTATAGAATCCTGTGGATTAATATACGCTTTGGGAAGGTGGGAATGCCCACGTGTCTTCCCTGCAGGGGGCCAGTTTGACATTGTCCCTTGCAAACATTGAGGGTCTGTTGCATGATCCCTGGTGTAGGGTCTGGGGACCCCTTTTGTGGGTCTTTGATGACCTCCTGCTGTCCTTCTCATGGATGTGGCTTTTTCCCTGGTGAAGGGCCCCTCAGCTGGGCTCCTCTGCACAGTGAAGGATGAGCAGTCGCTGGACCTCTGACCAGAGGCTTTTCCAACACCCAAAGCCTCTCTCCCCCCACCCTTTGGTGCTAGGGTCTGTGTGAGCCTGTCAGCTGATAGCCCTGGGGCTGTGGTCTCCACCCTGAAGGTGCTGAGCTTGTGCTTTGTGACTGTCCCCAGCCCTGAGTTGTTACTTTGTCTTATCTTCATCAGACAGCAGTGTAGGGCCCCATACAGGGTTCGGTAGTCTTCTCTGCAGCTTTTGTAATACAGTTTTAAAAGTCCTCCATGAAAATGTTTAAGTCATAAACATACTATTTCAGTCTCTGCCAACAAGGTGAGGTAAGATCAGAACAACATTTATTATATATCATTTGAAGCCTTTTTATCCTGTGGAACAAGTGACATTGTTATGTTTAAAAGTAGAAACATCTAAATAGTCTTTTCATGAGTCAAATTTCTGAACCACAAATTCAAGGTCCACCATCAGAATTGTTATCAAAATTTCCCCCTATGGATGCAGACTTTGTGTGTAGTGGGATGCTGGGATTAGCCAGGAGCATATCAGCAAACCTTGGTGAGCATGTTTAAAGTCCTGAGAGTGTTCTTGCTATCCCTACGGGTTCCATTTTGTAAAGGCTCTAGGTAGCCTTTTACATCAAATGCTGTGGTGAGATTAAAAGAACACTTGCTTCAAAATACTGGTTTCTCCACTTAGACTTTCTTTTTTGTGAATGATATTCTTCTACTTAAAAGGCGAAGCACTTTGATAGCTTCAGAGTATGCAGTCATCTATTCACAGATGAAGTCCCAGTGCAGTGTAGCACCTGAGCTGTAATCTGCCCAACATTGGACCTGAGGTACTGGGTAATTGAATCCCTTTAACTCATTCACTCTCTTCTGCTGAGACTATATGATTTACAGCAGAGTTTGAATGAGTGTTGTGGCCACTAAAGGCTAAAATAACCATATCCAATTGCTCTGCACCTAGCACATCTTCTGACTGAAAACGCTACTGAACAAACAAGCCAAAGCAGCACCTGGAGGTTTTAATTTTACAAAGTCAGAGTTCAGACACAGCTCTACAAATTGTAAGAAACTTCACCGTCTTCCATCATGTTATAAAGTCAAATATGCAAATCCTTCTTTTCGAACTGTCCTTATATTTAGAAGATTGAATAACCAGTCACCTTTGTGTATTTATTTAGTAGTCTATGATTTTATAATTTCTTTCTCCTCACAGTCCAGCAATACTAGAAGAAATTCTGGGTTTCCTCTTAGTGGGTTTCCTCTGGGTGTATTGAGATCTGCATTTTGACTATCTGGCATATTTCTTTGAAACTTTCCGGTGGTGGGAAGTTTTGAATGGAATAAATCTGAGTGTACCTGAATAATGTTGGTTTTGATAGGAAATGTCTCTGCAAGAGCCTGGTCATGGGAAGATACTCTAAAATAGCTCAATTATTTAGTCTCTGCCAGGAGCCTTTCCCAAAGACAGTCCTCTGTGATTGTGACTGTCTTCAGCTGCTTCTTAAGTTTGGGGATTTATACTTTAGCAAAAAGCTCCTTCACAATGCTAAGATGCAATATGGCAAGAAGTAGCTTATGCTCTGTTTAATTACCTGCAACACCAGGACCCAGACTTGACAGAAACTGTTTGGAAGAGATTGTGCTGCAGAAATGAAGTACTTGTATTCAGATTTTCTTCCCTAATATGAAGAACACCAAGGTTACTGTAGAGATTAGTGGATTTGTAGATTGTGATCCATGTCTCAAATAACATCTATGGGAAATAAATTCTTCTATCATCTCATATTTTATGAAGTATCCTAGTGTAAACCTATATGAATGAGTCCCCTGTGACTATAAGGAAGTAACTACCATGTCTAGTTCAAACATAATGAAAACCCTAATTTAAGTGAACACCATTAAAGAATATGTACCTAATTAGATGGAGTTGTAGCAAAATATTCTGTGGATCTGTAGGGAATAATTTTACTGCATACTTACTATTCTGGTTTTTTCTCCCTCCAAAGATATCACTTCAATTTTTCAAAATTATTCAGCTTGAGGTCAAAAACCACTGGTTTTACAGAGAAGACACCACTACTGAAGGTTTCCTCAGAGGAAAATGGGTGAGTTACTTTCATTTTTCTCAAAATATTTTTTTCCTAAGCTCTCTTCTATTTAATTGCATGTGGTTCTTTCTTATATCCTAACGCCAAACCTGCTGGGAAATAAAGTGAATAGCAGGGGCTGTAAGAACAGAATTACTCTGGAGGACCTTGGTAGCAGAGAAGGGCCTGAAAAAAGGGAAGGGAAGGATGTAAGGCCTGAGGTCAGGGTGATTAGAGAGCCCAAAGCATAGACAGCTGCAGGTTCTGTGCTCTTATTTCCTCCATGTGCTGTTTCACAAAGCGCACTGAAAGACAAAGCAGAACTGTAGGGAAGGTCCTGATAATGGAGCCTACACACCAAATCCTGAAGTACTTCTGCCTGGTGTATCAGAAAACTGGTTCTCTCCGGTGCACCTAAATGTCATGGGGTCTTTGTTCTTGCTCCCCAGTCTACCCAGCTGTGTCACCAAGGGGAACTCTGTACTGAATAAATCTCTTTCTGTGAAATTTTCCATAAAAACCTCTCAGAGTGAACCTAAGGTTCTGCAAGGTCAGTTGCATCTACTACCTGTTGAAGTAAAACACTGTTTTGTTTTATTATGTTTTCTGAAAATCTGTGACAGGTTGCAGTGTATGGCCCTTCATAATCCAGATTTTACCACAGATGATGATTCATGGGACAACAGCTCTGCAGAATTTGAGCAAAGGTTTCAACTGGAGAGTGAAATGACACGTTTTCCCAGATCTGCTTCTTCTGAGAAATATGAAATCTTGGACAACCTTCATGTCAAGTTCAGTTTATCAAAGATGAGGTCTGAATTCAAACATTATTTTTTTTTTCAAATTTCTATATGTATTTGTTTCTATGCATAGGCGTCTAGAAAATGTTTTATTTACGTAACTTAATAAAATAAGACTCTGTATTTAGACTATATCTTGCCACTGATAGCTTGAAATTGATTACAGATGCTACATAATGACCAACAGCCCCTTGTTCTAACAAGAATCAATCATAGCACCTATTCTAAATTTGTAATTAAATATTGCTTTTAACATTTCTTTGGAACCATTTTTTAAAAGCCCACTGGTTGATTCCACAGCATTTTTTTCTTCAGTGTTTTGTTGCTTCACTTTAATAAAAATGAGTGTAAAAGTTCTTTTGTAGTCATTACAGTAGCTTTTCACATATACACTAAGCAAAATATAACTGAGCATTTTTCTATCTTAGACAACATTAATATATTTCACTCTTTACCCCACAGTAGTCTTTTACATCATTTAGGCATGGAGGAAATTGAATCTGTTAATATATTAAAAGATAACAATATGATAAGAGCTTAACTTCAAATTTTCTCAGGATATTTTTGCTTGGGATTTAACTAGAAAAACCTTTAATCTTGGATACTAATTTCCTCTGCCCCTTCCAAAGGTTCAATACTTTTTCTAGTTTGGTTTGGTGTCTGCAGATAGCTTTTCAGGGTTTTCATGGAGCCCAGCACTGGAGGTCCACATCTCCTTGTTGAGCTGCAGCGCCTTTCCAGAGGGATGTCAGCGCATCTTTTCCCAATCTGTACATTGTCGTAGCTCATCACTTCACAATTGTTTTCCTCTCATTGTGCATATGGTACTGTGCTCTCCCACTCTGCTGCTGAACAAATGGAGCAGGAGAATTCCAATGACTGCAATTAGTGCAATGTGAGCATATGAAAAGAAGTTTGGCAGGTGTCTTTCTTCACATTTGTGGTAGATTTCCCTGGTATTTGATGTGACAAAGGTGTCGATTGGGAGTGTGAAATCCATTGTTCCCAGTACAGCATAGGTTTATAATCTGGGGAGGAGCACGTTTTTCTGGCAGAACTTCCCTTGAAATAAATTTTGAGTGCTATAGTGCAGGTTGTACATATGGGATCAGCTCCCTGACTGTTGTAAATCAGCATAACTCTGCTGAGACAGCAAATGAAGCTAAACTGCTTGACACCATATGCGGATCAGACTAAAAATCATTTGGCTTAGAAGCGGGGGTAAAATCCTTTATGGCTTTATACTCCATGCATTTCCAGCTGAAGTCAAATAGGATTGTGCTGGAGGCATATATCAGCACAGGATTTGGCACAGGGCTTGTACTTGCATTGCTGTGCCAGATTAGCACTGTAGGAAGACACAGATTGCAAACCACGGGTGAGTCAAAAGCTGATCACGTCTCAAATGTAAGCTGTTAAAAGTGCTGCTTCCCTAATATGAAATGCCATGAAAACAAACAGACGGGAGGAAAAGACCCTTCTAAATGCTACATTTATTAAAACCATTTGCAAAACCTTGTTTTAATTACATTTTGCCAGCTCCTTTGGATGAGTTTCTGTTATTTACAACAAGTGTTTATTAATTTATAAATGTTTAATTAATTAAAAAAAATTCACTTGTGTCTTAAAATCAAGGGTTTTTAAAATAATAACTTTAATTATTATTATTATAAATTGTAAGTCCAAAGTGCAAACAAAAAATATAAAATACGTTAACATTAAACCAGTCTGGATTAGGATTTATTAATTCATAACATAATAAGTTCTCAAAATTCCAGAATGAAACTGTGGTGTAGAGATGGGCAGAATAGACAAGCAGGATAGAGGATGTATGACTAAGCTGGCACTAAATGTTTTCCATAAATCACATAATACCAAAAGAAGTTTTTAGTGATGGAGTGCCGATAATGGCTTTTGTCATAATTCCTTTCTTTTCATGCCTTTATTAACTTCTTCTTCTCTCTGCCACCTTGATTTTCAGTAGAGTAGAGCTACTTGGAATTTCTAGAAGAAGCCACCTAACTGGCTTCCTTTTCCTCTTCCTCTGCCTTCTCTAGATTTTCATGTTGTGCAAAGTTTGGGTAAAGTTGTTTCCACTTGTATTTAATAGGGGACTGTAGCCCTTTTGTACCAGTTTCTCTGTGACAACACGTTTTTATTAGCTGCTGGTTTTTATCAGCTTCTGTTTGGAAAATTCTAAAGAGGGAGGAAACTTTAGAAAAGAATGTTTCTGAAAAATGGGTCTCCAGTCATTTATGTTGCTTTCTGTCAATGAACTGATTTAGTGACTTATTTCCACTGTGATTAAAAATTATTTATGACATTCTTCAGACTATTCTGCTTTAATATTTTGTCCTATAGCATCTGTCAATGCAGCTTTTTATTGCACTCTTCCTTTTTTAACTAATTATCCTGGTAACTTGAAATGTTTTCCTTCTTACTTGTCATCAGGTTTAAATCAAGCCTTGCATTTGTCATTCTGTCAGAAAAGCAATGTTTTAATGTTTACTTTCAAAAAAAATGGAATGAGAATATTGATGCTTTCAAAATGAAAATATGTAACAAGGTCAAATCAACAGAAAGGGTTCTGTAAATTAAGACATCAGTATAACATATTGATGGGCAGTCGGAAAATTTTTAGTTGAGTTGTCTTTTGAGTAAGTTAAAAAAATGGTAATTTAAAATGCTAAATCTTAAGATTTCTTTCTCAAGACCATGCATTTTCAACATCAACATTTTAATTTAGAGTTATCCTTGCCTAACCCACTCAGTAGTAAGCTTGGACAGTTTAGAATATTTTATGACATCTAATTTCCAGAATAGGACATTCCTTCAATGGACATAGATGTGCTGTGGAAAAAAATATTTAGTTTTGTTAGCAGATTTATGCTCATGAAGTATATTTAGTTTTAAAAGATACAGTTAAACCCAGAAGATTCTTAAAGCTTGTTTTTGTCTTCAAACTGTTTTTTCTAATACTTTTCAGGGTGTGTATTATAAGTCCAGGTTTGAGGAAGTCACTCATGACACCATCTGTCTATGCAACAAATTGTGCTTTCAGCACAGCCGTGCCACCTCCCTGTGATGGCAATGCTCCTTTGCCTCTCTGGAAGAGACAAGAATGAGCTAAGGGGGATCTGGGTCTGTCAGGGGCCAGCAGCAGTAGTGGACAAGTGGTTCCAGGACCCAGCTCATTCTATGTCCTTCCCTTAGGTTTTCCGAGGGTCAAATCCTCCTTCCCGTGCATTGAGATCCATCTGGCAGCAGGCCTGGTGCAGGAGTCCTGACAGTCACCAAGTCTTCCTAAGCCCCTACTGGCCTTGCTTTGTGGTCTCTATACTCTGATGTGGTATATGATCATCCATGAGTGCTTACCATAATGTTTCTAAAATGTCAGAGCTCTTAAGAGACTAGAAAATGTTGTTTTTAAACTAGCCAGTTAGTAAACATGTTTCTTTGTGTTTCAGATGCTGTCTAAAATTCCTGAAAGTTTCAGGCCTTTTTATCTTTGTAGTTGTCTGCTCTGTAAGTATTGAATTCGTAGTCTTCTCCTGGCCCCCATTTCCTTAGAAATAGTTCAAAATGAGCTATGATGTTTTCTCTTAGCTCACAGAAATGTCTTGAGGCAAAAAATGACAGTACTGTGCAGGGCTTCATGCCTAATGAGACTCCTATTTGGTGCACTAGTCATTCCTCAGGATAACGTGGTTGGGTAAGCAGTTGAGTTAGTAATTTAAAATGCTAAAGGCAGCTTAAACACAAACTTGTAGGTCCGTTATGGTTGCTTGTTGAATTTAGGATGGATCTTTTGATCCTGACACCTGAGGAATGCTCATATGGAAATCTGTGCTGGGGAGGATGCCCCAGCAATGGCAGCACTTCACAGTGTCAAAAGCAAAAGGTGATGGGGTGGTTGGCATCTCCTTGGGGTGGCCAAAGTGCTGCCCTCCCTTGACAAAATCTTCAAAATCAGAAAAATCTGAGATTGAAAGTGCAGTGAAAAATTTCAAAAAGTTGGAGTTTATTCTTTTAGCAGCTGTGAGGAACTCCTTTTTGGGTAGCAGGGCTTCTGTGTCAGGAAGAAAATAGATGACACTCTGTATTTCCTCAGGTGTGGGTGTTGTTGTTTTCCATACAGATCCTGAGGATTACAACTTCAGTCCTAAGAGACATTTTGAAGAAATGCATAAACTATGTGACTTTGGCTGTAAATTAACAGAAGGAATTTTACCCTTGTTAAGTATCCCAGAGATGCTTTTCGACTGTGGTGGAAATATACCTGAAAATACTGAAGCAATCTCACAATTGAATGTGCAATTTGAAATTGAATTTGTAATTTTAAAGTATTTGAGATAAGTTTAGCAGGTCTTTTTCAGTTTTTCTGTTACTAATAAATGTTTATTTTTTATCCTCATCCTAGATTTTATTTGGCATTTATCCAGATCAAGGTATGCCCTGGCAGATGTTGGCTGTATCACCTCTGGAAAGCTTCTGTATCCTTCTTTCATTGAAAAAAAAACCTGATCTGAAGTTTAATTGATAAAGTGGTTGAAAGGGTGGGTGTTTTCTGTCTTACATTGGGTGTCCTCAGAGCCTTGGCTTCATTTAGACTTGCTGTCCTTTGATGCAAGCCCAGCTGTGCTCCCTCTCCAAGTTGTACTGAATGGCACCTGTCTGGGGCCAAGAAACAGTTTGGAAGAACAAGCAATAGAACAACCCCAAATAAAAAGTATTCGTCATAGGTGAATACAGATCTGAATGTGAAAAGTCTTTGAGGGATGAACATTCAGTTAGTAAACAAACAAAAACTTTTGCAATTGTATTACATTTCTTGTTCCCACTATATTTCCCATTTAATCAGTCTGGTCTGAAATCTGCTTGACTCTTATTTCACTAGTGTTAAGATTCACCTATAGAAACATTTCACAAGCTCCTGCAAGGTGCCTTGTTTTGAAAAGGTGCAGTAGGTTTTAATTTTTGAAATATTGTGTTCTTCTATATAACTGATCAGTTCCATAGCTTTGAGCAGGGAGAGTCCATTTAAAATAGATTTAATTATTAACATTCTCACTGTCACCAATAATGACACTATATAATGCACTAATTAGTAGGGTAAATGAGGAAGAAAATGTTAGTGCTTTAGGGCAATTTATAATTAAAAGTTGAGATTGCTTTTTGAAGGGAAGCAAATGGACTTTTAGTGGGACCAATAACAACTTCAACTGTAAACTCCCATCAATATCCTGTTCACATCAGTGTTTTTAGTCCTCCTAGAAACTGTTGTTGAAAGCTCCTGTGGTGGTGTGGTGTTAAAGAGCACCAGGGCTGTTACAGCCTCATCTGCCAAGGAGGATGAATTGAAAGTGAGCCTTTACGGTCAAGTTTTAGTCAACTGTCATAGCATAAACTGAGGATTTCCTCTCTTTCCAGATTTGGGTTGGAACCCTAGCAGTTGCATTGCACATATTAACTCTGCAACCAATTATTCCCTTTGTTTCAGGAAACTGCAGCTGGGACTGGGATTTGAGTACAAACAGGTGTTCCTGTATTTCACATTTTACCTATCATGTCAGGATGCTTTGAGACAAATAGCTGTCAGACAGTCAGAATATAACATTTCATTTCTTACTTGACAAACCCAAAGCTAATGCTTTCTAGTTTGTTTAATGTGTATTGAAAACTGGATTTCCATCTGCTGTCTGATGTCACTGAGCTGGGAAAAAGTGAGAGGCAAGCAGTCCAGCAAAACCACGTTTCTTTTTCAGGGTGATGTAGTAATTCAAGCAGAAGCATCGAGGAGAAAGAATGCCTTTCTAAAAGGGTTTTGGAAAAGGCACCAGCAATCCTGACTGTCCTCTTACTATTGCTGTCAGTTTCCATTTGCACTGCAGTAAGTTCATGTGGTTATCTTCCACTTCGTTTCGTAGAGGAGAAAGTATTCCACTTCTTGGCTAGGCCTAGGTAATGTTAACCATTCAGACAGCAGTGTTGAAGATGCAATTTATGCTGGCTGACAAACTGCAGTATTCCCAATGGACACTGCCTGCTACTCTCTGAATGACGAGAAGGGTTTAATGGTAGGTTTGCAGCTGTGCTGCAGTAGTCCTTGTCACAAAGCCCTTGGAGGTTATCATATGAGACTTCGGGTGGAAAACAAGTATCTTAGCTCATATGATGCCAAATTATACAAATGAACACAGTTTACCTCTTGCTTATGCTTCAAAAGCTATTAAGAAGTGTTGAATATGTACTGACCACTATATATTTTTTTTATTTTTTAAACTCCTTCCTCTCAGTTCTATTTCTTTCCAGAACTGTGCAAGCAACTTGATGTCTCATGAATGTGTGCTCATGCATACAGTGTATCTACATACACTAAAAAAGTCAAAAACAAAAGGTGAAATATTTTTAAAAAACAAATTAAGTGATTGCTTTTGGACTTCATGTCCTTTATCATCCTGGTGTCACTTACATATTTTTGTTTTTTCTGCCATGCCTGTGAGTTCTCAGGTTTGCTCAGAGCCTTGCACTCTCCTTCTCTAGTGTTGGGAGAGACCTTCATCAGCTGATGTGGGGGTGACCTGCTTTTCAGATGAGATCTCTGTGTTTCTGTACCTTTATTTTTTGTTTGGTTTTACTCTAGCTGTTTTCCTTCCCATTATCTTCGTTGTTGTTATCCCATTTCTATCTCCTATTGCTTTGTCCATCCCCATGGGTACAAACCTGGCATGCAGATTCCAGAAATAACATCTTGCCTCCTGTGAATTAATAGAAGATTTCTGAGTCTGTAATTTCGTGTGTGGCTGGTGGTTTGTTTTTTTTTTTTAAATACTGATTTCCCTACAGGCACCAGACATAAATTCAGTGATTTTAGTATAGTTTTTCAAAATATTGATAATGTTTCTCTTTGTCAACACTTGGGATTTATTGGTTTTTAAATTCTAACAGTCAGTTCTATAATACCAGAAAGAAGTAAGTTTATATGGAAGCCTGACTAGAGGACCCTTTTTGCAGGAAGCAAGATTCAAAATCCCTATTGATGTAAAATGTGTGAAGCATTTTCAGATCTTTTCCTCAAAGGCTGTATGTTAAGGGGAAAGCATCAATAATAATTAAGATGATAGAAGAAAAGATATAGAGTTGTAATAAATTCCATCATTTCTTTGTGTAATTACATGTACCTATTGTAAGATGTGGACATTCTTACTTTCTCTTAACTCTTTGGCCATTCAGACCTTCAGGAAATGTCTCTCCATTAACTGGGTGATCAAAGAGTGAATGAGAAATATTCTTGTTCTTCTCCACAACTGACATGCATTTTCAGACTTGAAAAATCTGCTGAAGTGCTAAATATACTTCGTGTTCATTCTTTTGTTTCTAATAACTTCTGCGCTGATCTAAGCAAATTTCAAACTTTTGTCCAGCAATGTGTAACAGTCAACTGGAGCAGAACTAGACATTAACTTTTTGACCTGAATTAGGCTTTGTGAAGTTAAAAAATAATGGGGATTCATGGATGCTTTTAAGGAATTATGCAATCAAACTGTATGCTATTACATTTACTTTATGCTATGTCATTTAAAGAAGTGTCTGTCTCTGGGACAGTGCTTTCTTTCCTTCACCGTACCTCATGCAATTATTGCTATTTCTACATTTCTCAATAGTAGAGATATTATCTTTTTACAAAAAAAAGTTAAATCTTCAGCCCATTTCTGTGCAGTAGATCTCACACCTACCTTGCTGAACTGTGAGTTTCCGTCTTTACTCTGTTCCTGACAGCTGCTTCAGTAACAACCTTTTCTTCCCTCTCAACATCTGTACCTGTGCCCATCCATATTATAGGTGAGGGAAGATTAGATCAGTGTGGGCAAAGAAGTTTAATTTTCCTTTTTCGGACTGATTGTCAGAAATTACCTGGGGAGTGGATTGTGAATCCTTCCTGAGTCTGGTCAAGGATCTTGCATTTTTGTAAATATTTCAGTCCTGATCTGATCGTCTGATTAAGTCTTTTATATCTCCCCAATAAAATTTTTGGAGCAAGGGATGACATTTTGAAAATTAAATATTTGCACAGCACCCAGTGTGAAGAATTTCTTACTCACTTGCTCTTTATGTTCAAAATAAAACTCAATAGAAATACATAACCTGAAGCCACACCTGAATGGGTATCTTCTTACTCTAAATCAGACAAAACCAGAGATATCAAATTGACTAGACAGGGACCATTTTCATGGATGTACCTCCATCCTCTCCATGACAGATTTTGTCACTTCCAGACCAGGATTAAGGTCTCAAATTCAAAAAGTAGAAGATGTATCTCAATAGTAAAAATATGTTTGATTTTAAACCATAGGCTAGATTCGTCATTTCTTTGGATTCAGTGGAACTATTTAGAACAAATGAATGAGGAGTCTCTAGAACAAGCAGACATAAGCCCCCTTATTATCAAATTCCTTGCTAAAGTTGTATGAGTTGGAGTTATTTCCACATCAACTTGTGTTATTGGTGCAACTGTTAATCATAGAGCAAGGAAAGGTCACTAGAAAAACTTGCAATCATGACATGACCATTATTGACAGGGAAAACAACATTTCCCACTCCCTGAACAAGAGGTGTATGTAGAAAGAAAGACTGTGAGGCAAAGAACATAGTCAGATTTTAACAGAATTTTCAGCTTCCTTGAAGGTTCTTCTCCAGGGAGCATAAATTAATGTAATGAATTACAAAACCTCTCTAATCCCTTTAATTCTTTTTCCCCTTTGAATATTTTTTTTGTTTTGTAACTCTACTTCTCTACTGCCAGACTCTCCTCCATAATTTTTCCTTGCAGAAAGCATTTAAAAATCATTTCTGTTTTCAATGTTGTTGGAAATGTACTAAGCATTTAGGCCTGCAGGCAATGTTCAAGCTGTTAAATAGATGGATGAAGACCAGGACCATGTGCAGACGCAGCCAAGAAACAGAACCAAGGCACAATTGATAAAATGCTGTAGAAATGAGTTTGTTACAGAACTTCTCAGACTGATGGAGCAGAGAGAAAGGATGGATCTACTGTAGACAATAATGGAACTGGATTACTGCCACTCAAAAAAGGTGGGAAATAAAAAGGTTATAGATGGGGAAACCAATAGGGACAGAGTGTGTGGTTCAACTTGTTATATTGTGAAGGGATGATGTAGAAACAACCTCATCAGCTACAAACAAAGATAGAAAAAAAAAAGAAAAGCACAAATACTAATCCAGAAATAACACCAGTTAAGGTCAATATGCAAAAATGGATGCTAAGACCCAGGGAAAAGGCCTTCTTTAAAATGGTAATATCCTAGAGAAACTAGCATAAGTCACCTGGTCATAAATCAGAATGAATAGTGTATAACTACCTCAGAAACTTGGTGAAAAATAATCCATAGACATAGCATCCTCAAGGTCCATTTTACAGTGTACAGAATAGGATATAGAAATAGATGTTAAAGAAAGCATAAAGTCAGCCATCTGTGTGCAAATACAACAGAGAATCTCTGTCAAACATGACTTTTTGGCTGCCTCTGTGCATATTGAAATAATTACATGATGGAGGGTAGAGCAGGGACTCAGTATTTTGGGGAGTGACTCAGCTACTCCTGAGTTAGTCATCCTAGGCTCTCTTTATAGTAATAGAGAGAACGGATGCTCCTCATGAGCAATCCTTCTCTTCTTCATGTAGTGGTCCAAAATGAAGCAATGAATTTCATCTTAAAAGCACCCTCTTTTCACTGTTTTGAAGGAAGCAACCATCAGATGCAGATGTCCAAAGTACAGAAGCCTGGACTGTGGTGAATGAATACCAGTTCAAATGTTTAGCCACTGCATCCTGTTCCATCATGTTGTCTACATAAGCCACATAAGAATAAAGTAACATGAGGTGACTCTCACACATTCCTCAGAACCTCTAGGAGCAGCTCTTCAGAAAACCAGGATCAAGAAGCACAGCTCTTGGTTCAGCTGTGAGCAGCAGACCTGCTCTGGTGTCAGATGTAAATACAGACAGCCACAGTGTAATGCTTCACAAAGCAAACACAAACCCAAATCCCTTGATGGGATAATTCACAGCAGTAATGTAATTTCAAGAATAGAACTACATCAAAATGAAGCAGTTTAGCTGAAGTGAAATAAAAAATATCAGCTCTGGCTGTAAATCTCATAAGGGAGAATTTTTTTTGCTTTAAAGGGGCACACTGGAGGACACATTACCAAAAAAAATTCTGAAAATGAAACACATGATTAAATTGCAGAATAAAAGGGAATATTAGAAGTAAAAAGATAGTTTTCCCAAAAGTCCATATCTGAATGTTTAAAATTTAGAGGAAATCACATTCTGGTAATATAAGGAAAATATGAAACCAAGGTAAGGCTGAACAAAAATATTCCAAAGAGCAGCTTGATTAAAAAAAATCATAGTTTTTCGTATAAGCATGTCTGAAATTTTTGTCTGGTTTATTTTGATTCTACCTTTCATAAAGGCTGTGATCTGCTGCAGTCTGACAATGGAATCATGACAGTGTCCCTAAATATTGTTTGGAAAAAGATAAGTGATGGGATTTGAGAGCCTCAATGCAGACTGGTGAATGATGTTCTGTTGCACTTGCAGTCAAAGAAGAACCATCTTTTTTTTTTTTCTATGGCTGTTTATTATGGTTTTATAAGTGCACAGAATGGAATGGAAAAAGTATCCTTATCTGTAGAAGAAAAGAAGAAAGGAGCCACTCTTCTTGAAAACAAGGTTTAATTTTAGGCATCCTTTCTAATAGCTCCTGAATGTGTCATCTAGATAATTACAGGATTTATTTTAAATGTACTGCTTAAAAGGAAGCTGCCATAATTATATTCACCTGAAGCTTTTCAAGATGTAAGTGGCTACACTCCTAGTGAAAAACAGACTGTCCAAAGCTGTCCCAAATCATTGGGTTAATGATTTCAGGTCAGCAGACTTTTTAGAAGGTTTAATTAATATCTCTAGTTAAAGGTATAGATATAGCTCCTGTTGAGACTCCTATTATGTTTCAGTTAGTGACACAGAAAATCTGTGTTGCCAAATCACATTTAGAACTTTCAGAAACAGAAAAGAATCATTGACATTTCTGTTTATGTTTGCTAAGGGCGTGTGTGTAAATTCTCCTGACTGGACTTGTCTCCTGATTCCTTACATGTGAGATTATCTTTTTATCCTTTCCTATGTGATTCCTTTAAGTAAATAGATGTTTGGGAGCTTAACTTTTTAATAAACGGCATGTGAGTGTCACTGGTGGTGTTTTCTCTGCTTGCCTTGCTAAGCAGGGTGACATTTATATTACTTTGAATGCATTGGCTGCCCACCAGGCACTAGATCTTCTAGGGTATTTTTTTTGGTTACTGTGAGAGATTGCTCTTTTTTAGATCCAGAAGGACCTCATAATCTTTCTTCATCAGATACTGAGTTAGCGTGGATAGTCTTACTGGGGGTCACTGGAAGCAGGGCAGAGCACAGAACTGCCCTGAATCCCATCTAACTCCCCTGTGTTTTTTCTTTTCCTGTTAAAGTCTCTGAGTTCTGTGGGCTACAAAGCAT
Source organism: Monarcha castaneiventris obscurior (assembly GCA_026261815.1). Classification (NCBI taxonomy): domain Eukaryota; kingdom Metazoa; phylum Chordata; class Aves; order Passeriformes; family Monarchidae; genus Monarcha; species Monarcha castaneiventris. The sequence continues at coordinate 16,953,415 of JAMPIT010000566.1, forward strand.
CTTTCTGGGAAAATTATTTTGATGAGTATATGATCTGGTACATTTTATTTTTTTGTAACATATTCACTCTTTTTAGTACGCTCAATAAAATATTAGATGTTAAAGCCATTAAGATATTCAAGCATGTGATTAAGCCTCATGATTTCAATGGAACATATATGTGTAAATCTAAGGAGCTACTTTTGTTTGTTTGCTTTTTTGTTTTGTTGGTGATGCTTTAGCTTTCTATCTGTCACAGACAGGAGCAAAACAATTACAGTACTGCTCTATTATAGTAACAGATGAACTGTGAAAGGTTTAAAAGCTTGGACTTTCCTCCTCCCCTCTCTCCCCCACCCATCAACCCACAGGGGTGCTTCTTTTTTCAACCATTCCAGAAGTGGACTATTACAACACTAGGCTTGAAAAGCCCTAGATGTAATGGGACTAATAGAACCTGACTTCCAATGGATTTGTGAATCATGGGTGGCTGATTTTTCAATTATATTAAACTAGGAGTATAGTTTGACCACGTCTTATGTGAGATATCTCAAGAAAAAAGAAGTAGATGAGGGAGCTGGGAATGATAGAGTCTGTGAGTACTTCAGCTGAGAGGAGGCTGAAAATATCTTCTGCATATTTGTAACACTGTGAGCAAAACTTTGACCAGAAAGCAAATCCTCTGGAGTTTCTGTGTTGTTTTCACCAGTACAAGTTCTGTGATGTTTAAACCGCTGAGCTGTTGGTGTAGTCTTTCATCTAGTACAAGCACTTAAAAGGCCTTACTTCTCTGTCTCTCTGTGTATTTCTGTGTGCTATTTTGAAGCTTTGATACATCAGGTGAAAGCACTTTTGGTAATCCCAAAAGTCACTAGGAAAGGTATATTTTTTCTGAAATTGTAGCTTTTGTTTTATTAGGAAACTTGGTCAAAACAGTACTGCTTGGTGAGGAAGTAGACATCTGTTTTGTTCTATTCAAAATTCCTGAGGCATTTTAGCTGAAGAATGTATTTTTTAATATGAATTGACTAATTTGTGTTTCTGGAATTTGTACAGCCTATAGTAATTTTTCCTGGAAATTTATTCCTTAACAACTTTTATGAACAGCTATGAATCTGACTGACTTTCGTGATTCTGCTCTGTTGAAGTTAGACATAGGAGGTCCATTTGGGGCACGAGTAGTTGATGAGCAAAAAGAGGAATACATTGTAGTACAAATCAGCCAGAATGAAGACACAGGACCAAGGAGTAGGCGCCAGCAGCAGGTGATGGTCTTTAAATTCTCTTTCACTTTTTCTGAGGTGTGTTTTATCACTTATTTCTATCACTGCTATGTGGATTAAGTGGTCATACTTTTTCTTGCTGAGAAGTGTTTCAATTTCAGCATTAGAAAACTTACTGTAATTAAAGTTGCATTTTCTTTTACCTTTATAAGGCTTCCTTTGGCTTCCTGTATTAAAATTTTGTTCTTTATAGCCAATGAAAAGTGTGTTTTGGTATCCTCCCTCTGGAGGACCTCCTGGACGTGTCTTTTACTTCATTGATAGAGTGAAGGTATGAGGATGAGTTAGTTTGCTTAAACCTGAGCACCCATGACAATTTTAATCAGGGGGAACTAATTTAGGCTGATTTTATGCCTGATCCACCAAAAAACCTCCAAAGTGGACAGAAGAGAGAAAAAGAGGCATAAAACTCTATATCAGAGGCATGTCACTATCACTAATTCTGCTAATATTGCTAAATGTGACTCTTGCAGGTGGTATACAACTGGTCTCTACCCTTAAGTTCAAGAAGAAATCAGCAGATCATCACATCTAGGACCTTTCAGATACAAAACAGGTTGGCTAAGAGACTGAAAAATGGTGCATTGAAGTAGTAGTTTCCATAGACTTGACTAAGATAATGTTTTAAAAATAATTATCACTGCATATTTCAGAGGTGCAGCAAAGGATGACTTATTGTTGTGCTTTAAAAGGATTTACAAGATTGTTTTGTACTTGATTTAATTTCTAAACAATACTTTTTAGAGGGATTCAGTTTTTTTGAGAATGTTTGAGGAGTTGCTTGCTTTTTTAAAGATATAACACATATATTGATAAGTACTCGATATAAAACTAATGCATAAATAAAACAAAAGGTATTTCGTTCCAGGAATAAGCAAAACTTCTTTTTCTTTCACCAGAGGCACAATCTTCATAAACATCCAAGCTGTCCTGCAGGAGCCTGGAAGTGTTCCTCTCTCCATGAAGTACCAGTACCTTCATGCAAATATAGAGGCACAAGTAACAATTGCATCCATCATCTTAGTAGGTGTCTACGTGCTGATCATACTGGAAGTAAGCCAGTTTTGTACTTTGATTTTATTTTTTCCCCTACATTGTAAGAGGAGCACAAGAAAAGATTTCACTCTTGGGCTTTGATATAATTTAAAATGTGTATATAACTTCATGCACCATCAGTGTTGCTAATTACATTAATATGATACATGTGGGGAAATTGTTCTGAATTGTAAGTGATTTTGCCAAGTTCTTTTAATGTTACAGTAATCGTGTATATTTTTCTATTAGGATCTATAAGTTTTTTAATATTTCAACAGAATTATGGTTTGGTTGTGAGAGTAAAAATAGGTCAGAATTGTGAAAGGTGTGGAAAATTTATTTTTAAGTTAATTATTTTTTAAGATAGGATAAAAGAAAAAAAACCCCATTTGATTATTTGCCTTCTCTAAGGTACCTCAAACTATGAACTTAGTGTACATTTAACAGGTTAGAATGAACATATATTTTAGTAAGTGACATCTAGGCATTCTTTTACTGTATCATTTGAAGAGAAAATGGAGTCTGAGTTAACATGAAGTAAAAGGACAGGGAACTTTTAACATATATGGCAACAACATTCAAAAACCTTGAGGTATGAAACCCAATAGAAATGTGTTGCATCACACTAGGAATGGAAAACGTATCATAAATAGCACAGAACTCCAACTGACTTCTCTGAACTGAAAACACTTCCTGTTACCTTAAAACGAATAGCAGAGGGGGAGGAACACTTTAAAAAAAAAATATCTATTTTAAATTCATGTGACCATCCACACTGTCGATTTTATGAGTTGAATCACACCTATTTTACACAAGTATGAAACAAAGAAATGAATGAAATCAAGTCTACAAGGTGCCCCACAGTATATATATCCAGCATGCTCATTTTTCTTCCATATCCATTGCATATTTTGAGCTTTTCACCCCATTACCCATTAAGATGGTGAGGCTGTAGAACACCACCTAATCAAAATACCAATAATGGATGCACACAACACAACAGATGCTTTAGACGTTAAGATTATGTTGTTCAGCAATGATTATTTCATTCTGGAGTTAAAAATGCCTTCTATGTACATTATAAATGAACAAAGAGATATAATATTAAAGGCAGAGAGGGATTGGACTAGATTTTTCTATAAATACATGAAGGCATGCAGTACAGCACGAAAATGGACTTAATGTTTTTAAATGCAATTTATTTTTAAAAAAAAACCTGAAACAAACAAAAACCCCCACCCCAAACCCAGCTATACAACCTTTTAACAAGTTGCAAAAACATCAGGTTTTAAATGTGTATAAAGGAGGGTTTTGTGTTTGCATCCTGAAAATCTGCTTTGGAACATTAAATGGGGAAAAGGAAATAAAGGCTTGAAACTGAAAATCAGAGCCAAGGAAAGCAATAATTTTTCAGTTATTTTTAAGAAAAGACCTTAAAACAGCTCATTAAATGATTGTTTCTGTGAAAATATCAAGGAAAGGTTTCTGTTGTTGGCAGAAAAATTATTTCTGCAAACTCAAAGGTAGAAATAGATACTCATAAGTAAACTTTTTTTGAAACTTAGAATGTGGAAAGTCACATGTTGCATCATGATATTTGCTGTTTTCTCCATAGCATCTATAGGAATGACAAATGCTACAATGACAGTAAACTCTAAGTTTTTAGGCTGTATGGTTCCCTCATGTTTCTTGCAAGCAATGGATGTTAATATTGTTAGAATATGTAATAGTAGCTTTCATTATATTCAGTATTTATAACTTCAGTGCCTGAAGTCCTGCTTTCTCAATACGTTGCACTCTCTATCCCTTTAGCTGTTATCACTGTTAGAAAAATCAATGTTACTGCAAGAGCTATCTCTCGTGGATTTTCATTTTTGGTGTTGCTGCTCCCCATCTTTTATCAGTCTTTATTAGTTTCCTATATTTTATTCGTTATTATTTGCAATACAGCTTCAAAATCAGACACTGTGGACACCCAAACCAGTTTTAGAGCTATATTTTCACATACTTTCTTTTAAAATGAAGAAAGAGGAAGCATTATATCTGTTACAAATCACAAGAGCCTTCTTTTCTTCCTGCACAGCCCTTTTTTCCCCCATAATGAATTGTAGATCTTGCCCACAGCCTCCTCATCCCCACTATCCTCATCTTTTAATCCTTTCTTCCCCTTCTCTTGCTCTTTGCTGCCTTAGTCACCAGGGACTGTGCAAAACAGGCTGCAAGGGCTTCTGCCTCCTGCAGATACAGGATGATGGGAGAAGCTGATCAAGTAAGAGGTTCCAGTTGGAAACTGAAATGCATTTACTATAAACAATTGTCTTCTCAAAACTTTTACCACTGTAAACACACAGGGTAAAATCTACTTTGAGGTAAAATCTACTGTTTGCCTCCGTGTTAGCATCAAATGTCTAAATCAAGCACCACTCCTTGTCAGGGGTAGTCTCAGGATGTGCCATTCTTCAGAAAACAAACTGTTGCACTTCATTTCTTTGGGCATTTATTTTCAGTGTTGTTTCTTTTGAAACTGATTACATGTTATGTATTCATAAAATACAAATATGTTTCTGATAAAAGAAGATGTCCCCTTTTCTCTTTAATTTCCAATGATTTCTAGTTTTGTGCTTACCCCAAATATGAATATTTTCTTGCTTCACAATTCTACTATTCTACCTCTTGAAATTTTTGTATATTGCTTTTAACTCTCTTTACTTGATCATTCCTTAGTTTTTTGTTTGAAGTTTGTGGGCTATTTTCTTTACTGTCTAATCCTGAGCCTGCAGGATTACTGTGAAACATGGGGAAGACAGGTAATAAGTATATTTTCACATTGATCTACAGGGACATCTGGTGTAAAATGTGGATGTATGGAGTTCTACGCTTATGTTGCTGTATTAAATTAGTTCACAATGTATTTTCAGACAGGCTTGTCTATTTTTGATGCTCAAAATATATGGTCTCTCTTGATTGAGAACCTGAAAAAAAAAATTCAAGCAAAGAATGAGTTAGAAAATACAATTTTTACAATCTCCTGCTCCAAATGTCTTTGTTCTTTCAGCTAAGAGTGTATTTGAACCTTTGCCTTCTTTGATTTCCATACTTCCAGAAAAGCATTTTCCTGTGTACCTGAAGTGACAATTTATAGCCCATTAACTGGATGGTGTATAATTTGTGGTCATTGGGGATGGTCAAGAAAAATACTGCAGATAAAAACTCATTGTCAGCTGTCAGTTAGATAGATTATTTAGACATCAGATAAACACAGTTGGATATCTGGATATCTTTGTTTTCTCACCTTTTCCCTGTTTTTGTCTACACAGAGAATGGGATAATACACTGGTTACACTGAAATCTATCTGTCTTTCTCTATCTTAAATCTGTTAAAATATTAAAGTTTTACTGGTATTCAGAAAAGTTTCTTGAATTGAAAAAGCTCTTTTTAGTAATTATTAACTGCTTATTTGCAGCTACGTTGAACCTGCATTAATTAGAAATATGTAAGGAGGAATGCTAGACTTCAATTATTAAAGGATAGAGCTCATTAATTGAAATGAATTAGTGTGCCCTTATCCAATATTTTCCCTTAATAATGCATTTGTTTTGTGTTGTGTGTTAAAATGCAGTGTTAGCTGTTTATGATACTTGAATTAGCTAGCAGAAGCAAATGTGAAAGTAATGGCCTTTTAAAAGCTGTTTTGTAAAACATTTCATTTAATTAGGAGAAAAGGCAAAATAACATTTATTATACTAAATTAATTTAAAAAATAAAAGAAAAAATAAAAGATACCAATAGCACATCAAATATCAGAAAAGTGATACAAGCAAGTATCAGAAATTCTGCGAGAGCCTCCACAGGCCTTATTTTATCACAGGTGTTATAATTTAGCTTCATAACCTGTCTTGTAAGTAGCACTAAGATTTTGCCAGGATCTTTTAAATGGCATTTTAATGATCTGACATCTTGAATGACATTTACCTGTCTGTATTTCTTCTTAAAACAAAAATACTTGAAAGTGCAAGATCTAGCCTTAAAAGCTCTAGCTTCTTACTAGCATGAACTATGGTCTTATAATCACAATTTTAATTACTTTAATGGAAATGGATTTTGTCAGTTTCTCTCCATATTACTTTTCTATTATTAACTAACTTAAATTATGAATAAACATCCCCTAAGCTTAATTTCTTTAACTCAAAGCAGAGTGATTTTTAATAGCCTCTAACCAGCAGAAATTAGCTCCAGAGAACAAAACTTTTATGTGGTTTTAGTCTGACCCTTTTTCTGTCATTGTAGGCTGGTTGAACCACTGTTTCCTCACAGGAAACATTTTTACAAATGGAATGAGATGTTATTACTGCAGTCTACACTTGGACAGTCCAGATTTTGTATAAAAAATTATGCTTTAGAGAGGAAATAGGAAAAGAGAAGAAATACTCATTGGTTATATGAAGAATAATATAAATAGAATACTTGATAGAAATAGGCTAATCTTAAGGCAGATTTTTTTTTGATAAGGAAAGTTACAGAAAGTGTGACTGATCACAGAAGTGATCAGCTTACTCAGCATGGCTTCTCACTTCCCATTCAATCTTGTATTGATCTAAATACAGACTGAGAAGAGTGTGGATTAGAATGTTCCCACCTCCACATATGTCCTCCCAAAAGATTGGTAGCAAAGGAACAGAAGAAAATCTATAGCAGTTATTAGGAAATACCGTGTAAAAAAGAAAATAGTATCTGATGCACTCCCTGGCCTTTGTGGGAGAGAATATATTCCTGCTGCTATGGATTTCATTTGTTCTAGGCTGAAAAAAATGTGAAGAGGAATTAAAACACTGCTGTAGGTTTTGGCAGAAAATTAGGGACAGCTTATCAGAACAAACCTTCTACCTTCTTTGATAAGAGTCCAAGCCATATCTCCCCGGGCAAGAATAAAACCTTCCCCTTATCTGTCCCCCTGTCGGGGGGTGGTAGGGAGTAAAAAAGCCCAGAAGCTGTAAATACTGGGACTCTGAGGGCTGCACAGAACCTAAAATCAGCGTAGTGAAACCTAAACATAAAATCCAGCAGAAAAACTTACCTGGAATACAAATCTATCTTCCTCTGGAGCAGTATAACCTCATATGCCCTGGGCAACAAGTGGTTTTGGATCTTGTTTGGAGTCCCCATAACTCTAAAGCACCTTCACCATTCAAAAGTCTGCTTCTCCCCATACCTCCTCAGCTGAAAATGTGCACTATAATGAGGGCACTCTTGCCATTTCCATGAGCACTGGTTTTAGGACATGAACTGAGGGTGTGCTTTGAAGCCTGCTGAGGTAGATGCTGGATGACTGGATTGAACAAGGAGATCCAGACATGGGACAGATCTGTCTGTCCCATCCCCCAGAGTGACATATTCGACAAGTGGTACCCTAGCTATTCTTCCAGAGAGAACAGCCTATTACTGAGCTACCAACTAAGCAGTATGGACAATCAAGCTTTGCTGTCATTCCCTGATGCCTTTCTCTAATTTAGGAGGAGGCTGTGACCTCTGTGCATTCTGAGAAGCTCAAAATTACTTTAAATCTGCTGTGCAGGAGAATTGAAAGTTGCTCCTTATGAGAAGGATTGAATCAGTACCCTCGAGGTGCCAGGATTTTGACTGCTTGTGTAGAGTAGAGCCACTGCCAACAATGAGGAGGCTCTAAAAGGACAGAGCCAGCACCAGTAAGATAAACTAGTCATTTTTACCTGCCATAACTACAGCAAAGGAAAGGAAGCCTAAAGGAAGCAAAATTCTGTAAGACGAGGAAGGGATGAGTTTCAATTAAAATAAAAATGCAGTATAATAGCAAGCAAAATCCTCAGCTGGATCACAGCTTGGTATGTTGTAATAACAATTTTGTATTATTAATCCAATATGAATATTGATTTTACACTGACTATTGCCTGCCTAATTGTTAGATCTATCTTGGTAGAAGTCTGGCTGTGCTCTGAATATGTGTGTTTTAAAGAAAAATACCTTCTTTTGGGCGCTATGGTACTTCAGCATGTACACTGTCTTTAATTAAGAACTAAATAGGAAAAAATTTGCCACTGGATGGTGCTGCTCACTATTCTAAGGACTAGATAGGATTGTCTGCTTTAAAAGATGGTAACAGAATGCTATTTTTTGAAATAATAGGAGTCATATTTTCAACACTAAATGCAAAAACTAATTTCCAAATATCTGCTTCCTATTTTCTGTGCCTTTTAAACCTAATTTTGAACTGTATTTTGTCCAATTTTTGAAAGCCTGGCAAACACAAATGTTTTGCCCTGTCTTGTATCCTATGTATTTTGTGAATTGGTGTGTTTCCTTTCTGTTTGAGAGAGGGAATAGAACATTAAATTAGCTTAATTGAATGCTGCTGTTCAGCTTCTACCCTGCCTACGGCAGCCAGAGAGGTAGAGAGCCATGAAGTCTTAAAATTTTAACAAGTTGTTAGAACGCATGTACACTCCTAATGCACACAAACAGGGATGAGAACCACTCAGTTCTTTCTGGGGCCTCAGATGGTGCCTTCCTTCAGCAAGACCAAGGGCAAAAGTGAATGAAAAAACATGAAAGTGTAGCAGGCAGGCTTGAAGGGAGATGTGATGACATGATTTAAAGAGGAAAAAAAATCAGAGAAGAAAAGTGGAGTGAAAAAAGACAGGAGATGTCAGGGATGAAAGACTCTCCAGAGAAACAGCTAGCTAGAGCAGAAAGTTCCCTGTAAAGGTAATGCAAGTACTGCAGCTTGCTCTACCATTGCTCATAGTGCATGGCTGTGTTTCTGTATGGTTGTACTATCCCACTATTTTAAGAGGGCTGACAAAGATTCAGACAGGTAAAGTAAAATTTCATGATTTGGTCCATGTCATTTGTTTCCTAGAAATCCACAATCTCATTAGTCTTAAGAATGCTGAAATAACTGGGAAAATACAAATGGTGGCATCTTCTTCAGTTTCAGAAAATGTTCTGAAACTGCAAATGTAGTTGAGGGTCTCTCAGTCCTCACAAATGCCTTTAGGACACAAAGAATGGGGGTGTGGAATGATGTCAAAGTATCTGGAGTGGATGGAGTTGGCAAAGCCTGCTGAGATAGGTGCTGGAGAACTGGATTGACCCTTGCAAGAGTGAAAGACTGTTCCTAGGCCAGGATCATGGCTTTGATTATGTCAGCTCACAGTAGCAGTTTGGTTTATTTTCTTCTAGGTTCTTTACTGGCTCATGGCCAGATCTCTTTACTTAAGTCATATAGAACATGTTTTATGTAGCTAAAATATTACAGGAATGAGTGCCTTGGCACATGAAAATTGTCACCATCCTGTCTTTCTGCAGGACTCCACTTTCTTTTGATGTGACTGGACTCAAGGCCCTGATTTACAGAACACAAGTCCGTTCATTTCTCTGTGTGTCTGTCCACTTCTATAACAAGATAAAATCCCCAAATTCACAGCAAATACAGATTTACTTTTAAAATTTGACTCTGAGGAGCTATCAAGCTGATTTTCTTAACATCAGAACCATTCCAACATGTGGAGTCTGGAAAACATCCACTTGTGGCTGTAGTGATATAAGTATGGCAGACTTCCCTCTTTTGTATGATTCTGAGAGAAATATTAACTAGGCATGATGTTGTACTTTTTAATCCCTTTTTACCTTAACATTCCGAGGTGGGAGGTTATTTCAAAACAAGATGCAATTTAGCAGTCATTTCAACCCTCATCACATTGGATTAAACCCACTTCTGGGTCCTCTGTCCATCATCTGCACAAATGATACTTCCCTTCTTCCTTCCTAGTTCTACGTTCTTTTCTCCAGCTTTGCTTTTTTCTCAAGTTTCCAAGGCATGAAAATATTAGAGTTTCAATAGTTCCTTTAATCTCATGCATCAAGGTTATGTTTGTGCTTGAATCATTCAAGGGCCACTTTGAACCAGTTAATCCAATGTTCCGTATCAGCATGAAGCTTCAGTTATTCAGTTTTCTCTACAAACAGCAAGCAGTGATATAGCTGAGGGAGAAAACTCATAGACACTGAAAAGATTGTAAATTGCACACATTATTCATTTAAAGCCTTTGACAGAACTATGCAGTAACAAACATCTCTGCAGAGTCTAGAATCAACCTATAGATTTTCGATATAGAAGAGGGGAATGAATTAATCTGGTAATTTATTCACAGAAAATAATTTTATTTCCTTCAGTCTCTCTCCCTGTCTATGTCTCTCCCTGATTCTCTCTCAGCATTGTTTTATGTATAGAAAGAATTGATGTCAGCTTAATGCAGTTTCTTACCTGCAGAATTTCAGGGCTGCCTACCCTAGACAAGAGTCATAAGATATCCTTAAGTATATATATATATACATATATATATATACTTACCTTGTATTTCTTAGTTTGTTCTGGTTAATGTGCTGTTGTGGTTTAGCCCCAGCCTGTCGCAGCTGCCAACCGGAGAGTAAGAAAGACTCAGAGACAGGAATGCAGTCCAGCGAATAGATGGAATTATTTAATTAATAAAGGGCGGGTTTTTATGCGTTTAGTTCTCTTAGTGTCTACCTAAATGGCAAGAGGTTATTGGACCTCTTGCTAACTACCTACCAGAGTGATTGGTCAGTTCTCACATCATTCATTCTCCTAGTCGAAATCATAATAATTCTAATTATATCTGCAGGTGCAAGATAGCAAACTCGGTTTACAGAAACCTTATCATGTTTTGCATAGTTCAGCATGAGAAAGACAGAGCTTTCATGAACTACTGCAGAGAGCTGAAGAAATCCTCTGCTGAGGCTTTTTCAGCATCCATACCAGCCAGCAGCCAAGCCCCAGGAAGCTGCTCGTTCACTCCTCCACCAGAGGAATCAGAGAAAAAATTGGAAGGAGAAAAGCTAGCTAACTCATGGATTGAGATCAAGACAGTTTAATAAGGAAAGTGAAAGCTGCACATACAAGCAAAGAAAAGCAATGAATTAGTTCACTTTTTCCCATGGGCAGGCAGGTGTTCAGCCATCTCCAGGAGAGCAGGGCCCCATCATGCACATCAATGACTTGGGAAGACAAATACCACCACTCCAAACATCCTCCCTTCATCCTTCTTCCTCCCCCTTTATGCACTGATCATGATGTCATAGGGTCTGGAATATCCCTTTGGTCTGTTGGGGTCAGCTGTCCTGGCTCACCATCTCCCATGCATCCATAATCTCCTATTCAGCATGGCAGTAAGAAAAGCAGAAAAGGCCTTGGCTCTCTGTAAACCCTGCTCAGCAATACCAAAAAACATCTCTACATTATCAACCCTGCATTCAACACAAATCCAAAACACAGCCCCATACCAGCCCCTGTGAAGCAAATTAACTTTACCCCAGCAAAACCCAGCACACATATCATTGGGATAAAAGTGAACTAATGCAGGCATTGTCTTGGACACCATACAGTGTTACTTTTGATCACTTTCTATTTAAGATAATCTTCTTGTATAGTGTTTATATTGTGTAGCATTGAGTTTAGTAAGTGACAAACTGTTGCCTTCCCTGGCTTCCCCTAAGGCTTTTTAGGGGAACAAACAACAAAAGGTTGTTTACACCAGGACTTCCTCCACTGATATTAAATTAGAACAAGTAATTTGACACATGATCTGAGTGGAAATAGGTATTATAGCAGAATGTCATAGATGGGTGCTTTCTTTCCTTGGGGTTGTGTAGATGTTCAGAAATGACAAAATTTGCTACAGAACCTAGTGTTTCCATTTAAAAATAGTCATTTTTTGTTGGGTATTTGCCTTTAAAAAGAGCTTATTGAATATATATGAATATATATGGAATATTATTTTCACAGTTACAGGCATAAACATTTATTGTGCAAAGAATGAATAAGAATGCATGTTAGTATTAAGATATGCAGCTAATGTTTCTAAATCCACAGATTTCTCCAGTCAGTGCTCTTACTGGTCTTGGTCACATATTTCATGCAAATGGAGGTACTATTATACTGATTTACCATTGATTTCTTGTAAAAATGAGTGAACTTTTGGTCTAGAATTTTTTTTTTCCCCCAAGCAAGACATACTTATGTACAGCAATAAAGTTTTGACATATTTTGACTTACAGAAATGAGATTTATGATTAGATTTTCTAAATATTTAACCTAGTGTAAAGTCTTATTTTATGATTCATATCTGCATGTGTAGAATACATATAGATAGTGTCCTAATCTGCGGAGGAAGATATAAATAGCTGTTCTTGCTGTCACTGATTTTTGTGATGCTTGCCGTCACTTTGGGGTTCTTGATGCACATCATTTTTCACCAGTGTACCCTACATGCTTGCCTCAAGAGCTGCTCTAGTCCTTCCCTGAACACTGCCCCAGCATGTCATACTTTCTAAGCTATGTGAAGCACCTCACTTTTGCCTCATGAAAATCCCTACAGAGTTTGCTTGCTACTGCTTAGCTAAGTAATTCTAAGGCAATTAATTTTGTGTTATCCTTCATCTTGCATAAGCTGTTGAGACACATCCCCTGTGAGGGGTTCCTATGTGCTGGACATGGTGCCCCATGGCTGAAGGAGGTGCAGAACTGCTTCTGCAGAGTTTATGTAGGGAGCAAACTGAGGGGAGGTCGGTGAGGAGTCTGTTGCTTTATTGTGTCCAAATTGTACAATTTGCCAGAAATAAAGCAAATTTCCATGATCGGAGAATTTGATGCCATTCAGCTTTGAAGTGGATCTACAGCAGGGCAGAGTTCAAAGTATTTCAAGGCTTTTTTTGACAATTGTTTTCTATCATAAGCCCAAATTTTCAATTATGTTGCTTGACAGTTAATAAAAATTACCTAATTTTTTGGCTAAATTACCATTGTTTGTCTGCAATTTCCATTTTCGATTTCGGCTGCTGATGCCAGTGTTAGACTTCTGCATTAATTTTCCAGAATGTGGAGTTTTTTGATCCACACATTTTGATCCGCTTAAGAGTGAATCAAATATGTGTACACATGAAAGACTGAAGTTTCATCTGTATCCTACTAAAACAACTGCACTATTCCAAGGCAAAGCAGACCACCAAATTTTATAAAGTACATGACAGCAAATTGTAAGATAACTCCATCGAGGGATGTGATTGAGGAGCGCATTTTCAGAGGCTTTCAGGCTAATACTATCTTGATTATCTTTAGGAAAAACAACCTGTGGAAAAAACCACTTCCACTGCTAAGGATGTCTTCTTTTAACCCAATAAATCCTTATTAAAACATAACAAGGAATAGATACAAAATAAAAAGTCAGAAAGAAACTATCTCAGGGTAAATATTACATCTCTCCCTCCTTGTCCCCTGAGAATAAAGAAATGAACTAGAGATTTTATAAAGTCTAAGAGGGATTTGGCTGCTGATTTTATAATGAAGGTCTCGGCTATTCTGGAGGTAGGTGAAAAATGCATAAAACCCATATGTTGATATAGGCTTGGTAGCAGCAATGCTGCCGCTCTATCAAATGTGAATTAATTTGTCAGTAAAATAAGAAGTTTAATAAAACAGGTTTCACTGGAGAAAAAATGGATAAGAAATGAATAGGGGCTGCACTTGAAACTTTACATAGAAATCATTGACACTCATCTTTCAACTGCTATTTATCGCTTACAGCAAAGGACTTGTGGAAATAAAATATTTGGTACGATGTATCATTTGCCAAATATCTTCACAAGCACATTTTAGAAATATGCCTACCCTGGATTTCAGCTGGTAAAGGTATGCTCTGAAATAGTACACAGGTCACCATTCAATTGGCTTCTAAATATTTTCCTTTTGCCTCCTGGAACACCATACAAGATTTAGTGTTTGAAATTCAGAATAAATTTTATAATGACGCTGTTGCAGTCTACCAAGTGGTTTGATGAACTCAGTGCATAAATTCCAAAGCACTTTCAGATAGATAAAGAAATTTATATCTGGGGAAGGTCTAGGCTTTCTAAATCCAACTTGTATTATAGGTCTGGAACTGCATATTGTTAATTAATATCAAGCACAAAGACTTGTGGCATAAATTATTTGGGTTGCTTTAGTATCTTACTTTAAAATTAACTCCTGAATTAAGAGTATGGAAACTATTAGAATCAGCATTCAGCACATTGTGTTTATCACACAGCAGGCAATCATGAGACAAACTTTCTACAGAGAATTAGGAAATAAAATTGCCATAGTAGCCTTTCCTAGTCTTTGCTTATTCTGAATTGATCCCAATATGTTGCTGTCAACACACCTACGTTGTTGATGCTGTTTTTAAAAGCCTTCACTGTTGCAGCTTTGGGTATTTTCATTTTTTATATAAAACTCTGTAAATATCCATTACCTTTTTTTTCAATTTCTTCATCATGCATTGTAATGTCCTGTATCAGTGATCTCTGCAACTGAATCCTGCTTTGCAAGTAGTGAAATCTGGACTGCATTGTTTTCAGTAGCAGTTTGTACTGGTATAATTGTCCCTTTGAAAAAGCAGAGAGCACTATCCTTTGCTGCTGCCCTAAGTCAGCACTGCTAGGTATTCTTCAGACAAAAATAAAGGTGGTGTTGATGGTGAAGATGCACTTTTTGCAAAGAGTTTATAAGTTTTGCAGTTGGACTAGGAGGTGGCAGGCTCTGGCATGCAAACTGATATTCTAAAAGCTTTGTACCTTCCTCCTCATCAGTTCTGTCTTTCTCATCTCTGTGGTCATTGCAAGGGGATATGCACTTTGTCAAGTGAGAGAAGGATCAGATGAATACAGATGATTTCTCACTTAACCTTTGAAAATGTCTTTAGATTCAGAAGTCCACTAAATCTCTCAGCTTTCCTGGGATTAAGTCTGTGTCTTCATTTATTTCTGAGCTCTTTCAATTCTCTACCTGAGCTGTTGTTTATGGATACATTCCAAGATTCATCCTGAAAAGATGCTTTTCCTCCTGCCAATCTTCAAAAGGGTTTGCTCATCTGTACTATTTTTCAGAAGACCAATAATGGAATTTTACTTGATATAATGCCCTCCAAATGTGTGTTAGATGGAATTGTGGTTCAAAGAATGTCACAACTCATAACCTGCATCTCCTAACTTCTACATTTGTAAGATTTAAAAATACATTTGCAAATATGTTATTTGTTTGGGGTTTGTTTTCTGTGAAAAGAAAATTAAAGAGAGTAATCTATTCTTTCCTAAAGCTTCCTAAATATCAAATTTTGAATACTTACGTGTCTCAGAGTTTACATAAGTGTTCTTTCTAGGCTTTGCATTATTTTATGACTTTCATTTGATGGTTTGCTGGAATGGAGAGTTGTACATTTACTAAGTATTTTGTAATAAAGCTTTGCACCTTGTTCATTGTTCAGGATATACGGTTGTATATCCTTCTTGAAAAACCACCAGAATGAAGGAACTGACAGATTACTTAATTTGTACAGTTTCTTTCTGCATAAATTAAAGCCAAATTCACCCATAGGTGACAGCAAACTCTTGGAAACTGAAAATGCAGTCAACCCAATGTCAGCAATTAAGTATACAACAGCGATAGCAAAAGTGCTCATGTGGAAATACGCAAAAAATCTGTGGCTAAAGAAATCTCAGAAAGCCTATGATATGTTTCTGAGAACTGCAAAAGAGCTATCTAACGTGGGTGGGGATTAGATGAGGAGAAAACCTTCAGTCTGAGGACAGCAGAGGATTTCCCAGTAGCTTATGCTTGAACTTACTTTGCTCTGGTAAGAAGCTGATCCCCTTCCCTAATGGACAGCTCTGCCTGGCATCTTTTATTGGAGACAGCTGTAATTGCTGCACCTGATTGTCAGCCAGAAGAACTATGGACTGTTATCAAATGCTGCCCACCTCTGCAGAATCAGAAGGGCGTTATGTGTGTTTACATGTCAGTGCTCTGAAACTGGAAATCAAAAATGAACCAGTGAGTTACCACACATTTCTCTAGGAGCTGGTGGGAGCTGTAATCTGTGCTCTGGGGTCATTAGGATGTAAAAACCTTTGTCTAATCTCCTGCTTTGTGACCATAAATAGGAAAAGAGGAGAATGAGACAGATAATTCTTATGACTCCTGAGTTAGTAATTTATGTATTTATTTTTCTAGTACTGTGGTGAATTGTGTAGTTCTTTACCATTTCTGTTAAAACTTTACAATCAAGGAGAAAAACAAAGCCAAATCTTTCCTTTTTCGCTTTTCCTTTACAAACAGGGAGGAGGACCTTGACATGCTCTCATCCTATTGTTTATTATCAGCAAAATATTTCTTATGAAACTAGCAGCAAATGAATTATTTCTACTTTGTTTTATTTCTTTCTCAACAATAATTCTAACTTGTGTTGGAATAATATTTAAACACATTAATAGTAAAAGCTGGTAATTAGATTCAGTCTTTTGCAGTGTGATTTTCATTAATTACATGCTTACTTTAGCAGAGTTATTTTACACAATCTGTGATCTTCCAGACATAGAGGATTAAATAACTGCAGATGAGTTCCTGGAGAAAAAAGCACATTTTCAGGGCAGGCTTGCTGAACAAGCCCCTATTAAGAATGTGGTGGATCACTTCCTGGGCATGCATCTTCTTTCCATGGGCTGTGAAGGGAAGCCAACAGGACCAGGCTTTTTGATCCTTAAGTTAGGGAAGATGAATTGCTTTCCTTCTTGGGTCACCTACTGACAAATGTAAGAAACTGGTTCTGAAGTCCCTTCTCTACCTGGAGATTAGAGCTGAGACTTCCTAGCAGGGTTTGCACAAGCAAGACTTTAGCTGGTAGATTTTTTAAAATTTTGTTTTATTTTGTTTTTGTATTGTTTGCATTTTGTGGGGGTTTTTTGTTTTGTTTTTAATAGCAAAGTAAATAACCATCCTTTCATCAGAAAAAAACACTCAAGCAAATGAAGAAAAGAATTGTTTACGTGAATTTTTATCCTTTCCCCCACTCCTTTTTAATAGTAAGGAGATGCTTGGAGGAGTCTGTGGTCAATTCTTACCCTTTGTTACAGATTGTTCACAGGACCCTTGCAGCCATGCTGGGCTCTCTGGCCGCTTTAGCCACCTTAGCTATTGTTGGGGAGGTAAGTTATCAAACTCTAAGTGCTCCCTTGGTTTCTGGCTGTGGTGTCAGCTATCATAAATTCCCATGTTTGCCCAGTTCTAATTGAGCACATGGCAAAGCAGTGTTTTTTAAGAAAGAGAGATGGTAGGACAGAAACTGGGGTGGGAAAACAGGCCAGACATATATAGACAAGGAGAGTACAAAGAAGTCAGTTGATGCCTTTTTTTCTGATTTGCAGGAAGCTGACTACAACCATTTTCAGCTTAATCCAGCATTAGTTTAACACTGTTATTTTCAGTAATCTTAGGCTACCAAGCAAACTTAAATGGAAATACATTGCTTTATATTACCCTAAATAATTACATCTCATGCTTTTGTGTTCCAACCCTTTTGTTTCTCCTGCTGCTTACTCTTAGTTGATACATAGTGAAACTGCAGATTGATTTTTTCGGTTGTTCTCATAACCACATCATTACTATGTTCCCATAAATTCCCTCCAGTTTGTTCACAGGTGAAGTGGTATGCTTTTGTTCTCTTACCAAAAAGGAAACTGCAGTGTACCATATAATTTAGTTATCTTTTATTTCTGTAATACTGTGTAAGGAACAACTAGACCAACCAATAGCCTGATAATGACCCACTTAGAATGCCAGCAGCACTTTGAATTGGTAATAATAATAATAGTAGTAATGGCAATAATAAAGAGTCCTTTTTATGTAGCTTGTAGGAACACTTATTAATTTCCATCACAGCTTATTTAAATGGTTCATCAATTAAGTGGAGTTTATAAGTCATAGATAATCATAAGTTAGGTGTTTTGTGGCATTTGCTAGTAATCGTATTTTTTGATTGCAGAGACCAAGTATGATCAAAGTGGTGGAGTGGATTGACTATGAGACACTGGCATTATTGTTTGGAATGGTAAATAAAACATATCTTTTGCTCTAAATGTGCCAAAATAATCACATTCAATATAGAGATGTTACCTTTTAAAATGTTTTGTTAATTGTACTTAGACAACTTATGATGAAAATTTCTGTCTTAAGGAGTATTCTAAAAAGGAAGAGGATCAGACCTCTGAAGGAGTCTTTTGAAAAGTTGATACTTTTCTGTTTTTTTTTAATCTGTGAAATCATATTGATGACATGATGAAACCATCCTTGGGGTTAATGAATGGAAAGCCCTGTTTAAGGGTCAAGTATTACCACTCTCATTTATCTTTTTAATTTTGTTTCTTTAAACCTTCCTCGAGCACAGTCTGCTAGAAAAGTGGTTTTCTTTGTCTTACTGCTATGTCTGAAGCTACAAAAGAGCAAGCCAGAAATGGAGAAGTAATATCTGATGAGATTATAATAATATATTATTTTAATCACTTTGCCCAGAGCTCTTTGTGGTAAAAAGTGTTGTCCAAGTGCTATTAGACTCTAACAGAAAATATACAATATACAGAGACAAAATTACAATTATCTGTTTCCATTCTGAGCTTTTCTTCCTGCCACTGGTCCTTGCTCCCTGTGTTCCCCACAGAATAAGAAAGCAAAAAAAAAAATTCTGTTGGGAGCAAAGACGGAAGGACAGGAGAACTCTGAGATGTGGGAAAATGCAAACAATTCTTGAAGCCACAATCTTCTGTGCTCTGAGAGCATTACTGCAGAGGACAAACACTGTTTTTTCTTGATTAATGATATAAGGGAGATACGTTGAGTACTTAATGTATAATGCTCACTTAGTCACTACAAATAAAATTCAACCAGACTAGTATGACATTTACAGACTGCTTATGTTGAGAAGTATATTTCACCATATGATGAATTAACTAGAGATATCTGGCAGCTGTAGTGGATATTCTAATATAAGGGTGATTAGATTCTCAAAGCTGTGTCAGATAAGAAGTCCATTTGTCAGGATCACAAACTGCTTTGCTTTAGTTTTGAGTAATGATTCAATTGCTATTATATATCAGTTCCAAGTGATTATATTTTTCTTCATCTTTTGGTAGATGGTTTTGGTGGCCATATTTTCAGAGACTGGATTCTTTGACTACTGTGCAGTAAAGGTAGGTTTATTTGGTACCTATAATTATTTCTAGATTTATCAAGTTAGTATTTGTCAAATCTGTCACACCAAGCACTATCTTTAAAGAACCTTTCCAAGGTCAATGTATACTTATCACATTAGAAATGACAGTGGTCATCTTGCAATACTGGAAAAATCCTTTGTGGATGAAAGGAAGCCCTTAATGCAATTCTGTTTCTACAGGAGAATGTTAAAGGTCCCCAGTAGGTTACACAAGCATTTGGACAGTATTAAGCTGAGTATTTCACTGACTTCCCCAGGACTGCAGTTGTGCTGTAGCTGAAATCTCTATTTATGCCTGGCAGTGGGACAGAAGAAATATGGGATCTGTTGTTAACTTTATGACCACACATGAAAAGCAGCCACAGGCCTTTGCACAGTAGCAGAACAAGAGATTACATGAAAAGCGTAATTCATAAAATCATAACCATAGAATTAGAGAATGGTTTGGGTTGGAAGAAACCTTAATCGTCTTTTTTCCAATTCCCCTGCCGTGGCCAAGAACACCTTCTACTAGAGCAGGTTTCTTAAAACCCCATCCAGCCTGGCCCTGAACACTTCCAGGGATGGGGCATCCACAACTTCTCTGGGTAACCTGTTACAGTCTCACCACCCTCACAGTAAAGAATTTTCCCCTTATATCTAATCTAAACCTACTCTCAGTTTAAAGCTATTCCCTCTTGTCCTATCACTGCATACCCTTGCCCAAAGGTTTTCCCCCCAGCTTTAGGCACTGAAAGGTGCTGTAAGGTGACCCCAGAGCCTTCTTGTCTCCAGGCTGAATAAACCAGGTCTCTTCCAGCCTGTTCTCATAAGAAAGGTGCTCCAGCCTTTTGACCATGTTTGTGGCCCTCCTCTGGACTCACTGCAGCAGTGCTGGTCTGAGGGTGGGGAATATGTCCCAGCTTGTGGAGGTGGTGGGAAGTCTGAACCACCTTAGTCCACCTGGGCATGCAGGCAGAAGATGGGGGCTCAGCCCTTCTCCTGCCACAGACCCCATGTACAACTGGCAGCAGAGTGTGATGTTTCTTCAGACTTGTTTCTTTGTTTGCATGATGGGATTTTTTGCCCACTTCCATGAAATGTTTTCTTGCCAAATTATTTAGTATTGGAGAGGGTGCTGTTGGAGTAATAGTAAAGGAATAGTAAATGCTCTGAGCTCACTGTTGCTTGACTTTGATCAAGTTGCTTTATCTATCATCTTTTGAAATCTAAGCTGGAGTGATCTAGTCCCCTAATTTTGCTTCTGTTTGTTTTTCCCAGGCTTATCGGTTCTCTAGAGGTAAAGTGTGGGCCATGATTACACTTCTGTGCCTTATTGCTGCAATTCTTTCTGCATTTTTGGACAACGTTACCACTATCCTGCTCTTTACTCCAGTAACCATAAGGTATTTTATTGTTATGGTTTTGGACTTGGTCTTTTATAGCCAGCAATCAGTAGTAGACATGTGTGCAAAATACTTGTTTGGAGCTTTTTTAAAATCATTTAAATGGAAATCAGAGCTCCAAATACCCTTATTGTAGTAGAATAAAAAGCACTTTCAAAGGGATGGGTTGCCTTTTGCCTTTGCATGAATACTGAACATGTATCTAAAACCTGTGAATACTGCCTTGGCAGCTAACTGTTCAGGTTTTTCTTCCTATCTGAACTACAATAGCATACTGCACCAAATGCTCCCTAGTAGATGAAATTTTTTTCCTGTAAAGCAGGTAATATTTTTTAAATTAAAGTTGTCTTATTCTTTGCTGGCTAATATCTATATACAATTTTAGAGAGTAATTTATGTTTTGTTGAAGTTGCTATCCCTTCTAATATTAGTGACAAATAAATTAAAAAAAAACCCCCTCCATATTTCATCTAACAGCTTTTTTTTGAATATGAGAAAGAGAATTTTATTCCTGTTGGTGATCATGTCATTGGTACAGCTACTGGTTAATTCCACAATTTGAGATTAGATATTTGGAACTTTGAGCAGACAACAGTGAATTTAATTACTTCAGATTTCTGTAAATTAATAACATGTGATTTGCAACTACATTTAATCAATGTGGGATTATAAATAACTGTCTAACCTGAATTTAACCTGTGTCTAGTCAGGCAAATCTGTTTAATCCAGTTCAGTTTTGGAAAGATCTAGTGTGTTTTTAAAATGATCCTGAGAGATGTAATGCTTGCAGTCAGTATCACATTAAAGTACACAAAATTCTATTAAGATATGCCCCCTCTTTAAAATGCAGTGTAAAGCAGTAAAAACCAATTTTACAAGTGAAATTCATTCTAGACTGGAAACAGCTGGTGAATGACAGCTCCATTTGTCTTCAGTCTGATTATATTTTAAAGAGATGGCTTTGCCATACCCTAATCAATAATTGCACCTCTAGCAAGAAGCAGCACTGGAACTATTAAACACCAAGTTTTCTTTAGCTGTGTTCCAGAATTTTGGATAAATATAATTTGGGAATGGATTGGAATCCAGACATCAATGTAGCATAAAAAGCTTTTCACAGTTAGAGCTACTGTAACATTTATTCTGTTTTCAAAGAATCACAGACTAGCCCAGGTTGAAGGGACCTTGAAAGTCCGTCTGGTCCAACCTTTCACGGGAAAGAAAGCCTAGATGAGATTATCTGGCGCTCTGTTCAATCACATCTTGAAAACCTCCAGTGATGGGGACTCTACCACATCCCTGGGGAGGCTGTTCCAGTGGTTAACTGTTTTCACCATAAATTTTTTTTCTTATGTTGAGGTCAAATCTCTCCGTTGTACTTGTTGCCTCTTGTCTTCTCCATGTGGATCCTTGTGAAGGGAGAGCCTCTGCCTTTGCAGATGCCTTTAAGTAATGGACTTTTGTACTAAATGTATAGTAAGTCCTTTAGTTTTATACTAAATGAACCTGTAACTCTGAAGAAGGGAAAGCTCAATATGTGGGAAACACTTGTGTTTGAATCACTATCAAAACTAAAATAAAATTTTATCTCACCTACTAAAACCAAATAATTGGCTACTTCAAAAAGCTTCATGCTGGGGGTAATTTTTTTTTTTAAATCTTACTGCCATTGACTACAGCGTCACTGTGTTGCACTGTGAAGTGTCCATTGCCATGGAGATAAAGCTTGCAGCAAATCGTACTGACTCAATGAACCTAAGGGTTTATATTTCCTGTAATAAGGAAAACAACATGATACTTTTTTTTACTCTGCATTTTGTAGTAAGCTGCTAAAAAAGAATAACTACCCCTTTTTAGCTGTAGCTTATTTTCAAAATACTTTGTTATTGGGAACTGGAAAAGGCTAACGGTCGTACACATGAGGAATTATATAAGCCAGGGTAAGTAAACTGAGGAATTGTGACCCTGCCATATAGCTAGCACATTCTGATTATTTTATACTTTGGGCTTAGCCTTTTCTGTCTTATATCAGAGCTCTCTTTTCAAGATATCACTAGGCTCATCAAAAAGAAAGAATTGCTAAAGAAAAGTTCAGATTATATTTTGAAACACTGGGACATCAAGCAGCAATAAAATTACAACTGTGGTCTTGTACCACAATTGATACATTTGGACCGGTTGTACTGCAAAGTACCCTTTAACTGAATGATTTCATGCTGCTATATTTCATGCTAATGTTTATGTCATCTGACGGTGTTTTTTCTACGTTTTAAATTGATGCTCTTGGTGATAGCATAAGTGAATGAAGTTAAGCTTCTTTCACAATACACTCTTTTCTCTTTGAAATATAGGTTTTAGTAACACAGACTTAGGCTAAACAGCGAAGCTCCACCCTTCCTTCTGGGAAATGTGTGAGAGCACTGCAGTGAGAGCAGTACTGAGAAAGCATTCTTCCTGCACACTCTTCCCCCCATAGGGAAAAATTCTCATAGTACTACTATGAGGTAGAGGGGACAATAATTTAAGTGTGGCCTCCATCTTTAGATTCTGGAGCAACATTTTGATAAATTGTGAGGAGGAAAGCAGCTGTTTCTTTCTCCAAAGTGCTTAGGTGTGACTTTAACTTTCAGTCTTTATTACTACAGCCCCCGTTTAAAGCCAAACGTACTTCAGAAAAGAGTGGATTATGTGGGCATGTGTGTAAATGTAATTGGTGAGTTGGAGTAATCTGTGTGAAGATTACTCTGTGTAAGCAGTCTCTGAGTTCAAACGGATCACGAGGTTACTGAGTCAATCCCAGTGTTTGTCAGAGCACTCTAAGGTGTTTCTTATTAAAGAAGCATTTTACTCTTTCTTATCAAAGCAGCATCCTACTAAAGAAACATTAAATCTGTTTGGGCTGCTAAAAACATTTTGAGGTTTTTTTAACCATAAGGAATGTGTATTTTCTACTCTTGTTTCATTACGAACAGAAATACTCATGATCAAGCTTTAGAGAAGGAGGAACATAGGAACAGAATAAACTGGGTAAACCTAGTCTGAAAGCTGAAGTCTCTAATAGATGATTCATGGCTAATAGACTGCCTGCACAATCCTCTACCACCACTTCCCATAAGAAAGTTAATCACTGTTGCTGAATGCAGAGCCTGTGCTTGACCAGAATAGTTTTCCACAGGTCAATGCATCTTAAGGACCATGGTTTCAGAAGCTGTATCATAACGAAAATTTGAAATACTATTTTCTGTGTAGCCCAACTCTTGTAATAGTTGACTACTTTTAATGAAATGCTTTTAAAAATGTGCCAATTTTGTAGGCATTAATAACTGCATTTTAAATGTAAAAAAAAAATTTATAAATTTTCATTTTTATTGTTATAATTATTGTAGCAAAATAAATGCTTCAACAATATAGACACATTACGTTTAAAATCCTGCTATTTTTTCTGTGAAATTACTGCATTTTGTAATTTTAAGATCTAAGGTAATTTATGCATGGGGTAAGAAGTTAATTTCATTATCTTTACACTACAGGCTCTGTGAAGTACTTAATCTTGATCCTAGGCATGTCCTGATTGCGGAAGTAATCTTCACAAATATTGGGGGTGCTGCCACTGCTGTTGGGGATCCTCCAAATGTGATTATTGTTTCAAAGCAGGAGCTGAGGAAGAGGGTATGTACTGCAGTCTGCTTGGCTACTAAAATTAAGTAGCGGTGTTGACTTGTGGAGTGCTGATCCTTCTCTTCCCCAAGACAGCCATATAAACAGAAAATAATCTACTTTTTTTGCCATGTTATTTCTTTCTTAGTAGGATGATCAGACAGAAGAGAGTGATCTTTTGGGGACCAAACAGTGATGAAGAATAGGCTTTTTAATCTGGACTGAGAATACCAGTTTCCTTTATTTGTTGTTGGTGAGGATTTCCTTATGAATGGCAAAGTGAGGAAAGAAGCAGAACAAGGGAGGGCTGCAGACAGGGCAACAAGTTGGAAAACAAGAAAAATGTGAAGATGGAGATGAAAATCCATCCATTTTTTCAGTATAGGTTTTCTCTCAAAAGTTAAATATGAGACAATTTGATATTTTACAGAGGTTGCACTGCCCCTGTAGAGCCATGACACACATGAGGCACTTTATCCTTCAACCACAGCCCAAGGGGACGTGGGGTGTGAGAGGGGGGTGGGTGCTTCTCCTGTGCAGCTCAGGCTGCAGCTGGCTCTCGCTTCCTGACAACGTTTTGTTATCTCCAGGCTGCAGTGATGGATTTTACCTTCCAACACTTGGCTCTTCTATTGTTTGCTGGGTGTCTGGTGCCAAAGGGAAAGCTGTGGTGGCTGGTGCTGGGTGGGACCACAGGACACAAGACTCCTGCCAGCAGGAGCATCCCAGTCCCACCATTTCCTCCCACCCACGTGGGCCTCTCTGCCCTGTGGACTGGCTGTGGCACTGCTGGCAGGTGTTTGCTGCCCTCAGCATCTGCATGGAGCTGGTGTTTGCTGAGTTTACTGTGCTTTCAGCTATCCCTGTTACCCCTGAACAGGAGGGCATCAAGTCTCCTTTCTGCCTCTGGCACTGTCTCCCATCCTCTTTCCCTGGTGGGCTGTGGGGCAGCAGGGACAGTCTGCCCAGGATGCAAGGGCAGCCCCTCCTGGGAAGGGGCAGCTGCCCTTCTCCTCATCCTACATCACCACCAACGAGCAGCACCATGGAAGGGGCAGTTATATAATGGGCATATCTATAAGGACACCAGGCATGTGCTTTCTGTTTTGGCCACGTGTCATAAACCCCCCAAAAATAAATAATGCTAAGGAAATTTAGTGTTAATTGAGCTAGTGCAAAAATAACTGCAAGTGGGTGATGAAGTTGTAGTATAAAATCCTAGGTTTATTATTTTTTTTAATTTGGAGTCACTTGTGTTTCTATTGCTCTATGAAACAAAGATCTCATCTAATTAACTGAATGCACTCAAATTAATTAAGTACTGTCCAGGTTTGAAAATGTCTTTGAAAGTCCATAGTATTTAATAAACTGACTGGTTACCATCAAAATATTTAAAATGTGTCACAGTTGGCTAGCTTTGATGGTGACTTTGAAGACTGTAATATTTATTGTTAGCTGAGAATTTGATACCTAAGTTTTACATTTTAAATATAAAATCTGTGCAAGTATTTAAAACTGATCTAAAAAAGAATTATTAACACCTGCCATGCAGGTCATTTTCCTAAATACTCAAAAACTCATAATCTCTATACAACCTTTAGAAGTGGCTATAAACATGGGAAATAATTAATCAATCAAAATAGACAAGAAACAATGTTACATTTTTCTTGTTTGAGATATTGATCTTTTTAGGAGGACTCACATGCATAAATACCCTAGCAAATATGACATTGTAGCAAATTCTCTATCTGAAACAAGCACAAAAACCTTTCCAGATGTTTTCAGTCTGGATTATTTTCAGATCTTTTGTTGCATCACAGAAATAAAAATATAATGAAATAGATTAAGTTCAACAAAGGGCCATAGAATTTGTGAGAATTTGCTTCTTTTCTATATTCTCAATTGTTATATCTTTGTATATAAAAGGGGGTCAAAGACCTATCCTTGGCCCTGAGGCAGAGTGTCATGGCCTGGGGTATGTCCTCACTGCTTAGGGCTCACCCCTTCTAAAGGAGATTTGCCTGGGAGAGCGCTGGCAGGAGTGACTGGATAAAGCCGAGAGGGAGGGCAGAGAGGGAGCAGAACCATCTGGCCCCTTACAGTCTGAGCTGTTGAACGAATAGCTGGATTCCTAATTTTGTCCACCCGCTCCAGCATGCTCTCTTTTGATCACAAGGAGAAATACAGACATTGCTGTCTTGTTTCTGAAACTGCTTCTAGCAAAGGATGCTGTGAAGAAGGGTTGTATGAGCAACCACAATTCTGTCTAAAATGCATGGGGGGCCTACTGCATTAGTACCAAGTAAAATTTATTTTATTCCTCCTCTTTTTTTTTTTTTTTTTTTTTTTAAGTCTCTCAGAGGTAAAAGTTCTTGAATGCATTAATGACATTTTAGAAATACTCCTTCATGCAGTATATTTTATAGTTTCTATTATGATGTTTTCTGCAGAAAATTATTGTTTTTCATCTCTTTTTAGCATTATAGTCATGTTTTTGGACATTCTAGGAATTCTAGGAGTTTTTCCCACCTGGTATTGTTGTTGAAGTTCTCCTTTTCATTCTCTTGCACTTCCTTCTCAGTGTTACTTTTGCACAGTAAGTACAGGAGTACTTGGACAACTGCCCCTGCAGGAAGTTGAACAGTGACTTGCACTATGTAGATGATTGGGTTTTCCAATTCACTTAGGTGCTATCTGGAGGAGAGTTTTACCAGTCTTCCTGAACTTTTACTGCTGTACAGCAACCTCTAAAAGCAGCCAAGTAAAATTACCCTTTTGTAGGAAACCTTGGCTTTTATATCAATATGAAATTAAATGCAGCCTTGTTACTTTGGGTGCTGTTATTTGGTTATAGTGTTAGAAATGCTTTACTCTTTGTTTACTGTATTGCTGGAGAGACTTTTCTCCCTAGGTTCTGGGGAAAACTCACATCATGTTAAAAATATTTTATTTAAACCATGTTTGAATAAATAAGATTTTTGTAACATTTTGCTCATTAAAATGTAGCAATAAGTCCCTTTACTTGTCTTGAGATGCAAATGAATGTCAAAAGGATTTTTTTCTTTGTAGCTATTGTTAATTTATAATCCTGACATATTCCCTACCATCATGACTGGAATCAGTGGAACATTTGCATAATAGGAGAGGAAGATTTGTTGGACTGTTGCTTGTTCTTAGTTAGAGCTGGAAGAGTTTTCACAAAACAGCATTTGTATTTTGATTTTAGGGAAGGAAAATAAGAGCAAATGGAAAACATGTTCAGTGAATATAAAACATTTTTAATGTTTTATTTTCTTCAGAGTGCAGCTACTGAATAGCCACTGTTAACAGAATTATATTTTTATTTTGAAGAGATATGTGCTTCAGACTTTGGAAACTCCATGTTTATATGCACAATAGAGCATGAACCAGTTGGATACAGTCCTTGCTTTCAGAAGGGAAGCAAATCTTCTGCATTTGGGAACTTCACAATCACACATTTGAGATCAGAAGTTGCTTGTCCTCTAAGCATAGGCTTTGGTTGCAAGTTCTTTAAAGAATGGATGGCAGATAGGTCTCCAGAGCTGTTCACTATCACTCTAGTGATAGTGAACATGTGCACTGGTGCATCCAGGCTAAATCTGCATTAAAGAGGTAATGATAAGGGCAAAGGCAGTTTTAGCATATGCTAGCCACTGGATTATATCCTTTTATTTACTTTTTTTGTTAGCATGTGAGAAAACTTGTGCTGTTAATCTGATGTTTGCTGAGGATTTGGAGGTTTCAGCATACCACTCAGAATTATTCCTGCCATTTAACAGGAATTTCCTGGAAAATTGACAGATATCAGGTTTTCCTGTGCTGCCTTTTTGACACTTTCAGCTGTCATGCTGGAATTTAGCATGATGTGATACTAGGTGGTTATATTTAATGAAAAATTGTGGCTCCAAAAAATTTATGAATGAAAGAAGGTACTTCCAAAAAAAAGAAGATAAAATCCTATATATGAATCTTTAAAGATATTTTAAGCACTGGTAAAATGGATCCCTATAGTTTAATAGGCTATTTTTGTTGAGTTTGCTGGATACAAGCTTGTTAAAACTTTTAATTGATTTGTAGAACTCTACCCCTTCTGTCGATGTTCCATTGATCCCTTTTCTCAAGAGAAAATTAAACTTAGGTAAAGTGCATGAACTGAAACGCATGGGCTTACATCTGATTTCAGAATTTTTACCATCTATGCATGCAGTAATCATTAAAGAGCATAATGCAAAACAAAAAAGGAGGTTCATCAGCATCTCAAATAAACATTATCTTCATGTAACTGGGTTAGACCATTAATGATTTCTGGCTCTGTGACGTCATGAGCTCCCTTGAGAGCCAATGCAGATCTCAGTCACTCAGCTAGAAGGGATGTTTAACCCAGTGTAGAAAAAATAAATTACTCTTGCTCTAGTTTTAAAATATTAAGTAAAGGGCATTCTGTCTAGAAATACAGTACTTGCCGCTCCCCAAATTGCAACACCTAGCCATAATTTTTGCTTTCTCATTGCTCTAAAAAGGCAGATTTCTTGTGGAAAGGTCTGGATTACTAGAATTCATTTTCACATCTCCAGAACCAATGAAAAAAATAATCAAGATGATAGAAAGTTAACATTTTAGGAAAACAATATGATACTTCCTCCTAGTATAAAATTGATATATTTGACTTTGCATTTTAAACTATAAACCAAGGAAAGATGCCCACTCAGTTTCAGCTCTGAATCTGTAGGCAGTGGAACCTTTAGGCTGTTTTCTTGCTGAAGTAAAATCTTTAGATTTTCTGTCGACTGGGAAACAGGAGAAATTTGACACAATCATCATAGCCTCAAGTAAGGGACATTTGAAACATGTTTTGTATTTATCTCATAGATTGAAATCTCCTGGAAGAAAAACATTTCTTGCCTATTGTGCATGTCAATTCTATTCCAGTCTATTGTGCAGGAAAAGAAAATCTTTGCAAAAATGGCTTTTTGTTGTATGCAGTCGACATGTGTAGCACTTTAATGTTTTTTATAATGCTGAATCCTGGCCCCAGCAGCTCAGAAGACTCAGGAGGTATAAAATGTGCTATCCACAGCCACAAAGGGTATGAATGTAGGCTCTGTGGAGATGCTGCATGTCCTTTCTGGGGTGTGGGAAAGGGAACAGGGACAACTGATGAAGTAACTGTGCCACCACTTTGGTATCCTCTGCTACATCGTTGGTATCTGTGGTACAGTGAAAACCCTTTAGTCTCTTAAAGTTGTCCAAGAGGCTGCCAGCTGGCTACTAGCTACCTGACAATGCCTGGTGTGAAATTGGCCTTCTTTTTCTGTGAAAACATATTCCCTGTGCTGCAGAGAGGCTGGTGCTAAGCACGCAGCCCAAAGCATCAGGGAGGGCAGCTGTCTGTATTTCACTGTGAGCCTTTCTGATATCAGCCATGAAAAGTAGTGCACTTGGTAGCCCTCAGCCTCCTCATGGCTACAGGGCATCAGCTGTCCAAGGCTAGCGATCATCAGGATTCATTTTCACTCACTGCCTCTTGTGGATCAATGCAAGGAGGTAATGGGGAGGAAAGCCAGGAGCAAGGGATGGGAAGAGAATTGACTCCAGTCTTGCGTTATCGCCGACGATACTGTCATGTAAGCTCTTTCCTGAAATAGGCACACTCCATGTTAGAAAACAATTTGTTTCAGCTGAATTGGAAAGCTGTTCTGCAGTAGGAGCTGAGCAGCATGTTTTCTTTTTCACTGGGGATCTGAGAGATAGGAAAGATCAATGTGCTGATATTATGAACTTTAACAAAATCCCGAATCTCAACCCACCTACTCAATTTGAAAAGTTTGGGTAAGCTCTTGGATAGGATGCCAAAAAATCTAGTAGACATTTTTTTTTCTTCTTGTGATGATGTCTGCAAATCACTTGCAAGGCTTATTTACGTCAGCTCTTAAGTCATGAAGCTGTGTTAATCCTGATTTTTTTAAGGATATTGTGATCTCTATCTCATTTCAATTCCTTTCATCTATGAGTCAGACCTGAGACCTCCTTCTTACCCTCAGCATTTAAGTTTGCCTTCTAGGCTGAGGTGATTTTCTTCATCAAGAAATTAGTTTTGTGGGTTTCAAGTAACATATTTCTTGTGCTGTATTTTTTGAGGAGCTTCTACATTGTGGCATTTCAGGAACCAAACAGAATTTTATTTCCTCTGAAATTGATGTGATAATAAAAATGTAAAGGCAAGTGACTTTTTGCATCTGTTTATTTGTAATAAGCTACTTCCTTAAATTCAAGATCCTTTAATATGTGATGCAGACATCACATATTTAAACTTGAGAGTTACCAAGAATTCTTTGGGTTCCTATTTATCTTTTTTACTTTACTTTACTTACTACTTTAGCATTTATCTTTATTTCTGAGTATTTCTACAGAGAATTTCTACCATCATAGTTGGCCTGGTAGCTGGCATCCTTCTTCATGATGTGGGCATGATATGATTGCTGCCAGCCTAAGAAAAGCTTCATCTCCACTGCTTTTTTTAAGACTAGTCTGAGTGCAAAAGTAATTTTCCTCCTTCTGGTAATTCTGTATTGGGTATATTCTGACCACTCTGAACTACTTTGTTGCTCTTCAACCACCTGTTTCACAGTCATTTTTCTTTCAGAGGATAATTCTTTTTTCTGGTCAGGTTTAGGCATTTTTATTTTGGCTGGTTTAGTTTCAGTGTTTTTACAGCTTAATTAATTTTGGCTCCCTACCTCTCTTTGTGCCATTTTAGAGACCGCACAAAACTTAATAATGATTTTGCATACTTCCTGACCTGTTTAATGGCACATTGTCAAAGTTGAGAAAGTTCTAAACTCAAGCCAGTTCACCTTTCAAGGTTTTAAGGTCCTTATTTTTCTGGTCAAAATTTTATGATCTTTCTTTTTGCCTATAATCTTAGAGGCAACCCATATATAAATTAGATTGATTTTCAATTTATTGTCAAAGGTTGTAATTAAGGAAATAAACATGGGAAATATGGACTTGATGTACTTTGGAGGCAGGTCTTACAAACATTGAGCCTTTGCAAGATTTCTTTTTTTATTCCTTGTTATTTGTAAATTTCCTAGAGTTATGAATACTGTTTTCATCCCTCATAGAATGGTCTCCTGTAGCTTTGAATCTTAACTTGATGCCCAGAGACCAATCTTTATAAAAACTGATTTGTAAAGACTTTCTTACAGAGATGTCAGACACCTGACTGGCTGACCTATTGCATAGGCAAGCTGAATGAAGGTACATAATTTTTCTTTGTGGTATCACTTTTTTCTGTCCAATTCTTAAAATAATCTCATTCAAGTTCCTGAAGAGTCTTCCTTCTGCTCTCATAAAAACAATGGCTGTAGCTGAGTTACAGCAAAAGACCAGTGAATGAACAGATATAGTTTCACCTTTCAGTGTCTGGAGAGAAGAAAAGCCAAGGAATCTACTATTAAACAGCAAGTAGGGATGACTTTACCTCATGAAGCTTTAACCGGTATTTTAATAGGATCAAATTCTAATCCTAGGTCTGCATATTTATGGTTTGAGATTTATTTGACTGTCTGCAAGCTATGGATTTTTTTGCCAAAGAGCACCAATCTTTATCTGGCTATGAAAGTTCTTTATGACTGTCATCAGTTTCTTGTGTTGTGTGCCTTTTTATTATGCCCTGTGGTGCAATAGAGAAACTTCCTCCTTTTTTTTGAACCAGAGACATTTCAACTGGAAATTTCCACATAAATTCTTTTAGTATTTGACAATATAGAAGAAGACATTTAAAGCAGTAAGTTCCCAATAGTCTTTACACACTGGAGGTAGTGTCAGCTGTTGTTTCAAGGGAAGCTGTTTTTGATATGCATTGGAATTTCAGAAGGATCTATAGGAAACTCATAGTTTAAAAGCAGGGAACAATAGAGACACAGAGGTGTGGCACAGGAAGATCAACTAACTTACAAGAGTCTCAGTGGGTGCTCTGAAAATTCAGTTGGGACAGCCTGGGCTATCCAGGGCTCGAGTCATGCTTTATTCCAAATGTCACAGATCTGCTCTGCTGGGATCACCCGTTCAGGCAACCTCTGTTTTTTGAATATAAGACAGTTTCTTACTACCAGAGTACTTGGATGCCATCCTCCTTGGAGTTTCATGGGTAACTTCTTTTGGACAGGCTAGCCATGGCTGCTTCAGAAAAGCTCTGCTCAAAGGCTAACCCTGATCCACTACAATGTGTGCAACATGGAGCAATGGAATAACTCAATTTAAAGGGACCTTAGAGGTCATCTAGCCCAATGTCCTACTCACAGCATGGCCAGCTTCAAAGTTTTAGGGCAAGTTGTCACTATTCGTTCTTATTGTTTGAAAACAGCAGCCTTTTAATATGTTCTGCTTAACCTTTTTGAGAACCCCTTCATTTAAGGGTTTCATTGTGCAAAATATAAAGAAACGTGTTCATTTGTTAACCAGAAAGAAGAATAAACATAATATTGACATATAATACTTTTATTGTGGAAGAAGGGTTCAGATAGAATTATTGTAAACATTTGTGTTGTTTAAAACCAGTTTAAAACAAAAGCTGGTCATTGAAATTTGACTATTTCTGAGACTTAGAGTGATTTGAAATGAATTTACAGTGATTTAAGTGAGAAGTAAAAGTTAATGATTAAGTTTGGGGTTTTTTTACTATACATTTCAGGAACACTAGGTGTGTTTCAGAGTAACTTGTAATGCAGTGTTTTAGTTCTCTGAATTAAATTGTAATGTGACTTGTCTCCTTGATGAAATACAGCAGATACTGTACTTGGAACTTACTATCTTGCTTTATATTTATTATTGATTGTTAATGTACATAAAGCTGAATAGTTTTCCCTGCAGCTAACATAGAAAAATAAGAGATTTTTAATTTAGGTTTTTTGTTTCTATTTTCAGGGGTTGGATTTTGCCGCCTTTACAGGACATATGTTTTTGGGTATCTGCCTTGTTGTTCTGGTCTCCTTTCCTTTTCTCAGACTTCTTTACTGGAACAAAAAATTGTACAATAAGGAGCCAAGTGAAATTGTTGGTAAGTGTGAGCGTGAATAAAAAAATATAATTGTTACACTGAATATGTGCTAAATAGAAACTGAGTAGTGCTTGCTACAATGCTGTCTTCAGATGGAAGTGCCCACCCTCCTTCGCTCTCTGAACATTAATTTTTCAACTAATAATTCAGATTCTATTTTTAGTTGTGATATTATCTGATTTTTAGAAGTGGATGTTTTTCTGGTGCCAAGATTGAGGTTTTGACATGAGTTATTAAATATCCTACAAAATTTGCAGGAATATTTTGCCTCATTTATTACAGCCATAGGCATGAGTATCAGGATGTTCTGTGTTGCAACAGATAACATCTGCTCAAGGTGCTGAGTTCACAACCTAGATTTAGAAACACCTCAGGTTTTCCTTAAGAAAAACATAGTACACTGATGTGTTCTCTCACTGCTGGTTTTCTTCCATTTAATTTTTCAGCAATTTTTACTGGTCTGCAGTCAGTGAAAGACATTCCATCAAAGCAGAACTTTTCAAGTCCTTTCCAGCTTGCCTCTGTGGCTCTTCCTACCCTAAATTTCCCTGGTGCATAAATTCTACAATTCAGTAGAACTAAATCTATGTCTTTTTATGTCACCTCAATAGTCTCTAGAAGTCTTGTTAAAGCTGTTTCGATGACTGTCGACTGTGTCAGTCCCTTTTTGTCTTCAAGTTTTATGTTTTTCTATTCAGTCATTTTGAAGTTTTTATCATTGTTCTAGGGCTTCTCTTTCAGTGATGAAATTTAATATTAACCCCCAAATGTTCAAAATTTCTTTATGAGGTAAGAAATGTTTCACTGAGTATAATTTCTAGCAAGCTTTGTACAAAGACAGTTGAGTATAACCGTTACTTCTCTGGGTCTGGTGCTTGTTCCACTTTTGGCTGCAGAAGAATTAAGATCCAGACTTCCACTGACCATGCAACACACGTTTTAATGTGCTGTACAATGTCTCTGAACCTGTGTGTGTGGCATCTGCTTATCATGGGGAGGACAACTTTTGATACGGTTGATATATCTTGGCTTCATTTGTAACATGTGGAGAAAGATAAGTTCTTTTAAAGACTAATGGAGCTGTCTATGCTAGAACAGATATATTGCAGCCCTCAAAAGTTTGCTTTTCTCTTATAAGGAGAGTCCAAGGTGACGAACTGTGGCAGAGACCTTCCTGGCAGGTACCTCATTTAGGCAAAAGGAGTAGTACTTGTAATGCCTTGCCTTGTTCCAGGGAAAATTTGCTTTAGGATTAGGGTTTTTTTAAAAGGCAGAAGTGACAGTCCTCTTCTCAGTAGATTATACCACGTGTCTGCAATCCCTTCTGATAGAAAGGTCAGAGAAAATGTTTCCCTGCTTAGGTAGGTCTTCTGAAGACTTTTGGTTTTGACTCCAGTGTCTATTCATCACAAGATGCACTCAGCTTACCTGTTTGCATCTCCAAAGGCCAAAATATTTCCTAGAATTTAGATCAAAAATATTTTTGAGGTGTTCTAGATATTACACTAGCGAATTGTTTTCTAAAACACTTAAGGAGAATTTTCCTTTCTCCTATATGTCTGTTTGGTATGAGATAGCCATTTTAATCTTAAAACATCTGAGGCTTTCTGCACCCTTAGAGGCCTTATCCAGAGAGCAAGAGAAATAAAGAAATTAACTCAGACCCTAACATGCCTAGATTCTTTCCCTGTTACCCTACAAAGTAAGGTTTTTCATAAAGCCATCAAGAAAATTCATTCTTCCAACTATAAGCAATATTGATCCTGACATAGGAGCATTATTTTATAAATATATATTTTACAACATAGAATGCTACTTTTTTTCTTTTGGCTATAAACTTTTAATGAATATATTTTTGATTTTTAAGAAATAAAGTATGCATGAAAATTTTTAAAATTAATTTGAATAGTACAGTTTATTCACTGACATAGTATTTTTGCCAGTGAAACACTGGCTAGCATATTTCCCTCAATTAATTTCTTGGTCATCTTTGTTACTTGCACCTTAGTCTGTTCAGATATAGCAGTCTCCTAATCAGTATACCATGTGTTCTTTTAATCAGCTGCTTGTCCATTGCTGCAAACCTAATCAGGAGCTGTTCAATTAGAGCAACTGGTGAAGAGCCACTCTTTCTATTGAAAATTCATGTGACAGGGGAAGAGAAAGAAAGAGATCAACACAGCTCCATTAGGAGATAGCTGTCATGGTGTGGATTTGCAGAATGGCCTCCAAGGTGCTTCCGGGGGTCCTTTAATCTCAGGTTGCAATGGTTCTATGATAATTTCAAATGGCTTGTTTGAAGCAGCTGTTTTAATCAACTAAATTCCAGTCTTTCCTCACCTTGCCCTCAATTAGCAATTAAACAAGTTATGTGAGATTTAATTGGTATATTATTCTCCCCAGATTTTTTGTCCCTCTGCACTATGTGCTTTAAACTTTTTTTTCTGCTAGTTTAGGGTACACAGATTTTTAAAATGGATGAGCATGAATTTTAAAACCAGAAAATGCTCTTATTATGAAGATACATTGTTATCTTAATTTCCACGCTATATGTTACCAGTGCCTTTAATCTATTGGCTTTCAGACTGAGCTGCAGCACCTCTGCAGCAGTAAAAATGCCTGTTCTTTCCCCAGGAACCACTATCTACCTGCAGTGGCTTTAAGTGAGGCAGCTAACAAAAGAAAAACAACTCTGAAGAACATCCATGAGAGAGAACATCTAATGTTTTTTAAGAATGAAGGGATTTTTGAGGACTTTTTTGAGCATGTCTTTCAGCTGTTGAACCTGCTCCTTGTTCTGTGTGATGCAGCAAAAGATGCTAGGACTAGAAGAGCAAGCTGAGAAGGTTTAAAAAGTCTGTATGTATCTACACTTTCACAAAAGGATATGTAAAGGAAATAATATCTGAGTGTAAGAGGAATTAAATTTACTGTTTCAGCTCCCCCTCTGAAAACATGAAACCAAAGTTCTTTTTTCCTTTAAGGGTTAAAAATACATTATTTAGTCCCTGGGAAGCATAACAATACACTGTTAAGTCTCAGCTATTAGATGTGGACCTCAGTGTTTGGCAAGGTTGCTATCCCCAGGAGAGTGGGTGGCACATGGTCTGGTGACAGGTATTATTATTGCCATTTTTGCCAGAGAGAAAGAGCTTTCTCCTAGTACAACTTCTTTGGCACCAGCTCCCCATTTCTCCTTTGTTGCTTGCTCTTTTTTCCATTTTTTTCACTGGCTGAAAGAAAGATCCACCCTTTAAGCAGGAGTGGTAGTAGCAGGAGAGGGGGAAGCACGTTACTCCCTCTGGTGTAACTCACTGTCTGCAGCAGCTGGGAAAATACTGATGGTAGTATGAGAGTCAGCATGTAAAGCTGAAAACAGAAGGAATTTTCTAATTAATCATAGTCTTATGTAAAGTGCTTAATGTGTGAAAAACACAGTGCTGTTTCCCACAACGGGAAATGTGGTAACCAGATGAGAGAGAAAATCTGTTTCTTTCTTTCACGTGTAACTCTGCAGATGTTCTCAAGGAGAAGAAAAAGGAGAGGAGGAGGGGAAAAACTACTGTGATGACTTGCAAGAAAACTCCAGTACTGTGTCAGACACTTTGAAATGCCATAAACTCACATAATAATAATAATGTCTAAGGGCCACAAGGAAACTGCAGGGACACTGAGGGACAGAGGGCACCCAGGATAAGGTGTAATGTAACATCAGTATGTGTGCTGCTTGGGGTCAAAGAACAGTCCTTAGGCCTATTTTAGCTAGTAACATATTTGTAACTTTAGGAACCATTTCTTGCTAGAATCGGTGAGAGGTACATCAGTGACATAGCTGAATTAAGTAAATTGACAAATCTCTGTCCTGAGGTGCATCTGTACCTACGTAGGTACTTTACTAACAGCCAGTAAAGCATTATTGGTATTTAATGTGATGTTGGAAGTAGTGGCCTGTCCTCACTTGGAAGTTGGTTCGAGTGAGGAAAGTAGCAAGCAGATTATGAAGACAGTAATGTCTAAAGAAAGGAATATTTCAAGATGTTTTCAAAAATTCAACTCTAAGCTCAGTCTGGGTGGAAGTTCTGCAATAGGTGCTGCACTCTACTGTCCTCATGCAAGATGATAATTTCATCAGAATTTATGGGGAATATTTTTAAATCTTGAAGAACAATGTGGACAGTAGAATGTGGGGTTTTTGTGTGTTCTCTTTTTCTCTCTTCTCTGCAATCCAGTTGTATATATTAACACTGAATAGTGAATAGTTAACATTTTAACTCTCCTACTGTGGGTGTTAGCATGCTGAACTAAAAGGTGCAGCTTTCTTATGAATGCTCTTGGTATCTAAGACAATATCTTTCTGGTACATATTGTGTCTTTTATTTGAAAGAACTGTAAGACTTTCAGTCTCAAACAAACTAGGTAGTCTTAATGTCCCTTCAGATACTGTGTTTGCTCCTTTTTGGATAACATACCAGGATCCACCAGGACCATGGCTTTATGTATGAAAATGTAAATCAAAAGCTGTCTTTTATTATTTGCACCTTCAATAGCTCTCCTGATGAGAGCTGTAGTTATTTACTTGCCACAGATGAAAGATTTTTATATTTTTAAGTATTTTAGATAATTTTATGTTTTAATTCCTGTATATATCCTTTGAACTGCTTTAGAGTTGATAGAATGCTCCCCTTGGAAAGAGAAAAACATTGATCTGCCTCTTCTTGTCTTCAGATGATAAAAATAGTATTCTGACATTGCAAAACAAGGAGAATATGACAATCTCATATTACTTGCTTAGTGCATCGATAATGCAGGCATCACAAGAAGGCAGCTGTAATATTACTTTACCTGTCTTATGCATAAAGAAGGTATAATATAGTGTCATTCTGAATCAATAGAGCAGCACTTGACAATTTATTATACACATTTTTCATGGAAGGAATGAATACAGGAAAATCACTGATGGGAGGTAAAAACTTATGTAATTCTAGCTCCTGTTTCTTTTTCCAGCATTTGTGCCCCTCTGTTCTTGAATATGCACCTCAGTTGTGAAAGGATTGCACAGGTATACAGTGGTTGGCAAGACATGGCCTTTTCTTTAACAGTGTTTCGGTGAAGCTATGACAAAGTTTTTCACTTTACTTTGATGGCTCTGAAGTTCATAAGATCTTCCTCTTAAGACAGAGCTTAAAATAATTATTTGGTTCTATGTAACACATTATCTGTGTTTATTTGACACAGAAAGCTTTCACTGTGATGGTGTTTCAAATATAAGTATAAACTTGACAGATTTTTAATTGCTGTGCCATTTTCATTTATCAAAGTGTGTTCAATCTATTAGTCACCATTTTTACTTCTAAACCATTGATAAAAGTTATGGTGAGTCTGAAGTATGCTTCATTATTTTGCTCTTCATTTTGTCCTGTTGAAAGCATTAGAAGAGGCATTATCCTTCAAAATATTCCAAAAGACAGTTGTCCTCTTGAGGCTATATCTTTTCATGTTTTTTTTTCCTTATCCTTAGGAATACCACCTCTAAGTGGTGGCATGCAGCACTTTTTCTGGTATTGAAAGGACTTCAACAGAAGTTATATTTTGTGAAAAATGTTTTGTGCTTGGAATGTATCTATTTGCTTTTGAGCAGGGTATAGTGAATTTAAAAGTGGGGTTTTTTTAAGCAAGACTTGTAGTTTAATGGAAGACATCAGCAAAATTGGTTTTCATTGGCAAGTCTGGCAGTCTGAATGAAAATTATTTGATAGTATACTGGAATTATTTTTCTAGATTTCACATCTGAGAAAAATTTTCTGAAACAAACTAAACTAGAATTTTAGATAAATGCATACTCAAAATACTTGACTTTTGACTTCCTTGTGCCATTCTCAGTGTAATAGAATGAAGTATTGTAAACAAGTGCTAATGAGCACACAGAGAACCTAAACACATTCAGCTTCCTGCTTTTAAACGATGGGGAATTGCAGTAGAGGAAACTAGGGCAAACCCACAAGCACTATAATAAGTTTGTGGCTCTAAAGTCTGACTTACCCAGGAATGAGAACAGAGCCCATGTCACCTGAGAGAGAGAGATATCCTGCCTGTTGCTCAGGAACAAACCAACTGAAGAGTATCATGTATCTTTATCAACCATCCTGAAACTTTATGAGAAAACTAACCCTCCTTAATACCTGTGGATTACTCCATTTGAGTTCTGTGTGACCATCACACACATACTAAACTGACTATTCCCTTATAAAATTAGCGTTAGGCTTGTAATGTTGTAGATTCTTTCCTGGGCCTCCTGCAGCCTGCTCCAGCTTGCTCTTGGTGGGTAAATTTAGGTGTGTGGCACCCTCTGAGCTTTGTGGTTTTCTGCCCAGGCTCCAGCTGCTCTACTGCAGGGATGAGGATGTCCTGTAATTCCTGTGTGACGGATGAAATTCCATGCTGGGTAACAGAGCTGGCATTAGGTGCCTTTGTGACCAAATGGGGCCTCAAGTGTCAGACCGAGCTGAAAAGCTTATATAAATTCTCTGTACTGCTTTATGCAGCATCATGCACATTTCTTGTGTTCCGTTGCATGTATTTAGCTGAATAAGGCAAAACATGTTTTGCTGTAGTTTTGAAGACCCTGCAATATTTATACCTATGCTTACCTTTATCCACTATTGATCAACTTAACTATTCAAAGGAATAAAGACAAGATTATGTTGGGGTTGTTTGTTTGTTCTTCTAGATTTAGATCCTCATGGTGTGTCCTCTTAGGGGGTGCTGCCTCTAGGAGAGAGGTGTTGAGTGTTTGAGCTGGAATATCCCTTAAGGTGAATTTTTTCTACTCATGGGTCTCACCTTTTGGATTTAGTTTCTGCTCTTATAAAATGGAGATGACATCTCAATTTTATGTTTAGAGGATTGGTTACATAATATCAGGGATTTAATAATTACTAAAAGTTATAGATATTACTATTACTAGTTAAGCTAGAATTCATGATACTTAATTCACTTGACAGTTAATATTTAAACAAAAATATTCTCATTCTGAGAATTTAGCTAAGAAAAAAGAATTACTTTACTGGAAATAGTTAAGCTATAGTAGCATATGGAGAAAAAAACTAAACAAATATTCAGATGAATGTGCTTTGAATGTTGTTAGATGCAGGCCAACAGTGCAAACTTGTGTTGCTTGCAAAAAGATAATTTATGTAGTTAGTGCACGTACAAGTCAAAAATTGTCATTTAATGATAATTCTTATCATCTCATCAAAGTTGGTCATGCTCTTCTGAGTATCTTCAATTAACAAAACTGGCCTTTTCAGTTTCTGAGACTGGGAATTAACTACACCCAGTTTTTGAGGATGTCTTCTTTGGTATTGGCAGCTGGGTAGGAGGGAATGTGTGATTACTCAAGTGAAAATCAATCTGACTCTTAAATGTCAGATTGCAGAAATAATAGGCAGTTTTCAAATAAAGAATATTTTCTAAAATGCAGAAAATTTTCCTAAACTGCCACAATCCAGGTCAGCAGCTGAAATTTCATTAAACTCAGTGGGTCCAGGATGTAATACTTGTAGTCTCCATGGCAAAATATGATCAATGACAAAAACAGAACAGATTAGCAGCATAGGGTTTACATGTTTGAGGATCCTTTATTTGGTCCTATAACTAAGATAAAAATTAATATTTTATTGATGGAAATGGAGGTTTTTCTATTTTCTTGTTAGAAATAATAATGCTAGTTATATTGCTGTTGTGCCTCATGGGCTGTATGTGGATGTATGACATTCACAAAGATTTTAGTATCATAATGAGCTAAATTCTCTGTCTGAGCTGCATCTCTCTTGTCTTCTTGTGCTCCAGATCACTGCATACTAAACTTAGCTTTGCTCCTATCACTTTGGCTGCTGGTACTACAGTTTCAGTCAAATGTTAATTTAGGTGCTTTAACAAGAAACTGCCATGCTACAGACTCACCATGTCAGTTACTAGCAATAGGCCCAGTGGTGGTTACATTGGATAGAAGGCTCATCCACATAAAGCTAACCCTGCAAAATCCCTGTGGATGGGGTTGGACAAGTGAGTGGAGAGAGCTCACTCTGGTGTAACATAACCCTCAGATCTCATCAGAGGAGGGGACAGGAGCTTATGGACAAGGAGAGTGTGAGACTATCTTGTGATTCTATTCAGTGACAGCCAAATGCTGCCTTTGTGCTGTCTTGGCCATAATTTCCAAGTGAATGATAAGACTCTGCAGTTGCATTACACCCTTGTCCATGTGTAACACAGCATGTCATAAAATACCAGATATTCCCAAACTCTGGGGATTGCTGCCTCAATGGTTTTGTAGGTATGAAATGGGAGAAGCAGCATAGCAAGGCCCAAAGGACTTTGGCCATGTTCATTGTTGTTGCTGACTTCAAGGTTCTGCATTATTTTTCCTTCAAAAAAAGCCCTACTGCTAATAAATATATATCACCTGATGCTACGATGGGCTATTAACAAAAAGAGCTTGCATGAAAGAGAAATAGGGGAAACATTCTGTGCGATAACCTGGAAAACCTCTTCACAAATCATTACTGCAAGAGGAGTTGTGGTATAAAAGATGTATCAACTGTTCTGATTTTCCACGTACAGCTTGCTCTGAAGTAAACTCCACAGAAGGTCAGATGTTCACATCCTTGGAACTGTGACTGAAAAGTCAGGCATGCACTTGCTGTACATAAAGTCACGATCAAAGCCATGTGAAGACATGCATATATTTTTTAATGTAGATCACAAAGCATCAGTCCGACTTTGCTCAACCTGAAGATGAGCCCCAGGGCATTTCAGATGTGGAACAGGAACCTGCAACCCAAGTCATGCTGCTTTCCATTCTATGGATTTGTTTGTGGCACAGATACAGTGATGATAGCTGCCTCTTTCTGAAGGAGAGAAGATAGAGATTCTCTGTATGAAAATATCTGTGGAGTACTTGCAACTCATTTGGGTGGTGAATGACTCAACTTCCCTCTATCAGCTAAACCCTTGGTGAAATTTCATTTGGAAAGGATGGGGAGAAATGCTATGGCAGGATGAACAGATGTCATCAGGAAAGTTGTTGCAGAAAAGACAAACTATAGGGAAGTAGAACAGCAAACTGGATGCTCATCCTTCATGAGCATTTGCCAGACAAAAAACCAAAAACACACTCTTTCCTTGGACTAAGGACAGCTTCAAAGCTGCAGTCCAATTAACTCAAAAATCACATAAGAATGCAGTACAGAAAGGATTTTTTTTCCCCTCCGTGAGTGGAAGATTACTGCTGTTATATCCATATGTCACAAATGTTGATACAAAAATAAATGATGGCCAGAAGTCATATGGACCCTTTGATAAGCAAGGCCTATCCATATTGTAATGTAATTTTGTGCCAGATTATGATCCTGGCAAGAACCACCGAATATATTACAAAGGCAAGTGGTAGAATTGGCATATTTTTGGTATTTGTGGTTCAGGTATTGTATTGGTTTGGAAACAAACCAGTGGGAGACCACAAGTCAGGATTAAAATTTAATAGGAAAAACAAATAAAAATAAGTGAAATAATACAAGGAAAAAAAAAAAGGCACTGACAAAGTCAGATACAACCTGACACCCTGTTAGGGTGGTGGTAGCAGTCCAGATGAAGTAATTCAGTTGAAGTAGTGATCCTATGGAAGGTCTGGTCTCCAGCTGAAGGTCCAGTGGTAGCTCTTGTCCTCTGGGAACACAGCAGACAGGCCTGACTTCAGCAGTTCCAAGGCCAGGTTATATCCAGGTGGGAATGCTTGGCTCCTCCCTCCTGGGCGGAGCATCTCACAATAGGATGAGATAAGTCCATGAGTCATGCAGGGGTTTCTTGCTGGCCATTGTCTGTTATCAGGGGTGGGTCAGAGCAGGAGATAACAGCTAATGGCCCACAGCTGGTGCTAATAGAATACATCTATATTGGAACCTAGGACAGGTATGAATTCCCTTCTTGGAAGAAAAGCTGTAGCTGAGCACTAGTTGTTTAATTACGCAGAATGGTCACTGGGCTTTTGATAGTGTGGATTTATATTTCTGGTATTACACTGTAAAATTTAGGCAAGCATTACCACTTTGACAGATGTGTGAAGATCTATAGACACAAACCATACAAAATGTATGTCAACTGCCGTTCAAATCCCTTTCTTCTGTGTCAACCATGCAGACTCTGGACGCATTTTCGCTATTAAAGGTTTGAGCTTTGTTGAGTCTTATTCCTTCTCTGGTCAATCTTTAGAAGATTCATTCTGTGTTATCATTATAAATACTTAGTTGCAAAGGAAAGTGGGGAATAAAACTTGTTTAGTGTAGCAGATATCATCACACTAGAGAGTCGCAGCATAAAGTGCTAACATCACTGCCTACATCAAAATGTGTTTAATTTTTTCTTATGTAGATAAATAACTTTTTGAAATAAATAATCCTTATAGCTTGTTTACATGATATAAAGAGTTCCACATCCATTTCTAGAACAAGAGATATTTGCTGATTGAACACGGATCTTAAGATATAAGCCCTTGAATTCTTGACATAATGTCTTCAATGACATGAAATTTGAGTGGAACAGAGAAGAAGAGTGAGGAAACATCCCGTTGCTTCAACAGGAAACATTTGCACAGACAGTTTCTGAATGAATATTCTAATTTTATTTCTTTAGTGATTTCCTGTAAAATTCAAAGGGGTTTTTTGGCACACCCAGTTTAACATCCTTCTTGAACAGGAACATGTAGTTTTTGGTCATTCACCAAGGCCTCAACACTAGAGGGGAAAAAATAATCAAAAAGGATTGAAATTTCTGACAAGAT
Organism: Monarcha castaneiventris obscurior; assembly: GCA_026261815.1. Classification (NCBI taxonomy): domain Eukaryota; kingdom Metazoa; phylum Chordata; class Aves; order Passeriformes; family Monarchidae; genus Monarcha; species Monarcha castaneiventris. Next base: position 16,997,803 of record JAMPIT010000566.1, read on the forward strand.
TCTAGAGTGATTTCAAAGTGTTAATCAGTCTGTCTGAATTTCCACAGGATCAGATATCATCCAGGTCTGCACGAAAGTGATGGTTGCTGTGTTTACACATATTTTCAGTGCCTGAGAGTCAAATCTTCTTAAGAAACCTTTAAAATACTATCAAACATTATTCCATAAGACAGTGCCAAATTTCACTTTTGCCTTAAATAGATAAGATTGCTTGTATGAACATAGAGTGAATAGAAAAATGCTGTGTATTCTGAATACCATGAAGGAACATTTGCTGTAACTCCTAACTGCACAGGGAATTAGTATCTGTTAGGAGTATAATAATGTATACTGGCAGTTTATTTTCTGTTGAAAGATGAATGTGCTATAATTTTAGCCCTAAAGCTTGTTGAAGGCCTTTGCAAGCATTTGAAGACAATGCTTCTTTTCCTTTGAAAAAAGGACTTTGTGGTTCATTTATTTAAAATTTTGAAAAATTTCTTTTTCCTTCAGCTCTGCAAAATGAATGACAAAAGCAGCTTCCTAAGTGGAAATTTGTTGGGAAACCATCCCGATAATTTTAACAGTTTTGAGTCCAGAGCACATTACACATACTTTAATCATCTCTGGTTTCATACACATTGGACCTCACATTGGAGCAATTTTGCTTCTTTTCAGAGCTGAAACATGAGATCTATGTTTGGAGGCTGACAGCTCAGCGCATTAACCCAGCCAGCAGAGAGGAGACTGCTGTGAAATGCCTCTTGATGCAGAAGGTGCTGACTCTGGAGATGCTCCTCAGGAAGAAGCTGAGGACGTTTCACAGGTAAGCAAGGACCAGCGTGTCCCACCTCCCCTTTCAGGGATCTTCACTGGGACAAGACCTGCATTCCTAGATCTGTCTTGATCAGATGGATGTTGGGGCAGATATGAAAAGCCACTCTCAGCCTCAGTAAAACACAAAGTATTTTAGGAGAAAACTGATGTGTAAGGCCTGGAAAATATATTTATCAATATGACCCAAAATCAAAGGCCTAGGAATTTCAGGCAGCTTTTGGTTTAAAAAGATCACAAATATATCACTACACTTTTCCTTACAGTTGTGGCTTCAGCACAGTAGGATGCTGTAGTTTCTTTTTTTTACTGAAAAATTCAAATTGTCTTCAGTGAATGGGTGAGTTTGAAAAACATTTCACCAATGAATTGTGTGTTTTACAATTATTTCATAATCAAAATTTCAATGTGAACCTGAGTGCAGACATATCTTTACGTATAGAAAAGAAGTTTACATAAACTATGACTAAAAGAATAATGACATTTTTTGTTTAGATTCTGGCAAAACCCAATGTTATGCCATGGAATTTGATGATGGTGAATAGCAGTGATAAATATTTTGAATGTTAATTGACTAAAGTGAAACTGGAATAATTGATTTGAATTAATAACCTTGTTAAAGAATTTGAGCAAGAAAATGTAAATATAATTTCTTAAACTATTTCAGTAATAAGAATATGTTTACATAAGTTTTGCTGATATTGTGTATTTTGAATTGAGTGATGGTGTTAATAATTCAAGACAAATAAGGCTGTTAAAATTGCCTCCTTTTCAGAAGATTTTAAGAGATTATTAGACTTTACAATACTCTAAAGAAGACCCTTCTAAAGTACAAATAAAAATTGTATATTTAATCTTGAAAATCAGGATTCCACCATTCCAGCACATTTACAGCAATGTAAAAATTCATTATCATTAACAACAGTTCTCCTGAACTGCAAAGCCCAAGGCTGTTTGCTGGAGGGCTGACTGTGCCGATAACACGGTGAAGTTATTCGGATCTTAAGAGCTTCATTATAAAATGCAAATGTGAAACATATGTGTTCTGACTTGCTTATGTTAGCACACGACCCTTTTTTATCACAGTGGGACACACATATCAGCTCCTCAAACTGTTAAGGGGACGACATATTGCAGATAGCCAGATTCTATACTGAGGTCTGTACCCTGGAGTCCAGCTCCTTCCCAGCCTGTGGCTTTCCTCATGAACAGAAGGGTTTGTGTTTTAGTGGAGCCTGATACAAAAGTGGAGTCTTAAGTAAATGTTCATGGGAATTTTACTGCTGGATGTAAGAAGGCCACAACTCCTTTGTGGTATGAGTTACTCCACATGGGGAAAGAGGTGATTTGTATGTGATGAGAGGAATTAATTCCAACAATCAGAGCTCTGATTTCACTCTGGAAAAAAGTAGGTGTCATTTTCTTTCAGACAAATTTCACAAGAAGATAAAAACTGGGAAACAAATATCCAGGAACTCCAGAAAAAAGTAAGTAGATGGCAGTTTTTTTCAGTATTCATGGAAATGAAGCTATGCCTTTATATAGAGATAGTGCTTTAAATCTAATGGAAAATTAATAACTCCCCTGATAACAGAAAAGTTAGCAGCCAAGGTGGTTGGCTTCTTGGTCAGACAAGGTTACTGAACCACATGGTGAGGTTTTGTTAGGTTTTGTACTTTTGTTCCTTAGAAAACTATAACTTAAAGAATCAATTGATGATTCAGCAGTGCTTTCTTAGATTTTTAATCCGTAGCCAGAAAGGTTCAGGAGGTGTCAATAAGTTGTTTTTAGCCATGATGAATGATAATACAGTACACTCTTCCTAATGTACCCAATTCTGATTCTAATTTAATGCACTTTGGTGACATTACTGCTTTTATTATTCAAGTAGGGATAAACCACTTGATAAATCCTGTTCTCTTAGCTGTGTACACATTAACACTGCCTAAGTCTTTTGTGCTGGAACTGAAAAGATGTAAACTCTGTAGTGGGATTAATGTCTCCTAAATTTAATTATCTAAGTGTCACAATCGGTCTACCTCACTGCCATCCCTAGTGAATCAGGCTGTGTCTGAGAGCTCAAGTCCTTGATTGGACTACTTGGGGTGAAAGTCCTTGACTGGGAGAACCCTGTTCTAGGTGTCACACCAAACCAGAGCAAACCAACAGATTTTCTTTACACCCCTTTCAAGGCGCTGCGTAAGAGACAAACTTTTTAAAGAAAGGAGACTTGTGTTTTAGTAGAGCTTTAAACTGTGTGAAACAAGAAACAAACTTGGTCTGGGAGAAATTGATTCCCTGGGGTGGTAGTGAAAGCAGAGACATGATGGAAAGCACTGGGTCTGAGGGTTGAGGGCACAAGGAGATTGGCACAGGGAAGCAGGAGCTGGGCATGGAGGTGTACAGACTCCATAGAGATTAAGGGCTTGGCATGTCCATAAGAGTTGTACAAGAGGTGTGAAAGATTTGACCTCTAGGTTAGTTTGTAGGTTTTCAAAGCACACCTGAGAAAAAAGGATCATTTTGTCTCAGATCACAAAACCACAGAGTGTTCAGAATGCCCTCCGTGGTAGGAGTTGCATTTCAACCCTACTTCTCCCTCTGGCGTGAAGTTGTGGAGGGGGTGGCTGAATACAGCTGAATGTATGCAGCAAGTGCTAGATACTTGTATCTCTTAGAGCTTGTTGGACCACATACTCATGGTTTTGCATAGGTATGCATAAGATGCACACCTATAAAACTATTCTAGTAGTTCTGTCTTTTATGCTGAAGAGGAATATACAACACAGGAACAGCAGCTCGTGCTTCACACGTGCTTTTCTGAACTCTGTTTATAATACATAGCTTCTTTTTTAATGCAATTACTAATTTTATTTTCCTGTCTGTCTCCAGCACAGAATAACAGACAAAATTCTTCTCGTCAAATGTCTGACAGTGCTGGGATGTGTTATTCTTATGTTTTTTCTGAACTCATTTGTTCCAGGCATCTACCTAGATCTTGGTAAGTTTCTTAGTTTTGTTCTAAGTAAAACAAGCAACCTCTCTGAAAAAAACAGTCACATCTTTATGAGCCTGGATCTTTTCAGAAAGCCGTTTTTCATATGTTCCTATCCTCACAATTCTAACAGGTTAAGCAGCAATTTCTCTGGGAAGAGAACAGGTTTTAAAAGTTCAGTCACGTCCCAGTTACCCCAGGAGGAATAAGAGAGAGTGCTCGTGACTTCATTTTCTGGACTTTCCAATACTAATGAGCTGGCTAAACATTACAGAGTGAGCCAATTTGACCTTGGCATCATTTTCACTGTTTGAGTGAATGACCAAGATGCATTAGAGAGATAAGAAAATAATCACTCCGTGGAAGAACAAAGAAGCAGTGTGGCATTATTTCTTAAGTATAGAAAGCTCTTTGTATAATTTACAGTCTCCATTACTTTATCACCATAATAATTCATTTCCCAAAATAAAAACGGGAGGACACTATATATGGGTGAAATGAAAGTAGCTGTATGCATAATTTCTATATATAGATGTATATGTGGATGTTTTTATACAGGTAGTTGTATATCTCTATGAGAAAAAGCTCCACATATCCTGAAAACAGAACCAAATCAAATCTCACATTTAACTGAAAGACAGTCATAAAACCTACCCGTGCATTGACCAATAAGAAATGAAAACATTTTTATTGGCTGCTGAGCTCTTCAAGATTATGGAATTTCAGATACATGTTTTTTTCATGCAATCTGAATTTGCACACTATGTACTTCTATCTCAGTGGCTGAAAGATGGAGCAATCTTGAAGAGGAATAGCTCATAACAAATAACTCAATAATCATATACACAGATATTACATTGACACTTATTTTTGCTGTGCAAAACATAGAGCCAGTTATAGCTGTACAGTGGTGATCAGTTTGTGAGCAAGACCTCCCATATCTGCTGCTGACAGACTATTTGCCATGGAAATGGGCAATTTCAGCCCATGAAGATAATTGTCTGTTAAGAAGTTAAAAGGTATACTGACCTTATATATACACGTAGAAAAAGTGCTACATTAATAAGGTCTGGGAAAATGCAGAAGCTGAAAATACTTGAAGGCATTTGAAGTCACGGTGGCTGAGAACATAAGTAAGGCCTTCACACTGACAATTTAAGAAATCAATTTACCCTCTTACTTTTCTGTCTCAGGTAAGTGGCACTGAACCATGTAGGACTTCTTGAATTAAGCCTAACATCTCTAAATGTTTTTGAAAAGCCAGACAGTCATGAAAGACTAAACAGCTACTAAACAGCATACACTGGTTGTATATGCTCCTGGTAAGATATTTTTTCAAAATTGCAGAGGAGTTGGAGTCAATGCTAGAAGAAACATAGTAACTATTGATTTTTTTTTTTGTCCTGCTTTACACCAGTAAAATAAGTGAAAACAAATGGAATGTTTGGCAGTGTAGGTTTCTGTTATCCAGTAGCTGAATAACAACCTTGAAAGTAAATAAGGGCTGTATGTGTTCTGTATAATTTTTCCCTGTTCTGCATTCATGGCAAACCTGTCAGATTAATGAATAAATGTTACTAAATCATACACATAATTTCTACTAAAAATTAATGGAGCCTGTAAACTTCTACTAATAAGTTTACAGGTTCCATTAATTTACAGGTTCTCATTTTTGTTTCCTGAATTCCACTATCTTGATGATAGCTGTCACTTATCATTCCTGAAGTAGTGCGGCTGTGAGGCTCTACGGATTTTAGTCTTCCAAAGCATGGGAATGAATTTCCTAATATACACTACATCTTGTACTCTGTTGGCTTGGGTAAATTTGTTCAATATGGTTTTCTCATAAAAATGAAAGTAAATTGCAGTTCAGTGTTTAATTTTCTACCAGAATAATGGTTTATACAGAGGCTGAAGTGTTAGAAATCTAATAACTTTAAATTGCATTTGGTAGAGGGAATTAGAAAGATTTTAAAATTCTTTATCATTCCCAAGCCTTGATACAATTTTTTCATTATGAACTTGGAATCATTAATATAATTTGAAGGTACTGACATTTTAATTTAAATAATAAAATTTGCATACTTAGCTGCCTTTTAAAATGCAGAACTCTTTCCTCTTCAGTTTTTTTGTGCCTGTTCATTAATTTATTTAGTGTAATTCTATGAAATAGCTATGTTAATAAAAGATTAGTACTGAGACTTAGAAAAATCAGATACTAAAACTGTAGGACTCCTACAGTACATTCATTTGACCCATGAGGTTTTATTTTATTGATAAAGTATTGATAAAACATCTGAGAGAAGATGACAAAAGATGAAAGTAAAGCCCCTTTGAGGATTGTACCTGGCTCCTATTTTGACTTTATCTTTTAGGCGGGCATGTCTAGAGCTTTGAACTATATGAATATGTCTGAAAAGATTTAAAAAGTAATATAAAGTAAGATTTTGCTGAAATTTTAAGCTAGCTTTTTAAAGGCAGGGTGTTCAAACTGACTGGGTCAGAAAAAATACCAAAATCAATTTACAGCTTAATTCCTTCTACTTTTGTGCGGAAGGTGCTTTCTCTTTGGTTTGGTTTTAGTCAGTTCAATGAGTTTTGGAGCTGCTGTGAACTTTGTGCAGTTCCTTATAGTATCTGTGAAGAGGGACCCATTATCTCTGTGGCGCTGCTTTTGTCTGCCCCTCTCAGCGCTTTCTGCGTGCAGTGTAGGCAGCCTGCTCTTGCAGACCCTCTCACTCTTGCTCCCTTCCACCTCTGGACACCTCTTTTCCAGGGCCAGACTCAGTCGTTTCTGAGACAGGGGAATGCCTTCTCCTCCCTTGAAAGCTGCAACAAACTCTGTTGCTCTCATATTCAGGGAAGAAGGTGAAAACCCCAGAGTAAAGAGATAGATAGACATACTATAGAATGGTGAAAGCGCTTTAAAACTTGAACCTCTCCCCCACAGCTCTGTGAGAAAGATCCTGCCTCACAATGTGCAGCAGAATTCCTTAGATCCAAAAGGTTTGTAGATCCTCATAGAAGAGCACGTGGCTGAGAAAGGTGTGGGCAGATCCTATTAGCATGAGAGAGCTGCTAATGTCAAAGGCTCTTAATTTTATACTTTAAAATTTCATTCTGGAACATTTTTCTCGTCTCTTATCAGTGATAAATAGATTGAACTATGTTATGCCACTATTCTGTGTGATGGTGGAGTTGTATAAATATGACATTTGTTTACAGACAATAAAACTCTATTTGCAGAAACATACAAAATTGACTTAAAAATTTAAGTTTTTCCCCGTGGAGAGGAAGAAAAAAAGAAAGGGTTTATATTTTCTCAATGTTTAGTTTCAGGTTAATTTGTGCAATAGTTAAGATGAATGGTTTATTATAGAGCTACTCAGTGTTACTGAGGAGATGTTTTATGAAATATCTGACAAAAACCATAGACCGGTTTTATAAGCTGATGTATAATTTTTTAATGCATAAGAAAACAAAAAATCCTAATGAGACAGACAGTTATTAAGATATAAAAACTGGTGAAGAAGCTAGATTTAAGAAAGCATAGGCCAAATGCCAAGGATGACATCAAGTTTAGCACATCTTATATTTTACTTCCTATGCCACTATATCTTCATCGTGGAAAGTGCACATTTGGTCTTTTATTTTTCACCAAAGCTAACATTCCTCTAGAAATTAGCTAGGTCTAGGAAATGAATCAGTTTTAGCTGATGGAAGCCTGTAGGTATTGACTCCTAAGCAATGGCTCAAATGATACTTTATTTTCAACTGCATTTAGAGCTGTCACAATGACTATTTTCTTTTCTTTGTCTATATTTTTTTCCCCGTTTGAATTTGAATTTTATTTCATTATTTTGGAAAGCTTTCTAACATGACTTGGTAAACTAGGCAGCCAGATGCAAAGCTTGGGAAGCAATATTTGTGGACCTTTTTTGTAGAGCTAAAACTACCATCCTGAATAATCTGTAATTGCCTGGAAACTCCTTCACATATTTCAGTAAAGTAAATGGTTTTGCCTCCAAAACATTTGGATTATGGGTGCCTTCTCTGTACATGGCAGTAGGCTCCTGCTTTCAAAGTCTCCATGGTCTTCTTAAGCTTGTGATATTGTGGGCAAAAAGGGGAACATCCCCAATTCTCTGGAGCAGAGAATTTATTGTCAGTCTAATTAAAAGATGTATCAGTGCAACTAAAGCAAGCAATCATTATTCATCTTATGATAATACCAACACTTAGAGTCTAAATTATCTAATGAGTGCAAAACAAAACTCATTAACAGTATGCAGTATAAAGTGTTGTAAAAAACCAACCAACCAACATTTCCTCCCCATCCCCAAACACCCAAACCAAACTCCTCCACCCAGAAATCCACCCGAAACTCAAAGGAATAATCCCAGTGCCATCTCCCCTTTTTTCCTAATGTTAGGGTCATCCTTTGATGCTTGCCAGGGTGCTGAGGGTCACATATTTAGGCTGGGAGGAGTCAAAACACAGTGTTGATAACTCGAGGGTTTTGCTGGGATGAGAAGAGATGAGCATGATAGGGGTGTCTTCCTCCTCCTTGCCAAGATGTGCATGGTGTTGGTGTTGGTATTTTCTTACTTCCTGTGCTTGAGTCTACTTGAGCCTATTTTTATATATTTTCTGAAGCTTTACTCTATACTTTTTCAAATCTGGTTTTCAGCTCTATGTTATCATGCATGATTTTATCATGCGAGGTGTGTTGTATGTATGTTATATGCTTTTTTCTTGTGCTTGTTTTTTTACCCCTAAAATGGGTTTTGACCATCTCATAGGTTTACTCTATCATCTATAACTAACCACTGTTGAGTTACTGATAAACCTGGACTCTTTTTTGTCATCTTATGTATTTCTTTTAGCTGCAGTTACTCATGGACTATTGTCTGTGATAATTTCTTTCCTCCCTTACCATTTTCCATTAGTGCTCCACCCATATGAAGCTGTATTGGTGCTTTCCATGACTAAAGCAGTTTCTTTGGTTGCTGATCTGACAATGATAAACAAAACAATGTGTTGTAGCATCTGATAAGAGCATCCAGTCCAATGTAGAAAGACATAATGAGACTAGAGCCAAGATTTTAAGCTGTCCTCTTTGAAAGTCTTCAGGCCTTTCTGGAGACTCTTCCAGATGCTTGCAGGTGTGCTTGCTGGGGCTGCACTGCAGCCCTTTTTCCTGGGTGTCATCAGCTACAATTGCCAGTGGAGCTTGATATATTTGTCTCGCTTAGTGCTCTTAACCTCCCTGCTTGTGCTTCATCCATTTACTCTGTTATCTGTTGTGGCACGTGGTGGTGTTGGTTTAGTGGTCTAGCACTTTTACATTGAGGTCAAGAAGAGCTCTGCATGGGACTGACCTGCTGGTCTCTGATACGCAGCATAGAGAGCTGATTGCACTGTGAAAATGCAAACTGTTTTTTTAAAATGAGAACAGACATAACTGTATTTGAGAGACATCGTGCATCTTTGATTCACAGTCATGTCGAAAAAATTCCTGGTAGAGTGTATATGAACATGAGTTAAAAATAAATTTGACAATAATTTTTTAATAATGAGAATGTTGGAACGGAACTAAATCAGTGCAGCCAGCATTGACTCGGACTCAGAAAGACTGGTCCAGATGTTAGTTATTCATCCCTGTCAGCATAACACTTTGCTTGTGAAAATACAAGAGATCTGCTTTCCATGATCCTTGCAATCTTAATTTATTTTAGGACAGTTTTCAAAAAATTCTGCCTTGAAATTTTACAGTTGTCTTTACAAACAGGTATTATGCATGTACAGTACCCCCTGTGCATGCAGCTGCCCATGCAATTGATGAGAAAAAACCAAGAAGCATTAACAGTTGTATCTGCTAGTGCAGCCTTTGATCTTTATTGCTCACTTCTAGAGAAGCTGACCTTTCCTTTATCTTGATATTTGCAGCTCCTCAAATTATTTTTTGTTCACAAGAGTCAATAAGACTGTGGCAATAGAGTGTGTTTGTTTGCAGTGACCTTTACTGAGAGTACTCTGTAATTTTTCAGACTTACAGATTGGTGCGATATAGACAGCTGTATATCTGTCAGCTCATCTCTGGAGATGGAGTGCCCAGTCGTAGCAGTGTCTAACCAGGGTTTCTTTCCTACAGTGTTCTGTTTTGAATGCCATCCCCTCTCATCTATGAAATTGTGTTTGGAGAGTTAAGGAAGTTAGGTGTTGGCATTAAAAGATGATGGTGAATGCGATTTCACATTCTGACTTTATGCTATTACAGCTATTCAACAAAGTCCAGCACATCCTTTCCAAAGGCACATGTACTGGTCTGGGATTACAGAGCAGTTAGTTCTTTACCTCCTTGTTTTATGCAACGCTTCTGTTTTTTATTCCTGTAATTACCTTGTATCAGCATAGGACCCTGCTTCTTTTGCCTTGCATGGGATTATAGTTTCCACCTTTTTTTTTTCCATATTCTTTTATTCCTCTTGTATTGTACCAAGTATTTATTGGTGTGGTACAAGTCTTGGACTGTCACCACCACTGTTCTGTTCCACAAGAATTTGCCTTAAACTCTGGTGCTAAAAACAGCATGGAACAGAAAATGATTTCTGTGATGCTAAAACAATGAAAAGAGACTGCTCAAAAGACCAGCAAGTTGCTTTGTGAGAAGGTAACTTTATATTAAAAAGAAAATTATATTAAAGATAAAAGAGCACTTATCAGTGGACAGCAAATACTACTTAGAAACATTCAGCAAGATTTCAGAATGTATATTTTCAGGGATGCCTGATAAAATAAAACAAATAGTGGAATAAACCAAAATGCAGAACATTTTCATTCACATTAAGAACTACTGATAAAACATATTCTATGAGTAGAGCAAGCACTACCGGAAGTATGTCTTTGATTTAACTTTTTCACCCCAATGTTTTTATAGGCTTGTGTAAGAGGATGATCAAGCATATACCACATTACAATTACACCACAGTACATGAAGGACTGGCACACATCTTTAAGCTGCATTCTGAGGGGTTGTGGAGCTAATTAGATGTTGTCTGACTAAATTGTTGGGACACAGTTATGGACTTCACTCATATATTCAATACCATGCTGTGTGAATAATTATTCAAAGCTAAGCACCAAATATATTTTAGCTGGTAAGCCTGTAATGGACATTGTGGGCTTAAAAGGTTTTTGCAGCTCACAAAAATTTGCTGTGGCCTGTATGACAAATAAAGAATTTTAAAGAGCACAGAAAATGAAAATCAGAGAAAAACATAAAAAATCAGTGTGTCCCTCCCACTGTTTGTAGATAGGAGTACTATATTTTCATCTGGCAGAAGCTGGTGTAGATGGTTTTTAAAAAAAACCTTATTTCTCAACCACTATAAATGTGTGATCCTGAATATTGTGTTGCCTGAATCATCATTGTTGCTGTTAACATCTTCTCTCTCTTTCTTGTCCTACTGCTGCCACAAACAGCTTGCTTTCTGTCCTTTGGGGAAGCATGGTATTTACCCAAAGACTTGTCAGGACCTCTTTAATCATCTTACCTTTCAGCTAAATATCCTGAATTCTTCACATTTTTCCTCAAAAGTCAACTCTTCAGACTGTTGATTGTGCTTCCTTCTCTGCCTCAGATTTCCTCATGGGTATGCATCTTACAGTATATATTCACAGGGTTTACCAGGGATAAGGAGAGCAGAGGTTGCTTCACAGAATTTAGTATTTGTAGCCCTGGTTCTGTATTTCAGTGAGCAGTGAGATTTAGTTGTGATACACTGTGTTTGTCAAGTCTTTTCTGCAGGACTATTTGGCATCCAGTTGCTTCCCATCCTGGATGTTTACAGTTTTATTCCTTCTGACCTAAATGTATTGTCTTGCACTGTCTTAAGCAGCATGCTGTTTTGCTCAGGCCAGCATTGAGATCATGCAATATTATCTTGACTTTGGTTTTCAGTTCAAGTGTCTCAAGTGCCATTTCAATTTCCAGAAAAGTGCGACTTTTGTGTATGCTCAGACTGCATAAATGCATTTCCCCAAATTCTGTGCATGTAACGAGAACATACAGCGTCCACATTTTCGCTTGTTATACTTCTGTGCTTCTGACCTGCTACTATGAGGTAGTAGGTCAGACAAAATTACTTTTGCTGAGGAATGCAAACTCTTCTTAACGAGCATTTGAAAGGCCTACAAATTATACAGTAAGTTTTCTCCCCTCATTTCTTTCTCTTTCTCCTGTCTACCTCCAAATTCTAGGCTTCGATTTGATTCTATTAGATTGTTTTATATTTTCAAGTTCTTCTTCTTGATTATTTTAAAATAAGGGGTTTTTGAGTAGGATTGCAAGTGTGTTCCGCTCATCATGAGCTAAGTAATCTTCCAGAGGTGGTTTTCCCTACTAGGAAAAGCACTCAAGAGATTACTACTGTACTTATTTTCTGGCAGCAGGCAGAAGAAATGGAAATCTTTTCTTATGAAGACTGCATTATAAATTTGCAAGATGCATTTTATAATAAAATTTCATTTTCTTTTCCCTAGGATAAGTAGAAACAGTCACCCTCTTCAACAGGTAGAAATAGAATTTAGATTCAGTTTCTCTCCAAGTTCTGTTTCCAGGACATCAATTGTTGTCTAACAGAGGCACTAAAAGGCAGTAAGGGAAGTGGTCTGTGGAACTGTAAATGGGCTTTGTTTTCACTAGAATAATGAGAAGTTATTTTAAAACTTATTTCTGTTTCTCTTCCTCATGGCTCTCTTTTGTGGTCCAGGAAGCTAGAAAAAAAATGAACAGAGAAGCCAGTCTTTGATGTATCCTAGCACTTTGAAAATTCTTCCTAGGGAATAAAAAATGCCAATAAATTCTCTCCTGTCCTGTCCTGTCCTGTCCTGTCCTGTCCTGTCCTGTCCTGTCCTGTCCTGTCCTGTCCTGTCCTGTCCTGTCCTGTCCTGTCCTGTCCTGTCCTCTCCTCTCCTCTCCTCTCCTCTCCTCTCCTCTCCTTCCTTCCTTCCTTCTTCTTCCTCTCCTCTCCTCTCCTCTCCTCTCCTCTCCTCTCCTCTCCTCTCCTCTCCTCTCCTCTCCTCTCCTCTCCTCTCCTCTCCTCTCCTCTCCTCTCAGTGTGTAAACTGAAATAAGCTCTGTGCAGCCAGAACTGGCAGCTGATGTGTTTGCATTTCCCCCTGCAGAGCTGTACTTGCTGAAGCACAGCAGGATGACACCTCCCTGTATTCTCAGGGAGCAGCATTGTAAGGCCAGGCACTGTTCCCTCATGCAAAGCTGCATGCTTGAGGTTAATGTGTGCTGATAACACTCATGGTGCTAGAAAATGCCTGGCTCCATCCACCTCTTCTCAATTCTATAATATTTCATTAACTTTAGTGATTAATTGTTATCTCCATATAGAGATAACAATCAATTCAAGTTGATTCATTATTATTGGAGACAGAAGGGTAGAAATAATACCAAGACAGTTTCACATATTTTTCCAGAAGTAATGAGAAATTCTTTAATTCTTCACTATGTTGTACTTATATACAAAATGCAAATGAGAAAAATGTAATGTTGTGACTTAAGTTTTTATAAAATAGCGGTTAAAATTCTGCTAGTTAGCGTCAAATCAGCACATACCTACTTTCCTTTGCAGTATTCTAACAGGAATTGCCATCATCTTTATTTATTTAAGGTGGAGTTGGGCCCACTATTCTTTGATGAATTCAGAAAACAGCCAAGACAACAGTCAGAAGAAAATTAGGCCGTGCATTTCCATATCCCCTTTCTTTATGCTCAGAGAAAATTAATTTAATTTTCATAAACAGATTTGCTTTCTTTTGTAAGACAGCTAATCAGCTTTGCTATTGAAAAGTCATGGTAGATGGAATTGACAGTTCTTACTTTCCTCTGCTGCTTTGGGGACTCTGAGAGTTTTAAGATAAATAGAACAGAGGGATCAAACAGCTCTAGAAAGAATTTTAACTGTGCAGAGGGAACATGAGCCTTGCTTGGACAGGAGATTTGCTATTTGCATTTTCCGGCTGATTGTGCATTTGATTTGTATTTTCTCTTAATTAGTTACCTAAATATGTGTATTAAAACACTTCAGGATGTACAGAGGATCATCTCTGAAAACAGCCTCTTTTGCTTTAAGTCTCTCTTCTTTTCTAAGGAGAGTGTCCTTTCCCGATTGTCTTCTAGAGCAGGTAGCCACTGAGTCTTCAAGGTCCAGGGGATGCAGCCCGCCTTTTGGGAGCTGCAGAATCCTTCACTACTCCTGATACCTAAAGGGAATACCTAAAGGTTTCTCTGTGATCCAAACCCATTGATTGTTGGGGTAACCCAACTCTGTGTTGTCTTTTTTTTTGTTTTGTTTTTTGTTCCTTTGTTTTAATTTAAAAGCAGAAACCTTTCATCCTGTGGTGCCTGTGAACTTTCCCTGTTACAGTCAGAGCAAAAATATGACAAAAATCTTTGGAAATCATAATACTGTAACTTGCATGTTGGTAGCACATAACAAGTCTGTGAAGTGTAAAGCATTGTTCTCTCTTTCTCTCATGCAGGCTGGATTGCCATGTTGGGAGCCCTTTGGCTGCTAGTGCTAGCAGACATCCATGATTTTGAGATGATATTGCACAGAGTTGAGTGGGCAACCCTCCTTTTCTTTGCAGCATTGTTTGTTCTCATGGAGGTAATATTCTCTGATTCTAAAGCGTGAAGAATTGCAAACACTTTCAAATGTGAATTATGTTCCTGGAGAGAGGCCTCCTCCTGGTTCAATCCCACTGGAATATTGTTGATCAAGTGTAGTTATAATACAGAGAGGAATTACAGAGTGTGAAAGTTAATTGGACCTCTTTCATATTTAAATTTTCATTATAAACTTGATCTCACTCTCTCTCTTTATTCTGTGTTTGTTGAATATATCTCACACAATCATTTTTCTGTAATTTAAATTTCAGTTTCTGGGTTTATTGTTGGTCTGTGTGTGCAGATATTTTGTATGTATTTATGTGTTTGTTTACAATTATTTATACAAATGATAGGAAGAATAATAGAACAAGATTAAACCAGAGTTGAAAAATGCTTCTAGTGCTGTCTGCTACATGCTGGCTACCAAATGGCCAAAGATATCTCACAGGAGTGTGATTTGAAAGGAAAATAGTACTGAATTTCCGTTTGCAATGCTAATTTAAAAGATATTCAGCTCTTGAAATGCCTGGATATCTTGCTGTGTAGTTTCTGTGTGTTTGTCTGCTTGACAACAGTCCATCCATATTTGTATCCCCTTTTAATCCCTATTTGATGCTTTTGCATAGCTTGAGAGGGTTTATTTTTATGTCAAATATTTGGATTTTTTTTGTGTGGATGCTCACATTAACTTTTTAATTAGGTTTCTAGAGTGTTGACTATTCTTCAGTTGTTAATTGTTGGGTTTAAATGATGTAATAATGTTGTAGAATCATGACTGACAATACCCAAGTGACCACAGTCACTGCCATGGCTAGTGTATTATCTGAGTGAGAAGCCTGGGAAAAGCCTGTGATAACAAATTTGCTCATACAGCCTCTTTCCTCCCCTCTCCCCTCCCAATGATTGCAAAGATCCCAGGAATTTGGAAATTGGAATCCATTAAAAAAAATCACCGTAAGTAAAAGGGACAATGTTTGAAGCAAATAGAAACAAGAACCAATACAACTAAGTCTAATTAATGCCAAAGTGGAAGTCAAAATCTGGTAACCTCTGAGAGGATGAGTGGAAACCCTGATTATTATTATTAGGAAGTTTTCTGTGAGTTACTAAGTCTAAAATTCATCAGGAAATATTGATTTATTGTATGCTCTTTAGAACAAGCAATTTTTAGTTCTCCCTTCTATCAGGGTCTATATAACCTTGCATTTTCTAGCCCTTACAGGGAATCAACGGCGAAGCCGTGTTTATTTTGTCTACTGCTGCTGCAACAGTTTATTAGTTGTATTCTCTGATGTATTTGTTGTTTGAACTTGGATGGACTGGCTGTGATTTGAGTGCTGTGTGACTGCACAATACCACAGTAAAATACACAGGGATTTATTTGCCGTTTACTGCCAGACTTTGGATACAACTATTATAATTCACTGAACTTCATTTTTATGGTTTCTCAGGTCACCAGTGAATAGTTTGCTAATGAAAGAATATTTTTCCTGGCTCCCTAGAATAACAGCAGTTTAAGCTTATGAAAGAAACTCTTCCAGATAATCAAGAAAAAAAATGCGAGACATTAAATGAACGAGAAAATGTTCTATGTATATCATCACAGCTAATTTTGATCTGAATCTGTTGGATTAGTAGGTGACAGTCTTTTCCAAGGAATTTTTCTTTCCTTTAAGTTACCAATGTCAAGAAGAAACTGGTCAAAACAAAAATATACATTGAAATATAAGAAATCTTTCCATGGTCTAGGGCATCCAGCAATTGTCAGCTCATATTGCTCACCCTTGGTGATCCTTCAGCTTGGGTAGCTCCCAGTCTGAAGCTGTTTCCTACTGCTATAAATGTTCTGTTTCCTATTACAAGGCACATTTAAAAACCTGTGTGGGACTTAGGCTGCAGGTCATTTTGGAAAATGTGATTTCAGTTCCTGAACCACAGGGGAACTCTTGGAGGTTCTGCCTTTAGGGGTTCATCAGTCCAGTCTGGTGCATCTTTTACAATGAAAAACTTGGAAATCCTTTGGCGCTCTCTTGTTTTCTATTGTGTCCCCATGGTAATTAATCTTTACTACTCTCTTTTTGGTTTTTAGTCACAAGTGGCTGTTACATGCTATAAAAATCTTTCTGCTTCTTCTGCCTCTGTAAAATAAGTCCCTATGCCTCTCAGGATTACAGTACTTTGTTCACTTTTATAGTAGAAACGGACATAATGCCTTAATTCCTTCAGGCAGAGTTTATTTACGACTGTCCACAAGAGGATTAATGAAAATTTTTATGCATAAACTAGATTTTGTTTTAAAATGGCACATGATTTTTTTCTGCAGTAAAGCTCTGTTGTGAGCTGCCACACAGGAACTAGTACACTTGAAGACACCAATTAGTGGAATAATGCTTACTCCTCTTAGAAGACACAGGAATATCCAGGAGACCCTCTGTGCAGTTTACATGGAGGGGAGGACAGTGGCAGGGTACTAATTGCTGACTTGCACCTAGGTGCTTGCAGGAGAGTGGCCTGGAGATCATAGAGACATCCTAAAATTGTTTGTGTGATTAATATTCTCACCATCTCTAACAAGATGCAGACTCTCTTGCAGGAGTGATGTATGTGTCCTGAACATCTCTTCTTGAGTTCCAGAATGAATTTTGAGTGTTACTCAAAAGTAATATGTTCTGTTAGTAGATAATTAATAAGGCAGCAATATTAATTGAATGTAAATCTGGGCTCTAATTGCTGACAATTAGCTGTTTAACAGTTTATTTTGAAGGGTAAACACAAAGCAACGATACAAAAACTATTGCTGTTCATTAAGAATATTGCTTTTATATATATTTAAAAAGTCACTGTCATAACCTTTGAGTTGATGAAGCAACACAGATAGCTTAGAAAGAAAATGGTGACTTAAAATCACCAAGACTTAATTTCTTAGGAAACTTTCTTCTGGGAAGCCAAAGTAATGGAAAAACGTTCTTTATTTTTAAAGTGTAAGGGGTATGTGCCTGTATTTGAAAGTTTTGCTGCTTGTTTTCTGCATGCTGTGTCTTTAATTGTGGATAAACCTTTTCATGTTCAATGTATGGTTTAAAAAAAATATATTTCTGGGCCAATTTTACTATATGGTGATACCCAAACCACTATCATTCAGCTGATGTCCAATCGAGCTGCAGGTACAGGAATTGCCAGTCTGAATGAAAGCACCTTAGTCACTGACAAGAAAGTGTCCTATACCACACCACTCGATGCCTATTAGGATCTTTGTCTGCATCTGTCATGGAATCTGACAGCATGAGAGTTGAATGCTTTTTTTCCCACTGCAGTCTTTGAAGGGCTCTGCCTGACTGCCAGGTGTAAGGGTTATATGGAGCTGTGCTGTGTGAATACCGACTCCTGCAGCTCTGTGAGGGACTGATGTCAGTAAGTGAGGTATTGCAGCTGACTGATTGTTTTACTTGACAGAAAAAAATGAAAGCAAGCCAACCAGCGTGGTCCAGGCTAAACAAAAAATGATGTGATTTTCTCCCCTGAGAAACTGAGAAGTCATAAAATAGATATACCTTATTAAACCTGAAAATAGTACTTCATTCTTCATCCCTACAAGAAAACAAACCCAAAGTGAATTAAAGGCTAGGACTCGTGAGTTAAAATCACGCTTTCACCTTGTGGGTCAAGGGAATAGGTCACTGCCCTTGGGTGTGAAGGCTCAGTCTGTATTCTGTGTGCCCAAGCAGAGATCAGAGTCAGTGCCACTAGGCTGAAGCCTTCCTATGTCTTTTCATCCGTGGTAGCAGCATGGGATGCTATCTAAATGTCCTGTACAAATGGGAATGGTTCTCACAGGGAGGATAGAGCGCTCTGATCCAGGCTGTCCTAGGGTCCAGTGCTTACAGGGCTCACCTCCTTAGTTCACATGCCTAACTTGGGCATTGGAGAGCTGGATTTCCTGCTTTTCAGATGCTGCTGCCTCTGTCCTAATTCCCATTCACCCAAGATCTCTGTCCTGGTTTTAGCAGATGGATACTGGTTTTGGTAGTTTTTGTTGTAGGCTTTTGGGGTTTTTTTGAATGGGTCTGAGAAAGCCATAAAACAGAAGCATAATTTGTTTTCCCGTTTCTTCATCTGAGACTAAATACGAGATGCCTGATTTCATCTGACTTTTGAAACACATGATATACTTCTATCTATATTGTGGGTTTGGGGAAGTTGATTTAAAATCAGTTGTGTTCAGGTTGTCAGAATACACATATCTACTGAATAATGTCATCTTTAAATTTCACCCATCCTCTGATCCTGTGTCCCATGCTCTTGAGTAATCCTACGAGGCATTTTATTGCAACCAGCTCACTTCTGCAAATACAGTCACCAATTTCTGCTGTGTCTTTTTTTGCCTCAAATTACTTCTGTAGAAGCTACATCAGTTGAATATCAGTATCTTGTAAATGGGAATAAATGGTTGCATTTTCTCACATCCAGTGGGGAAAAAAAATGTAAGTACATCATGCACTTCATTATTTGATATCGATGTATTTTTTTTTCTTTTTCCAGGCTTTGGCTCATCTGCACTTAATAGACTATATAGGAGAGCAGACAGCTTTGTTAATAAAGGTATGTTTAAAATACTTATAATTTTTAATGTGTAAGAAAAACAGTTTTACTCCAGTAGAACAGTAAATAATACTTTTATTTTGAATTTGATGTTAATGATTGCCTTCCTGCATCAGCAATATCAAGAAAGCATGTCATACTTTTGCATGGGTGATATTTAATATGTATATATCTGTCCACAGCCAGAATAAACATAGCCATAAATGCAATAGAGAAGCTTTTTCTGTAGTCTAAAAACTCCAAAAATGCAAAAGTGAAAAAATATAAATAGCTAAAGGTCAAAATTCACAGTTGCACAGTGTATTTCTTGTGTGAAAGCTGAGTATTAGAAATATCAATCTCTGTACTTCTATTTGTTCAAGTTTTCTTGGTAGAAGAACTCTAATTGTGTTACTAAATGTTAGGCTATTTTATCTAACATGCCTTTCCTATCTCAGAGCCTAAAGGAATGATAAATGTCAATAAATTAAAGCTGTAAAGAACATGCAATTATGCCATGGGGGACACACAGAGCAACACTGATCTCAAAGTTAGAATTTTCTCTCTTTCAATTCCAGCTGGTTCCTGAGGATCAGCGCTTGGCAGTGGCCATCATTTTAGTGCTCTGGGTGTCTGCTTTGGCGTCCTCTGTGATTGACAACATCCCCTTCACAGCTACAATGGTAAGGTCTGTGCAGCACTGCACATCCTCCTCCAGGTGCTGGCGAGGGAGGTGAGATCACTGATTACAATTTGCTGGTTTTTTTTTTTTTTTTTTTTTACCTCTGCTATTCTGTAGCTTACTTTATCCTCTGAGATTGAATCAGTATTAGAAACTAACTCATACTCTTAAGGTATCTAGCTAGCCATTGCTGCAGGTAGCTGTGGGACTAGGGGCGATGTTTTGGCTGCATTTTTGCACTTTCTCCTCTTATATCCACATACATTCTTGAAAACTGAAATTGTCTTTTTGATGGAAACTCACTATCCATCCACTGCTATGAATGTTTTTCCTCTATGTGCTGAGTAGTTATGCTAATGCTTTTTTAACACCCAAAACTTTTATTGCTACCTTAATTACGTAATTAGTTTAAAAAACACCAAATTATGTTAAGCGTAACAAATGCTTGTCAGCAGCTGAGCATTAATATCAGAAAAGTATCAAATTATAACAAATTAGGGCATACTCAGGTTTATTTAATCAAGTTCTTGGTTTAAATTGTGATCATTCATTCATTGTACTGTACTATTGTTTCATTGTTACAGCTCTTTCTCAGCTAAGTAAATTTTTTCTTCACCATTTTTTGTCCATTACTGGATGTTCATGTCCACTATTAACTTCTGCCAAGGTTTAAGACACTTCTTATTGGGCATATAACAAATTGGGCAGATTTGTAACTACTCTATAAGTATATATTCATATAGTATTTTGCTTTGATTACTGCGGTGTTTCCTGTGAAATTTTATTGATTTAACCACAACAGACTGCAAGCAATAGGCGTGAAAGGAAAGATTGGTTCGGGATGAGTCACCTCCCAGCAAATGCTTGAGGACTATTAAGCAATAATGCAGAAATCTTCACTTAGAAGATTTTTGCCTCATATCCAGCTAGTCCATAAAAGTTGGCTTGGAGCAATACCAAAGAACACCTACCTGTATATCAACCAAAGGAATATGTTTTGGGAAAAGGGACTGAAATGCAAGAATCTTTTGGGAGGCGTGAAGACCATTTCTTTTGTATCTTTGAGGGTGGCAAATACAGATGGACAGGAAGGGATCCTTGTCAACATTTTAAGCTATTTCAAATTTGTATTTTTCTCATTCTGTTCTGGGATGAACCTGAGAGACTGCTATAATTTTTTCATTTTTTTTTTTATTAGGCAGAGAGACAGGAAGAAAAATGCATGCATATTCCCACCTATGAAAAAGCAGTCATTATCTGAGGTGTTAAGATGCTAATGTGCTATTTGGCAAACTGAAGTTGAGATTCATCTAGTTCAGTGCATAAGCTTGCACTTTAGTCTCTGTCATTCTGCATTAGAAAATCCTTACAGAACATTCCTAAGTAACTAAGTCCCAAGATCTTTAAACTTCCATTTAAAATTCTTTTTCTTTCTTTGGCACTTTGTTCCTACTGTTAAAACAATCAGTATTTAGTTTTGGAAGGCTATTTTTCAGTATATGTGCCAAAGTTATGAACTTCTGATGAGGAGTATTAAATATATTGAACCCAAATCTTTTGTAGAATGTCTTTTCACTAATCAGGGGCTTCTATATATGAGTTTAGTTTGACATTCCCTAGTGATATAGGAATATGGGGCACCTGTTATGATGTAGCCACGAATGATCCTGTCCTTTCCTGGGAAAAGGTTCCAGCTTCATAAATGAGCCTGCACTCATAATAATGAAAGACAGATGTGCTGAATCCCTCCAGGTCTTCCTAAGTCTCCTTCAGTGGTCAACCAATGTCATGACAATGGATCAATCTCTCCTGTGTTTTTCATTAGTCATAGCTTTGATGGACCAGGTACTGGGTAGGGATGTGGAATCCATCAAGTTCCTTCAGTTTTTTGAACCCAGAGATACAAAAATCTGGGCAGTTTCATAGCTATCAGCCATGTTCTCTGACTGAGGGAAGAGCGTTTGGAGAATGACATCACAGACCTCTGCCTACAGAGGCTTTGCCACTGACCTATAAGAGCTAAGGGAAACCAGTCTCGTGGGGGAATGGCTTGTTTGACTTGTACATGAATTCCTTAAATATCATGCAGAGATGGTGAAAGGTCTGGTGGCAGTTCACAGTCAAGGATGCTAATGGTGCCTGTTCTGCATTAGAAGGCCATGATTTTTGTCCCATATTCCAGGGATGTCTTGCCAGTCCCAGTTCTTCTGGTTGTGAGTCCCCAGCTGACTGTGGAAAATTGCAATTGCAAGGGTGTCTGGAAAGTTATACTGTTTTGTTCCTTCAGGGGTGGGAAGTTCAAGAAGACAGGCATCAGTTCATGCATGAGATGTCCCCAACACTGCCTCTGTGCTGCTGGATAAGGTCTTCCACTCATCCCCTGAAACAATATGCAGTGCATGTCATCCACACTTGGAACAGGGAGAGGGGATGGGCTGCACAATCAGCGTAGTAACTCAGAGCTGGAGTGAGAGAGGACAGTCTTCTCTGTGAGGTGACTGCACCCCTGGGCTGAAGGCACCGTAGATGTGAAGCTCCAACTCTTTCAATTTTCTGTTACGTGTAATGTTTTGACCCAGGAGCTACTTAAGAAATGGAAGAAATACAAAATTCCATTAGAGCCTAAGTCTTGGCTTATGTGCATAGCTGAAGGGAATCAAACCAGAAAAACCTGCAGATAGCTCTGTAACTGTGATGTTGTGTTTCCTTTAAAAAATCAAGGTGATGTATTGTTGTCCAAAATTTCCTTTCAGCTTCTGTGTTTGTACTAGTGAGGTAATCAGATTCATAATGACTTGCTTGTGTATAGAAAAAAAAAAAAAAGAAAAAATATTAATGCCTAATTAATGGATCTTGAGGCTAAAAGTTTCACTTCATCTGTGTTTGGATAAATTTGCCTGCTTCATGTAAAGTTTCATATTTGACAGCATTAAAATTTATGGCTGACTTAACAATCAGTTAACTTACCTTGAGAGGATGTGAAAAGTGGAAACTGAAGATTGGCATTTTAGAAAGGGAAATAGAATATGAGTATATCTGAACCAGTGCTATAGAGAATTCTAGGAAATAAACAATTTTATGAACTGAAGTAATGAAAACCAATAAGGAAAATGGTTTCCTAGAAGAAATTCTAGGCATTTTAAAGAGATTCTATGTATCTATATAGGCAAAATAGGATTCTTTCTTATCCTAAAACACAACACATTATCTGCAGTCTTAAAAACAAAACATAAATATTTTCAGTTATTTTAAGATGGGTATATTTTAAACTGCAAAATAGTAGTGTATTTAAACAGAATGAATGTATCAATGATTTTCAGCAGCCTTCAGCAACATGGAGAAGACTTCTCTCCTACTAAAAAATTCTGAAACTACAAAAATCAGATCAGTGTATTATTTGAAGTGCCTTACCCTGAAAATACCTTTTCAGTGCGACAATATTGTTGGTCAAATTCTTCTCTGCTCTAGACAAGGGTAAATCTGGTGTAACCCCCAATCAGAAATGTCAGTACCATATGGAATTAATGTACTGAAGTTGCTAAACTGAACTCTGTGAAGAAGGCAGAACACAGCACATATTTTTTGCCACAGAGGATGCTGTACAAAGAGAATTGCCTACAAGAAACAATGGAATGAATTTCTGCGTGTGCTTAGCTCATCATAGGTTGAGTACTTTTATTGTTTCTGTCTTGCCAAAATTCTGTTTTTTGTTAAATTAAAATGGAGCATTGGAACTGCATGAAGACAAAACAGTTTTCAAAATACCTTCTAATTGCTTATTTCAAATTATTTGTCCTGTATGCAAAGATAATGAACTGCCCCAAAACAAGATGAGGGGCTTGAAAATTGCCCAATGAACTGTAATCCCAGGACTTTTCCCTTCCCTTTAAATTGAAAAGTGAAGATCCAGCTCCCTAATTAAATAGTTGTCTGCATGAGTGAGTGTTTATTGCATTTCTTTGCATAAACATGCCTGGCAACTGTGATAGCTATCTGCAAGTGATAGGAAAATAAATCATTTATTGTCACCAAGTACAAGATGTACTGTAAAAAAGTATTGTAGAATTACAGAATGACTATTTCACTTGGAACAGGCCTACAACTATCATCCAGTACAACTGCCTGAGCTAATCAGGACTCACCAAAACTTAAAGCCTGTTATTAAGAGCATTGTCCAAATGACTCTTAAACCCTGACAGGCTTGGGGCATTGACCACCTCTCTAGGAACATTTTTACAGTGTTTGGCCACCCTCCCAGTAAAGAAATGCTTCCTAATGTCCAGTCTGAACGTGCTATGATACAGCTCTTAGCCATCGCCCTGTGTTCTGTCACAGGATCTCAGGAGAAGAGCTCAGCACATCCATCTCTACTTCCCCTCCTCAGAAAGCTGTAGAAAGTAATGAAATCACGCCCTCAGCCCTCTCCAAACTGGACCAGCTCAAAGTCCTCAGCTACTCCTCATAGGACAAGCTTTCCAGCCCTGTCACCATCTTTGTTGCCCTCTTCTGGGTATGCTCAAGGACTTTCATATAGTTCCTCAAGAGAGTCAACAGCACCTCCCAGTTTAGTATCATCTGCAAACTTGCTAACGGTGCATTCAGCTCCTGTTTTGAGATTGTTGATAAATACTTTGAACAGACCTGGCCCTAGAACCCTGAGGAAGATCACTGGTGCCTGGTCACCAATCACCTGTAACCCCATTCACTGCAACACTTCAGGCTCTGCCCTTCAGCCGGGTCTTCACCCGGTGCGCTGTGAATCCTCTCATCCCATAGCTGGACAGCTTGTCTGTGCTGTGAGGAACAGTATCAAAATCCTTACTAGAATCCAGAAAAACTACATTCAACACCTTGCCTTCATCCATGAGGAGGGTGATTTTATCATAGAAGGATATCAAATTAGTCAAACAGGACTTTCCCACTGTGAACTCCTGTTGCCTGTGCCTGATGATTATATTGCTCTTTAAATGCCTTTCAGTAGTACCCAGTAGGATCTTTCCTATATTTTTTCCAGGATCTGAGGTTAGGCTAACAGGTCTGTGATTCTCTGGGTCGTTCTTCAGGCTCTTTCTGTAAACTGGAATAACGCTGACAAGCTGCCAGCCAGCAGGGACCTTCCCAGGTCCCCAGGACCTCTGGTAGATGATCAGGAAGGGTTCTGCCGTAAAATCTGCAGGCTTCTTCAATACTCTGGGATGGATTCCACAATCTAATCTATGTTGCCAGCTGCAAATCTAATATGTATAAATACACCTGGGAGTTCTTAAAAGCACCCAGATAATGTTCTATCATGAAAAATTCATAAACCAGGAGCTTGGCTATTGTATTTCTCACATTTTAATTTTTGAATGGCAAGGGTTTTTTTTCATGTTGCATATCCAGCTTTCTTCACCTGCAGAATAAATGTATGGATGTTCTACTGATGCTCTATGAATCATTCTATTGAACCTCTGATATTTCTCTTCCTTTTTCAACAGGCTGAACTCTCAATGACATTCTTTGACAGGCAGACCTACTAATTTTTAACGCCTGAACTTTTCTAGTATTGTCATTTAAATAGTCATGAATTTCTGCCCTTAGAATTTTAGGTGACGTGATGTTATTACCAGTATGCTCTTTAGTTTAATTGACATGTTTTATAAGCTATACATGCTGAAGCCATCTGTTTATATTTTTCTTTTATTACCAGAATTAAAAAGGCAGCCACAGTAAATCCCTGTTTTACCTGAGTTTAAATACTATTTCCTCAATATAGAACAACAAACAATTTCTGTGAACCATCTGGCTGACAAAGTGGCTTAGTCGCTGACTGGTCTCAGAAAGAAAATAATTTTTGACCCACTGTTTATTACCTCTAAAACTATTGGACACTGTTGTCTTGCAGTGCTGAATGTTTCATATATATCTCATGTCCTTAATGCCAGCTTTATTTTTGATTTTTCCTTGCCTTCTGCCCTTTCAGAGTTTTCTATAATGTCCTGAATTTCACTGCTTGATAAAAGTGTAAGACTAGGCTGTAGCTGTCTGCAGAGACAGAGCAATCATCAACAGTTTGGGAAGCTACAAATAGTTTGTTTTCTATTAAAGCATATTCCCTGCAGTTTTCACAGAAGACATCTTTGCCACAGGCAGTTCTTAGCAAAGTGTGTGTTGTGAAGTGCCATGGTGTAGAGCAGCAATGGATCCCTAAAATAACAGTGTGAATTGCTGTTTCATTGATATTTTGCACAAATAGACGAACTGGACAGTATCATAGGAGCATGGAATGCTTTAGGTTGGAAGACCTTAAAGATTCCAACCCTCCTGCTGTGGGAAGGGACACCTTCCACTAGACCAAGTTGTACGAAGCCCTACCTAACCTGGTCTTGAACACTTTGTCTATGTTGATGACAAAATTGTTAAATGGCACCAGTCCCAATATCAACCCCTGAGGAATGACACTTTTCAATGGGTTCCACTTGGACATTGAGCCATTGACCACAACTCTTTAAGTATGACCATCCAGTCAATTCCTTATCCACCAAGTGGTCTGTCCATCAGATCCATGCCTCTCTGACTTGGGAGAAAGCCATCAAATTTGCCGGGTATCATTTGTACTTAGTGAAGCTATGTTGGCTGTCATCAGTCACTTCCTTGTTTTCCATTTCCCTTAGCATAGCTTCCAGGAGGATCTACTCTATGACCTTGCCAGGTACTGAGGTGAGACTGGTTGACCTGTAGTTTTCCAGGTCCTTCTTTTTCCCTTCTTAAAAATGAGGTTTATGTTTCCCCTTTTCCAGTCATTGGGAACTTCGCTACACTGCCATGACTTCTCAAATATTATGCATTGTGTCTTAGTCACTTCCTCAGCCAGTTCCCTCAGGACCTGCAGATATGTCTCATCAGGTCCCATGGACTTGGGCACTTTCTGTTTCCTTAAATGGTCTCAAACCTAATCTTTTCCTACAGCAGCTGATTCTTCATTCCCCTAGTCCTTGCCTTTGCCTTCTGTGACTTGAGCAGTGTGGCTGGAATACTTGCTGGTGAAGATCGAGACAGAAAAGTTACTGAGTACCTCAGCCATTTCCACATACCCAGGATAACCAGGTCTCTTATTTCCTTCTGGAAAGGACCCACATTTTCCCTAGTCTTCCTGTTATCACTAAGGTATCTATAGCAGCTTTTCTTGTTGCTCTTGATGTCCCTGGCCAGACTTAATTCTATCAGGGCTTTAGCTTTCCTAACCTGATTGCTGGCTGCTTGTACAATCCCTCTGTATTACTCCCAGGATACCTGTCCTTGTAAGCTTCTTTTTATCTGTGTTTGAGTTTGTCCAGGAGATCCTTTCTCATCCATGTAGGCCTCCTGGCATTTTTGCCTGATTTCTTCTTTGTCAGGATGTGCTTCTGTGCTTGGAGGAGGTGATCCTTGAATATCAACCAGAGTTTTTGGGCCACTCTTGAC